>JAXCHB010000166.1:0-1413750 GCA_036926305.1 Uropetala carovei
GAATAATTGGCAACTTCCAATGCAGAAGGATTCGCAACCGCCGATGTTGCCCTCCATGTAGAAATGGTTGGGCACCACTGCTCTATTGGGATCAAACAATGTTTGAATTTGCGCACAGCAGCATTCATAAAAGCGCGCCTGGTGGCTTACGAACTAAGCACATCCATTAATTAGAAAACATCGTCTCTAATTCCGCGGAGTTCCGGTTGTCCTTGAATACGTTTGCGGTGCAAAAAGAACTAACGTAAAAGAGAACAAGCGTTTCACGGAACGGATAAATGCTGTTTGCGGAGATATTTTCTTCTAGAACATCAGAAAAGCTCAGATTACATGAATGGCCTCTCGGAGAAACAATTTCTGAGGTCTCGTTTAATTCTGTTATTTTCCAACGAGTTAAAGGGTAGCAGCACCATCTCATTCAGATTCGTCGTCGTCGAGAGTTCTTTCTCATAGTCGTAGAGATGTTTAGGAGAAGCTCTTCTTCGTCCAAGGCCCTTCTCAGCCCGTGGGAACAAAGCCCTCCAGTTGTGAATGGAAATTTTTCTCTATATGGCCGACTTTCCCATCGCCGAACGATCATTATCCGAATCACGCTTCTCAAACGGAAGAAAAACTACCAAGAGACCTTGACGACAGTAGCGAGGAAATGTCTCCGGAGAACAATATCCTAGCATTACCGAGAAAAGTATTACATTTATGGATCGCTTTTAACTATTTCGTATCAAATAGTATGTCGAGGATTCCGCTACATCCTCTTCTGGAGTCATAATCTTCTCGGTATGCCTACCGAGTCTTGTCTCCGCGGCTGATTTATTCTGTTTCCAACAAACTATACTATCCTGGCTCCCCGATTTTGCTTCTTCGTACTTTTTGTACTGACTTATCGTCCGAAGAGGAATATCTTTTAACGATATTCTTATTTGGAGTTTCCCGAAATATCGGATGTCTATTCTATTTGTATCAATCGGTAAACTCTTAAAGGGATCGAATCACGGCCTAAAGATTTTCTCTACGTAGCTGAGAAAGGTTCGATTAAAAATAAAACGAGTTTAATGCTTTTAATTACACGTGGAATTGGCACTTCTAAGTAAATAATAATCAAAATCAGTCAATTCAAAACTTCACGCGCACTGTGATTACGTCGTATGCTTTTCCATTCATGAGTTATATACTTACTTACTTATCCTTTTCAGGGATTTTTTTAAAACTCACTCATGTGTTCGTATGGAAAGATAGGACTTTAGGTGAAATTTGCTCTGCAATACTTCCCTCACTTGTTCAGTTTTTATTCTCGCTCTTACAGATTTTTCAATCTCCTTATGTGTCAATAACTTGATTGCTGCTATTGATTGATAACCTTACGTTGGATTTGATAGTGACTTCACGCCGGAGACCTTTGGGTTGAAAAACTAATTTAATCCAATAAACATAAAAAATTGGAAAAACTAGATTTATGCAACAAAGCGGCCGGAATAATTTGTGATTCTTTTTATGCGATCTACCATGGGCGGTTAACCACTGATGACGGCTGTTTTATTGCAGAAATAAGCATTTGACTAGCCAATTTTCTTAAAGTTATAAGACAAACAGTTTTTCATTGGTTTTAAGACTCACTTCTAAATTAGAAGATTAGGGAATCGTTTAAGGATTGAATTATTTAGTGATGATAGGAGGATTTAAGCATTTACGAACATCATGTCTACCGAGGCAATAAGAAATATATAATATGTTGGAAGAAGAGGCGATTCATATTAACAGGAAGAAATACGGAGAAGGTAAGAAAAGGAATAACTCTTTAATCTAAAATTTAAATCTATAAATATCGAGTGCAAGGAAACAATGTCCAAGGAGTTTTTTCCTTAGCTACTTTATCTTCAAAACTCTAATCTATCTATAGATATCTATAAAGAAAAGTTTATATATATGTATGTTTTTATCGCTCAGCAACTACACCACGTAGAAACAAGAAGAAGATATAATTTTTCCGGAATAACGAGCTAAGTGGTGTAGTCAGGTTTTAATATCGATTTTATCGACCTTTCTAATTTTAAAAATAATTTTATTTTTTAAATTTCTTCGTTTGAATAACACAGGCATGAGTGCAGCTTACTTTTCATTTGAATTTTAAAATTACTTAGAAACATGACACGAACTTAAGACTTGGATGGTTCTATAAAGGAAAGAACAAAGCTTATTTTTATTGAAGACAGAATACGTATCCTGGTCGAATTAGCGTAAAAAAGGCGTTTAGAACCAGAAAAATGCGCGATTTTATCAGTTTTATGATAATACCAATTATAAGCCACCATGTCAATTCCTATTATCGCCGAAGTTGAGAGTCCAATGTATTTATATGAGGAAATTTTTAACGTAATATTGTTTTTCAATTTCTGCGTTCGATTTTGCTTTGTTTGCGTGGCAACCAAATATTTATGGTTTTAATTCAAATATTACCAATAAACTGTTTTTAATGATATTTTCGTTTGGCGTAGAGTTCTCCAAAGCAAGATGTTTATAAAACTACGTAAGTAACTTAAATAATTAGACGTAGATTTTCCACAAATTGTGATTGGATAAATCGTTTCATTGTTTCCAAAGTATTGTTGATGCAAACAAATTTCTTGTAACAGAACTCGTGGATGAGAGAATCGAGGTAATGGTCTGAGGGTAATATTCACTTTGTGATTCTTAAACGTTCTCTATTTACCTTTTTCTCTTTCGTTAAATTAAATCATTTCGTAAATTCCTTTGTTCGTTTTTTTTTGTTGATTATTGTTTTCTTGCTGATTTTACTTACAGTTTTCATTTTTACGATATGGTTACGAAACTTCGCATAGGTATACAATTTTACCCTGCGGGTAACATAGGCTATATGGCGATAAAAAATCTGATTGGCCAACACATGACTTTCTCCATATTTGGGGTATAGATATATAAATTATTATGGATAGCATTATAAGGCAAAATTATTATTTCGTATCGTAAAAGAATACAGTCGTACTTATTGCCGTAAATTATATGTTGAATACGTTTACAGAATTCACCGCCAGATGGTGGCGCTGTATACTGGAAATTTAAGAATAAGTTAAGTATCTCCGAAATTGATGGTTCTACGAAAATTTGTTTCAAACAAAACTTGAAAGAAATATTATTCTCTACAACTTTGGTCCTCACGAAGATTACCAATAACGACGTTTTTTAGGAAATTTGACGGAAACCGACAAAACCGATTATTTATGTATAATTCCTAAACAATAACTGCTATGGAAAATTGTTTGAAATAAAAGATGTATGAAATTATATTTTCTACATTTTATGTAATGATCAATGTATACAATAATGACATTATCGGAGAAATATCGCAAAAACCGAATCGGGTTTCGAATAAACCTCGACTTCCGGTTAACCGATATTGCCCAAAAACTAATTAGCCCTTCGTGCTTGTGCCAAAGTGTTGGATATGAAATTTGGTAATGATATGACAAGTACTTTTCGAGTTAGAGCGCCCACAATCACATACACACAGACATCATTCCGAAAATAGTCTAAACGTGTTCTAGGGACCTCAAAACGTGTATTTACGTGAAATCTCGAAGTCGATTTTTTTATATAAGCAATAATTTCTCTATACTACGTATATGGAGAAATTAAAAAATTGGGAGGGAGAGCACCATTCAGTAATTATTTTTCCTTAAGTTTACGCGTAATTTTCGATTTTTCACAGTGCAAGATTTTCTTCCTTCATTCATTTAATAAGTAAATGTGGAGGGGTTTTCTTTATTTTTACTTTATTTAGTAGTTAAAACTGTGAACTATCTTATTCTTGCGATGTTAACGTTACACGGTCGAAGTTATAAAATCACTAAATCCGTTGAAATTCAACAGACACTTCCGCTAGTACGTATATACGTTCGTGTTTGCCTTTTACTTGGTAATTTGCGGTTCGAAGGTCAAGTAGCGCGAGGGATGCCTCGTGAGTTATCTCCTGCAAATTTATATTTTGTCCTGAAAGAGGTGAATCTCGAATGTGTAGTGATGGCGATTTCCCGTTTTGGATACGACAATGACGAAGACGACCCTTTGTTTGGAATATCCACGTAACTCCTAGGATCATTCTTTCCTTCGAACTACGGACATAAATTGAAAGACAGAATAAAGATAATTGGCGTGGTAGTGGAATTAGGAATTCATCCGATGGCGATCGCTCCATTCGCCCCCATCCTACTAGTCTCACTCCCTCTCCCCTGGATTCGCCTTAGGGCCCAAGTCATGAGATATCTCCATTGAGTCATTTTCTAGTTGTCTTTACATCCGAACTTCTGAATGTTTCCATGGACCAAACCAGAGAGCATCTACTTTCTGCCGCGACAACGCAATAGATTAATAAAACGGGAAAATTGTAATATCTCTTTGTGAAAACGCAAAACATGAGAGTAAGAGGAGATAGAGAGAGAGGGAGAGAGGGAGAGAGGGAGGGAGGGAGGGAGGGAGGGAGAGAGGGATAGAGTGTGGATGGTGAGGATCATCTGTTGGGCGCGGTGGCAAATGACTCGGGTTAGGAAGGATGGATAAACTGCGATGCGAAATCGTGTGTCGGGAGAGAAGGAGGGGGGGGCAGGAGGAGGAGGGGAAGGAGGGGGGCAGGAGGAGGAGGGGAAGGAGGGGGGGCAGGAGGGGGAGGGGGCAGAAGGAGGGTCTGTTCGTTGCCTCGTGACCCTTTCGAGTGGCGATGCGCAGCATCTGACGAGGTCGATAAGAAGGGTCGTCGCTTGAGCAATTCGGTACGAGACGAGCAACGAAGAAGCTACGTGGCGACCATACTTATCCTTAATCGAACGTCTTCCGTAATGTAAAAGACATTGAGATGGAATTCCAAAGAGTCCGAGAGAGACGTCCAGGAATACATAGTTAGTGGTAAGAATGTCGCCAGCGGAAAATAGGAAAACATCCAAATGATTCAAGCGCCAAACTAACGAGGACTTTTTATTTATTATGTATTTTTCTCCCGCTACCGTGACTAAAAGCGATCTTCGAAGGATAAAATCGGGTTATGAGGAGGGGAAGGTCTGTGGAGAGAGAGAGAGAGAGAGGAGGATGAAAATGGAAGAGGGCAAAGAGAGAGAGAGAGGCGTGGAGAGGGTCACCTCAAGGGTGATCTGCCCGAAATGAGAGGCATACGCGCAGACGGAGGGGGCGGGCGGATCAGGACGGAAGGACGCGAAGGAATTGGGAGTCACTTTGGAGAAAGAAGGAGAATGAATGAGGTTGGTGGGCGGGGGAGGGAGGGCGGAGGTTGAGCGGAGATGCAGAGAGGGCAATGCAGAGCAAGGGGCGATTGTCACCTTGAGGTTGGAAAAAGGAGGTCAGCGGAGGAGAATTCGGACCCGGAGAGAATGTTGCGAAAGAAAGATCGCAGAAGGAGGAGGAATTGGCGGGGCGGGCGAGGTGGCAGAGGACTCATCAGGGCGTGGCGCCGGAAGTGAAATAATGCCGATAGGAAGCATTCGATCAAACGCGTTGTGAATAAAGAACGGAGTGAGAGAGGGGAGGGGAGGGTGGAGAGGGGAGGGGGGAGGGGAGGGGGGAGAGCGCGATGGATACGGGAGAAAGTGGAGAGAGGCGATCGCGAAATATGTATGTACATAGTGTGTTGCGCGTCTAACGGAGGAGGAGGAGGGAGTTGGGTGTTGAAAGAGGGAGGGAGGATTGACGGAGGAGAAATGGAGAAAGGAAACAAAGACGGGACAAAGATTACGTGAATGGGAGCGGCGGAAATGGTTATTGGCGAAAAACCGAAGGATATGATGAGGAACTGGGTCAGTTGCTATGATTCTTTCGAATTTTGTGTCCATGAGGAGTTGACGGGAGATGGGAGAGGGCAGCCGGTGAAAATAACCGGGCCAGGGTTTAAAGGGTGTTCCCAGCTCTCTTAGGAAAAAATTTCCTCTGAAGATGAATCAATTAACTATGTTATCAACGTTTATACATTTTGTGTACACCTTTGCTTTGCCTAAAATAAACGAACGTCTTTACTAAATTATATTATCGTTTAATACTTGTATTGTGATTAATGTCACTTCCTCAATTTCGTGCTTTCATTCTTTGAACTTTCATAAAAATAAATTATTAGATAAAATTTACGGAAGTACTTGTTCGTTCGCTTATAATAATTAAGGCACTAAATATAAACACGCATGTAGTGAAAAATTGTACTCGATTGTAGTTGAAGAAAATGGGTACGGTATCTTAGAGACTGCCCTGATCCGAACCAAATTTTAAATTGCTGCATGTCTCTTGACCCTGCGACATTCGCATATGTCCGAATAGGTACGCCTTTATGACCCTTAGCTGTGACATTCGTATTTATTTATCCCACTACCTTGAAAACACTTTCTTTGGATGCATTCGAAATTCCTATTTGCCTTAATACACCTCCTGAATAATCTTTTTGCCCAAATACCGACACGGTGTGTCCAAACCACTTTTGGCACCAACCCTCTTGGGTTCGAAGGTTATAATTTCTGTTTTTGAAGGTAAATATATCCCTACTTTCGGAGAGATTAGGGCCACTTTTATGGCGTTGTAGAAGAATTCTCCTTGCAGTTTTAATTAAAGTTCCGTTTCCAATGTGAACGCCTATTAGCATCGTACTGTCTGTCCGTACGCATGTTAGTTGTCGGTTTCTACCGAACGGATATTCATGTAAATTGGCGTTTACGACTTGCAAAGGCAACAAGAAAATTATATATAAATCCTTTGCATAACCAAAACAGTGGCGCCTTCATTACTGGAAATAAAAAAATAACCTTTCCTAATATTTCGTCAAATATTAGTTATACCGAAAAACTCTTCAAATAAATTTTTTGGGACTAGCCAAATACAATATTTCTTTCCTCCTTACATTTTTATCATAGGAGTAGTCGTTAAAAATCAAACAAGAATGTCCTATTTTGCGTTGAACTTAGAGAAATTCATGCGTTTACTTAGCTGTTGCTAACGAAAAAAATCTTCGCAGTAAGTGAATTAAATAAGGTCTACTATAATTACAAAAATACCTACATTTAATTTTCTTTCGTATGTGAGCAGCATTTTTTAAATAAGTAGAATGAAATTGATTGTCTACGGCTAAGAAAAGAACGTAAACGTGAATATAACAACTACTTAACTCAAGTGAGACGTTTTAAATAAATTTTGATTGTTTGATTAATTATAACTGATTGTAATATAAATCAGTAAATAAAAAACTTAATATTTCTCTAGGATCATTTCTGAAATATATTAGTTTCGGATATTTAATCATTATACTAAAATAACGTAAATTATTTTATTAATGCATTAAATTAGGAGAGAAATTATTATTAGATGATAATGCATTTCTAGAAAGTGATCAAAAAATTTAAAAAATAATAAAAAAATTCGTATCTCAGTTATCTCCTGCAGCCACGATTCTACATCTACATCTACATCTACATGATACCCTGCAAATCACCAGACTGGTGGGTGGCAGGGGGTGCAGCACACCAAGACCTACCTAATAACGTCCCTCGTGTGAATCACTCTCCTGTTATGATCCCGTATGGTCCTTGGAAAAAACGAGCTCTGGTATCGCTCGGTCCTACAGTCGATCTCTCGTATTTTATTCTCGTGATCGTGCCTGCCCATGTACGTAGGTGCCTCTAATATTCCTGAGACCTCCTCTAAGAGAACTTCCGACCTAAATTTCTCCAGAAGCCTTAACCTAGCGCTAATTCTGCGATCCTCTAGCGATATCCAATTCAACTCCTTCAAGAGTGATGTGACGATTAATTTTTGCTCATATTTTTGCTTAACGAATCTGGCTGCTCTGCTTTGGATTCTTTCTAACCCAAGTATCTGTCCCTTTTCGTACGGATCCCATATGCTGGAAGCGTATTCGACCTGAGATCAGACCAATGATAAATAACACGTTTCTCGTACCTGTTCTGTGCTACTTCTTACTATTCTGCCTACGAAGCCCAATTTCTTATTAGCTGCGCCTACGATCCTTCGAATATGCATATTCCACGATAGATCACGACAAATGGTGACTCCTAAATATTTAACGTACTCTGCAGATTGGATATTCAATCTATCAATTCTGTACTCCGAGTTTAAGTCATTGTTCTTACTCTTCCAGAAACTCAATAGGGAACATTTGCTGTGATTAACTTCGATTTTCCAATGTTGACACCATGCTGAAAGGGCGTTTAAATCTTCCTGAAGCGATTTTTGGTCATCCTGACTCGTTATCTCCTTATATAAAACGGTATCATCTGCGAAAAGTCTTATTTTGCAGCGAACTACCTAGCAGATATCGTTTATATATATCAGGAATAGCAGTGGGCCAATAACACTTCCCTGTGGAACACCTGATGCGACTTTTATCGGGTATGAAGATTTCCCGTCAATAAATACTATCTGTTTTCTGTTGGAGAGGAAGTCTTTTACCCAACTCACGATATTAGGGTTTATGCCGTACTTTCCTAGTTTTCCTATTAATTTATTATGGGGTACTTTGTCAAACGCTTTTTTAAAATCAATAAAAATTGCATCAACCTGACTGTTTTTCTCTCCGCATTGCAACAAATCGTTTACGAACAGGGCGAGCTGCGTTTCGCATGACCTACCTTTCCGAAACCCGTGTTGGTTTTTGCTTAGCGAAGAACGACCATCTAAATAACGCAGAACAGAGCTAACGATTATATGTTCTAGAATCTTACACGATAATGACGTCAAGGAAATCGGTCTATAATTTTCGGGGTTCTCTTTATCACCGCCTTTGTGGATGGGCATTACGTATGCTAGCTTCCAGTCTTTTGGAACGGTACCATGTGCAACGGATTTTTCGAATATTATTTTCAAGTAAGGTGCGATTACCGAGGCTAGCTCTTTCAACACACGCGCGGGTATGCCCTCCGGCCCGGGAGACTTATTTTCCTTAATCGACTCTAGCTGGTGCGCGATACCTGTTTCGGAGAATATCAAATCTTCCATCGAATTTCCCTTATCATTCGAATCTGGTTCCTCAAACTCGTTGCTCACCGAAGTAAACGCTTTCTGAAAGTGCAAGGTATTCATCCTTCAAGCATCAAAATACGTAAATATGGACCGATTTTTTTCGTTTTTGCTTTATTCGACGAATAAAACTCTATACTCTTATTCCTGCGAAGTTTACATGTTACACGGTCGAAGTTTTCAGAAATACGCTATTTGCTTCGAAATTTTGTGGATTTTTCGTATTCTTTCCGGGCGTTGCCAAGGCGACCGTCATTGTTACCTCCGATTCAATTAGCTTCAATGAAGCTTACAAGTAGACGAAAGTTTAGCGTTATTCGCTTCGCACTTTTGTTTAAGCAACGAAACGATCGATGTTTATGGATAGCAACGTAAATAGATACTGATTATTATTCAGGAAGCGTTTATTGAGGAAAGTAATTGAACCTTCTTTCGTCTATTGAATACTGGAATCTTTCATTTTTTGTAAGTAAAATAATTATATTCTACATTATAATGTTTATAAACGTAAATAAGCTCACGTATCTGGTGTACATTTACCGGAGTCAGTGTTCAATCATGGACAACTGTACGTTGCTTTTTCACGGGTTTCTTGCTTACAAGACATAAATGTAAACATTTCATAGGCATAATTACACAAGAAATGAATCTGGATTTGGCGAAAGTGATATATATGATAGAAAATAAAATTATCGTTATATTTGAATGCAATACGTTCGGAAACGGATTGTTACAAGCAAATATGATTCATTGTTAAGAAAAGCTAATTGTAAGTTAAAAAGTGTCTACTATATATTTTAAAGAGTTTGTATGTTGTGCTGTAGTAGCTTTGCTAAATCCGTTGAAATTCAACGGGAAATTCTGATAGTTTACTATAAACCTTCGTTTCAAGGAAGAAAATTTTGCGAAGTATTTCACGAAATGGTATATGTATCTGCTGGCAGCCACAAGAGCCTTTTAGCCAACACCATTGACACCCACCCACTTAAGATAAAAATCTGATGTGGCTAACACATGACTTTACCCATATTTGGGATATAGATATTTAAATTATTATGAATAGCATTATGAGGCAAAATTATTATTTCGTACCGTAAAAGAATACAGTCGTACTTATTGCCGTAAATTATATTTTGAATATGTTTACAGAATTCACCGCTACATGATGGTGGCGCTGTATACTGGAAATTTACGAATAAGCAAAATAACTCCGAAATGGATGGTTCTACAAAAATTTGTTTCAAACAAAACTTGGAAGAAATGTTATTCTCTACATCTTTGGTCCTTACGAAGATTACCAATAACGACGTTTTTAAGGAGATATTTGACGGAAACCGAAAACACCCTTTATTTATAAATAATTCCTAAACAATAACTGCTATGGAAAATTATTTGAATTAAAAGATGTAGGAAATTATATTTTCTACATTTTATGTAATGGTCAATGTAAGCAATAATGACGTATTATCGGATAAATATCGCAAAAACTGAATCGGGTTTCGAATAAACCTCGATTTCCGATTAACCGGTATTGTCCAAAAACTAATCAGTTCTTTATGCTCATGTTAAAGTGTTATATATGTAATTTGGTATTAATATGACAAGTAATTTTTGAGTTAGAGCGCTCACAATCACATACATACACACACGCACGCACGCACACACAGACATTATTCCGAAAATAGTCTAAACGTGTTCTAGGGACCTCAAAACGTGTATTTCCGTTGAAATCTCGAAGTCGATTTTTTTCGTGATCACAATACTTTCCCCATATGGAGAAAGTAAAAACATTAAAGGTTTCTTTTTACCTTAAATTAGTTTTTCGACAGGTGTCAATGATTATTTCTCTCTCCTCCTGTATGTACACAGCTCTCTCCTTCTCGCTATCTCTCCCCCTGCGTCATCATCATCATCATCACGCAGCACGCCAATTATAGAACGTGAATTTTGCTGTTTTAGATTGATTGATGGTCATTTCATAATTTGCACCAAAAAATACCCGTTTTTCCAATTTCCATACTTTGTCGCTGACTGACTGATTGCTTGGCTGATAACTCCCTTTTTTCAGAAATTTTTCCTGTAGAGCACCAATAAATCGAATCGTGCACCATTCTGCAGAAATAAAGAATACAAATACTCTCTCATAACCGACGCTTATATATAAAGGTTTCGGAGATAATTATTAAGGTCTATGAGAAACGAATTGAATTTATTGAGAGGCATCGGTCATCGCTTTATTTTTCACGTTTAATTTTGCCAGATCTTTATCTATTTATAACATAGGCATTCTCACCATTTGAGAAGGTAGGGAATTTATTTGATGTATCTCCTTTAGGACATCTGTTGGGGCTGGCTGATACCAGCATGACTAACCCGGTCCCAATCTAACATAAGAAAATATTCACTCTCTGAAACAGAAGAATTTGTCTGCTACGGTAGCTCAGCGGTAAAATATCCGCCTGGCAAATGGTTCGATTCACGGTCATAGCAGAATTTTTCACCTTTCCACATTTCTGAATCTGAATAAATACCCTGCAAACCACCGCAATGGGTGTGTGGCAGGGAATGATTATCTCCGACCTATCATATTATTCTTCTACTAGTGTAATGCCCGTTGAAATATCAACGGAAGAATTATAGATAGATAGATAGATTATTATTATTTTCATTTTAAATAATTAATATCACACTTTTACATATGAAATATTTTGTCAAATACAACATTTCTTGTGAATATTCTGTTGTTGACGGGCTATCTTTAGTTAAACTTAAAATAGTTGCCTCTCCTTCCCTCCCTCTCCCCCTCCCTCCCTCCCTCCCTCTCTCCTTTTCCCCCTCTCTCCCCCTCTACTTCCCTATCCCCCCCCCCCCACCTCCCTCTCTCTCTTATTTAAAGCATTCAAAGCTTGCTTACACCCATAAGGATTGATACAGCAATAGGATTTTGAGGTCTAACAATGTAATTGGTAGCCAAGGCAACATTCCGTTAAAATGGCAATATTTCCTCAAAATATGTGAATTAAACGTATAACATGAGCGATTTCGAATTGTATGCGGAAAAAGATGAACAGAATAAGAAACTTTGTAATTATTTCTTCAAAATGGTTCAGATCCGAAGATCGTAGGTTAATTCCTTCTAATTTTAATTTCCAAAACAATAAAAGTGTTTATTTTTACATGTTACCTTACGGAAAATGGGAGTCTTCCTTGGAGTCGAACCCAGGACTTTTTTGGAGATTTATTTTCGTCATTACCTTAAAATATGTTAATCAAGCATCCTTGCCAAATTTCAATCTTCTACCTATTCGGGAAGTTTGTCAAAACGCTCTATATCGGCCATCGTGAAAGCGTGACCAACCAACCAACAGACCTGGGCTATTATAGTATAAAACTGTGCTCTCTTATCGTTTTACGGAATGATCCCTTGTATCTATCGGTCCTACAATCATTTTCTCCAATCATTTCAGTGTGGTCGGCACACCCTACGTGACTTGGGCGCTTAATTACACCTGATAATTCATCATTAAAATCTCTGCAATAACCGATGCCTAGACCTTTCTCGCCGTTTCTCCAGAGACTCCCATCCAAGCTCTTCTATTAGGCTCGTGACACTTACTCGCCTATTATATCTACGTTTCACGAAACGCGCTCCATTTCGTTGAATTTTCTCTATCTCCTACATAAGGTCTATCTCGGAAGGGTCCCATACACAACACGCATACTCAATTAGCGGTCTAATTAGGGAGAAATAACATACCCCAACGGGTCTTTTCATCACATACTCCTAATATTCTACGGACATTCCTAGCCTTTTACGAGCTGTTCCTCTTATCCGTCGAATATGCTCTTTCCAAGATAAATCGCTCGTTAATACGATACCAAGATATTTCTGTGCTTTCACTGTCTTTATGAGGCCCGTGTCGAGAAAATACTCACTATATATAACTTGATTCTGTCTACCCTGCCAGAAACTAACTAGGGGACATTTATCACTGTTTAATTTCAACTGCCACTTTTTACACCATTCCGAAATGGAATGTAAATCACGTTGGAGAATGTGAACATCTTCTACGTTACGAATTTTTCTATAGACCACTGTGTCGTCCGCGAATAATCTCTACAACTACTGCTTACAATTCTTCTGATATCGCCTATATATATGAGAAAAAGTAGCGGGTCCAAGACACTTCCCTGGGGAACGCCGGAGGTGACATTCACGTGGTCTGAACGATGTCCAACGATTACTACCATCTGTTCTCTATCGCGGAGAAACGCTTCTATCCATCTTACAACTGTCTCGTTAATCCCGTACCGTTTCAACTTTCGAATAAGCTTATGATGAGGAACTTTGTCAAAAGTTTTTCTAAAATCTAAAAATACGGAGTTTCACCGGAATTTAAAATATCTTGTGCGAAGAGCGCTAATTGTGACTCACACGACTTCCCTTTTCTAAAACCATGTTGATGGTTATCTAATAAACTATGTCTTTCTAGATATCGTATCAGTGAGCTAAATATAATACGTTCTAAAACCTTACACGAAGTTGTCAGCGAGATAGGACGGTAATTCTCTGGGTTTTTCCTATTGCTACTTTTGAAAACTGGTGTGACATATCCGACCTTACAGTCTCTCGGTAAAACTCCTTCTATTAGCGTTTTCTCAAAAATAATCCTAAAATATGGGGCCACTTCGATTGCCAATTCCTTCAGTACTCTGGAGCAGGGGTTCTCATAAAAATATTTTCCGTGGTCGCACCTGTGTTTCTTTACTTTTCCAATATCTAATATTACGTAATTTAAAAAAAATTATAAATATGATAAAATCAGTAATGTTCGTACCTCTTAGTGTCAAAAAAGTTTATTAAATGGAAATTCATCCACACCTCTACTGATAAGCGGAGCGCAGCTTCAAGATGCTCCTCCTTCAATTTGTTACGGTGTTTAGATTTTAGGAGATGAAGCGAGCTGAATGTTCTTTCACACATCACCGTAGTCGGAAAAATAGTTAAAACTAGCAGAGCCACACGTGCCAGATAGTTATAATTGTCGGAGTTTTTAAAAATATCACACCAAACCTTTTCAACTGTCACTTTATTTTCATGAAAATTGCGTCTCATGTGTTCATCTCAACGGAGTTTTATTAACGAATATCTAATGTTGGACCAATCGAGGGAAAAGAGGATAAACGAACTTGAAAGTCTTTAAAATTTTCAACATTAAGTTCGGAAAAAGGGTTTTAGAGGAAAGAAAACTTGGTGAAAAATTTTGCTTCCTTAAATCTTACCCCACGTTCTTCATGCACCGTTTCTAAATATCTCGTAATTCTTTCGCACATTCTGCTTTGGATTTCTTGTGACTGCGAATCGAGGAAACTAGACAGGGTTGGAAAAATGGTTAAATCTTTTTCTTCTTTCACATGTAAACTGATGTCTGTTACCGTATTTTGGAATTTCTCGATTATGTAAACAGTATCAACTATTGTTAAATCGGGTTCCTGCAGCTGGCGATTTATGGAACTGAATTTAGGCAAAAAGTCGTTCAGAAATAAAATACACGAGAGCACAACACTGCCTTGCAGTTGGTTAACCAGTTCCATATTAACAGATTTCAAAACAGTCACTACGTTGTCGTAAAGTTCGCATAGACGCTGGGTACTTGATTCAAAACTCAACCAACGAATTGCAGTATAGTTGAGGAGCACATTATGTTTCTCGCTTGTCTTTTCACAAAGCGACTGAAAGCTATTTTTAAGGATACTGCGTGTATTTATCGTAGTAATAGTTTTCTTTACAACACACTCAACATCTTCCATTGTTTTACATACAGCCTTACAAATGAGAACTTCCTGGTGAACAAAACAATTTAATCTGAAAACTTCACTGCTACAATCATTCCTGAATAGTCTTAAAACACCATTCGCCTCGGTCTGTATCGAGGCTGCTCCATCTGCAGTAATGCTGCACAGATTGTTAAATGAAATTCCTAAAGCATCCAATCGAGACTCTACGGCTTAATAAATGTTTTTGGCATTTGGGCGTTCTTTCAGAGAAACCAAACACAAGAGTTTTTCTGAAAAGCTACCTTTGTCAATATCAAGAAAACGGGAACATACAACTATCTGATTGATTTTAGTGATGGCATTACTTTCATCAAGTGACAAACTGAAATATAGGCTTTTTGAAATACTACCTGCAATCTCATTTCCTATGAAATTCCCAAGCTCTATAAATCTTCTTTGAACTGTGTCATTGCTAAGAAGAATGTTCCTGAATAACTGATTATCTCCAATACTGGAACGCAGCGTTGGTAGGGCAGAGCCTTCCCCTCTAGCCTCCCTGACGTACGACCAAAACGCCTTTTGGTTATCCTTCAAATTTTCTCCTAAAACTTTTCTTCAGGCGTTCGCTTCGATGGAATGCGTAGCAACGATCTTATTTTTAACCTCGCGTATCAGCTTCTCCAATCAGAGGAGCGCCGCTTAGTTTGGGAACCAAACTGACCACCGGATGAGAACGAGATTAAGCGTTCGTTCGACTCCCGAGTGACTCACCAGCGATCCTATTCTTTGAGGTACCTAATGGTAGCGATCAATTGATCCTTCGCTCGATGGCGGTGTTTCCGAATCGAGCGCGCCTTGCACAACGCCCTCTTAGGGAAATAAATACGTCCATAAAACATAAAAACAAATGTAATTAATGGAACGTACATTATACATCGCCAATCACGCGCATATCTGCATATAACATAGATGTCGATGAAACGCTATTCCTTTTTCTCGATCACTTCCGAAGCTGCGAATTAATTTTGGAAGCAATATTTCTCTGGACTCGAACCCAAGGGCTTCGAAAGTATTGTCCACAACAAAATATAGATATAACACTAGACAATATCCATTCCAAGGTCGTTCTGAATTATAGCCGAGGGCCGATATACACGGTCACGCATTTTACATTTCTCCGTCATGGCATAGTCATCTTTTTGGGTTTATAATTAATTTCGTTTAATTTCCGGGGTCGGATGCATGAATGGAAGGGCTTCAGAGTGGCGCGCATAACTCTCTACGCGTCATTATGTCATCGACGCCTTAACGGAGCCTAATAAAACTCAAAATTATCGCGAGATTAAATTCCATCAGACAGTAATTGACCAAATTTACATTCATCCGATCGCTCAAATCACCATTTCTAATGCCGTGCAAATAATATTAACATAGCTCAATTCGTAATCATCGTCTTTTCGCTACTATTCCTTTCGCTCGCCCCCGACTCGACCCGCACCCGTATCGGCCTGCCCTCCCCCTGGGTCTGCTCCCACTAGGTCAGCCCCTCCTCCCCCCCCCGACATTCTTCATCCTTTCGATCCAACCATCCAGACCTTCGATCCGGAGCAGACACCGGCAACGTCGCAATGGATCTCTCGCTCGCTCACGACCTCCTCCTCTCGAGCCCTCTCCCTCTCTCTCCTTTGATCTCGTAGCAGAACACTTCCGTTATAAGGGCCGACTGCCCCTCGTTCGCCCTCCCAAAGGACGTTCCTTCCTCTTTCTCGCCCCGGTGAGCGGAGGCCTCCTCTGCAACATATTCCATCTTCGACTATCTCGGGAGGAGGTTGCGACGAAGGAGGCGGGTCAACGGTCCCCACGTGGTGGGAGAGAAGGGGGGAGAGAAGGGGGGAGAGAAGGGGGGAAGAGACACGGGGGGCGTTTCTCCTCTCGCGAGTACGTCTCTCAGCCCCTTGCTCGGCTGCCAGAGTCACTGGTCGCCTCTCTAAGCTCGCCAGCATTCTTCGCGTGCTAGTCTTGGGTTCGAACCCGGCCGTGGACGTGGGTTTCGATTTTGTCGTTTGTAGATAAACTTATTATTGTAGTTGGCCTTGATTATGCTTCACCGACGAGCAGTAAATACGCAGAACTAAGGAAGAGGGAGAGATAAGGAGGAGGAAAGCCTATGATGTAACGGACAAGACGGAAGCTATCTCACTATCTCCCTTTCTCTCTCCCCCTCCCCTCCCTCTTTCCTCTTATCTTCAGAGATGAGGCGCCCGTATTTAACACCAACTTCGATACCAATACTGCCAGCCGAGGCAGAATGCGTTTCATGTAAAACTCAATCTACTGAGCTTTACAAATACATGTGATATCTCGTGTAAAGAACTGCTATCGCGGATCTGCACGTGATTACGTGAACCGTATGAAATTTCCGTCAGATAATTGCGTCGGTCGAAATCGAATTCAGCAAAATATAGCAAATCATGTGACCAAATATATAACTGTCGTGCACCGAATATAAAATTCACCTTTATCGAACCGTTAGTTAATGAAAGAAATGCTCTCTTGAGCGACGCCTCTGCTATCGGTTATGTCGTGTTCGCCAGTAATTAAGCGCTCCAATCACCGCTAAGGCTATCGCTTTTATTCGAGTAGAAAACTGGATATGTGATGTTAGGTAACCTTATTAGAATGAATGAATGAACTGTACTCGTTTGCGAAATGATTTTCTGTTTCCCACGCGAAAGGCCTATTTACGATCGAATCGAGAAAGAATATTTACGCAATGCACGCCTTTAAATGGCATGCATTAAAACCTTTTCTCATATTTATAAAAACATTGTTTAAAAAAACATCTGTTTGGGTGTTTACTGGTCGAGACAGCTGTTTCTGAGAAGATTTTCATATTTAAAATAATTAGACAATTAAAATGGGATTACGCAAAGGTGCTCAGCGTGTCATATTTCCTTGAATCATCGGGACAAAACACTGACGGGATTATCAGCGATTCCAACGCGAATCCGATTTCGTGGACGCTTACGGAAACAAAATTATATTCTCATTAGAATTAGCTAAACCTCAATGAAAACACGCCTCTCGCGTTCGTATCCCTCCGCATCCTTTCCAAAAATGTTTTTTTCGTTTCGGTCGCACATCAATTGCTACGTCTCCTCAGAGGCGAGGCGATAATGCGATCAATACCTCGGTGCTACGCAAATATTTTCCGCCCCTACATTTGCGTGAGACGATATCTCGGCCTGTTAGTTCCTCCGACCGTCGGAGCCAAACGATAATTATTGCGTGAGACAAAGACTGCGAACGAGTCGAGAAAATTTCTCATTTAACGTGGGACTTTCTCACTAAGTATCGAGGCGACAATCTCAAGCATTCTGGAAGGAAGACTTTCCAAATGCAGCGCCGCTGTTTGTGCCGCCGACGAAATAGTCGCCGAGTTTCAATTCACTGGATGTGCGCGTGCAAACGAGAACGGCAATAGCAAACGGATGTTTTTAACGCCGGAGAGCGCTTTCAGCAGAAAAACATCCAGGCTTTGGAAGTTTCGGAGTCTCTCACCTACCGGAACCCTTCACCCGCCCCCTTCCGCCCCCTCGCGAGGGGGCGGCCAGAAGAGGGGAAGCGTTCTCCCTTTAAGGTCGACGGGTGGGCCGGTGCTCTCCGGGGCGAGGGCGGGGCGCACGGCGTGGCGGGAGGGGCGAGGCATCGGCCGCCACCGCCTCATCCCCTCCGCAGTGTCTCCGTGGCGATAGAGGAATACGCATCGCTTCTCTTTCTCTCTCTCTAAGTTCACGAGATGACGTTCCGCCCCTTCCTTTGACGGAAGACTTTCGCAAGGCAAATATAACGCTACCACTTTCCATGTCGTCCTAGTCCGCCGCTTCGACTCCCGTCCGACGCCCCGATTAACTCGGCGACTTCGACGCTCGGCGCATTCGAATGGCAGTGCCGTGGCGACGGCGGCGGCGTCTGCGCACGGTCTCGAGCGCGTGATCGAGCGAACGCCCTCTTTTCGCGTGCGTCGTTTGGATCCGTGTTGTTTTCGGAACGATATATCGGCGGCGATCGGAAAAGCAGGCGATAAATACGATAGTTTTTTTGCGTGTCCGTGTGAAATCGTTCGCCCGAGGAACCCTTATATCGAGAAAAAACAGTGGAAAAGTGTTTTCTCGGTGTATTTTAGGATCGCTCGCTTTCTGTGAATTCCCAGCGACGGGCGAATCGTAAACAAATTCCTTCGTTAAGTGAGATAGCGAAGGGGGAAAAGAATCATGTTGCAGACCACGTGGAGTACTCCCTCGATTCCAGGTCTCCTGCGAAGGGAGTCTTCCTCTGCGCCCTCTTCTCCAAGAGGTTCTCTGGGAGGTAGCGTGGAGGGCGTGGCGGGGCTCTTGGTGGCCACCGCTCCGGAGCCCTTCCTCCGGGAGCCGGAGGAGAAACCCCGGCGCAGAAAATCGTGGCACCCTAAATTAGAAAGGAAACGCAAGAAAGGTATCGTGCTGTCCACTTCGCCTCCGCAGCCGTTGGAGGCGCAGGGAGCACACCACAAGCACAAGAGAGTCTCCTGGTGGAGCATATTCGTCCCCGATCACTGGCCCAGGTGAGCGAAAAAAGCTACATGCGATGGGGAGTACGTACCCTTTTACGAGTGCTTTTTTATTCCGGTTATTTGACGACTTTGGCGCGTTTTGTGAGGCGTTCGATGAGCGCTTTTGATTTTTACTACCATTGTTATTTATATTTAGTCACGCATTTGGATTTAGAGGCACTGAATCATTACCGAGTGAAATCTTATTTTGGATGAGTTCGTATTAATGCGATATATATAAAAAGGACGCAAATTCTACCGAAATAAAATTGAGAATTTATTCATGATTTATTTGCCAGGGGTTAAAATAAGCGTACTTACTTGCCTGTATTTGGCTGGTCTAAGCATTTAGATGTTTACATAATATGATACACCTTGCTACTGATTTTGCGGAGGGTTGTTTACTCCGATTTTGTTTGGATTGCAGTGTAACATGTGCAAACGCAATGGCAATTGGGAAGTTTTAACAATTTATATAATATAAGCTAAGATTCGTATTAATATATGCCGCAGCATCCAATCACTGCTTAGCAAATGGAGTTTGAAGAGAATTCGAACGATCGCAATCGATTCTTAAATGAGGCATACATATTGTCAGCGACAGAAACTCGCGGACTATTTTGAGTGCGTCCATCGCTCCATTAGGCGAGCCAACGCCGAGCAAGAGCATTCTATGACGAAGTATTATTGCGTGTTGTAACCTAATCGGATGACGGCGCAATAGAAAACATTAGTAGAGCGAGGCTGTCTGCCGTCGTTCTAATTACGCTATTACTTAAACGGCCGCGCATCGTGACACTAGCCGAACTCGTATCACTTAAATTTATAGTATTTTATTTCTGCTTACAGTGGTAGTTAACTTTATATATATATATATATATATATATATATATATATATATATATATATAATTTGTAGATTAAGGGATTTGTTTCTGTATGTTCGACCGATGCAAAATAATATTAGTACGCACATTAGTAAGAGAGTGTTGAAGTGGATTGTGAGTGCGTTGTCACTAGGGCATTCTAATCTCTGCGCGATCATATCTTCTCCTTTAACTCCCTCTGCCAACTTCTAACCCTTCCCCCAGCCCCTTATCCCCCTTCCCCAAAACCCTTAGCCCCTCCTCTCAACCCCTAACCCCCTTATTTTCTCCTCCTCTCTCCTTCCCTATGTTATCACCGCTCTGGTGCACGCGCTGTCCTTGGACACCGGTTCAAGATGAATCGGAAGCTTTTACCATTACGGGATGCGAAACTATGTAGTATATACTGTGTGTCCTCGGTTTAACGTTGCCTGAATTAACGTTGATTTGCGTTAACGTCGTTCAAAAATTACTACCCATATTCGAATTTACGTTGTAGATGATTCGAGTTAACGTTGCCCCGATTCGGCGATGAAATGACGCACGAAAAAAAAACTGCGTTCATGCGCATCAGTTGTGCAGCGTCCTCTCAGCTGCATAGGATCGCCGTAATTGAACGCGGAAAGTGTTCTAATTGATTTGCAGTAATTTAGTAGAATATTATTTTAGTAATGGCCGTAATGGCGATATGTTACCAGCGGAAAAATCGCGCAAGACAATTACTTTCATTTATTGCGTTGTAAATTCACATGAATATGCGTCCATAAAAGTGTTGGTGGCCCTCTGTAAATTTTTAAAAACGCATCCCATTCGCTTTCTATCGTTCGTATGACATTTCGCCAGGTCGGTGCTATGTAGTTCATCTTTTCGTCACTGGAGACACTTATTTGAAATATAGCATTTTCCGATTTTAGGCGGGTTAAATAAAGGTATATAGTATTCATTGTTTATTTAATGCCACATATATTCATCTTTGAATTTTATTGTTTTATTTATGTTTAGATACAGTTTATATCATACAAGGCACCATATAGCTTCATAAAATACGATATACAATGTGTTATTGTATTTCGAGAGATTTTGAGCTCGAGTTTTTGGAACCGATTTTACCGTGTAACATAGGTTCTTATAGGAAACATTGATTCATTTAACGTTGTTTCGTTCAACGTCGCAAACTTCAGGAACGAATTAACGACGTTAACCGAGAGCATACTGTATATACACACGCAAGTCTACAATCATCCATACAAATATATAAATAAAATTGTACCCTGTCTGTACATTTGTTTTTTTGTCGGGGTTTTACTTTCTTTGTGTGTTTTGCATCACAAGAAGACGTTTGAACCGGTTTGCACAATTGTTGTCTGTTTGTCTGTTTGTTTGTTGCCGCATCACGCAAAAACGGCTGGTCGAATTTTTATGAAACCTGCAGCGTATCTTTAGACTTGTCCATCTTAAAATATAAGCTATGTGGTGTGTCTCAAAAAAAATTTTAAGTGGAGGTTTGGGGGAGGGGGGGGGGGGCGTCGATTTGGTTTTTCGATGATAACTCTCGAGTAAATTAACCTAGGAAGTTCAAATTTGATATTTGTCACTTTCAATACAAGTATAAGATAAAGTTTGTAGATGAGCAAAATCAGACCAAGGGGAGTGGAGGTTGTGGGGGGGAGGGGGGGCACCATTAAGAGAAATCATAAATAAACGCAAGTTACAAAATATGAACTACAACAAATGATAAACAAATTTCCGAAATCATAATTGAAGTTTTTTTCTTTTCTGTGTGCAACCTAACTACAAATAGATAAGTTTGTGGGTTACCATCTTTCTGCCTCACACACCTCAATTATTGTAATTGCTGATCTATCCTGAAAATTATGCAAAATTGCTTCAAGGCATCATTTACATATACATTTAGCATTTCTGGATTTAATACCTATCTCCTATATATTTATAAAAGTTTGTTTGTTTGTTTATTTTGGCATCTGTACATTTCCACACCGTTAAAGTTAGAGTAATCTAACTTTAAACAGATACTTTCTTCAGAAATAGAAAGGCCTTATGCTGCTTTTTAATCCCAAATGTTTTATATAGGTAAATGTACAAAAAGAAAAATAACTTTGTATACTAATGCTAATGGCAACCCATTATCTGTTTATGCACGCCCACAATCAACCAATTGCAACCAAATTTAGTTTATTAGTATTTGTATGTCCACTTAATTCAAAATGGCGGTCGATTTAAACATTAAACTACCCGTATTTTCCCAAGTCCTACCATTGATATGAATCAAATTTGGTACGATTGTGGAGGGCTCCCAGAAATAATTCATACGTGGTTTTCGTTTCTCTCTGCCCGTCTTATTAAAAACGGCGGCCGAGTGAATTGTTAAATACCATGTATAATCTAGAATTCCAATCGGATTTGAACCAAAATTCCCCGGGCAACGCCGGGAATTTCTGCAAGTTAAATAACAATATTTCATTATCTTTAATGATTTGTGGTTTTAATCATTTCAAATATAGACAGGAAACGGAGAAATTATAGTAATGTAATACATTTATATGTAAAATGTGTTAAGTCACAAAGAAAACCGATTATTTATGGAAATTAAATGATTTCTTTATACTTTGTATTATTTAAAAGGAAAAATTAAAATTAAATCATCTTTTATGATTTAGCTTAAGTTATGATGACATTATATACAAATACACATCGTTAAAACGAAAAAAGAAATTATTAACAAAGCGACGGTTTCGAACCACGGAACTAACCATTGCACCAACGGGACCGGAAGTCATAACGGCGCAGTTTAAACTTCCGGTTACGTTGGTGTAATGGTAAGCGTATCGGACGTCGAACGCGAAGTTCAGGGGTTCAAATTTCAAGATAATTTTTATACATTTTTTTTCGCTTTAATTGTATATATTTATCTAGAATATTTTCTTAATTAACTTTAAATTAATATAATGTGACATTTTCAGTGAAGTATTTATCTTTAGGAAATTAATTTTCAATAAGTTGCAAATATGCATTTAGTAACATATATACATACATATATACACAAACACCTTTTTCGATATCTATATATTCCGACTCTTATATAGTTAGTTACCTTTGAGTTCTTAGATTGACATTATCTTAGATGGCAGTGCATTAGCATACAGTCATTTTACTTTTTGTACAATTAGTATAAAACAATTTTTTGGATTGAAAAGTAGCTTACGACCTTCCTATTTGTGAAGAAAGTATTGGTTGACAGTTTAATTATTCTAGTTTTAAGGGTGTGGAAATGTATAGATGCACAAACAAACAGACTTTCATAACTTTCATAAATATATAGGAGATTTATCTTATACTTGTATTGAAAGTGACAAATATCAAATTTGAACTTCCTAAGTTAATTTATTCGAGAGTTATCGCAAAAAAACCAAATAGATGCCCCCCAAACCCCCATTTAAAAGTTTTTTTGAGGTACACCGTATCTTATAAATATTTTTGTGTGTATGTGCGTGTGTGCGTTCTTTAAACGTTTTTACACCGTTGAAGCTATCGAATTAAAATGTTTTATGAGCCGTCCTATGGACCAAAGGAAGAACTTGGTCTAGGTTTGCAGACCGTCGGGTCACTTATACCCCATGGGATCAACAAAATACTATTTCCATAAGAATGCATGGGAAATGGTGTGGAGGAACTCCAAAATGCCATGCAGCCCTTCATTTATCTGGATATAAATATACCTAAATATTAACTTACGATCAAGGGAAATGGCGTATTTTACGCACGAAAGACTGAATATTTTAATTCTGTTCATGTTTTGTCGTTTTACACGCTAAATTGCTCTAAATTTTCCTTTAAGCGCAAAATTTATCGGTTTTTATGACCATTTTCCAGTCGGCAACAAAGCTAAATTTCTTAATTGTTGTCCTCTTCAAAGTTAAGAGATATCAACGCTGTGGCGCGCCGTAGAGGAAGAATAGCTAACTCCCAGATAAAGGGTACAAATGGATTCATGCCTAAATATAGTCTACGAATACTTTTGAAGTGAGTCAAATGATTTTTAAGGAATGTTATAACATTGTTATCTTTTACCATTAACATTGAAAGATTTATCGTAACATAAATCGATACATCTTCTTACATTTGTTCGGTAACGAAGATGTTGTTTATTGTTTACGTTTTGGCTAATAGTATTGACATATTCCACATAATTTTATTAATGTTTTAAAAGCTTCGGTGCATCTATCCATGTGAATATTAAGTAAGACGTTAATGCGTAATTATATTAATGGTAAAAACTTTACAATACAATACATAATGTTAATGCAAGCATCGCTTGCGTAATTAAGGAATGGGGAACTCTTGCCCAGATCAATAAAAAGCGTTTGCTACTTAAAAGAAAACTCTTTCCCGAGCGAAACCGGGCGTTTCAGCTAGTATATCTTAAAGTTGCCGTTTGGCTGACTGGCTCTTTGTTATTGTGTTGCTGTTTCATATGGCAATCTAAACATTCAATTAGATTGGTTCTGTCGAGGAATGCCTCATTATTAGGCTGTTTAAAGGTTGCTGCACTTAACTCGTTGGGATGACGTCTGAGTTTTGTTGAATACTTTAAGTATGGTGACTTTATATATTTCCCGTTTACTAACCTTTCGGACGGAAATATTTTAATATTAGGATTTATTATATTGCTATAGAGATAAATAACATTATGTAACGGATTGTTTAGGCAGGTGCATTATTCTTACGTTTCCCGAATTCAGTCTCGGTTGAAGACCACGCGTGATCTTAATTTATATTTATTTATCGGACATAATGACATAACATTTGAGTTATCGTTCAGATTATCTTATCTCTCATTACTTCTAGATGCGTCTCTTAAAGCTCTTAACTCTTTATATGCTTCTTATCTCTCACCTCGAAGATTATTCACTTGTAGCTGCAATCTGCCAGCAAAAGTACGGCAACTTATAGATTTCTCGTTTTGGCTCTTTTTCGAAGACGTTTACTGTCGGAATTGGACGGAAGTTTTTATTATTTTGTAATTCTGTAGCGTATTAATTAGACTCCTTTAGATGAATCCGACGAATTCTTTTTTTAACTTATTCTTACCGAGACAGAGAGAATAACTAAACAGATTTATCATGTTATTTGGTGCGTGATTCATAGATACGTCATCGCGGCACGAGCAGGATATCTTGTAGGGTATTGTTTCTCAAAGTGTGAGCCGCCTCCCCTCCCTTTTCCGAGAGGAGGGACTGGGGTTCGTGGGTGCGCCGAAAAACCCGGCCGATGTCCAATTCATTTCAATCCTAAATAAACAATAAGGTTATAAAAATATGTTGAATTAATGAAATGGTACAGTATGTTTAGAAGAGATCTTATTGTTTTTACTATCACACTGGTTTTCAATCACCACGCTAAATTAGTTGGGGGTGGCAGTCGGTCGAGAGTATTTTGTTGCATTTATAACAAAAACCCACATTTGATTATAAACACAGAATTAAATAGAAAAAGTCCTTCATAGATATCATTAAGCTTCATTAGTAATTATACTTTGAAATTGCTATATCACATTTTAAGTCATTTTTATAAGTATGGGGGCCTCGAAATTTTTTATTCGCACCAAGGGAGCCTCAGACTAAAAGATTTTCGGGAACCACTTCTATACATGTACATGATACCCTGCAAATCACCAGACTGGTGGGTGGCAGGGGGTGCAGCACACCAAAACCTACCTAATAACGTCCCTCGTGGGAATCACTCTCCTGTTATGATCCCGCATGGTCCTTGGGAAAAACGAGCTCTGGTATCGCTCGATCCTACAGTCGATCTCTCGTATTTTATTCTCGTGATCGTGCCTGCCCATGTACGTAGGTGCCTCTAATATTCCTGAGACCTCCTCTAAGAGAGCTTCCGACCTAAATTTCTCCAGAAGCCTTAACCTAGCGCTAATTCTGCGATCCTCTAGCGATATCCAATTCAATTCCTTCAAGAGTGATGTGACGCTTAATTTTTGCTCATATTTTTGCTTAACGAATCTGGCTGCTCTGCGTTGGATTCTTTCTAACTCAAGTATCTCTCCCTTTTCGTAAGGATCCCATATGCTGGAAGCGTATTCGACCTGAGATCTGACCAAAGATAAATAACACGTTTCTCGCACCTGTTCTGTGCTACTTCTTACTATTCTGCCTACGAAGCCCAATTTCTTATTAGCTGCGCCTACGATCCTTCGAATATGCATATTCCATGATAGATCACGATAAATAGTGACTACTAAATATTTAACGTACTCTGCAGATTGGATATTCAATCTATCAATTCTGTACTCCGAGTCTAATTCATTGTTCTTACTCTTCCAGAAACTCAATAGGGAACATTTGCTGTGATTAACTTCGATTTTCCAATCTTGACACCATGCTGAAATCTTCCTGGAGCGATTTTTGGTCATCCTGACTCATTATCTCCTTATATAAAACGGTGTCATCTGCGAAAAGTCTTATTTTGCAGCGAACTACCGAGCAGATATCGCTATAGGCAGGGCCGCCCCTATAGCATGGCGAATCGGGGCGTCCGCCCCGGGCCCCGCTATTTCAGAGGCCGCAAGGAAAGTCTAAATTTAATTTGGCGTTTAATGATAACGTTGCCCCGCATAGGTCGATTTGCCCTGGGCCCCGCACCTCTTTTGGGGGGGCCCTGGTTATCGGGCATCGTTATAATTCCTTCGGTCAGATCAAAACACTTCTGTTCTTATCATTTTCCTCACTTTTTCGTTCACATACCACTTTCAAGACTCATATTTCGACCGCATCAGGAATCGATACTTTGCCATCGAATTAAACATTTTCTAACCCTAAGCGCGTATTTAGCGTTCGTAAGCAAGACGTTCGTTCTCTAATTCGATGCATCGCGGAATAATATTTGAACGCCATGAAGTTTTCCAATTCTCGTCGCTCCGCCCCACGCCTTCTCCACCTGTGCCCCACACCTGCCCCCCACCCCACCACCGCATCCCACCCCCCTCCCCCACCCCCGCATCCCACCCCACCCCCGCACCCCACCCCCACCCCTCACACCGTCACTTCGCTTCCAACTGTCAGCACGATTCGCTTCACTCGCGTTATCTAAAGTGTTGAGCCCATCGAATACCGAAGTCCGATTTACTCTTCCTCGACCTCTCTCTTTCTTTCTCTCCCGCTACGATCGCATTCAATCTCGTGCAATCCCGTGAGCGGAGCCGTAATTCGCAGTCTTTACGTGAGAGGGAAGTGCAGAGCGGGATTTTGAAAACACGGGTGCGCTGTTCTGATGGACCAGTGACGTCACGCATCCATGCCTCAAGGACGTGTCGCTATTCCCGTTTCTCGTATCTACGATCGACACGCGGTCACGCCGCTGGTGCGCACGCAGTCAATACGAACCTATGCACAACAAAATAGTTTTCCATAAAATGTCTTTTTATGCCTTACGCTGATTTTCTGCGTAAAATAAAACGCATTTCAAAAAACGTTATGACTTTGTATATATTCACGATTAAAACATATTCGTGTTGAACTTCAACTGCTACCGTTATTTTTGGAGGTATGGAGTAATGTGAAGGGACTAAACCGAAGGTCTTTCTGTAGGAGCATGGGGGTGGATGTCGTTGACCTTCGGCCGATTCTCGGATCGTGTAGGGTGGCGGCGGTTTTAAATCTTTTTTCTCCGCGGCCCAATAATATTAAAAAATATTCCTTATCCAACGGTACAATTTTAACAACCTTTAAATCCCATTAGTCGATTTCAATTAAATTGGCAGCAATTTAGACTAAATATCTTGAATCGACCCTTCATCGAGGCCCACTGCTGCTGGGCCGTGGCCCATACTTTCAAAAACCCTGGTGTAGGGCACCCCTAAATGTTTCTGGAGTTCATTACACGCCAGAGGCATCCCAGTGTGTAGCGCGTAGGATCTTCGAGCATAGTAGAGCTTTTTTAGGCTAGAGAGTAGGGTAGTGTGTAGGCGTCTTCTTATGGGAATGGGTTTAATCGAGAATGTAATAGAGAGCGATATTATGAGAAGTCCTGGCAATACCGCAAATACGTTAGGTTTAACTAGCGATGAAGGCGCTGACATCCACGATATCAGTAGTGTTAACTTGTGGGATTTCGTTAAAAATAGTGAAATAAAGCGCGATCCGAAAGTAAATGCGATACCAACCAGCCGTAGGAACGATTGTAATGAAAATGCATATATTCTTAAAACGATTACGAACGGTAAGGCTGAGGTTTATCTGAGAAGCGATAGTGAGAAATTAAATGTCGTCGTATTGAACTGCCGCAGCATCCGTAAGAAAATTGCCGATTTTGAGCATATTATTCGCAGTCTAGAAGCCGATGTCGTGCTCGGTACAGAGAGTTGGCTCACTGACGAGATTGCAAGTCAGGAGGTATTCCCTCAAGACTATCTAATTTTTAGAAAAGATCGTAGCATCCGGTCGGGAGATGGAGTATTTATAGCAGTCATAAAAGCATAGGAAAGTTTTCCACTACGGATGAACGACGTCGAAGTAGAAAGTGTTTGGTTTAGTGCTAGAGGAAGCGACTATACAATAGTACTTTTATAAGCCTCCCAATTCAAGTTTAGGAATTATTAATAATCTCGCAACTGGCAACGCTAATATCGTAAAATAGAGAAAGGGGCATTATAATTGGAGGAGACTTCAACTTACCTTCAATTGAATTGGATATCGCTAGTGGACCGCAGACTTAGCGCCAGGTTAAGGCTTCTGGAGAAATTTAGGCCGGAAGTTCTATTAGAGGAAGTCTCAGGAATATTAAAGGCACCTACTTACATGGGTAGGCACGATCACGAGGATAAAATACGAGAGATTGACTGTAGGACCGAGCGTTATTAAGGCTGTTTTTCCGAAATACCATACGAGATCGTAACTGGAGAGTGATGCCCGCGAGAGAAGTAATTAGGTAGACTTTGGTGCGATGCACCCCATGCCACTCACCAGTCTGGTGATTTGCAGGGTATTATGTAAATGTAGATGTGTGTGACGCACACTGGCAGCCGATTTATCGTCAGACACGTACAGGATTTTTAACAGTAATGTGGATTTTATTATAATATGCCCTTTATTCTTTCATATTTATTGGCTAAGGAAATTGATCAAACCATAAGGCGTTTTTAGGCGCGTTTTGCTTCCAACGTGAGCGCCTATTATCGTCGGTCGGTCCGTCTGTCCGTCCGTCCGTTCGTTCTCGGATTCTACAGAACGGATTTTCATGAAATTTGATATCAAGGACTTAGAATCAAATATAATAAGAAAATCGCACAAATGAATCACGTACTCCACTCAGGTGTGCCACTTTATTGGTGACAAAAAAGTAAGTTTTCGTCATATCTCGTAAAGTATTCTTTATATCAAAATATTTTTCAAATAAAAGTTGGAGAACTAATAAAGAAGGGTATTTCCTTTTCCTATACATTTTTATCGTAGGAGTTGACGTTATCTAGGAAATCGAACAATAATGTCTTAAATCGAGTTGAACTTGGAAATTTTCTTGCATGGTTACTTATTCATTGTTGCTAACATAAACAATGTCACAAACAAACGTTTAATTTACTTTCGTGTGCATGCACTATTATTAAATAGGAAGAAAATGGATTATTTATGATGAAGAAAAGAACTTTAAAATACTATTTCCCTCACGTACAGGTATATAATTCCTTTCTAATACTCCATTGCACGAAACGCGCCCATTTATGATACGTTGTACACTTTCCTAACTTGTTTTATTTTTGTAAAGAGTGCCTAAAAGGCTTGCACACGGTGATGGGAGATTAGTGCATATAAAATACAATGTAACTTACACGCTAAGCTGTGTAAATCCTCGAATTCTCGTTCGAAAAGAATTTATTTATCTAAGTACGTGTTTCTGCGAATGCAGAAAGTATGTTTCGAACATGGCAAACGTGCTTCGGCTAAAAAGCCGCTAGAGAAAGCGCCGCCGTGTCTTAGTGTTCGTTGGTGTCGCAGAACAAGAAGGCGGCACGCAAAGATAAAATCAACTTCGGCTCTCTTAAATGGCGCCCTGTGCTGCATTCGCTTTGGCAATATCGAATGCGTTTTCTTGATAGTAATTCATTGTTAGACAATTGTGAAAACGACTTCAGGAAGGTGATTTATACTGTGAAGCGGAGAGCATAATAGTCAGGTCGATTTTAGGAAAGCCTTTGATAAGGTACGTCACAGAAAGTTAATAACTGAATGAGAAATAATTACAAAATTGTTCACTGGATCCGTGATTTTTTAAATCATAGGATGCAGAAGGATGTTATAGGTGGGAAGTCCTCGAGCTTAGTGGCGTTCCACAGGGTAGTGTGCTTTGTCCGTTGTTATTTTTAATTTATATAAACGATATCAGCTCAGTAGTTAGAAGTAAAATAAGACTTTTCGCGGACAGTATCGTCATTTATAGAGAAATAAGCAATCCTGAAGTCCATGAGTATCACTAAAATGACTTAGAAGGTATTTTTCATCGTGGTGTATGTAATGGCAGCTAGAAATCAACCAAAAGATAGGCCGCGTTATCAATTTTTGGAGAACCAATAATAACTCGCTAAATGTTAATTATTTGTTCGACGGAGTGAGGATTCCCATTTCAGATTCGGTTAAATATTTAGGAGTACCTAACGATCCATCGGTATCTTTCGTGGGACACCCACATTCGCAGTGTTATGTGCCGATGTGTCATTTATAAGGAGAATGGTTCTACATAAACACGTAGCTCGGAAAATGCACCTCCCCTCCCCTCCCCCTCTTTCTTATCTTCCCCCTCCCTCCCCCTTTCCTCCTATCATCTTCTCCCCTCCTCCTCTTTCTCACTCTCCTACTCTTTCCCTCCTTTCTCTCCTTAATAACTCATATTTCTTTTGCTAGTGTTTTAAGAATTAATTTCTCTGCGCCTTTTTCTACGTGCTGGAAGGAGATATTTTTTTTTACCTCTTTCGAGAGCTATTTGCTGGATTAATCGATTCGTCCTCAATTGTGGATATGCAGTTCGAATATGCGGTTCGTGACGAAAGATCGCTCTTTTTAGGGTTCGGTGCATAGTTGCCAAAATAAATTTGAAAATGTCGCTAAGTTCACCCTAAAATGTTGCTAAAAAGTCGCTAAACATACAAAATGTCGCTAAAAAGTCGCCAAAAATAAAATAGTGCATAAATACTTAAAATAATTCTTATTAATCTAATTATTAAACTTATTATCTATTTAACAAATTAATATCAATTAAGATAATATTTAATTATTAGTATTAGATAAGGGAGAATTTTTGCAAGCATTTTATTAATAAAAAATCGGTACAACATACATTGTACAAACTTTCTCATATACGTACTAATGCGTCGTTTAGTTAACTTCAGAAAATGAAAATCGTATCAGCCTGTTTTTAGAAAATCCAATTTTTTTTTAAGTTGCCCAAGAATAAACTAGCCTTATATTCATTCGTTGAGAAAAATGAAATACGTAGTATTATTGAAGACGTATACTCAAGTAATTGTACGAAATTTGATCAAAATCGTTGTAGCCGTTTCTGAGAAAATCGAATTGTTGTTAAAGTTGCCTAGAATAAACTAGCCTTATATTCATTTTTTGAGAAATATGAACTATACAGTATTATTGAAGACGTAAACTCAAGTGACTGTGCGAAATTTGATCAAAATCGTTAAAGCCGTTTTCGAGAAAATCGGATTGTTGTTAAAAATGCGTAGAATAAACTACTCTTAATTATTGATCAATGTCAACCATTTCTATGTATACTCTGCTCAGTATGATAAAATGCCTAAGTACGAGATTGCATTCATTTCCGTTCGACCATCTAGGCTCCAGCGCCAGTAACAGACAGACAGACAGACGGCATTGCGAAAACCACTTTTTCGGATTCAGCGACACCTAAAACGCGTATTTCCGTAAAAATCTCGAGGTCGAATTTTTTCGCGAAAACAATACTTTCTCGATACTTCGTATGAGAAAGTAAAAATTGAGTAGATATGAACATTTATTGGTCAATCTTATTTTATAAGTGGAAAATTAAAAAATTAATTCAAATACCCGCGTTTAAGACGCTGGGAGGTATTCAATAATTTTTACTTTCTCATACGAAGTATCGAGAAAGTATTGTTTTCGCGAAAAAATTGGACCTCGAGATTTTTACGGATATATACGTTTTAGGTGTCGCTGAATCCGAAAAAGTGGTTTTCGCAATGCCGTCTGTCTTTAAGTTTGTCTGTCCGTCTGTCTGTCTGTTCCTGGCGCTGGAGCCTAGACGGTAGAGCCAAAAGTGAATGAAATCTCGTACTTAGGCATTTTATCATCACTGAGCAGAGTATGCGTAGAAATGGTTGACATTGATCAATAATTAAGAGTAGTTTATTCTACGCACTTTTAACAACAATCCGATTTTCTCGAAAACAGCTCTAACGATTTTGATCAAATTTCGTACAGTTACTTGAGTTTACGTCTTCAATAATACTATATAGTTCATGTTTCTCAAAAACTGAATATAAGACTAGTTTATTCTAGACAACTTTACAACAATTCGATTTTCTCAAAAACGGCTCTAACGATTTTGATCAAATTTCGTACAGTTACTTAAGTTTACATCCTCAATAATATTGTATAGTTCATATTTCTCAAAAAATGAATATAAGGCTAGTTTATTCTAGGCAACTTTAACAATAATTCCATTTTCTCAGAAACGGCTCTAACGATTTTGATCAAATTTCGTACAGTTACTTGAGTATACGTCTTCAATAATACTACCTATTTCATTTTCCCCAACGAATGAATATAAGGCTAGTTTAATCTTGGGCAACTTTAACAAAAATTGGATTTTCTAAAAACAGGCTCATACGATTTTCATTTTCTAAAGATAACTAAATGACGCATTAGTACCTATATATGAGAAAGTTTGTACAATGTATTTTGTACCGATTTTTTTATATACCCTCGCATAGCAGACATTCGTGCCTAGAATTTGTTATTAGTCATTTATCATATAACGGCGAAAATGTTGCGTTACATTGTCAATATCATTGTGATATGATAATCAATCTATAAAAACTTGCATACGTCCTCATTTTTAATAAGGGAATAAAACTTTTGGATTTTTGGAATAACTTAAAAACGTAAATGATTGAGACGGCTCAATGTACCACCTTCAAATGCTCTGATAAGAAGCACTCATCCACTTATGACAACACTATCCATACTTTGTAACACATTGTGAATCACAATTAGTGGCATTAATCTTGCTATCTCTCTATTCTAAAATTCGAAACAACAAAGTAAGCTTCATTTATGAAGCGGGCGTTCAATAATTATCAAAATCCACATATATTTACTATTTAAGGTTATAATAAAAATCGATGTCTAATTTATACGTTGAGAAAAGATACCTTCTTTAACCTTCCGTCGGGCGCAATAGCTGGTGGAACACGCTCGGGCGCAATGTATCTCAGAGATAATTATTACTTTTTGTTTCTTTTGAGGCTAATAAATGATCACATTCAAATAAAACACTGTTGTTAACAAAAGTTATGATCACAGACATAATTCAATCCCTTAAACTCTCAATATTCTCATTTTTATTCAGGAACGAAAAAAATACGACAAAACACTGATTGTCATACACAAAATATGGTTAAAAGTAAACTCTGACTTAAACATAAAACTTAAACCATAAAAAACCTAATGAGAAATAAAAATTAATATTATTAAACAGTAAACATGATAATATAAAATTATTACATGAAAAGAACATAGCGTGGGAAGAAGTCACACAAACTGGCGCAGTGTATCTGTGAGATGAAACTTTGTGAAAACGGATCAAGCACACACTCAATCAAGGTCGAACCGACACTGACTAGTGAAACAATTTTATACAGGAAGGTACTCATGAGGAGACAGACGTCACCTGCCCCACAGCTGAGAGATCAACAATGAATGAATGAATGAATGAATGATGAGGAAATTCGATGGAAGATTTGATATTCTCTGAAACAGGTATCGCGCACCAGCTAGAGTCGATTAAGCAAAATAAGTCTCCCGGGCCGGAGGGCATACCCGCGCGTGTGTTGAAAGAGCTAGCCTCGGTAATCGCACCTTACTTGAAAATATTATTCAAAAAAATCCGTTGCACATGGTACCGTTCCGAAAGACTGGAAGCTAGCATACGTAACGCCCATCCACAAAGGCGGTGATAAAGAGAACCCCGAAAATTATAGACCGATTTCCTTGACCTCATTATCGTGTAAGATTCTAGAACATATAATCGTTAGCTCTGTTTTGCGTTATTTAGATGGTCGTTCTTCGCTAACAATAAGCAAAAACCAACACGGGTTTAGGAAAGGTAGGTCATGCGAAACGCAGCTCGCCCTGTTCGTAAATGATTTGTTACAATACGGAGAGAAAAACACTCAGGTTGATGCCATTTTCACTGATTTTAAAAAAGCGTTTGACAACGTACCCCATAATAAATTAAGAGGAAAACTAGGAAAGTACGGCATAACCCCTAATATCGTGAGTTGGGTAAAAGACTTCCTCTCCAACAGAAAACAGATAGTAGTTATTGATGGGAAATCAACATACCCGGTAAAAGTCGCATCAGGTGTTCCACAGGGAAGTGTCATAGGCCCACTACTATTCCTGATATATATAAACGATATCTGCTCTGTAGTTCGCTGCAAAATAAGACTTTTCGCAGATGACACCGTTTTATATAAGGAGATAATGAACCAGGATGACCAAAAATCGTTCCAGGAAGATTTAAACGCCCTTTCAGCATGGTGTCAAGATTGGAAAATCGAAGGTAATCACAGCAAATGTTCCCTATTGAGTTTCTGGAAGAGTAAGAACAATGAATTAGACTCGGAGTACAGAATTGATAGATTGAATATCCAATCTGCAGAGTACGTTAAATATTTAGGAGTCACTATTTATCGTGATCTATCATGGAATATGCATATTCGAAGGATCGTAGGCGCAGCTAATAAGAAATTGGGCTTCGTAGGCAGAATACTAAGAAGTAGCACAGAACAGGTACGAGAAACGTGTTATTTATCATTGGTCAGATCTCAGGTCGAATACGCTTCCAGCATATGGGATCCGTACGAAAAGGGACAGATACTTGAGTTAGAAAGAATCCAACGCAGAGCAGCCAGATTCGTAAAGCAAAAATATGAGCAAAAATTAAGCGTCACATCACTCTTGAAGGAGTTGAATTGGATATCGCTAGAGGGCCGCAGAATTATCGCTAGGATAAGGGTTCTGGAGAAATTTAGGTCGGAAGTTCTCTAAGAGGAGATCTCAGGAATATTCGAGGCACCTACGTACATGGGCAGGCACGATCACGAGGATAAAATACGAGAGGTCGACTGTAGGACCGAGCGATATCAGGGCTCGTTTTTCCCAAGGACCATACGGGATCAAAACAGGAGAGTGATTCCCACGAGAGACGTTATTAGGTAGGTTTTGGTGTGCTGCACCCCCTGCCACCCACCAGTCTAGTGATTTGCAGGGTATCATGTAGATGTAGATGAATGTTGCACCCTCCATATCTCACAGATAAGTTGCGCCCGACGGAGGGTTAATATTTAATAGAAATCATTTTTTCTGTAATTTAACTTCGGTTTATGACGTATTCTTCAACATATATTATAATGAGATCTTTCAATATTAGTATAAAATGTTTTTAAAATATCATAACTGGGAAAGTAACTGCAGAAATATTTTAAGGTGTATTAAAACTTGTATAGATTTTAATGAAGCTATCATAAAATTAATTTGTTGGTTTATGTTTTATGTATTTCTGCTTACATAAAGTTTAATTTGTCGCTAGATTAATAGAAAATCGCCAAGTTAGTGACGTGTCGCTAAACACTAGTCGCTAAAGGAAGTAAAAAGTCGCTAAATTGGCAACTATGGTTCGGTGTTTGCCGAAATCGTTTTCGCAATCGAAATGAACTCGTCGCCAATGATCTCAAGTGTGATAATAAATGAGTGTCTGCCATCGCTGTTCAAGTTAGTATACGTTTACTTTTTGCTTCTTTCGATGGGAATTTTCCATTTTTTTAGCAAGATCTATAAGTGGACGAACGAATCAACGATGTGTTAATTCGCTTTGCTTTCTCAATTTCTTAACTCCTCGTTTGCCTTTTTTAGGCGCGTTTCGCTTACAGCGTGAGCGCCTGTTATCGTCGGTCGGTCCGTCTGTCTGTCTGTCTGTCCGTCCGTCCGCATGTTTGTTCTTGGCTTCTACCGAACGGATTTTCATGAAATTTGATATTAAGGACTTTCAATAAAATATAATAAGAAAATCGAAAAAATGAATCACGTACGCCAATCAGGGGTACCACTTTACTGGGGACAAAAAATTAAATTTTTGTCATGTCTCGTAAAGTATTGCTCATATGAAAATATTTTTCAAATAAAAGTTGGAGAATTAATAAAGAAGAGTGTTTGGTTCCTTTTCCTACACATTTCTATCGTAGGAGTAGTCGTTATCAAGAAAATCAAACAAGAAAGTCTTAAATCGAGTTGAACTTAGAAAATTTCTTGCATGGTTATTTCATTGTTGCTAACATAAACAATCTCACAGATAAACGTTTAATTTCCTTATGTGTGCATTAATATTATTAAATAGGAAGAAAATGGATTATTTATGATGAAGAAAAGAACTTTAAAATACTATTTCCCTCACGTACAGGTACATATATAATTCCTTTCTAATACTCCATTGCACGAAACGCGCCCATTTGTGATACGTTGTACATTTTCCTAGCTTGTTTTGTCTGTCGCCTTTCGGTTGTCTTCTTCGTGTTGCTTTTTTACTCTGTCGGAATTGTTCCTGCGATTATTAATTCTGCAACGACGCAGAGGCGTCATTGTAATATTACTTTGTGTGTTGTATTTCGGTGCTTGGAAAATCGGTTTCAAAATGGTCTCTCCTCTTCCTGGCTTCATTGTTCATTACGCTGGTTAAAGGTCAGCTATTTCTGTACGTATCCGGTGGGAGGAAGAGGAGTGCCCAGAAAGAGAGGGGTCAAGTGGAACAATGAAGCGACTATTTTAGCCGTTCTCTCTGTCGTGGGTCACCCCCAAGCCTCTCTCCCACCGAATATACACGTGAGTCCCCATTTCGACCCAATTCGTGGGTGTTCTTCTCTATCGGGGCCCCCCGAACGAAAGGGCCCCGACCTCTCATACACGTTCTACTCGTCTATTTCATTCGGTTATTTGGTGGCAGGAATTGTAGAGCTTCTGTGTTCTAAATTTAGTTGAATTTCCGCAATGGTTGATCTTGTGATTTTACTGAAAATTATATTCTACGTTTGATCGATCGAAGCTTCGGGAATTGTGTCAAGTCCCAACGTTAGCTACAAAGGTACAGATATAGGTACCTACTTGGTCTAATACGTGTCTCCGAAGAAGAGACGTGGGTGATCCGTGAACTTGATGTGTTCGCCATTCCTTCGTCTGTGAGAGCTATCGCCTCAATAGGGTGCGATACCGCGCAAGTCTTTTCAGACCTCCCAATATGTCACGTATTGAGTAAGGGATCAATTAGAATATTCGTATTTGCGTTATAAAGATCTAAATGTAATCTCTGAGATGCTTCGCATGCGTACTGACGGATCGAGGATTTTATACCAGGATCTTTAATTTTCTCATATTGGTCATCGCTGGTACGAGTGTGGCATACTGTTGCCAGTTTTGGGTAATTCCGTACACAACGAGCGCCCTCGCGGGCCGCCCTCGCGTCCAAGGGGCATTAACTTTCGCACCCCTGGCTTAATTCCATTTCTGCAGTTGTTCAGAAAATTTAGCAAAGCAATTTAAATTATTAATCGTTTCCCTAAATAAACATATATTCGTGCAGACCTTTCGTTCCATCGATTAATCTATAATAACTTTAAATGGAATCAGAAAATGACGCTGAATATACGGATGATATTTCCGGCTAATATATTATCTTCAGAGGCTTAAGTTGCCTCGCAACAGGTTCCAAATCCTATAAAGATGGAATCGAGGAATAAATGGCGTGCTCTCGAGATACTCTCCCGCCTGAATGCCAACTACATATGTACTGCCACATTCCGCGAGTCGAGTTATGAAACTTCCGTCTATGACCCTCGTGTGCGGGAGAGGGGCGGCCGGGGGCAAAGGGGCGGGAAGGGGGCGGGGTAGCCTGCATCTGCCCTGCTCCAGCTTTCGACGCACCCCCCCCCCTCCTTCCCTCGATAGTAATACAATAATTTCGGATCTGAGATATCTAAGATTAGTAATTAAAGAACGAGTACTTTTAAAAAAATACTTGTCTCAAGTGTCTACAATAGCCACAACAAGGTTATAAACAAGTGAGGAAAGAATTGCATAGAAAATTACATGAGACGCTTTTTTTTAAGAATACTAAAATATAAAAAAACCTTCCCCTGCAGACCAACCTATCTTGAAAATTTTGCATCTTTAATAATATTCAATACATTAATTATGTAAATGCATTTTTAGGCCTATGTAATTTCAATTTTGTTTCGAAAAATTAATTAACTAACCTCACAGCAATGTATATTATCATTAAAATGTTAAGCAGCATATCACGTAGACATTTCTTCAAAAACAATTGGCATTGAATAATAACGGCAAAATATTTCATAGAATTAGAACTGTGTGATTATACTTTCTTTGGCTAAATGGTATATACTTGTTTATTTACATTCGTTACTGTGAATACGGCCAACAATACGAAAGCCATGATGGACCCGTTTAGATAGTTCGTTAGGGGTTTTCTAATACCCTACTAAAAGGCAAACGGACTGACGGACGAACCATATCTAGTTCGAATGCAGAACTACGTATCCTGAAAATTTGGTGTTTGTAGCTTATGTAGTTTTTGAGTTAATTTGTACACGGTCAGACAGACAGACGGATGAACCGAATACATAAGCTCATTTTTATAATAAAGAAAATATTCCCGTTCTGAAACGGGAATTTGTCTGCTACAATAGTCCAGTGGAAGTTCGATTCCCGGTTATAGCAGGTTCTTTTCACCTGTTTCCACATTTCCCATCATTACAGCCACATAAGGATCTTCGGATCATCCCTTCCATAAGGTGGTGCTTCTTCTTGAATATTTTTTGGCAGCCATAAGACGAAATCACAGGAATCGCAGGAATGGGCAAACTTTGGGTGGGCCACATCGAAAATTGCCAGTGTTTTGGCGGACTGGATTAAAGTTAAATCGGAAGTTAACTAGAGATTTTTAGCACCCTATGAGTGAATATAGTAGTTTTTAGGTTTAGAAATGATGATGAAATTCGATCGTAGAAATACTTTTGAGAAAAGATCGAAACAGTATTACATAAAAAGAGGTTGTTTAAATTGAGAAATATTTTCCAATGGGTCCCAGTTTAGAGCAGGAGGATTTAACGGATTTAAGCTAGATAAAAAAATGGTATGGCGTTGTTAATTCTTTGCGAATCATTCGAGAAGGGCTAAAAACGTTTGTCCCAACTAAAGCAATTCGTGATCGCAAGGATCCGCGGTGGGTGAAACCGAAACTCCGTGCCTTGCTCAAGAAACAAAGACGGAATCACGCGCACATAAAGCACCTTAAAGAAGTTGGTAGGGACCACGCAAACGAGTATTTAATATACAGAAATATTCGTAAATCTGCAAGAGACGAAGCGCGTAAGGAATTTGACGTCTACCGATCCACGACACTGTCGGACTCACTCAAAAACGACTCGAAAGAATTTTGGTCGTACGTGCGAGAAATGCGAGGAGGACAGTCCACAGTACCTCTTCTACGTACAGACAACGGTGAAAGTGTACACGATTCATTTACTAAGGCTAGTATGTTAAATCGGTTCTTTGAAAATTGCTTCACAATAGACAGCGGTGATTTCATTGATTTCCCTACTCGTATAGACTCAAATATGAGCGACTTAGAAATATCCGAAAGCGGTATCGTCAAATTACTAAGTCAGGTCCACAAAAGAAAATCGCCAGGGCCTGAAGCCATACCTGCATTCATTATAAACTCGTTAGCAAACGAATTAGCTCCGTACCTTAAGCTTCTATTCAGAAAATCTTTAGATGAGGGTGTAGTTCCTTTGATATGGAAAACAGCCCACGTTACACCAATACATAAAACGGGAAGTAAATTAAAAGTGGAAAACTACCGCCCTATATCGTTGACGTCAATCTTCTGTAAGGTTTTTGAGCACATTATCGGTAGCTCAATAATGCGATTTCTCGAAAGCAAAGAAGCGCTTAACAGTAGCCAGCATGGTTTCCGGAGAGGCAGGTCATGCGAGACTCAGTTAGCTCTACTCACACAAGATATTGTGAAAGCAACGGATAAAGGAATAGGAGTTGATGCAGTATTTTTAGACTTTAGGAAAGCCTTCGACACCGTTTCTCACGTGAAAATAGTGCAAAAATTAAGGGCTTATTCTATTAACGAGAAAATTGTAAATTGGATCGCCTCGTTTCTTTCCGATAGAACCCAGAGAGTAGTCCTCGATGGAGTTGCATCAGACCTCGTCAAAGTGACTTCCGGCGTGCCTCAGGGAAGTGTAATCGGACCTTTGTTATTCTTGATATATATAAATGATTTAGCGGATAATATAAAGTGTAAAGTTAGACTCTTCGCGGATGACACACTTGTGTATGGAGAAATCAACACAATACACGATCAGGAGAATTTGCAAAAGGACCTTCAGGCTATCACGAAATGGTGTAAAGATTGGCAACTCGATCTGAATATAAAGAAATGCGCCGCAATGAACTTCACCCGCTCCACGAATTTCAACCGTTACCCGTACCAAATATCCGAACTAAAGCTAAAATACGTCAATAGCTACAAATACCTAGGAGTAATTCTCAGTAGCAATTTGTCTAGTAGAGAGCATATCAAATCCGTTATAGCATCGACAAACAGAATTCAAGGGCTTTCCTCTAGAGTCCTGCGGGGATGCCCCTCGAATGTGAAGGAAATCGCATACTTTTCCCTAATACGACCCATCGTGGAATACTGTTGCGCCGTCTGGGACCCTTTAGAGGAGGGCCTAACTAGAGAGCTCGAAATGGTTCAGCGTAGAGCGGCTAGATTTGTAAAAGGAGAATATCGGTATGATGCGAGTGTATCAGAGTTATTGAGAGATCTGAAATGGCAGACGTTGAAGAGTAGAAGAATTGAATACAAGAGGAAACTATTTGAAAAATTTGAAAGTTCCGAATTCGTTGAAGACGTACGCGGCATAGTCGTCCCCATCGGTGTTAGTGAACGTAATGTTAGATCACAGTGCAGGAGAAAATATCTCGAAATTACCGCTAGAACAGAGAAATACTACCGATCCTTTTTCCCAGACGCGATAAGACAATCCAACAGAGGAATTAGCTAGACTTCACTTGGTGTTGTGACACCCCCTGCCAAACGCTTCTAGCGGCTTGCAGGGTATTTATGTAAATGTATGTAAATGTAAAAATGATAAATAACACGTTTCTCGTACCTGTTCTGTGCTACTTCTTACTATTCTGCCTACGAAGCCCAATTTCTTATTAGCTGCGCCTACGATCCTTCGAATGTGCATATTCTACGATAGATCACGACAAATGGTGACTCCTAAATATTTAACGTACTCTGCAGATTGGATGTTCAATCTGTCAATTCTGTGCTCCGAGTCTGGTGCATTGTTCTTGCTCTTCCAGAGGCTCAGTGGGGAGCATTTGTTGTGATTGGCTTCGATTTTCCAGTCTTGACGCCATGCTGAAAGGGCACGCCCTTTCAGCATGGTGTCAGGATTGGGGGGTCGAGGTTGGTCACAACAGGTGTTCCCTGTTGAGTTTCTGGAGGAGTGGGAGCATTGTGTTGGACTCGGAGTGCAGAATTGATGGATTGAGTGTCCAATCTGCAGAGTACGTTAAATAATCTTCCTGGAGCGATTTTTAGTCATCCTGACTCATTATCTCCTTATATAAAACGGTGTCATCTGCGAGAAGTCTTATTTTGCAGCGAACTACCGAGCAGATATCGTTTATACATATATCAGGAATAGTAGTGGGCCTATGACACTTCCCTGTGGAACACCTGATGCGACTTTTACCGGGTATGAAGATTTCCCATCAATAACTACTATCTGTTTTCTGTTGGAGAGGAAGTCTTTTACCCTACTCACGATATTAGGGTCTAACTAGAGAGCTCGAAATGGTTCAGCGTAGAGCGGCTAGATTTGTAAAAGGAGAATATCGGTATGATGCGAGTATATCAGAGATATTGAGGGATCTGAAATGGCAGACGTTGAAGAGTAGAAGAATTGAATACAAAAGGAAACTATTTGAAAAATTCGAAAGCTCCGAATTCGTTGAAGACGTACTCGGCATAGTCGTCCCCATCGGTGTTAGTGAACGTAATGTTAGATCAGAGTGCAGGAGAAAATATGTCGAAACAATCGCTAGAACAGAGAAATACTACAGATCCTTTTTCCCAGACGCGATAAGACAGTCCAACAGAGGAATTAGTTAGAGCTCACTTGGTGTTGTGACACCCCCTGCCAAACGCTTCTAGCGGCTTGCAGGGTATTGATGTAAATGTAAATGTAAATGTTAATTAAAGAAATATAAAAGTTATGAATACTGTGAAACACTGGCACGTTGGGCCTCATCCGGTCCGCGGGCCGTAGTGTAAAATTATTCAAATATTATCGTTTGTTGGAAATGAGATCAATGAAAATATCTCCGCGTCTTCCACGTCAAGCCTTTGCGTTCGATAGAAAAATATTTAATGTGATGTGATTTTATATCCATGATTGTTATTCTAGTGAGAATCTATTCGGCCGCCATTTCCATTTTCCCCGACCTGCTTGTGAGGAACGAACCATCCGTTTGTTATTTATATAGAGCGAATCCTATAATTTAGGAATATTAATATCCACATATTGAAATTATGCGTTCTTTTTAACCTTTTTTTTAAATTCATTATCGGTTATTATAAACTGCTGAAATCTCGGGAAAAATCTTTGAAATCTCTCACATGTGAGCGGCTGCAGATACTTTTGGCCTAGTCAAATTGCACGTGACACGCTAACAAATCAATTTCAATTGGCTGTTCGCGTGGGCAGACGTAATTCGAAAATGGCTAAATTGCTTGTATATAGAATAAATTGTGGGAAAATTAATGCTAAAAAAACCAATTATCAGTTGGAAAATGGTCAATATTCGCGATACGATACGTAAATTTACTCATGAAGTAGCTAAGCATTTTTTCTCGATTGAGATTTTACTGGAGTCTAATTTTTTTGCAAAGACGTGAAGTTAAACTCACCAGAGATATCGTTGCCAAATAAACACATTTACTCGCAGAAACATTAAACGGAGGAGAATAATAGAGCACACCAGTATAAAGAATTACCTTCCTCTTCTTTGATACAAACCAAAAATGACTTCTGTAAGATAATTATGTTCATTTGCGGTCAACGAATCAGAGTAAACCTTACTAAAATTTCTTCATCAATTTCCTCTTGCTTGCCTTTAATGCGATCCCTGAAGAAACGGGCCACTCCAAACATTCCCTTTACCCGCTGAATCACGCAAGACTCTTAGTCCTCTTATGTCCTTCCTAAAAACAAATGAGTCACGGCTCGTGAGTTCAGGACTTTTATGGTAGGCCGAAAATTTTTAATGTAATTCACATATACAGAGATGGAAACAGTGCGCGACAGAAATTATTTTGTGGTGATACTGGAACTAATTTATAGTTGTTAGGATTACCTTCCAATCCGACGAATAGCGCAAATATTTCGACAATTATCCATGACAACTACATATTTGTTGCGGATCCCTTGTGCATCACTCATTGTCACAGACGCATCTACGCGTCATTCTAATAAAAGTTCTTCCATCATCAAAAGGGCGTACCTCATTTTTAGGCGCATTTTGATTCCAGCGTGAGGGCCTATTATCGTCGGTCCGTCCGTCCGTCCGCATGTTCGTTCTCGGCTTATACCGAACGGATTTTCATGAAATTTGATATTCAGGACACAATCAAAGATAATAATAGCAAAAATGAATCACGTACGCCAATCAGGGGTACCACTTTACTCGAGACTAAACATCTACATCTACATCTACATGATACCCTGCAAATCACCAGACTGGTGGGTGGCAGGGGGTGCAGCACACCGAAACCTACCTAATAACGTCCCTCGTGGGAATCACTCTCCTGTTATGATCCCGTATGGTCCTTGGGAAAAACGAGCTCTGATATCGCTCGGTCCTACAGTCGATCTCTCGTATTTTATTCTCGTGATCGTGCCTGCCCATGTACGTAGGTGCCTCTAATATTCCTGAGACCTCCTCTAAGAGAACTTCCGACCTAAATTTCTCCAGAAGCCTTAACCTAGCGCTAATTCTGCGATCCTCTAGCGATATCCAATTCAACTCCTTCAAGAGTGATGTGACGCTTAGTTTTTGCTCATATTTTTGCTTTACGAATCTGGCTGCTCTGCGTTGGATTCTTTCTAACTCAAGTATTTGTCCCTTTTCGTACGGATCCCATATGCTGGAAGCGTATTCGACCTGAGATCTGACCAATGATAAATAACACGTTTCTCGTACCTGTTCTGTGCTACTTCTTACTATTCTGCCTACGAAGCCCAATTTCTTATTAGCTGCGCCTACGATCCTTCGAATATGCATATTCCACGATAGATCACGACAAATGGTGACTCCTAAATATTTAACGTACTCTGCAGATTGGATATTCAATCTATCAATTCTGTACTCCGAGTCTAATTCATTGTTCTTACTCTTCCAGAAACTCAATAGGGAACATTTGCTGTGATTAACTTCGATTTTCCAATCTTGACACCATGCTGAAAGGGCGTTTAAATCTTCCTGGAGCGATTTTTGGTCATCCTGACTCTTTATCTCCTTATATAAAACGGTGTCATCTGCGAAAAGTCTTATTTTGCAGCGAACTACCGAGCAGATATCGTTTATATATATCAGGAATAGTAGTGGGCCTATGACACTTCCCTGTGGAACACCTGATGCGACTTTTACCGGGTATGAAGATTTCCCATCAATAACTACTATCTGTTTTCTGTCTGAGAGGAAGTCTTTTACCCAACTCACGATATTAGGGTTTATGCCGTACTTTCCTAGTTTTCCTATTAATTTATTATGGGGTACTTTGTCAAACGCTTTTTTAAAATCAATGAAAATGGCATCAACCTGAGTGTTTTTCTCTCCGCATTGTAACAATTCGTTTACGAACAGGGCGAGCTGCGTTTCGCATGACCTACCTTTCCGAAACCCGTGTTGGTTTTTGCTTAGTGAAGAACGACCGTCTAAATAACGCAGAACAGAGCTAACAATTATATGTTCTAGAATCTTACACGATAATGACGTCAAGGAAATCGGTCTATAATTTTCGGGGTTCTCTTTATCACCGCCTTTGTGGATGGGCGTTACGTATGCTAGCTTCCAGTCTTTTGGAACGGTACCATGTGCAACGGATTTTTCGAATATTATTTTCAAGTAAGGTGCGATTACCGAGGCTAGCTCTTTCAACACACGCGCGGGTATGCCCTCCGGCCCGGGAGACTTATTTAGCTTAATAGACTCTAGCTGGTGCGCGATACCTGTTTCCGAGAATATCATATCTTCCATCGAATTTCCCTCATCATTCAAAGCTGGTTCCTCAAATTCGTTGCTCACTGAAGTAAACGCTTTCTGAAAGTGTTCATTTAACAAGTTCGCTTTTTCCGCGCTGTCATGTACTACATCACCTGCCTCCGTTCTCAAAGACGCTATGGTGGGGCCTCTACCATGAACCTCTCTAACGTACGACCAAAATGCTTTCGGATTTTCTTTCAAATTACTATGCAGAACTTTCTTTTTGTAATCATTAAATGCTTCTCGCATTGTTACTCTAGCTCTTGACCGCGCCTCTCTGTATTGTTGCCGTATCATTGACCTCTGTTCCTCTGTGACTTTTGAAGAATTACTATTTAATGAACTTTCCGTCATATCTCGTAAAGTTTTGCTCATATCAAAATATTTTTCAAATAAAACTTATAGAACTAGTAAAGAAAAGTATTTGTTTTCCTATACATGTTTATCTTAGCAGTTGCCGTTATAAAAAATCAAACTAGAATGTCTTAATTTGAGTTGAACTTTGAAATTTTCTTGCATGGTTACTTCTTCATTGTTGCTAACATAAACAATCTCACAAACAAGCGTTTAATTTTATTTATGTGTATATGCAATATTTTTCAATGGAAAGAAAATGGATTATTTATGACTGAGAAAATATATTTAAAACGCTATTTCCCTTACGTACAGGTATATCATTTCTTTCAAATACTCCATTGCACAAAACGCAGCCATTTGTGATACACTGTACACTTTCCTTACTTGTTGTTTATTAAACTTGTCATTCTGTTTAGTGATAGACTCCTTTGTCGAATAAGAGGCACTAAAGAGCGCGGGGGAGAGAGGGTGGAAAGGCCTTCTGCCAGTCGACGAAACATACGCACCAATCTTGGCTGAACTCTATTGCCCCTTCTGATATGTTTCTCACTACACCAATAGCATCTCTGGTTCCACGTCCTTTTCTGAAGCCGAATTGATCTTCCCCTAGCATTTCTTCGGCCTTTTTCTTTAGTGTTTTATTAAGAATCCTCGTGATGATCTTCGAAGTGTGTGACAGTAGGCTTATCGTTCTGTAGTCTTTACACTGCATTGCCTTTGGCTTCTTCTTCTTTTGGTCATCATAATTGCTTTAGGACTAATAAGATGAGCTACGCAACGCGAGTGAGTTGGAAATAAGGGTTCTGATTCGTTCTCTAGTATAACCTAGGTCAGTGTGGCGAACCTATGGCACGCGTGCCATAAGTGGCACGCAAGACCATTTTGGATGACACGCCAACGAAAGACGAAAACCAATCAAAGCATATATCGTACTGATTTAGTGTCTACATCTACATAATACCCTGCAAATTACCAGACTGGAGCGTGGCAGGTGGTGCAACGCACCAAACCCTAACTAATATAGTCCCTCGTGGGGATCACTCTCCTATTATGATCCCGTATGGTCCTTGGGAAAAACGAGCCCTGATATCGCTCGGTACTACAATCGACCTCTCGTATTTTATCCTCATGATCGTGCCTGCCCATGTACGTAGGTGCCTCGAATATTCCTGAGACCTCCTCTAAGAGAACTTCCTACCTAAATTTCTCCAGAACCCTTATCCTAGCGATAATTCTGCGGCCCTCTAACGATATCCAATTCAACTCCTTCAAGAGTGATGTGACGCTTAATTTTTGCTCATATTTTTGCTTAACGAATCTGCTCTGCGTTGGATTCTTTCTAACTCAAGTATCTGTCCCTTTTCGTACGGATCCCATATGCTGGAAGCGTATTCGACCTGAGATCTGACCAATGATAAATAACACGTTTCTCGTACCTGTTCTGTGCTATTTCTACTGTTTTGCCTAGGAAGCCCAATTTCTTCGAATATGCATATTCCACGATAGATCACGACAAATGGTTACTCCTAAATATTTAACGTACTCCGCAGATTGGATATTCAATCTATCAATTCTGTATTCCGAGTCTAATTCATTGTTCTTACTTTTCCAGAAACTCAACAGGGAACATTAGCTGTGATTAATTTTGATTTTCCAATCTCGAACCATGCTGAAAGGGCGTTTAAATCTTCCTGTAGCAATTTTTGGTCATCGTGGCTCATTATCTCCGTACTAGTTAATGTGTGCTTGCATTCTGCAAGCTTTTTAAAGTTTAGCATATTTACAATTTCAAATTATTCCCAATCAATTTTGTGCAAAATCATATAACTGTATGAAATTTCAAATTTGTAGCTCATTTAGAAGTGCGTTATAATTTTATTCGTCGCATAGGACAATTATTTGGCAAAACAGTCGCTAATATTTCGAATAATAACGACATTGGATTTCGTCTTTCTGTTGTAACTAAATACCCATAGTTTTGCCAAATTTCATGTTTGTATCTTATTAGGAATTGCCGTATCATTTTCACATCGGTATGGGTCATATATAGGGCAAAACCGCACTTAAAATTTGCAATTGTCGCAGCGTTTTATTTCACTTCGGCTACAATAAAATTTTTACAACCAGGCCAAATTTCAAGTTTGTAGTTCATATGGAGCTGCCTCATAATTTTTGTTCTCGTATGGAGCAATACTGGTGCAAAACAGCCCCAAAAATAGGGATTATTACAATATCGGAATTCCTTCATTAGGCATAGTTTAACATTAAAGGCATTAAAATGTATGCCTCTGATTCCCATTAAAAGCTTACCCATATGAAAGCATTAAGACTGTTGCTAGGAAGCCTATTGTTAGACCAAGAAAATTTACCACTTTTTTGCGATAAAAACTATAAATTTACGTCATCCTATCTTTTCCAAATACGGGTTTCTTAAGTAACATATATAATAACAATAAAGACTAGGCTAACGCTTAATATACGCGGGGAAGTTATACCTGGTGTGCCCGAGTGAAGGGATCAAGGGTCAAGCGCAGGTAGAATGTGAAAGTTAGTCACATCGCAAACAACGTTAGTTCACACACAAGATGGTTAGTACACAATCAACGTGCAACTGTATGAACTATGAGTTACGGAATAATACGCTAAAAAATACATCTACGATTTGAACAAACGGGCTTATAAAGGAAAAATAAAAACTGGGTGCTGGAAAAAGAACGACATTACGGTATTCAACGACGAAATATTAAGTTAACACAAAAACGATGACAAGGAGATTATAAGATTACTCAAATACTACAGATATATAAACTAAACGAAGGGTTAAGAAATAGTATAAGGGAAATATTAGTTCTACTTATCAATACGGCTACTACTACTTCTACTGCTAGAATGTTCGCTCGCAAATCCGCTTCACTGGAAGAGGAAGTGAAAGGCACGTCCACTCACTTCGACAGCCATGTAAAGAATGAAAAAACATTTGTGTTAATTAGTTTACTTTTGTAAACATTAGTTTTACGATTACAAATTTCAATCTATTATGTCTTGATCACGAATTTAATTTAGTTGGAACGCAAAAAAATCGATGACTTTTTTGTGGCACGCGAGGCGGAAAAAATTCGACAATTTCAGTAATGTTGGCACGCGGGCAACAGAAGATTCGCCATCACTGACCTACTAGTAGGCGTTGCGTATCAGTAACTTGCATTTTGGAGCAGCCCGCGAACCACCTGGAGGACTCTCACGGACCACACTTTGAGAATCACTCTTTTAGATAAAGGTTTCCCAAACTATGTTCCGTGTTTCCTAATTCTTGGATGTTTTTCGAGTCTCGGTGATTTTATAATGACAAATAATGTTTCCCACGACGAAATTCAGTGAATTAACACTTGCCCGACCCTTCTTACGGCAGAGAATATTTTCCGCCTCCAATTAGATTAGCCTCACAGGTCTTTTTTTACATCTGTATCCGAATTGATATTAAAAGTAAAAGAGCGACTATATGATATTTTAAATGTTTTCAGATATAAAACTAGGTTTGATGAAATGGAATTTCTGGATATCCCGACGTTGCCAATCGAGCTTTGGAAAATCTAATGTCTTTTGTAACAACGTGTTTGTATCTCCGTGAGAAATCCATTTCTCTATATTCAGAACCAAAAAAATAATGGAGGAATAGGCTCGTATCAGAAGATGAGCTGCGCGTGTAATTAACAATAATTGCTCCAGTATATCGAACTAATGTTCAAAGAGGAGAAAACATCCAAGTAATTTATTTTTGGTAAAATATTAAAATTCTCTTATAAAGCTGTGCTAAAATAGCTAACCAGTATTGATATCGAAACTGTGCTTTACTTTTGTGAATTTAAAATACTTTTATACGGTAAAATCCATAAATTAATTAAATGAACATTAAACTGAGTATAAAATTCATTTTATTGCCATTTCGGTTACCTTCTCTTGTTAGTTAGGGTTCCGGGTGAAAAAATATTTAAACTCAAGGGTTCACGGGCTTTTAAAAGTTTTGAAAACGGCGCCTTAGGGCAGGGGTCAGCAACCTACGGCCCGCGGGTCTCATGCGGCTCCGAGTGGGTTTTATGCGGCCCGCGAAGCCATGATTAAAAAGTGATCGGTATATTTTAACACAGTCAATTCCATATTTTTCACTGAAATTGCCGTCTCGAAACGTTTTCTGATGGAGTTTTAACGCTAGTAAACTAATTAGAATAGATTTCCACTAATTTGAGACCACAAAAACTCTAAGTTACTCCTGATTTAAACGCCCATACGGTCCGCCGAAACTCTCGTGATTCCCAATGCGGCCCTCCTTAGCATTCACAATAACGAATGTGGCCCACCATACAGAAAAGGTTGCTGACCCCTGCCTTAGAGTAACCTACATTCTGCCTTTAAGTAGAAAATGTTTATTTTTTATTATCTTACTAATTCGCCCTTATTAGCAACAATATATTGCGTTCGTTCGGTGTTTTTCAATCACCTTGTTTCAAACATTTCGAATTAGAACGGGAGATGTAGGCTCTTCTGGTTCGGCTGCGGCCATTATATTAGCGGTTTAAGCCGAATTGATGCTTACGCGTAGGCACTATATGAGAGGGCGTTCGCCGTGTGACTCTCCACAGATAAGCATTTGCGGTAGAGGAGTGAAAGACTTGCGGTTAATAGCCACTTGATTGCTGACATTCATTTTCTGAAAATTTCTCTGCGGCTAGAAGGAGAAATTGACCGAGCACGGCGTCGGCCGGGAGGGAGAAATCGATTTCCGGTTGTTTCCAGAACAATTCCACCGCCACCCTGTACCGATTCTCGAAAAAACGACGTCTGACGAAGCAGAACGGAGAACTTGCGTAACTATACAGAAGATGGCGCTCCTCTGTCCAACGAAACGCGGAAGAGAGACGTTTCTCATCTCTCCTTTGGGCGCCGGACGATTGGATTCGGAAGGTTCAACAGATTCCCCGTTCTTGGAAGACGATGTTTAAGATAGACGAATATCAGATGTTTCATTCCCTATATTAATTAGCGCCATTGCTACGAGCGTTGGATTTTCGTGCGTTAAATTCTTGGATGGCTTTTACCTAAGAAGCAGAATTTTTGTAATGAAGTTTTTTTTACAGCATGACTTCCCCTCAGTCATGGAGTGTTTACAGAGTCCATTTTCAGCTATTAAAATACGTAAAATCGTATATATCATTCCGATCAGACGCATACGCCAACGAAAACCACATCATTTGTCCCACTATCTCTCTATAAATTATTTTAAAATTTCTAGTATTTATGGAGAAATTCTTCCTTTTCGCCATTTGCTATTTTCACGGGAGATAAAATAATAACTTTTTCCCTCGAGCATAAAATATAATTTTAATGCGATTTTAAGTTTGCATCGGTCGACTATTCAACGTTCAAAAACTTAGCAATGAAAAGTGATTTCTTTATATGTACACATATACACACACACTCAAGCACGCACACACACATTTGAATTGAAAATGAGAAATAGTCCAGCCCTTTGTTTTGGACAATTTTTAAGAATTTGGAGAAACGCCAAACAAATAGGATTTTAGATTTTGTAAAATGCGCGCATTCATTCGAGAACGCTTGCAGAAACCATCCGAACGCACGGGTTTCGCAGGCGCGCCGGGAACATTGGCGCAGAAACGCGGTGCGCGCGCGCGCAGAAACTCGCACAAAAGGAGAAACACGAGAAAGACGCACATACTGACGCTCGAAAACACGCGTCGCGCAAAGGCACGCGCAGGCAAATTAATAAGCGCGTATGTACGCACAAACACGAGAAGCGGTGGCACGTAAGAGCGCATGCAACACTCGTGGGAGCACGCTTTCGAACTTCGGCCGACAAGTGATGCACACGCACGTCCCTAAGTACGAACGTGAGAATGCAGACGTGTACAAATTCAGGCATACGAAAGATTGCACGGATATAAATACGTGAAGAAACACGCCCACACGTGCAATCAGATATTTTATAAAATATTAGCAGAAGTGCCCGTTGAATTTCGACGGATTTAACGAATCAAAAACTTCGACCGTGTAACGTGTAAGCATCGCAAGAATAAGATAGTACAATTTTTACCGTCGAATAAATCAAAAATCTGATGTGTCCAACGCATGACTTTCTCCATATTTGGGGTGTAGATATTTAAATTATTATGAATAGCATTATAAGGCAAAATTATCATTTCGTATCGTAAAGGAATACAGTCGTCCTTATTGCCGTAAATTAGGTATATTTTGAATATGTTTACAGAATGCACCGCTACATGGTGGTGGCGCTGTACACTGGAAATTAAGAAAAAGCAAAATATATCCGAAATGGATGATGGTTATACGAAAATTTGTTTCAAACAAAACTTGGAAGAAATATTATTAGATGAGCAATTACGACGTTTTTAAGTACTTTAAGTACGTTTAAGTACTTTTCGAGTTACAGCGCCCACAATCACATACGTACATCCATCCACACACACAGACATCATTCCGAAAATAGTCGAAACGTGTTCTAGGGACCTCAAAACGTGTATTTTCGTTGAAATCTCGAAGTCGATTTTTTTCGTGATTTTTTTCGAGTATGGAGAAAGTAAAAATAAGCTGCACTTATCCCTATGTTATTCAAATGAAGAAAATGAAAAAAGAAAATATATTTAAAATTATAAATGTCAATCAAATCGATAAAAAAAACCTGACTACACCACTTATTGTACTCGATTTAAATGACACCTTCCTCTTGTTTCTACGTGCTGTAGTTGCTGAGTTATAAAAAAACATACATACAATCATATATACATACATACACTGTATAGTTATATATAGATTTTCAACAAAAGTTCAGCGGATTAAAACGCCTGCCCAATTAAATAGTATGTCGACGAAGAATACGAGACCCAATTTCCGTCGTTTATGAAAATTTGGCCGAGAATTTCGCTGCCACTATCACCGACGTCTAAAACTTCCTTAAAACTTCCTCGAAGTCGAATATGACAATCATAACAATCAGCAAGATAATATTATATTCATTAAGGTGGTTTTGTTGATTTTTAGGCCACCCATCCCAATCTGCACCGCTCCAACCTCTTCATCCTCATCTTCTAATTCTTTTAATATTATGTCTGTAATACTTCTCCCCTTGCCTCTTTCTTAACATTATTCCCTTTAAGACATTTCACGAAACTGTTTCCTTAAAAATTATGACACCCATTTCTTCTATCTGACCCTTATTACTCTAATTAATGTACTCGCTACCCAAATGCCGGATACAGGGGTAAAGGGGGTAATTACCCCCCTCCCCTCAAGATTTCTGAACACTAAAAAAAATTAACCCATAAACCTCGTCCTACGTATTGGGCACGTCAGGCGAGAATTATAACGTTTTACTGCATTCATTTTGCTGTAAAATGTTATATAGTATTAACTTTTTCTATAGTAAAATATTTGTGAATCACGAATCAGGATATTTTCAAATAGTTTATTTTTTCCTTCCTGATTACCTCCCATGGAGGAAGCCTGGATCCGCCCTTGTCACTATCCCTACTCTCTTCAAAATTTCCCCATTCATTTTCTTCTCGGTCCAATTAATTTCCTTCAGTCTACGCCACGTGCGGCTCGCGTAGCCGCAGTCTAGCCACCTAACTCTTTGAAGTACCGCTTCACAAAATTGTGATCTCTTTGCTTTGGGCCATATATAGACTTCAGGTGTACAAAACTTCCCATAATCCGCATAATTGGACGACGGAATTGTCGAATAGAGAATCGTGAGGTGCTCCGGAGAAACGTTTTTGCTGCGCCATGTTTATCTCTTGTTCGTTCCGAATCGATTCAAAATCCAGATCCGAGTTTTGCTGTTCGTTCCAAGAACTGGCGTCATTCCATAATTTGAAGATTCGAGGGCGTTCCCTAACCTTCCCACTTCCGGGAATTACGCGACCAATTTATCATTCTGGAAGTACCACTGCGTGCAGAGAGGCAGGCAGGCGTAGATTCGGATCACGCGCGATTTTGCCCCTCTGGTGACCTTGACGCGGCCCCTTTTAAGCGGGGGGCCCTCGCCGGGCGCAATAAATGGCCCGTTTCTTTCGGAGAGCCTTCTCTTCGCCGTCGCATATCTCCGCATTTTTATCTTTTTATTAACACCTTTTATATTAAACTACCGCGATATATATATATATATAGCATAATGTTAGTTATTTTATATATATATATATATATATATATATATATATATATATATATATGATAATGTTAGTTTTTTCTTTTAAGAAATCGTGCTGACAAAACCATACAATTAATATTTTGAAAAAATTAAATTTCCTGTTCTTTGTTTTTCTGTAATGCTTGCTCGAGGCGTTGAAAAAAGACGCAGCCGTTAACAGTGGCGCAGTCAGGAATTCAGTTTGGGGCGGGGGTAAATACTTCAACATATTATTATCTGAGCACTTGTTCATTAAATTGTTTGCAGGGACCTTCTTGAAGTGATATAAGCTAATGAACAAAGGCACACCTTCGATCCACCTTATTTCAATCTGTGATGCATTCTCGATGCTTTTTGTTAAGATTATCTTCGATCCTTTGAGGAAAGGAGACAGATGCCAGGTTGCCACCCACACAGGCTGCTGCCTCATTGGTCGTGAATGATCCTATTATGTACGTACTACCCAAAGATGAGGACGATTTAGGTAGAGCGAGAGAAAGAAAGAATTTTGATTAGCTTGTGAGGAGGGATCATTAGATGCAGTTCTGTTCATAGATGACCTTTGAACGCTTTTAGGCGGAAGCACCTGTTGCTGGTAAAAAGAGAGTTTGTTTGGTGCGATCGCATTGAAGAGCGACTGGTCGAACGACAAGCGACAGAGCTTCCAACTTTTTTGCTCGAGGCATAAAGGAAACCACGAATGCCGAATCAACTTTGAATTTATGAAAAAAGGACGTTGGCTTTATTTTGCTCTTTAATGCGATCGAGGTAGCATTTTACGCCATTTTATTTGAAGGAATGAATTTCAGAGTCGTTTTTTCGAGGTAGGATTATTTAGACAATTATTTTATAGCGCGAGGAATTTTTGGGCTTAAATTTCTTAGTGCTGGTATTACAGACTACATTTTTTTGGCTCACCCAAAGAAAGACGTAGTATATCTATCACAGTAAAACAAAAATACTAAATACGATGTAAGCCGTCAACGTATGGTTAAAACTAGATAAATGATACAATTTTATATAAGATTTCTGTGTGTCTACATTCACTGGATAAGTGGTCTATGCTCTGGGGTACCCGTGTAAAAGGTAAAAGCGTAAATTTAAAAAAACTGATCTGGCCAATATATGACTTTCTCCATATTTGGGGTATAGATATTTAAATTATTATGAATACCATTATAAGGCAAAATTATTATTTCGTATCGTAAAAGAATACAGTCGTCCTTATTGCCGTAAATTACGTATATTTTGAATGTTTACAGAATTCACCGCTACATGGTGGTGGCGCTGTATACTGGAAATTAAGAAAAAGCAAAATATCTCCGAAATGGATGGTTCTACGAAAATTTGTTTCAAACAAAACTTGGAAGAAATATTATTCTCTACAACTTTGGTCCTCAGGAAGATTACCAATAACAGTGTTTTTAAGGAGATATTTGACGGTCACCGAAAAACCGATTATTTATAAATAATTCCTAAAAAATAACTGCTATTGAAAATTGTTTCTAATGAAAGTTGTAGAAAATTACATTCTCTATAACCTTTGGATAGAATTGTATATACAATAATGATGTTTTAACGCAGAAATATCGCAAAAACCGAATCGGGTTTCGTATAAACCTCGATTTTCGGTTAACTGGTATTGTCCAAAAACTAATCAGTTCTTTGTGCTCGTGATAAAGTGTTATATATGAAGTTTGGTAACGATTTGGCAAGTAATTTTTGAGTTAGAGCGCCCACAATCACATACACACACACAAGCACATATACATCATTCCGAAGTCTAAACGTGTTCTAGGGACCTCAAAACGTGTATTTCCGTTGAAATCTCGAAGTCGATGTTTTTCGTGATCACAATACTTTTTCTATAGTACTACGTATGGTATGGGGAAAGTAAATAGACTCGTGCCTCTTAAGCGATTCGAGGAAAACAAAACGTAAAGAGCGATGGAGCGAGCAGACAATGACGTTTTGTTTCCCCATCTTCTCCCGTTATTCATAAAGCGCATTCCATAGTCCTCCCCATCCCACCGCTGTTTCTTTCCCTTCTTTTCTCTCTCTCCTTGTGATAGTTGCCTCAATCGGGGTCACTGATTGACGGCCACGTGACATATAATCACAACTCACGATTCATTCCCGATTCGAAAAACAAGTTGAAAGTATAAAAAAATGTTCTTTTAAGAACCAAACTTTATTTATCTTAGCAAATACAAACTTATCTCTCCAACAGAACGGAAACTTGCAGCAGGAATACGAGTGTTAAACGCAAACGCTCAACAATGGAAAACTAATTTAGAATCAATAGATTAGAATTCCATTGTTGAGCGCTGTTGTGGATTCGAATTACAGGCGACGCTCGATTTTAGCCATAGATACGTTCTGAAGATTATGGCGTAAATAGAAATTGGCGTAAATCGAAAGTAATTTGATCATGTAAAGTGGCGGCTCCTACCATGGGGATCCCCCCCAGAACTTTTTAAACCTCCTTAAAATCTTTCTTTATGGTGATGTAATTAATGTCAGTAGTTAATTTATTCCTGTATTTAATATTATTCCTTGTATGTGTTTAATGTAAATAACGCGTCATAAATTTCTCATGCAAGCGACCTTTTAAAACTTTTCTTTAGGTTTCACTGTCCTGTGAAAAAATTCGAAATAGTAATCTGGGGGTTCCAAAATTACGCTCGCGCGCGTACACAACATTACAACAAAATTTTGTGTCTATCCCCAATAGTTAAAAGACATAGGAGCCGCCACTGATAGTATAAACTTAGAGTTTATCAAATACGCAGTAAAAGTAAAGGAAAAATGCTGAATTAAACAAAAAAGTAAATCTAGGCATTATTTTATTAAAATACTAGCTGGAACGCCCGGCTTCGCTCGGAAGAGTTTTCTTTTAAGTGGAAAACGATTTTTATTGCTCGGGGCAAACGTTCCCCATTCCTTAATTACGTAAGCGATGCTTACATTAACATTTACTATTTTGTATATTGTATTGTAAAGTTTTACCATTAATATAATTACGCATTAACGTCTTACTTAATATTCACATAGATAGATGCACCGAAGCTTTTAAAACAGCAATAAAATTATGTGGATTATGTCAGTACTATTAGCCAAATCGTAAACAATAAACAACATCTTGGTTACCGATGTATCGATTTATGTTGCGATAAATCTTTCAATGTTAATGGTAAAAGATAACAATGTTCTAATATTCTTTAAAAATCATTTGACTCACTTTAAAAGTATTCATATACTATACTAGCTGAAAGTACCCGGCGATGGCCGGGTTATGCCAGACGTCTTTGGTGAATAAAATTATGTATTTTATGGTAATACAATCATTACTCCCTTTGCGCACCTCAAAACGTGTATTTCCGTTGAAATCTCGATTTCGATTTTTTTCATGAAAACAATACTTTCTCTCTACTACGTATATCCGAGAAAGTAAAAACTAATACTGAGATATCTCTGATACCTATGAATTGGGCCGGGAGGGCCCATGGAGGTCCGGAGAGAACGTGAGCATACGTGAGAGTAATAGGATTTCGAGTTTAACAATGTAATCTGTTAGCAAGGCAACTTCACGTTAAAAACGCTAAATTTTGTCAAAATATGATGTTAAAACGTTAAATTCGAAAGATTTAGATTCGAAAGCGATAAAAGACGATAAGAATAAGAAATTGCATTTATTTTTCTTTAATACAGTCCAATTTTGAAAATCATAGGTCAAATATGAGAATTTTAACAAGCAAAAAAAAATAAGGTTGCAGGTCGAAATATCGAATGGAAATCATTCTCGGGAATGGCTTCTACTTTAAGAAACGAACATTCCTACCAAATGTTAATCTTCTAGCTACTCGGAAAGTTTGTTAAAAATAGTATTACAGCCAACCGACGACGACGACGAAGACGAAGTCAATTTTTACTTTCTCATACGAAGTATCGAGAAAGTATTGTTTTCGCGAAAAAATTGGACCTCGAGATTTTTACGGATATATACGTTTTAGGTGTCGCTGAATCCGAAAAAGTGGTTTTCGCAATGCCGTCTGTCTTTAAGTTTGTCTGTCCGTCTGTCTGTCTGTTCCTGGCGCTGGAGCCTAGACGGTAGAGCCAAAAGTGAATGAAATCTCGTACTTAGGCATTTTATCATCACTGAGCAGAGTATGCGTAGAAATGGTTGACATTGATCAATAATTAAGAGTAGTTTATTCTACGCACTTTTAACAACAATCCGATTTTCTCGAAAACAGCTCTAACGATTTTGATCAAATTTCGTACAGTTACTTGAGTTTACGTCTTCAATAATACTATATAGTTCATGTTTCTCAAAAACTGAATATAAGACTAGTTTATTCTAGACAACTTTAACAACAATTCGATTTTCTCAAAAACGGCTCAAACGATTTTGATCAAATTTCGTACTGTTACTTAAGTTTACATCCTCAATAATACTGTATAGTTCATATTTCTCAAAAAATGAATATAAGGCTATTTTATTCTAGGGAACTTTAACAATAATTCCATTTTCTCAGAAACGGCTCCAACGTTTTTGATCAAATTTCGTACAGTTACTTGAGTATACGTCTTCAGTAATACTACCTATTTCATTTTCCCCAACGAATGAATATAAGGCTAGTTTATTCTTGGGCAACTTTAACAAAAATTGGATTTTCTAAAAACAGGCTCATACAATTTTCATTTTCTAAAGGTAACTAAATGACGCATTAGTACCCATATGTGAGAAAGTTTGTACAATGTATTTTGTACCGATTTTTTATGCTCTTTTTTATTAACTACGCTCAGACACATGCTTTCAAATCCGAAATATAAATATAACTATATTAATATTTCGAAACAAAAGTTGTACATAATAAAATATATATTAGGACGTCCCACGATTTAAAATATTTAAACAGTTGTCACATTCTTCGTATTTTCATTTTTTCTTGTATTTGTTGAGCATGTCGATTACTATACTTATCGCGCTCTAGTGGCACCAAGCGCAAAGAAAATTCGATACTATTGAAAACAAGCTACTCCATATTTTAGTGTGATTTTAAGGACGTAATTGTACTTTAATTCAAAGAAATTCGAGACACGGAAAGAAAAACAATCCAGGGAGGCTAAGGAGATTATCGATACAAAATGTATAGGAACTACGAGAAAATAAGAGAATAGAATAGCAAGTAAAGAGAATGAAATTAAAAGTAAGCGTCTGGAACGATTAGAAAAGTATAAAGTAAATTATGAATTTCGAGTAAATAAAGAAACAAAAGAGCAACGATAAGGACGTTTAGTTAAGCTAGGGGAAAATCAATCACGACGTTTGGTAAAAGAAACCGAAGGTGCTGAAGTAAACGTCTAAATAGATCTCCACATCTTAGCAATGATATTCTTACCGACAAATATATAGTTGTTTCACGGCTGACACCCACAAATTCGGCGATCAAATTTGTTGTGTTTGCAAGAAATATTATTATGAATTCCATTTAAGAAACTTTTCTATTTAATCTAAATAATATGACCTTTTGAAATTGTTTGGATTTTCTCTTGAACATCATCTGTGTACAATTTTACTAAAATACAGTGAAAAATTTCTGTGAGTAGATGTATTTCATTACAACTGCACTGCACTGCATCCTGTATGCTTTAGTTCCATAGTGGTAAATTCTTCTGCGTTTTATTAAAATGTTGAATTTCAATGACCTCTTAAGTTATATTTTTAGTAAAATGTTAAAGGAATTGTTGAGCATCAATTAATAAGAATTCACATGCAGAATCAATGGACAATTTTATAACCTGAGATGTGTTTTTTGGTAACCAAATTAATAGATTTTATGGTATGCATGAGGGTGAATAGTAATTAATTTTAAATTATATTAAAACTTAATTTCAGTTGATAATTTACAACAATCTAAGAACCTCCAGTTTAAGTTTTATATTTTGTTAATAGTCTCATATGCTATTTTAAAAGTCCAGATATATTTTAAACATTTCAAGGATAAATAATGTCTTCTTAGTTCAGTTCTGGGAAAAGCATTTTGAAGAAGGGCATCGAACCGGAACCGATCCGAAAAACCGATATTTTTGACCGAAAAAACAAAATGTGTTGAACCCGAACCGAAACCGGAAACCGATATTTATTTCGCTCCTTTATTTCGGTTCGCGTAAACAGTGTAAGCGAAAGGAGGAATTTTGCCACCGCTCAGTAGCCTTCCATGTTCAAATGGCCATCGCCTACCTCACTCTACCATACCCTGTCGCCATGGGGTCCAAACCCCGACCAAGTTCACCAATTCTCAAGTCCCTTGGGTCGTTCCACGAATACGACCATCAAGTCTTTTCTAAGATAATATCTACCGACTTCCGATAATTCCATGGGGAAATTTATCCATTTGAGAATTCCTTGAGCCTTATGAATGCCTAGTGGGAGAAGGGAAGTTTTCCCCAATGTTTCGTTTGCTACAACTAGGTCCACAACCTTTCTTTCCTTCACATGAACTGTGCGTAGCATCCATCAGTCTGGCGTTGCCAGTTATTGAAGAAAGATCGTTCCACGTTTGTTTCTTGCATTAGTTGCCCTTTGTTACAGGTTAGTAATTTAAAATAGGTATATATTGTAAACTCAAAAAATTCAATTTTATATTGGATGTTAATCGGTCTTGAAAATAGGAATAAGAAATTAATATATATTTGTTATTCCCATTCAAATATTTAGCTTATCGGTATGAATAACGAAATTTGGCCAGTATTAAGGAGAAGATAAATCATCCAGTACGATTGGAGAAGTTATTATTTGTTGACATTGTTATTCCTGTTGTTCAGTGTGTTTTACTAATTTCATGCTGTTCATAAGCATTGAGTTTATTGAATGAAGTTAGTAATTTCTTTTTCGAAAAACGGGGCGGATAATCCACAAGAGGCAAAAATTCTTTTGTCCGTTGTTCAGTTATCTAAGCTCACAGTTACGATCACGAGATTTGCAGAGGCATAATAAAAAGGAGAGGCTACGAATTCGGATCACGTGTTTGGACGAAATTTTGATGATGCGATTCTACGTAGAAATAAGCGTCTCCGAGTTTATGTGAATGCATCCCTGGTTTCGAGAAGTCAGCGTCAAAAATACGCAAAAGCATCGTATGTCCCTTATAATAATTATTTGTGTTATTGTTACTACATTTTTTCATGCATTTACGGGATATTTGAATGAAAAAATAAAACCGCGCATTTACAGTTATTACTATAATATGAGAAGTGGATGTGATCTACAGATTGTTAATGAAAATAACGTAATATCATATTCAACTTACTCGCACTATTGCCGCACGATTTGTGAATTAAAATATTAATATAATTCATTATTAGGCATTCCGTCTTTAGCGCATATTAGCTTCAGTCTGTCCGTTCTTCTATCAGGATGCAATTCTTTTCTTCGTAGCTATTCAGCGGATTTTAATGAAATTTAGTAGCAAAGACTAAGCACAGTAAATTAGAAAATGAGTTGAATGGTTTACATAACATAATAAGTTCAGAATACTCTATGCAGGAAACATGCTTATTTTTAATTTACTTTACTCTTTCCTAACCTGTTGAAATTATATGCGACGCATGCATGGTTTGTAAATATTCAATTCTAAATATAATCTTAAATAAATAAAATACATTATAAATGTTTACATTTAAATTGTTTATTTTCGAATTTTGATTAATAGTTTTTTTAATATCATTATTGTTATGGTAAAGATGTATTTCATTTAAATAGAAAATTACGTAAATTAATAAATCAGTTCTTGAAAGTTTCTTTAAGATATTTTAAAGTCGGTTCGAAAAAAACCGGTTCGAGTCGGTTCACTAATGGTTGCCGGAGCAAAACCGGAACAGAATCGAAATTTTGTTTTGAGTGAACCGGAACGAAAAAAATTACAGTTCAATGCCCCGTTTTGAAGTGGCCGCATAGATTACAGCATAAAATCATAGTTTGGCAAAATGTTATAATTAAAAAACATCCATATGAAAGTTTTATAACAATATTAGCTGCATTATAAATTTCAGTATTGTACGAGGTGTGATCAAAAAGTTCGGGACAACTAATATTTAGGAAATTATGAAGCTTATTCGGATGGATCTCCTTCAAAGTAGTCTTCTTGACACTGTATACACTGATTCCAACGCCTCTGCAACTTCTGGAAGCATCCTTGATAGGCTTGTTTTGGAATTGCTAATAGTTTCCGTGTCGCGTTCTGAATAATTTCCTCAGCCGTTGCAACTCTATGCCCTTTCAAGGGGGCTTTAAGCTTGGGAAACAAAAAAATCACAGGGAGCTAAATCCGGTGAATATGGCGGATGGAAACAAAATTTGGGTCAGCAGCAGCACGTCGACGAAGATCCTGACATGCGAGAATTCGCCGCTTCCTCTGATCATCAGTGAGAATGCGAGGCACGAATTGGCTGAAACGCGTCGCATTCTCAAATCTTGTGTTGAAATTGACTGACTTGTTCCATAAGAAATACCAGTCTCACTAGAAACTTCGCGGATAATTAAACTTCGATCACTCGTAGGTATAGTAATGTTTGATGGAAATTAATATATCACAATTTGATCTCATTCTCATAATTATAAATTCATTTAACTAAAAAGTATAAAATAAAAACATATATATGAAGGCTTTTTTAAGTTATACTCTTTTTATAAAGCGCACTGCAAAATATAAAATAAATTTTTGTGTTCAAGAAAATATATGGATCTTAAGGAAGAACAAACTGAGCACATGGCATTCAAGTCTATCGAAGCTGGTTTTTTTTAAAGGTTTATAATTTGTGCACTTGTAACTTTAAAATACATAACGGATGAAAATATTTAATGTTTTTTAAATGCAGCACGTGTTGAGAGTAACGGGAAAATAAATTCAAATAATTAGTTAACATTGTGTTTACCACTACAGTTATTATAAATTCGTGCACAAAGTATCTATCAGAAAATATTGGAAATTCTAATGTTATTTTTTGTTTTTACTTTCTCCATACGTAGTATAGGGATAGTATTGTGATCACGAAAAAAATCGACTTCGAGATTTCAACAGAAATACACGTTTTGAGGTCCCAAGAACACGTTTAGACTATTTTCGGAATGATGTATGTGCGTGTGTGTGTGTATGTGATTGTGGGCGCTCTAACTCAAAAATTACTTGCCAAATCGTTACCAAACTTCATATATAACACTTTATCATGAGCACAAAGAACTGATTAGTTTTTGGACAATACCAGTTAACCGAAAATCGAGGTTTATTCGAAACCCGATTCGGTTTTTGCGATATTTCTCCATTAAAACATAATTACTGTATATACAATTCTATCCAAAGGTTATAGAGAATGTAATTTTCTACAACTTTCATTTGAAACAATTTTCAATAGCAGTTATTGTTTAGGAATTATTTATAAATAATCGGTTTTTCGGTGACCGTCAAATATCTCCTTAAAAACGTCGTTATTGGTAATCTTCTTGAGGACCAAAGTTGTAGAGAATAATATTTCTTCCAAGTTTTGTTTGAAACAAATTTTCATAGAACCATCCATTCCGGAGATATTTTGCTTATTCGTAAATTTCCAGTATACAGCGCCACCACCATGTAGCGGTGAATTCTGTAAACATATTCAAAATATACGTAATTTACGGCAATAAGGACGACTGTATTCTTTTACGATACGAAATAATAATTTTGCCTTATAATGGTATTCATAATAATTTAAATATCTACAACCCAAATATGGAGAAAGTCATATGTTGGCTACATCAGATTTTTCCTTAAAGAGCTCTGTGTAGCAGCGAGTGAGGTTTTGTCATTCCCTGATAAATAAACAATTGCGTTCCATGTTGGGGCGTCTCAACTATAATTTCATTGGCTTAGTTGAGAAAAAAGAAAAAAATCGGACAGATGTTTGGTGGATAGCTGCTTAGGGAAAGGTGGTGCTACTTCGGCTCCTTCCTTTGCTGCCCGTTCTTGCTGCATCTGCAACAACTCCTCATTTTAAAGGTCTCTTCTGCATGTTCATACAGCAGTTATTCCACATTATCCTCATAAACTTCTTCAAAACCAGCATCTTTAGCCAGTTAAACAGTTTGTCTCTGCATTTCTGGCACTGAATATTCTAAAACATTTGGGCCAAGTTGCTTTCAAACATTTTTCACGTTTGCAGCTGTCACTCCATCCCATAATAACACGACGTTATCAATTGCCTTCTTTATACTATGAGCACGCCAAAATTCCCTTACTCTTGGCTTTTCATCACTATCTGTTTCAATAATCAGCTGAGCCATGGTTCTACGGATGTAGTAAGCCTAAAATGTGGCAATTATCCCTTGATCCGTGGATTGAAGTAATTTGGCAACAGCATCATCAAGAATGGCTGGGTGTCAAGGGGCATTGTCCAAGATAAGCAATGCTTTTTGAGTCAGATTGTTTTTACCACAATAATCCTTGACAAAAAGAGCAAAATGGTCAGTGAAGCATTTAGTAAAATTTGCCACGGTGAACCAAGTTTTATTTTTCTGCTTCCAAATAACGGGTAAATTGTTCTTTCAGAAGCCTTTCAATGCCCTGGGATTCTGTGAATGGTAGACTAGTAAGGGCTTTAACTTCACTTCTCCTGCATCATTGCCCTACAAAAGTAAAGTTAACCGATCCTTGGCAGCTTTGTAACCGGAAGCTGTCTTCTCTTCTATAGCTATTAATGTGAGAAATGGCAACCGTTTCCAATACAACCCAATTTGGTCCACATTGACAACCTTCTGGGGAATATACCCGCCCTCTTCTATTAAAGCTCTGAGATAAACAGGATATCGTGTTGCTGCCTCTGAGTCAGCACTATCTGCTTCGTCCATCACCATAATATTATGAAGATTATTATTGTGTTTAAAACGCTAAAGCCAACCTTTACTGGCTGTAAATGTTTGTTCAGTGAGTCTTTTAAGTCCTCGAATAAAGATTTTGCCTTTTGTTGTATCTTCACGAGGCTTAAGGAAACATATTATCCATCACTTTGTCTTTACTTTTATTTATTCTTCCCTGGCCAGTGCTCCAGATTAGCCAACCAGCCCCAGATGTGTATTCTAAAGAAGAGTGCGGTGTTGTGACATAGCCCAGAAACTATCAGCATGCATCGGATGGTCAGAGAAATATTCTCGTCGACAAATTCGATCAGCATTTCCGTGTGCCAAATCACGTTAAAGCGAATCCCACTCGTGTAAATCGATTTTGTCGATCGCGTGTAAGCGAATCCACGTAAGTCGAGTTCGCGTATATCGAGGATATACTATATAATATGTATACAGTTGTCCGTAATCTTCTGTCGCCGAGGAAAGACTCGGTCCGAAAAGCTTACAACATCGACTCAATTTTCCAGTACATCTGGCCGTCGTATCTCCAGAATGTATGCATCGGATTACCTTTTTCCTTAAAAAATATAAATAAACAGAAAATTAGTGCTTTGTTTTTTTTATCATGTAGTTATACGGCTACATATTCAGTCACTAGATCCTCGTTTGTTTTATAAAGGGAGCTACTACCTGAAGGTGAGGTTAATGTTTAATTGCTATGTTGCTACCGTATTGTGCAATATCCTTCTACATAAACACATACTTTGCATGAAAATATACTTTTTTTTTGGATAATTGACACCTCCAAAATGACATTTATGTTTAGAACGCAATAAATTTTCACTTTCTCCATACGTAATAATGGGAAAGTATTGTGATCACGAAAAAAATCGATTTCGAGATTTCAACGGAAATACACGCTTTGAGATCCCTAGAACACGTTTAGATTATTTTCGGAATGATGTCTGTGTGTGCGTGTGTGTGTGTGTGGATGGATGGATGGATGTATGTGATTGTGGGCGCTCTAACTCAAAGAGTACTTGTCATATTAATACCAAATTTCATATATAACACATTAGCATGAGCACAAAGAACTGATTAGTTTTTGGACAATAACCGTTAACCGGAAATCGAGGTTTATTCGAAACCAAATTCGGTTTTTGCGATATTTCTCCGTTAAAACAGCATTATTTTATATACAATTCTCTACAAAGGCTATAGAGAATGTAATTTCCTACAGCTTTCATTTGAAAGAATTTTCCATAGCAGTTGTTGTTTAGGAATTATTTATAAATAATCGGTTTTTTCGGTTTCCGTCAAATATCTCCTTAAAAACGTCATTATTGGTAACTAGTGTAATGCCCGTTGAAATATCAGCGGAAGAATTATAGATAGATTGATTATTAATATTTGCATTTAAAATAATTATTAGCACACTTTTACATATGAAATATTTCGTCATATATTACATTTTAGTGAATATTCTGTTGTGGTTTAGTAAATACCTTTGGTTTTTATTTTCGGCTATAAAATTCTGTTATTCTTCTCCCACCTTGTTCTCGTCAATGCTACATATAAATGTCGGTGTGCAAAGACCGGGAAATAATTATATGTATACATATATAACGTAAGGAAAATAATTGAATTTCGTGCACTTAACATTATGATTGTTTTAAAATTGTACTCTATACTTACGAAGAAATAAAGCTTACTCGAATCCTCAATAATGTTCTCCGTCGTTATGTATTACATATTTAAAATAAAACTCTTTAAAATATTTAAATTAAAAACTAACTAATTAATCAATCAGCGGAATAATTTCTTTGAATACTATCTGAACAAAATCAAATTAATTAATTTCAACATTGTAAATTGTTCCCTTGACGGTTGAATGGATTGTTGTATTGGAGATCCATATTAAAAAAAAAATAAACTAATTGTTTATCGTAGAAAACGTTAAAATATTTTTAAATTGATTTTTGCTTTGAAATATACTTGTCAATTCAGTACATACTGTAAATTTCAATTCCTTTTATAAAAATAAATCAATTCATTAAAAGATTCGCGGTAGTTTCTTCGAAAATTGCCTTTTAACAGTTTTAAATGTCCTTTTAATTTTAATTGAATTTTAATTTATATTCGTTTCCAAACTTCGGCCATTGTTACGAAATTAATTCGAGGAATAACAATATAAATTCGTAAACACGTATGGTTTACAAAGAAATTAATTTAAGAATGCTTTTTATTTCCAATTTTTCTAAAATGACACTGTTGATACTTAAAATTTTTTATATTTACGTTAATATACTTATTTTCCACAAAACACGCCAATCTCTCCCCTTCCTTCCTCTCTCTTGTATTGTAGCATATTGAAGCACTCAAGGCACGCTTATTCCCAGAGGGATGCATACAATAATAGTAATTTGAGGTGTAACAATGATAATGGTCGACATAGCAACATCACGTTAAAATGGCGATATTTCCACAAAATATGCAAATTAAACGTTTAACATGGAATATTTCGAACTGTGGGCGAAAAAAGACGAACGGAATAAGAAACTTCATAACTTTTTCTTCAAAATGGTTCAAATCCGAAGGTCGTCTGTTAATTTCTTCTAATTTTAATTTCTAAATGAATAAAAGCCTGCACGTCGAAAAAACGCGTTTTACATGTAAAGTAATGGGAAATGGAAATGCCACTCTTGGAGCCGAACCAAGGAATTTTTTCGCGATTTAAATTTGTCATTCTCTGAATAAGTGTTAATCAAGCATCCCTACCAAATTTCGAGTTTCTATCATTATTACTTCTCGAGTTATTAGCGTTTGCATAGCGTGACCAACCAACCAACCAATCAACCAACCAACGGACGACGGCTTTTACTATATAAAATAATGAACAAAAATGGGCGAAAAACGTGACACCGTTAAACTGTGCTGTGCATTGTGCGCTAGAGTATAGAGTCCAGTTTGAAATTAAGCAGATATAAAAAGAAACGGAAATCCAACTGATGTAGGAAAAGTCCAGGCATTCTCACAGGCGGTCACAACGGCGTTGTCTCTATCTCACAATTCATCTTATAAATATTTTAGTGTGTATGTGTGTGTGTATGTTCTTTATACGTTTTTACACCGCTGAAGCTATCGAACGCAAAACTTTCATGTGCCATCCTATTGACCAAAGGAAGAACTTGGTCTAGGTTTGCTGACCGTGGGGTCTGTTATACCCCATGGAGTCAACAAAATATTATTTCCATAAGAATGTATGGGAAATGGTATGAAGAAACCCCAAAATGCCATGCAGTCCTTCACTGATGTGAATATAAATATACCTAAATATTAACTTATGATCACGGGATAAATATTTCTTCAAAATGGTTCAAATCCGAAGGTTGTCTGTTAATTTCTTCCAATTTTAATTTCCAAATGAATAAAAGCCTGCACGTCGAAAAATCGCGTTTTACATTTAAAGTAATGGGATATGGAAATGCCTCTCTTGGAGACGAACCAAATTTGTCATTCTCTGAATAAGTGTTAATCAAGCATCCCTACCAAATTTCGAGTTTCTATCATTATTATTTCTCGAAATATTAGCGTTTGCATAGCGTGACCAACCAACCAACCAACCAATGGACGACGGCTATTATTATATAAAATATTCGTGAGAACAGGGTTGCCAGACGTCCCGATTTCGCCCGGAATTTCCCGATATCTAAGGAAAATTCCCGCGTCCCGATATAATAAACAAAATTCCCGATTTCCGATTAATCTAGAAAAATATTCTAAAAAAACATTGTTTTTATTTCTTAAAATTATGGAGAAGTATCATACAATAAATTATATGCAAGTGGTAACAAGTTCTAGGACATCGCCACTGTAAACAAAGTTCTGGTCAGGAAGTATATGTATATTTGCTCGTTTCGGCAACGCTAAATGCGCATAGTAAAGTGAGTGAAAACAACAATTGGACAAAAAGTTCATCATAAATATCTTTTATATTATAAAGGAATAAACACCGATATATATATATATATGTCACACAATACAATATATACCGTCCGTCCCACGCTGTATCTCAAAAGCCGTTCGTCGTAGAGATATGCGGTAAACTGCGTTTTGTTTCTAGAAGCTAGGAAAGCCCCTAGAAACTATTCTCATTTTCATAATGTCCCGGTTTCGAATCCAGGATTCCCGATATTGCAAGTCTGAAATCTTGCAACCCTGTTGTATAAAATAATATTTTTTTCAAGTTTTTTTTAAACAAATTTTCGTAGACCCATCCATTTCGGAGATATTTAACTTTTCTTAATTTCCAGTATACAGCGCCACCACCATGTAGCGGTGAATTCTGTGAACATATTAAAAATATACGTAATTTACGGCAATAAGGACCACTGTATTCTTTTACGATAGGAAATAATAATTTTGCCTTATAATGCTATTCATAATAATTTAAATATCTATACCCCAAATATAGAGAAAGTCATGTGTTGGCCACATTCGATTTTTTGTTAAAAGTTTGAATGCTTCGCATATCCGCCTCTATAAAATTTTCGAAACTAGAAACGTTTCCAGAATTAGTGGCATCAATGTGGGAATGTTTTGCACCTTCGAATATATTTAAAAAAAGAAACAAAATTTGAAATAAACCTCATTCCGAACTAGTAAATTTTCAAACCACGTGACAACGCCTTCAACTATTTAGTTGCGGAAGATATCGAGCGACCCAACGGCACTCGAAGTGATTTTTAAACAGGCTTTCCTACTTTCATTTCGAATCATTTCAAGAGTTTTCACTAGAACAGGATCTAAGATTTCTAAGCAAGCGAGATAGAAGGTTGGTTTTCGTGCGTGTGTGAATGAATTACCATTAAAGAAGAGTAACATCGTGGCTTATCTTGTCCGTACCAATGTCTTATTCGCGACGTTCATCTTTCTTCTTCTTCAGATCATTCTCTAATCGATCTTGCAGCTGAGGATTTTTCTTCATTACTTTCCCTCAGGCCGAATTTCACCTTATGTGCAACTGTTTTTAGTGCTTTAATGTGTTTTCCTTAATGAAAGCGTATTTCATTAATTAACGAATTAATCTAATAATAGCCATTTCTATGCCACCCAGCGCCTAACTTGCGTCTAATCTGGTTTTTCTCTTTCTCTTTACAGGTAAGTTTCGTCATACGCTGAGGCCTGTGGGCGCTTTGAGGGCCTTCGTTTACAAAGGGGCCTAAGAGAGATGAGTTAACAGGACGACTGCCGTTCACTTTTGGCAAAAGGAAACACGTAACAGTAAAGCGTTCTGCACATCTGCGATAGGCGAAACCTTAATGGCGTCCATTTAATGCGATATCGTTGCCATCGCGATGACAACTTCTTAGCTTTTGTCTATTATTCGATCGCATCTCTCTCGCCCTCTGACATCTTTTTTGTCTAACTCACTCGTCGCGAGAGATCAATTTTTCTGATTCTAAAGACGATTCCACTGCACGGAGACGATTAAACAATGCCTACGATATTTGTGAATTAGGATGCTGACGTCACAATGCATCCACGGCCGTCGTGCGTCATGTGACCCTAATTATCTGGCGTCGTTCCTTTGGAGAGAAACCTTATCGAGGTCACTTTGGATGGACTATATGAAAGCGACACCCTCCCAAAGAGGTTTACCTTTACCTTGAGACTCTCTCTCTCATTTCCGCCTTCCTCAAGATCAAGAATATCTCTTCCTATCGCTTTTAACGTGCTCCGCTCTTTCACTCTTTGTAACATTTTTATGGCCTCTCTTTCTAGCTGGAATTTATGAATGTTGATAGCTAAATCGGATGTGGAAAGCATATTTCCGTTATAAAATGCTCCTCTCTAATAATATTTCCCGTCTGAAACTCATGAAAACGTTACATGAACATTGGAAAAACTTCTAAAGACTTAACATTCTCATAAGACGCCATCTTAGTTTGAAGTAAATCGTATTTCATTCATTAAAACCCGAGGGCAAAGTGTAATATACCCCTTTATTTATTTCTTTTTCGGCAACAGTTACTATGCTATTGTTTATTTAGTTTGTGTTATTGTTTATGTATGTGGGTAATACTGGATTATCCCGGACTCCTTTTGAAAAATAATTTTTTGAGATAACCCTTTCACGTAAAACGAAAGTTTGAAAACCCATGACTGATATGCCTGTGGCGACATTTACCCACCCGATCACCGGACAATGGGAAGGGATAGATTCGTTCCAGAGAGGCGAAGGGCGCGATAGCGCCCGGAGACGGCTACACCTGATATAAAAGGCATTATTATAATCTAAAAAGAAAGCGAGCCGAAGGTTCGCCAATACCCTCGGTTACTTGTAAATAAATTTTTTTTGACAAGTTATCATTTTTTTTAGTTTGTTTTGATGTTTTCCCCGGGAAAGGATTATCGCAAAAAATTATTTTTCAAAAGGGCTCCGGGATAATCCAGTAGTACCTCATTTTGTTTCATATGCTTGTTTATTTATGGTTGTCCCAAGAAATATATGTTTCCTAGTGGCGCCATTTTGAAGGGGAGGGGGTAAATACTACACTTCTTCCAAACCCGATTCACTCCATCGAGTAACAAGTTGAAAGTATAAAAAAATGTACTTTTAAAAATCAACTTTAATTTATATTAGCGCGCACAAATTTTTTGTCCAACAGAACGGAAACTTGTACGCTCAACAATGGAAAACTAATTTAAAATCAATAAATTAGAATTCCATTGTTAAGCGCTGTTGTGAATTCGAATTACTTATTATTGGAATAGTAATGAAATGATATTTAAGTTTTAAATTCACAAAAGTATCCAGCATAATTGTTAAAATTGATCTACAAGGCTTCCTCCGTTGATTTGATCTACAATCTATTTAGGAAACAAAGAAACGTAAAAGCTGAATCTCTATTAAAGTTTCATTTTCACGTAAGCAATTTAAATAAAAAAGAATCAGCTCAAACGCCTGCGACATCGTTATACCCGTTTTCTACTCTTACGAAGCTTGACCTTGAAAATCCTAGTTGTATGCTTACTGCTGCAGTCAATGAAATCTCGAGAGGCTGTCGATGGGGAGGGGAGAAAGTCAGTCGGTCTCTCGCCATCGTGCTGTTCACATCGCTCCGAGCTCAACTGTGTTGCCAGATCTACCTCGTTTACGCCTTAGCGTTCGCATGCGACTTTCTTCAAGAGCGGATATCGGGCAAGAGCGTACTACTTTCCCGCACCTCTCGAAAACTTCAAATGCTGGTGGAAGGGGAAAACGCTCGGATAGGCTATTCGCTGCACCAAGGTCAAGCTTCGTAAGAGTAGAAAACGGGTATAGCCCAATGGATAAGGTGTTCGTCGTCTACGAATGGCGGTTCGATTCCTGAAGCTTTCAAGATTTTTTCTGCTATCGAAGGGATTGAAAACACACACACACATATATATATACTACTTTCGAAGTTAATATAAAAGTTGGTAAAAACATCTGTTCGAGTTGAAAACCTCTCAACTTGTCCAAGGATCTCCAAAAGATCCAAACTAAAGGGAATATTTTGGTTTGAGGAATTTTTAACTATTTCGTAAGTAAAAAAATTATATTCTACATTTTTGTGTTTTTTAACGTTTTGTTCGATAAACTATTTATTGCAATTGTATCCTGATGTATTAATCTACAATCAGAGTTATTAATTTACAAATTGATTACCTCCTATAGAGTCAGAGCCATGGGAAAAATCACTACTAAAGCAGTCATTCCTCGAAAATGATTTTTAAGAGGCGACACCGCTGTATTCCGCTAACTGTCTGATAAGATGCGTCGGAAGCCCTTTCAGACATCTGATCTGGCATCGGGATGGAGGGAGAGAGAATTCCAAAATGAATTCATTGCCGCGTCACATTTCTTTTGTAGATTGCTTCCCGGACGTACTCAATTACCGCATTTGCTTTCCTTTAGAGAGGCTGTGAATTACTTCGTTTCGACGACTGTCTGGATGGAGCATTTCACTTGTGAACCGCCCAAACGCTCTCCAGTTATTTCCTGCTATATCTAACCCTTGAATTTACAAAAGCCTTTAGCCACGTCATATTTATCCTTCAGACGATCGATCATTTTCTCTCGTAGACCTGTGCAACTTCTGTGTCCTTAAATAATTTTTGTATCGAGAAATTGCGTCTATTTTATGATAGCATGATAGTGTATGAAATGAGGGGCGTGAGGCAAAAACATGAGTGTGGCCCGCGAAATCACTCCATGCGGCCAGTGACCGATTTAATAGTACACGTTTCGCTCGCCGTTCGCGGGGGTTACTTTCCTAGAGAGCCCGCGAACCGCGAGAGGAAAGACCATAAAGTAAATGGCGAAATCCATAAGTTTACTTTAAGTGCAATTTTTACTTTATTTACGATTGTAGGACGTATAAACAAACGAATAACTTAAAAAATCTGATGTGGCCAACACATGACTTTCACCATATTTGGGGTATAGATATTTAAATTATATGGAAATATTATTATTTCGTATCGTAAAAGAATACAGTCGTCCTTATTGCCGTAAATTATATTTTGAACTAGCAGAAATTCCCGGCGTTGCCCGGGGAAATTTGGTTCAAATCTGATCGGAATTCTAGATGATACATGTTATTTAAGAATTCACTCGGCTGCCGTTTCGAATAAAACGGTCAGAGAGAAACGAAAACCATGTATGAATTATTTCTGAGAGCCCTCCACAATCGTACCAAATTTGATTCATATCAATAGTAGGACACGGGAAAATACGCGTTGTTTAATCAGTCTCCGCCGTCAAATTATGGATAAGGAAGTAGTCGTTTCCCACCTTTCTCACTGTGTATAAGATGTAGAGTTACCTGTTCTTTGAGAACAGGAAGTTTATGAGGACAGTTACTTTATTGAACAGTTTAGGCATCAGAACTGTTCGAAAAGAACTGTCCCGTACTTTCTGACTCATCTCTAGATGGCAATGCATTAGCATACAAACTTATTTTGCTTTTTGTACAATTAATATAAAACATTTGGGATTTAAAAGTAGCCTACGACCTTCCTATTTGTGAAGAAAGTATTTGTTGAAAGTTTGATTATTCAAATTCGCGGGGTATAGATGCAGAAATAAAAAAACAAACTTTCATAAATATATAGGAGATTGATCTTATACTTGTACTGAAAGTGACAAATATCAAATTTGAACTTAATTTACTCGAGCGTTATCATCGAAAAACCCTATCGATGTCCCCCAAACCCCCACTTAAACGTTTTTTGAGATACACCACATCTATAATATATTTTGAATGGTGTGTTTGTTGGTTTGTTCATGGAACTCCTCCTAAACGATGAAAGCTAGAATAACCAAATTTGGAAAGATTCTTCCTTACATCCTAACTTAGTGAATGGTCAAGGTTTTGTTTCTGTCCGTCACTTTGAGCCGAAATGGCGAACGATTTAATTATCGAACGTCACGTATTTTGCCGCGTCCTGCAACTGAAATACAGGGATGAACGTAGACTACTTTAAATTTGCACTTTAAAATTACTTAAAATCACTGTATTAACTTGAGACTTGGATACTTTTTTGCGGGAAAGAACAAAGTTTATTTTTATTGAAGACAGGTTCCGAATTCTGGTCTAATTTGCGTATAAATGCGGTTAGAATCAATAAAATACGTGATTTTATCAGTTTTACTACAATACCAATTATAAGCTACTTTGACAACTCCCATTGTAGCCGAAATTGAGAGTTCAATGCATTTATATTGAGACTATATATAGTCCCAACTTACATTTAAGAGAGAGAGGGAGGTAGCGTGGTGGACGGAGGGCGGGAGAGGGAGCGAGCGGGAGGGAGGTGGAGGGAGAGAGGGGGAGAAGGGAAGGAGAGGGTGGGAGGGAGGTGGAGGGAGAGAGGGGGAGAGAGAGGGAGGGGGAGAAGGGAAGGAGAGGGTGGGAGGGAGTTTACACGTTATTTTCGATTTTTCACAGTGCAAGATTTTCTTCCTTCATTCATCTAAATATTATAACTGTGTACTATCCTATTATTGCTATGCTAACATGTTACACGGTTGAAGTTTTAGATCACTACATCCATTGAAATTCAACGGGCATTCCAGCTAGTAGCGTATATTTTAAGCTGGACCAGTCTAAAGATACGCTGCAAGTTTCATAAAAATTCGACCAGCCGTTTTTGCGTGATGCGGTAACAAACAAACAAACAGGCAGACACAGACTTTTTCCTAAAATATTTACCCAAATTGTTTTCCTAAAATATTTCTTATTTATACTTCTTCGATGTAATCAACCGTTGCTTCAAATCAGCGATTTCTCTTACGGTTGCCCCCCCCCCCCCCCCCCTCCCACAACCCCCACTCCCCTTGGTCTGATTTTGCTCATCTACAAGCTTGATCTTATACTTGCATTGAAAGTGACAAATATCAAATTTGAACTTCCTAAGTTAATTTACTCGAGAGTTATCGTCGAAAAACCAAATCGATGCTCCCCAAAACCCCATTTAATTTTTTTAGATACACCACATAGCCTATATTTTAAGTTGAACCAGCCTAAAGATACGGTGCAAGTTTCATAAAAATTCGACCAGCCAATTCTGCGTGATGCGGTAAAAAACAAACAGACAGGCAGACAACAATTGTGCAAACCGGTTCAAACGTCTTCTTGTCATGCAAAACCCACAAAAAAAGTAAAACCCCGACAAAAAAACAAATGTACAGACAGAAGTTACAATTTTATTTATATAGATGATTAAGAGCTCAAAATTTTAAAGTTAATGAAATATTATTATTTAATAGAAATATTTTAAGATAATGTCAATTTAAGAACTCAAGGGTAACTAACTATATAAGAGTCGGAATATATAGATATCGAAAAAGGTGTTTGTGTATATATGTATGTATATATGTTTCTAAACGCATATTATTCAACTTAATGACAATTAATTTCCTAAAGATAAATACTTCACTGAAAATGTCACGTTATATACGCGAAGTTAATTAAGAAAATATTCTAAATAAATATATACATTTAAAGCGAAAAAAATGTTTAAAAATTGTCTTGAGATTTGAACCCCTGAACTTCGCGTTCGACGTCCGATACGCTAACCATTACACCAACGTAACCGGAAGTTTTACTTTCTCCATACGTAGTATAGGGAAAGTATTGTGATCACGAAAAAAATCGACTTCGAGATTTCAACAGAAATACACGTTTTGAGGTCCCAAGAACACGTTTAGACTATTTTCGGAATGATGTATGTGCGTGTGTATGTGATTGTGGGCGCTCTAACTCAAAAATTACTTGCCAAATCGTTACCAAACTTCATATATAACACTTTATCACGAGCACAAAGAACTGATTAGTTTTTGGACAATACCAGTTAACCGAAAATCGAGGTTTATTCTAAACCCGATTCGGTTTTTGCGATATTTCTCTGTTAAAACATCATTACTGTATATACAATTCTATACAAAGGTTATAGAGAATGTAATTTCCTAATACTTTCATTTGAAAGAATTTTCCATAGCAGTTATTGTTTAGGAATTATTTATAAATAATCGGTTTTTTCGGTTTCCGTCGAATATCTCCTTAAAAACGTCGTTATTGGTAATATTCGTGAGAACCAAAGTTGTAGAAAATAATATTTTTTTCAAGTTTTGTTTGAAACAAATTTTCGTAGACTAATCCATTTCGGAGATATTCAAATTTTTCGTAATACCAGTATACAGCGGCACCACCATGTAGCGGTGAATTCTGTAAACGTTCAAAATATACGTAATTTACGGCAATAAGGACGACTGTATTCTTTTACGATACAAAATAATAATTTTGCCTCATAATGGTATTCATAATAATTTAAATATCTACACCCCAAATATGGAGAAAGTCATGTGTTGGCCACATGATATTTTTTTCATCCAATTCTTAAACGATCGGCTCTCTCAGTTGGAGAAGAATTAATATAAGTCCGCGGCATAAGAAAGTTCCAAAACTGCTGACTTAGCCATTATCCGAGTCTTTAGAACCCTTAATGATTAGCTTGCGGATGCCAACTGCTGCGTGTACCGAATTCCATCGTAAGTCTACAATAGTTTTCCACCGTGGGCGAAATTTCTTCTGAATCCACCGTCGAAGCAAGCGTGCCCGCGCATTGAAATAGTTACTACGCCTTTTAACGAAAAAAATCTTCCAAGTCCTTTTTTAATACTTCGTGATGTAAACTCATTCGGAGGCCAATAGATGTCTCTCTGCGGTCGATTACGGCTTCAGTGGGTTTGTGAGTGCGATGACCGCCTAGTCGAGAGGCGGCATAACTGGGCGTGCGCCTTCGAAAGCAGCCACCGGATGCTCGCCCTCCATTCTCTCGTGAAAGCGCCTTCCGAAGAACCGACGCTTGCTCAACTCTTGGCCATTTCGGTCTTTTTTTTGGTCTTCCAATTGCGTCGTCGCATTCATCTCTGGACGCCGATCGACTCTCGATTTATCGATATCGTACAACAAGAATAGCATTTCATTGTTTACACTTTTGTTGATGCTGCAATCGTAATCGATATCTGAAACTCATCTTCATTTCTCTCCCTATTATCTGCGGCTTGCAATTGATTGCTGCGAATAATGATAATAAGCCGATACTTAATGGTAATGGGTTTCAATATCAGTGCCTTCATGAGGAAATTCTTTAATAGAATGAGCTTGTTACTCTGGCAAAAATATTATCCTATAACACTGTTACGCAGACTGAAACTAAAACATTCCTCATATATATGACTCCTTTTTATCATCAGACGTTGTTGCAATGAATGAATGAATGAATGAATGAATGAATTTCTCTCAATTTCCAGGATTGAGTTCTTCTTCTATCGAACAGTAATTTTGTGTCCATAATTAAATCAGCGAAAGAGGAAACGACCTTAAAATGGCTTTGTGCGTTGGAATTCTTCAGTCTTTTAACGTTATTGTGATCACTTATTCACTTAAGCTCTCGAATATGGTATTGCAAAATACAGCGAGACCGAGAAGTTTTAGTTAATGCTGTCGAGTGACAACATTTCTCCTGATTGAGTCTTGTGAGATGAAAACGTATGACAACATTCCGAGCGACTGTCAACGAGCGATGCCGAAGTGTAAGGATTTAACAGTGGAACGCGAAGTTACGCTATCTGACACGCTACTGTCCTCTAGCGACGCACTTCCACACTAGTAGATCGCCCTCATTCGATGTGCGGTTGGAGGGGTCGGGGGGCGAGGGGAGGGGGCGATAAGGAGGGGGGCAGGAAGAGGGTGACAGGAAGGAGAGAGGGGGCAAAAGGGAGGTCCTTCGAAATGGACCACACGAAAACTGTTCTTTCGATTTGTATATTCCAAGATAATGACATTTTATTTCTTTACTAGAGTGTTAAAAATTTTTACATGCGTCACAAAGCCTTCTCCGAAAATCTTCAAACGCGTAGCTGCTGCAAAAGTTTTGAGACAGCCAACTCAAGTCAATACGACAAACGGAAATTCCTTTCCTTTTTAATAACTTTTGCATAAACTTCACTCGATATATACTCGTACATATGTATAGGAATACTTACGGAAGAGGAAAGGTAAATGTGGATACTTAGGGCAACTGGGTGTTGAAGGAAACCCAGTGAGCACTTACCGGAAGAAGAGCCTCTGGTGTGTCGGAGAGACACATTTGTAGACGTTGTTGGAGCTTTCGAAAGCTCCAACCAATGAAAATGCACCAGAAGCGTAACAAAATTGGGCTTTTGTATAGTTAATTTTCTTAGTTTACCTTCATATTAACTTCATCATACCAAGGTCGAGAAGGAGCAAAATATAATAATTCATACAAAACAGAAAAAAGAGGCAGAGGTTCTTTACAATTGGATGGATTTTAGACGGCTTCGGAGGTAATTAATTAGGTTTTTGTTGAACCTTGTGCGACAAAGCAAGGATCATTTAAGATGGCAGAAGTCGCCCATAGAGCGAGGCGAAACGTACCTAATTCGTACGAAACTCCATCAAACTGTGTGTTTACAATTAAGAATGAACAAAAATACTTTGGCACGAAGACATGGAGCGTAAGCGATCGGATAGCGGATGATGACGACGGCGAGACTGGGAAAATATGCATACATATACCATTTCTGAGTAAGGCAATCTCCCTTCTTGTTAGCCGCAGTTCTAACCTCAGCGGCTTCAGTTATTCTCAGCAATGGCGCACGCCACGTAAGAGTGTATGTGTCCCATAAGATGATTCCTCACCCACCCACCCTTTCTCCCCTTCCCCCTCCCTCCCACCCTCTCCCTAAACCTCTTTCTTCTTATCCTCGTGGCGATGGGCAAAGTTATTGAAATCCCCGCTGGAGTAGGTGTTCTTCCTTAAAATTGTTTCTGGAAATATTTTAATCAGGGATTTGGAGCAATCAAAATTTTGAATTGCGCCGCTTCGGCATCGATAGTGACTGCTCCAACTCCGCTCCGGCTCCGCTCCACGCTCCGACTCAAATTATTATTTTTATTTAATTTTAAGTAAAAAAATGCACACTGTTACTTTGAAAAAAAAACTTTATTCATTCAAGAATTTTCAAACAACTTAAATGCCACTTAAACTAAAATCATTCTTATTCATAATTCATTCTGTAAAAAATTATCGCTGCAATCAAGTCGTCTTTCATAGTCTGCCGCAGATCATTTAAAATTAACTTTAAAGCCGAAAACAGTCGCTCTACACTATTTATTTATTTATTTGTTGGCATGCTCGAAGCGACTCTACAAGCAGCCTGAATGCGGTGTGGAGAGCTGTGAACGGCCTCAAAAACAGACTTAACTTTTAGTCTACCAATAGATTCCGTCGCCTCACAATCTTCCTGAAACTTTCTCTCCAATAATGCTTCATTACAATTATGAATTGCAGAAACTCGCCGTCGTCTTTCCTGTTTAACCAATTCCTATTCGAAGTCATCATCTTCTGAAGAATTGGTGCTTGAAATTACTCCATTTCCCTGTGACAGATGAAAACTTCTTTGGCATGGTCGCTCCAACAAGTTCGGAGTGGAATCGGAAGTTTGAGAACAGCCTGCTGTTTCTGAAGGATGTGACCTTTCCGAAACGACATATTTTGTTGTGATTCCTTCTCTTCAGCCTCTTTAGCTGAATTCAAAAGTAGCAATAGATTTTGCTTTTAGAGTGGTCGAGCAATGTCAAGCAGCCCTTCCTTTGCCTTTGGTATTTCCCTTGAGGTAAGAAGAATCCGATACCGTGGGTCAACATAAACTCCAGCAAGAAAATGAATATTCTCAAAAAGCCTCTCTTCGCATTTCTGCATGGAGGATAAAATTCCTTGTGCAATTTGTCCACCATTTTCTTGCAAAAATTTTGACATTTTTCGCAATTCCTTCATGAAAACTCCAGGGGTTACATCAACAGCTTGAAGATTCACGGTTGTTTGGTTTGGATTTTCCAAGAGATCTCGCAGGTTCTTCACTTTGTCACATTCAGCTTTTGTTAATTTGAGTTCTCTTGTTCCAGCAGCAGCCATTTGTTCACAGTAAGATTGAACAAGTTAGGAAAGTGCACAACGTATCACAAATGGGCGCGTTTCGTGAAATGGAGTATTAGAAAGAAATCATATACCTGTACGTAAGGGAAATTGCGTTTTAAAGTTCTTTTCATCATAAATAATCCATTTTCTTCCTAGTTAATAATATTACATGCGCACGTAAGGAAATTAAACGTTTGTTTGTGAGATTGTTTATGTTAGTAAAAATGAAGAAGTAACCATGCAAGAAAATTTCCAAGTTCAAGTCGAATTAATACATTCTTGCTTGATTTTCTTGATAACTCCTACTATAAAAATGTATAGGGTAGCAAATACTCTAATATACCAATTCTACAACTTTTATTTGAAAAATAATTTGATATGAGCAATACTTTACGAGATATGACGAAAATTTAACTTTTTTGTCACCAGTAAAGTGGTACCCCTGATTGGCGTACGTGATTGATTTTTGCGATTTTCTTATTATATTTGATTGAAAGTCCTTAATATCAAATTTCATGAAAATCCGTTGGGTAGAAGCCGAGAACGAACATGCGGACGGACGGACGGACGGACGGACAGACGGACGGACGGACCGACCGACGATAATAGCCGCTCACGCTGTAAGCGAAACTCGCCTAAAAATGAGAAGCCGATCAATCATCTCATATGTCGAACCCCAGTTAGTCACAGTATCCAAAGATTGAGTTAACCCCTGTAGATCAAGAAGAATACTTCGAATACTTGGGGTTCGTAGTTTGACAACGACTTGTCGAATTTTTGCCAGAAATTTCTTTGCATGTTCTTTGTTCAGTCCATCCCAGATTGCCAACTGAAGAGTTTGAATACCACACCTCATCAGTTGGACTTTTGAGTCATCCTCAAGCAGCCATGTTGGAAGTATGAGGCTAGGATCATTAACCCACTGCGCAGCAGCATCCATGTTGAGTTCGATTTCATCGAGTACTTAGTTTCTTCATCAGGCAAAATAGCTTCAGTTCTGTCTACATCCCTGTTCTCAGAGGTAGAAATGGTTTCATTGTTCTCGCTGAAATTTTTGACGGCACATGTCATGTTTGCTGCATTATCAACGCATATGCTCAACACTTGCATTTCAGTGATCCCAAATTTTTTAAAAATAGCTTTTACCTGACATTTCACGTACGAAGAACTATGACGTCCTTCAATGTCAACTATGTCCACGATTTTTACAACAGCTTTATCTTTTCCTTCGTCGTCGTACTGAACGTTGATTGCAAGGAAATTTCTGTTTCCACGTGTTGCCACGTCCATTTTCAGGTAGCACAAATTTCCCTCCAAAGCTTTCTTGAGCTAATCGCGACTAGACTCAGCTGTGCCGACAGTTAAATGACGAACCGCATCGCGTCCCGTCGAAACGCCAAGCTGCCGACCCATTTCACCTGCAATTTTTTGGAATCCTTTGTTCTTTAGCCTGAAGGTAGTGAGAGGTGTTGAACTCAAGCAAACCATTTCCATAATCCCTTCACGGAAAGTATCGGCATCCATGGTGACTGTAACCTTTGAGGACTTCAAATATGAGTCAAGTTTTCTTTGCTCAATTTTGGGTTTCTTCTCAGATGAAGCTTCGCAGAAAATCTTTTCTCCAGTGCCATATGAACGTCGTTTAGCCACGTCAGCTTTCTGTTTTGCCTCATCTTCGTGGTCCTTTTTTGTAACCAGAGCCGCATATTTTACATGCCGCCAAAGATTGAAACTTTTCACGGCACTTGCTTCACTCATCTTGAAGCTACATTGTTGGAGCTCGCCATTCACTTCCTTTTCCACGTTTCCGATTTCTTCTTTGCTTTTCCAAAAAACCCAAATTTGGGCATTTCAAATGTAAAGACGTCATCGAGATCCTTTTCTGTAAATCGGCTATCAATCATGGGGGGCAGATTTGATTTTTTTCTTGATGCCAATTTCCTTGTACTGTTACCGCAACCAAATGCTACTTGTTATTTGTTATGACCTTCAAAAAGTAATAAACTAAAGCATTACATTTTTTTATAATGCACCTGCTTGTGATATACTAGTATTAACCACTTAAGACTTGAGGTACTTCAGATTTATTTAGGACAAAAATGATTGCATTTTCTTTTTACACAAAATTATTATTAAAGTATATTTGAATATTTTTACCAATTTCTGGCAGTTTTAATGAAGTACGATGTATTTTTATATTTTTAATATACATAATTATAATAAATTTTTATTTAATACTCAGAATCATATAAGAATATTCACCACCTATTGATTTTTTATAAATTTTATCATAGTGTGGTGTGCTTTGTTTGTGTTGTGTATTGTGACTATAACTTTGATTACTTTTTTTAACTGTCATAAATGACAAATGACAAGTAAACCTCCAAATATTTTATTGGTTAAGTGAATTTAAATTAAATTAAATTATAATAAATTATTTAACTGCTTTTTAATAAAAAATATGAGTATACCTGTTGATATTATTAGAAAAGTAAAATATAAATTTCACAATATGTTATAAAAATACCAATTTTTAATTTCAAGTCTGCTCAATTTTACTACCACGAAAAAATGAAATTTTACTAAAATATAATTATTCATATTTTGCCAACTTTGCAGCACTAAAGGTTAATATTCTTATATGGATCTGAGTACAGTAAAACCCCGTTATTCTGTAGTTCAAGGGACCAAAAAATTACGACTTTGAATTAACCGGGTTCGAAATATCCGAACTTTTATAAAAATCGAATTTTTTTTACAATCCGCTACTTGGACAGAAATTGCAATATAGAATCTTATTTATGCGTTCTTCTACAAATGAATTGGCCTTAAAAGTTCGTAAACAAGGCGAATTTGAATCGAAATTAACACTTAGTTCGTGATTAACAAAAACCACGGAAAAATAGTCGCGGGTGAATATTTAAAATTTCCCAGTGCATTTCAAGTTACTCTTTCACGCTACATTTTGGAAGGACATTAACCGCGCATATTCAACCGAAATATTTCAAAAATGCATACTGAAAAGTCCTGGAAATGATTTATGCGAAATACCTTCATTTTAGAATGGCTACTATGAGTAAAATTTGGGGGTTACAGTGTGGTTTCATGCCAGGTAGAGGGGGTGTTCTGATCAGATTTTTGCTCTCCAACAAGTATTCGAGAAGTGCATGAATGTGAGAAAGAAAGTGTATTGTGTATTGGAGAAGGCCTATGACAGAGTCAACAGAAATGACCTGTGGAATGTTCTGGCTGAGTATGGAGTGAATGACTGGTTAGTGAATGCAGTGAAAGCAGTCTACTCAGGAAGTAAGGCTCGCGTAAGAATAAATGGTATGCTGAGTGACTGGTTTAAGATCGAAAGAGGTGTTCGGCAATGGTGTGTGATGTCTCCTTGGTTGTTTAATGTGTTTATGGATACATGTGTGAGGGAAGCCTGTGCAAATACGAATGGTCTGAGGATTGGGGAAGTGAAAGTGCGGGTTGTATGCTGATGATGCTGTGTTGATATCTGAAATGCCGAATGAGTTGCAAAAAATGTTAGATAGTATGGCTGAAGTTACAGAGAGAATGGTTTTGAAGATCAACGTGTTAAAAACAAAGGTTGTTGTGTTTGATAGAATGAATGAATTGAATGACTGTAGGCTGCACATAAATGGTGAAGTTGTTGAACAGGTGGATGAGTTTGTGTACTTGGGAAGAATGTTTTCTAAGAATGGCAGAATAGATGAAGAGTTAGAAAGGCGTGTGAATGCGGGTAGAAAAGTGGTGGGTAGCATGTGGTCAGTACTAAATCGTGAAGAAGTGTCTAAGGAAGCAAAAATGGCTGTGTATAGAAGTGCGCTTGTACCCACCTTGTTGTATGGTGGCGAAACTTTGGTGTGTCAGGTGAAACACATGAGTAAGGTGAATGCAGTTGGAATGGGTTATATGAGGAGCATGTGTGGGAAAACCAGGAGAGAGAGAGAGAGAGAGTCAGGAATACTTGGGTGATGAATGAATGTGGAATGAAAGAAACTTTAAGAGGTCAGTATGAAAGGGGTGTGCTGCGATGGTTTGGGCATGTGGAGAGAATGGATGAGAACCGGGTGACTAAATTGATATACTATAATGGTATAGTATGCGGATCAAAAGACAGAGGAAGACCAAGAAAAAGCTGGCTGAATGTGGTGGAGGAGACTCTCAAGAAAAGAGAGTCAGAAGTTTAAGGAATGGAAGACGATGTATGAAACGATGCATGGATGTGTTTGAAGCGAAATAAGTATGTAAGGATAGGAAGGTGTGGAGAAATATTGTGAATGGTAGAGGCAATTAGCTTGCTTACCCCGTAAGGGAACAGCGTGATTGATATGTGTGTATGTACCTTCATTAAATAATTCTATCCAACTTCGTTGAAATTTTGTCCCGTTAATTCAGCCAGAAATTATCTTTTATAGATTTTTATGGTACCACTGAACTATTTGCGTTTGAGTTTCAGAGGTTCCACCGTTTTGACATGGTTGTAATACAAAATACTTCACTCAAAATAATATTTTTTACTTCCTCATACGAAGTATCGAGAAATTATTGTTTTCGCAAAAAAATTCGACCTCGAGATTTTTACGGAAATACACGTTTTAGGTGCCGCTGAATCTGAAAAAGTGGTTTTCGAGATGCCGTCCTCCTGTCTGTCTGTCCGTCTGTCTGTCTGTTACTGGCTCTGGAGCCTAGACGGTAGAGCGAAAATGAATGAAATCTCGTACTTAGGCATTTTACCATACTGAGCAGAGTATACATAGAAATGGTTCACATTGCTCAATAATTAAGAGTAGTTTATTATAGACAACTTTAACAATAATCCGATTTTCTCGAAAACGGCTCTAACGATTTTGATCAAATTTCGTACAGTTACTTGAGTCTACAATAATACTACATATTTTATTTTTCTCAATGAATGAATATAAGGCTAGTTTATTCTTGGGTAACTTTAACAAACATTGGATTTTCTAAAAACAGGCTCATACGATTTTCATTTTCTAAAGATAACTAAACGACGCATTAGTATATGAGAAAGTTTGTACAATGTATGTTGTACCGATTTTTTATTATGGCAAATGACGCGATGTTTTTTTATGAAACGTACCCCTCTCTTCTAGAAAAGAGTTTAATTACTTTACCAAAATGGATTCTGGCCTATAATGTATTGAAAAAAGTTGACTTAATAAAAATCAAAAGCTTTAACTACATTCATAACAATATATCAGATTGTAATTACACTTGTCACATTAACACACAACAATTTTCAATCATGAACTAACTTCCTAAGAGAAACCAAACTCTTAAGTTATTTATTGTAAAAATGCATTATGAAAACTTCAGTGAAAGTTACATTACGACGCATTCTAATCATAAGAACACTTAATATGCATTAGTGGTATCAACAGGTATTACCTACGTAAATGAGATAGATTTAAATGCCTTCGTAAATCTTACGCTGTCAAAAGGCCGATCTTTAAACTTCGTTTTGATTTCCTTTGATCTCGTCTCTCGAAATCTTCTCAAAACAATCTCAATGACACGGTGCTTTGAGATAGACTGCTGATTTCAAGGGATTCACAAACGGTACGAGAATGTTCAAGTCATGTGATATCCAACAGTGGGAATTTTGCATTGTGGGAAAACTACTAGTTTATTATTTTTGGATCGTCACTCATTCTCAGACAAAACAAAGGCATATCCTGTTTAGAAACGACATTAGATATAACGATGTACAATTTTATGTAAATATTGGTTCTGCTATAAAATTAAATATTCAGCAGTATTTTCTGGAGCATTATATCACTTTCTCATGAGAAAGTCCTTCCCCAGATTTGGAAAGTGGGAAGATGCTGACCCGAGAATTGAGATAGTAGGGTTTCTTGCAACTTAAGTTCATTCAGCTTGTTTCTCGAATTTCGCTAACTGCTTGAGAATATGAACATTCACTTTGAGTGACGCGCCGAGAGTGTAAAAAATATTTCACAAGAGGTCTAGTGAAATCTCAGGAGTACAGATGAATTGGAGGTGGCAGTCCTGGTCTCCTCGTAAAATATCCTGCCTGGGATTTTCCCGAACTTATTCCCGCGTCTTGTTTTGCCTTACGACGCTAGTCGGATTCCCTGTAGATTGCTACTGCAGTCCTAGTCAGGCATGTTCAAGGTTCTAAGAGAAATTTGTATTTGCTATGTATCGTGATAGTGACAGAACCTTCATTTTTTAAAAATCATGCGAAATTTTTATCCCAATCTTTCTTACAAACAACGGGAAATGTCTCGTTTTCACTTCGTTGGAATATGATCACCCAAAATTAAATAAGGAAAAAGTAGTTATCGGTTTGTTTTTCGTGTGCGGATTGCAGGTTAATCATGTAAATGTAAATTGAGAACAGAAACGGAATATGATGACGTGCCCGCGCGAACCTTCTGCTTACATAGGATTGAGACTTCAAATTAAACGAACTTTTCGTGTGTTGCCGGGCCAGATCATGACTTCGAATTTAATTGTAGCTGTATTTCGTATTATCCGAGCCAAAATGCACACAAAATCCTATGTTGTTGGCCGGGGACTGATCTTAGCTTCGAATTACACCGAACTTCGAATTATGCGGTATCGAAATAACGGGGTTTTACTGTATATATAAATTGCAACTTAGTTTTTCTTATGAAATTTTGCGGCATATATGTTCGGTAATGGGAACACTTGTTGGAAATGAACTTAAGTGGTTACTAACTCTTACGATATCTTAATATATCAATAAACAATATAACAAAAACATTTTTTTGTAATGTACCTGTTTGTGTTATCTTAAATGTTGCGTCTTGCGTTGCCAAAAGAACTTATTTTTATTACAATTAGAGATTGATAACATTCCAAATTATTAGAAAAAATATCTTTTATTTCTTAAAACTTTCAATTTAAAGATTTTTAGCTTTCAAGATCCAAGATCGTCATCGTGTTTTTGCAGCTCTGTCGCCGAAAATATTAGTATATTTTTTAAAAATAGGAAAAAATGTTGTAATCATGTTTATTTAAACCTAATGTTTCCTATTTTTACTTTCCAAAAGATTTATTTTTGGCCTACAAGAAGAGACTATACGAACTAGACATTGACATGCTATACTTAAGTGGTGCGGAACACTTTCTCGGAATTGTGGGAGAGAATTCGTAGGTGGGCATTCAATCATCGGTCGCCCAACACTTATTGTATAACGCAGTGCTTCTCAAACTGTGAAGAGCGTGCCCATTTTGGAGGCGCCAACCTAATGATGGGCAGGTGCGTAAATCTTGTAAATTTTACCATAAAAGTTGTATAATCCAGATTTACAAGTGAGACGGTGAACGGTGGATATATAGTATCACACAGCCAATAGAGATATGAACTTGAATCGCATACAAATTTATGTGAAGCTGGGTTTTCTGCGGTTGCAGCTATTAAGAAAATAATGTAGTAGGTCGAAGTGACAACTGGAAGATGCGAGTCTCGGCGTCTAAATTCATGCCAAATTTTGATAAAATGTGCTGTGCTAAATAGACTCGTTTTTCCATTAGTTAGGTATACAATACAATGCAAATTAATTCTACCTTCCCATATGTTTTAGGCATACACCACTAAATCCTGGCTATCAAAACCATTTCCTTTAAAATTCTCATATCCCATCCCTTCTTGTAACCAATCTAATATACTCGTACATACCTGTAAGGTATGTTAGGTGTAAATATTAGGGTAAATATTTCCATTTGACGATTACAAACCAATTGTTCACAATACAGATGGTTTATTTGATTACAGTTACTATTTGATTTTACTTAATAAATGAAGAGAGACGTAAATCTTCCGGGTAGGCGCTGTTCTAAAAAGTTTTGAGGACCGCTGACTATAACGTATTTATTTGTGCAGTCTTCGAAATTTTCCGGAATTTTCATCCAAACCGATAACCGAATGGTAGACGGAGGAGGAGGATATTCCTTCTTCGACCAAATAAAAACGCTCCGACGCGATTCTTGTCTCGCAGGATTCTGCGAGAAGGGATCTTCTGCAGTGGTGGAGTTTACTCTTCCGGGGGCTCCACCTGCGGTTGTACAACGCTCCGAAAAACTGATTTCGCATTAAATATTTCCATAGTCGGATATGTCCATTACCGTGCGCATATTATTTTAAATCGGTGGAGTGAGGCGAATATGAAACCTCACTCCTCTCTTGGGTAAAAGTCCCCTCCCCCGTTGCTTCCTGTTTCGTCTCATGTCACTTTCTTTGTGGCGAATGGAATAAGCAATGGCTTCCAGGTATCTTTCGCGCGGCCCTCGCAGACTTTTTAAATAAGCAATATTAGTAACTTATCCAATACGATTAACGTGGAATGAAACGACAAATATTCCGTAGTCCCTTCGAGCTACATCGTCCGCCCTTCTTTTGCTACGTGCGAAATATTTCTCGAAAAGTGTAAACCATTGGAACGCGTGCACAAAATGGCACTCGATGAGATTTTACGAGCTACTCTAGTTCGCTGAAAAACTAACAAAACCATATTTTAAAAAGTATCTTATATCTATAATAATTATAACCTAATCTGCGTGTGAGGATTCCGGTCACGTAACGAGACGATATTTGGACGTCACCTTCACCAGCAGCAGTGCGGCGTAATTTTCGATCGCATTTTATATTACGTACTTATAATCATCGAATGAGTACGAAACTCCAGCCAAACACGAGATGAAAGAATTTCATTTCATTTATATGTGGCATGCACTGCTGTGAGATTGATGAATTTATTGTAGGCGAAAGTAAGTGAAATTAGATAGTTCTGTAAATTAAGGCGGATGTTTTCGACGAGGTTTGATGATATATTGACATCAGAGGCAGGGTTGGCCCGAGGTACCGGCGAACCGGGCGGCTGCCCGGGGCGCCAAAATCTTGAGGGCGCTATTCTGACCGTCTATCTAAGTAGTACCTATATAATTGCAAGTGAATAAATACTGGATACCGATTTATATCGCCAAACAGGCTGGAATCTTTATGGCATTCACTCTGTTTCTTCCTTTACCTATAATATTTAGAGAGCGATGAATAAATTAGCATGTACTTCTAATTATTACAACAAACGTTTTCGGAGAGGGGCGTTAGAGTGCTATCTCGCCCGGGGGAGGCAATATAATACTACAACTAACCATTAAAACTTTGAATTTCATCACAGTCACCAACCTTTCATTTAATACTAGCTTCATAAAGCCGCCACAAACAAGACTGCTAAAACAATTATACATATGAGAATTTAAGTTAGCATACATTCTAAACTTCATATTAATTTCAAACATAGATGCAACTGCCGTGCTAGTTTTGTATTCATTTCGCAACTTACTGTTAACTTTTCTGTGTCATGTATATCGGACTTTTTCTAAAAGACGTAACACTTCGTAAACGCTTGGGATAGTACGAATTTCAACGGTGGCGCGCGCTGGGATTAGCACATTTAGAATATTGGTATTGGGTGATGCTCTCTACAGAAAAAGCGTATCGTATCGAAATGAGAAGGTAGACAACGGAGTGTTTATTTCACTCGCATTTGGCGCACTCGATGGACGCCTCATTTAAACACTCTGGAAATGCGTAACTCAAAAAGCGTCGCTTTTTCCTCTACCTCAGATAATTAATACAAATTCAAACGTAAAAAAATCAGAAATATCGAGAACTGTGCTGAAAATGAATTATTCCTCTCCTTCTCTTCTTCTTTAAGGGCCATAGCTCATGTAATTTGCCTAATTAAAGCGGGAATCAAATTTAACCTTAATTTATAGAGACCACTTAGGAAATATCTAATTGCGTCTCCATATACTAGTCGTTGCCGTTTCCAGCTCTCTCGATTATTTGCATAATTACAACTGCGTTGCTTAGCAATACGCTTGCGCTACTGTTTTTCAATCGACGTTTATCCGAAATTATCTTGTTTATATCGTAATGCGCTTCAATTTTTTCATGGATTGGTTATTGCTGAATATATTTGAAAATCTGTCAGTAGGTAAATCCCCGCGTGGAATAACGTTCCTTCCAAAATCCAATGTTAGAATTCAATTGCAATTAGCGCTCCAAAAAGAAACCTTTCGAACGAAGGGAAGATGGAAGGAACGATTCGTGAATTGGGCGAATCGTGACTGTCTTCAGTTGACACCTTTTTTGCGTGCGTCAATACATTGGCACCTTCGCGCAATTCTTTATCGCAATTAAACGCCATCCTTGAGTTTAATATATTCTCATTTACACCTTTTTTAACGAATGGAATTAATTCGTACCTTATATTAAGCAAACGATAAGTTTAATGTTTATGTCAATTTTTCATATTCTTAGTTTGTGATTTATATCGAATTTTATATTACTTATTTTCAACGCTTAGCGTTTTGTTAAAGTTAATATATTTTGCTGTTATTTTAACCCGTCCTAAGACGGAATTCCAAACAAAAAACACAATGAACCATTTGAAGGTCATAATAAAATTTTCATCCTATCATGTTGTTTATTTTCTTATATTTCAAAATGTTCATCTACTACTAGCAGAATTTCTCGTTGAATTTCAACGGATTTAGTGAAGCTAATACAGCACAACATACAAACACTTTAAAATATATAGTAGTAGTTTAAAATATATAGTAGATACTTTTTAAATTACAATTAGCTTTTCTTAACAATTAATCATATTTGCTTGTAACAATCCGTTTCCGAACGTATTCCGTTCAAATATAACGATAATTGTATTTCCTATCATATATATCACTTTCGCCAAATCCAGCTCCATTTCTTGTGTAATTATGCCTATGAAATGTTTACATTTATGTCTTGTAAGCAAGAAACCCGTGAAAAAGCAACGCACAGTTGTCCATGATTGAACACTGACTCCGGTAAAGTACACCAGATACGTGAGCTTATTTACGTTAATAAACATTATAATATAGAATATAATGATTTTACTTACAAAAAATATAATATTCCAGTATTCAATAGACGAAAGAAGGTTCTTTTTCTTTTCAGCACTTGACATGATTGATGATGGGTTGAATAACTACAAAGAATTAAATAATAAAAAATAAACTATTAAGAATTAAATAATATAAAATAAACCATTTTTATTTAACTCTCATAGGCCATGTCACTCACAAAAGCACTGTGGATTATAAATAAACAACTTCCACAAGGAAACAATAACTCAATACTAATTGTCGCTTAGAAAGCAGAAAGAAGACTGAAACATTTCCTCAACGAAACAAAAGAATAAATAAATCAGGAATCTATACGAGAATCAAGTTGTAAAAGTCAGGTTGGAAAATACGGACACCAGCGGAGTACATATCGGTAGAGGAGTAATACAGGGCTGCTGTCTATCGCCGATTCTGTTCAACATATATGGAGAGAGGCTAATGCAGGAAGCGTTAGAAGGCACGGGAGATTTCAAAATCGGAGGAAGGATTATACGAACAGTGAAATACGCAGAGGATCAGGTACTTCTAGCAAGAAAGGAAAAGGAACTCCAGAAAATGATAAATAAACTAGTGATAACAGGTAGAAAATACGGTATGGAAATTAATACAGAAAAATCCAAGGTTATGCGAATATCAAGTAAAGAAGAAGAAATTCGAACATAAGTATTGGAGGAAAGCCATTAGAACAAGTTTCAGATTATAAATACCTTGGAAGCATAATAACGAGAGAAGCAAAATGTACAGATGAAATCAGGACTAGAATAACAAAAGCAAAAGCCGCTTTCAGAAGAAAGAATCTCCTACTAACGGGAAATATAGAGGAGGATATCCGAAAGAAGTTGATAAAATGCTATGTATGGAGTATAGCTTTCCTCTAGAGTCCTGCGGGGATGCCCCTCGAATGTGAAGGAAATCGCATACTTTTCCCTAATACGACCCATCGTGGAATACTGTTGCGCCGTCTGGGACCCTTTCGAGGAGGGCCTAACTAGAGAGCTCGAAATGGTTCAGCGTAGAGCGGCTAGATTTGTAAAAGGAGAATATCGGTATGATGCGAGTGTATCAGAGTTATTGAGAGATCTGAAATGGCAGACGTTGAAGAGTAGAAGAATTGATTACAAAAGGAAACTATTTGAAAAATTTGAAAGTTCCGAATTCGTTGAAGACGTACGCGGCATAGTCGTCCCCATCGGTGTTAGTGAACGTAATGTTAGATCACAGTGCAGGAGAAAATATCTCGAAATTACCGCTAGAACAGAGAAATACTACCGATCCTTTTTCCCAGACGCGATAAGACAATCCAACAGAGGAATTAGCTAGACTTCACTTGGTGTTGTGACACCCCCTGCCAAACGCTTCTAGCGGCTTGCAGGGTATTTATGTAAATGTAAATGTAAATGTAAATGGGGCAGAAACATGGACGCTAAGGAAAAATGATATAAAATACTTGGAAAGCTTCGAAATGTGGACATGGAGAAGAACGCTGAAGATAAAATGGACAGAAAGGGTGAAAAATGAGGAAGTACTACGAAGAATAGGAGAGAAGCGAACGATTATACAGACCATCAGAAAGAGGAAGGCGAACTGGATAGGGCATTACCTGAGGAGAGAGTGCATGATTAAAGAAGTGCTAGAAGGAAAACTGGATGGAAAAAGAGAAAGAGGTAGGAAAAGGTTTCAGCTGGTAGACGACTATCAAGTCATGAAGAAAACTGCGGAAAATAGTAGTATGTGGAGATCCAGGTTGAACCATGAATAATCACGGACCTGTCAACGGACGGACTACCTGTTATGATGAGTATTATTGGATTCTATTGTCGTTGAATCACCTCTGGCCATTCTTTGCTTTCAAAATGTACATCTAGTTTCCCAAATTTCTCATCGTGAGATAATTTGTCCATTGGTTTTTAGCCATCTAGTGAACTCGATAATTCTCATTTAAATGATAAATATCGTTCCCGAGAATATTCTCAGGCGCCATTAATTTTATCGATGCTTAACTCGCCTTCTTAAGAGTATTTTAGAAAACTGTTGCACGTAAATAAGATATAAAACAAATTAATTATCTTCCATTCTATATTTAGCAGTTAATCTGTTTTGGCAGTGTGACCTCGCCCCCCTCTTCTTGTTGTGAACCGCCCTCTATATTCCGTCCCTTTCCTCCCTCTAACCCTCCTCTTCCCCCCCCCCCCCACTTACATCTGGCTCCTCCTTCTCCCCCTCCCCCCCGCGCATCGCCGCTTCATATGCAACTCGAACCTTTCCTCTCTCTCTCTCTCTCCCCTTTCATCCTCTGCTCTTATCTTCTCGCCCTTTCATGCTCCTGTTGCCATGTGGAAGTAGTGGCGATTGGGAAACAACTCCGCCAGCCACTAATCCTTTATAATAGTGTTTCTCAGCCTTTTTGGTGCCGCGGACCCCTTAAGAAGTTCCCATATTTTCGCGGACCCCCTTTTGTTATTAACATATACAGTTGGTTTGAATAGACATTGAAGTATATGTATACTAAAATATGGATATTTCGGTATTAAATTGGTTTAAAATATATGATAAAAGGTAAAGCTTAAATCTTATCGTACTGCCGTATTTCCACTTGAAGGACATGGACCTAAAAACAACCGATATAGAAAAAAGTAGAATATGGTTCAGTCCTGGTTGTAACTTTAAATGGAGTAAACTATTATCGCCGTGAATTAACGACTAGTAACTTCAAATCTTTATTCGAAGCAGTCGAAAATTAAAAATAAACAAAATAAAATTGAAGTGACTGATATTTTATTAGTAACATTGTTGAATAAAACATTTTACATTCTACTAGCTGAAAGTACTTGGCGATGCCCGGGTTATGGCAGACGTCTTTGGCGAATAAAATTATGTATTATATGGTAATACAATCATTTCACCTTTTGCGCATTTTTTACCAAAGGATGAAGGCATTATAAATTATAAGAATATGGTTTAATATTTATTTCAAAGTTTGCTTTAAACAATATTTTTTGTTTTTCCTTCAGTTCTATTCAACAACGTTTAAATAGAGTTAAAACGTGATAAGAGAAAAGAAATATGATTATTATTAAACTCGATAGTTTTTTCAATATTTTCTCTCAAAATGACAACCATATGAAAACGTAGACGACGCCACGTGAGAGTCGCTCGAAGCAAAGTTTAAAACTTGAGGTGAAACTTAAAACTGTGCTTTTTGGTTGGAAATCGAATTTTGTCGTTGAAATGAAATATTAGCTTCCAGTTAGCGATTTTATAAAATTATATGTTCGGTTAAAGTGGAATGACGCATATCCACAGAATAGTTATAAGCATAAGTTGCGATGACAGAAATAATTTATATATTTTTAACAAATTTTTTTAAAAATTCATGATATTTTTATTTTATTTTACATAAATTTAGTGATTTACTTTACAAAATATTCTTCGTAATTCCGTTTTTTCAGTTGTTTTACAAATGTAGTTTTGTTTTATTTATAGAGCAATAAGTTTTTCATTTCATTTTAAACCGTAGTTTTTGCTAAGGAACCCGCTTAAAAAGTTATGTATATTATAGTAATCAGCGGTTAGATAATCAGCGTGTATTAATAAAGAAATTATCAGCATTTAATTTGTAAGAATCGATAAATGTTAACAAAGAGGGATGGATTTATATACGTTGCCATTTTCAATTAATGGTTAGCTAAAGCGCAGGTCTTAAGAGTGTTTTAATTTTAAATTAATGTGTATTACTTCATTCCCGCATACCCGTCATTTTTTTATCCTTAAATGAAATTAATACGCATCCACGCGTAAATATTCACATTAATTCATAGACAAATATCTGATGGGACCAATTTCATCAGTTGCTTTATTGCAGAGTTACGTCGAATGTAAGACATCTCCTTGAATCCTCAATTCGTTGACTGGCATGGGAGCACTGCAGATAGGGATGGAACATTGATGCATCATATCTCTGACGTGTTTGTCCGTTCTGCCATTAGATGAACGACAAAAAAAAACGTCCAGTTGATCTGATGATAAAGGCTATAATGTAATTGCTGGTGGCAACGAGTGTTCTTGTTTGCTCTGGTCTTCTCCTATCTCGGTTGTCATGTATTGTCTCTATGCGACGATTGCTATAAATATCGCTGTACTATTTGTTAATATCTTTGGTCCGAGAACAAGCCCTATGATGTTTTTTGTTGTGGAGAATTTACTTGCTCTCAGGAGAGAGTCTCTGTTACGTCTTTCATTGATGTCATAAGTTGGGGAAAGTCTTTTACAGTTCAAACTAAGAAATAAATGAGCATAAGCGTGTGAAGAGCAAAGTTTAAGCAATGATAATCGCTGACCTTTTTATGCAGTACAGGTTACCAGTGACGATGATGGCAATTCGGAACAACGGCTACTGTCCAAAGATTTGTCTTTCGCTATGGCCTCCTTGTCAATCACGAATTTGCCATTTATTTAGAAGTTAAACTTGAAATTCTTCATAAGTTTAGCACTATAAGTGCATGGAAAATTATTTTATTCGATAATTAATAAATAATTTTAACTTTCTATCTAAAGCGATTTTCTCAGAACCTTAATTTGAAAATTTTGAAGGTGCTTCCCTTCCGCTAAACGATTTTAAAAAATTTTCTTCTATAGTGTTGTGGCATCAAAGGACACCCAAATAATGAAATTTTTAACTTTCTATCTGTAACCATTTACTCAGAATCCTAATTTGAAAACTTTAAATTCAATCCCTGCCACACACCAATTTCTCCAAAAATATTCTTTGGCAGCATAATCAACTTTAAAATAGCTTATATCAAACTCTGTAAGCTTCGGTCTTAAATTTCCTAACCATTTACTTTCTGTTTTAATTTAATCTATTGCACAGCCAAAACATGAGCTAGTTTATAAAATAAAACGCGTTAAAAATAAAAAAGTATTCTATGAAAGAGTTAATGAGACTGCTGTCGATTTTATGATGTGTTAAATAGTACTAATAGATCGTTTAAAATCTCTGCCATTTAGACAAATGCACTCTGTGGCCCCAGCTATCTCGTGGTGGGCGCTCACCATCTTGCGTGAGAATCCAGATTAGAAGGCGATCGTGCGGATTATGCTAAAGCACTCGACTCGTATAGATAATGTTCCTTGGAATGGCCTCCCTTTCAGCCTCTCTGCTCCCAGGGGCAGCCAGGGGAATTTTGGCGCCCCGGGCTAGATAGCCCCCTCCTTATATGTATGCCGAGATATTTTAAAAGTGCGTGTCAACTTATTCATCGCTTTGTAGAAATTATTGAAATTAAAACCAAAAGGGATTCTATCTATATTCCAGGGAGTTCCTCGATATACGTAAATTGGTACTCAATATTTATTCACTGGTTGGTAATAATGCATAGAGGGATGATCGGGATAGCGCCCCCAAGACAGTGGCGCCCCGGGCAGCCGCCCTTACCTCGGGCCGGCCCTGTCTGCTCCTCTTCTTCAGCCACCTCCGCCTCCCTGCCTCTATCTCCTCCTCCTCCCCCTTCCTCTCTCATTTCCTCTCCCCTCTATCTCTCTTTTCTCTTCCTCATACCTGTCCATTTATTCCCATTCCCACCCTCCTCTCCCACCCTCTCTCTCTCTCTCTTTGTCCTGTATTTAAAATTCAACTCGCCGTGGCCCTTCTCCCCACCCCTCTCTCTTTTCCTCCCTACTCCCACTCCTTTTAGACCACTCCCCTCACACCTCCCCACCCCTTCTACCTTCTCCTCCCACCCCCCCTCCCACCCCCCACCCCTACCCAGTGCCGGCGCTAGGAGTTTTACGCCCTGTGCAAATTTTGATTTTGTCGCCCCCCACCCCACCCCGCCCAATCTTCCATTGCTTTTAAAGCACTACATATTTAAATAATATTAATAATTATGTACTCTCGGGAAACATGCGATATAAATCATTATTTAAAATTTTACCTTTTATCAATGAAGAAACAGGCATCATTGCAGACGTTACATCTTAAATGTGAGCAAAGTGTGAGGTAGAAGGGTTATTTATCCCTTAAGTTAAACGATGGCCAATCTTTCTTCTCGGCACGTTTACAGAAAGCATAACTAACGCATGTTTCTTCCATATCTTTAAAGTTGTTTCTTTCGTTCAAAAATTAATGAAAGAAATCGTTCATGAAACAGAGCAGAGGTCCCTTGTGAGTTTTACGGAATAGTTGATGAAGGACGTGTAACTTAGAGATTGTGAGTTCTCGACTTTTTTCTGTTCTCGATACCCGAGATTTCTCCTTTTTAGCAATATTTTTTTCTCGAGAACTCGATAATTTCTTTGGAGAATAAAAAAAACATCGTGGTCGTTTGAGAATTTTGATTAAAAATCTTTTCCTTATAGAGTAATTTTTGGAGAGTCTATTCTAAAATATTTAAAACTAACTTTAATTAACATTTATCATACCAAAAATAACTTTATTTTCCATTTAAAGTTGATTCCATTGGACATATGAGAAAGCAATGGAGAACCAATCTGATTTTACTTAGGAATAATTTTATTCTATATTTCATTGCAGAAAAAATGAATAAAAATTACCTGCATACTAATGTAACGATATTTTATTTTTAAATCCTGAATTAAATTTTTCCGTTGGTTCTTACAAATTAAATTTATATTAAATACGATGAAGGTAAGAAAATAATATTATAATTGTAGGGAAAATAAGAAGGAAAAGACACTTATAAAGATATATGTACTGTAATTTAATATAATAATAGCCGCTAATAACTCGAGAAATAATAATGATAGAAACTCGAAATTTGGTAGGGATGCTTGATTAACACTTATTAAGAGAATGACAAATTTAAATCGCGAAAAATTCCTTGGTTTGTCTCCAAGAGAGGCATTTCCATTTCCCATTACTTAACACGTAAAACGCGATTTTTCGACGTGCAGGCTTTTATTCATTTGGAAATTAAAATTAGAAGATATTAACAGACGACCTTCGGATATGAACCATTTTGAAGAAAAATTTATAAAGTTTCTTATTCCGTTCGTCTTTTTTCGTCCACAGTTCGAAATATTCCATGTTAAACGTTTAATTTGCATATTTTGTGGAAATATCGCCATTTTAACGTGATGTTGCTATGTCGACCATTATCAATGTTACACCTCAAATTACGATTATTGTATACATCCTTCTGGGAATAAGCGTGCCTTGAGTGCTTCAGTACGAGAGAGAGGAAGGAAGAGGAGAGATTGGCGTGTTTTGTGGAAAATAAGTATATTAACGTAAATATAAAAAAATTTAAATATCAACAGTGTCATGTTAGAAAAATTGGAAATAAAAAGCATTCTTAAATTAAATTCTTTGTAAACCATACGTGCTTACGAATTTATATTCTTATTCCTCGAATTAATTTCGTAAAATGGCCGAAGTTTGGAAACGAATATAAATTAAAATTCAATTAAAATTAAAAGGACATTTAAAACTGTTAACAGGCAATTTTCGAAGAAACAACAGTGGATCTTTTAATGAATTGATTTGTTTTTAATAACTTTTATATTAACCTCACTCGATATATACATATATAGGTATATATAGCGGTTAGTAACCACTTTGGCAGGATACAAAATTGAGGCACTTCCAGATGTGCTAGAAACTTGAAAATTGGTAGGTTTTTGGTCACAGCCGAAGGAAAAAATCCGAAACTTTCGAACTTCCCACTTTGAGGGGCTATTTTGGCCCCTTTTTTCCCCATTTTTGGCCGATAAGAAAACATGTAAATTGGTGTAGAGATTTTTATATTTGCACTTTAAAATTATTTGCCGTCAAGTTACGAACTCGAGACGTAAACTATCGGATAGGATATAAATTTTAGTTTCTTATTTTTGTAGACAGAATTAAAATCCAAGTAGAATTAGCGTAAATTTATACTTTTTATCGGATAAAAGTGGTAATTTTTCTGGGTCGAACAATCAGCTACCTAGGCAACAGGCTTAATGCTTTCATATGAGTAAGCTTTTAATGGGAATCAGAGGCTTATATTTCTCCTTTAAAACGTTACTAGCGTAATGCCCATTGAAATATCAACAGGAGTAAAGATTCGATCGTTCAGGCTATTTATGAGTTCAAATTGGCATCAGAAACATTAATTGTATTGAATGTCATTTCCCTCTCTCACCCTCCCTCCATCTCTCTCGTATTAAAAGCAATCAAAGCACGTTTACACCCATAATGATTGTGTAATAGTACCGATCACTTACCTTTGATATTACTCGTGTTGCGCTTCGTTGATTTGTATACGACAAGAAATGTCTTCAGCCTTGATATCCAGATTAATTGAATATAACACCGCCTCCACCAGTAAAAGGTAACTTATGCAGGTAATTTCACCAAATTTGAAGTAACGAGTATAATAAATGTTAAAATATAAAAGTTATTTATAAAAATTTATTTTTATACCCATTACTTGTTATAAAAGGAATTTTGGTGCTTATTTAATACAGAGTAAGTTCTAAGGCTTATAATCCATTTAAATCTAATAACAGTGGCTATTATAGTTTAAAGAAAGAACTTTATTTATTCACTTTACAGAATGAATTAATTTTAGGCTAGCATTGCCTATTATAAAAGGAGTTACTTTGGAATTTACATTATGTAAAGTGGAAGTTGTACTGAATTGACTCAAGTATATTTCAAAGCAAAAATCAATTTAAAACTATTGAAAGTTGTTGTTTCGGAAACTGAGAAGTCAGAGTGGTGAGCGGACGCTAAACGATATTAAGGTACATTTTATTCAAAAATATATTTAAAGCATTATCAGAGGCAATTGAAGATTGAACAAATTTTTTTGTTACCGGAATTCTGCTTATTTCATGAAATTGAAATGCTAATGCATTAATCCATTAAAATCTGTTAAGAGTGGCTATTTTAGTTGAAAGAAATATATGTACATGGTACTTTTATTCACTTTTCAGAATGAATGAATTCTAGGTAAACATTGCATATTACAAAAGGATTTTCCTTGGAATAAGAAGTTTGTTATGTGGTTATTTTAACTGAATTGAATCAAGTTCTCTTCTAAGTTTGAAATCCATTTAAACTGGTGAAAGTGGTTGTTTCGGAAAATGAGAAGGCAAGAGTGCTGAGCAGACGATATACGATATTGAGGTACATTATATTCCAAAATCTATTTATCAGAGGCAATTGAAGATTGAACCAATTTTTTGGAACCAGAATTCTGCTTATTTAATGACATTGAAATCCTAATGCTATAATCAATTTAAAACTAATAACAATGGCTATTTTAGTAGAAAGAAAGGTACTATTTTATTCAGAAGGAATTTCTGTGAGGTTTTAGTTAATTAATTAAAACAGACATAATATAGAAATATTCGATGGTTAAAACAGTGCACAAATTTATTCTTGCGAAAATTTAGATTCATTAAACCCGTTGAAATACAACGGACACTTATGCTAGTAATGACTATAAATTTCATCAATATTCAGGTGATAACTAATCCTATTGTTATAAATAAAACACCTCATATGTTCTAATAATGCACGTTCTATAACAGTAAATGGAATTAATTTTTAAATGAACAACATATTTTTACTTTTTAAATGTATTTTATCTGTATCTTAATCATTAACAAATATTTTAACGTATTTAATTATCAGAAACAAAATAATCATACACATGTATTAGTTTTCACTAGATTTCAAGAAGCAATTTTTTACAAAGCACAGTCTATTGATTTAACTGATAATCTAGCCCTTCTTTTGAAGACAAAGCGTCCGGAAACAGAGAAATTCCTTTCATTTTAAGTAGATGTTGGTTTAATTGTACTTAAAGCATTTCTCTCTTGCTCCTAATTTATTTTATGTTTCCAGTTGCTTCATATATATTTATTTCTTTTGATAATAACCGGAAATCATCAATTAGTTGGTTTGGCTTCAGCCTTTGACGGATGAATTCCTCTAACTGCTTGTCCAGACTCATTGTCAGACTCAAACTACCGTCCTGATCCACTTTCAAAATATCTTCATCTGGTTCTTGATCATAGTCACAGCAGTATTATCATTACCGTTGGAATAATTAAAAAGTCTTCTCATTATTGTTTTAGCTCTTTTGACAATTTCATTTTTTGGACTAATAACAAAAAATCGTCCTTTTCAGCGAACTGAAGAAAGAAATGAGTGACACATCTCTTCTTTTGACAATTTGCTTTTTTATTTCATGGACGAGTCTCGTATTAGATTCTGAGTTATTCTCCTCTACAGCCTTACATAAAAATTTATGAACTCCCTCACCAGTTAGACTTTAGAGCTTCAATTGTTATTCTGATAGGTTTTAGAATTCCCTATATAATCGATACCATTACCTCATATACTTCTGCTAGCCACACATCACTTAAATTTAGATCGTGCAATGATCTTACAATACAGCGTTCCCTACTGGTGAGTTGTGAATAATTTAACAATTTTCGAATTTTCTGTGCCGTTTTGTAAATACTTAGTCATCCGAACATTCTGCAATAAATTCGCATTATTTTTCCGGAAACAAATTAATCTTCGCTTTCATGCTCAGTTTCTGAGGAATCCTCATTTTAATCTTCACTTGATTCCTGATTTTTTCATAAAAAACATCCATAACCGCTAAATCAATAGCGTTGTTATAAAATAACTGTTGGTAAGCCTCCATCGCTTGTGGTGGAAACAATGACTCTTTCAAAACTAAGCCCGAAAGATTTAAGTTGTGAACCGATCAGTTCGATTGCCTTTTCGGCAGAAAAAGGACCTTGAATTCGCATTAAACCTAAGTTTTCCGAATCTCCGTCGTAATAATATAAATGCACATTCATATATCTGTGATATCGAAAACCGGTCCATTCATCTATTGATTGGATAAATTTTTTGTTTTCTGCTTTCAATTAGCTGATTTTCAATATTATTTCTTGTTTTACTATGTCATAATATTTGTATACCAATTTTATTACATCGGACGGTTGTTTTGGCAAGACGAATCCTTGGGATCTTAGACTGTTCCAAATAAATTCACTTTTGCACAAAATATATTTGTTTAAAAACCCATGAGTTTACATATAATAAATAAAACTTATTGAGATGAATGTGCTTGTTTTCCATTACATAAAGAGTCAATTATTGGCTCGATTGAGAAATCCTCAATCGTGAGTTGTCTTCGACTTGCAATTTCTGAAGATTTTTTGTCTTAATTAAACTCGGGGGCGAAAATCCAGATTCGCACATGCAGTTTGTGTGAAAAGGAAGGAATATTTTCATTGCTCTTTTAGCCCCTTCCACAGTCTCCTTTGATAATTTCGCCCAGAAAGCAATCAAAGATATCTTCGAGAATTTAGTTTTCAAGGCATCGTCAGTAAAATTTTCGTGAGACTTTATGGTTCTTTTCCTGTTAGATGTGGAATCGAAAAATTCACATCAAATGGATTTCGCACCCAATTATTAGAATCGTCCGTTTTTGGAAAATATTGTCGTAATTGTTCCGTGAATCCTTCCAAATGTTCCTTTATATATATCAGACAAATCCAAACTGAGTAAATAACAGAGATTTGTAGGTATTTCCGATTCGCCAGTTTGATTGTACCTGGTTTTATGACAACCCGTGACACGTCTTGTCCCTTGGGCAACGGAAGCAAACAAAATACTCAAGCCTCCTCTCTCTCTCCCCCCTCTCTCCCCCCCTCTTTCTCCCCCCCTCTTTCTCCCCCTCCCTCCCTGTCTCTCTCTCTCTCCCTCCCCCCCTCTCTCTCTCTCTCTCTCTCTCTCTCTCTCTCTCTCTCTCTCTCTCTCTCCCTCCCTCCCCCCCCTCTCTCTTTCCCTCTCTCCCTCCCTCTTCCCCCCCTCTCTCCCTCCCTCTTCCCCCCCTCTCTCCCTCCCTCCCTCCCTCCCTGTCTCTCTCTCTCCCTCCCTCTCTCTCGCTCCCTCCCTCTCTCTCGCTCCCTCCCTCCCTGTCTCTCTCCCTCCCTCTCTCTCTCTCTCCCCCTCCCTCCCTCTCTCCCTCCCTCTCTCTCTCTCTCTCCCCCTCCCTCCCTCCGTGTGTGTGTGTGTATTATATAGATGTAAGAAGCAGCTATATGATAGATGTATAGTTCCCACGGTCATAATACATATTAAGCTTTATCTAATAAAGGATTATGGTCCGAATAATGAGGGCGAGAGTGGAAGGGTGATAACGGAGGCCCTCTGCTCCTTATCCTTTTCTGCTTTGCCCCCTCCCCCTCCCCTCTCCCCCCCCCCCTTCCCTCTTTCCCTCCTTTGTATTCATCCCACCATGAGGGCAGTAGCCGTTTGATGGTCACCGAAGTCGGACGGAGGCCCTCGCTTCCCCCCCTTCACTTGTTCAGCAGGAAGATTCCCTCGGAGATTCTCCTGAAATAGACAAGTTGCCACAAGTGGTCCCTCCAAACTGGTTTCCTTCTCCTGCAACTCTCCTCAATTTCCCCAGAATCAACTCCACATATTAGGATTTTCGTTATTCCCCTCCAGTGTGGCAGTGTTTCCTAGGATTTCGAGTGGTTCGAAGAGCAGTTTCTTTCTCTTGGCTTTCATCTTCCCATCACTTCGTTTTTCCTCTTCGCTTCCATTGACTTTTGAGTGTTCTTTGCTCTCTCTCCTTTCTCGGCGCCGCTTCCATTATAGGCTCGCTGGTTTCCCCCAAAATATCACTTCCGCCGCGATTTGTCTGTTTCTTTCGAAGCTATCATCCGACCGCGCTTCTTTTCTGCTCTAAGGATGATTCAAGTTGTTTTTTATAACCAATAAATCTAAAGGAAACGTTTTTGCGTCGCACATTAGCTTTTTATGTGCAATTAGATGATGATAAACGTTTGTTTCGTAAACGGTGGAACTTTTTTCTAACTTTGCAGCTCTTGCAGTTTTGGAAATTGTCCTTTATTTCAACATTTTCGTGTCTTCCAAGAATTCGTTATTTATCGCAGTAATTTACTTTAGCCAAAGTCTTCGGAGTTTTTTTTTTAGACACAGCAGAAAATAAAGTTCATCAGTTTTAACAAAATATCTTTCATCAATTAAATATTTTCCTACTCAATTAATTTAAAAGTATTCCGCCTAGGGCTTCAAATACGTCCATACGATTAACTAAGTGAAGCGCAACGTTTCGTTTCTCTGTGCCTCCCTCCCTGCCTCTTTCCCTTGCCTCCTTCCGACCTATTGGAGGCGTTTCCCATCGTCTGTTGAGTGTGCGTTGAGGACAGACATTCCGTCTGACCTCTGTCCATCGGAGACGCCATTTGTGTTTGATTAGATCTCCGCTCGGATAGTCACGTTTTAGTCTTTCGAGACGAAATTAGAATCGTTGTCTCGCTAATTCATCTTATGTGAGATTTATATCTCGTACTTTCTCACCGTATAACCGTCTATTAGTAACTACGGAGCCAATCTAGTTTGGTCGTTAAAGAGGCCATTTTAACGGTTTTCCTTCATCGGCAGAAAACGATATCAAGAGCATTGTCATCTCAAACATCGACACGTACGGATTTTTTAAATAAAAATATTAACCCGTTAGGAGGTAAGAAATTAATCTAGAGATTTGCGTTGATCTGTGAGAGGCCTGCGGAGAGGAATCGTGACCCTTTTACCGATGAGTGGGACTGCACTTCACTCCCATAATTTTGTTGACTGCGTAATCTTCAGTGGTCAAAGTCGAGTGTGCTCCGAGCCGCGAATTCATCTGTTGCCATGCCGACCTTTTTCGATGTAGTATAGCGGAAGGAAGGAGCATTCAAAGGTTTCGTATTAATTAATCGCATAACTTTGGCGGCGATTATTTTCCTAAGGTTCAGAAAGCGAAACATTTTATACGGACTGTGGCTACGTGTTTTTATTTTTCTCGATTGACAATTGAACGGCGTGAAAAACATTTTCTTCGAAGGGAAAAACTAATTATATTTATACATTTTCCGCACAAAAGTAAAAAGATTTATTCTCAGAACTTTTACTCATTTGCTGCAATTTTTAGCGTTGTAATACGCGTGTCAAATAATCAGAAGGAGAAAAGGGGTGTGTGAGAAAGATGGTTTTCGTAACCGGTGCTTGGTGTGGGCCGTGCGTTGCTAAGGCACTCTTCTGTGACGGCGAAGTGTTCGGGGATTTACGAAATTGGCGCCACTGTGCGGTGCACGACTGCCCTCGCAGCGCTGCTCACTCGGAAAGAAACGAGTGGAAGAGCAGAAGAGATGAATGTACCTGTGCCAAGTAAGTTTCAATTATTTACGAACGGATTTTTGTATTATAAGTTTTCTTTGACCAATACGAGTTTCTTGTTGATATGCTGTTTTAAGACGACTACTTTGTTTACCCCAGACAGATTTTCTCATGTTCTGCGACTGTTAATCTTCGCTTAAGCAACTTGTAGGATATGATGGGTCATTGCCTCCAATTCTTTAATCGAAAGATTTCCGTTGCTGATGACTCATAATCAGTTCCATGTTTTATACTCCTATTCATAATGCGGGCACGAATTACTTTTACAATTAAAATTTGAATGCTAGATGATTTACTTTTTAGCAAAATGTAGATTTATTTGGTATTTTTTCTCTCTCTCTCTCTCGGCCTCGAAAACGACAGCTTCTTAGCCATTCCCGGAAGAATTATACGGAGGAATATCTAATTAAAGCGCGATTATTGGTCGCTTACGTAGTATGTGGGAATGCCTAAGGTTAATTTGCGGATGCATGATTGTTCTTATAATATTAACACTGGATTAATAATATTTTCAAAACAATCTTCAACTTGTACCAATCGAGTATTTAAATGCTCTCTTTCTTTTTATTTCCATTGGTTTCTGCGTTAGCTAGTACATAATGGACGTTTCCTCGACCGCTAAAATGTGTTAAGAAGGGCGGACCACCAATGAGACGCGATGAGATGCCATTGGCTAACTGCCCAACTGCTCGGTGGACCGGGAAATCAGATAAACGTGATTCGGAAAAAAAGCGTTTGTCATTTGTTTTGATAACGACTCTCAACGCGAGGAATAGTTGGTATGAGGCGTTGCGCACCTCTCCAGTCCCCCCTTCCCCTTTTGCATCACTCTCAGCATTTTTCCACTCTCCCAAGTTTAAAATGAGCATATATGTATTTCTGTTTTGTGGGCCGTTTTCCTGCAAAGTAGCCATTTCGACGCCTCCAAGATAGTTCGATTTATTTGTGTTACAGAATGTTTTCTTAGGTTTGCTGTAATTTATTTTCCGTGACTTGCAGGATGTCAAGTCAAAGCCAAACGGAAGAGATTCATTTACATTAAGAGGTAATGATCGAAACGGCATTTCAATCAAATGAAACGCTTTTAAGTGGCGACAGCTTTAAATCAAACTATAAATGTTCCAAGTTATATTGACGAATATATGATAAATTAATATGCGTGAAAATGTTATTATTAACTTCAAATAAAAATACTGCGTTTATATTTTAACCTTCTATTCTAATTGCGGTGTAATATTTTAGGCACGTTTTTACCGATTAATTAAATTATTTAAATATAATCGCGTTTATATTCAAAGGATTGATGCTAAGTAAAATAAACACTTGAGAAGTCACGTGGCCATGTTTTTAATCAAGTGGCACGTTTTGATTTTTTTTTAGATAGAATAGAAATTATCGTTTGTTTTTCACTATCTGCCTGTACTTATTAAATGCACTTATTTATTTAAATACCTAGAAGTTCAGACTTACAATTAGACTATAGTATGAGTGGAAGAAATTAAAAGAAATGGAAAGAAGGAAAGGAAATTTGTTGGCCATGTTATAAGGCATAATGAGTTGATTTAAAACATTTTTGAAGGCAAGATTTTAGGAAAGAAAAGTAGAGGAAGACAGAGGAAAACTTATTTAGAGGACATCAAGGTGATAATGGGATGTGATGGATATGAAAAGCTGAAGAGAGCAGTAGAAGAGTGAAGCGAATGGTTGCGTCAACAAGGCTTAGTAAGCCTTTAGAATATGAATGAATGAGTGGAAGAGAGACAAAGCATGCGAAAAGGAATTGCAGCAGTTTTACTTAAGATACTACAGAAAATTTTCACCGTACATAAGCACACCTATGATTGTTCTTGTATTTTTTAAACATACATACATATGTATAGATTTTGTATCAAACAAAGAAATTCGGGTTTATGGAGGTATACTCTGGCTTGCCACCTCAAATTCGTCAATGACCCGGAGATTCTCTAATCTGACTCACTCAGAGATTTCCTAATTTAACCCCGAGGTTCTCATAGGTGAAGAAACTGAAGTATGTTTATTGTTTATAAATAGATCATTTTGCTGTGACTGTCTCAGAAATTTTTAAGAACTCTTCGCTGGACATATTATAATTTAATTTAGTACAGATTTCTGCTTTTACTAAATATATCTTCATCCTATTCCTTTAATCCGTCTATATGTATGTGTTTCATCAAAGAGAATTCACTTTCTACAAAGGAATTACTGACGGGAATATATAAAATCTTTGATATAAGCTTCCGTAAAATTCTTCCCGTCATTGAATGTTTATACCCATTTCGTATCAACCGGATGGTCGGGTGAATTAGGATTTATAATTGGCAAAACAGTGTTCAGATTGTTTACTAAATCGTAAAGATTATCTTCACTTAGGTTTAATTTGGCACCTTTCACTGCTGCGAGGACATCACTGTAACTTAATTTATCTTGTTTTAAATTGTATCTTAAAATGAATATTATTTCTATTTTCATTTTTAAAAATACGGGACAAAGTGCGTCCCGTATTGATTTAACAAGGGACGCGGGACATTTGAGGAAAAATTGACCGAAAAACTGGACGTATACGGGACATGTGGTCACCTTATGAGAGTCACTCTGGTCCGTGTATGTTGTTGACCCGGAGCATTTAATCCTTAGCCCGGAGAGTAGTCCCAAAACCCGGAGAGGTGGCAACCCTGGGTATACTACATACATACATATATGCAAACGGGGAAAGTGAGAGGGGAAGAAAGGTACATACATACCTAGCGGAGGAAAGTTAGATTGTCGTGATGGGGATTTGGGAAGTCCGTTGGAATGACCGTTATTACTAAAGGAAAACAGTGTGTACATACTATTGGATCTGTCTTGATTGAGGCTAACATCTCGCCCCAATAAAGACGTTATTCAATTCAGTGGCGCACACAGGGGGTAGGGTCCACCGGGTCCGGACCCTCCCCCTTGGAAAATTGTGATTTTTCTAAACGTGCATCGTTAGTTTAAATCTGGGTTCATGGGCGCCGTCAGAGAGGAATAGGAGGCGGTTTGCCGCCTTTGTTTTTAACTTAAATATAATTAATAATACAATACGCGACATTGATATAACTTGCATACAACTTTTATGCTTGTCAAATATTTCGGACTCCCTCCTCGAAAGAATCCTGTGTGCGCTACTGATTCAATTCAATTCTCCTCCATTCCCTGCCCCCATCCTCCCACCCCTATCCCCATATCTTGGTTCTAAACGTTTATTGACAATCGCTTCCACTGACCCCTAACTGCCTCGCTCCCAATTCTAACGACTAAAAGATGACACTATACATATTTACTTTTAAGCGATGAACCAACATTACGCATCAGAAATTTCTTTTATTATCTCGTAAGATGCTGCATTTTGGTACTCGAGATTTTTTCGTAAACGCGACCGCGCGGATAGCGGTCGTACGAGTGAAAGACGTTTTTGCGATCGCAATGGGAAACATTCCAAAGTCACGTGAGCTGCCATCGGAAGAGTAACCTCCCGCAGTTCATCATCCGCCCACGAGAGGCCCTTCTGATCGAGCGTGAACCTCGTCAGGTAGGATTCTCCGACGTCGGAAGAGTGGCTCCGGGGACCGTTAACGAAGAGAATTCCGTCATTAAAAACCACCGAGGTCTTCTGTCGCTCGTTACTTAGTCTCTCGGCAGGTGGCAGCAGGAGCCTCTCGAAGATAGGCAAAGGTTAAATGGAGTGGGGGTAGGAGGAGGGGGGGGAACCCCGAGGAGGTCGTTTAACGGAATACGGAGGAGGGGGAGCAGAGGGAAGAAGAGGAGAAAAGAGGTTGCGAACAGAGGAGGCGAAGTGAGGGGGAGGGGGGGGGGTGTGAGGGGGCGAGGAAGAAGAGATTTCAACGCTCGCGTGTGCCCTCCTCGTCCGGTTCTCTCCTGCTTCTCCTCTTCTATCGATTAGTGTCTCTTCCAAAAAAGTTCATTCCGTCCCAGCTCTTCGCCGCCATCTCTCCTCAATCCGTTCTCCTTCTAGCAGACGCCAAGGAAGCGAGCTGTGTATCTCTCGGAGACAATGTGTGGACGACTGACGTTCTAGGTGTTGTTTGGCGCGTGTGTTGTTGGCAGTCTCCCGCGATATAGATCCCACGTGACTTGGTTCTTCGCTTGGTGTCGTAGCCTATTCGTCGCTTTTTATCGGATAGAAGTAACGGGTGATACCGAGAGCTGGTGCGATATCTTGTTTTCTTCTGTGCTGCGCTGTTGGATGTCGTGGAGTTGGCGATAAGTGGCTCTCTTGTTTCGGATCGCTTTGTCATTTTCACGGAGCTGACGACGGCTGCAGAAGCAAGTTCGCTATGAAGTTTTTAGGAAAGGGATTCCTAAGGTAATTCGCGTGCCTTCGAATCCGCGTAAGAAGGAATTTGGAAAGTTTTCTCTTTACTCGAGAGATGGAAACTTTTCGTACTCTTACTAAGTGTCGTTTAATTAACAGAAAAGTGTATTTTGGTGTCTAGAAAAGGCCTCGGAACACATCAGTGCTAAATTCAATAGTTTCGATAATTTCGGTGCCGTTTGGACCTTCCTACAAGAAGCCGCTCATCTCATCCACGTACCTTTCTTTCCCTATTCTTCCTATATTCTACTTGATGACGCAAATCTCTGCTATCCCAAGGTTAATAGTTTTGATAACGTTAAACCAAAAGTCAGATCAAAACTTCGTACAGCCGCACAGACTGCGACACGCTTGCGCGTCATCTTCCGCTACGCCGCGTGTCTCCGGTGCAGAAGCACGCTTTCGTCGCTTCGCCTTCTACGAGTTTCTCTCCGCGTGTGTCATTTGCGGACACACGTACCCTCAAATCCACTTCTACATAACTTCCTACTAACGATCGCCTCTCTCCTTCTGCTTTTATCCGAGGAATTATCTACTCTCCCTCCGTTTCCCCATTCCTCCATTTCCCGCTCCCCTCCTTTTCATTTCGCTGCCTCCCACCGTTGCTTGTTCGAGGGAAACTCCTTCCATTTGGCAATTAATTACTAGGCAATCATTCACAATTTCCTTTTTCACTTCCCTCCCTTCCTTACCTCCCCGCCTCTTCCCTCCTCTCTCCGTCCCTGCATTCCCCCCCCTCCCCCACCTCTACTCCCCCCCCTTGCCTCCCCCTTTCTCTCCATTCGCCATTCATCCTCACTGTCCTCATTTGGAGACATTCCTTTTGCTGGATGGTGAGGCACCATGGAGGACATATTCTGACGGCACAGTTTATTAACACCACCGTAATAGTGAATTAATTTATGCATCTAAATCGCATTTTATTATATATATGTAATTGCTTAAAAAGGTGCACTTTAGTGTTTAGGGAACATTTTGTAGCTCTTAATAGAGAATTGTTACATTCCATGTGGGGAAGCGCCTCTTGATGCCTCTCGGGTGGAATTAATGTTATCAAGGAGGACTAACGCACGCAAAAAGCGTGGCGTAGGTTTCTCCCGAGATGTTCGCGAGTTGAAACTTATTTTTGCTTCCATTGAATTGGCAGATCTGACTGAGCGACGTGATTCAAATTCGACACTTTCTAACAGTATTTTCAAAATTTTCTAAACGCCGAATTTAACTAATATCTAAAATAGGATTATGAAATTTAAATTTTATTCCCGTTAATATGGTAAGTCATTAAATGACCTATTTAATTCAAATCTCAAACATAAAACGCTAAAATGGTGAGTTGCTTCGTACAGATCCCCAGTAAAAATATTTCATCGTGTTTTTTTATAAATCGGCATTCTATCAAAAATTATTGTCGCGCGAAATATTTAGCTTGTCCTGTTTTACGGCTTCTTAAAAGAAATTATTTTCTTGAGTTGAATATTTTAAGAACTAAACGAAAAACTGTTTTTGTGTTTTATTAAAGTGAGATCGCTTTATTCAAATGAGTAATTTTCTTATTGATTCATTCATTGGCTTCAGTCATGTGATTGACTTATGGAAGAGTAACTTGTCTTGGAGACAAGCGATTACATTTTGCGTGTGGGCACCTAATAATATGGAGCTAAATTTCAGAAACATCCGAATTATGAGATCTGATCCTCGCCTGACTGGAATTGTTGTTGACTTTTTTAAATATTCATTTTCATAATTAGTTAGACAACTCAGATAAAATATATCAGCAAATATAAACTGCTCGTTTGATCGTAGAGAAAGGAATAATTACGGATAAGAGGAACAGCTCGCAAAAGGCTAGGAATGTCCGTAGAATATTAGGAGTATGTGATGAAAAGACCCGTTGGGGTATGTTATTTCTCCCTAATTAGACCGCTAATTGAGTATGCGTGTTGTGTATGGGACCCTTACGAGATAGACCTTATGTAGGAGATAGAGAAAATTCAACGAAATGGAGCGCGTTTCGTGAAACGTAGATATAATAGGCGAGTAAGTGTCACGAGCCTAATAGAAGAGCTTGGATGGGAGTCTCTGGAGAAACGGCGAGAAAGGTCTAGGAATCGGTTATTGCAGAGATTTAAATCGGAAGATTTTATATTTACATGAATACCCCGCAATCCGCCAGAAGCGTTCGGCAGGGGGTGTCATATCACCAAATGATCTCTAACTAATGCCTCTGTTAGCCTGTCTTATCGTGTCTGGGAAAAAAAGATCTGTAGTATTTCTCGGTTCTCAACAATGGAAAACTAATTTAAAATCAATAAATTAGAATTCCATCGTTAAGCACTATTGTGAATTCGAATTACTTATTATTAGATTAGTAATTAAATGATATTTAAGTTTTAAATCCACAAAAGTATCCAGCATAATTGTTGAAATTTAGGAAACAAAGAAACGTAAAAGCTGAATCTCTATTAAAGATTTATTTTCACGTAAGCAATTTAAATTAATAAGAGTCAGCTGAAACGCCTACGTCATCGTTAACCTAATGGACAAGGAGTTTGTCGTCTACGAATCCGAAGGAAAGCGGGTCGAATCCTAATGCTTCCAAGATTTTTTTCTGCTATCGAAGGAGTTGAAAACATACATATATATACAGGGCCGTGCCGATGGGTGAGGCGGCGAGGCAACCGAAGAGGGGCGCCAAAATTTGACAAAAATGAAAACCTATCAAAATAAATTCATAAGGCCAGGAGGCGCCATATTATATCTCGCTTCAGGCGGCAAAATGTCTGGGCACGGCCCTGGATATATACATATATATATATACATATATATATATATATATCTACTTTTGAAGTTAATATAAAAGTTGGTAAAAAACCCAAAATGAGGAACTTCTTTATAAAGGAGCTTCGCAGGCTTCGTTAACCGAGGTCAGCCTGTTAGAGGAAGTGCAACCAGAGCGAGAGAAATGCACAAACTTCAAAATCTGTGTTCTGGAAGTTGTCGGGGACAACTGATTCCACAAAAGAGAATTAAGACGCATTTAACGTAAGCCATTACGACTGAGGATTGGAACACTTGATTCATTGAAACCGCTTTAGCGAGTTTTTCATTTGGTCGTCGAGGCGTGAAAAACCGTTCCATAGCCGACCCACCTCTCCTGCCGATAGATCCTTTCTCCTGTTTGCTGCGTCGAGTTGGCTACCCTTGCTCTTTCGGTCAGGTTGGCTGCCCTGCTCTCGACGAAACTTTTTTTATCGGCAGACGAGAAAGTTTTTTTAGTCCAGAACCCAGTCCTTCCATCCTTTGCAGTACACTCGCGATATTTGTTTCTCGAAAATGCTCTATCTAACAGATTTATTTTTAAAGGCTTTCTTTCCAATTTAGATATCCATTTTTGGCGTTTTTACCTTACATGATTTCTTGTTTATTATGTATGATTTTTGTTATTTTATCCAATGTTAAAAAATGCCTCTTAATTTTATGTTTCGCTATTTTATTTTTGCTGTTGTTTTGCATTGCTTCCCCACGCATTCATTTCTTCGTTTTTTCCCCCTTGATGACGCCTCACTACGAACCCGCTTTGCCGCCCATCTGTCCCTCCTTCGTCCGTGACCCCAACGCATGCACAGAGGGCGTCGTGCATCCCAGGATGTCACGAGAACCAGTGACAGCCTCGTCGTTCCGTGGTTGCGGTGAGTACCTCTCTGCCATTCCTCGAAATGTGAAAGTGCTTTATCCAATCAATTTCTTTTTATGGCAGTGGGATTTGTATATAATCCGAATGCCTTAAGAATAGCTATTTCTTCCTCGGTACCTCTGATCTCAACGGAAATGAATTTAAACCACTGTTACAGTCAGGGCCGTCTTAAGACATGATGCGCCCTCTTATAGTGGAGTGGAGGTTACTAATTTTTAATGTAAAAGAAAATACGTAAATACACATCGATTTATTAATCATAAATGAAAACAATACACATCTAATCTAATCTAACTATATATTAATTTTACGTTGACGTCTGTAGACATTTGTTTACAATTTATATCGGCGTATTTCTCGAGAACCGTTCGTCAGAAAGATATGCGGTAAACGGCGTTTTGTTTCTACTGGCAATGAGGTCCCTGATAAAATATTTTCTTCTGCTAAAGTATCCTGGGTTCGAATCCAGGAGACAATTATATTTTCCCATAAGTTTACACGGGATTTTCGATTTTTTAGAGTGCAAGGTTCTTTTCCTTCATACATTAAAATACGTAAATATCTACCGATTTTCTTCTTTTTTGCTTTATTTGACGGCTAAAGCTTTATAATATCTTATTCTTGCGATGTTTACATGTTACACGGTCGAAGTTTTCAGAAATACGCATCCATTTTCGAAGTTTTGCGGATTTTTCGTACTCATTCCGGGCGTTTCCAAGGAAACTCATTGTTGCCTCCGATTCATTTAAGGCTATGCGCGCACTACCGCCTTTTAGTTGGCCAACTTTTAGTTGGATGAGTGAGGTACATTGTGGTAAATGAGACTGCGCGCACTTATCCAACTTTTTGTTGAGTCAATTATTAGTTGTCTGTGCACTATTCTCCGTCGACCGTGCAGTTGGCCAACTCTCTTAAAACATACAGGTAAGAACGTCTGTGCGCGCACTTCCAACTAAAAGTTGGCTTATCTATGGATCGTCCGCAGTCATTTCCGGAGTGCCCATCTAACACGTGTCCTTCTCCTTGTGCTGTAAACAAAATTTACAGAAATGGATGGTGAAGATTGGATTGAAAAATTTACTGTGTGTGTGGAAAGTAGACCTGCATTATATGACAAAAGAAAGAAGGAATACAGTGATCGTAATCTGAAAGAGAAATTGTGGACTGAGATTTGCATTATCATTGGAGTGAAATGACACCACAGGAAAAAGCAAATAAAGGTATGCATGTGCTGTATTCAAATATTTTATTTGTTTAAAATATTCAAGGAGCATCCGTTTTATTCATAAAAAATTAACGTAATGGGATTTTAATGATAAACATAGTCGGGCCGCGAGGTTTGTATTGTTCTGTATTACTTTTATTGCACGAAAGTATTTTTTTACATATGACAACCTGCGGCCAGATCAGTCACGTCGAACCGCGCATAGCAGTCACAATTACGTAACTACAAGCAGCGATAGAGGCGCGGGGATGGTATCTCGGTAATGAGGCGACGTAGACATCTCGTATTAATTTTTCGGATCATACCTCTAACCCACCTACAAGTCCTATACGTTTGTCGGTGGAATTTAAATACACCCTGTATATATATATATATATATATATATATATATATATATATATATATATATATATACATACACACACAGTAGAACCTCATAAATCCGGCACCCTCGGGACCCAGCACGAGCCGGATTTTAGAAAATTCCGGTTTTTTGAAAATGTTGCACATTGCCTAAGTATCCAGGGGCAAATCGGCCTATTGCGGGATAAAACAAAAGAAAGCTTTTTGTAATGTATATAATGTATTTCCAAATTTAATCAGAAATCACGCCAGAATATTTAAAAATATGAAATATATACACTAAATGTATGTAAATAAACATGCAAAATATTTAATAAATCATAATGGACGCCTTGCCCTCTTGCCACTTTTGACTACGCCATTGCACCTGCATACCATATCACGGTCTATACGTAAAAAAAAATAAAATACATAACATTAAAATCCAAAATTTACGCCAAAACTTATAAAAGAAAGAATCATTAACAAGTGGACGAATTTGGAATAAGGTCACAGCAAATTTAATGCCCACTTACCAATTTACACGTCTCGTTTCTACTCTCGATGGCTAGATGATAAGGTCGAGACAGCGTCTTTAGTTGCGGGAATGCAAGTTTCATTTCATTTCAGTGTTGGAAGCTTTTTGAAGGTTTTTCTGCGAAATTGTCTTGAACATATCACACAGATTGCTTCATACATAGTGATCTTTCCTTAATAAGTTTATCTTTAATTAGGTACAGATTCTCATATCCTGTGATTCGATGCATGACCGCTGCTCTAAAGCCGATATTGTATCAGTGACTAATTCTATGCAACGGTCTATTGAAGGCTTGTTTGCAGCTGCATTGTCATCATCGTCACCTTCACTTTTTCATAATTCTCACGTTCGGGTTCCAAAACCATTTTAACTATTTCTCCGTCAGCTGATTCACTACAGGCACTTCATTGTCGATTTCCGTCCAGTTTTCAACGTCTTCTTCTTCCAGACCCTTCGTGAAAGGGTTATTCGTCGATCCCTTAGCAAATTCCATAATTTCAGACACCAGTCTCTTTTTGCCACTGACATTGAAACCTAGAAAATCTGGGGGTGATTCATCACATCCTTCAAACATGCTTCCTTTTCAAATCCGTCAACACCTTGGCCTCAATTGAAAGCAACAAGCAATTTCTGCATAAATTGCTGTCTGTAATAGCATTTTCGTGAGCGTAATATTCCCTGATCCATAGGTTGAATAATAGATGTACAATTTGGAGATAAATAAACCACACGCACGTTACCTAATACCAAAAGTGATGCATCAGGATGGGCAGGACAGTCAGAATTATTTTACAATCATCACCTAGTCCCTTAGATTTACAATGAGCACGTGCCTCCGGTGCAAAATAATTCACAAACCAATCCAACATTAATTGAGAAGTTATCCATGCACGTTTATTAGCACGGTAGTTGACAGGAAAATTCTTTACACTCTTGAAAGCACGAGGGTGTGCACTTTTACCAATTACAGTTAGCTTTAGTTTGTGCGTACCTGCTGCATTTGCGCACGCAAGAACCGTCAGCCTCTCCTTTGACTCCTTCAATACAAATGCCATATCCTCATCGGCGGCTGCAAGTGTGCTCCGAGGAAGACATCGCCAAAATAATCCTGTCTCGTCCGCGTTATATATTTGCTCCGCAGTAAAATTTTCATCCGAAATTAACTTCATAAACTCCACTACAAATGTTTCGGCAGCATCCGAATCGGCACAAGTTTTTCGACAGACACTGCTAATTTTCGAATTCCATGGCGAAGCTTGAAGCGATGAAGCCAACCTTGCGAATAATCGCAAGCTTTATTGATTTTCAAATCATCGTGGAATTTCTTTGCTTGCTGTATTAGCAATAGGCCTGATACCGGTACACCTTCACTTCTTCTTTGTCGAAACCATTCAAACAATACTCTATCGACATCGTTGACCCTGGAAGTGTGTAATGTTTTTCGGCTACTAATAGCCTTAGGAGTGTCACTGTCTGCATAAAATGTCAGTAATTCACTTTTTTGGTTCTTCATGTCATTAGAACTGCCTACGCTATATTCTTCACAAAGTCTCTTAACTGAAGCACCTTTTTCAAGTTTTATTAATAAATCTACTTTTTGTTCAATTGAAAGAGGTTTATGTGTACGCTTCATAATACTACTGGAGGGGTTTTCAGCTTTTTTTGAAGACATTCCAATATGAACTTCAGCAATATCACACTAATGAAAAACACTTGCGATCGCTACGAATCTGAACACGCGACTGTATACAAGTTATACAATGTGCCTGTGGAAACTATTCCCTAACATGTACCAACATGTATTGGTCAGCTGACAATTGGACTCACTCACACACACAATGTAACTGCTGCCGTCAAATTGGTTCTAGAATTCGCGAGTTTTGTTGTTTATCGTTTCATAGGGACATGTGTCCGTTTGTTAACCATAAAGCGGGTACAGCCATTTTAATCCCAACGATCGGTAGAAGATAATTGCGGACAAACAATGCTGCGGTAATTGAAGAAATATATTATTATGCCATCAATCTTATTACAGACTTATTACAACAGTGAAGAAATGATTTATTAAGGAATCAATCATTATTACAAAGTTTCTAAGAACTAAGGCACAAACGGTAGCTACTTCACGACAATCCATTTCAGAACTGAGATGCCAGAGTTGTATGGTTGGCCAACTTTAGTCGTCAAGTGCGGGCATACTTTCTTCAGCCAACTTCTAGTTGGATCACCCATCATTCAACCAACTAAAAGTTGGTCAACTAAAAGTCGGTAGTGCGCGCATAGCCTAAGGCCAATTAAACCTTCAAATAGACGAAAGAAAAGCATTATTCGCATCGAAATTAATGAAGCATAGCAACGTAAATATTTATGGATAATTAGTCTGTTGACTGCGTATGGGAAGCGTTTCTAGCTGTGTCAATAACATGTGTATAACAAACAAGTTCCCAGCGAATTGTTTTATTTTAAATTGTGCAATTAATTTCTTTTTTATTTTGTTTCAATTGATACTACAACGTTTTAAAATGGTTACGTTGAGGACTGTCAGCATTTGTTTGCAATTTATTGTTAACATCTGTAGATGTGCTAGAAACTTGAAATTTGGTAGGGTTATAGGTTTTACTCTTACTCTTTATATTAAGGTGAGATAAAATGCTTTTTTATTTTTATTCTTTGCATTTCATTTGTATTTCATTAATTATTCAATAAAAGTTATTTCACTAAACCATTAGTTTATTTAAATCGCATTGAGGATCGGAGATCCGGGGCTGCCCTACTAGTTTTTATTTAAAAAAATATAAAATATAAAAACAAAATAGAAACAAATAATAACGCAGTTTATAAATAAATAACATATATTAAAAGTACTTCTTTCTACATTTACTTTGCTGGTGACAAAAAATTAAATTTTCGTCATAGCTCGTAAAGTATTGCTCATATCAAAATATTTTTCAAATAAAAGTTGTAGAACTGGTAGAATATTTTCTTTTCTATACATTTATATTGTAGGAGTTGCCGTTATCGATAAAATCATATGAGAATGTCTTAATTCGAGTTAACTTGAAAATTTCTTGCATGGTTACTTCTTCATTGTTGCTAACATAAACAATAATAATAATGTTGTGGAAACATTTTGACGCTTGAGTGGGCGCGCTCTTATTTGTCACACGAGTCATCGGGCGCGCGGCGTACTTTGTCCGCGGAGTAATTTTAGTAAAATAACTCAACAGTCCACTATTAACTGCTTACTCAGGGAAAAGGGATCACTGCCAAATAATCGTCCCAATACAAATAAATAAAATTTTTGTTTGGTTAATGCTCTCCTAATCCTAACGAAGGTAAACCACAAAACTAGATATTTCTGTACAAAAGGATATACAGGGTCGTGCCCAGACATTTTGCCGCCTGAGACGAGATATAATATGGCGCCCCTTAATTGTTTTACTAAGTAATTTTATTATATGTTAGTCGTAAACGATAGGGAATAATAAAAATCTATTTATTCAAATTCATAATCACTTATATTTATGAAAAATCTCAACTATACATATTTTAATTTTCATAGCATTTGAGTCAGAATACATATACTCATATCTTATATTGAACAAAAACTTAACCAAAACAAAAATATGTACAAATACTGAATTATACATAGTAAACAATTATAAAACAACCAGGACTATATATTAAAATATCAACTTAACCTAAATACAAAAAAGTGAAAAGAGAGAACATTTAAAAACATATTCTGCGAGCTTTTAATTTGGAAAAAGTATCGATTGTATCCGAATAATCTAAAGAATTGGCCATCTCGCTTTCAATGGACAACATGGCCAAACCAGCAAACCTTTCTTGGTCCGCAGTTGTCCTTAGGTAATTTTTGATTGGTTTTAGTTTCGAAAAACTTCTTTCTGCACTGGCTACTGTTGCCGGCAGAGTTAAGAAGATTCGAAGACAAACCGATGTATTCGGAAAAAGAGTGACCAGATCGTGAGAAAAGATATAATTTACTACCTCTAATGGTGTCATTCCTGGAGATAAGAATGGTCAATTCATTTTTATCTCCATACCATATATGTCCATATCATCTCCATCCATTAAACAAATGTTGATGTCGCTACATATAGTTTTAAGAGTATAGTTGTGATGTTGCAAACATCGTAAAATAATATATATATGTCACTATGTTTATTCATACTAGAAAATCTTTCTTCCAAAGAATTAATAGCGACATTCAGTAAATAAATAAATAAATCTATTTTAAAATTTTCTTTGGGATCAATGACAAAATCATTTTCTCCGTGATGTAAATGCTTATGCTTACGCCGTACTCTTAGTATTTCTTCTGTAACAAACACTGGATCAATTTCTAGTTCTTCCGCGATTTTTTATCTTGCTACTATTACGTTGTTGAATCCTGTCGTGCGATAATTTTTTTAAAAAATCAATAGTTTGATAACTTTAATACATTCTGAAAGGTCAAGTTTAGGGCTTTGTAGTAATTTTGAGACAATGTTTATTTTAAAAAGTATCTTATTCCAAATGTCGACGCTGCAAATAAACTGAAAGTGGAAATTTTTTTTGTCAAGCAATGTGCTTGATGTTTTATATTGCATTATTTTTGTTTTGGTCCTGTGTAATTTCGATCAAAGCATCGTAAAATTCCGGGAGTTGAGAGCATAATGGCCTTTACCGCATCTATTCGCCTTTCCCATCGAGTCGTGCTAACGGCTTTTAGGGTAAGTGAAGTAACATATTTTTTTAGTGTATGGCGGTTTCACCAAAGAACACGAACAAAGCCTCCTGCACTATCGAAAAGAATCCAACTGTTTCACCCGAAGAAGAAGAAACAGCATCATTCACGACTAGATTTAATGAATGACATGAACAGGGAAGAAGGGTTCAACCGAAGAATTCTGCTTTGAAATCTTTAGTTCTGACATTTCACGTTTGTTCCATTATCATACTCTTGGCCCCTCATGATTTTTAACGACAGCCCCAATATCTCTGACTGTTGTAAAATTACATTAGCTAATCCGGCTCCAGTTAAATCTGTTACAGGGACAAAGCAAATGAAATGTTCACGAGGAATATACTTACAGGAATTCTCATCTTTCGCAACAAATCTTATAACTAAAGACGGTTGTTCCACGCGACTCTTATCGGGCGTACAGTCAACTATTACAGAATAACTAGCGTAATTGCCCGTCAATCTGACGGGATATCTTTAGTTATAGTCGGTCCATCATCGGAAGTCTGATGCCCTCGAAAACTGGGCGTGCACGAGTTAGCAGCAGCCAATAGGAGACTGTTTGTTTGGGAAGGTAGTGGGGAGGAAACCAGTCTCACTCCTGCTCTCGAAGAGATCGCATCGGACTGCGTTGCCGTTTCTACCGCCGTTTCCTTTTTATTTAGAAACTGCGTAGTATATCAGCTGAGCAAGAGCTGGCAGCGCGCACCGGTATCTGCTCTCCCGCACGAAAGTTGAGAGGGGCGATGGAAGGGGAAACGTTCGTGATTGGCTACTTGCTCTAAGTAGGCCAGGAGTCTTCCGATTTCGGATCGGCTATAACCTTAAAATAATTGCCTCCCTCCCCCTCTCTTCCACCCTCTCCCTTACACCCTCTCCTTCCCTCCCTCTCCCTCCCTCTCTCTCTCTCTTAAATGTAAGAAGGGACTATATAGCCTCAATTTCGCCCTCAATAAAGTCGTGTCTGTCTGTCTGTCCGTCTGTCCGTATCCCTCCCTCTCTTTCCCTCCCTCCACATCTCTCCCTCTCTTTTCCTCCCTCTCTCTCTCTCCCTCCCTCTTCCTCCCTCCCTCTTCCTCCCTCCCTCTTTCTCCCTCCCTTCTTGCCCTCACTCTCTCCACCCCTCCCTCTCATTCCCTTTCTCCACCTCCCCCTTCATCCCCTCTCTCCACCCCCTCCCCCTCATTCCCTCTCCCCCTTCCCGCTCTCTCTCCACCCCCCTCTCTCCCCCTCCTTTACTATCCCTCTCTCTCCCTCCCTATGTCATATTAAAAGCATACAAAGCACGCTTACATCCGTAAGGATTGACACAACAATAGGATTTTGAGGTCTAACAATATAATTGGTAGCCAAGGCAACATCAAGTTAACATGGCAAGATTTCTACAAAATATGTGAATTAAACGTATAACACGAGCGATTTCGAATTGTATGCGGAAAAAGATGAACAGAATAAGAAACTTAATAATTTTTTCTTCAAAATGGTTCAGATCCGAAGAAGGTAGGTTATTTCCTTCTAACTTTAATTTCCAAAACAATAAAGGTGTGCACATCAAAAAATTCATTTTTACGTTACCTTACGGAAAATGGAAATGTCTTCCTTGGAGTCGAACCCAGGAAATATCGACAAGCACAAAAGTTGTATACAAGTTATATCAATGTAGCGTATGGCATTGTTCATTATATTTAAGTTAAAAACTAAGGGGGCAAACCGTCTCCTATTCCTCTCTGACGGTGCCCATGAACCCAGATTTAAAATAACGATGTATGTTTTCACAGTTTAGAAAAGTTTTCAGTTTAGAAAAATCACAATTTTCCAGGGGAGGAGGGGTCCGGACCCAGTGCCCCTCCGCCCGGTGTGTCCGCCACTTTTTGCAGGTATTGTGGTTCATCTTAACAAGGAAACTTTTTCCTGGGAGCGGGCCCCCCAAATAAGCCCGGGCACCAGTTATTTGCACCCGCTAGTATCCCCTCTTCCGGGCCCTGGGTAAGATATACGTATTTCGTTCTCAAGTAAGAGGCGCAACCAATAAAACGAAAGCCTAGTGATATCACCGACGCAATCTGGGCTGCCGCCGTCTTACGTGCCTAGCTGAAATAGCTTTAGAATACGGAATAACAACAACTCCAGGACGAGGCAGCAACCACTCAGGCTTCCCATGCCCGTGGACAGCATCGCCTCATCAGGACTTTTCCCGATTCCCTGGCTGCCCAGTCCGCCCCTGGTGAGCCCCTTTGTCATCTGGGCCCCACGCAATTGCGTGTTTTGCGGACCGCTTAATCCGGCCCTGGTTGGATGGATTAAGATTCGGAGATGATGTTGAGGGTGGATGGATTAAGATTTGGAGGTGAGGAGGGGAAAGGAGGGGAGAGTGGATGGATTAAGATTCGGAGATGATGTTGAGGGTGGATGGATTAAGATTTGGAGGTGAGGAGGGGAAGGGAGGGGAGAGTGGATGGATTAAGATTCGGAGATGATGTTGAGGGTGGATGGATTAAGATTTGGAGGTGAGGAGGGGAGGGGGAGAGTGGATGGATTAAGATTCGGAGATGATGTTGAGGGTGGATGGATTAAGATTTGGAGGGGAGGGGAGAGTGGATGGATTAAGATTCGGAGATGATGTTGAGGGTGGATGGATTAAGATTTGGAGGTGAGGAGGGGAGGGGGAGAGTGGATGGATTAAGATTCGGAGATGATGTTGAGGGTGGATGGATTAAGATTTGGAGGTGAGGAGGGGAAGGGAGGGGAGAGTGGATGGATTAAGATTCGTAAATGATGTTGAGGGCGGATGGATTAAGATTTGGAGGTGAGGAGGGGAAGGGAGGGGAGAGTGGATGGATTAAGATTCGTAAATGATGTTGAGGGTGGATGGAATAAGATTTGGAGGTGAGGAGGGGAAGGGAGGGGAGAGTGGATGGATTAAGATTCGTAAATGATGTTGAGGGTGGATGGATTAAAATTTGGAGGTGAGGAGGGGAGGGGGAGTGTGGATGGATTAAGATTCGGAGATGATGTTGAGGGTGGATGGATTAAGATTTGGAGGTGAGGAGGGGAGGGGGAGAGTGGATGGATTAAGATTCGGAGATGATGTTGAGGGTGGATGGATTAAGATTTGGAGGTGAGGAGGGGAAGGGAGGGGAGAGTGGATGGATTAAGATTCGTAAATGATGTTGAGGGTGGATGGATTAAGATTTGGAGGTGAGGAGGGGAGGGGGAGAGTGGATGGATTAAGATTCGGAGATGATGTTGAGGGTGGATGGATTAAGATTTGGAGGGGAGGGGAGAGTGGATGGATTAAGATTCGGAGATGATGTTGAGGGTGGATGGATTAAGATTTGGAGGTGAGGAGGGGAGGGGGAGAGTGGATGGATTAAGATTCGGAGATGATGTTGAGGGTGGATGGATTAAGATTTGGAGGTGAGGAGGGGAAGGGAGGGGAGAGTGGATGGATTAAGATTCGTAAATGATGTTGAGGGCGGATGGATTAAGATTTGGAGGTGAGGAGGGGAAGGGAGGGGAGAGTGGATGGATTAAGATTCGTAAATGATGTTGAGGGTGGATGGAATAAGATTTGGAGGTGAGGAGGGGAAGGGAGGGGAGAGTGGATGGATTAAGATTCGTAAATGATGTTGAGGGTGGATGGATTAAAATTTGGAGGTGAGGAGGGGAGGGGGAGTGTGGATGGATTAAGATTCGGAGATGATGTTGAGGGTGGATGGATTAAGATTTGGAGGTGAGGAGGGGAGGGGGAGAGTGGATGGATTAAGATTCGGAGATGATGTTGAGGGTGGATGGATTAAGATTTGGAGGTGAGGAGGGGAGGGGGAGAGTGGATGGATTAAGATTCGGAGATGATGTTGAGGGTGGATGGATTAAGATTTGGAGGTGAGGAGGGGAGGGGGAGAGTGGATGGATTAAGATTCGTAAATGATGTTGAGGGTGGATGGAATAAGATTTGGAGGTGAGGAGGGGAAGGGAGGGGAGAGTGGATGGATTAAGATTCGTAAATGATGTTGAGGGTGGATGGATTAAAATTTGGAGGTGAGGAGGGGAAGGGAGGGGAGAGTGGATGGATTAAGATTCGTAAATGATGTTGAGGGTGGATGGATTAAGATTTGGAGGTGAGGAGGGGAAGGGAGGGGAGAGTGGATGGATTAAGATTCGTAAATGATGTTGAGGGTGGATGGATTAAAATTTGGAGGTGAGGAGGGGGGGTAGATTAAGATTTGTAGATGAGAGTTGGGAGTGTTCGTAAAATTAGGATTTTATAATTTATTGGTGAGTATAATATTGCCTGTAGATGGGTACGTAGTTTGAATGTTTTTTATGATTTATATTTGTTAGTGGTGTTGTATTCCGGCTGAATTTTGTACTTTCGACTGTCCGGTGTTTCGATACCGGTTCATTACAGGTTTTTAACATGTAGATAACGCGATTTTAGTTCAATTAAATTAACTTTTAAATATATCTCAATTCTCTAACGCAAATTTTTTTCTACAATTTAATTAATAAAGTGAAAAGTCAGCAATATCGGTTTGATTATAGTGATACCGGAACACTGAATTGAAAGTTAAAGGGATTTGTTCAAAACTAAGCGTTATTAAGTTCGTTGTAAAAATATTAATCTCCGAAACATGTTTGTCGAAGTATTTTTTAAATTATTTGATTTAATAAAAGTTACCTTGAGTTGTACAATGTTAATATTGTGATTTTATCATATATGTTAATTACAGAACGGTAGTTTATTGTAAATCTTTAAAAGTTAATCAACGTTATTATTTTACTGGTATTTATACGTTCTTAAGTAGTTTTTAAAAATAAAGTGAATCTTAAGTACTGCTCTTTATTCTTGGTGTGACTTGGAAAATAAACGTCATTAATACCAATAATTAAATTTAAACTACCTTAATAATATTAGTAGCTGGGTGGATGATTACTAATCTCTTTCAGTCGAACTTGAATGCCCGTCATTTATAGCAAGACGAATCAAAGTTTTATATTTGAATAAAGTGTCTTGATCAGCACAGAAATTATGCTTTATTATCATTTGTTAATTTTCATTCGCCATTTGCCGGATTCCAAGAATACTATGGGCGCCTATTTTCATTAAATCCGCTCCTATATCTCACTATGGAATTGAACGTAAAAAGTAGAATCTCAGAGCAAATGTTACTAATGACGAATATTTGAAAATCACGGAATTTTATTGGTAAAAATACAAGAATGTCGGAGCTGCGATATTAAGCGTGTTTCCGAGACGCTGGAATTCGGGAATACAAACCTTGGACGAATAGTGAATAAATAAAATGCTTTGCTTCGTGTTCTGCGGTGTTTATTTACGAGCAATATTCTGGAATGCGGTTTCATGTAATTGGAGTTTCGCTTGTTAACTACGGTTATAACGTAAACGCGTTTTAAATTTTTAGATACACAATAATTTGATAAATACTTTAAAAGGAAATATTTTCGAGAACGCGCGATGTCTATCTCCTGATTTGTAGCCTTATCTGAAAATGGCGGGCGAGAGGAGAGGGCGAGATATGAAGCCGAGTGAGGAACATGTAAGGTTGAGATTCAGATCAAGCAGACATTGCAAAAGAAAGAAATGAAGCCCCACTAAAACTGCCACTAAATGTCTGAGATTAGTGAAAGATACTGATAAAACGAGCAAATAAAAACTAGGTAAGAGCGAGCAAACATTAGTTGATAATGTCATTTCTGTGGTCAGCTGTCACTCCAATAGTTTTCTCATATCGGCTTTCCTGTCACTTTTTAGTTTAGATGCGACATCTTTTGAAGATGTCACCCTCTCTTTTCTCATCTTCAATTTTATAATGCGATTTTTCGAGAGAGATGGTTGTTAAATTACAGTTGCTTTTTTATTTCAATAAGTTTATATTAACAGATTTTTCCATTTAATGCGTTCGCTTCAATTTCGCGTGTGCGTAAAATTAGGCCCATTAATCCTGACCCTGTCTGTAAAGGCAGTTGACATCGTTTGGATAACCTTTCGATTCATCTTTATCCCCTTCGATTCAGAGCTGCAAACCATTCTAAATTTTGCAGTGATTCGGTTCGCAATTTACGTACGATGATGGTTCGGTTCATATCTAACTTTTTGGAAGTGATTTCGGATCGGTTCGAGGTTCGGTTCAAGCAAAATTGGGAATTTATCATTTTAATTTCACCATGCGCATTGTAGCGAAATACTCTTATAACGAAGATATAATTAAATAAAAAATACCATACACAATATAATTAATACATTAATATAACATAACATTTATAAACATTGTATTATCGATGCTCTGAATAAATTCTATTGAAGATGAAATGCGTTTGAAGTAATCACTTATCAATTTTTATATTTGATTTGTAAGTTAATTTACATTTTTTCGATAACATGCTTCTTTTTCAAGTTACATATTTAACTTTTCAGGCTCCTTAAAATTCCTGTTCCTAAACCTATTCATTTATCTTAACCACTATTAACTTATTGATGAATCAAATATGTATGGAAATATGTAACATATTTTTATTTCTTCAGTTTGCTGCAATAACATCCAATAACCGTTACAGTTACAAGGCAAGAAGGCAAAAATCACAAAGTAGGAAAAAACGACGAAAATTTAGTTAAAAGTCAAGAATCCACCTCCGCACCCTAATCGAAAGACTTATAGAAAATCAATGTTTTAATATATTTTCTTTAATTTATGCAGGATTTCTGTGTCGTTAATTTGCCATTACAGAACAAATGTTGTTTATAAAAAATCAATTGTATAATCTCTAGCAAAATATACAAACAAAACAGAATATGAACTTGCCCTCATATCTTGTAAAATAATAATATCGAAAAAGTCTTCAGATAACATTTGCACAACTAGATAAATAGAATATTTATTTTCCATACATTTTTAACGTGCGAGTATAAAATAAAACAAGAACACTTTGAACACTTGAAAATTAACGCATATAAATTCGCAATTTCTGTCAGCGTGAACAATCTTCGCAGCAACTGAAGTAAATAAGATCTGCTATAATTTCGATAATACGTTTAACATTATTGCGTGTGCACGCAGCATTTTGTAAGCGAATGGAAACGGATTATCTAGGACGAAGAAAAGGACGAAAACGTAAATAATTTTTTTCTTTCGGTCGAATATGTTCAGTTTTTATTATGTATCGCTCAAAAATATGATACTTATTATGTAACCAGAGAAATTCTCGTTAGAAGCTCGACGCGATACAAATCGAGAATTCCTGCGTTTCTCTTGTAGACAAAATTTGCGATTACCCTCTCCTCTTTGCTTCTTTTGGATTATCTTTAACGCCCACTTTTGTGAATCGCTGTAACCGTTGCAAGGGAAGTTTCATTGCAATGGAATCTGCGATTCTTTTATCAAAGATTTATTACCATTCTCCTTTATTATGGAGAAGTCGTCATACGTAGAAGAAAGAATGTTAGGAAAGAGGTAAGGAAGATGAAAGCTATATTAGATTCGTTAAAATAGGGAAAATTGGTTATGATAATTTTAAGGGAAAGACTTCGGATAGCCAGGATTAGGTGTGGTGTGTGCCTAAAACCTTACCTTCTATATAGTTAGAATGACGATGTATACAAATATGTACATTATTTTGCCTTAAAATGATGGAAAATGCCAAGCAGTTGATGTAATCGGATAAAATGTATCTTCCGTTGGATATACTACTCATACTCTTCCGTGTCTCTCTTTAGGAGCAAGAGCAGAAGCGTGGACCATGGGATGTCTCCCCCATTTGACCTCGAATCCCTACGCACCAAAGTCGAGGGCCGCATGGAGAGGGTCGACGAGGCTTCTCACAAGAGCGCCCAGCACCAAGGTTAGTGCCTTCCACCATATCACACCAACTGTCTTTCACCGGCTGGCGAAACGATACCTCATTTCAACCTGTGACTTCCTCGAATGAATCCCTTAAATCGCTGTTTTCCTTCCCAAACGAAAATCGATCGTCGCATGGGACATTTTCCGCCGATATTTCCAACCTATTCTGGTACTTGTTGGTTATCCCGGACCATTTCAATTCGTATTGGCAACGTAAATGGTATCGCCTTGGCGAGCCTTCGTCTCTCTTTGTCTTTAATCGAGTGTAGGCCACTCAGGAACGAAAGAAATCCTCACCATGGGGTGGTGATTGGGCGGGCAAATGTCGAAAATTCCTCTTATAAGTTTAGAAGCGAATACTCTATTAATTTTCTAGAATTCGCTCATCGGAGGAAACTGTCTCTTACTTTGAAATGTTCGATATCGTGATGTCAGCTGAAACGACGCAAGTGGACAATACTGAATTATTTCGCGATTCCCTAAATGTGATCGAAAAACGATCTGACCTCTGCTCACTTCTTTCCCTTTTACCGTTTATCCATTTTCTGTTATATGAATCCTTGTTACATTTATAGTTGGTGGCGAAGATCCTCCTTATAATGTTTAATAACCCCGTCATCTACGAATTCGATTCGTTCCATCGCATAGTGATGTACGACAAAATGCCTTTGTTCAGAAAGTTAGAGGTCGCTATGTCCGTATAGGCAAGCAAATCGAGGAAAATGTGTTTGTAAACGACGCCCGTGACCCATTTCTAACTCGCGACGACGCCATATTCAGTGCAAAACGCATGAAACAAGGGCTGGAATCTTATATAAATGTCCTCGTGTGTTTTCTTTGCTATTTCGTTTTGGATCAGAAATATTTATATAATTAGAAGAAGTCCTGCTGGAAGTTGACCTTATAAGTATACCTTCTTCGCGTGTTTCCGTGGGTAAAATATAAATGTATTACGTAACCCGACCGTTCTAATTCTTTTATTACTAAAACATCGAACCCGTACAATAGCTGAATGTGGTTCGAGTGACAAAGCGCCATGAGAGTATAGACATAATATGTCAGGGTGCCATAAAATCTAGTGTCTTCTAAACATTTAGATGATATATATAATTCCATATAAACCCGTGTAAAACCATGCAATGGTAGTACTAGCGATAGTTTACCCGGTATTCAGAACTGTAAAAATGACCTAATTTAAAAAAACACGAAAATCTATATTAATTTATTTGGTACTGATCGGTTATACGCCCACACGACATATACATATAAAAACAAAGGTAAAATAGAATAATGGATGAGTTAAAAAACTTGAATTCCCGTAACTATGTCCATGTTGCGGTTTTTTAAGTTTCATCGTTCTCCCACATTGAAAGGATATATTGACGAGCATTCGGCTCGCTTTGTTGTAATGGGTAGTAGTCTCCAGGCTATCGCGTCCTTCGCCTCGCCCGGAGCCAAAGAAACCCTCCCCGTTGTCCGGAGATTGGGTTTGTAAATGTCGAGACCGGCCAATCAGATAATAATTATTATTATTTATTTTATGGGGGCTCCGTCCCCCAAACCCCCGAGCAACAGGGAGGGGGGAGACCCAACTACGGTGGTGCCGTTTGTTTTTACTTTCTCCATACGTAGTAATGGGAAAGTATTGTATTCATGAAAAAAATCGACTTCGAGATTTCAACGGAAATACATGTTTTGAGGTCCCTAGAACACGTTTAGACTATTTTCGGAATGATGTCTGTGTGTGTGTGTATGTTAATGTGGGCGCTCTAACTCAAAAAGTACGTGCCATATCGTTACCAAACTTCATATATAACACTTTAACATGAGCATAAAGAACTGATTAGTTTTGGAAAATAACGGATAACCGGAAGTCGCGGTTTATTCGAAACCCGATTCGGTTTTTGCGATATTTCTTCGTTAAAACATCATTATTGTATATACAATTCTAAGCAAAAGTTATAGAGAATGTAATTTCCTACAGTTTTCATTTGAAACAATTTTCTATAGGAGTTATTGTTTAGGAGTTATTTATAAATAACCGGTTTTTCGGTTTCCGTTAAATATCTCCTTAAAAACATCGTTATTGGTAATCTTCGTAAGGACCAAAGTTGTAGAGAATAATATTTCTTCCAAGTTTTGTTTGAAACTAATTTTCGTAGAACCATCCATTTCGGATATATTTCGCTTTTTCTTAATACCAGCCTACAGCGCCAACACCATGTAGCGGTGAAATCTGTAAACATTCAAACTATACGTAATTTACGGCAACGACGTGTCTTCTTTTACGATACGAAATAATAGTTTTGCCTTATAATGCTACTCATAATAATTTAAATATCTATACCCCAAATATGGAGAAAGTCATGTGTTGGCCACATCAGATTTTTTGTCATTTTGTTTACATTTTGTAGTAGGGGGGTACCCATGTAAAGAAGTGCCCAAACATCTTTACGACATTCCTTTCATTAGAATTGGATTCAAAAGGTTAATCCTTTATTATTAGAAATGGTAACTATTAATAAAACTAATAAATAATTGCGTTTCGTTAGCAACTATAAATAAAATTGTAATTAATTGCGTGTGGGCGTATAACCGACCACTACCATTTATTTTTATTATGTTTACAGTAATTAATTTTTGAAACATCTCTAATTACTTTCTCCATACGTAGTAATGGGAAAGTATTGTGATCATGAAAAAATTGATTTCGAGATTTCAACGGAAATACAAGTTTTGAGGTCTTTAGAACACGTTTAGACTATTTTCGGAATTATGTCTGTGTGCGCGTATGTGTATGTGATTGTGGGCGCTCTAACTCAAAAGGTACTTGCCATATCGTTACCAAACTTCATATATAACACTTTAGCATGAGTACAAAGAACTGATTAGTTTTTGGACAATAACGGTTAACCGGAATTCGAAGTTTATTCGAAACCCGATTCGGTTTTTGCGATATTTCTCCGTTAAAACATCATTATTTTATATACAATTCTATACAAAGGTTATAGAGAATGTAATTTTCTACAACTTTCATTTGAAAGAATTTTCCATAGCAGTTATTGTTTAGGAATTACTTATAAATAATCGGTTTTTTCGGTTTCCGTCAAATACTCCTTAAAAACATCGTTGTTGTTAATCTTCGTGAGGACTAAAGTTGTAGAGAATAATATTTCTTCCAACCTTTGTTTGAAACAAATTTTCGTAGAACCATCCATTTCGGAGATATTTTGCTTTATCTTAATTTCCAGTATACAGCGCCGCCACCATGTAGCGGTGATTTCTATAAACATAGTCAAAATATACGTAATTTACGGCAAAAGGACGACTGTATTCTTTTACGGTACGAAATGATAATTTTGCCTCATAATGCTATTTATAATAATTTAAATATCTATACCCCAAATATGGAGAAAGTCATGTTGTTCAGATTTTTGGTTTTGGAGTTACAGCATTAACACAAAAACTAACACATTTTCTTTTATTTATATGATAAATCAAAATGTACAACTTTATCTGCGCAAATGTAGCTACGAAGAGTAAAGAACTAATATGTAACTTTCCATATTTAAAAAAAAAATAACGTACGTCATTATTCTCTTCTAATTTTCATTTTATGCGCGAGCCTATTTGCGTTAGTAAACATTACAGATGAATAATATAGTAGTTTTACTTACAAAAAGGTAAGTTTCCAGCATACAAATGATGAAATGCCTTGATTAAACCGTTAGAAACGCTTCCAAGTATAATTATCTTTAAATATTTATGTTGCTATGCGTCCTTAATTTCGATGCTTAAACAAAAGTTCTAAGCGAATAACGCTTTTTTTCGTCAATTTGTATGTTTAATCGGCACTAATTTACTCGGAGACAACAATGATGGCCGCTTTGGTAACGCCTGGAATGAGTACGAAAAATCCGAAAAATTTCGAAAAAGAATGCGTATTTCAGATAACTTCGACCATGTAACATGTAAACATTTAGATAGTGTAGAGTTTTAGCGGTCGAATAAAGTAAAAATGAAAAAAAAATCGGTCCATATTTAGGTATTTTGATGACCGAAGGAAAAATACCTTGCACTCTGAAAAATCGAAAATCCCTTGTAAAATTATGGGAAAATATAATTGTCTCCTGGTGCTGTTCCAAGCCAAAAATTTAAAAAAAATAACCCCGAGGTGCACACCCTCAGGGTGCTCTTAATATGTATGCCAAGTTTCAGCTTTCTTGATTTATTGGTTTTGGAGTTACAGCGTTAACACACACACACACATTCTATTTTGTTTATATGATGATTCCACCGATTGTATTGTGCTAAGTCCGGAGACGAGCTCATTCATAACGGGAAAAATTATTCGAAAGTCACAATGATCGTAAACAACAAGGGCAAGAGCGTAAATATTAGCAATTGATACACTTGAGTTACACTGTGTGATCCGTGAAATAGCAGTGGGCCCTTGGTGCACGTCTATAAAATACGCCCACTGGGTCGGATTAAAAAGCAAGATTTGAGTGGAATTGGAAAACGGAAGGCTAGTTAATTGCTTCTCTGATCTTAAGGGGTTTCTATCTGCTTCTCCCTCTCACTCCCCTTCACCCCCTCTCCCCTTCCACTCCCTTCTCTCTCCCTCCCTCTCTTCCCTTCATTTTGTCTCTCTTTGAGGAACTTACTTCCCTAACCTCTTTCTCTCTCTCTCCATCCCTCCACCTCCCTTAATCCGCCCTTCCCCCTCCCTCCTCCATTACCTTCCCCCTCCCTCCTCCACTCCCCATTCTCCTTCCTCCTCCACTCCCCTCTACTACCCTCTCATACTACCTCCCATCCCCATTTTCGTGCCTCTCTGATGACTTGACTACCACTGCCACTGACTCTCGTTTAACGATCGTTTTAATATCCATCCTGAGAAGACAAACGATCCAATCGAAGGAATAAATATTTGATAATAACGATAGTTCGTCCTTCAAAAGCGAAGTTCTCTTTTCGAGGGAATATGATGATGCTATATGATTAAACTCGGACGAGTCAAATTCTTCGTGCCTCTGTCATTGGGATAAGTTCATTTTCCCGAAAGCCGTTTTCCCGAAATCCGTTTTACCGAAGGCCATTTTCCCGAATTTCCAGAAATTAAAATTATTAGAGCGCTGTTTAAATATTGCATAAAATTTATTTCAATCAACAAAAACTGTGATGCTTCATGTATATTAATATAATACCAAGTATTGTGGGCAAAAGCAAGTCTTGCGTTCTTGATAAATCCCGGTTGGAAGAACGTTTTCGAAAATTGGTTGGGTTGGTTGGAAGATGAGTTTCAAAAAATGATTGGATTGCTTGGAAGAAGGGCTTCAAGAAATGGTTGAGGTGATTCCCCTGTCATTCACCTGGTTGGTGGGTGACGGGGCAAAGCGATCAGGGCCAATACGGAAGCAAGGGTTTGGAAGTGAAAGACCTCCCAAACAAAAAAGCTGTCAACAACATGGAAATTATTGGAATATGAATTTTTAGGAAAAATGGGCAACTAAAAAAATTGGATTCTGGAAAATGGCTTTCGGGAAAATGGGCTATTCTGGAAAGTGGCATTCGGGAAAGTGGGAATTCGGGAAATTGGTTTTCGGGAAAGTGGGCATATCCAAACTCCGCCAGCGGTCAGTAAGCAAGAGGTAGACCTTTTCAGGTAGGGGAAGAGAACATCCAAACTCGGCCAGCGGTTACACTCCGAGGAACCCCTACGGTTGGTGAAATGTGAAAGTGGTTCCCACTCTAGGGAAAACCAGAGTTATTCATTTACTTACTATCCTTTTCAGATATTTTTGTGGTTTGGGGGGAGGAAGGTCTAGGCCCCTTTCAAACACGTGTCCTTAGCCAATAGAAATATACTATTGGCTTAGTAGCCAATAGAAATATATAATGTACGATCTCTTATTGGCTGGAATTTTCACACAAATTCCTGAAATGCACTTTAAACATGTACTTAATAAATGTTTACAGATTATAAAACGGGAAAAGCTTGAACAGAAATGAAAAAACAACGAATTCCCTATTATAATTTCCCTGTTATAATAAAGAAAATGATGTGCGTAAGACATAACATTTTTCGTAGCTTGTTCAGAGTAAAAATTTGCGAAAGTGCGAAGTGAAAGTACGTGTGGTTCAAGATATCCTGGTCTAGTTTGGATGTTCCTTCCTGGGTGCCTTTCTGACCCTTTGGGATTAACCCAACCGCTGGCCGAGTTTGGATTTGCACGGGAAAGTGACCCCGATCATGTGAGTCGCTCCGAGGAGTGACAAATATGGTCTAGTTGGAATTATTGTACTTCGATATCGGAAACATACATCATATGTCATGTTTTCATCTCACATTTGTCCGAAAAGTATTTTTTTTTAACTTCTCCGTCGTTTGGCTACCATATCTCCTCTGGGTGCGCTTTATTAAGAGCAAATGTTTATATCATCGCCGACGTATTATTAATTTTTATGGATCGCCCCAAGGAGGGGCGAAAATATTTAACATAGTCGCGTCCAAATAATCCGTCTCTCAAACGAAGTGACGCCGTGAAAATAATCGGGTAAGAGTAATAAAACCTCACGCAGAGCGTATTTTGGCGGCGGTTCTCAAGTATTGCGCGAATTTTGTTTTCACACCGATTTTCTTGCAACGCGGTCCATTTTCAGCCAACGCTAAGGAGAAAGGAATCAGAAAACGAAAAATTGCTTTGAAATGAGAAAATTCTAGTGCTTCTATAAATTCACGTTTTTACAACATGCGGTAAAACTTGGTCCTAGTTTTTTTGGTTTTTACTCACAAAGAAATCAAAAATTAATAATTTCAGACTTAGAAAAGCGCAACAAAAACATTTAGCAGGCCCTGTTCCTATTTATTCCAAGGAAGAAAATTTGGAATCCCGAGAAAATCATGAAACATAGACCAATGACAATGAAAACAATCATATTTTCATCGTCGTTACTTTATGTTTAATATTTTATGGGCTCTGTAAACTATTTGAAAGGGATAGCTGAAAGGACAGAGTCGCCGTACGTGTTGAAATTCAGAAAGGCAATGTCCTTTTCAAATTTCCCTCCTAAGAAGCTTAAGGCAAGTCCCTTCAGTTTCCTTCCTCCCCCACTCTCTACATCGCGCAATTCCTAACTCCGTTGATATGTGTATCGTAGAATTTCGTTTAAAAAAACGCCAATAATCAGCATTTTCACCGCAATGCAATGATGTAACTTTCAATCGTCTTATTTGCAAAAAGTATTGCAATTTTGCAATGATAGATCGGTAATTTCACCACCCGCTGTGAGGGTAGACTACCCGAGTTAGGGGTCGAGACGCGAGTCCGAGTGAGGGTCGCTAATCCTCTCTAATGAGGGTCGAAAGAAAGAGCATCTAGTCTTCCAAAACATGGCCCCGGTTCTGAGACATGAACCCTTTTTGTTATATAAATACAGTACATACAAAGGGAAGCAATATCCCAAACTCTTGAGGACATAACTCTGATTGGTCATAACTTATTAATTCACGCAGTGCGTTTCTACGCGGCTGTTTTAATTACCTAACTACCGCGTCGCGCGAGAGTCTATCTTAATTTCTTTTTGAAAACATTTACATTTACATCAATACCCTGCAAGCCGCTAGAAGCGTTTGGCAGGGGGTGCCACAACACCAAGTGAAGTCTAGCTAATTCCTCTGTTGGATTGTCTTATCGCGTCTGGGAAAAAGGATCGGTAGTATTTCTCTGTTCTAGCGGTAATTTCGACATATTTTCTCCTGCACTGTGATCTAACATTACGTTCACTAACACCGATGGGGACGACTATGCCGCGTACGTCTTCAACGAATTCGGAGCTTTCAAATTTTTCAAATAGTTTCCTTTTGTAATCAATTCTTCTACTCTACAACGTCTGCCATTTCAGATCTCTCAATAACTCTGATACACTCGCATCATACCGATATTCTCCCTTTACAAATCTAGCCGCTGAACCATTTCGAGCTCTCTAGTTAGGCCCTCCTCTAAAGGGTCCCAGACGGCGCAACAGTATTCCACGATGGGTCGTATTAGGGAAAAGTATGCGATTTCCTTCACATTCGAGGGGCATCCCCGCAGGACTCTAGAGGAAAGCCCTTGAATTCTGTTTGCCGATGCTATAACGGTTTAGATATGCTCTCTACTAGACAAATTGCTACTGAGAATTACTTCTAGGTATTTGTAGCTATTGACATATTTTACCTTTAGTTCAGATATTTGGTACGGGTAACTGTTGAAATTCGTGGAGCGCGTGAAGTTCATTGCGGCGCATTTCTTTATATTCAGATCGAGTTGCCAATCTTTACACCATTTCGTAATAGCCTGAAGGTCCTTTTGCAAATTCTCCTGATCGTGTACTGTGTTGATTTCTCCATACACACGTGTGTCATCCGCGAAGAGTCTAACTTTACACTTTATATTATCCACTAAATCATTTATATATACCAAGAATAACAGAGGTCCGATTACACTTCCCTGAGGCACGCCGGAAGTCATTTTGACGACGTCTGATGCAACTCCATCGAGGACTACTCTCTGGGTTCTATCGGAAAGAAACGAGGCGATCCAATTTACAATTTTCTCGTTAATTGAATAAGCCCTTAATTTTTGCACTATTTTCACGTGAGAAACGGTGTCGAAGGCTTTCCTAAAGTCTAAAAATACTGCATCAACTCCTATTCCTTTATCCGCTGCTTTCACAATATCTTGTGTGAGTAGAGCTAACTGAGTCTCGCATGACCTGCCTCTCCGGAAACCATGCTGGTTACTGTTAAGCGCTACATTGCTTTCGAGAAATCGCATTATTGAGCTACCGTTAATGTGCTCAAAAACCTTACAGAAGATTGACGTCAACGATATAGGGCGTTAGTTTTCCACTTTTAATTTACTTCCCGTTTTATGTATTGGTGTAACGTGGGCTGTTTTCCATATCAAAGGAACTACACCCACATCTAAAGATTTTCTGAATAGAAGCTTAAGGTACGGAGCTAATTCGTTTGCTAACGAGTTTATAATGAAAGCAGGTATGGCTTCAGGCCCTGGCGATTTTCTTTTGTGGACCTGACTTAGTAATTTGACGATACCGCTTTCGGATATTTCTAAGTCGCTCATATTTGAGTCTATACGAGTAGGGAAATCAATGAAATCACCGCTGTCTATTGTGAAGCAATTTTCGAAGTACCGATTTAACATACTAGCCACAGTAAAAGAATCGTGTACACTTTCACCGTTGTCTGTACGTAGAAGAGGTACTGTGGACTGACCTCCTCGCATTTCTCGCACGTACGACCAAATTTCTTTCGAGTCGTTTTTGAGTGAATCCGAGAGTGTCGTGGATCGGTAGGCGTCAAATTCCTTACGCGCTTCGTCTCTTGCAGATTTACGACTATTTCTGTATATTAAATACTCGTTTGCGTGGTCCCTACCAACTTCTTTAAGGTGGCGGGTCGCTCTATCTCTATGCCACTGCGAAGCGTCACTCGTTTGCTCTCTTCGGGTTCGCGTCGACGAAAATCAGGCGCAAGGCTGTTTCCCGAGGCGCAGCAGAAAACGAAAGCACCTTTTCCATAGGCCGATTAATGCGCAAACCTCTTTTCCAAGGAAGTTATCGCGACTACGATGCATTTTCCCTCGGAATACATACTTGTCATTTTTCGCTTTCCGTCTGGCGTCGTAAACGGCGTCTCGACCTGCCACATAAAGTAATTCCTAAGGTATTCGCAGGAGGACGATGAAGATTCTTATAGTAGATGGAGTAATATATCGTATATACACGTGCTCTGGTTTACAATGTTGCGTTTGATCGAAGATCCGCAATAATGCTCGAAAATATTCGAAACGCCTATCGAGTCGAACGTCCCAGATCCCTGGTCCACGCGCCACGGCACCCGCGTGCCACTCAAGAGAATTATTTACTCGAGAATGCCGTGAAAAAAATCGTCCTCGAATCCTCAACTGGTCTCTCTTTCTCTCGGGCGTAAACCTCTCGCATGAGCTCCTGGCCTCGCGACCTTGCTCCTTCCCTCCCTCTCTCCTCCTCCTCTCCCCCTCTCTCTCCCCTCCTCCCTCTCCCCTCCTCCCTCTCCCCCCTCTCTCTCCCCTCCTCCCTCTCCCCCCTCTCTCACCCCTCCTCCCTCTCCCCCCTCTCTCTCCCCTCCTCCCTCTCCCCCCTCTCTCCCCTCCCCCCTCCTCTCTCTCCCCTCCGCTTTACCAGCCAGTCGATGTGGGCTTCGCATCGAAGACCGACTTGGCAACGCCGCCGTGGCGCAGTTTATACGGGCGTCGCCGCCAGGGGCGCAACTGCAGCGTCGCCGCCGTCGTCCTTTTAGACCATCGCAAAATGGGAAGAGGGAGAGGAAGAGAGGAGGTAGGAGCGTGAGGAGAGGGGAAGCAGGGAGGGGGAGAGAGAGGGCCGCGGAAGAGGATCGTGGGTGGGAACTCCGCGCAGTGTGTTGCCTTGTCGTGTGCCGTCGGTGTGTAGTTGTTGTATGTGTTCTCTCTATCCCGGATACCGTCTCTGCCTAGTCCCACCTGAACCTCGCAGCGAGCCGCACCGTCGACGCCACAAAGGCCTCGCCATGAGGTACGTCTGCCGCAATACGATTACCGAAGCGTGCATACTTAAGAGGTTCGTGCGTGTGATACACGCGTGCATTTTCTTCCGACGGAATGACGTTCGATGTTTCGGTTCGCCTGTTCTTGCGACGCGTGACTCTTTAAGACTGAAAGGGCTTACCCTCTCCGAGGCACGCCTGCGCGTGTTAACGTTCGCCGTGCCTTCGCTTTCGACCTCGTAGCGTGCCTGCCTCTCTTCATCAGTTCTCGCATCGTGTCGAGTGCCCTCTCGTGGGTCGGGGGTACGAACCCGAGTCCCGACGGACCCGAAGCCCCTATGTTTTGCTTATACGCTTAGAATCTCTCCTTACGCAAGCAGGCCCACGAGGCGGATGGATGCTTTAGGGCGAGCCCTCTCGTAGGCGATCAGCTGTCTCGGGCGGGCCTCGTGCACCCCTACTGCGATGGGCGAGGTCCAGGGGGGGGGATCTGCCCTTCCCCATCCCTCTTGCCTTCCTCCCTCCCCCACTATAATCAGTCCCTCTTTCCTCCCCCACTATAATCACCCTCCCACTTTCACTCGAGCGCTGTGAAGGCGGTCGATAGGGTTGGGTTGGTGTTTTGGAAGTCTGTGCAAATATGTTGGCCAAAGGAGGAGAGCGGTAAGGAGTCGCTTGGGGTTGGGAATAGGGAGGGCGGAATAATAATAATACATCTTTATTAAGAGCGATATTTTTAGACAACAATGTTCAGTGTTACATATAACTCTGACGAGAACACAAACCTCCATATCCTAGACGGGATTCGAACCTTAGTATCCCTTTGGCAGATACTCTAACTTACCAGTCTACCAAGGAAGAGGGGGGGGGTGGAGGGAAGAGGGATGGGGGATGCCCGGAGGTAGCAATCGATGCGAATGAGAGGGGCCGGAGACTCGCGTGCCTACACGCCACGGTTGTCGTTCGGAGCGTGTCTAGCAGGCGAAGGGCGAGGGGGGGGCACTTGGAAGGGTTAGGATTCCGCCCCCTCCGAATCCCTCCTCGGGTTTGAACCCCGCTCGCCCCATTGCACAGTGGGACCAAATCCGAAAAAGCTGGCCAAAAGTCATTTTTTCAAACTCCAAAATCTCTGTAAAAAGCTTTATACAATGAATAACAAATGATCAAACTATTGTTTAAAAGATCTTTCTTCAAAATTTTTGTCATACTTCTTCCTTTATAAGCACGCAAACTTTGAATGTGATCTCTCCGGTTTATTGAGAATTTTTTGACATCGTGAGGTTTGAAATTTTGATAGCTCAAATATTTTACGAGAAAAAGATGACAGCTTTTCGGTACAATATATTAGGCACTCCGATGTATGTAGTATACAATGTGCAAAATATTTTTTCTTTTATAATCATGAAAATGTGAAAATTTTCAGATTTTATATCTTAATGCGAAATGTAGAAAAAAACTTATGCATGAATAACATCTATTGATATATAAAAAGTTCCCGACAAGTCCCGGCTGATTTTTTTGGATCATTTATTTCCTTAATTCATGTAAATGAAGGGGAAGAAAAAATTGGCTGCACATATTTGCCCCAATTATTTTTAAGCTCCATTAGATATATATATATTATATTTTATTATATTATATATAGGAGGATACAAAATTATGAGGCACTTCCAGATGTGCTAGAAACTTGAAATTTGGTAGGAATATAGGTTTTTGGTCACAATCGAAGGTTAGCCAAGAAAACTACGAAATCGCCAAATAAGTAGATAACTGTAAATATTGCTATAAAGCTATCTCAAGCGGGCACGAGCTGGATGATTTTGCATTTAGCGAATACTGTTTCGCTACCGCAGAATTGTATGTCCGGCATTATGCATGGTATTACATGCCACCTACCGTGCGCAAACTACTAATCCATGGTCCTGCCATTGCGAAGGAAGCAATACTTCCGATTGGCCAGCTCTCGGAGGAAGCTCTTGAGGCCAAGAACAAGGACGTAAGAAGATTTCGTGAGCACCATACGAGAAAGTTTTCGAGGGTGGCTACGAATGGGGACTTATTCCGGAGGTTGCTTCTCACTTCGGATCCGTTGATTTCCTCCATTCAGGACACCCGAAGAAATTAAATTCTAATTTAACCCCGGAAGTGCGGAATTTCGTAAAAGTGGAGAATGAGCTCAAAAGTGATTCAGATAGTGATGATGATACGGAACCAAATGAGGAATTTAATTGGCTGTGATTTATTAACGTAAATAAATATAATTTGTGGCGTTAATTTACGTTTATATTTATTCTAAATTACCCCAATTACCATTAAATGAAGTAGCGGATAAGATGTGTACGAACCTAAAACAGTCGACTTTTTTGTTTTTCCAGAATTAAAAAAAATATTTATATGCTCTCCAGAGCATTCTACGCAATATATATGTCGAAAATAATGTTAAAATAGGATTTGGCAGCTCAAAAACCTAGTAGAATGATATAACGGACAAGATATCTACGGGTATAGTACATTTCACTCATTGTTTTGTTTAAATTTTTAAAAACAATTATATGCTCTCCAGAGCATTCTGCGTGAGACGTACTTCAAAAATAACGTTAAGGCAGAATTCAGAATTCCAAAAATCTTGTAAAAGAAAATTTCGGATAAGATTTGTATTGAATTAATACATTTGACTTTTTTAGTTTTTGTTTAAGTATTTAAAAAAATTTTATGCTATCCAGCGCAATATACGTAAGAGATATGAAAAAAGCAATCTTAAAATCGAATTCAGCAGCTCAAAAACCTTAGAGAACGACTCAAAAAAGTGCATAAAACGTTAAAATAAAGGCGGTATTAATTTTGGCCAGCTTTTTTCGATTTGGTCCCACTGTGCATTGGCCCCTTTTCGCTGGCGCCACGCGGGTCGATATGCCGGAGGGAGCACCTGCCCATCGCCGCTGCTTCCGATGCTCTCGGATGCTGATAGAGCGACCTCCGCCGTAGACGTTGGTGCTCCCGTCTCGTAGGAGCCGAAGTCGTCCCATTTTCGTTTGAGAAACTCGGATCATTTTTATTTAGCCAAATTATGAAAAAAAAAACAATAGGTCGATTGTTTTCGCCCATTTTTGTAGCTCTCGTGATTTCTCCGGTATTCTCGACAAGCGAATAACGTTTGACTAAAAACTCGATCCGAAAACTAGCTGACGACGTCAGAATTGAGGTGTCAATTTGTAACGGCAAAGAGGTGTGCCGCACGACTAATGTGGCTTTGCGATCGAGCGACTTGTTTTGTCCGCATTCGCCGATCTTATTAACACGTCTTTCCGATTTAAGGAAAGACATGGATGCGTGCAGCATCTAACCGTTATGGTTAGGGTTATCATTACGAGTTCGAGATAAACATAAAAAAGGGCGTTGTTTTGGAGAGGGTAGCGACCACGTTATCGCATGACGTGGAACTGACGAGATAGCGACTTTTTTGCGCAGCATCTTCAAGTTCCATCGCGTTTCCGATTTAATTGTTGCGTCACGCGAGAGATAGGGAGGAGAAGGGTGGAGTTTAATATTGCGAAGGTTAAAATACCTACATCCTCCCGACACTCGCTTTTCTTTCTTGAGGTAAGAAGGCGCTGCGCGCGTGTGCAACAGTAGAGACGTATTCGTCGAGTTCGCTTTCCATAAAATGCGGTGGTCTGCGAAAATCGTGGATTAAGTCTTATGATTGTCAATTTAATCTGGGAAGCGGTTCCTGAACGCCGAACGTCCAAAGCGCCAGCAAGTAAGACTTCAATTTTCCTCATTTTAGGCGCGTTTCGCTTCCAGCATGATCGGTCTGTTCGTCCGTTCGTTTTGATGTTCGTCCGTATGTTCGTTCTCGGCTTCTACTGACCGGATTTTCATGAAATTTGATATTAAGGACTTAACAGCCAAAGCTATTAAGAAAATCACATAAATGCACCACGTAAGACAATCGGGGGTACCACTTTACTGATGACAAAAAATGAATTTTCAGTCATATCTCGTAAAGTATTGGTCATTCAAAATTCTTTTCAAATAAAACATGTAGAACTAGTAGAGTATTTCTTTTCCTATAAATTTTTCTCGTAGGAGTAGCCGTTATCAAGAAAATCAAACAAGAATGTCTTAATTCGAGTTGAACTTAAATATTCTTGCATGGTTACTTCTTCATTGTTGCTAACATAAACAATCTCACAAACAAACGTTTAATTTACTTATGTACGTGTGCATGCAATATTTTTAAATTGGAAGAAAATGGATTATTTATGACAAAGAAAAGAACTTTAAAACGCTATTTCCCTTAACGTACACTTGTATAATTATTTCAAATACTCCATTGCACGAAACTCGCCCATTTGTGATACGCTGTACGCTTTCCTAACTTGTTATCTATAGTCTATAGATATCCATAACATAAAGTGTTTGTATGTATGTATACGTCAGTAGCTACAAATACCTAGGAGTCACACTCAGTAGCAATTTGTCTAGTAGAGGGCATATCAAAACCGTTATAGCATCGGCAAACAGAATTCAAGGGCTTTCCTCTAGAGTCCTTCGGGGATGCCCCTCGAACGTGAAGGAAATTGCATACTTTTCCTTAATACGACCCGTCGTGGAATACTGTTGCGCCGTCTGGGACCCTTTCGAGGTTCAGCGTAGAGCGGCTAGATTTGTAAAAGAAGAATATCGGTATGATGCGAGTGTATCAGAGATATTGATGGACCTGAAATGGCAGACGTTGAAGAGTAGAAGAATTGATTACAAAAGGAAACTATTTGAAAAGTTTAAAAGCTCCGAATTCGTTGAAGACTTACGCGGCATAGTCGTCCCCATCGGTGTTAGTGATCGTAATGTTAGATCAGAGTGCAGGAGAAAATATGTCGAAACAATCGCTAGAACAGAGAAATACTACAGATATTTTTACCAGACGCGAAAACACAGTACAACAGATGCATTAGTTAGAGTTCATTTGATGCTGTGACACCCCTTGTCAAACGCTTCTGGCGGCTTGCAGAGTATTAATGTAAATGTAATTGTAAATTAATTCATTTCGTTCGTTCCTTTTTTCATCTATTTTCTGTTGAATATTATGTCCTTGCTGGTTTTACTTACAGTTTTCGCCCTGAAGATATCGTCACGAAACTTTGCACAGGTATATAATTTTGCCCTGCGGGTGACATAGGCTATACAGCGATAAAACATTTGGAGAAGGGCGTGGTGCTTAATTCAATAATTATTTTCCCATAAGTTTACACGTAATTTTCGATTTTTCTCAGAGCAAGATTTTATTCCTTCATTCATCTATATATGTAAATATTTTCTTCATTTTTACTTTATTCGACGGTTAAAACTGTGTACTATCTTATTCTCGCGATGTTTACATGTTACATGGTCGAAGTTTTAGAATCACTAAATCCGTTGAAATTCAACGGGCACTTCTGTTATTTTCATATAGAAGTTTTTTCCTCTCGCATACACACTTCGATTAATCCGGATGAAGAGAAATTCTCACACGTCTACTTTTTTGGTGATTTTGGCTTCAATCTTCATGTCATCCTTTCTTCCTTCTTATCATCCTCATAATTTTTTTAATCGCCACTACATTATAATATTCTACGGTAGCATTTTTTGTTTTCAATCCACGAATGAGGGTAATGTTGTTTTTCGTATTTCATTCGAAAAATGCAACACGCGGTTGTTGTAATATATCGAATATCTATCCTTAAAAATCTAAATGGTGACGAGAGGATAGTTGATCGTCGTAGGTGAAATGGGTTCGTTGCCTCTTTTGACTCCCGAATCATTATGAGGAGGAGGAAACCGAAGCGAATCGAAGTATCGAATCGACCTCCGCGCCCAGTCGACTTTTAACGGCAGTCGACGCTGTTTTATGGAATAGTAAGATATTTTAGTGTAAAACAGTATCGTTTAGGGATGATTCGCCCTCCAAATGCAAAACGATCGTATTTCGGAGCGGCGTTCGGTCGTTTATACCTTGATGTAACACTCCACTCGTAACATGAGTGATCGCGCGGGATACTGTAGTATCCCACTTTGCGAATGAGTTTTCATTGAAAGAGAAGTGAATAGACTTTAAATGTTCTAATATTTAGTACTGGAGTGCTAATGGAAAGCTCTCTTAAATTTCAAAACTTTCTCATACGAGTGCAAATTAATTTTTAAAATGTAGTATCTTTGATTAATAGTGGTATTCGTAAATTGAAAACTACTCTTTTAATATTAGGTATAAACTTTTCTGAAAACTCGCTAGAAAGTAGTGCAGAAAACAACTTTGACTCGAACTTACTCAGCTTCTGACAACGGATTCAAAAACTTGTTCCAAAACGTACTTTTAAGGATCGATTGGAAACTTTGCATTAATTGAGTGATTCGTCATTATGACAGTATTCTCGGAGAGCCATTTTCGGTGGAGCGAGCTCTTCCCTCAAATCTTGGTTGTGCCAACTCTTCCATGTTTGACCCGAAGTCTCCGCGAGTTAAGGTTATAATTATCCGGGTCAACAACATAGGAAGTTGTGTGGAATATATCAACAAATAAATAAAATGAGAAGCCTTTTTAATGTGTACAACTTTTATGTTAAAGGCATTATAAACCTAAAAGTAAACTATATTTTGATGTGAGGTGAGTGTCATCTGTTGTGTGATAGATTCTCAAATTCCCATATTAATGACATATCTAGTGTTAGGATACTAATTAACGAAATTTGAACGCATCTTAATATAAAAGTTGTGGCTAATCAGCTTATCATTAATCTACAGGAATGCTTTTTAACGTTTAGGATGTCGATGCTTGTTATTACGTTTTCCATGCCTTAGTATTTAATTTCTTGATCCATCAGGTCAGATTTTCAAAAGCATAAAAATGTCTGTAAAAATCCAAATGAAATTTCCCTTCCTTAGATTAATCAGTCCATGTCCTTCCTTCGTTTGTCTTTTTAAAGGAATGTCGACATTAGGAACTCTTAAGACCAGATTCCTTCTTCCTTTAATAAAGAGGAAATTATTTATTAATAATACCTTCGTGTGCATACACAGGTATCCTCCGCCGTTCGCGGGGGTTACTTTCCTAGAGAGCCCGTTAATTGCAAAAACCGCGAACGGAAAGTCCATAAAGTAATGGTGTTTGGTTCCCCCATCCCTAAGAATTAACGTTAAGTGCAATTTTTTACTTTATTTACGATCGTAGGACGTATAAACAAACGAATAACTTAAAAAATGAAAAGATAAGCAAGCGGACGAGAGTGGAAATAGAGAAAAATCAATGAAGTCATGATGCGGCAGGTATGTTGAAGATGGAGTTGTTTCAGAATGGCGTTATTTGGAGATGGCAGAAGAAGAGGAGGAATTCAGGAATTCGGTCATCTGAAGCTCTCTCTTTTGTTTTTAATTTTTTACAACTTTCTTCATAGAGAGATATCGCAGAGTCAGTTATCTTCTGGAAATTTATTCTCCTTTCCATGAATAGATCAACCTCCATTATATTACTAACTGTATGGCAAGAAATGGAATACCGTTTTAGTATCTGCTGACCCATAAACGTGGCCCATATTGTAGATTGAAAAAAACTTGTTTTTTTCTTTATTAGTTCAACTTGATATTGTATCTTTGTTATTTTTTTAACAATAAATTTTTTAAATTGGGAAAATCAAATGTAATCGCACTGTATACAACAGTCTCTCGGCATCCGCGAGTTTAATGTTCCTGACTTAACCCGCGGTTGACGTAGGTCAGGACTTTATGGAGATTTGGTTTAAGGGGAGTGATCCATGAGAGACATGCTAAAGTACTAGTATAATATACTCGGCAAGGTTAAAAATAAGTATTACTATATATTTCAAGAAAACATTCTTATTAAATAAAAATGAAAAATAAAATTCGTGAAATTACAAAGAAGTATTGCACATTAATGATATAATAATAGCACCAGCCTGAGCTATCGCTTAAAATTCCTGAAATGAATTCCATACAACCTCAAGACGTGGCCTTCATCGAAAGCTAAAAATCTACTTTACTATGTTTCTCCTTCTGGTAAAGACGTAGCTCCTTCAAGTAAAAGTAGCCAATTAGACACAGTTGCGCGATGAAAATTTTTTTCGAGTCGGGAGCAGAACTCGATTAAAATGGGGCGTGCATTCCATAGATATCCTGACGAATGAGATGGAACCTTGCATTTCCCAATGCAGTCACTTTTACTTTCAAATATTTAGGCAAATTCGCTTGCGTTATTCCCGTCGTATGAACATACGTTCTGTGAGCGGTCAATTTTCTTCCCGCTGTCCTTATCCCTCCTGCGTGCAGCGCTCGCTGCGGCCAGCAAAGGAACCATCAGATGAACACGTGACGAATTGGCTTACACTCTGAGAGATCAGAACTTACACAACGTTCTCATCCAGTTACCTACTGTTTGGAGCCATCGCTTTAATGCGATTTATATCGAAGCCGTCGCCTTCCGGAATGTTGTGACCTCTCAGGATCCTCAAAACGGAGAGAAGTAGGCAGGGGTGCTCTTTGTCTCTTTCTCATATTCTGGAAGAAATGGTGATTCGGAGATTGGTAAGCAGCATCCCCAAGTGCAAAACGTGCACTTGCACAGGGAGGCAGATTTTGGGGGGGGGCAAAAATGAGTCTGAAATGCAATGCATAGGAACATTATTCGATAAGCATTACGCTACGGAATTCGATTAAAACCAAACGACCCGTGACTTCGTCGTTTGGATCTCAGTCTGCTCTTTCTAAACTCTAGAAATTAAAATCAGTATCGGCCAGAGGAGGGTAATAAATAACTTCTGTCAAACATCATTCCTTAAGTATAGGACGTTTCCTTCACTTTATATTGACGCCTCACATGTTGCTATGATTTTTAGATTGTTATTGCCTGCTAAGATACACGTCCTTCATCAACTACTCCGTAGAACTCATATGTGTTTCATGAACGATTTCTTTCATTAATTTTTGAACGAAAGAAACAACTTTAAAGATATGGAAGAAACATGCGTTAGTTATGCTTTCTGTAAACGTGCCGAGAAGAAAGATTGGCCATCGTTTAACTTAAGGGATAAATAACCCTTCTACCTCACACTTTGCTCACATTTAAGATGTAACGTCTGCAATGATGCCTGTTTCTTCATTGATAAAAGGTAAAATTTTAAATAATGCTTTATATCGCATGTTTCCCGAGAGTACATAATTATTTAAATACGTAGCACTATAAAAGCATTGAGAGATTGGGTGGAAGGCGACAAAACAGCATTTGCACAAGGGCGGCAATACTCCTACCGTCGCGACGTCGGCCCTGGTAGCGTATCCGACTCTTAAATGGAATCCTGTCTTCTTTGTTGTCGTTGATACGCTCAGTGCAGTGGACCGTAAAAGTGCCGTTTATGTGATAATTGTAATGAAATTAATTAGTAAATATTGGACCATTTACTCAAACTAGCAATGATAATTATTCCAGCTAAGATCACGAACGCGTAACTGTCCTTTTAATGATTGTGTGATGCATTTAAAGACCAAACTTGTTTTGTAAATATCCCGACGGAAGAACTGAATATGGGTGCGTCATTCAGTTATCATGAAGCTCCCGTGCCTCTCTGCACTACAGAGAGGGGGTCCCGCTAGAGGCCAGCTCCAATCGCCCATTCCGAAACTCGGTCTTTCGATGAATGTCGCTTTCAAATGCACTCGCGACGTTCAAAAGCCGCTGCGATATATCGCTTCGCTTTCGATATACCGCGACCGCTTTATCTCGGGCGCCCTCTGTTCGTGTATTGCGGGCGAGCATAAGATTAAGGATACGACGTAAGAGTTTCCCCATGTGTCGATTCCCCCCCTCTCTTGTTAGACGTGTTTGGAAGATCACGGTTTGCGGAATACGACGAAAAGAGGCACGAGAAAGCATAAACTGTAATCCGATGCGTGATATTCCGACCGTGGTTAGTCTGGACGACTAAATACCCTTTCGCCTTTGCCGATGCATTTAGGTAGGAAATGTGGGCGGTAGAAGTTATTTTGTTGACCCAGAAAATTTTTACTTCTGATAGTTTTAAGATCAAAACATGTGGATTTCTAATTAATTCGAATGATAAAAAGCGGAACGGAACGGAAAAGGCAGAAGTTTCTTTCACCTTTCTTAGTTCGTGTAATCCGATGCTAATTTATTTTACGTTAATAGGTACGTATGGAATGTCTTCTTAAAATATATCATTTACGAAGTGTAATGAATGATAGATGATGAACAAAGAGACAAAATAGGGATAATTATTCGGAGGAGACAACGGAGACGATTGTGCTTAAATTATATTTAAAGTTCTCTGTTATCATTATTGCCATGTTCGCTGTTTTCTTTTCAGAATTATTGTTTTAACTTTATTTTTCGATTGATATAATGTACATTTGTAGGTTTCACAGCTTTATACACCCTCCCCCTTCTTCTGCGGTTGCTATTTTCTTTTCTTTATTTCATTTTCATTTCTTCGTTTATTGCGGTTTTTTAGGAAGAGAATTTAAGTAGATTTTACAGGTTTACTGGGTTTTTTTTATTTGGATGCAATACTCATTATTTTTCCCACACAGTTATATCTTTTTAAAGAATTCTATTAGTATTATATTATTATTGATTCTAGTATGTAATATAATATTTGTATCATGACGAGGGGTTAGGTGGAAGATAGGAATTCTTAGTCTCAATCTCTCCCCAAATAAAGGCCTAATATTTATAATCTAATCTAAACCCCCCTCCTCGTTTCCCCCTTCCCTCCCTCCTCCCCTTTCCCCCCACTTCTCTCCCCCCTCCCCATTTCCCCCTTCCCTCCCTCCTCCCCTTTTCCCCCACTTCCCTCCCCCCTCCCCATTTCCCCCTTCCCTCCCTCCTCCCCTTTTCCCCCACTTCCCTCCCCCCTCCCCATTTCCCCCTTCCCTCCCTCCTCCCCTTTCCCCCCACTTCCCTCTCCCCTCCCCATTTCCCCCTTCCCTCCCTCCTCCCCTTTTCCCCCCCTTCCCTCCCCCCTCCCCATTTCCCCCTTCCCTCCCTCCTCCCCTTTCCCCCCCTTTCCCCCCCTTCCCTCCCCCCTCCCCATTTCCCCCTTCCCTCCCTCCTCCCCTTTTCCCCCCCTTCCCTCCCCCCTCCCCATTTCCCCCTTCCCTCCCTCCTCCCCTTTTCCCCCCCTTCCCTCCCCCCTCCCCATTTCCCCCTTCCCTCCCTCCTCCCCTTTCCCCCCAATTCCCTTCCCCCTCCCCATTTCCCCCTCCCACTCCCCATCCCTCCTATTACACCACGCCGGTCCGTTCTACTTGCCCACTCGATAAAAAGGACGGGCCTTTTTGTGGCGAGACGAGTAATATGTTCTAATCATTCGATGCAAGTCCCTAAAGAAGTAATCGAATAAAATGTTCGAATTTAATCGATGATTTTAACTTTCTCCTTATGTAGTAATGGGAAAGTATTGTAGATCACGAAAAAATCGACTTAGAGATTTCAACGGAAATACATGTTTTGAGGTCCCTAGAACACGTTTAGACTATTTTCGGAATTATGTCTGTGTATGTGTGTGGATGTATGTGATTTTGGGCGCTCTAACTCAAAAAGTAATTGTCGTATTAATACCAAATTTCATATAAAACACTTTAGCATGAGCACAAAGAACTTATTAGTTTTTGGACAATACCGGTTAACCGGAAGTCGAGGTTTATTTGAAACCCGATTTGATTTTTGCGATATTTCTTCGTTAAAACATCATTATTGTATACATTGACCATTTTAAAAATTTAGAAAATATAATTTCCTACATCTTTTATTTCAAACAATTTTCCATAGCAGTTATTGTTTAGGAATTACTTATAAATAATCGGTTTTTTCGGTTTCCGTCAAATACTCCTTAAAAACATCGTTGTTGGTAATCTTCGTGAGGACCAAAGTTGTAGAGAATAATATTTCTTCCAACCTTTGTTTGAAACAAATTTTCGTAGAACCATCCATTTCGGAGTTATTTTGCTTTTTCTTAATTTCCAGTATACAGCGCTACCACCATGTAGCGGTGAATTCTGTAAACATATTCAAAATATAATTTACGGCAATAAGGACGACTGTATTCTTTTACGATACGAAATAATAATTTTGCCTCATAATGCTATTCATAATAATTTAAATATCTACACCCCATATATGGAGAAAGTCATGTGTTGACCACATCAGATTTTATCTTTTTCCGAGTGATTTTCTACTCTCCTACCCCTTAAAGATGTTATCTGACGTCATTTGTCTATTACTGCCAGCAATAGCAGCGGCTTTACAGCAACATGTGAACCGAAGCGACCATTTTTTTCTCCTGTTTAATTCGAGTGGTCTCCTCCCATTTTTCTATTTCAGTTTTCTCTCTCTCTCTCCTCAATATCTCCTGTCCTCTCCCTTTCTAATATCCTCTCCTCTCTCCATACCCTCCCTCCCTTCATACCACCCCCTCCCCTCTCTCCACCCTCTCCCCCCTCCTCTCTCCCCCTCCAATCTCCTCCCCTCTCTCCCCCTTTTCTCCTCACTCTCGTCTGTCCCGTATTGATCTGACGACGAGGGTTGGTCGGGCCGAGAGTACACGCCGCCATTCTACCGCCACCCCTTTTTACCTCCGGTCGCCTCTCCCTCTGATTTCCTCTCTCTCTCTCTCTCTCTCTCTCTCTCTCTCGCTCCTAGTCCTTCTTTTACTTCCTTTGTCTTAATCCTATATTTGAACCTTCTCCAACCAGTGGTTGGCGAACTCCTAGGACACTAAGGGCTCTGAGATAATTCTAAGAGATTCGCGAACAAAATTTGGTCTTTTTCGCCTCTCGGCTTCCACATTTCCTACCGATATTTTTATTTTCTTCTGATTAATAAAATGGTTTTATTTTCAATTTTTAAAATTTTTTTTAAGAATTATAATTTAATTATACTGGGTATTAACAACAATCGTGTTTAAAAACAGGTTATGCCTGTCTGCATAGAATTTAATTATCAAATTATTCCATCAGTTTCTACAAACTGCTGGCAATATTTGATGGAGACGTAGATTTTATTGCAAATGTGCTACTCATCATGTATTTTATTTTTAATGTATTAAACTGGTTCAAAAAAATATTTTTACAATATTTATTCTCTGACAATGGATTAATCACCTAAACTGTGATAGCTCGAGGTAATAGAAAAGGTGCTCGCCAATGCATTTCTCTGCCTTACTTCGGCCCGAATGCTAATGGTTTTTCTCAACTACATTAAGTTTCATATTTATTTATTTAATATAGTTTTCACTAGCTCATAAACAGCACTTCACAGCCTTTAAAATGAGCGTAACAACAATAACAAGGTCGAACACACATGATCATGCTCTAGGCAGGATTCGAATTTGCGATCCTAGCATGGGGAACTATACGCTCTCCCAAGGCCGGTACTTTTTTTTGCGAAAAGGTCAAAAGATTTCTTCTTAGTTACACGATAGAACGCGGTTTCTAAATGATTGTTTTTAATAACAAAACAGGTGACCAATTTTGTAGATAGTCTATTTTGCCATTTCTGCCCCTCATTTTAAACAATTGTATATAATGACATAATCCATCGCTACGATGCGGCCCTGATGCCACTTCCAGTTTGACATGGCTGCACCAGTGGGCGGAGTTTCAATATAGTCAGCCGTTTAGGATGACGTTTATCAGGGCTTATTTGTCGGGTGTTTTGCTTGAGAATGTCGTCTTTCTTCTTTTTCGACTTTATTCTTCTCTTAAGAGTCGTTCCCCTTCCTCGAATTTATTTGTTTCTTTTATGTTTGCCATCCACTCTCCCCTCTGCTCCTCGCTCCTCGTTCCCCTTCCTCAATTTCGAATTCTGAAGAAGCAATCTTTCCGCCAAAAATACCCTCCAAATGCATTTACTGCTGCTGGAAGGTTTGCTATCCCTGACCTTCTTCAACGGAAACCCCGTTTCCATTCGCCACCCCTTTTATCCTGACCCTTTATATTACCCCTCACCCTCCATTCCCCACACACCCGACCACTCCCCTCTTCCGATCCACTTTCCACTCTTTTGCATTTGTTTGTATTCCTGTGCCACGCCCTTCCTGCCATCTATTAGTTTAATATCTCCTTAGCCGCCGCTTTTTGTTTTCTCCCATAAGCGGTATCGGAGACAAGGACAGAACAGAATGACCATTTCATCTCTTGTTAACTTCTTCTTCGACGCTGAGGAATTGCGACCACTTTATAAATGTTTCTTAAACTCTGCTCGAGAAGATGGCTTCGCGACCAATCGACTTTCTCGTTCATTTTCCTCGGATCCATTAAATTTTATGCCGTGAGCCGGGAAACGATTTCTCTCAACGATCATAAAAAATCGTTCCGTCGTCATAGTAGACGTTGATGACCCGAAAGCCGTTTCTATCGACAGGTAGATCACCGCCGGCGTTATTTATCCTAGTAAGCGAACTTGAGCATCTAAAGAGGTATGCGATGTCGATGAGACTTGTTTTGTGTCGCTACGTACCTACATACGTCTCCGTCGCTGACGAAGGGCTTCTGTCCGAAAGCTCCTCAAATTTGTGTTGTTTTTCGTGTATTCAGCACCCCCAGCGGCTCTCCAATTTTGGTAAGTGTCCACTGGGCTCCCTCCAACACCTTGTTGCCACTTTTATTTATGTGTGTATGTATGCACAGAGCCAGATAGAGCGGGGGCCAGCAGGGCCATTTGGCCCGGGCCTCGGGCCCATAGGGACCCCCAAAATTTATTGTAAAGGTTATGTGTTCAATATATTTATTCTAATATATTGGACAAATAACTCTGGCGCAAATCAACAGTTAAAGGGGAATGGGAGGGTTGGGCTATGTAGAGATATAGAAGAAGATAGAGAAGAGATAGAGAAAGATAGAGATGATCGCCTATCGGCTACCGCTCAAAAATTGAATTTTATTGTCCAATCGGCATCATACTATGTATAGTGGGCAAGTATTGTAATTTTAACAGATCTACAATGTCTCAAGAAAGGCTAAATGGACTATAAATTCTTCACATAAATTCTGACGCGCAAACAATAGATTTTTCAACGATAATAAAGAAATTTACAAAAACTAAAGCTCGAAAAACATTTTAAAAATAATTTTAATTCGTTTCAATTTTCAATTCGGGTAATGTTATATAGGTCGTCAAATTATATCTCAAATAAATGTAAATTATATTTCAATTATAAAGCATTGTAATCGGTGACTGGCCTGGGCCCCATATCATCTCTCTCAGGCCCTGTGTATGCATGCTTAAGGAAAAGGAAAGGTGATGATAAAGGTGACAACAAGGCGTTGGAAGGAGCCCAGTGGACACTTACCGGAATTTGGAGAGCCGCTGGGGGTGTTAAAAGAAAAACGGAAGAATCACACAAAAAAAACACAATGTACTGCATCGCAGACAATATTTTCTGTTGTTTCAGGTATTGAGGATGCTTCAGTTTCCACCGTGTTATGAAATTTCATTTTTCTTCCTTTTATTTTCGAGGGCACAGCGGTATTCCTGTTTCATCGCAAAATTTCTTTGTCTCTTCCATATACTCTTCCAGTCGTGACTCTAAAGTCCAAAAAATAAATCTTTAAAGAAATAATTGTTTACTTTAGTTAAATACCCCCTTTTAAAATATGCATTAATCATTTTGTTAGATCATCTTGGGGCGCCAAAAAAATCTTCTGCCAAATCTGCGCCAAAAGTGGTCACTACGGCCATGCATATACACACATACACATAAGATGCGTAGCGTACATGCGATGCACCAGGGCCCCCAACCAAAGGGAGCCCCCTCAAATGCCCCTGACAGCTTATATCGAAGCTATGAAAGAGCGGAGACAAAAGTAATGGGGCCCCAAAATCGAATTTTGCACGGAGGCCCCATAAGAGTTTGCTACGCCACTGATACACACACATATACACAGGGCCTATAGGTGCAAAGGGTGCATCGCACCCGGGCGTCAACATATTAGGGGCGGCAATTCACGGGCGGAGGCAAGAATCTCTTAATTTTGTGTTTTGAACAATTTATTTCTGAAATTAAATACAACTTTAAATCTAAAAATCTAAAAAAATATGGGCCATTACCGGTATTATTAAGGTGAATTTACCCCTTGACCCTAAGAGTTCGCGCGAGGTCTTTTAGACCACACCCTTTTCTTTATCTTAATTTTATAACTAGCGGCGGATTTATGAGCCGCAGGGCCCTGCGCGCAGCCCTTTTTGGGGGCCCTATTCGTTCACCTAAGTAAATGTGACTATGTCCGAAAATGCGACGGAGCTAAATCCATAAAAATGAGTTAATAATACGAGTTATCTTTTTTACTATGTTATTAAATAATACCTTTTGTTTTTAATTAATGCTTTACATATGCAAAGAATTCGTTTATTTAAAATTCATAGTAGTAGAAATAAACTTCACAAGCCTTTATTTATTTTTCAACCACGAAAAAGCGAATAAGGATATCACGAAAGGAGAAACTGATCGTAAATAGGAACCGCGAAAAAGCGAAACACAAGGTCCACCCAACACACACATACACAGTGCCGGCCCAGGCCTTTTTACGAGTGTGGGCAAGAATTTATTTGGCCGCCCCTAATAAAGGAATTCTTTAGTATATTATGTTAGTATTTTACTAAATTTTCCCGATAGCGCTGTTTTCTTGGAAAGAAACTCTTGGTTAGCGAAGTACATAATAGTAGTAACTAACTTTGCGTTGGACTAAATATCTTAAAATTAACTTGACACCTTTTAAATAAGAATGAGATTTACTTCTTCCGCATTGAATGATCGGTATTTTCCTCATTTCGTAGAAATACGCTTCTAATACTGCCCGGAAAAATTATTTGATTATTGTATATGCCAACAACGAATTATTCCTTATGTAATGATTTAAAAAATATTAAAGTTTTCTGCCAATCGCTTTTTCAGAAATAGCTTACCAAATTATATACATATAAATAAATATTGCACTTTTCGTAATCTCGTTATATTCAGGATGATACAACACACCCAGCTCTCGATTGACGCGGTTCTTGAAAATGGCGGCGTAAATCAAACAATTTTCGATGCGATGTAGATGGGCGTTTTCCAGTCATAATATGGACAAAAAGTTCACAACAAACTAAAACCACACGAATAATCACAAGAGAAAAAATATCACTCACACTACGACAACGGTTGCGCGAGAACAGAAGATTCCTTTCGTTGGTACATAATTTTAGCCACGTAATTCTAAACTAATGTCCGCGTTATTCCGAAAACGTGTAAATGAAATCCGCGTAAATCGAGAACTGGGTCTATATATATAAAGAGTAAAATGATAAGAAACCAACCTGTAATTCAGTGAGTGAAGAAAATCGTCCAGAGCACAAAAATTTTGAGATAATTCTTCCACAACTGACAATGAAAGACTGGCGGAAAGTATCAAAAATGTCGTATAGGAGGAGTGAGAGGAAGGAGGAACTTTCAGTTACTTTAGGGAAAACCCGTTCCGAAATCGCGGAGGCGATGGACGTTTCAAAGAATGCGCAGCTCCACAGAGGCATCTGCACTAGAACCGAGATAAAGGAGAAATACCTCCTCTGAAAAGGAAACCGAGCCTCTTCCGCTAATCACTGCAAAAATCTGCAACCCGGGGTGTAAAGGGTAGCGATGCGTGTTCGCCATTGTCCTACTGTTGGAAAGGTCGTTAGAGAGGCCGAGAATGGTAGCAGAAGAGGGGTCGACATTGGGTATGGGTAATCTCAACCTGGGTACTTCTTCCGTTTGGTGCCATTGACCTTTATAAGGGAACCGAAAGATAAGTCCTTTGTTTACAAGAGCCTTGACGTCTCCAACATCCGAGAAGGATAGAACAATTCGGGAAAAAACCCATGTCAGCGGGATAGAAGCATCATAGAATATCAGCCCTCGCGGAGAGGGCTCAATGGGTCATAACTCAGCGGACGGCACGCGGCACAGACGCCAAAGGACAACGCCACTTTCTTGCCCTCGCCCATAATTGCATCCTCATCTCTTTTGTTCGACGCCCTTTCCAAAACAAGAATCCAACGACATGGGAAAAACCATGTCGGCGGTTGGACAGATGGAAAAATTTCGGGCAACGGAATTTCCGCGCCGTTCCCTTTACATACTCGCAAATAAGTCGCTGGAGGGAATAGGACTTTTAGCCGCGGCAGATGGCCGCGTCGAGATGTCCTAGACCCGTCGCTGTATGGCCGCCCCTCCGACCGGCCGCCTGTGGCTTTTGCCGACTTTGCCCACGCCTTGGACCGGCCCTGCACATACATACACATATACATACAAACATAAGAGTTCTTGCTAATGAATTATCTACAACCAGCTCCCGCCCCTCCTTTTTTCGCCGGGTATATCAAAATATACAAAGAGATTACTTATTTATTAACTGCTAATGCATCTTTCTGGCACCGCCTAAAGACACCTTCGAGCTCTCACTCACAATTCTTTACTGAATAACTGGCTACCGATTTCTGCAGTCTTGGGGGTATTCCCCTTAAATCCCAAACAGCCAACCTGCTCTTTTGGATTAATATTACCAATGACTGAGCCGTAATGTAGACATTGAGCTGTAAAGGTTGGCGAAACCTTTTTTAAAGGGATATCCCCTTATTCCAGCGTTGGTTTATCACGTCATTTCAATATATTTTATGGTTTCAAATATATGTTTATACATATTACACATAATGACAATTTTGGCATCCCTAGAATGAAGGGCCCCACCCTCATCCAGCCCTGTTCGCAGGCACCTTTTGCTCTGACCTTTATGTTCGTTTGAGAATGTTTAGGTATCTATCCACATGCATGAAGAGTACAGAAATCTGATATATCTGTTTTTGCAAAGTTTATTTCGCTCGTCGTTTCGTCAAGGTCGCCTGTTTTGACATTTGGGGATTATTATTTTTTAATAGTATAGGGTGGATAGGTGCAAAAAATGAATCCCAGTATGCACCAATGGCTTCGCCCACTTCGGTGAACACATTGAAAGATAACGAGGTTACAAATGTGAGGGGGAGCAAGAACAGCGTTCTCAAACACGGTCCTTTCTATCAAGTTCTCACCCTACCCTCGCAAACCGCGGGGGTTACGTTCCTGAATAGTACCGCGGTTGGTAAATACTTAAGTACATATATTGGAAATTTGGGGTTAGGTTCCACGGTTCGTATTACTATACCATATATTATTGATCACTTGCATTACTCGCTTATCTCTCACTTAAATACAGGGTGTCTCAAAAATATGTATACACACTTTGATGATTAATAACTTGTGTGTTTATCTATAAATTTTAATATAATAATTGCATAACATAGAGTATATGTTCGAATAAAGATAAAATGGCAAACATTACATGTTATATGTTTCAATGTTGCATTATTCTTACAATTATGCAATATTTTTGTACAGCATTATTGTTTTTATTGTTTCAATTGTTTTGTTTTAATTGTTTTTATTCTTTCAATTGTTTTTATTGTTGCATTAGAAATGGATAGCAAAAGACACGTTTGAACAACGCAAATTTGTACTGAAATGGTACTGGAAATCTGAAAATGTAAAGGAAGTCCAAAGACAGTGGAGACGTGAATTTCAAACAGAACCTCTCACCCGAATTACGATTTCACGTATTCGTGACAAATTTGAAACTGACGGTACCGTTCAAAATATGCATAAACAAAGATCTGGAAGACTTCGGACATCCACAAACCTTAGGAAGTCAGAAGAGGTGCTGCAAAGATTTTCACAATCACCAAAGAAATCCATCAGACAATGTTCTCGAGAAACACAAATCAGCAGGTCAAGTGTTCATCGCATTTTAAAGAAGGCAAAATGGAAAAGTTACATCCCGAGATTAGTGCATGCACTGAATGAAGATGATTCTGATCGCCGAGTTGAGTTTTCTGAATGGTTTCGTTAAAAAATAGCGGAAGACGCATCATTTGCCAACAAAATTATTTGGTCTGATGAAGCAACATTCAAGTTGAATGGTACAATTAATCGTCACAATTGCACGTATTGGTCCATAGAGAATCCACATGTTACTGTGGAAAGGCATGTAAATTTACCGGGGATCGCAGTGTGGTGTGGTTTATCATCCAAAGGTTTGATTGGACTATTCTTTTTTGATGCAACAGTTTCTGGTATTCTGTACCTCAACATTCTTCAGAGATCAATTGTACCACAAATTCGTCAGCTGTATGGGGATGAGGAAGACTTTTATTTTCAACAAGATGGGGCACCCTCCCATTTTCATAGTGATGTCAGAAGTTATCTTGATGGAACATTTCCAAACAGGTGGATCGGACGAAGAGGCAGTGTTGACTATCCTCCAGATTCACCAGACTTAACACCACTTGATTTTTATTTATGGGGTTACCTTAAAGATAAAGTTTATGCCACTAAACCTACAACACCTGCACAGTTAAGACAAGCAATCGAAGATACGTGTCGCACAATTACAACAGAAACGTTAATTGACGTTTGCAATTCAGTTATTCAACAATGTCAGCAGTGTATTGACCAGAATGGAAAACTATTCGAACTGTTGAGATAATGCAACATTGAAAAATCTAACATGTAATGTTTGTCATTTTATCTTTATTCGAACATATACTCTGTCATGCAATTATTCTATTAAAATTTATTAATAAACACACAAGTTATTAATCATCAAAGTGTGTACATATTTTTTTGAGACACCCTGTATATTATATAAATATTACGAATACAATAACATGCTGTTCTTTCCTTACGATCTCTCTGGTTTGGCATAGTCGAAACTCCCGTAGATGAAAAATGTGTGACGAAAAACAATCACCGCCGAGAAATAGCTTTCCGCTGTTCGGAACTACATATTCTACCCCAGAATGAATTCTTTTTTTAAGAATTTCTTCAAACGTATCACACTATGCATAAGCCAAACTACTGATTAAAACAAATACCGACTGAAGGATTACAAACGCCCCGTCGGTAACGGAGAAATTACGTGCATACTACGACGTACATCACATTGTATACAATTTACTACGGTCTTCTAATCTTACCCGGCGTTTTTTTGCATTTAAACAAATATTATTACGCACAAATTCAGAAAAATATTAAACGTTTAATGTATTTAGTATGCTGATATGAATAATACACAACTAAACACGTCGTGTGAACTTGCGGTGCGCGAAAAGCATGCGTATGCTGATGTGAATAATACACAACTGATCGCCTCGTGTGGAATGTAGAGACTTGTGGCGGGCGAAAAGCGTAATCGTACATTACGGCAGCAAAGTAATAGCAAGCAAGTTAGAACAACAACATAGCCTTTGTGAGTGAGTGCAGATGACAACAAAGTCATACGATGCGCGGGATTATCGTGTTGAACTTGTGGCGCGCGAAAAGGATAAGTAATCGTGTCAGTACGGCAGCAACATAATAGCGAGCAAATTAAAACGACAACAAAGTCTTTGTGAGTGAGTTAAGATGACAACAAAGTCATAAGATGCGCGGTATTTAAAAGTTTTCTTGGTTCGAACCGTGGATACGCAAGGGAAATGTCCGCGGTTGGGAAGGGTGGGACTCAATATGTAGACCGCGTATATTCCAGGGCCGCGGTTAATAAACCCGCGGTTGGAGAGGGAAGGGTGTACTTGGTAATCTTTGGTCGGCCGCATCGCTCCAACGGTTTGCGTGACGTCACAGCCTTCCGCTACTACGACCGCTACACTTTAACCAGGGAGTAGGTGAAATGAAGAGTGTCAACATTGCATCACACACTATATTATTGTAGCATTAACAGGCACAGCACACAAATACGCCAGTTTAGTTTGCATTACTGGATTAAAAAGTAACAGTTTTCATCGGCAGAGATGAAATGATAAGTTATAATAATTATTTCGTTTTTTGTTTGAACTCAGAGTTGAATAAACGTTCAAAATGTCCAAATCATTTTTTTTTATTTTGGAACACGGGGGCCACTAATCCTCAGCCCACCTTATATTTAACTCTAATCTCAGGCCTCCTCAGTACCTTTTCTCGAATTCACTATCCATTGACTTATGGATCTGAGGGACTTTTACTGTCAGCGTTTCTTATTTTTATAGGGATTTTCTCTAATGCGCGTTAGTTTCTCTTAGCTGGTTGCGAATGGCTTTTCATTGCGTTTTGTTATGACGTCAGTTGTTATCCACACTACGAAATTCGTGGATGAGTGATTATTTATCATACCCTCAGTAAAAACTGTGTCATCCCTCAATGAAACCATCGACCGTGATGTTTACGTTGGATCGAAAAATCTACCTAGGAGCCTAATCGTAAAAATTAGGCGATTCTCGCGGATTAATGAGGAAGGAAGACCATCACAGGGGAACGATGGACCAGGGAAATGTTTTTTTACCGGAAAGAAATCAGGAAGACCTGCACCTCTTAGTGTGTTGTGCTGAAAATATACGTATTTGCAGAGAGCATGCGGTTGCTAGATGAGTCTGCTGTTCCGAAATTCAAGATAAGAGAAATATGATGAAGATTAAGTCCAATAAAATTTAATAGATCTTTATTTACATATGAATTTTTATAGTTGTTCAATTTTTATTTAAAACTAAATTTAATTTATCATACAACGAAGCATTCTGTTCATTGTAAAGCTTTTTCGAAACTGTTGTTGTAAATTTACCCACAGATTAAGTACATGCAGCTATATTAATAAATAATTAAGAAAACTTAAATAACAATCGGTAATTTGGATATTCTTCCTGATTTTCCAACGCGGTCAAAATGACTGCGCTTAAGTTTAAAGATGCGTTAGCGAGCATAAAGCTAAGGCCTGACCGTAGGACATTTCTCCTTTGACGCCACAGAAGTCGCCCTCGGATACAAATTGCCCCGCTATACATTTGTAGAGTCCGATCGCCGGGAGAGAAGGAAATTCCTACATCTCGCTCTGCCGTTCACCTCTAATTGTAAGTATGTTCAAGTGCGTCTAATTGTAAGTATCTTCCCCCTCTCCCTCCCTCTCTTCCCCTTTCCTTCTTTTTTTTTTCTCTTCCTCTTTTCTTTTTCCCTTCTCTTCTGTCTGTCTGTCCGCTCTCCTTTCTAGTCTCATTCCCTTTTTCCTTTCCTCCGAGTCATTCTTTCGTTTAATCATTGCCAGCGCCCCTCCTCAATCTCCCTCTGCCCCTCCCCCCCTCTCCCCCTTCCCCCCCTCAATCTCCCTCTTCCCCCTTCCCTCCCCCCCCTCACTCTCCCTCTCCCCCTCATTCTTAGATCTCCTCTTATGCATTTCCCTCGCTGGATTGTGTATTTTTACTGCGCATTTTTTTTTACCTTCCTTCCGCGTCACTTGTTCCCATAATCGCCGCTCTCCAGCCGGCGCACACCTACTGGCGACCTACTTCGACACCTACCGCACGTGATTCCTATTCTGCCGCGAGGATAGAGCGCTGTATGCACGATGCACTGTTGCCGAGTCAACTGGACTACGTACGCATCTGACTGTAAACTGCACTGAAGTTGTCAATTATTCAAGTATCGAGTGTAAACTTTCCAAAAACGTTTACTAAAAGCTGATTTCGAATAAAGAAACGCTCCGTAAAAGTTATAATACTAAACTGGAGCTCCATAACTCGTTCGTTATAACTATAGATAATAATATAGTGGGTTCCCCTATTGATATTCGCATCCGGGGACTCTTCAGTGCTTGGCCGACTCTGACCGCACCTATCGCTGCCACACAGTAGCCGAATTATGTCAAACTATAAAGTTATTAAAATATTCTAAGAATAAATGGAAGTGTTTGATACCAGAAACAAAACTATTTCCCATAAGTATTTTACAGAACAATGTTATCTTCCGATTCACGAGCACCATGCTTTTCTGAAATTTAGTTCGTAAATAGGATGCTATTTTCCAATACGTAATAGATATAAGAAGATAAATGGATACGTGCGTTCTTACGTGTTTATCTCGGATGAATGCCTATTTCAGTGGTCGTCAACCTAGTATTTATATGGGTTTAGATACAGCTCACCAAACCATATCCGATAAACACAACTAGCCCCCCCCCGATTGTGCGGTGGGCAGAGGATGCAGAACGAGCCGCCGCCTGCATTACTCTCAAAATACCATTTGGAGAGACAAAATAATTCTTATATAATAAAAAGCAATTCTCTGTCTATAACGCTAACTTTTCTCTGTCTATAACGCTAACTTAAACGCTAATAACTCGAGAAGTAATGAAGATAGAAACTCGAAATTTGGCAGGGATGCTTGATTAACACTTTTTCAGGCGACGACGAATTTAAATCGCGAAAAAATTCCTTGGTTCGACTCCAATGGAGGTATTTCCATTTCCCATTACTTAACATGTAAAACGCGATTTTTCGACGTGCAACCTCTTAGTCATTTGGAAATTAAAATTAGAAGGAATTAACCTACGACCTTCGGATTTGAAGAAAAAATTATAAAGTTTCTTATTCTGTTCATCTTTTTTCGCCCACAGTTCGAAATATCCCATGTTAAACGTTTAATTTACATATTTTATGTAAATCTTGCAATTTTATCGGAATGTTGCCATGGTGACTAATTATATTGTTAGACCTCAAAATCCGATTGTTATATCAATTCTTATCCTATCTATATATTATGCGCGTAGTGAAGCTGCGTCCGTCCGTCCGTCAGTCCGTGCGTATGAAGCCTCGCGTAATTATATCGGCGTATTTCTCGAGAATCGTTCGTCGTAAAGATATGCGGTAAACGGCGTTCTGTTGCTACTGGCTATGAGGTTCCTGGAAAAATATTTTCGTTTGCTGAAGTGTCCCGGGTTCGAGTCCAGGAGACAATTATATTTTCCCATAAGTTTACACGGGATTTTCAATTTTTCAGACTGCAAGGTTTTTTTCCTTCATTCGTTAAAATACGTAAATATGGACCGATTTTCTTCCTTTTTGCTTCATTCGACGGCTAAAGCTGTATAATATCTTATTTTTGCGATGTTTACACGTTATACGGTCGCCTTTTTCAGAAATACGCATTCTTTTTTGAAATTTTGCGGGTATTTCGTACTCATTCCGGGTGTTGCCAAGGAGACTCTCATTGTTGCCTCCGATTCATTTAAGGCCAATTGAACCTTCAAATAGACGAAATAAAAGCGTTATTGTTATCTTCTCTTCATTGATAATCTAAATGCTTGCGTTGACGTCGCCTGTATAGTAGGTCCTTTTTAAAAGCAGTCGTTTATAGACACTTGAAGGAAAGCAACTGTTTGAACGATAATCATTGGAACAAAGGTGAGGTAGAATTAAAAAATTTTCCCCTTTGAATATACCGCGATATTAAACTAGCATTGAGCAATTCTGTGACATTGTGATCACGTAATTGCTCTAATATATTGCTGTAAAATCGCAGAAAATTTAAAAATGCCAAGGGGTAGACCAGTGAAAAGGAGAGCTATTAGCCCAGCTACAGCTTCCAGAGAGAGGAAGAGGAGCCAGAGATCAAAGGAAGAGTACTGTAGGGAAGAGAGAGAAAGAGATGCGGATTGCCCGTGTAGATGTACAAGAAAGACAAAGAAATAGGGAAACACGTCAAATGAATAGGGAACAAAGAAGATCTAACCCAGGGCCGAACTATTTAGATTATTTGCAAGCGTAGCTGCAACGGGCTGCTAGTGGGAATATAAGTGCGCTTTGAATGCTTTAATACGAGAGAGGGAGGGGGGGGGAGAAAGGAGAAAGAGAGGGGGGAGAGTGAGAGGCAGAGAGATGGAGGAAGGCAATAATATAAACTTAATTAAAGATTATTGATGGGCTTTTATACTATTTGTATTACTACGTTTTAGTGATACTAGCTGAGCCCGCGCAAAATTTGCGCGTTTAATTTTAAATTGATTCATAAAAAAATTAATAAGTTTGTAAATAAGTTGATGTTAATAATTCATATTTTACTCTAGCAATGAATTTACACAGTATTGGATACTTAGATATTTGACTCCCAATGTAAGGTTTGCGTGTTAGAATCTCACTGAGGGAAAGGCAGTGTGCGCATATTAAAAAAATGTTATCCTTAGGTAATCAGAAATCTGTATTTTATAAGTTATGGTAGAGAGTAAATTTACTCGTAACGAACTACCCCGAGCGTATGAACAAGCTTTCCATAGAGGAAGGAATAAGCGATCATAATGCTGTGTACGTAGAATTTAAGCTAAAAGTGGAGAAACAGGTTAAGGCTAGAAGACTCGTATATATGTACGCCAAAGGCGATTTCTCGAAATTTAGGTCTTTTTTACAGACACAATTCCCTTATTTCTGCGGGGCATCTATCGACGCTAGTACAGAGGAATTATGGTGCGTGTTCAGGGATATGATGCGAGAGGGTACGGATAAATTCATTCCACATAAAGTTAAACGTGATGGTGCGGAACCAAGATGGTACAACCAGAAAGTTAGATGCGCTCTTAGACGGCAAAGAAAACTTCACGCTCGCTTAAATAGTAATTCTTCAAAAGTCACAGAGGAACAGAGGTCAATGATACGGCATCAATACAGAGAGGCGCGCTCAAGAGCTAGAGTAACAATGCGAGAAGCATTTAATGATTACAAAAAGAAAGTTTTGCATAATAATTTGAAAGAAAATCCGAAAGCATTTTGGTCGTACGTTAGAGAGGTTCATGGTAGAGGTCCCACCATAGCGTCATTGAGAACGGAGGCAGGTGATGTAGTACACGATAGCGCGGAAAAAGCAAACTTGTTAAATGAACACTTTCAGAAAGCGTTTACTTCGGTGAGCAACGAGTTTGAGGAACCAGATTCGAATGATAAGGGAAATTCGATGGAAGATTTGATATTCTCCGAAACAGGTATCGCGCACCAGCTAGAGTCGATTAAGCAAAATAAGTCTCCCGGGCCGGAGGGCATACCCGCGCGTGTGTTGAAAGAGCTAGCCTCGGTAATCGCACCTTACTTGAAAATAATATTCGAAAAATCCGTTGCACATGGTACCGCTCCAAAAGACTGGAAGCTAGCATACGTAACGCCCATCCACAAAGTCGGTGATAAAGAGAACCCCGAAAATTATAGACCGATTTCCTTGACGTCATTATCGTGTAAGATTCTAGAACATATAATCGTTAGCTCTGTTCTGCGTTATTTAGATGGTCGTTCTTCGCTAAGCAAAAACCAACACGGGTTTCGGAAAGGTAGGTCATGCGAAACGCAGCTCGCCCTGTTCGTAAACGATTTGTTGCAATGCGGAGAGAAAAACAGTCAGGTTGATGCAATTTTTATTGATTTTAAAAAAGCGTTTGACAAAGTACCCCATAATAAATTAATAGGAAAACTAGGAAAGTACGGCATAAACCCTAATATCGTGAGTTGGGTAAAAGACTTCCTCTCAGACAGAAAACAGATAGTAGTTATTGATGGGAAATCTTCATACCCGGTAAAAGTCGCATCAGGTGTTCCACAGGGAAGTGTTATTGGCCCACTGCTATTCCTGATATATATAAACGATATCTGCTCGGTAGTTCGCTGCAAAATAAGACTTTTCGCAGATGATACCGTTTTATATAAGGAGATAACGAGTCAGGATGACCAAAAATCGCTTCAGGAAGATTTAAACGCCCTTTCAGCATGGTGTCAACATTGGAAAATCGAAGTTAATCACAGCAAATGTTCCCTATTGAGTTTCTGGAAGAGTAAGAACAATGACTTAAACTCGGAGTACAGAATTGATAGATTGAATATCCAATCTGCAGAGTACGTTAAATATTTAGGAGTCACCATTTGTCGTGATCTATCGTGGAATATGCATATTCGGAGGATCGTAGGCGCAGCTAATAAGAAATTGGGTTTCGTAAGCAGAATAGTAAGAAGTAGCACAGAACAGGTACGAGAAACGTGTTATTTATCATTGGTCTGATCTCAGGTCGAATACGCTTCCAGCATATGGGATCCGTACGAAAAGGGACAGATACTTGAGTTAGAAAGAATCCAACGCAGAGCAGCCAGATTCGTAAAGCAAAAGTATGAGCAAAAATTAAGCGTCACATCACTCTTGAAGGAGTTGAATTGGATATCGCTAGAGGATCGCAGAATTAGCGCTAGGTTAAGGCTTCTGGAGAAATTTAGGTCGGAAGTTCTCTTAGAGGAGGTCTCAGGAATATTAGAGGCACCTACGTACATGGGCAGGCACGATCACGAGAATAAAATACGAGAGATCGACTGTAGGACCGAGCGATACCAGAGCTCGTTTTTTCCAAGGACCATACGGGATCATAACAGGAGAGTGATCCACACGAGGGACGTTATTAGGTAGGTTTTGGTGTGCTGCACCCCCTGCCACCCACCAGTCTGGTGATTTGCAGGGTATCATGTAGATGTAGATGCGGCACAGTAATTAAATTGGTACATGCCCCAGAACCGGGGCCATGTTTTGGAAGACTACGTGCTCTTTCCTTTCGACACTCATTAGAGAGGATTAGCGAACCTCACTCGGACTCGCGTCTCGACCCCTAACTCGGGTAGTCTACCCTCACAGCGGGTGGTGAAATTACCGATCTATCATTGCAAAATTGCAATACTTTTTGCAAATAAGACGATTGAAAGTTACATCATTGCATTGCGGTGAAAATGCTGATTATTGGCGTTTTTTAAACGAAATTCTACGATACACATATCAACGGAGTTAGGAATTGCGCGATGTAGAGAGTGGGGGAGGAAGGAAACTGAAGGGACTTGCCTTAAGCTTCTTAGGAGGGAAATTTGAAAAGGACATTGCCTTTCTGAATTTCAACACGTACGGCGACTCTGTCCTTTCAGCTATCCCTTTCAAATAGTCTACAGAGCCCATAAAATATTAAACATAAAGTAACGACGATGAAAATATGATTGTTTTCATTGTCATTGGTCTATGTTACATGATTATGAAGTTCAAAATTTAATTCTTCTTTTCGCTATATTTTGCGTTTCTTGCTTTCCAACTTACAAAGGAATTTTCTCCTACATCGTATCAATCGTGTGTCCCTTCCTCTTTCAAGGTGGTTGAGGACAGAACAATTTTCTACCACATGCCGTTTATTGACCAGTATGTGTAGTCATTTACGTCTTTGATACTATTAGGTCCCTTTCTGGTCCATTTTCTGTCAGTCTGTCTTCTCCTTAATTTCTCTCTCTCTCTCCCCCCCCCCCTCTCCCTCTCTCTCTCCTCTCTCTCTCTCTCCCTCTCTCTCCCTCCCTCCCTCCCTCTCTCTCCCCCTCTCCCTCCCCCTCTCCCTCTCTCTCTCCCCCCTCTCCCTCTCTCTCCCCCTCTCTCCCCCCTCTCTCTCTCACCCTCCCCCTCTCTCTCTCACCCTCCCCCTCTGCTTCCTCCTTCCCCCCTCCCATTGGCGTTGAAATCACCCATGGCCAATTTTGAGATGGCACCTTCCTTCGTCATGCAGTACTGCAATTTCTTTGTAGAAACCTTCCTGTTTCTCATCCGGGTATGTTGAGGTAGGCGGGTAGACTTGGACTATTTGAAGTTGACGTTATTTATGTATTTGAATCACTAGTCTGTCTGCTCCCTCTGATGATCTTTGTATTTCCACGAATTTGTTTTTCAATTTTTTGTTGGCTATGAATCCAAGTCTTCCTGTTCTACCTGTGTAGGTTCCCCTATAATAGAAAAGATGTCCACTCTTCAGCTCCAGCAAAGCCTCCTTTTCTTCTTAACTCACTAAACCCTAAAATATCTCGCTTGATCTGCAGTTCTTCTTAAAGCTAGTTTTCGCCGGACAAAGAAGTAACATTTAGGTTAAAAGAATCGAGTTAGGATGAGAAAGAGTGGCAGTGGGTGTTTAACCTCTGGGGATTCTTAGCACCCTCTGCCTTCATGCCTTGTTCCTGACCACTGCCACGGACAGGAGCAATCCAGCATCCGGAGAATTCAGGATTAATTACATAAATACATTCTTGCCCATTTCGCCTTAAAATGATGGCGTTGTTTAGACTTGCTGAAGTTGATCGTTCGTTAGATCGAGTTTTTGAGATCGTAAATCAAATCTGTAATGCAAAAATTCTCGTTTGTGCGATCGGAAGTTTATAAATCGGATGTTCGTAATTCGGTAAATTACATTATGCATTGATTGATCTAATACTGGAGTTTTCCATATTGTAAAAGCGTTCAAACGTTTTGGCGGTTTAATTTTGTAAATATTAATTGAAGTTAAGTTCCGCCACGTAAACCGTCAATTCATAACATGCGCAATGAAAGTAACACTTCAGAAGAGTGTATGCACTAAAGGCCATAAATGAAATGAAAAAATATCCTCTCTGTCGCAGATTCCATTAAGTTTTCAAGTTCGTAATTGGGCTAATTGTCGAATGATGAGTTTGCGCTTCATTACTTGGCGTGTTAATCATGGCTTCAATCAATATACATCGACTAATAAACACGTCAAACGTTATTTTTTAAATTTCAAGAGTGCCCTTTTCCTTATGTTAAATATAGATATCTGAGTTGACCAGAGTGACTCCTTAACATCCAATACTAATAGATTTCAAGGTTAAATCGAATTTCTGTTCACGCGAAATCCGCTAATTTCAGATCGGTTTGCCATCTAGCATCGCGCCGGTAAACCATTTGATTTGAAAGCAAAGCGCGGGTGGTTTTTACTTGTTCCACACAGCGTAAGAGGAAGTACTTATTGTATTCGTGAAAATAAATCCAATTCGAGATTTCAACAGAAATACACGTTTTGAGGTCCCCTGGGTACTTTTTACTATTTTCCTGATGTGATGTCTGTGGGTGTGTGTGTGTGGCCGTGTGTGTATACGTGAAAGATACTCAAAAACTAATTATTAGATAAGCACATAACTTTACATTTAAGATTTTTATTAGTAATCTAGTGGAAACCCGTCAAAAATGACAGGAAGACATTTCATCTTGATCGGATGAAAAAATCACTTTAACAGCTCTTCTTAATCACCACATTCTTGGTGAATGTTTTTCATTCACCATTTTCATACAAAGACTTTCATATTTTATAATTTCTTGCTCTTGTGAGGGCCACGTAGAGTTGACCATGTCCAAATACAGACTCAGGCAGGTAAACACCAACATGATCAAATGTTTGGCCCTGAACTTTATTGTCACTGCAAAAGCCAAAATGACTGGAAATTAGTCACTTTCTGTCAAATTAATGCGTGGAATAAACACTCGTTCTCCTTTGTTACTTCCCGTAATAATTTCTGCGTCGATAAAGTTATTTTGCAACATTTTTACAACCAATCGGTTACCATTCAGAAGTCCTTTTTTCTTGGATCTAATGCTCCAAATTTGAGAGGAAGATGATGTTGCGGCATACCGAATGGACATTGCTGGTTCAGAAATTTGACTGGAAAATCAATTTGATCGTTTGGATCGTCAGTTGACATGGTGTCAATGCTGCGGTATTCTTTCATTTCATCGTCTATCAAATTCAAAACATTGAAGTTGAGTTCAGTAGCTGTGACGTTTTTGGGCGTTAAAATAACTTTTTTCGACACATGTATGATCTCTTCATCTGTATTGGTTGCAATATGATCACCGTAAATTGATGAAATTAGATTTCATTTTTCTCAATGAATGAATATAAGGCTAGTTTATTCTTGGGCAACCTTAACAACAATTCGATTTTCTAAAAACAGGCTCATACGATTTTCATTTTCTAAAGATAACTAAACGATGCATTAGTATATGAGAAAGTTTGTACAATGTATGTTGTACCGACGTTTTTCTAAACAAATTGCTTTATAATATCTGCTTTCGCAGTACTTTCCTAACTGTTTTTATCCTTCATTTTTTAAATTTTTGTCACGTGCGTAAAGCAGCTATGGAGCGAAGGGGTGGGGCGAAGGGATGATGGGGCGAAGCTATGGAGCGAAGGGATGGGGCGAAGTGGTGGGGCGAAGGGATGGGGCGAAGGGGTGGGGCGAAGGGATGATGGGGCGAAGGGGTGGGGCGAAGGGATGATGGGGCGAAGCTATGGAGCGAAGGGATGGGGCGAAGTGGTGGGGCGAAGGGGTGGGGCGAAGGGGTGGGGCGAAGGGATGATGGGGCGAAGGGATGGGATTTTCCTCCGGCGACCGCCCTTCGATTCTACTCTTTGTCTAATAAAAACTCCAAGTGTAATTTGGTTGTTTATATTGTTGCTAGCTGATCCCGCGCAATCTTTGCGCGGTGAATTTTCGATTGATTTATAACAAATGATGAAATATGTAAGATAAGTAGATCTCAATAATTCACATTTAATTCTAAAAATGCATTTTCTTACACAGTAATTGATCGCTAACTTTTGTTTTTCTTTTTATTCAAATATTTGTCCTTTCTTTTTTATATATCAATGCAACCGTTTATGTAGAATATCAATGAAGAGAAGATAACCATGTGTTTAAAATAATAACGTGTGTCCCTATTCTCATTTAATTAAAAATTTATGCGTGAGCCTATTTGCGTCAATAAGGATTATGGATGTATAATATAATGGTTCTACTTACAAAGAGATAAGATTCCAGCATTCAAACGATGATAGGAAGATTCAACTGCTTTGATTAAATCGTTAGTTAAGAGCTAATAGAAACCCGTACTTGGGAAAGATAGGATGACTCCCCTTAGGCCCTCTGTTTCTCTCTTCAAGAGTGCTGCTGATTGCGAGTCCTTGCGGGCCCGGGTCGCGGAGCTTGAGAAGTTAGTTGCGGAGCTCCGCTCTAGGGTGGAAGGTTGCGAGGAGTCTTGTGTCCGGGTGGGACACGTTAGGCGCTCCTCGAGATCCCTCCGCGCCGGGATGGCGGCTCGGGTTCGCCCAAGTGCTAACGCCGGCTGGGTTTGCGGTCTCTCCACGGGTAGGGACGACTCCCTCCAGAAAGCCCGATGAGTGGAGGGTGGCTACACGTGGTAGTCGTGGGGTGGTGCTGCGGAAGCAGGTGGTATGTGAACCTACCCCTGTTAGCAACAGGTTTGCGGTGCTGTCGGAGGATGGCTCAACAAACTCTGTGACCGTACCCACCCCACCTAAGAGGAGTCGGGTTGGGAAAGGAGGGTTGTTAGTGATAGGTAGCTCCAATGTCCGGCGTGTGATGGCGCCTTTGCTATCAAGGGCCCGCCGGGAGGGAGTGGTGAGCGGGTGTTCTCCAGGTGTATACCAGGAGGTACGGTGCCCCAGGTGACGAAGGCGGTACGGGGAGAGGTCGTTGGCACGGGCTGCTCTAGTCTGCGGGTGGTGGCGCATGTTGGCACCAATGACGCCTCGAAGCGCGGCATCAAGGAGATTTTGAGTTCCTTTAGGGACTTAAACTTCGACGTCGATCGTGTCCGAGAGGAGTCTGGGGTTGATTAACCATCTGCAGCATTGTCCCGCGGATTGGCTGTGGCTATAAGGTTTGGAGTAGGGTGGAGGGGCTAAACCGAAGGGGCATGGGGGTGGATTTCGTTGACCTTCGTCCGATTCTCGGATCGTGTGGGGCACCCCTAAATGGCTCGGGGGTTCATTACACGCCGGAGGCATCCCAGGGTGTAGCGCGTAGGATCCTTGAGCATAGTAGGGCTTTTTTAGGCTAGAGAGCAGGGTAGAGTGTAGGTGTAAGGTGGTCCTCAAAAGACAAAAGTTCGAAATGTTGGGGTGCTAAGCGCTAATTTTGTTCTTCGTGTGGAGCATGTAACGTGTTCGAAAGAGGGGCTCGATACCTCAATATTTGATAGGCGCGAAACTCGTTCAAAAATTGCAAAATTCGGAGAAAACCTTCAAGAACCGATTTTGCCTCTCTAAATCGGCCGATATTCTTAAATTCTTTCATAACTTGGTAGATTTTTTTTCCTGCGAGTGTAATATAAATGAAAAAGTAATAGATTACACATACTGTCATATATTGTCATAATTTTTCAAGTGTAACATAAGATATTCTGCACTCTGGAGTAGAGACGAGTTGATTATTGAACGACATCAATTTAAGGTGTGCACAATGTTGCCTTCTTACAGTCATGGTACTTTTTTCTGTACTTTTGGACAGCTTGGAGGATGTATTGCAGCTGGCCTTCATTTTTGGTCAAGTTTCCAATGTGTTCCTCTATGAAGGCCACTCCCCTTTCGTCGAAATCATTTACTACGCCGAGGTGCCTTACTGCAGTGACAGCAGAAGCGTAATCACTTTTTGCTTCCCAAATACGTGGGTCCGTAGCGAGAAAGCCCTATTGGAGACTGAGACATTCGAAAAATCTCTTTGTATTCCATGTGACAAAGTCATCGAGGTTCTTCTTCTCAAGTCCCGTGCACAGATGGGCAGGATACCGCTTCAGAGGGTCCTGCTTCTGTAATACTAAAAGTGGCGCGCAGCTTCGGAATTGTTACTCTTTTCGGCAAAACGCACTACCATTAATTTAAAATTTGAGTCATAACTGCAACGCTGCATTGGTTTATATTCTTTAGTAAATGAATAACCTCTTTTCTCCACATGATCGCCCATGATTTTAATGATCAAAGATAAAACACAACGTCAATTTATCGTTTCAATTTGAAAAATCGTTAGAAAAATCTGATAGTTAGTATGTTATGGTTCAAGAACGATATATCTGCCGATATTTTATCACCGATAAATCTGATCAATTTATCGACGGGTATATATAAACGAAGAGTTCAGTTGCCAACGATATATCGCTCCGTTCAGGTTGGCCAGGTTGGTTGGGATATTCCAGACGACCAGCGATCAACGATTTATCGGTCAAACTGAGCGATAAATCTGTACAATGGCAACAAACGAAGCGAAAAAACGTTCAAATTAAAATATCGGCCGATTTATCGTTAGACTAAAACCTACACGTTTGTATCCTGGTAACGATAAATCGTATAGATTTATTGCTCGCGAGAAATCTGCCCGATTTATCGGACGATGAGATCGGCCGATAAATCGCACCGTGTATACCCACCTAATGACAATAATGTATCAAGCTCTTATAAACTGTTCTAAACCCAATGGAATATTTGTATGATTATTTTACGTAATTGAAACTCAAACAATTAGAGCAGTAATAATGATATCTGGACTGAAGCTAAACCTCGTGTGGTTGGGCGAGCTGAAAATTACTTCTCGTAAGCTACGTGAATTCCAATTCGTCTGACCGATCGTCTGGGTCGAATAAATGGGCTTCGACAGGTCCAATTCTCGAGTTAGTCGAATCTTGGGAGTCGCCTGTATATTATAATTACTTGATTATAACTTAAAATGTTAAAAATTGAAAAAACAGATTTTTGTGTAATTTGTGTTGTTGTTCGCGAATATAAGACGATCCTACATTTTTTGGTGCCTAAATTAGTAAAAAAAACTCGTCTTAGATTCGGGTAAATACGGTATTTAACTTTTTCAACTTAAACTTAAAAGTTTTAAACTCTAATATTGCAAACAATGTCTTCTTTAGCAACGGAATAATTAAGTTAAAATTCTAAATTCGTTAAACAAATAAAACTATTTATACAAAGTTTATAAACATTGAAGTCAATCTATTCTTAAGAAATGGTTCATATAGTATGGTAGTTTAACTCACTTCAATATGATGTATTTAATGAATAATCGAAGTTTTTCAATACAAAATATTTCTCTTCAAGTGTTTCTTCACTGCCACTAATTATCCTAAGTAAATATTGAAATAAACAGTTTAATAAACTACTCTTTTTCACTATGAGCATCAAATACATTTTGATTAGCGTTCTTTCAAAATAATAATAACGTACGAATGTTGTTTACTTCGGTTGCTATGTAATTCAATTCCCTCTCCTCTCTCACGTAATGAAAATATTCAAATCACGCTTATGGGTGAAAGATACAAAAATAGATTATATTTGCTAACTTTCAGAATAAAAATCATTTACGTTAATTGCAATGAAAATAATACCTATCCTTCCGCCTCTCGTACATTAAAAGTATTGTGTCGGAGTGTTTCTTTCGGAATGAACCAAATAATAATAATTCGTAATAAACATAGAGTACGCTGTTCGTCGTAATTTCTCATATGTTTCGCTGGCGGCCATCTTGCTGACAGACACGCAGACATTGTAAATTATAGTATACTAGTGTAATGCCCGTTGAAATATCAACGGAAGAATTATAGATAGATAGATAGATTATTATTATTTTCATTTAAAATAATTAATATCACACTTTTACATATGAAATATTTTGTCATATACAACATTTCTAGTGAATATTCTGTTGTTGATGGGCTATCTTTAGTTAAACTTAAAATAGTTGCCTCTCTTTCCCTCCCTCTCACACCCTCTCCGCCATCTTATCCTCCCTCCCCCCTCTACTTCCCTCTCTCCCCCTCTCGCTACCCCCTCTACCGCTCTCTCATCCCCCTCTCTCTCGTATTAAAAGCATTCAAAGCACCTTTATACTTATGGATTGAATTAACAATATGATATACAGATCTAACAATGGAATTGGTAGGCAAGGCAACATGCCCTTAAAGTGGTAAGATTTCCTCAAAATGTGTGAATTAAACGTTTACATTGAGAAATTTTGAACTGTAGGCGGAAAAAGGTGAACAGAATAAGAAACTTTATAAAATTTTCTTTAAAATGGTTTATATCTGAAGATTGTAGGCCAAATCTTTCCAATTTTAATCTAAAAAAGAATGAAAGCCTGCACGTCGTAAAGCCGATTTTACGTGTTAACTTATTGGAAAGGAGAAAAAACAAACATGGGGTAATTGGTGGATGAGGGAGGTGGGGTGGTGTAACCGTTAAGGGCAATGTAATAGAGCAACCAAAGGTGGCGAAGGAAGTGGGTGATACTTAAATGGAAGAGGACTAACAAAGTATTTATACAAATGAGTCAATTTGGGTACACACAATAAGGGGGAGGGATTTTGAAAAAGAAACTCATTAGCAAGTAAACTTTTTGAATCAAAATTTCCAATTTCCAATTGCTCCAGAGCGTCCAACTAGTGAACCCCTTCGTTTCCACAAACATGGAACACTTTCGGGATGAAATCACCGTTGTGTCCGTCCTCCATAAGATGCTTGATAAAATGTGATGATGGATTTTTCAATGCAAAGCACCGTTTATGTTCGTTGCGCCTTACTCCCACACTTCTACCAGTTTGGCCGATATATCAGGCCTCGCAGTTATTTTTTTTTTGAAAGCTCATTTATTCCTACATTTTTACTTTCTCATACGAAGTGTCGAGAAAGTATTGTTACGTCTGTTACTGGCTATGGAGCCTAGACGGTAGAGCGGAAATGTATGAAATCTCGTACTACTTAGGCATTTATCATACTGAGCAGAGTATACATAGAAATGCTTGACATTTCTCAATAACTAAGAGTTGTTCATTCTACGCATTTTTAACAACAATTCGATTTTCTCAAAAACGGCTCTAACGATTTTGATCAAATTTCGAACATGGTTACATCTTCATTGTTGCTAACATAAACAATCTCACAAACAAACAATTTCCTTACGTGTGCATGCACTATTTTTAAATAGGAAGAAAATGGATTATGTATGATGAAGAAAAGAATTTTAAAATGCTGTTTCCCTTACGTACAGGTATATGATTTCTTTCTAACATTCCATTGCACGAACGCGCCCATTTGTTATACGTTGTACACTTTCCTAACTTGTTACTTTCTAATACGAAGTATCGAGAAAGTATTGTTATCGCGAAAAAATTCGACCTCGAGATTTTTACGGAAATATACGTTTTAGGTGTCGCTGAATCCGAAAAAGTGGTTTTCGCATTGCCGTCTGTCTGTCTGTCCATTACTGGCTCTGGAGCCTAGACGGTAGAGCGAAAATGAACGAAATCTCGTACTACTTAAGCATTTTATCATACTGAGCAGAGTATACGTAGAAATGGTTGACATTGATCAATAATTAACAGTAGTTTATTCTACGTATTTTTAACAACAATCCGGTTTTTTCAAAAACGGCTAACAATTTTGATCAAATTTCGTACAGTTACTTGAGTTTACGTCTTCAATAATACTGTATAGTTCATATTTCTAAAAAATTAATATAAGGCTAGTTTATTTTAGGCAACTTTAACAACAAATCGATTTTCTCAAAAACGGCTCTAACGATTTTGATCAAATTTCGTACCGTTACTTGAATATACATCTACAATAATACTGTATAGTTCATATTTCTCAAAAAATGAATATAAGGATAGTTTATTCTAGGCAACTTTAACAACAATTCGATTTTCTCAAAAACGGCTCTAACGATTTTGATCAAATTTCGTACAGTTACTTGAGTACATATCTTCAATAATACTACCTCTTTAATTTTTCTCAATGAATGAATATAAGGTTAGTTTATTCTTGGGCAACTTTAACAAAAATTGGATTTTCTAAAAAGAGGCTCATACGATTTTCATTTTCTAAAGATAACTAAACGACGCATTAGTACCTATATATGAGAAAGTTTGTACAATGTATGTTGTACCGATTTTTTTGGGATGAGGTTATCAGCCTGAACGTATACAAGCTGGAATTTATTTATTATTGTATACACTTTTGCTTTATTGCATTTATTAATTTCTATTTTTAATATTTAGTATTCATTTAGTTCATTGAATATATTTATATTTTTTCTTTTCATCAGGTGAGATTTAATTTTTGTTTATATTTCTTTAATTTTTTAGTAAAAATACCTATATTTATTTTTCACTTATGGTTACCTAATTCCCATGTTAAAGGAGCAGTTGCAGGATCAATAACTTTTGCAGGTGTTTTATTAAAATTAGGGCGTTATGGGTTATTACGAGTATTTAATTTTTGATATCATATAGCTGATAAAATAAATTATTATTGAGTAGGAATTAGATTATTAGGTGGTATTTTAGTTATTTTAATTTGTTTACATCAAGTAGAAGTGAAATCTTTAATTGCTTATTCTTCGGTTGCTCATAGGAATTGTTTTATCGGGATTAATAACTTTAAGATATTGAGGCTTATACTTTATTTCGTAAACCCCGCTCTTCGAGAGTTTGTCAATAGGATCTTTAACCCTAGCAAATATTTTCGCTAAGTTGATCTACATTAAATCTGGTAATTGTAACATACGATCGCAATATCTGGTCATTCTCGTCATGTTTCGATACGAAAATTACTCCAATGATTGTTTCGCCGGTTTTTGGTAAAAAGAAAAACATTTTGTTAAGAGAAAAGTCCTTTCGGAGAAGACGCCATCTTGACAAGTGGCGCTCTCTCTCTTTCTATATAGAATACACTTCGGAGATGAGCCACGTGGCATCTCGTCGAATCGCTTCCCTCGTCATTCATACCTTCCGTCTGCTGCTGCCCTCTATAATTCGTGTGCGTCGCCAATTAAGACCTTCTCTTCCACAGTTTCCATGCGCGTATTCTCTCGCGGCCGTGCGAATCGTAAGAGTCGCTTTTCTCGTACGTACGTACAAATCTATCTTGATCGCACTCTGCCAACGACTTTGCACGCCTTTCTGCTCCCCACTGCCAGTCTGGAGGAAGATAAACTAAAATCTCGCGGTAGTCTCCATACTTGCCTCTGACGAGTCATCGTGCGTCATTTTGCCGTATGTAAGTACTAATATCAGAAAATCGCCGACGTCGAAAGTTGAAAATATTCTATTTCTCGAATGACCCTTCTAACATTTTCTTCCAATTATACGAATATAAAAAATAGAGAGTTACTCCAGGACCGCCGAGGCGCGGCTTTATTCACAGTACTGTTGCGCATTTTATCTGAGAAAAGTATATGAAATAGGAATAGTTTTTATCAGTGACACAAAATCCACTTTCAAAACATATACTTGAGCGAATACAAACAGTAAAAATGTTAAGGCAAACAAAGAAAGAAAACATCGTTTGACTGTATGGCCAAAACTGTAACATCTTGTGGCGAGCATTTGCTACGCATCAAAGAAGCAAGTCTGGCCATTCGTCCAAATATGTATGAAGAGAAAAAACATTTCCGATATTTTATTAATATCGCACACGAGACTTTCCTGATTCCAGTACTGTCGACACTTCTTTCTTGGATTTTCTTCTTCCTCAGAAACGATCTTTAACGAGGGACGCGTGGATTGCTTCAGGTTTAAAAATTGTCTTCTTTTCGTACCTAAAGCTTAAAGAGTTCGACGTAAATACCAAATTGCTCGATGACTGGTTCGATCATGTTCTCTTTCTTTAGGCATGGATCTTTGGCACCAGACATACAATAGTGAAAGTTAGTGCAGTTATCCAAAAAAAATCGGTTCAACATGCATTGTACAAACTTTCTCATATATGGGTACTAATGCATCCTTTAGTTATCTTTAGAAAATGAAAATCGTATGAGCCTGTTTTCAGAAAATCCAATTTTTGTTAAAGTTGCCCAAGAATAAAATAGCCTTATATTCATATAATGCAGATTTGTATTGTTTTTCTGATTTTTTGATGATTTGCTTAATAAATTCGTGAGAAACTTTGTCGAACCGCATTAAAGTGAGAAGCTACTCCAAGAAACGGCCGAAGAAATCAGAGGCCATATTCGGTAACGACGTGATAACGGATCCACGATTTTAAAAGATAACCAAAGATCGGAGTCATCTGATAAGTACTTGATATCTGAGTAGACAATATTGTTTACTGAATGGATTATGTACTTGCAACCTAGGAGCTGTCACGTACGCGAATCTGGTTCAAAGGACTATTTGAGGATTCGAGAATTCATTCTTTAGTAGTTCACTTTTGAATGTTCGTCCAAACCAAAGATCTCTAAACTTACCTTCTGAAGAAACGAATATAAATAATAATTGAGCAGATATTAAAAATCTCATTATTGAACGTTTCGTGAAATAACGAAACTTTTATTTACAATAATACTACGTATTTCATTTTTCTCAATGAATGAATATAAGGCTAGTTTATTCTTGGGCAACTTGAACAAAAATTGGATTTTCTAAAAACAGGCTCATACGATTTTCATTTTCTAAAGATAACTAAACGACGCATTAGTGTATGAGAAAGTTTGTACAATGTATGTTGTACCGATTTTTTACTTTCTCATACGAAGTATCGAGAAAGTATTGTTTTCGCGAAATAAATTAGACCTCGAGATTTTTACGGAAATATACGTCAGTCTGTTACTGGCGCTGGAGCCTAGATGGTAGAGCGAAAATGAATGAAATCTCGTACTTAGGCATTTCATCATACTAAGCAGAGTATACATGGAAAGCGTTGACATTGCTCAATAATTCAGAGTAGTTTATACTAGGCATTTTAACAACAATTCGATTTTCTCAAAAACGACTCTAACGATTTTGATCAAATTTCGTACAGTTATTTGAGTTTACGTCTTCAATAATACTTTATAGTTCATATTTCTCAAAAAATGAATATAAGGATTGTTTATTCTAGGCAACTTTAACAACAATTCGATTTTCTCAAAAACGGCGTTAACGATTTTGATCAAATTTCCTACAGTTACTTGAGTATACATCTACAATAATACTACGTATTTCATTTTTCTCAATGAATGAATATAAGGCTAGTTTACTCTTGGGTAACTTTAACAAAAATTGGATTTTCTGAAAACAGGCTCATACGATTTTCATTTTCTAAAGATAACTAAACGACGCATCAGTACCCATATATGAGAAAGTTTGTACAATTATGTTGTGCTGATTTTTTTAAATACGGTAAAAAAATTAAAATTTACTCTTTCTTGCAATCTTGACAAAAACTTTATTTTCATCTGTAGTACACAAAATACTTTTTCACAAATGGAGCAGGATATTTTTTTATTTCCTATTCTTATTTCTGGAGCGAAAATCACATCTATTCTGAAGGAAATTACGAGTCCTGTTTCATGATTATTTCAATTGTAAACAAATCAGTATCAGCCTTGATTGATGAATGATTATTTATTCCACTTACCTTTTCAAACAGTTTGAGTTTTTGAAAACTTTAGAAAGGCGGCCAGAGAAACTTTCAAATTTTTATTGAAAAATTGATTGCGTTCTAAAATATCATTTTGGAAGTATATTTGCTATCCAAAGAGGTATATTTTTATGTAAAATATATAACGCTAACTTCAACTATTATGTCTCCCTTATTTAAATCTTTTACAAACGAGGTTCTATTGACCGAATTTGTAACGGTTTATACCACGTGGAAAATGAAAAACATGCTCATTTTATTCATGTTCATGGATTTATTTCTTCTTAATTAATATCGATGGAAATTTTATGCTCAGTAGGTGTGAGCTGTGATTGAATATAGTACATATATGTAGAGTGAGGTGGCCGCTAAGATAGTTTTGTTAAGCGAGGGGACGTGGCTTTTTGTGTTGTTTGGAAATCGCTGTTTAAAGGGCTTCGCTTTGCGACCTCTACGTCGCTACACGTTACTTTCCGGAGTCGATAGTCAATGGCGTCTTCCACTCGAAAATAAGCGCGCACATTCAAACGTTGCATAAACAAGAAATTTGATTAAAATTTTGATATAATGCGGGAAATCTAAAAATGACATTTTCTAGCCATTAAATTATTATGCGACCATCACGCGCCTAAATACGTTATCTTCGAGATAAAAAAGATTTAAATGTCGTTCTGCCTTGTATTATTACTTCACTATAGGAGAATGCGATAAGATTTTCCCTCCCTTCGCTGATATCCGTGCTTTAATCTTTTTCAACCGCTCCATGTGACTGACAACGGATCGCTCTCCAACTTGGATAACCGCGCCACTTCGATCGCAGCTCCATCTGCCTCCCTCCCTCCCTTATTTTCTCCTCCCGTTCACACTCTCTCCGGCCATTCTCTCTGCTTCACCTTGAGAGGAGGCCAGTTGACGACTCGATGTGGGTCCGTTGTATTGCTTTCCAGTGAGAGGGTCGTCCTTCGATCTTCTCGCATCCAGTTCATACGTCTCTCGTGTGGATTATATAATTGATCCCGAATTATAATTACATAGTTCGCTGATATCGGATTGATTCTCTCGTCTGTGCTTCGTTTCGGAATAATTTATGATAGCTTCGAATATTTTTATCGCGAACTGACATAGTATCCCAAGTTTCCACATGGCCATGTGGCGCACATATTTGACGTAGTAGTACCTCGATTATTTCCATAAGGAGGCGGAAAGATTGCTGGCGAACTCGGAAGCAGTTTTAATATCGGCTTTCCTCTCTCGTTCTTTTTGGTCACCTCTTCAGAGTGTCGTGTGCATCTTATCTACATTTGAAATACGCTTAGAAGAAGTTTTTAGAATCAAAATTGAAATTTATAAAAATACGTACCGATAAAGGCCTCGACGGAGAAGAACGCCGCTACTTTACGTTGTCCAGATGACTTCGGAGTAAAACTCGTGTCGCAACTTGTGGACTACTTTGAAACGTTCGTCGGCGAGCGCGGCGTTGCAACATAGCCTCCTCGTTCGAAGTATTGAAATCGTCCATGCGTTCGGCGGACAAGGGATTTTCCTCGCAAACGACGGCGAATTCGATCTGATTGTCAGCCAGAATTAGCCGGAAGAAAATTATCCTCTGTGCGAGTGTAGTGGAGTTTTCTTTGGAAAGTGCTGGAATCGCTTTATTTTTATTAATTTTTTTATGCCGTATTCGACCGCAGACATGGATGTGGAGTTTTATTCTCTGGTGCGTTATGGAGAGGACGCCATTCGAATTTCAGAAGAGGAACTGCACGAATTCGTCGGGTGGCACTTGGTCACTCTCTCAGGTAGGAAGCAATGCAGTTAGAAATTGCTATATGAGCTTATATGGTTTTAAAGAAATAAAAAACTTGGAAGTGCTATTTTTATTATAATTTCTATCGATAGGAATGTCATGCAAGCTAAAAAATGTCCAGGATACAATTTTATAGTCTCGTGCAGTTTTGAAATTTTTCTTCGATTTATTTTATTACACGAAATTATACTATCCGCCAATCAGTAATGTTTTTTTTCCATATGCCGCTTATAGTTTATAGTTACACAGTGTTTCTATGAAAATATATTATTATAGTTTTCAAAATTTTGTTTTATAAGCAACGGTTCCACGGTTTTACCCTGTATCAGCAGCTGCTTGGAAACTTTTGTGTAGTGGAAATTACATCTCTTTCTCTACCGAATTTAGTGTTCTTTGCAGTTTCCTTTTTGTTTTCTGGTAGGCTATTTAAATTTCTTAGAATATTAAGAAACGTCATTCAGTCGGGGAATAGATAGTATTATCGCTTAAGAAGAAAGATATAGGCATTCATTTTTTGTGACATCGTTCAGGTAAATTTTTAATTTGCTTTTTCACTATAAAATAAAGCAATGGAGTTTAGGAATTATGGTAAATCACAGTCAGTATATATTTTTATTTCAATTTTCATAATTTACAATTAAATTCCGCTTAGTTTAAATGCGATTGTCTTAAATAATAATCCGTCGCATTTATTTTATTTCCGATTGCCTATGGTGCCCTCGTATTTTTGTAAATTTTTTATTATACTTATAGGCGTCTTGTATTCTTGTCTTATTTGTGATTCAAATTGCACATGCGCTGGTATGGAAACGCATGCGCAGCTTCGAAAAAGGCTCATCAAGTCACTTATAAAAATTTCTTTCTCATATAGAAAGATAGATGACTTTATTTTCAGGGCGAAACTGAGACCATAAGGTCCCCTCTTCCATTTAACCCTACGTTATTGATTACAAAATAATAACATGAATAAATACGATAGGTACTGAAAAGTATTGTGATCGCGAAAAAAATCGGCCTCGAGATTTTGATGGAAATACACGTTTTAGATGTACCCGAGTCCGAAAAAGTGGTTTTCGCCATGCCGTCTTATCTGTTCGCGGCTCTAGAGCCTAAACGGTAAAACGAAAATGAATGAAATCTCGTACTTAGGCATTTTATTATACATAATAGAAGCCATGAAGAAATGATTGACATTGAAGTAATTAAGGGCAGTTTATTCTAAGCAATTTCAATAACAATTTGATTTTCCCAAAAACTGCTTCAACGATTTTGATCAAATTTCGTAGTTTATGTCTGCAATAATACAACATAGATCATATATCTCAAAAAATTAATATAAGGCGTTTATTCTTGGCCAACTTTAATAACAATTGGATTGTCTAATAACGGCACATACGATTTTCATAGAATTTCGTATAGTTATTTCGTTGACGTTTATAATGATATTTTTCAAACGTTAACTAAACGACGCATTAGCATATGAGAAATTTTGTAAATTGTATGTTATACCTATTTTTTGTCACTTGGCATGTTACTTCTTGAGATCAAAACATGGAATATTTTACTGTTTGTAAACTGTTGCGTGTACTATTGGTCTTCAACGGAGTGTTACTTCTTTCTTCGAAAAATATACAACGAGTATATAAAAAAAAGTCAATTTTTAAACTAAACATTAAATTAATTTTTTAGTGCTATTGAAAATGTTCTTCGGCTAAGTATAATTGAAGAGGTTAATCCTTTTTTAAATGACCGGCAACCCCAATTAAAATGAATTCACCATGGAATAGTTAGTTGTATGTTTTATGATTCAGCCACTGATAAGTCTAGAATTAAAGACAGTAGCATCCACAACGTATATATTAATTGAGCAAGGGAAGGTCATGTCAGTCACAACCCGAAGCGAAGCTTCCCCTCCACTTTCACTCAGCCACGCTTGAGGGGAAGGTACAGCTTGTCCGTTTTGTGAAGGCAGCCGTCGACGCATGAGAGGGGAAGGTAAGGAAGGAGGAGGGAAAACCGTAAGGGGAAAGACGACGTCACACGACATGCGCAGTAACGCCGTTTTGGTTTGGAAGATGATATCTTCCTTGGGCCTAAACACGGCCTCACCTACAAGCGGCCCCATTTCGAGGATGGACTCGTCCTGCCTACGTATGTCGTACTGCGCACTGCCTTCGTAAAGCGGACAAGCTGTAATGCGCGGGGCGCAAGGAGGTCCTGCGGGTAGTTTGAACATGGCTCCGAGGCTCAGTGCGCGGCGGCGGCAGCGACTTAAATGACTATTATATAAGTAAAATTATTGGCCAAAGCAGTTCAGTTTGAATACTGAAACCGTACCAATTTCGTAAGTAAATCCTCCCATTCCATTTTATATCAGCCACGCTTGAGGGGAAGTAGAGGGGAAGGTAAAGTCTCTGTCCCTTTGCTCAATACATAGCATATACTTACTGTAGTTTGCGTTCATGTCTCTGACTATATGAACGTTACGTATTAAAAAATCGTTGGGTTGTGTTGGTTGGAAGAAGGGTATCAAAAAATCGCTTCGCTGGGTTGGTTGAAAGAAGCGTTTGCATTTACCAATTCAAAATGCCTGTTGTGTCATATCATAAGGAGATTATGGATTACCTATAAACGATAAATTATTTGATTACCCATTTACTCCTCCACTAATCAGTCCTTTTTAGCTATCGTTGGTGCCCTCGCAGTAACCTGGCATTTCGTAGCTTAGCTACGGAGTATTGGGTCATCTAGGGCTATGGCTTAAACGTGCCCTTAAACGTGCCATGTATCAAGGTATACCAGGCGCGCACCCAGGATTTTCTCTTGGAGGGGGAGAGCTCAATTCTAACAAAAATATTCCACCAAACATATGGACAATTCGGGGTCTCCTCAACTACCTGCGTATTTACATATCTGGTAATACAAACTCTTAGAGTTTAAGGTCCTAAAGTCAGAAAATTTAAGGTTTTGGGGGCTAAGCCCGTCAGCCCCCCCCCCCCCCCCCCCCTTCCTCCTCCTCCTTCCCTCTGGTTGTGCGTCTGAGGTATATACTCTGTACCTTTGCTCAATGCATATCGTATGCTTACTGCAGTTTGCTGTCATATCTCTGACTCTATGTACATTTTCCGTATATATCACCGTCAGTTAACCTTCAAATAGACGGAAGAATAGGGTTATTCGCGTCGCACTTTTGTATAATCGTCGAAATTATTGTTGTAGCAAAGTCAGACTTTATACATATTAAGGTAAATAGTTATTATATACGGTAATATAATCAATGGTAGAAACTTTCATGTGGTTGAACTGTGTCATATTTAATAAAACCGTAAAACAGTAAAATCATAAAACGGTAGAAACTATAAAAACAGTTGGAAAAAGTTCCACAAAGTATAAAAGTAAAAATTATGACATGTTTCGACTAGTCATAGTCATCATCATGTGAGGGAAGCAGGTTACTAGCCTCTATCTTACCGGCAGCCACCTCAAATTCTTAACCTCGCATTCCTAACATCCCCTCCCCCCCCCCCCTATTCCCTGTTACCACGTTCATCCTACCTTCCCCCTCCTACTCCGTTTCCCCCCCCTCCCCTCCGCTTGTCTATATATTTCGCTGTTTCACACTCACCTGATGATGACTATGAGTAGTCGAAACATGTCGTAATTTTTACTTTTATACTTTGTGGAACTTTTTCCAATTGTTTTTATAGTTTCTACCGTTTTATGGTTTTACTGTTTTACGGTTTTACTGGTTTTATTAGATATTATGTACGGAGTATTTGCTTAACTGGGCTTACGGCTAAAATGCGCCAAATATCAAGGTGTACTCTTTCTACCTTTGCTCAATCCATAGCTAACTGCAGTTTGCGATCATGTAACTGACTGTGCATTTTCCGATTAAATTAGCGTCAATTAAGCCTTCACATGGAGGAAGAATAGCGCATCAAAAAATCATTGGGTTGTGTTTGTTGGAAGAAGGGTATCAAAAAATTGTTGGATTGGGTTGGTTGGAAGTAGGGTATACAAAAATCTTTGGGTTGGGCATGTTGAAAGAAGCGTTTCAAAAATTACATAATACTCCTACAGAGCTCCGATTTCGGAGCTAGTGAAGAATAAATTCGTCACTAGGTCGCGTGATTGGAAATGATATATTTCAACTTGAAAGCGCATTATATTGCAGAACACGTGTCGAAATCCGTGGCGTTGCCTAAAATCTTCGCGAAAGGCTTTCTCGTCGCCTGCGCGACACCACCTTGAAAGGGTGCTAAAGATATATATATATATATATCGTTTTTCCTTCCGATGACTATATTCTGCTGGCGATGAAACAAATGACACTTGGGCATCGTAATTAATGCTACAGATTAAATCGATCCTGGCTTTATGTGATAATGACGAAAGGAAACTCGCGAAGTGTTTTCGTGTCACCATCGGTATTCTAGCGACTATGCTAACGCACTTCAAAATATGTAATGAACTTCCTAATTGCCTCCCTAATAAACGCTTCTTCTCTAAATGTACCAGATCAGGAGGGCTGCAGCGTGGTCAAATGTTAATGCGTATAAATGCCATAAATCCATCGCCTACGATCACATCTTAGCATCTAATTTTGACGCCAATATTCATCCATTTAGCAGAACATTTCTCAAATGCTTTTTATTAAGATCGACCAACGCATAAATAAAGGATATTTTCTATAGAGCGTTCCATTTTTAAGGGTCAGTATTGGGTAAATGGCGCGCGGTGTTTCCACGTCTCACTAACCTAACGCCAGAAAAAGTCTGGTAATTTAAAATTTCCTTTATGTAACTTAAGTAAATGCTGTTGTTACAATTTTTGCCGTAATACACGATTTTCTAAACAAAAAAAATACTGCGTAGTAAAATTTCTCTCGCTACGTACCGCAAGCGTGTTGTACACGTGGCTGCTATAGTCCCCCAAACACTCTGGCGGTCCCAAAACCCTCATAAAAGTGAAAAAAAAGAGCTTAAAAGAATAGAATCCCTTTGAAGTGCCCTTGTTTTCCCTATGCGCTCAGATTTATTTTTTCTGTGCTAGCGTTCAATTGTCTAAACCTTTATCTTGTGATATGAAGTTACCTACCCTTAAGAAAATGTCAAAATAGTAGAAAAATTAAAAAATATTTTTAATGTTTTATAATTGTAAAAATCACTCATGATAAAAACGTGATAATTTCTGAACAAATAATTAATTTTAAAAAATTGAAATTTTATAAATTTACAAATGGCGTAAATTCGTTAATATTGTAAAATATCCATTACGAACTTCACAGAACATCATATCATAACAAATAGATCAAGAAAAAGTCAAATTCAAATTATTTGTAAGAAAGGATTAATTCCCCACCAATTGAAAGATAAGGAAAATTAATTCTCCAGTTAAGGGATTAAATGTCCTTCGACCTGTGGGATTAGTTTGATTTAAATGTGTTACGTGATTAAGGGGTTTATTATGTTAAATAACGTTTCCTTAACAACAGCAAGATATATTATGCCGTAAACTGCCTAAAAATTAAAAATATATTTTCTCAATCAAAAATTATTTCATTTGAAAGGCTATTGAAATCATAAATAGAAGTTTAAATAGTACATTTTTAAAAAAATACATAGTTTACTTTGTAAATAATAAATTAGTATTGAAGTTGCCATTTGCATTTTTGTGCATAACTCGACAAATATTTCGTTTAGAGAAAAATGTATAGAATAAAAGTTGTAGGGCGTTTTAAAATAGGTAATCATTTTATGTTCTAAGCTAATTCGCGGAAAAAGCACCAAAACGATGTAAATTGATATTTAACAAAATTATAGCATAGCAAATTGGATAAATGCGAGTTCGGAGGTACACTGTGTACACATCTTATTTTTGGATTAACTTCCTCGTATATATTAAGATTGAATGTAATGTAATCAGAGGAAAATAGTTAAGCATGTTTGTACGGGAATGATTGCTCACAAAATTCCTAAGTAAAAACAAGAACTGGACTATTTTATGCTGATCACTATACATAACGGAAATTAAGTTGCAATTGAGGAAATTTTTACCTGCCCGACCGACATTACTAATTCATTTGCTTCTTTTTACTTTCGCAATATGTAGTAATGGGAATGTATTGTATTCACGAAAAAAATCGACTTCGAGATTTCAACGGAAATACACGTTTTGGGGTCCCTAGAACACGTTTAGACTTTTTTCGGAATGATGTCTGTGTGTGTGTGTTATTGTGGGCGCTCTAACTCAAAAAGTACGTGCCATGTCGTTACCAAACTTCATATATAACCCTTTACACTTTAACATGAGCACAAAGAATTGATTAGTTTGATTCGTTATTGGTAATCCTTGTAAGGACCGAAGTTGTAGAGAATAATATTTCTTCCAAGTTTTGTTTGAAACAAATTTTCGTAGAACCATCCATTTCGGAGATATTTTGTTTTTTTACATATCTCTACATCTCTAATTACTTTCTCCATACGTAGTAATGGGAAAGTATTGTGATCATGAAAAAATTGATTTCGAGATTTCAACAGAAATACACGTTTTGAGGCCCCTAGAACACGTTAAGACTATTTTCGGAATGATGTATATGTGCTTGTGTGTGTGGATTATGTGATTTTGGGCCCTCTAACTCAAAAAGTACTTGTCATATTATCACCAAATTACACATATAACACTTTGGTATGAGTCCGAAGAGCTGATTAGTTTTTGGACAATAACGGTTAACCGCAAGTGGTTTATTCGAAACTCGATTCGGTTTTGACGAAATATCTTCGTTAAAACATTATTATTGTATGTAGAATTCTATACAATGGTTATAGAGAATGTAATTTCCTACAACTTTCATTTGAAACAATTATCTATTGTAGTTATTGTTTAGGAGTTATTTATAAATAATCGGTTTTTTTGGATTCCGTCAAATATCTCCTTAAAAACGTTGTTATTATTAATATTCTTAAGGACCAAAGTTGAAGAGAATAATATTTCTTCCAGGTTTTGTTTGAAACAAATTCTCGTAGAACCATCCATTTCGGAGGTATTGAACTTTTTTCGTAATTTCAAGTATACCGCCAGCACCATGTAGTGGTGAATTCTGTAAACATAGTAAAAATATATTTTACTGCAATAAAACGATCGTTGTCTTTTACGATACGAAATAATAATTTGGCCTTATAATGCCATTCATAATAATTTAAATATCTATACCCCAAATATGGTGAAAGTCATGTGTTTGCATTTTGAGAAGGTAGTTACAACTTTCACTTGAAACAATTTTCCATAGCAGTTATTTTTTAAGAATTATTTATAAATAATTGGTTTTTTCGGTTTCCGTCAAGTGTCTCCTTCAAAACGTCGTTATTCGTAATCTTCGTGAGGGCCAAAATTGTAGAGAATAATATTTCTTCCAACTTTTGTTTGAAACAAATTTTCGTAGAACCATCCACTTCGGAGATGTCCAACTTTTTTCGTAATTTTCAATATACAGCGCCAACACCATGTAGCGGTGAATTCTGTAAACATATTCAAAATATAATTTACGGCAATAAGAATGACAGTATTCTTTTACGATACGTCATAATAATTTTGCCTCATAATGCTATTCATAATAATTTAAATATCTATGACCCAAATATGGAGAAAGTCACGTGTTGGCCACATCAGATTTTTTAATCTTGTAAATTGTCCTCTGAGACACACCACATAGCTTGCTCGTCCTACTAACAGCAGATGACAGGCTTTCATTAGACTCACTGAGGCAACTACTAAGAACATTCAATATTGTTTGTTTTTCCGAACTCACCTTGCTTTCTTTTCCTCGTTGAGACGTCCATTTTCTCACAAGAACCAAAATATGAAATGAAAATACGTTCGGGGACAATCAACGTGTGATGTACATACACAATATTTTTAAAAAGGGGACACTATAAAGATAAAACCTGCAAACACAACGTATCTCTACATTTGAACCGTATTACACACTTCAGTTTGAAAACGTTTTGAAGAATTGTTAAAACAGCTAATTTTCAATACACTACTTCAATACAAGTACTTTCCCGCAAACTTATGAGCAGACAAAACGACGAAAGCACAAGATAGTCCATCAGCTGTGTCGTAACTGAAAGAAGAGTGGGGAAGAGCGGGCCACAATAAAACTTTCGCATTGTTCACCCTCCCCTTGGCGACCCAACCCCACATCTGGGTGCACCAAAAATAACTTAAAACATTTACCTACAATTTTCTCACGTATTGTTAGACCATGAAAGTATCTTTATAAATAAAAAAGTTTCTTGCAGACGAACTTTTTCAAATCAGGCTGGAACACGCAAAAGGAACTTTTATAATTAAATGCAGAAAACAAATATTTAAAATCAATTTATTAAACTTTCAGTAGCACCATTACGATCCTTAAAAATTCCTGAACCTAATGCAAAAAAATTGCATTACATTATTTTAAAACAGAACGTATATATATCATCGATTGAAACAAACGTGACCGTAAAATGTCCATTTCAGGTAAAATATTGTTTATCGCATTTTGTATAGAATATAATTTTTAGTTTTCATTTAAAAGTATATCATCAGATTCTGCGTTAAAAATAGCGCAATTAGAAATTTTGAATTTTTATTTTAATGCAACTTTAAATTATTAGTGATATTTGGCAATCCCGGTGTCGTAGAGAAGGAGGGGGCGATTGGATTTTTAAGTCTGCAGGAGAGGGGAGAAACGATGCCGTTTGAAACCGTATTGATACTTTAAGGTGGAACGCTCTATAGGTTGAATTTTTATTTTCATTGCGGGAGTCGAACCCAAAATTGCGTTATGCGTAGTTATGTATGACGGTGAAGTTGAGCCTTCTATGGCGGCCTCATCGCCATTGGTCCACACATGGCGGCTAGGCAGTGGCGCAGCGCCGTAATTCGAAGCGAAGAATCGTAGAAATTAAAAAGGGAATCAATTTATGGGCAGTCGTTGAAAGTCTATAAAGAAAGCATCGGGGGAAATGGCTTCCACTTCGATCGAAAACGTAATTAAATATTATATATTAATTCTTGATTCGGAGATAAAAATTGGAAGAAATGTTGACAGCTAAGGGACAGAAGAAGACAGAAGAGAGAGAGAGATATGATTGAAAGGGCGTCGGGAGAGATGAAAGGCAACGTATTTATTCGTATTTTCGAGAAGTGAACGGATGCCGTAACGTATTATTTGATGTACGTTGCACAGATATCTTCGGATTTGATTCGACGATCGTTGGTCTACTTGGGGAAAACTTTTTTTGGATTTGTTCGGGATGGAAGATGATATAGAGAATTCCGAAATGGAATGAAATACGCGATGAAAGAGAAATGTGTGTAGCCACCCGGAAAATACGACAACTGCACGGAAAATGGAATGCATATATATATATATTGCAACTGATGAATAAACGGAAAGACACTGAAGAGGCGTAATTGTACGGAGTTTGATCCTTTACAAGATGAATGCTCTCGGAGTCCTAAAACAAACTTTATCCTGTTGTGTAAAACTATCGCTTCGTCTGTCTCTTAGAATACAATCCATACAGATAATCTCCTATGAATTGTAGGAATAAGAAGCCGTTCGTTGTTTTGAACACGAGTGCAATCGCACAGCAGAATACTTTCAATAAAAAAGCTATCGGTCATAAATTGAGATTTCGGGGTTTGGTATTGATTCGCATTTAGTGATGATCTGCTGAAGCGACATAAGATAATACAAGAACACGGAGAGAGATCTTTTTGGGTTTGAAATCGAACGGATATCTCCAAAATAATTCGCAGTTGAATCGGAAGACAGCGGAAGTGGCATAATGCTAGCGAAAACACCGGAAGTGTTTGGATAAAATTCTGCGTCGACCGGGAATCGAACCCGGATCTTTCTGTTGTTGGTCGGACATTCTAACCTCGGAGGCAGACTTATTATCCCGTTTCAGAATAGATATTTCTCGCCTTGAGTCAAGCTAGCCAGCCACTCCCAAAGGATTGACACTTTAAAACTCCACTGTAGAATTTAGAGAGAAGCAATTACGAAGAAAACGACAAAATTTACCTAAGCTTATTTAACACTGCATTAGATTTACTGTTTTGTGCAATTCTTGATGAAATTGACGCATAAAAATGGCAAATCCCGCTTTTCCTCTGACTGCACCATACGGATGAAGCCATTTCCATCATACGCATGCGAGTTCATGGACGTCATAATGAACCAGTTGCTTAGGAAAAGTTAGAGGACCATAAGGAAATGCATGCCGAGAATTGAATACTTGAATAATGATTACAGTGTACGATGCAAATTCTAAGACCCACGGTCCGTATCTCTAAAAATGTTTGCATTCTGATAAACCTAAACACAAGTGAGGGACATTAGAAAATGCAAGTATCCAAGGAAGGGAGGAAAAGGGACAATTATGCCATCACCCAGTCGCATGTATGTATTTTTAGCGTTTTTTTCGTAAAATAAATCACTTTAGCATTCGGTTTTTCTGTCTGTCTGTCCGCCTGTTCGGGAAATATCTCTGGAATCCTGCAAATTGGAGAAACCATACTTTCTTGACAGAATGGTCTACAAGAGGGATAGACATGGTACATACTTGGTGGATCTAGAATCAACTGCTGAAGAGTAATCGGATTCTTATTCCAACCCCTTTGTTTCATTTCCAACCCCATTAAATAAGAAAACCATGAAATCTGTTGCGTTTTTAAATCAGTTAAAATGAAGATAGAAGTTCGGAATATGAACAATTCCATAGCCGAAAGACTGAACTGAAACTGAAAACGAGAAAATTTTCGGATTTTAAACAATGGGAAATAAGCGCCTTATGTAATTTTCTAAGCAATTCTTTCCTCACTTGTTATAATCTCTAAACGCGCTTTACAAGAATATATAATGTTTTGTTCACTTCCTAAAATCGTCATTTCAATAAAACGTGATCATCGAAATTGTGCTTCGCCTGAATCAGGGGTACCCAAACATTTTACACCCGCGGACCGCATGTGATGGTTTATACTTATCCGAGGGCCGCACTTAATTAAAAGTTGAATAATGTAAATGAAACAAGAATAAAATTATAACATTAGCATTTTGCACTCTCTTATAATTTTCATTTTATGAATTAGCCTACTGTAAACATTGTTCGATATTAACCTTATGATGCAAAATCTTCCGCGGGCCGCGCAAACATCAACGGAGGGTCGCACTTTGTGTGCCCATGATCTAAAGTATGGATTTTAAAGACGCGACCCGCGTGTTGCTTTTAATGCGGCCCGAGAAGTAGCTATTTTATACACGGTGCAAACTCAAAAACGTATATTTCTGATAAAATATTTCACGCGAATCTTTCTGAATAATCTGAGAAATTTAAGAAGTGCACCGAATCAGTAAATGGCGTGTCTAGCTAGGGTGTGGCATTTGCCTATTCTCGGCTGATAATTTCTCAGGTTTTCCCGGATATGCTGTCGAACACATCGAGTGGCGCTCTTCCTTCCCATCTATTATAGGGGGAAAAGCCATAAAGGGGGACCCTCTTCTCTTTTCATAACAACTCTTTCCTTTTCGGACGAAATTTTTCTTTTTATGATCTAAGTAATTGAAGTACAGTCTTCAATTTTTTTGTTTTAATTTGGAGTAATATTGCTGCTCTAGCGATTCATTAATCTACCTAACATTAATTCTGTTCCTTTGATAATAGTAATGATATATTTATTTTGCTAAACTAACAGTTTTTGGATAATTCTAATAGTCAATTTAAACGTAATTATGGATTTGAAAAATTATGTTTTGTAATTTTTATGTTTTGAATTCTGTGATTTTTTAATTTTTCCTTGGACGGACTTGGTATGTGGTGGGTGTTACTTCTTCCCAATCCTAAGATCGCGGGTTCGAACCTTACCTTGCTCGCAAATTTCATTATTACTGTGTAAAAAATCTCCCCGTATAAGTACGTACATAGAGGTGCTGTTTTATTTGTTATATTTACGGTGTAATGAAAAATAAGTTAATCTCGTTTATTTTAAATTGCAGAGCCGGCTGATGGCGCTAAAGAGGTGTGCCTCACCGAGAGAAAGATGGGCAAGAACGCGCAACCGATGAATACAATCACATACACGGTGAGTGATGAATGAAAGCCTCCTTGTTTACGCCAACATTTTGTGAGGGAATTTAAGATATATAACATGATTTATATTAAACTTGATCCTATGTCACACACACACACCCATGTATATATGTATGTATGTGTGTGTGTGTATATATATATATATATATATATATATATATATATATATATATCATCATCAGCCTTTTTCAGTCCACTGACGGACGAAGGCCTCCCCCAGACTCTTCCAGTTTTCCCTGTCAACTGCCTCCCTCCTCCAAGTTTGCCCCAAGAACTTAACAAGCTCTCTGTCCCACCTGTCTTTCGGTCTTCTTTTCGGTCTCTTGATGTTTCTTGGGATCCATTCGATGACACTATACGTCCGACGCTGGTCATTTCGTCTTGCGATGTGGCCCGCCCACTGCCATTTTAGCGCCTTCACTCTTCTAATCACGTCACAGACTCCCGTCCTCTTTCTTACTCACAAGGAGAGGCTACGGAGTGTAACTCTCAGATTTGATTCATCTTCTACCAGTGGGAAGTTTAGGTAAAAGAATACCATTTCGGAATTAAGGGCCAACGCCTTTTAGTTTAAGAGAAATAATTAATTAAAAAGTACGAAAATGGGCCAATCTTAACAAATCCTAGTAACTTCGCTATTGCGTTCATTAGCGACCGTAGCCTAGGGGATAGCGGGTAGGACTGTCGATGCATGGTCTCGGGGTTTGAGACCAGCGTTGTTCAACTTTTTTTCTCGTGTAAAATTTCATTTTTCGTGTTAGTTTTTCTCCAATTTTTCGGAAAATACTTATTCACCGCAATTTTTATTTTTTTCACGCAGGATAATTTTTTAAAGTCACTAGACCACTATTTTTCCCCATTTTTCAGAAAATATACACCGCTATTTGCGTATTTTATTCCCAACCTACTCTCTCAAGAAAATTAGCCTTGTCTGCCCATCACTACATTGACACTCTCTGTAGACATTGGCGTATTCTTTAAGCTGTGATATTCCGCCGTAATTGCACTTCCACCCTTTACATCTAGTTTGTGTTTCCCACGCATTCCTTTGGATGGTAATCGTCGAAAAAAAACGATAATATAAATATTCATGACAATAGGGGCAGCATATAAATAGCTGCGAGCGGCGCGAATTATTTCTTAATGTAAATGAAGTTTCGTTCACAGACGAAATTAAAATAAATCGCTGCAACGATTGTGGCAAGCGTTCATTTATGTTGCTCCTGGTGCCATGAATATTTATATTTTCCGTGTTTCTTCGACGATTATCATCCGAAGGAATGCGCTGGAAATACATACTAATTTTGAAAGGTGGAGGGCGTCAACCCAGCGACGGGCAGATGCAGAGCGAGGAGCGCGCAGAAATTATTCTTCGCGATCATACCTTCCGATGCTATATGCCTGTACCAATAATAACTAATAAGATGGGTTACTTTATTATTATCCGCAAATATATTCTTTATCTTTAGCTCTCGCAATAATCTTCTTCACGCAGGAAAAATGATTAAAACTTACAATAATAAATTCACGGGATTTTTGAAGGTGTAAGTTGGGAATAAAATACGCAAATAGCGGTGTATAAATATTTTCTGAAAAATGGGGAAAAAAGTGGTCTAGTGATTAAAAACAGTTATCCTGCGTGAAAAAATAAAAATTTCCGAAAAATTGGAGAAAAACTAGCACGAAAAATGAAATTTTACACGAGAAAAAAAGTTGAATAACGCTGGTCTCGAACCCCGAGACCACGCATCGAAAGTCCCAGTCACTATCCCATAGGCTACGGTCGCTAATGAACGCAATAGCGAAGTTACTAGGATTTGTTAAGATTGGCCCATTTTCGTACTTTTTAATTAATTATTTCTCTTAAACTAAAAGGCGTTGGCCCTTAATTCCGAAATGGTATTTTTTTACCTAAACTTCCCACTGGTAGAAGATGAATCAAATCTGAGAGTTACACTCCGTAGCCTCTCCTTGTCTGTCATTCCTTTTGCGGTCTCTTCGGGTGATCCCTAACATGCATCTCTCCATGCTTCTCTGTGTTGTTTGCAGGCGCTGTATCATTCTGGCGTTCATGGTCCATGTTTCACATCCATATGTCAAAACTGGCAGAACACATTGGTCAAACAATCTTCTTTTTAGGAAGACTGGAATATTTTACTTAAAGATGTTCGCATTCCTGCCAAAATCACTCCATGCCATCTTCACTCTCCGGTTGATTTCTCCAAGAAGCGAACCATGAGTAGTGATGAGTTGGCCTAAGTAAACATAGCTGGTTACTTCTCCGAGTTCTGCTCCGTTGATATGCATCTTCTCAGAATTTGTGAAGGAGTTGTACATAACCTTTGTTTTATTAAGATTCATCTTAAAATCAGCTTCTCTGCTTGCCTGTTTCATCTCTTCTACGGAGCTCTTCTGGGCTTCCTGCGAACAGTATGATGTCATCTTCAAAGCGCAGGCGACGCAGAAGTTCTCCATTTACCTATATGCCTTTTTATTCCCAATCCAGCGTTTGGATTACTTCCTCTAGATCTGCCGTAAATGATTTAAGGGGCATAGTATCTCCTTGCCTCGCGCCATTTTCGGTCTTAAAGGCACCTGTTTCTTCATGCAGATGTTGTCGCATTTTCGTAGATATTCTTGATCAAGGTTATGTACGTTTCTTCTACTCCGTGTTTCTTTAGTGCACGTAACACCGACGAAGTTCGGACAGAGTCGAATGCTTTCTCGTAGTCGATGAAGCACATACATAGAGGTAATTCATACTCGTTAGTCCGACTGATTACCTCTCTCACGACTTGGATGTGATGCTTGCATGATTCCACGTGTCTGGTATCTTCTTCTTCCTCAGGCACGATGTAAATCTTGGCAAGAATCTTTTCCATATAATTACCCGTTGCTTTGAATACTTCCGCTGTGATACCATCCACTCCAGATGCTTTTCCATTCATCATACTTATGATTGCGTGTCTCACCTCTTCTGGAAGGATATCTGGAACCTCTTTGGCGGGTATATTTCCTTCTTCATTTAATTCATAATTCCTTAGAGGATTCTAATACAGCTTAGTGTATAATTTTTGTACCGTTTTAGTATTAATTTCCTAACCAAAATCGATCGTGTTCCCGTTTTTTTCCAAATATTTCCTTTCGGACTTACAATTAGTATATGTAAATATTTGTCATTATCAAAGTTGTAGAGAATATAATTTTTGAGAAGACCGTTTGGTTAAGAGATATTATTATTATGAGTATGTGTGTAAGTGATACCATTGTTTCCGTTGCTCTGATAAAATTTTCTAATTGTTGATAACGATGCGTATGCTGGCATGTGTAATTTGACACGTAATTGCGCATTGATATTCTGTTATCCATAGAAATGTTTTTTTTCAAAATTATTCAAGACTGTAATTGCCAATATTATTCGTTAGGACTCTGATGTTGAGAGCAATCTTATTCATTACGCTTTATGGAGAAAGTCATGTGCTGGACACAAGATATTTTCTTCCTTTACCCATCAAGCGCTGACTTACCGTATCTAAAGTTATTACGAAGTGTGGTCTCGACACTACAAACACTAATGTTAACTTTCAGTGCTAATTCACGCACTGATATTCGCCTGTCACTCTGTACGAGCTCATCAACACTCGTAATAATCGACTTCAGTTGATGGTCTTGCTTAGTGTTCTTCTTCCTTCTCCACGCATTTGCGACCTCTTTGAACGATTTGTATCACTCAAAGACCGTGACATGCAGGACTCGCCATACTGTGCTTGAAGTCACCGATGAATTTCAGTCTCTTTTAAACTCCTTACAGAGAAATTTAATAATAATGCGTTTTGTTCCACTGAAATAGAAACACGTTCAGATGCCATCTTTGTTAGTGCTGACACGGGTTGCTATGGACACAAAACAATTTGTTTGTATTGCCAGCATTATAATAATAATACGTACACACCTCATAAACTCATATAAGACCAGACTAGCCCATACAGATCCGAAATCGGCAAGAAGGCCCTCTACTGCCCAACCCTCGTGCCTCCGATCCGCGCGCCCACGACGCCCGCCACCGCGCACCGAGGCTCGAAGCCCTATTCCGGATACCCGCGTGCCCTACTCGCGCTCCGCGCATCTCCTTCATCTCCACTTCCCCTCAAGCGAGACTGACAATGAGTGTAAGTGGAGGGGAAGCTTTAGATGAAGAAGCAGTTTTTGAGTGGTTTAATTCAGACAAAAATTTGACAGGTCATGAAATGTTAAGTAATGACGAAATAGCACGACGGGTTATGAACAAAGAAGAATCAAGCCCAAACAACAACCCAGAAGAGGATTAGTGCCGCTTTGTCTCACGTCGAGGCTCTACTTGACTACGCGAAGCAAGAAGACGACGCGTCGTCGCTGCGTAATTTACGCACTACCATACGTAGGAAGGCTAGCCAAGGGAAAAAGCAAACTTCTTTGCCTTCCTTTTTCAAAAAATAGTAAGTTTGTTTAAACTATTTACCTCTATAAATACATATATATGTATTAATATTTTTGTAATTAAATTTACATTTAGGTTATATTTTCGAGTTTTTCTTTCATATTGCGGATTATCCGAGGAACTTCATTTCCCAACATGCCCGGATAATTGGGAGTCTACTGTATACTCTCGTGCCCCCTCCACTGGCCCACCCACCATCGGCAATAGGATCGGACTAAACCTTTCTAAAATGGCACGCCGCCATTTTATTTCAAGATGGCGGATGAAATTTAGAATATACTTTTTACTATTTTAATAGGCCCACAGACCATCTCATCAAATTTGGTTAGAATTGGAGTAACCGTTTATGAGATAGCAGGCCGCCATTTTTTCAAGATGGCGAACAAATTTTGTGTAAAGCCTGTGTTAAGTGGGTGTCCCAGCTATGTCAATGCAAAATTTCAGCTCTATCGGTGCAGGAGTTTTTGCGTGATTGAGTAGCAGACAGACACCACTTCATTTTTATTTATAAGATGACATCGCGTATGTTCCTATGTATCACCTCAAATTAAATGGTAATTGTAAAGAATCTCGAGGAATAGAATCTTTGCGCTTAGGTGTGATACGCGATGCGCTGAAATTGAGCGCAGCTCGTTCTTGCCTTATTTAAGAAAACTCTCTCTTATCAGATAACCTCAAACCCTCCTCTCTGTCTCTCTTATCAGGTCGAGGCGTCCGACACGTTGACATCGGTCGCCGCCCGCTTCGACACCACACCCTCCGAACTCTGCAAACTCAACCGGCTCGCATCGCGACTCATCTTCCCGGGTCAACTGCTGTACGTTCCCGCCAAAGGGGGAGGAGGCGACGAGGAGAGCGGAGATGGGGGCGAGGAGGTTGGCGCCGGGGGCGGACGGAGGAGAAGTTCCGGATCATCATCCGCCACCACGCCCACGGGTGAACGCAGGCCGGCGGAGGAGGAGGAGGAAAGGGGTAAGAGGAACACACCCCACCCCGCTTGTGCCCCTTTTCCACTCCAGCCCCCTTAGCTCCTATACAAAAGAAATATTCTAACCGGGGTTTCACACAAATAACTGCCACTGTCTTTCACTAATTGTAAGCATAGGCAGGTGAGTTGGGCGGAGCGAGGCCCATATGCCGGAGTTAGTTGGGTTTGGGCTGCGAAGCAACCAGGGCCGGAGCACCTTAGAAAAGTTATAAATTTAAAACATGTTAGGAAAGTGTACAGCGTATCACAAACGGGCGCGTTTCGTGCGATGTAGCATATGAAAGAAATGTATGATCTGCACGTAAGGAAAATAGCGTTTTAAAGTTCTTTTCTTCGACATAAATACCACATTTTCTTCCTATTTAAAAATATTGCATGCACACGTAAGGAAATTAAACGTTTGTTTGTGAGATTGTTAATGTTAGCAACAAAGAAAGAGGTAACCATGTAAGAAAATTTCAATTCGAATTAAGACAATCTGGTTTGATTTTCTGTCCGTCCGTCCGCATATGCGTTCTCGGCTTCTACCGAACAGATTTTCATGAAATTTGCTATGAAGGACTTAAAATCAAAGCTAATAAGAAAATCGCTAAAATGAATCACGTAAGCCAACCAGGGGCATCACTTTACTGGTAACAAAAAATAAACTTTCCGTCATATCTCATATCAAAATATTTTTTCAAATAAAACTTGTAGAACTCGTAAATTAGAGTATTTCTTTTCTTATACATTTTTAGCGCAGGAGTAGTCGTTATCAAGAAAATTAAAGAAGAATGTCTTTATTCGAGTTGAACTTAGAAATTTTCTTGCATGATTACTTATTCATTGTAGCCAGGGCCGGCTCAAGACATTTTGGCGCCCAAAGCAGATTTCAATTATGGCGCCCCATCGATACATAAATTTTACATTAAAATTCGGTAGTTTAGTAGTATAATAGCATATAATTATTTTGAAGTTTTGTGCATTTTTATGATTAAACGGTTTGATAAAAAAAACAAGGTTTTATTCACAGAAAAATAAATTTGAAATGTCATAAAGAAATTATAAATTGTGCGATACTTATTTCAATGACAATGAGATTGATTGGAACTATTGCATCGCTATACGTATGCACAGATGGGGCTCAATCAATGGTTGTCAAACTTGCTAGTGCAGTAAGTTTCATAAAGAAGGCGTCGAAAATTCAACATCGACACATTGCCTTATTCATACACAAGCACGCGTTGCAAAACGTATGAATAAAGGCAGTGACGAACTTATCTAAAGCAAATGGTACAAATTGGTCTTGGAATGAAATAGAAAGGATGAAATTGATTCTTGATTGCAAAATGCACTTGGGAGTCTGTGAATACTGCAAAGGAAGGATGCAGAGGAAAAAGAAGCAACAAAACGATCGAATCAAACCTTATCGTGGAAGTGCCCTTGGAACGAAAAAAATTATTAAAAATGGGTTGGGATGAAAAGCGGGCTTTATCGTGAACAAATGAGACTCCAACTTTATGACTGATTACGAACTTAAACAGCAAGATAAACATCGTCTATTACCTGGAATCATTACAACAAAGGACAACTTTCGTTACAGAAACAGCTCACGAATTTGTTACCAATTTAAAAGTGAAAATTTAAAACGACCTTCAGGATGAATTTCTTAAAAGGAAATAAAATTTCCCAATAATAGAGTTAATTACCTCAAATTTTAAAGAGAAAAACCTCTACATTAAACTACTTATGAAAGGTTGATTCAAGAAAGAGTATAATAGCAACAAACTTATTTGAATTAAATTAGAAAATAATTTAACCATACAACGTGAAAGATATAGGTATAGAAAAAGATCGAATAAAAATATGTATATACTAAATTCCTGGTTTAGAAATTCTTCGTTGATCGCTTTTATCAATGGGTATTTTTCCCATTTACACTAAATATTGACGTCTCTTCTTGAGCAAAGACAAAAACATCAATTATGCCCAAGGAAAACTAACCTGTTACAGAAAAAACCTGCTATAACTTGATAACAGATTCTTCAAACACTAAAAGACGCACACCACTCGACTGCCTTTTCCACAGCGATGGGCGTATTGGAACTAATGCGGACAAATATTTCTTTTTCGATGTCACCAAAGCAAAATGCGAGGGAGGAGGAAATGTTGAAGGAGAAGGGGCTGAAAATAGTGGTGTGATAATATGTACCCCGTCCTCACACACCCTAACACAGCGTAGCAATTACTAAGAAGCAGTAAAAGAAACCCAAAAGATATATTTCGTCCTCAAACAAGAGCCGCAACCAATCAACCGAGAATTTTGAATGTGCCTGAATGAATGCTCGTGGAAACAAAGAGGAAGCGCAGGAGGGAGAGTCTTGGGATATCCCGCATCCTCCTCGGACTTTTTAAGGTTTTCCTTGGCTCTTGGGCACCCTTGCAAATGTCTCCCGCTGGCCAACTTCTGATGAGACTGCAGAGGTTAGTAAGGCGGGGGCGATGCCGAGGCATGACCTTTCTCCCCCCCCCCCCCACTTCAACCTAAGAGAATGCTTCTCTCTTCAGGCCTTTGGCGCAAGGGGTGCATTGCACCCGGAGAGAAACCCTCGGGGGCGGCAAATCACAGAGGGAATCAGCTAAAAATATTAGGGGTGGTGAGAACTGCTTTCACCCGGTCGGCAAAGATCCCCAGAATGTAAAAGTATGTACACATATGCGCATTTTCCTGCAACAGAACAACGAACCTAACAAAGTAGCGCAACATTTTGGCGAACGTGATCACGAACATGCAACATTTCCGCGCAACACACTGGCGATCCATGCGTAGACGGTATTTCAGCGAACCATCAAAGGATGTTGCGCGCGCACATTGCAACCTGTCTGGACGGGCGTGCAACATTTAAGCGAGCGTAGACGTGTTTACATTCAGTTATCATCTTACCACCAAGAAAGACACGTCGTTGTTCGCATGTGTATATCGTTCAGTTGTAGAATGTATTATTAAAATGGAGTGGCCAAATGAAACGTTGTTGAAATTTATCGAAATCTATCGCAGCAAACAGGTTCTTTGGGCTGCAGAAAACAAGAACCATTTTAATAAATTAATGAAAAATGATGCTCGGGAGGAGATCGCAACTGAAGTCGGCTCCTCAGCTGATGAATGTCAGAAAAAGATGTCAAGCTTGTTATCATCATTCCGGCGGGAAAGAGCAAAAATTTGTAAAAGCCGTGGAACAGGAAAAGCTATGTATTTTTGCGATTTGCACGAGAACGAAGTGGACTGTAATCTAATTTTAATTCTATGCGATAGACACTGAGACTGGAGCCCAAACCCGCGACAATAATCCACCACTCACCTCTTCTCTTGGGTCCTTTGCCTTCAGTATTAGGGAACTTTCGGCTCCTCCTTGTCGATCCACACTCCTCCGGTATCCACGACGACAACTTTCGACAGACATCTCCAACAACTCTCAATCCACGACGACAACCTTCGAAAGACTTCTTCAACAACTCTCCGTCCACGACGACAACCTTCGACAGACTTCTCCAACAACTTTCCGTCCATTTCCTCAGTGAAAAACCACCTAATGACAACAACTTTATTAACTCATCTCTAACCTTTACCGCCTCCTCCGCTGGAGGACTCGACAACACGATGTCATCCATGTAAGTTGCTCTGCAAAGAGTTTGCGCTGCGGCCGGGTAAGATGCCAAGTATGGGGCCGATGCCACTCCATAGGTTACTGTTGTAAGACTATAGTCGACGAGCGGCTGTTCCGAACTTGCACGCCAAAACACTGTCTGGAAATCATAATGCCTCTTACTAATACAGATATTCCGGTACATTTGGCGAATGTCCGCGGTAAGAACTACCTTGTGCATTCTAAATAACAACAAAATATCAACGATGTTCAATTGCAGCTTTGGGCCGCTATGTAAGATCTGATTCAACGAAGGGCCGATTTCAGTCTTCATGGAGGCGTCAAAGACCACTCGAAACCTTTCGAATTTATCACCGTCGCGATAAATGCAATGATGCGGAATATAAAAGGCGTGGAGACTATCGGTGGCTCCACGGCCTTAATCATATGGCCTTGCGCCTCGTAATCCGCCATAAAGGCATTATAGCATTGCCTAAGTTTCTGCTGTTTATCAAGACGCCGTTCAAGTTGGTGAAACCGGCGAAATGCACTGTTTCGACTTTCCTAACAGCGCCTCATCATTTCGAAAAGGAAGCTCAACTACGTAACGACCAGTTTCCAATCTAGATACGGTTGACTGAAAGTGAGATTCACATTGTTTATCATCCTCACTTAGGTAATGAGTGATCGGAGGTTCCTCCACCTCCCAAAATTTCCGAAAAATATAATCCAATTGAGATTCCATCGTCAAGCAAAACGAATCGATGCGGTTGGTCTCTTGAGGCACCTTTCCCACTACACAATAGCCCCAAACTGTCTCTATTGCACACGGAGCGCCCTTTGGACCTATTACTGCATTACCAATCATTACTGTGCCCAACCATTCGGCACCCAGCAAAATATCAATAGCCTCAGGACGTTAATACGATGGATACGCCAGCGTCAGATTACGTATGTGCGGCCACTGCTGCCTTGCTACCTCCATCGTAGGGCAACGCGCAATATTTTCTATAACTAAGGCTTCAAGCTCTAATGCCCCCATCTTCGGAGTCGGTTCTAATACACAAATTAATTTCCCTTGAGCGACGCCCACCGATGTTTGAGCTAAACCGAAAATGGACGTGATCATCCTTTGAATAGGCAAACCCAAGCGCAGAGCGCATGCCTTCGTAATTAATGTTCCTAGACTTGCGCTGTCAATCAAAATTTTTACACTCTGATAATTTCCATGTCGGTCCCGCACCCGACCTTGTGCGGTGGATAGCAAAACAACGTAATTTGTAACTTCCACCTGGGTCTTTGAGGAATCAACAACTGCTTCCACAGGAGTGGCCGACGTTATAGACGCACCTTCAATTTTTCCTTGAGCAACGGATGTGCTTTCTGTATTCGCTCCCTTTTCCACGCTCTTGACTACCCTTTCGCTACCCGATGCTTGATTCCGTGGAGTGAAATGCAGCAATGAATGATGACTAAATGAACAGTACCGACAGGGGTTTCGACTGCGACAAGTTTTAATCAAATGAAAAGACTGCAAACAACTTAGGCAAAGGCGGTATTCCTTCGCCACACGAAATCTATCATCTACAGATAAACCCTTAAATTTTCCGCACAAGTATAGTGGATGCTTAGCTCCGCATAACACGCATTTCAAAGACGCGGGAGAAGGACATGCATCCGTGCTTGCCACCTGAGTACTAGTCCGGGCCCCATACAATTTATATTTTTTCTCCATTTGTATTCCCGATGATCTAATACCGGGCGAACTTCCTTTCGAAGGCCCACCTTTGGCTGCTTCCAGCACCCGAGCCTCCTTTTCCAAGAAGGAAATAAAAAATTTCACCGTTGACAACCCTTCCTCCGAAACATTTTTCTCCCACCTCTCTCTCAGATCTGCGCTGAGCTTCTTTCGTAAAATAAACAAAAGACGTACGGCCCAATCTTCGACGCGATGCCCTAACACCGTTAGAGCGCCCGTATATTCCGTCAACAAGGTAACGAAATTTCGCAATTGTTCGGGTGCTCGCTCCACTGATTTCAAACCCAGTAGCCCTTCCAAATAGGCGTTCGTTAACAATGACGGTTCACTGTAGCGTGACATCAACAACTCCCACGCCACCGAATAATTCGCACTAGTAAGGGGCAAAGATGACACCAACGACAATACTTCTCCTTTTAGACATGGCCGCAAATATATAAATTTCTGTATATCAGACAGTTCGGTACTATGATGAATCGTAGCCTCAAACATGTCATGAAAACCTTGCCATGCCTTAAGGTCTCCGTTAAATTCAGTTAAGTTCAATTTGGGCAGCGAAATACCCGATATCCCTGGCCTGGTCATAATGTTAGTAGAAACTGACGCATCTTTATTTGGCCCCGATCCCTCCAAAAGAAGCATAATTGCCCATACCGCCTTAATGTTATAGATTCAAACTGGACAATCTTAGACTGAAAATCTTCGGCTTGGTCATCATTTTGTTTCTTATAATTCAACACGATTTTCGCCAGAATTTCATGATAGCGATCAAACATTTGATCCAATCCTTCCGACATTACCCGCAATATCTTTCTTGTTAGCCGGATCCCTTTTGACCCGACTAGCCACCTCCTCGATACGAATAATTTTCTGCGAAATTAACTCCTCCTTTACTAATAATTCTTCGATCGTAGGCATGCTTACCAAACGAAAAATGCAACAAATGCCACTTTACTATACAAAGTAACAAATTCTCAGCGAAAAGATATGGAGGAAAGCCGACAAACTTTAACGAAGACGAAATTCATTTAACGACAAATTTTCATAAAACCCATAGGCCATCCGGCCCGAAGGACCAAATTGTTTGCGATTTGCACGAGAACGAAGTGGACTGTAATCTAATTTTAATTCTATGCGAGAGACACTGAGATGGGAACCCAAACCCGGGACAATAATCCACCACTCACCTCTTTTCCTTCAGTATTAGGGAACTTTCGGCTCCTCCTTGTCGATCCCCACTCCTCCGGTATCCACGACGACAACCTTCGACCCACTTCCACCGAGACGGTGCCTTCATAAAACCCCGACAGCGACCAACCCGTGAGCCGTGAACTCATGCCCCAGGTGGCTCTCTCTCGCGCACATATTACGACAGTCCAAGGAAATAGTATACCGCGCGTATTCAATCCTTTAAATGGCGCGAACAGATACATAATTTATTTATTTAACGAAACCAATTTTCCTTCTTTTCTTCTTGGAAGCGTATTTATGCACAAAAATATACGCTGCAGCAGCTACTTGAAGAGAAGTCATGTCTACTCGGAGACCGAAAGGATACTGGCGGAAAACAGGCGAACAACGATTTGCAACACCGTGCCGAGCGCCCTCTTGTTGCAAGGTTTGATTCGCTGCTTGGTTCGCTGCTCGATCCGCTGCGCGGTTCGCTGTTCTGTTGCCGGGAAATGCGCATATGTGTACCTACCTTAACAGTAATAAAATGTTGGAAAAACCACATCCAGCCATCTGTATTCGGTAGTTTTCTCGGAAGCCGCTTTCGGAAATACTATTTTACCATTCGGAGTAGAGCTGCCCCTGAACATTCATTTGAAGTCAAATTTTCACATTCATTCGCAACCTGCAAACACTAAACATATCAATGGAAAACCAAATGGAAAATTTTTGCCAGGAAAATTTGGCGCCCCTAAAAATTCGGCGCCCCAAGCGGTCGCTTGGACTGCTTGTATTGTTGAGCCGGCCCTGTCCATATGATGAAAGAAGATTCAATTGCTTTGGTCAAACGTTTTAAATGCTTCCCACACGCAGTTTTCATAATAAGTATGTATGTACGTTTCTATGTATAAATATTTACGTTGTTACAACGGTAATTTTGATGCTTAAACAAAATTTTGAAGCAGATAACGCCTATTAACGTCTATTTGAAGGCTTAATTGAGGCTAATTGAATCGGAGACAACTATGAAGGTCGCCTTGACAACATCCGGAAAGAGTACGAAAAATTCACAAAATTTCGGAAAGGGATGCCTAATTCTGAAAATGTCGACCATGTAACATGTAAAAATAGCAAGAAAAAGATAGTATACAGTTTTAGTCATCAAATAAAGTAAAAATGAAGAAAGTCGGTCCATATTTAGGTATTTTGATGCACGATGGAAAAAATCCTTGCACTATAAAAAATCGAAAATCCCGCGTAAACTTATGAAGTCGAGCCTAGGACCTTTTCCGGAATATTCTACTTTTCCGTGCCATGATTCGTAAAATCGACGGTAGGAAAATAAATTTTCCTTCTTTTATGCGTTCTTTGGTTCAAGTCCCGAGTTTGTGGGATGATTCTAAGTAATTTTAATATGCAAACGAAAAATAAACTGCAATCGTTAGAAGAGTAACAAATTTTAGTTAACGGAGACTGGCGACACGGGGCGGTTGATATTGGAAATAATTCATTGCCTGTTATTGAATAAATAAATTAAAATTAAAAGATAGCGTAATAATGCAATTGGTTCAACATTAGATAAAGGAAAAAAGAGGAAAACAGGACAAACTTAAAAAAGACGACAGGTCAACTAAAATGAGGACTTTTGGTCACCATAGGTATAACGTAGCGTTATGTCTTTTCAAATATTTCCGCCATGTTTATTTGTGACAAATGAAGTATGATAATTCGCCTCGAATCCAATGGAAGTGTCCTTGAGAAAAACTTTGAGTGGTAGTAGTCAATTTTTGTTATTATAGTATATTACTTGAATTTATAAAGAATACATCATTATAACCTTACATACAATTAATAAATATACGTACCCATAGAAGAAGTGATGTCATTTCCTTTTGAAATCATTTCTAGATATTAAGCAAATTATGTGGTTGCATAAACGCAAATACAGTCGGCATTGATTCGAGTTAAAATAAAATTTATGCCCAAATTAACATTATTTAGTTTATTTTACTGTTGCAAAGCTAGTAAACTTTCTTTTCATATTAAGTTATTTTTGTTACGTGGACGTTTTGTGTATTACGATTTCCATTAAAAAGATGTTTTTATTTTTCAGAACTTCTTGACATCCTTCGCCCGGCATCTCCAAAACCCGGCCTGGAGAGATCGAGATCTAGTCCGTCTCCGCCGCACGGAGTGGGCGATGGGACTGAAGAAAAGCACCTTGATCGAGAGTGCCTTGAAAGGTTTCTTAAGATCAATGTGCGACACATTACGGATGGACAGGTAAAATACGTACTCAAAATAAGAAGACAATCCAACTATTGTAATCGTTGGTAATTTGTTATCTTAACAGTGGTTCTAGCTCAAATGTAAAATATTTCTTTTATTACATGTAAGATTTTTACGATTGACAACATAGGTTTTAAGTAACCTTCACATTAAATATTTTGTTTAATAAAGTCATGCGTTTTGTTTCTCTCAGCCAATAAATTGTTAATAGTAAAAATAGTTGCTAGTTCGCATATTTTACAGTTTTAAAATTCATTCGACTTAAGAATTTAAAATTTTTCTCTCACTTCCTGTATTTTCATTTAGGGCGTGGTTGGAGGAGTTCTCTTGGTCACCCCAAATGCAGTTATGTTCGACCCAAATGTCTCGGACCCCCTTGTGATTGAGCATGGTCCAGAATCATATGGTGTGATTGCTCCAATGGAGTATGTGGTGAATGCAGCCATTTACTTTGATATAGCCCACATGAGAGTACGACATATGTCAAAGGATACCCCTAGGTTGGTTATTATGAGAATATTTTTAAATTTGGTAATTATTTTAATTGAGTTAATCTTCCTATTCTTTGAGTTGATATTTCTGTGGACTGTATTATCCATTGTCACATCATAAATTTGAAACATTTAGTTCTAATTTTGACATTTATTACATATAGCATGCAAAGGTTATTATTACATTTTGTCTTATGAAAATTTTATCTTGGCTGTCAACATGATAGAAGTTCTAATAAGCAAAACTCTTCATATTATTTTAGCTGGCCAGAAATATCTCTTATGTGTATTCAAATATTTGGTAATTTATTTTTTAGGATAGTTATATTAAATTGTTTTGTCAGCATCTCATATTTTATGTATTCTGCTAGTGACAAGATATTTTATCAATTTAAAATAGAAGCACTAAGTACTATTTGTAAATAAATGGATCTATTTACTTATTAGAACTTTGCTATTTTGTATAGGATTTCTTCTGTGCTTTTTCATGATATGAGACTTTTAGAGCACTTTCTAACAAAGTTGAATTTTAAAAAAATTGCTCAGATTGTAAATTTTTATATTATGTGAATAACATACTTTTCAAAGATCATTGTATAAATTTTTTCCTTATTATCCACATAGAACCAATAAATTGAGCATGGATCATCTTACATATGCAAAAATTCATATTGTTGAGGCATAAGATGCCTGATGGCTTATTTATTAAATGCCACAGCAAATCATATAATAATTGCAAAGTGTTGAGTTGAGGCATTATCAGTGGTAAAGGTACTAAGGTTTTTTGAAGCTGAAAATTCCTCTGGAAAAATGTGAGATGTCCATGAGAAAGAAATTATCTTTCACCTCATTGGCTTGCGGTAGATATGAATTTTAAACATTTTCAGTTTAGATATTTCTCATTTGTTAGTTTGTTTCTTCGAATGGTAGGTAAAAATCACAACATGTTGTTATGAAGAATCATAACTTGTGATTCTTGTGTTTAAAAATAATTCGGTTTGTGGAAGACCGTAGAGAGAAGTTCCAGGCTTTGGGTCTGTGATAAGTCCTGATAATTATAATTTCCTTATCTTTAGAACTGACCTCCCGAAACCTGAGATCTACCACGGAAGGGGAAGTGGGAATTTGGAGGAGGAGGATGAGGAGTGCCATTCCACTCAGCACTCTCCTGGAAAGGACTCCCTGCTCGTCAAAGATGAAACTTTTCCTGAACTTGCACCACGATCGTCTCCAGAAGGTGAAGATGAAGAAGATGATGAGCCGAGTCCAGAGGGGAGTGTTTGCTCCTTCAGGGAAGTTGGAGGGGGAACTGGTGATGATGGTCCAATCCCTATTGGGGGCTTCAGAGGTGGTGATGCCTTTCCTAAAGCCTTCGAAAGGGATTTGGTTACTCCTCCAACAGTGTTAGACAGCACAGGTCAAGCTACCGAAGGCAGCATTGCTCCTGGAGGTCTGTCTGGAGCGACGCCTGATCTTTTGAGGAGGGAGGCAAAAGGTTCTGGCACGGGTCCAGATGTGTTACCCTCTGTCAACAGTTCTAAAGGAGGAGATGACGAGGTTTGTGCTCTCATACCTCTTCATTCCTAATTTACACATCTAGACATATAACCCAGTTCTCTTTTGTAATGGATATTTACTCATGTACCCAGCACATCTTTTTTCCCAAAATGTCAGTATAAAGAAGAAGGGGACTGCACGTCATACATGAAGATTTCTGACCAAGTTTATACTTGAGTCTGGACCCTCTCTCCCCCCCCCTCCCCATCTTGGAAAATTGTGATTTTTCTAAACTGTGGAAAAACATCATTATTTTAAATCTGGGTTCATGGGTGCTGTCAGAGAGGAATAGGAGATGGCTTGCTCCCTTTGTTTTTAACTTAAATATAATGAACAATGCAATATGCGACATTGATATAATCTGCATAAGAGAGAATCCTGTGTGTGGTACTTTAAAAATGCACATAACATTGAGCAATCCGTTGTAGTATCTCAAGCAATATTGAATGTGAGCTCTAATACCCAAGCATTCACAACTGCTAATGTGGCCTACCTCATATTAATTTTGCCAATTCCTAATTTACCAAATGACAGTGAAAAAATGTTCCTATTTGATGTGCCATTTTTTTTTAGAAAATGTTGCTTTTTATTTCAAGTAAATGAAAACCAAAATCGTTAAATTTTTTTCTCCATTCTACTGGTTGTGAGACAAAAAGTTTCAAAAACTCTGTCCTAATTGGTTCACGTGAACCAAATGAAATTTTTGGACTGTGTTTAGGGTATATCTCCCATACCAATTGGATGTGCTGTCTTGACCTTTTAATAAATGGATAAATAGGTTATTCATCACTTGTCAGAACTAGGGTGTGTTCATCAGGACATTCTCAAATTGCTTGTCAAAATGTGAACCATCTTCTGTCTTGCACAATAGATCAAATAACATTGAATTTATTAATAGGAATTTCCAAGTTCTGAGTTTTGTTAAGTTTATAAAAATTTTCTTATTATTAATGCCTGTATTATTTTATTGCATTATAATCAATAAATGCTTGAAACATTCTATTGTCTATATAGGAGGTTGATGGAGGTTCAAGGCACTGTGGAAATGTGGGATCATCTGAAGAAGCTAAGTCAATGTCTACTGAAGGATCTGGTGATGGACATGATCAAAGAGTCAATTTAGATGTAGAGACAGTGAACATAGGACACAGAAGAGATGGTAATTTGGAAAAGTTGAGCTGCCACGACTCGGGCATCGATATACGAGAAGGTTCTGGTGGGGGTTTGGGCACCTGTGCCATTGGAGGGGTTTGTTTGGATCAAGTTTCTACGCCACCTGTAGTGACACCAAGAAAGAAAGCATCGTCTGTTTCATTCAGTCTGGATTCTGGAGAGGGTGCACCTCCAGAAGAAACTGAAGCAAAAGGTGAAATGACAGAGAGAGGCAAGGTGATGCAGAAGGCAGTCACCGTGGAGGATGTTGAGAAGCAGGAGAGTAGGAAGACCAAGGTAAGTTGATTTATAACATGCTCATAGTCGTAGGAATGTTCATTCTCAAATAAGGAACTATTAATTGTATCCATAAATCAATAAAATACATCAAAGTCATATGACATTGTGAAATGTTATACAGTAGAACCTCATAAACCTGGCAACCTTGGGACCTAGCATTTGCCGAGTTTTTGAAAATTTATAAAAAATCCGTAAGTTGTGTACATTTTTGGTAATTGATTATATAATTCAAATGATGAATAACAATTAAAAGGGAACCCATTATCAATAAATACTATTGCTCATACATGCACTAAAACGAGGAATTATAAATGAGCCATTAAAAAGTAAATAACGAATGTGAAATAAAGCATATATCTAATATGCATTTACAACGTTATTTTCATCACACATTATTCTAAGAATTTTTTTTAAACAGATCAGGCAAACTAGCTTGCTTCATACATTTTAATTTTTCCTTCATAAGTTTCTCTTGTATTCGATACAAACACGTAATCTCTTGAAAATCAATTCAAGAGCATTGTTCTAAAACAGGTATTGTATCTGTGACCAACTGTATACAGTGATCTATTGAAGGTTTGACCTTAACTATCTCTTGATCATCGTCACTTTCATTTTCTTCATCTTTTTCATGCTCAGGTTTCAAAACCATGTCCACTATTTCGACTATTTCACATCAGTTAGCTGAAGTACAACAGGTGCATCATTGTCAATATCAACCAAGTTTTCACTCTTTTTGCTATTGTGAAAAATTTTTGCTTGCTGTATCAGCATTAGGCCTGAAATAGGTACATCTTCACTCAATCGCTGAGGAAACCACTCAAACAAAAGCTTATCAACAATATTTACCTAGGACGTGTTATGTTTTAAGGCTACAAAGCTTTGGTGTATCACTCTCTGCATAAAATTTCAATATTTCCAATTTATCTTTCTTTAAGTCATACACATTGGAACTACCAATGCTATGTTCTTCGCAGAGTCTCTTCACTGAATTACCTTTTTCAAGTTTTCTTAGTAATTCCACTTTTTTTTCAATTGTGAGATTTTTCTGTTTACATTTCATAACACCACTTATGCAAGCATTTTTTAAATTTAGCATTTTTACAATTTCAAATTATTCCCAATCGATTTTGTACAAAATAATATAACCCTTACAAATTTCAACTTTGTAGCTCATTTAGAAGTGCCATATAATTTTATTCCTCGTATAGTGCAATAATAGGGCAAAAGAGGCCCTAAGACTTTGAATTTTTACAATATCAGATTCCCTCCTAAATATAAACCCATAATTCTGCCAAAATTCTTGTTTGTATATCATTAAGAATTACAGTATAATCGTCACACTGGTATGGAGCATAAATGGGGCAAACATACCCTTAAAATTTGGAATTTTTGCAGTATTTAATTTGAATTTTGTTTGCAATGAAATTTTTATAATCGTGCCAAATTTCAACTCTCTAGGTCATATAGAGCTGCCTCATCATTTTTTTTGGTATGGAGCAATAATGGGGCAAAAAAGCTCCAAAATGGGAATATTATCAATATCGGATTTACTTCATTCGGCATAGTTTAACATTAATGGCACTAAATAAAAGCCTCTGATTCCCATTAAAAACTTACCCATATGAAAGCATTAAGCCTGTTTCCTAGGAAGCCTATTGTTAGACCCAGAAAAATTACCACTTTTTTGCGATAAAAACTATACATTTACACTAATTCTACTCAGTTTTGAATTCTGTCTTCAAAAATAAGATATTACAATTTATATCCTATCCGACAGTTTAAGTATCGAGTTCGTATATTGATGGGAAGTAATTTTAAAATGCAAATATAAAAACCTCTACACCAATTTACGTTTTCTTATGGGCCAAAAATGGGGCAAAAAGGGGCCAAAATAGGAATTTTGTAAGTTTCGGATTTTTTCCTTCGGTTGTGACCAAAAACCTATAATCCTACCAATTTTCAAGTTCCTAGCACATCTGGAAGTGCCTCATAATTTTGTATCCTCCTATATATATATATATATATCATGTGTAAGAAGCGTCTATATATTATAGATATATATACACAGTAGTTAATATTTGCTTGCATTCTGCAAGCATTTTCAAATTTTAGCATTTTTACAAATTCAAATTTTTCCCAATTGATATTGTACATAATCATATAGCCATGTCAAATTTGGAGTTTGTTGCTCATTTAGAAATTTTAAAAATGCTTGCAGAATGCAAGCACACGTTAACTAGTATATATAAATAAAGTTTAGCATTTTTACAATTTAAAATTATTCCCGATGAATTTTGTACAATATCATATAACTGTATCAAATTTCAACTCTGTAGCTCATTTAGAAGTGCATTATAATTTTATTCGTCGCATAGGACAATTATTTGTCAAAACTGTCGCTAAGATTTCCAATTTTAACGATATTGGATTTCATCTTTCTGTTGTAACTAAAAACCCATAATTCTGCCAAATTTCATGTTTGTATCTCATTACGAATTGCAGTATCATTTTCACACTGGTATGGGTAATATATAGGGCAAAACCGCCCTTAAAATTTGGAATTTTTGCAGTGTTTTATTTTATCTTCGGTTGCAAAAAAAATTTTATAATCAGACCAAATTTCAGGTCTCTACGTACATATGGAGCTGCCTCATAATTTTTATTCTTGTATGGAGCAATACTGGGGCAAAACAGCCCCAAAAATAAGGATTATTACATTATCGGAATACCTTCATTAGGCATAGTTTAACATTAAAGGCATTAAAATATATGCCTCTGATTCCCATTAAAAGCTTATCCATATGAATGCATTAAGCCTGTTGCTAGGAAGCCTATTGTTAGACCAAGAAAAATTATCACTTTTTTGCGATAAAAACTATAAATTTACGCTAATTCTACTCGGATTTGAATTCTGTCTTCGAAAATAAGAAACTACAATTTATATCCTATCCGACAGTTTAAGTCTCGCGTTCGTATCTTGACGGCAAGTAATTTTAAAATGCAAATATAAGAACCTCTACACCAATTTACGTTTTCTTATGGGGCAAAAAGGGGCCAAAATAGCCCCTCAAAATAGGAATTTCGACAGTTTCGGAATTTTTCTTTCAGTTGTGATCAAAAACCTATAATCCTACCAAATTTCAAGTTTCTAGCACATCTGGAAGTGCCTCATAATTTTGTATACACACACACACACACACACACACACACACACTAAATGCATGTAAATAAACAAGCAAAATATTAAATAAATCATAATAGACGCCTTGCCCTCTTGCCATCCTTGGCTACACCACTGCACCTTCATACCATATCACGGCCTATAAGTAAAAAAATAAAATACATAACATTAAAATCCAAAATTTACGCCAAAACTTATAAAAGAAAGAATCATTAACAAGTGGACGAATTTGGAATAAGGTCACAGCAAATTTAATGCACACTTACCAATTTACACGTCTCGTTTCTACTCTCGATGGCTGGATGATAAGGTCGAGACAGCGTCTTTACTTGCGGGAATGCAAGTTTCATTTCATTTCAGTGTTGGAAGCTTTTTGAAGGTTTCTCTGCGAAATTGTCTTCAGCATATCACACAGATTGCTTCATACATAGTGATCTTTCCTTAATAAGTTTATCTTTAATTAGGTACAAATTCATCATATCCTGTGATTCGATGCATGACCGCTGCTCTAAAGCCAATATTGTATCAGTGACTAATTCTATGCAACAGTCTATTGAAGGCTTGTTTGCAACTGGATTGTCATCATCGTCACTTTCACTTTTTTCATAATTCTCACGCTCGGGTTCCAAAACCATTTTAACTATTTCTCCGTCAGTTAGCTGATTCACTACAGGCACTTCATAGTCAATTTCCATCCAGTTTTCAACGTCTTCTTCCAGACCCTTCGTGAAATCGTTATTCGTCGACCCCTTAGCAAATTCCATAATTTCAAACACCAGTCTCTTTTTGTCACTAACATTGAAACCTAGAAAATCTGGTGGTGATTCATCACATCCTTCAAACATGCTTGCAGGCCACAAATTATGCCAGGCATTTTTCAATGTTGCGGCCGTTACATCAGTCCACGCTTTAGCTAGAGTCCAAATCGAGTCCTTAATGTTAAATTCCTTTATAAATCCATCAACACCTTGGTCTCTATTGCAAGCAACAAGCAATTTCTGCATAAATTGCTGTCTGTAATAGCATTTTAGTGATCGTAATATTCCCTGATCCATAGGTTGAATAATAGATGTACAGTTTGGAGATAAATAAACCACACCCACGTTACCCAGTATCAAAAGTGATGCATCAGGATGGGCAGGACAGTTATCTAATGTCAGAATTATTTTACAATCATCACCTAGTCCCTTAGATTTACAATGAGCACGTGCCTCCGGTGCAAAATAATTCAAAAACCAATCCAACATTAATTGAGAAGTTATCCAAGCATGTTTATTAGCACGGTAGTTGACAGGAAAATTCTTTACACTCTTAAAAGCAAGAGGGTGTGCACTTTTACCAATTACAGTTAGCTTTAGTTTGTGCGTACCTGCTGCATTTGCACACACAAGAGCCTTCAGCCTCTCTTTTGACTCCTTCACTCCAAATGCCATATCCTCATCGGCGGCTGCAAGTGTGCTCCGAGGAAGACATCGCCAAAATAATCCTGTCTCGTCCGCGTTATATATTTGCTCTGCAGTAAGATTTTTATCCGAAATTAACTTGGTAAACTCCTCTACAAATGTTTCGGCAGCATCTGAATCGGCACTTAAGTTTTTCGCCAGACACTGGTAATTTTCGTATTCCATGGCGAAGCTTGAAGCGATGAGGCCAACCTTGCGAATAATCGCAAGCTTTATTGATTTTCAAATCATCGTGGAATTTCTTTGCTTGCTGTATTAGCAGTAGCCCTGATACAGGTACACCTTCACTTCTTCTTTGTCGAAACCATTCAAATAATACTCTATCGAAATTGTTGACCCTGGACGTGTGTAGTGTTTTTCGGCCTTAGGAGTGTCACTGTCTGCATAAAATGTCAGCAACTCACTTTTTCGTTTCTTCAAGTCATACACAGTAGAACTGCCTACGCTATATTCTTCACAAAGTCTCTTAACTGAAGCACCATTTTCATGTTTTCTTAATAAATCTACTTTTTGTTCAATAGAAAGAGGTTTATGTTTACGCTTCATAATACTACTGGAGGGGTTTTCAGCTTTTTTTTTGAAGACATTCCAATACGAACTTGAGCAATATCACACTAATGAAAGACACATGCGATCGCTACGAATCTGAACACGCGACTGTATACAAGTTATACAATGTGACTATGGAAACTATTCCCTAACACGTACCAACATGTATTGGTCAGCTGACAATTGGACTCACTCACACATACAATGTAACTGCCGCCGTCAAATTGGTTCTATAATTCACAAATTTAGATGCGAAGCGGTGCGTTTATCGTTCCATAGTGGATTAGGCTATCCACGGCAAAAATTTTAAAAAGTGCACTTTTCAAAAACTGCCAGATTTTTGATAATTCCGGATTTTCGAGTGCCGGATTTATGAGGTTCTACTGTATATATATGATATATATATCATCTGTAAGAAGCATCTATTTATTATAGATATGATACATATATCATGTGTAAGAAGCTTTATATTATAGATATCATGTGTAAGAAGCGTCTATATATTATAGATATAGGAGGATACAAAATTATGAGGCACTTCCAGATGTGCTAGGAAATTGAAATTTGATAGCAATATAGGTTTTTGGTCACAACCGAAGGAAAAAATCCCAAACTTTCGAAATTCCAATTTTGAGGGACTATTTCGGCCCCTTTTGCCCTATTTTTGGCCTATAAGAATACACGTAAATTGGTGTAAAGGTTTTTATATTTGCATTTCAAAATTATTTCCGATAAAGTTTCGAATGCGAGACTTTAACTATCGGATAGGATATAAATCGTAGTTTCTTATTTTTGGAAGATAGAATTCAAATCCGAGTAGAATTAGCGTAATTTTATAATTTTTATCGGAAAAAAGTGGTAATTTTTCTGGGTCGGAACAATAGGTTTCCTATGCAACGAGCTTAATGCTTTCATATGGGTTAGCTTTTAATGGAAACAGAGGCTTATGTTTTAATGCCCTTAATGTTAAACTACACCTAATGAAGGAAATCCGATATTGATATAATCCTCATTTTTGGAGCTGTTTTGCCTCGTTATTGCCCCATATGAGAACAAAAAAGACAAGGCAGCTGCATAAGACCTAGAGACTTGAAATTTGGCACGATTATAGAAATTTCATTGCAACCTGAGATGAAATTGCAAAAATTCCAATTTTTAAGGGGTGGTTTTGCCCCACTATTGCCTCATACACGGATTAAACTTATAAGTCACTTCGAAATGAGATACAAACTTGAAATTTGGCAGTATTACGCGTTTTTAGTTACAACAGAAGGAAAAAATCTGATATTGTAAAAATTCATAATGTTATAGGCTGTTTTGCCCCATTATTGCCCCATACGAGGATTAAAATTATAAGGCGCTTCTAAATGAGCTACAAACTCCAAATTTGACACGGTTAGATGATTTTGTATGTAATCGATTGGGAATAATTCTAAATTGTAAAAATGCTAACATTTAAAAATGCTTGCAGAATGCAAGCACATATTAACTAGTATATATATATATAGGTATATATAGCGGTTTGTTACCACTTTGGCAGGATACAAAATTATGAGGCACTTTCAGATGTGCTAGAAACTTCAAATTTCGTAGGATTATAGGTTTTTGGTCACAGATGAAGGGAAAAATCCGAAACTTTTGAATTTCCCACTTTGAGGGGCTATTTTGGCCCCTTTTTGCCCCATTTTTGGCCCATAAGAAAACACATAAATCGGTGTATAGGTTTTTACATTTGCATTTTAAAATTATTTTGCATCAAGAACTCAAGACATACTATCGAATAGGATATAAATTGTAGTTTCTTATTTTTGAAGACAGAATTCAAATACGAGTAAAATTAACGTAAATTTATCGTTTTTATCGGAAAAAAGATGTAATTTTTCTGGGTGGCAACAATCTGCTGCCTAGGCAACCAGCTTAATGCTTTCATATGGGTAAACTTTTAATGGGAGTCAGAGTCTTATATTTTGTCCTTTAAAACCTTACTAATGTAATGCCCATTGAAATATCAACGGGAGTAAAGATTCGATCGAACAAGCTATTTATGAGTTCAAATTGGCATCAGAAACATTAATTGTATTCAAAGTCATTTCCCTCTCTCACCCTCCCTCCCTTTGTCCCCTACCTCCCTCTCTCTCGTATTACAAGCAATCAAAGCACGTTTACACCCATAATGATTGTGTAATAGTACCGATTACTTACCTATGATATTACTCGTATTGCGCTTCGTTGATTTGTATATGACAAGAAATGTCTTCAGCCTTGATATCCAGATTAATTGAATATAACACCGCCTCCACCAGTAAAAGGTAACTTATGCAGGTAATTTCACCAAATTTGAAGTAACGAGTATAATAAATGTTAAAATATAAAAGTTATTTATAAAAATTTTTATACCCATTACTTGTTATATCCAAGGACTTAAGTACTTTTAAAACATCATTTGCTGTAAGATACAACTCATTTAAATTAACATATCATAATCAATAAATAGGTCTTCTGAAGATTCATTTGAATTATTTTTTTTAGTACACCTTAGAAAAATAAACAGCAAACAAATTAGCAATTGACTGACCATCTTCAGCACATGTGGAGTCATAAAACATATGTTCAGGGATGCTATATATATTCTTATTATTACTGACATATTTCCAAAATGCATTTGGTTTGTGACAAATTGAACTTTCTAGATTAAAAATATAATCACTGTAACACCTTGAAACCATAGCTTTAACCCTTGATCTCAAAGATGAAAATACAGTGTAATCACTTTTTGCATTAGTTTGTTTATATTCTTTATGAGCCTCCTTTTTATTCGATATTAGTATTTTTAACTAGTGAACCAAGGCTATGTCTTGCTATCGCACTTGATCTTAGGGACAAAAGATCAATGGCATTATGCAAAACTTTATATAAATAATGGACTGCATCATTTAAATCGAGATTAATTAAAACATTCCAATTGCGAGATAAAAAATAATCATTCATGCTCACATAATCACCTTTTTTAAAATTATAGACAAATGGTTTAGGTTTAAGACATTTATTTGGGCTTTTAAAATAAAATAGACAATTTAAAGAAGTATGGTGATTATCTGGATAAAGCATAAAATTTTCATTACAGTCCTTTACCTCAACATCATCAAAATTAGTAAAAACTAAATCCAAAAATTTATTATTAGAATTTGGAACAACATTAATTTGTGAAAGACTAAGGTAATTAATTGTGTCAATCAATAATTTCGATTGATCATTTTATATAACATATTCACTGACAATATTGTCATTCCAAACCAAATTTGGTAAATTAAAATCTCCACAAATTATAAAGTAAGCATCCTGATACTGAAAATACAGTCTCTCGATTTCGTTACAGTGCATTTCATATAAATCAACTGATGACCCTGGTGAAAAATACACACATTATTATAACTAGTTTAGATAGCAACTTCACTGCAACGATTAACTGTTCTAAACTCATATAATAACCTTTGATTTTGTATGATATATAATCATTATTCACAGCCACCAACACTCCGCCACCTCGTTGTTTATCACTAAGAATCAAATTACGATCCTTTCGATATACATTACTAGCTGAAACTCCCGGCTTCGCTCAGGAAAGAGTTCTTTTAAGTAGCAAACGATTTTTATTGCTCGGGGCAAACGTTCCCCTTTCCTTAATTAAGCAAGCGAGGCTTAAATTAACATTTACTATTTTATGTATTGTATTGTAAAGTTTTACCATTAATATAATTACGCATTAACGTCTTACTTAATATTCACATGGATAGATGCACCGAAGCCTTTAAAGCAGCAATAAAATTATGTGGATTATGTCAATACTATTAGCCAAAATGTAAACAATAGGTAATATCTTGGTTACCGAACAAATGTATTTTATAAGTAGATGTATCGATTTATGTTGCGATAAATCTTTCAATGTTAATGGTAAAAGATAACAATGTTCTAATATTCCTTAAAAATCATTTGACTCACTTTAAAAGTATTCATAGACTATATTTAGGCATGAATCCATTTGTACCCTTTATGTTGGAGTTAGCTATTCTTCCTCTATGGCACGCCACGGCATGGATTTTCCTTGCATTAATCTTTACGTGTATATCTCCCTTTGAAGGGGACAACAATTAAGAAATTTAGCTTTGTTGCCGCCTGGAAAATGGTCGTCTAAACCGATAAATTTTGTGCTTAAAGGAAAATTTCGAGCGATATAGCATGTAATACGACAAAACATGAACAGAATTAAAGTATTCAGTCTTTCATGTGTAAAATAATCCATTTCCCGTGATCGTAAGTTAATATTTAGATATATTTATATCCACATCAGTGAAGGGCTGCATGGCAATTTGGGGTTTCTCCACACCATTTCCCATGCATTCTTATGGAAATAGTATTTTGTTGACCCCATGGGGTATAAGAGATCCCACGATCTGCAAACCTAGACCAAGTTCTTCCTTTGGTCCATAGGATGGCCCATGAAACTTTTGAATTCGATAGCTTCAACGGTGTAAAAACGTATAAAGAACACACACACACACTCTAAAATATTTATAAGATATCTATGTGAAATACCCAATTCGTTGGAGTTTATAATGTCTTTTAACCATGTTTCGGTAAAACAGATTTCATCAAAATCAAATAGAACAGAAGTTAATTTAAACTGAGACAATTTAGTGCAAATACCTCTGGTGTTCTGGTAGTAAATTAAAATTTTCCCGTGATTATGTAGTTTTTTGCAACAGGGGTACATTGAGTGATTTTAGGAATACCCTTGAAATAACGAATGCACAGATTCGTTTGGCCAGGTTCCTTCCTTGAATCCAGTTGCTTCTGAAGATTTAGAAGATAATCACGTTCACGAGTGGTTTGGTCATTCTTCACCCTTACCCTGTTGTTAGTGAATAAGTCCTTGAACTTAAATACTTCAAAACATCACAACGATCTCTCAAACAAACCTTCATAGGTCTCGGCTTTGTGTCTTTTCATTTCCCCAGTCAAAACGCACTTACATTATCAACAGAAACATTAGGTACTTGTTTCAATAAATCAACAACAGTTGATAAGTCATTGTTTCTGTTTCTATCAACACTTATAGAATCATCTTCGTTCACCCCGAACAAAATAAAGTTAGGCGTATGAGATTGTCTTTCATTTACCTCGGCAAGAAACTGTTCAGGATCATCATAAATATATTGATGACCTGCAGCCGAACCTAATTTTTTCTCCAGTGCCAAAACCCTCTCATTAAGCACCTTATTTTCCTCGGAAAGTTTTGTGATAGGAGTAACTAGACTTTCTAAGGGAGATAGGCGAAGGTATTACGATGCTCCTTAATGATTACTTTTATCATGTCACTTGTACTTAGTTTATCGAGCTGAGAATCTTGGCAGCATGAACATCTCCACTTTTCATTCACATCGACCAGTCTTTGCGAAAACAAAGATGAAATGCCAACGCAGGAAGCATGGAACCACTTCTCACAGTAAAAGTCATTTTTGCTTGATTCGTCACCACAGTGCACACTTTTAGCATCATCACCGATTCTTTTGTTACATTTACCACATTTCTTCAATTTAGTAGACATTTTATCCACAATTTATCACAGCACCAAGTGAAAACTTATCCAAGCAGTACCGTTAGTAGTGTTAGCATTTTTCCCCAGAAAACTTGTCATATTTTAGCTGAACAAAGTTAACTTCTGTCTAATAATTGTATTTAAAGGTTTTCAAGCGCTTATCATATCCATTGTCATGGATGGAAGGATTTGGCAGCGAGAAGGATGTGTCTAAGGATCCTTCAAGTGGAGGAGGCCCACCTAATTCAGCACCTCCACAATCACTTTCCAATCAGCAACAACAACATTCCTCTGTCTTCTCAAAGGTTTTTTCTAGGTAAGTCTAAAACTAATTACCTGGTTGCAAAATTCTAGCTAAAGCTTTTGATTTCAAATGCTGTGTATATAATATCATGGCTTATTTAAGGATGCTCTTGAACTGATGGCTGACACAGCATATGCATCAACAGTGATATTCTCTAGTTGATCAGCTGATAGAGCTACTGCATAACAAACCATTTCATTTATTAAAATTCATCCTGTTAGAATGATAACTCGGGGCCTGTTGATTTATTGTGTACTCTTTTTTATAATGTAATCTTGGAGATTCTAATGGGAGAAGCAGATATTTATTATCTCCTGGAAACCCTTAGACAACAAACATCAGCTCCAAAGCATCAATTTTCAAAAGAAGAAGAGGCAAAAATTTTACATACACGTTGGACCTACTAAGTCAAAGTATTGGTCAAAGGATGAATTTGACTGTTTCAAGTGTCCTTGGTAAAGTTATGTTGATAAGTAGAACTTTACATGTGTCTTTTTTGATTTACTAGGGGCTCAGCCCCTGACACATATGGCCCCCAACCCCATGCCATGCTTTATGTGATGAATTCTTCACCATATGGGCTCATCTGGTCACTTCAGCCCCAGATCCTCTCCTCCCAACATTTCTTTGGTGAATTCAGTTATAATAACTATCACTACATAGTTATCAGAATGCTCACACATTCAACGTCCCTCTTAATGCAATCTTAACCCTTCAATTCCTTCCACTCTCTTCTACCAGAGTGTGCCCACATTTACCTTCCATCTTTATCAGTGAGGAAGAGTTTTATAGTAGATAGAAAGGTTCTTCCATTGTCAGGATTTTCAGGTATTCTTTCATTGTTGATAGAAGCTATCATTCTCCTTTGCATTGTCCATAGCCTCATTACTGCCGGAGTATATAATTTAATCAAAAAATATCTCTACTATAATTGAGAAATAAAATATGCATTCATAATTTTAATATTATTGGATATGAAAAACTTAATTTTATAATATATGAAATGTATATTGTTTTATTATTTATTTATATTATGTAGAAAATATTTAAAACTTTAGGGAAAGGAGTCTAAGTGTGTTTGCTATAATGGAAGGATTGTTAAGTGGTATCTATTAAAATGAGAATTATTGTGTTGATTTAGAGTTAATTATTTTGTCACAAGGAAATTTGGTGTTTTAGATATACATATTTGATTAGGAGTACATTTTCTTTGTCCAGCAGGATATTATTTTTTAATTACATTTTAATGATTATATAAAGGTTCAAGTATGTACCTAAGAAAATTTGTTCTCGAGGTTTATGATTTGGTCACATTCTCTTTTCAAGCACATTAAACTCATGCAAGTAATTTAATTGTAATCATTTAATGTTCAATTGCCTCTTAAGCGTTAAATGATATTTTCTTTAGTTTTAATCGCATTTTTTTCTTCTATTTTAAACTAGATCTGCATCGCAGTGCTAAATGTTGTAGTTATTTAGCTATAAAAAAGTTAAGATTTAGTGTGTAAATGCACCTGTGTGTGTGTTTATTTGTGGAGGTAAAAGTATAAAAATGGTTTTATTCAGAAATGCTGTGTTACAAAACATGTTATTATAAAAGTGAAATGAGGTGCTGTAAATCATAGCATATTTCACTGACCTTTGTGTAACTTTAATCGTCGCAATTCTTTTTGTCCAGTCCACTCAACATTGGTTACACATCATCCTATAAGCACAGCTATATTGCTCTTGTTCTGTTTACTAACTGCCTTTTGCCCCAGTTCCCCCATGAATCTTGTGGAACTGGGAAGTGGGCTTCTCTTTGGGGGATCGGAGGATTCAGGGACCTCATTAGGGGTCCCCTCCCCAGGACCCCTTGCTACAGCCCCCTCTCCCAACCCATCATCGTCTTTGCCACGGACCCCACGACCCCCACTGCCCCCAAGCATGCAGGCTGATCTGCATTCTAGGGCATTTGGGGAGGTAGCGGGGGAGAGGTCATCTACTCCACCACTGCAGTTGTCAGGGTGAGTACCTTATGACCAGAACATTTAATGGACTTGAAGAACCACATTTGGAGAAAATTGGCAGCTCACTGGCTTTTTACTTTCGAGTATCTGTTTATTCATAAGGCACAAAACTCTGTGTTTGTTTGAGAGAATTATTGTTCATCTTTATTATTAGCTATGCACTTCAATATCTATGGTTAAACCAGGGGCAGTCGGTGACTCAAACAGTGGCATAGTTTTACTTTATGTAGCTAAGCATTACTAATTGGTCACTTTGAGAGGCTTGCCTCATCATTCATATACCTTATTCGGAAATAAGCTCTCTCGTATCCACATGTATAATCACCAGAGAAGCAAATCTGAAACTGCTTCGCGAGGCCTGCTCAGTAACAAGTAAATAATCAAGTTAGTAGAAATTTGTTCAAATTATGAAAATACTAAATGTTTATATCAATTTTATAATAGTAACTAGTTATTCTAAATATTTAAAAAAGTTTGTTGCGGTTTTGTTTTACTAGGCAAGCAGTGCTTGCGTTGCTTGCATAGATTGACTGCCCCTGGGTTAAATTATTATCAATTGTTATAAGGCATGAATGTTTATTTCTGAGCCAAGGTGTCAAATCATCAGCTTAAGTGATAGCTTTGAGAGTATATTTATATGTCATGCAGGAAAAATTAAGGTATTTACCATATTTACTCGCATATAAGGCACACTTTTTTCAAAATTTTTCATCTCTGGAATGATGATGCAGTTTATATGCAAGGACAAAATCAAAATATGTGAGATAATTGTTCAAATTCACTAGGACCTTGTTAAGTGGATAGGTTATGCACTGTATGTGGCCTATAAAAACATTACATAATCATTCCAACAAATAAAAATGGAAAGTAATATTATGACTATTAATTATGGATGTTGAAGTTTCAACTTGGTTTTTGCATGCTATCGCCACAGTAACACCAGGGGCCCACAAGAAAAATGCCGTAGTCTGATGTATCTCAATATATCATCACAGTTTAGTCTCATATTCCAATAATTCAGTTGTGAGAAACATTTTGGTAGTGTTTCTTTTCCACATGCACAGTATGTTTGGATAAAAAGCTGCTCATTCCAATATTTTTGGTTATTGTCCATTGTATCCTGCAAAATAAATTTATTGCTGATTGGTTACAAATAATTCACTGAAATACTGTAATATTATAAATAACAATATTTATTGGTTTTTGTGCATTTAATGGTAAATATTCTTACTTATCCAGAATGTTGCACAGCTAATCATGATTTTTATGGTGCTGATGCTTATATTTGAGAACTTTTTTCCTTAGAGACTAAAATAAAGGGTGTGGTTTATATGTGAACAAATATGGTATTTAATATACTATATGTTGATCTCTTGAGTTATTTATTTGTATTTTTTCTTTAAATTAATAGTAATACTTATAAATTGTGTTCCTCTGTTTTAGTATTTACTGTTAGTGTTGTTTTTGGCTTTTTGTCTATTTTTAGCTTTATTTATTGTTTAGTCTCAATTTTTATATTTTTGTGATATACTTTTGATTTGCTTTTGAGTGTAGTTGATGTTTGGTGTGCTATTGATGATTCATTTAGTTTGATCTATGAAATAGTATTGTATGTGTGAGCACATTACAGTCCACTGAAGTCAGATTGGTTTTATCTTTTCTAACTCTCAGATTACCTTAAATTTAAAAAATAAAATGTTGCTATTCCAAGGATGCAATTCAAGTAATAAATGCAATAAAAATTTTTTATGAGGTTCAAGTTAGATAGTTATGTTTCGACATCCTAACAAAAAAGCATTGAAAATTAATATGTACCTAATTCTATCTCTCAGAACATAAGCCTGTCTTATAAATGGAAAAGTGTAATGATCAATTGGTGAGACCATTGTTGCACCTAATATTTTATTTGAACAGTTTAGTTCTCATTTCATGTGAACCTACTAGTACATTATGAGTTTTCCAAAGTTTAGATCATGGGCTATTTGAAAGGCACAAAAAATTCAAAATAGGCCTCAATATAGGACAGGGCTTAAACATTTTGGGACAAAATCCTATCAACTTAATGAAAGTTAAATTATGAAAACGTTGCTGGCAAGTTGAGCACTTAAAAATATAAGTTATGTATTTTTTCTTAAGTTTAAATTTTGTGTAAGAGAGTGAAACAACCCTGTCAAAGATCACAAGTTGAATGAATAACTTCCAGAATATGAGAAATGGGGAAAAGCATTCATTACAAAAGTTGTTAGCGTTTAACTATCATATAAAATTTTAGAAATAGAATTTCATCCCCAAGTTTTGTTTGCCACGCTTATTTTGATATACAGGCGACTCCCAAGATTTGACCGTACAAGATTCGACCAACTTGAGAATTCGACCGGTCGAAACCTGCTTATTCGACCCAGCCGATCGGTCGGTCGAATTAAGAATTAGTTTATGCAAAGTAATTTTCAGCCCACCCAACCACGAGAGGTTTAGTTTCAGTCTAGACATTGTTGTTTGAATTTGTGCTGATTCGACTGTTCGAGATTCGACCATGTTTTCAGGAACGCATCCTGGTCGAATCTCGGGAGTCACCTGTATTTCAGTTTTTGATAAAGACTAAAAATGAGAAATTAATTTTGAACACAGCTGTACCAAATATTTCTGTAAAAAATGTTGGAAAAAAATCTTGTTTTTGGAAATCAAATTCATGCTAACTAACCCAATCTGCAACTTTTTAAAGTGAGTATACCAATGACTCATCTTCCAAGTAATGGAACAGAGACAAAGTTTAATGACGTGATAAGAGCTAAAGTGATTTATTACAGGAGTTTGGTTTTAACATGAAGCAGATATTTAGATGGAAACTGTGTAAGGCCAATCTTAAGCTAAGATGGCTATGAAAATGTGAATATTGACCCCAACAAACTGTATGATAAAAAGTAGAAAAATCATGCAATAATAAGTAATCAGATTGTAAAATTAATTTTTCTATCTAACGAGGGGACATTGTCAAGTCGATGTCAAGAATCCGGTTGAAACTTCTTGAGGTGAAACTAGAGACAGAATAAGCATACACGTGTCCCGGCTTTCTTCGAGAAAAAATGGGCAAAATAGATTTGCACACAAAACTTATACCAGTATTTAACTCAGCTATTTTATAGAGTGCCGTGGCTGAAGTCGCTAAGGCGTTAGCATTGTAAGCGTAAGGTCGGTGGATCGATTCCCACTGGCTGCGAACTTCTTTTTCGTTTTTATTTCCGTCTATTTTTTCAAATACCAAGCTGGGTACGTTTCTCAACTTCGTTATTTGTGATTAAATGTTTTTTTATAGTAATAAAATAATTTTTCATATTTTAATCTTTCATTTTTTATTTGCCTGCGGTAAAAAGAGGTGGTCCTCTCACTATTCGCCATTCAACTGAATATTTGTAAGGCAAAGGCTTGGATGGTGTTTATCGTAAAAACAAGGAAAGCACAGATATTCCTTGCACCACGCGCATCTTACGAAACTTATTGCGAAACATATGCATTTCCGTTTGCATAGGTCTTGGGGAAAACAATCCTCCTGAACGTTCATGAAAATACTTCTGGTGTCCGCTAATTTCGATGCATACCATGCATTCTGGAGCATTTCTCGGAATGCGGGTGAAGACAGCCACAAGATGCCATATTAATGTAAATTGCTTACCTATAAAAAAACGAACAGCCCCCGTTATATCTTGTTTATCGTGATTATCTGATAAAAACGAAGCATTGACGACGTCTTCATTGTCTGGTACAAAGCTACTTCCGGAGAGTCCGGCAACTGGATCGATCTGCATCGATAAAGCGAAATGGTTCATGAAGGCAAAAGTCGAAATCAGGGAGGTAATCAAGAATCGTAAAATATTACGATAATCGTAAAAAAACGAAAAATCGCAATACTGAACGATCAAACAGCAGCTAAATCGTAATCCAAAAGAGGTCGTTGACGGGAGAGTAAGTGATCCAGGAGAGCAGAGGTCGATATCAAAAAAGCAAATCTAAGAAGTAAAGCGAGAGAAGGACATAGCAAAAGCAGCGAATGGCAATAACTGAATTGGTGATGATCTGCGGCCTTTAATTGTAAGAGAGATCCACAATAGCACGTGTATTGCAACATTGTCGCGGGGAAATATGTAGATTTTTAGCATGCGCGTCACCCCGCTTGGCATCACGGGCACCATGAGAAACACTCATTTAACAGCGTGGTGTGGCTATCTTTGCGTTGCACGTTGTTTTTTCTTCATAGAAAAGCAAGGTCGGCTTCGTTTTTCAAGCTTCGACGATGCGTTGCTTCTAATTTTGGTAAACCCGAAGAATAGTTCATAATTTCCCAAAAATTATTTTATTTAACTCGTAAATACTATAAAAAAACATTTAATCACAAATAATGAAGTTGAGAAACGTACCCAGCTTGGTATTTGAAAAAATAGACGGAAATAAAAACGAAAAAGAAGTTCGCAGCCAGTGGGAATCGAACCACCAGACCTTAGGCTTACAATGCTAATGCCTTAGCGACCGCAGCCACGGCGCTCTATAAAATAGCCGAGTTAAATACTGGTATAAGTTTTGCGTGCAAATCTATTTTGCCCATTTTTTCTTGAACCTGTGCCTATGGGGAAGAAAGCTGGGACATGTGTCCGCTTATTTTGTCTCTAGTTGCACCTCAAGAAGTTTCAACTGGATTCTTGACATCGACTTGACAACGTCCCCTTGTAAGTAGAAGATACAGTTCAAGGTGCAGGAATTGGATTTACAGGCAGTCCTTGTTATCTGACAGTTTACTTTCTGATGTTTTGCATATCCAATGCTTCGTAATTAATACCAACAGCTCTCGCCGTCTCTTAAATGCAACTTTTTCTCTTGCTATCCTTGTCCTGATCTCTTTCGTACTTCTTCCATCATTTGACAGAATCCTCTCTCTAAATAAGTAAAACATTCCAACTATTCCAACCTTTCCCCATCCACTATAACATAGACCTGGGTATCTCCATTTTTGGAAAATCTCATAACTTTTGTTTTCCTTGTATTAATTTTCATCCCTAATGCCTTTGCATTTTCATTTCAAGAACTAACTAGCAACTGAATGACCCTTTCAGAATTATTCACCAATACTTTGTCGTCTGCATATCTGATTACTTTTATCCCTGTTTCTACATCTTCCCATGCCTCCCTTATCATTTCCTCGGCATACATGTTAAACATTGGGTGGGCAGCCCTGCCTCACCCCTCTCCCTAGCCTTGTCCAATCCAATTCTCCTTCTGCTACCCTTAGCTGCTCAGTCTGGTTCATATACAGATTTCTGATTAAACGTCTATCTCTCCAATCAACCCCTATATTCCTCAACACCTTCGTCAGCTTACATAAAAAAATTCTACCAAAGTCCTTTTCGAAATCTACAAAGCATGTGAATACATCCTGGTTGTATTCTACGTTTCTTTCTACCAACGTCCTCATCACCCCTATTGCATCCCTGTTGCCACGACCTTTTCTAAACCCGTACTGGTCTACATGTATATAGCTATTGGCTTTTGCTTCTAGCCTCCCATTCAAAATTCTAAAAATAACTTAGCTGCATGTGAAATTAAGCTGATTATTCTGTAATCCTGGCATTCATTTGTTTTATTCTTTTTCTTCAATGGTATCAAAACAGATCTAATGAAATCTTTTGGCCATTTATATAAACTCTTTTCCCTTTTTTCCTAGCTCATTTAACATTTCTATGGAGTCATCAACTCCTACAGCTTTCTTTGACTTCATATCTCTAGAGTCTTTTCAATCTCACTATTCGATATTCCTGGCCCAACATTGTTGCACTCTACATCTTCCCCCTCTCTATCTCAGTAGATTCTGGCTTCAAATCTTTAGCATATAACTCTTCAATGTACTCTTTCTCTCTATTCCTCACATCCTCTGTCTTGTATAACAATTTACTGTTTTTATATTTAATTGTGGCCAGCATATTTCCTTTCTTGTTTCCTGTTAACTCCTTCACTTTTCTATATAATAAGTCTACTCTGCCTTGTCTCTGCAGCTTCTCTGTGTCCTCACATTGCCCTTTCCACCACAGCTTCCTTGCTTTTGCAGTTTACCTCCTAATCTTATTATTTCTTAAGTTATTCTGGTGAAAATAGGGTATCTGGTCCTTGGGCAGGAACCTAACCACCATTATGAACATTCTTTGTATGGGAAAAAGGGTTTCGTTATCCAGCACTTAATTGTTTTGGATAACTGAGGACTGCCTGTATTAGGTTTCATACTTCACCACTTATTATCTTCAGTTTGAGAAATGCATTTTGCTCTCCAAAATTTGTTGTAGTTTCATTGGTCATAGTTAGTCAAAATGATGAATTGAAAGATTGGACTTGGATATAGATGTCTTGGTATGTTTCATGTGGGCAAAGTAGGAACAAACAAATTTCTAAATTCCATGTGTTATTTAGAGGATATTTTTTGGAAAAGGGTATCACATAAGCAAATACAATATGTATTTGTCATGCCTGCCTTAACCCAGCAGTACTCGCACAGGCTGTTATGGCAGGGTATCTTTCCTATTGTCCTTTATGACCCCTCATTTTCAGTATCTGGAATGGCGCGAGTTTCTCGCATTTTCCAGTAAAAATTCTTAGATTTTTAATTTTATTTCTTGAGTTCAGACCTTTTTTCTGTGATGGTGTGCCAGTTCACATTGCGAATAAGTTTTTTCTTTAGTTTAGACATTATTCATGTTTTATTGTGGCCTTATTATTACTATTTACAGCCCTGGTGGTGTTTTACATAATTTTTTATTGTCCTTCAAATAAAAATAATTTTATTTTTTTGTTAAAATTTTCATTTATAGTATATAAGTGAATTTCTTTTAAAAAAATAATTTTACAGATATGTTATCAGTAAAATTGAATGAATACTTATTATAATGTGAAAGAAATAAAACAAAATTGAATGAAAATAGAATCAAAAAATCTTTGGTGGTCAAAAGCATCTAGCGCATGTGCTGACGTTCTAAAGCATGCAGGTAAAGATTGTGGAAAACAGCGATTTCTCATTTGTGCAAAAGTCTTTTGGGGAATTCCTTGCTTTATTTACAGCACTGACATTAGTATGAATATATTTTGAACATCTGTCAACCGTTACTTCACCTATTGACGTCTGAAAAGGTTCATAAGAATATTGTTGAACTTTTTCTTACAAAATATATTTATAAACCTAAATCATCTTGTATTTTGCTAAAGTTAACTTATAAAAATCACAAACAGTAAAAAAAAACATCTAATAAAAATTTATCACACACTAAAATCAACGGAAGAAGCCTTTACTTGGTGGAACTCCATCATAAATAAAATGAGAAAAATCACTTGGTATAAGTTCCACTTTATTAAAAAAGATACGAGCAGTTTCGATTAATATCTAGTTATCATCAGGTACAAAAACAAGAAGCAACGCAAATATATACGGAATTGGAGGGAAATGTGTATAGGGGACCAAGGAATGGGTAGAGCGAAGGGGAGGGGGGGGGGTGTTAGGAAGAAACAAAGTAAGCAAGGGAGAGTGGGTAGAGGAATAAATTCGTTAACGAGGTTGAGAGTGTTATCATTGTGGTGTAAAAGTATTTCCAACTGTTCTAAAAGATTTAAACTGGGACCTTTAGTTGCCCTTTGGGTTAAAGTTGGAAGAATGGTTGTTTTCAGTAAGTGTTTGGCAAAGTGTGAATTGAATGAGCCTTGTAAGAAAGATTTTCTGTGTTCGGTTGTTCTAACGTGGACATTTCTTCCTGTTTGACCCATGTAAATGGCGTTACAGTCATTACATAAGAGTTTATAGACATGCTCCTGAATAAATTGTCAACCTTATCTTTATTGTTAGATGAAATTTTTCCCTAGAATAGTGAGGGTGTTTGCCAAACACTTACTCGAAAACAACCATTCTTCCAACTTATTTCTCCCACCCACTCTCCCTTGCTTACTTTGTATCTTCCTAACACCCACCCCTCCCCCATACCTTGACTCGGCCTTCACCCCCCTCCCCTTGCTCCACCCATTCATTGTTCCCCTCTCTACACATTGCCCTCTCTCACTCCCCTCCAATTCCGTATATATTTGCGTTGCTTCTTGTTTTTGTACCTGATGATGACTAGATATTAGTCAAAACTGGTTGTATCTATTTTAATAAAGTGGAACTTATACCAAGTAATTTTTCTCATTTTATTTATCAAACACTGACGATAAATATCTTTTTTAACAAAAATATGTTTGGGCTGTCAGGAACATCCCGCACGAGTACTGATGTTTGAAAAATTCATGCAAATACCTCAGGGTTAAGCTGACCTTATTTGATTTTTATTAGATTTGTCAATTTAATTATCCCCAAATGTGCTATGTCTATATTGTGAATTATGTGAAATAAACGTACAAGGAAAATGTGAATTTGTCATGTTTTATTTTTATTACATTAATAAGATAGCTGTATGGTGTAGACAGGCACGCACCCAGAGGGGGGGGCTGACAGGCTTTAGCCCCCCCCCCCCCCCCCCCCCCCCCAAAGCTCTACAGGTTCTTCCATAAGAACCTTAATCTTGGGAGTGTGTTAACCAAATGCCTTGGTACTCAGCAAATATGCTTTTTTATTTCGTAAATTTTCTAATATTTCTCTCAGCAAATACTTTATAACCATTTTAAAGATATTTCTTGATTTGCGTGCGTTTATTAAACATGAATCAGGGCGGGCTCTAGCAACAAGCGATCTCCTTGTGTATTTTAGAAGCCCACAGTGAGCTCAACAAAGGCCACTGATTCCATGAGACCAATTCGTTGTGGGTACTGCAAGCGCGTGCGTGAGAGTCACGGCAGAAAGGTGGTCATAAATGCCGGTGATCGAGTAAATGTTTTTCATCCGTTTTCCTTTTGCACATTGTCGAAGTATGACTTTTTCTCTCTTTTTATTTTCTCTCCTTGCACTCCCCTTATTCTCACTTCACTACAGTCGTCCCGTAAACCAACGGAATAGTGACCGGAAGGCACCCTGCACCGAATAAGAAAAAGGTCACTTCAGTCTTCCTTTGTTCTCCGTGTTAAGGGGTAAAACGAAGCAACCATGGATCCGTAATAGTTTCCAGATGGAGGGGACAATAGCCTGGGAATGACGCAAAGAGGGAATTTTGAGGAAAGACATTTCTAAGAAATTTAAAAGCCCTTTTGAGGAAAGAAAGAATTTTTGAGGATTAGTTTCACTTAGTTTCTCGTCGAAACAACTTCAGTAGTGAGAGTGCGTCTGTTTTGTGTATTCTGAACGCCAGATAATTCGTTAGAAAACAACAGGTCAGTATAATTTGCTGATATGATTAAATCCCAAATTACGATTTCCGCTCAGTACATGATGTTAATTCTGGATATTTCTCTTTTTTTTGAGGAGTGAAAACTTAGTTTTGGGAGTTTTTTGTTACCAGGAGTTTCTAGTGTTTCATCCTAGTATTTGGAGTGTCCTGAAGTTCCAACGGCATCGGATTGGCGGCATTTAGTGAGGCCAATTATTTCACGATGTGGAAATGTTTCCTATTCTCGATGTTATTAGTTAGAGATACATTAATGAAAAGCTGTAAACCAACCCAGTTTTGTGTTCTCCATATCCCATAGCGGCTTAGCGTGAACTTTTTCATTAATGTAATTGTATTACATTAATTTGGATTCTTGGAAATCGTATATAGTTTGACTGTTATCCATCAGATCTCTGTTAGTGCTGTTTTTAAAAAAAACTATTTGTTTTTTCACCCATAACAGAAATGGCAGAAAAACGAAAAAATGTGCGCATCTTGTTAAGCTTTTCATAAAAAAACCAAAGACCGAGGTTTACTCTCCAGAGGTGGAAGAAACAGTTCTTTTTTATTGTTAACTGGGTTCCAGTTGTTTGTTTTGTCATTAAATTTTCCGTCGCTTGAAATTGAAAAGCTCAATCTCATTTCTTTTTTCTAGAGTGAGTACCAACCCCATTTTCTCCCCTATATCCCGAGAATCGCTACGTTTGTATCACAATTGACAACGTAACATGTTCAATAAATGTTTGGTGGAATAATCCTCTAGTTGAGCCCCCCCCAAGAGAAAATCCTGGGTGCATGCCTGGGTGTAGATATTCTCACTGCAATGGCAATAATGTTGAGTATTTTAGACAAATGTAACATTGAATAACTATTCTGCCAAAATTTACTATATTTCATAGTTGTTTAACATTCAGAGGATTGTATCTCTATATAAAATATTTCTGTTGACTCAGTTTCACGTTTTTATTGATCAAGAAACAGTATTTAACTGTGCATGCCATTTAATGCGAATAATTTTGAAGTGTCATAATTGATAAATTTTAGTATTTATAATTATCTCATTGCTTCATGTGGTGCGTAATGAAAGTCTTGTCTTTTCTTACCATGTTCATCATTTATAATATATTTAAGTGACAATGCATTTAAATGAAATTTTGGTGCCAACTGTTGCTCTGTTTCATAATTTTCAGTATTAATGCTTGGGTGTCATACCTAAATGGCAACCAGTTATATTTGTCTGCATTATTGTGTTTATAATCCTGGAATGTTGTTATAATTAACCTCATGAGAAATACAATGCAAACCGTTTGTACTGTTTTCATGTTATAAACAACTTTTTATTGCATGTGATTCTTGATATTTTAGTATTGCACTCCTTATTCAAGTTTGTTAATTATGTTGTCTTTTAAGAATTAACTGCATACACAATCACATTATTTAGCTATTATTGTTTTAAAAGTGTATTGGTTTCTTTCACCTGGACTGCACCTTTGTCTGTTGTAAGCATTTGTAGACTAGAAGATGTTTTGAAATGGCAGTTGATTTTAATTCATTTGAAATTATTAGGCATTTAAATATAAAAATTATTTGATTATAATCCTGTTTTCCTGGGAGTTTAAATTGTATAATTATAATAATATTAGGGTTGGCCAAAAAGTTTTTATTTTTCAATAAAACAAAATTTTTAAATTCAAATTTGAAATATTTTTTGTTATACATTTCCCCGTTTGATAACATTTTCCCATCTACTAGGTTGTTTTTGATGTTATGATAACATTTTTGAGATTTTGTGTGAAAAAATTCTTGTATGGTTTTCAACATCCTCAAGTCATTGTAAGTTCTTGCCAATGAAGGAACTTTGAAGAGACCTGAACAGGCAATAGTCTGATGGGCAACATCAGCAGAATGAAGAGGATGAATGAGCACATACCAATTCAACTTCCTTAATTTTTCCTTTGTGCTTATCGCCACATGTGGTCTCATGCTGTTGTGATGAAAAATTGTTTCCTATTCGCCAGAGCTGGATGTTTCCAGGCAATCGCCTGCTTCAGTATCTTCAGTTGTGTGCTATACTTCTCTGCATTGATGTTTTGTTGGAGCTGAGCAGCTCATAGTATAGGATCCCCTTGAAATCCAGTCAAATACAGAGCATCACATGTTTTGAGTGAATGCCTGGTTTAGCAGAGGGGAAAGGGAGACCTCTCCTCATAGTGACCACTGTCGTTTTCTCTCCACGTTGTTGTAAAGTACCCATTTTTCATCTCCCATAATTTTTCCAAAATTAGTTTGTTTTCCTTATGACTGAATAAGAAAACACGGTCTGTTGAATGTAAACTTACTGACCATACCCATGTTCTTCAGTTGGTTGAGCATGCATGATTTTGTATTTCCAGTATCTTTACAAACTCTTGATCTCTGCAGTGGATTGTTTTTGGTTAAAGGGCATCGGAGCATGGGTTGTCTTCTATGCTAAAATGACTGTCTCGTAACCTCTTGAACCACTATTTGACAAGTTCAAATAGCTAAAGCACTTCTCCATACATTTTATGGAGGATTTTGCTGCATCTGTAGCATTATTTCTTTTTTTATAAATTATAAAGCATCACATGGAGCAAATGGGCTTTATTTTCACTCATTTTGTCCCTTCAGAAAATTCATAATCACTTTTAAAATTCCAAAATTAATTTTTGTGAGTTGTTTACAGTGTTTACTTATTGAATAATAGTTTTATTTTACATATACATACTACATTCATTTTTTTAATGAGACTATAGGTACTATTAGAATATACTTTTTAGCCAACCCTATAGACACTGGATGACCAAAAAGTATGAGTAAATGTAATTAGTAGTGTATATGACAAATAAATGATGAAGACTTTATGCTAAATGTGTTCTGTATAATCTTAGAAATTAGCAGGCATATTTATGTGTATTCTATTAAACTTTATTTTAAAAGTTTTTGCCTGCTAGCTTTTGGTGATAAATGATTTTTGATGCCCTGATATATCTTGCTTTATTGAAAATTATCTTATTTAAAAACCAACATTGTTTATGACATATTATTATTATCATATTTATTCATTGCAGAATTTTTATAGCATTAATTAATCTCTATGTGCATAGTGTCTGACAAGTTAATGGGCCGTTTGTAATAGAACAGCTTTGTCATTATGAATGTAAATATTATGATTCTATTTATATCTGTTGAACAGAGTATTTATTTTATTTTATGACCAAGAAATCAAATTTCCATGATTGTTCTAGCATTGGCAGTACACTTGCATAAAATCATCATGACAATGGCTTTGCAAGAAAACTTAATACCTAAATTGGGTTCTTGCTTTGAGTTGCATGAAGCACCGTTACACTTGTCCACCTTAAGTACATCTTGTAACTGACAGCAATGCATGCTCTTTTGCTCACATTGACTTTTGATTCAGTCATTCTTCAGCTAAAAAGAAAACATTTGAGTCATTGAGTTGAAATATGCATCCACATGAGTGGGTAAGGAGAGCAGTTGTCTCCCCTCGAATGCCTGGTAATAATATTCAAACTTGTTTCATTCACAATATGTATAATAAAATAAGGATAAAAAAATCTGATGTGGCCAGCACATGGCTTTCAACATTCAGAGTGATGAATATGATTGCAACAGTACTTGCTAGTTGCTCTCGACAACAGCTTCTTCAAGTATAACTATCAGCTATTACACTCGTTATTAATTTTTAAACACTTGGAATTATTTCCACATTGAGAAATACTTTGAATCAATGTTTACAATGAAAAAACATTAAGTAAACAAAAATTTGATTTTTTTATGGAGAGATTTGTTTTTATGGATAAATTGTTGCACAAAATATCATTAAAATTACCTTGGTGTTACTGACATCCCTGTCAATATTTACAAGAAAATTTATTTACCATATATGGCACTACATGGTACAGTGAAACCTTGATTCTGAACACTCTGATTATACGTTTTTTCCGATTTTGCCCACTTTTTGTCTGGTCCCGGCCAAATTCTCATAAGAACAATGTAAAATTTTATCCGATTTTTTGTTTCCTCGATTTTACGTTTCCTCGAATTTACATTTCCCCTGAATCTGCATCTTATTTTCTGAGTCCTGACAACGGAAATTCACCCGATTTTACGTTTTCAATTTTCTATTTTGGAAAATATGAAGAAGCACTGGCGGTGTTCCGCTCATATTCAAGGTTAAAAATAAGCTTTATTCAATAGTTTTAGTCGTAACTTTGTCAAACTTGTTTTTAAATAGGCATATGTTTACATAAGAAATGTTTGCAACCCCACGTGGTAATACCTTTATCGGCCAATAGAATAAACGAACACACTTCATGCTCACCGTTATGCTTGCGTAGTTGCAGCCATTTGTTTTTGTAGGAAGTTTATATAAACACGATGCTAGGTGTTGTACACGTATCCATTTTAATAAGTAAATATGTTGTTTTTGTGGTCAAAATCTCGAGGTCAAATTTTTTCGCGATTGCAGTACATTCTCAATATACTTCTTATATGAGAAAGTAAAAAGGGAGTCAATTCACTGAAAGCATTTAGAGAAATCGTGGAAGAAATGTGCTGTGCTCCAGGTGAAAAGGGAGTAGTTGTGAAAAACAAGTGTGAAAAAGTGTTGTGTGCCAACAAAGATTTGGATAAAATAAAAATAATTGCGAAGATTCTAGAAGAGGACTAGGTTGCATACTGTATTCCCATATTGAGCTATTTATAATAGGTTGCGTTATTAGAATTGCATGTATTTAAAATTAAAAATAATCATTTTGCTTATCATGCTATTATTATTATTATTTGATGAACACCGCACCTCAGTCACCTATCAGTATTTATGAAATATTTTTGACTTGATGAGAACTTAATATGAAAATTTCATTTCTTATCTTTGTGTAATAAATACTTTATGTACCTAGTTAGTTATTCGTTCAAATTTAATGAGGCATGTTACATTAGGTGTTTAATATCCAAAGTGATTTGATATTAATGAAAAATTGCATGCACCCATTGTGTATGTATAACACCAATTGCTAATGGTGTATTTTTGCATTCTGCTGGAGTTGCCCTTAAATTTTGTAATCCTATCAATATTTGCCCAACCTTATGTTCAAGCTATAGCTTTTGCATTTTTATTCAGTTCATTCTTATGGCTATGTCAGCTTTCTGCCTTTAGTCTAATGAGTCGTTTTGTTATTTGCTGGTTTGCTGTGGCAAACGTTGAATTGACTTTCGTAATTAAATTGTCTTGTAAATGATTGAAAGTGGTCTGTAGAGTTAAATTTTGTTCATGTTCAAGTCTTTTTTTTGATAATATCTAAAAAGTGCAATGTGAAAATTTTGGAGGCTCGGTCTCATGAAATAAGCTTAATACTACTTCTTTTTAATTTCAATTTCATGTAGAATTGACAATGCAAATAATTCTTGATTTTTAGGATTTTTATGACATCAGTATTGCAAACATTTGGTTTAAAATAAAATTGCTGCATTATGTCAGCTTTAGCTTTTTAACCCTCTTAGTGCCACGCAAATTTTGGGGGGTAGGGCCAGAAGTGCCAAGGGCAATTTCTGAAGTTTGTATCACCTTAGGAAAATTATGATTGTGAAATTATTTCTTAGGATAAATTATTAATATTTTCAGTAATTGTAAAAAACACTCTAATCTTCAAAAAATATAACTTTTATTTCTTTTAATGATAAATTTATGAAATAAAAACTAGTGTTATTGCATATCATGTTGCAACAAAAAAAGAAAAAAATGTTTATCCCCAAAAATTTCCATTTGAATTTTATGATACAGAATTAAAACTTATATATTATGAAACCTACATTAGTAAAGAATATAATTAGCAAAAATCAGCAATGAATACAAAAAATTATATTAAATACAGATATTTTCCTGGACGTTTGCATCAGGAACAAATAACCGACTGGACTTAAAATTTGTGTTAATAAAATTATACTTAATGTAATAAGTTAATTTCTGCATGATTATTAAATAATGATACATTATTCAAAACTACATAATTTTTCAATCAATCGAACATGAAATTATTAATTAAAAACAAAAGTTATTGCAGATCACGTTGTAACAAAAATATCACAAAAAATTTACGTTTGAATTTCATTATACAACATAAAAACTAAAGAATATAATTAGCAAATCAGCAAGGAATAGAAAAAAAATACTATAGAATTATTTCAGTGAACGTCTGCATACGTTAGTTAGTAACAAATAACTTCTAAAAAAGTACACTTTACGTTTGTGTCTTGTCAAACAAACACTATGCACTCCCTTTTCTCATTCTACGCACACTGTGCGATACCTCCTCATTCTCTTCCCATCACGTTTTCCGCTACATATAACGCAGTTTTTTTCTTTACTGCCTGGAAGTTTCCTTAGTCCAAATTCCGAATCTGTCTCTCTTTGTGCACCCAAACCGCTTGAAGTGGAAGGTACACTTGAGTCCTTTCCTTACCACTATCTCAAGACCCTCAATAATGCTCGAGTTTTTCTTTTATGAGGGTTCAGGGATCATCCATATGTGCATTTCTCGTTACCAAATGTGCGCACGTCTGGTCGCGTATTCGCATGGTCAGTGCCCTTGACTTCGAAAGAGAATATTTCATTTCTTTTACCTTATGTGAAATTTTGTTTACATTATAAGTATACGCACTATTTATTAAGTTTAAATAACTTTATTTATACTTTGAAGAATACAAATGTATAGTTACAACTAATTCAATTGTAGCGCCAGCATTTCTTGAACGGTCTATGCATGAAAGCATCTATTTGCTTTCTTACTTATACTATCCAGTTAAAAAATGTCACAGAAGAGGGCAGTAACATTCGGGATAGGATACAAAAGGAATCGTGGCTACAGGACCTTACCCCAATGAGAGAAAAAAATATTTTGAAGGTCGAGATTATTTGCGTTCCATACCACGCAGACGACTATACGCCACAAATATGACCATTTATAAAGCTTAAGTAATAAATTCACGATCGAAGTATAACAAAAGGAAAAAAAGATTTATAAAGTAGGAAGCATCCTCTTTCAGATGATGACATTCTTAAATGCCATCTATCGCATGTATGATGAACTATGACGAGTTTAGTTTCGGTTTACATGCAGGCCGATATATCGGCCCGTGGCTCTAAGAGGGTTAAGATATCAAATTAGATATATTTAATATAAATTGATGCACTTCACTGACTTATAACAGTGCTTTGTATGTGATTGTTTTATTTTAAAGTATTATCTGATGAATAGTGCAAACATTGACTTATTAATGCATTACTTTACCTAGACGTTCATCAATGGATGTTGTTCGTGGTAGAGGTGATGGTCTCGGAGGAAAAGTCAGCAACCTTACTCTTGGCTCAGGGATAAAGCATCAGCATCCTGGTGTTCGACTTGGCTATCGAAGCATGGTGTCAGTTGAAGATATGCCAGAGCTGTTTGTTTCCTTTGACAGTGAGTATAAGTCATGACCTGTTTGCTCGTACTGGTGTCCTTTGATCATACTTAATGCAGATCATATCACATTTATTCATTTCCTGGGCATCTTACATTTGCCATCTTGCTCAGCATGGTGTGTGGCAGTACCATCAAGATTATTGCAGAAAATATCAGCTTTTTAGTGCATTATCTAGAATTGTACATGTATTATGCTTATTTATTTTCATTCTGTGAACATAAAATACCATTGCTAAGTTAAATTACAGTTTAATTAGTGTACGAGCATATCTTTTGCTCAGTACTGACTTATAAAAATGTTAATTTTAAGAGGCACCTAGCAGCCATTTTTTATAGAAATGCTTTTATAAAGCTAATGAAAAATTCTACTGTTGGATCAAGCAGAAAGAAGAGAAATGGCTCTGATTGATAATTGTCACGTAATCGCTACATGGACCTCAATTTGCACCATTGGTGTTCTTATAATGCTGTTTAGAAAGCATTTGGTTTTTAAATATAATGTGCAAGCATTTCTGACATTCTCTTCAACTTCGGCTTTGGCTTACAGTTTCTTCATTTTGCAGGACTAAACTGTGGATCTTCGTCTAACTTTTTCTAAATGATTTCATTCCACTGATATAATAGAAGTGACCTTTTAGCTTGGTGGATTACTTTCAAGTACTAGTAAGCTGAAATTTGTTGTAAACACTTCTCTGATGAACTATTCAACAAAAATTTAAGAAATGTCTGCACATTTTATCAATGCAATTATTGGCTAAAATTCATTATTTAACAGAATTAACTTAAAGTGAAAAATTACAGTGCCATATTAGCCCAAATATAAGGTGATCTAGAATATAATGATACCCTTAGATTTTGAAAAAATTTCAAGAAAACCATGAAGAAAAAAATGTGTAACTTGTACTATATTTCACGTTAAAATATATAATGAATAGGTTGGTGACATGCTAATTACTTTTTATGCTATGAAAATTATCTGAATCTTATTCCTCTTGTCATTACTTGTACAGTTGTAGCAAGTTCTAAGTCATAATGGGTCATCATTCTCATCTTACCACAAAGCTTCATCTTCAGTCCCATCAATGCACAGTTGATTCAGGCAATTTTGGCTGTATTGTTGCCAGGGTAGCAGTTTATTATTTCTTTACTGTCCCTAAAAGGGCCATTGACCAGTAGCCACTAGATTGTATTCCTTTTTCATGTAGTCATTGAAAGGTTTATTAGTATCAACATCCATCACATAGTTGTGATGTCATACTGCCTGGAATTATAACTAGGCCTTTTAATATTTTCTCTTAAATGACTCCTAAATGCATCAGTCATTCCTTGCTTATGGAGTAACATTCCCTGATCTCACATGACTTTCATGCAATGCATTACAAGTTCTTCTCATCATTGCACATGAAAATTTACTCCTGATGGTAACTTTTTTTGGCATTTAAACTGAGTCAGTTTTCCCCCATTGGAAATGACTCTGAGCATAGCAGAGAATTCTCTCATATCTTCAACAATAATTATTTGTCTCGTTTCATGTTCTGTTTGACAGCATGTTATGATAAGCTGACATTTTGAATGGATTCCTCACTTGTCCAAGCAAATAGAGTCATGGATCGTTTATCACAATTTTGAGTACTTGAGTAATACAGTAATACCCCAATTTACGTCGAGGATGCATTCCTGAAAATCACGATGTAAATCAAATCAACGTAAATCGAAACCGTTTTTCTCATAAGAATCATTATTATAAGGGGACGATGCGTGCAAGACGGAAATTTTTCCTTGAATATTACTTATTTGGCCTTATTATAATTTTTCTTCGATATTACATATGATAATACAATAAATTACATAACACGACCTTACATTGTGTATATTTGGCTTCACTGGAGACTTGGTCTGATCTCGATTGTTTACTTCTGTCACCAGTTCTGCGAATTTCGTTCTTCTATATTTTTTTATTAATTTCTCAGTTCCTCTTTCTTCCTTTACCTTTAATATTTTTTTATTAAATCCTAGGTTCCCTTTTTACAATCATTACAAGATTTTGCTTTTTTCACAGTTTGCAATGATTAACACGTTTTTTTAAATAAACCAACATAAATGGATAGTTATGGTGCTGTCCTATCGTCTCATGTTATCAATATGTACACCAGGGATGGCAAATATATGACACACGTCATTTCTAGCACGAGTGCGATTTTACTTGGCTACTTTTCTCGTATCATTTCATATATAAACATTGCATTATATTCAGGTTAATACGGTAAAATCTGTTGAATATTAAAATTTATGTGAATTGCATAATATCAGAGAAAAACAATAAGTTGCAACTGCCTCATTAACTAATTGTAGTCTTTTAGTACATAATTTTCCATTCATATTGTATAACTTTTGATCAGCTTTCGGTGAGAAACCAATCCTATAAAGCAGTGTTTTTCAGCTGGTGTTCTGTGGAACACTGGTGTTCTGATAGCATTGCCTAAGTGTTCCACGAAATATTCCACCGAAAATTATTTTTGTATAGATTTAGATTTTTTAATGAATTTAAAATTTAAAAGTATTTCCATTTTACTCTCACATCATAACTCCATCTATCGCAGAAGCAGAAAGTACTTCTATTAAGTGCATAAAATAAAGGTTATATGTAAATATATACATTCATATTTATATAGGTGTTCTGCCAATTTTTTCCCATTCTAAAGTTTTATGCCACTCAAAAAACATTGAAAAACACTGCTATAAAGATATGACTTAAGCAGATATATGACTAACGTGTTGTTTTTTTGGTAATGCTTTGTTATAGTACATAACTTAGACTCAGCACAGGATGACTGTATCATTTTTTCATGGACACCCTGAATTTAGGATCTAGTGTTTTCCATGTTTAGAATCTCTTTAAAAAAATTATTTTGTTAAATGATCTTTGATATTTAGTGTTAAGTGCAGTTGTGTTCTCCTTCTTCTGCTTTACAACAAAACCTGAATGATAAACTAATTTGATATGGCTACTTACATTGAATTAGTGATTTTCATGGAAAAATGCAAATGTCGAAAGTATATCTCATAAAAACTTTTAAGTCTGGGACAAAGTAGTTGCCAATTTATGGAAATCCCCAGGATTTTTGAAAATTGAAACTGATCAAATATCCCAAGCCTTGCAGTGTTCCCTGCCAAGCATTGCAATCGCTGTATGAAATGTCTATTTTTATTTATTTACTAAATTATATATCTCTCATTACTGATTCCAAAATGAGACAGTAAAAGTGACTATATTATCATGTTTGAGAATGTGAAATTGCTTGCAAGGGAGAAATGTTCCTTCCTATAATGAGAGGACATTGGCATACTGAAAACACATTCAAATTATTTCTTAAATCATTGGTTAGTAATGGTTACTCTGTCCTGGTGATTACCAAAAAAGTGAATTTACCCCGTGTACATGTAACTTATAAAAAAACACAAACTTCTTCAGTTGTGAAGAAGGTTGATGCAACTCGGGTGAAATATTAAGGGGAAAACTTTTCACCATGCAGAATTCTTCCAAGAAACTATTGCTCCAATGACCACGTCTCAAAAGCAGGCAGTCATTGGACAGACCATTTTTAGAATGTGAGATTTAAGATGTTTTACCATGTTAGTTGTCTATTTGTAAAAAAATGATCATTTAATTTTTACTTAACTTTCTGAATATGAAGTCACTTTATGCCAGACCAAACTTTTCTTGAAGTTTATTTATTTAACAATTATCAGTAAACAGCAAAACCTGGCTCATTACAATGGATGAAATAACAAAGTTAACAAATTAGAAAAACAATGATAATAAATAGGTACAACATAGCGATGATATAAATATAACAACTGAGAAGTATTAAGAAAGTCTAATTACAGTTTGTAGTAGAATGGCATGAGGAATAGGATGAGAGTCAAATTAAGCAAAAAAAATTTTCATGTATAAACACACTTTTACTTAAAATTGCACTCAGAGGTAGAAAATGATTTTTCCTGGACAAAAAATACTATTAAAAATTTGTATGCTTTGTAAAAGTGGGTGGTATTAATATGAGCAAATGTTAAGTAAGTGGCAAACAATAAGAACTAATTTATGAGTAAGGTGAAATATAAGAATTAGAAAAGAAAAAAGCCACCCACTTTTACAAAGCATACAAATTTTAAAATAATATTTTTTGTCCAGGGAAAAATTATTTTCTACCTTCAAGTGCAGTTTTAAGTAAAAGTGTGTATACACTAAAAATATTTTTTACTTAATTTTATTTTTACCTTTATGTCTTATAACTGTTATTAATAGTGCATTTTTTTTACATGCATGATAAATAATTATGGAATATGGAATTTAATAAATTTGGAATAATTGTTGCAAAGCAGGACAAATGCATAATGGAATCGTTATAACACAAAGATGAAATAGTCTATAAAATAATAAGTAGTGATTAGGTTTTTAGGTGCGTCAACAGCTAAGGTTATTTTGCACCGTCAAATTCTCTTAGAGAAAATCAACATACATCACAACATCCATGCCCGAAGCGGGAGTCGAACCCGCGACCTTTAGGTTAGAAAGCAGGCGCACTGCCTACCAGTCTAACCCGGCCGGCATAAAATAATAAATTAGGAAACCTAACTATTTAAGATGGCTAATTAATTTGTACAACTAAATAAATAGTATTCTACATCACAAATTAGTAATGTGAACACTTAATATTTTGGTATTCAAACAAACTTTATAGTCTTCAAGAAAGTTTCCATGTAGTTAATATAAATAGTAAAATTTTTTCCCCAAAGGTAACTGGCCAGAAGGTCAAGGGGGGTGTGGTGTCAAAGACTCACAACTCAAAGTTAGATGATTCTAACCCCGTGAGTGGCATAACTTTTTTCTATGTGAATTTTGGCCAAACTGTTGATGTGTGACAAACAAATAAAGAAATAAAGTTGATGCAAAGTAAAAGGGGCTAAGGGTGCTTAGGAAGCTATAGATGAAACAAAGACAATAAAATATCAATCTTTGAGACGTAGAGAGGTAGAAATTTGGTTGGTTAAGAAAGCATGCATTATGGGTGGTGCGGGATGGTACACAGAGAAAGAGAGAATTAAGATATAATTAGAACAGTGCTGGCCATGATATAGTGGAGGGATATCAAGTCTGTGGTTCTTCAACTGAATGGAAAGGTGGACATTTCAAAGGACGAAAGTATTTAATCATATTATGAAAGATATAATATTGAACAGTTGTTAAGAAAAAGAGGATGATTTAGAAGTTTGATGAGGATGCTGTTTACCAAATGGGAGCACAAATAAAAGAACTAGAGTCTACAATTTTGTCGCTATATAAGGAAAACAGGAGTGCGCTGAGGATGCTTCCTGCAAGATGACATACTGCATACAGTGAGATGAGAAGTTGGGGAAGATGGGAAGTAGTTTCTGTGAATGTTGAAGTCGTTTTTAGGCACGTTTTGCCTCCAGCGTGAGCGCCTACTGTCGTCGGTCTCTCCGTCCATCCGCATGTTCATTCTCGGTTTCTACCTGACGGATTTTCATGAAATTTGATATTAAGGGCTTACAATCAAAGTTAGTAAGAAAATCGCTAAAATAAATCACGTAAGCCAATCAGGGGTATCACTTTACTGGTGACAAAAACGAACTTTCCATCATATCTCGTAAAGTATTGCTCATATCAAAATTGTTTTCAAATAGAACTTGTAGAACTGGCAAATTAGAGTATTTCTTTTCCTATACATTTTTATTGTAGGAGTGTCCGTTATCAAGAAAATCAAAGAAGAATATCTTAATTTGAGTTGAACTTCGAAATTTTCTTGCATGGTTACTTCTTCATTGTTGCTAACAATCTCACAAACAAACATTTAATTTCCTTACATGTGCATGCAATATTTTTAAATAGGAAGAAAATGGATTATTTATGATGAAGAAAAGAACTTTAAAACGCTATTACCCTTACGCACAGGTATATCATTTCTTTCTAATACTCCATTGCATGAAATGCGCCCATTTGTGATACGTTGTACACTTTCCTAACTTGTTAAGTTTGCATGTGGAAAGGGCATGGTCAAAGGCTTTAGAAAAATTGATGTAACAGACATAAATTGGTCCAAATCTTCAGATTCAGAGATGATGTGGTGTTGAATGATGGTGAGGTAGTTAAGGCAGGAGAGGCTGAGAAGAAAACCATGCTTATGGGTGAAAATACATGGCAGTGTAAAACAATTGAATAGATAGAACATGAAGGGTAGAAATGGGATGGTAGTTTGCGACACAGTCCTTGGGACACGATTTTAATATTGTAGTTATGTTGGCTGTCTTCAGCATAGCAACACAGTAATACCTATTAAATATCATGGATATTGGTAGACCGAGGGTGCTTTCTGTATTACAAAAGGAAAGGGAGGCTATATCGTCAGAATATGTGGCTTTGTTTTTGGGGTTGCAGGCCTTGTTAGGAGAGGGTGAGATAAATGACAGGTATTGGGTACAAATAGGTTTGTGGAGAGATGGATGTGGGATTTAAGTGAAATTGGATGAAAAATAATTGTTGAGAGGTGTTAACATCTCATCCTTGGAGCATGATGTGGAGCAAGATTACATGGGGCAGACACCAGGAATACCTATGTTCTTCTTAAATTGATGAGTCTTTTGCAGTTCTTTTAATTGGAAATGATGGCATTGACATGGTTGGTCTATTCCATGGGTCGGCAACCTGCGGCTCCTGAGCCGCAAGTGGCTCTTTAAGAATTTGCGTGCGGCTCCCAACAGCAACTCTCCCTGATAAAACCTCCAAGAAAGAAATTGGCTTCGTAAATTATTTTAATAGAAATTGCAGAAAACTAAAAACGTATGGACGCATTCCGTAGAATAAATGTTTGGTTTACAGAGATAATTCCAAAAAGTAAAACAACAGCAAGGTTAAGGAGGTGAGAATCGCCCCCCCCCCCTCCCGTCAATGACTGCAACTCTTCTTATATTGCGTTTTATACATAATTTGAAAAAGTGGCTCTTCTTAGGAAAAAGGTTGCCGACCCCTGGTCTATTCCCATCACAGAAGTGTCATGGAGCAGTGCCAAAGTTCCAGGAATGAGTTAGGAGGTATGAACACTCGGCTTGGACTTCATTAGTTTTCAAGTGGGCTGCTTATTTATAAGGATTAGGGCAGTCTCTGGAGAAACCCAGAAGCATTTATTCCTGGAAATACAGCATGTAGGAACAAAGTCAGCTATGACACTGTAGTATGCTATACAGAAAACTAAGAGCATTCACAGAGGTACCAATCATTGTGATGTTCCAGAGCAAGAGGGAAAGAGTAAGGCCAGTCCATTATGTTCAAAGCTGTAGTGGTTCTTATGATGAGTGTCTAGGATGATGGTCATTGGTGAACGGACATCTGAGTGACTCATGGTTGGACTTAAAACTGTTCCTGCTTATTAAAACCTCATTCTCTTAAACAGATGACTGAATGAGATCTGTTGCTGCCATATTTAAGATAGGATTCAAATTGCATTGAAAAAGAGCATGCCTGTCAATAAAATGCTTGATGAAAAACTCATCGTGCAGATCAGTGTTGTTTATGATGATAGGTGAAACCAAATTAGAGATAGGCTGTACAGTACCAAGTCAAAGCATAATACAAACATTAAAGATAATAGCTTAATTTGTCCTTTCTGCATAGCCACTAATTACCACAAAAATTACATTGGAATTTGAAATCAAATCTTGTAAATATGTATTGCATCATTAGTTAAAATTTAGTCTATTTTAACAAATGTGCAATTAATTATTTTGTGAATTTTTGACAAGTATTTGAAATGCAGGTGCATATTTGGCATTCTCTTGTGAATTTGCTGAGTGTTGATTGTAAATCGACATTGGTACAGAACTGTGAATTAGCTTGCTTGCTTTCACCTAAAATAAAGCATATTTTAGAATATTTTTCTTAGGTATATTTGTCTTTGTTGTTATTTTAACTCAGTTTCTTTCTACACAATATTTTCCAAAAATACCTAAAATAACAAAGCTTCTTGTTTGGTCATGGTGCCTTATTCAAACTCACAAAACACTCCTTGAGATGTAATTTATCTTTGCAGTAAATAATTCATTTAAAGATCACATATCTGTGAGCAACTACAAATCTGCATTAAAAATCATACCTTTAGATAATATTGTGAAACACTTAATTACTTAATTTTTCAGGTAACATGTGTATATCTTAATTTTTATCTATTAATTCTAAAATTTATTCATAAAATATTTTTAGTCAAAAGTTTTAAATTGTTTATTTTAATAAGAGGGCATTTTGAGTGCTAATATATTTTTAAAATGTACTGATGTATACTTTTTGCCCTTTTTACTTTTTCATTTTTTATTAATATTTATAGAAATATCTTGACTAAATAACTGCTAAATAATAATGTCATTTATTAGGCTGAACATGTTTTACATGCTTAGTGGTGACATAGTTACATTTGAAATTATTGAAATATATTTCAGATCCAAGTCTGGAAAATGTCTGTCAGTTATTTTCCATTGAAACAGTCAAAGTATGTATATTGCACAAAATGATACTATCCTTTACAAAAGAAACGGTTTGTAATATGCATGTTGGTAATCTCACCTTACCATGATTCTGTTAACTAGGAATTTACACAGTGTTCTTAATCTTTGTAATTTTTCTAGGTATTTTATTCACTGTGCAGTGTTTCTAGCAATTGACATTTTGACACCCAATAGCCACTTGAGGCAAGATTCTTTCATGTGATACTTAATCTCTGAATGCTCACAGATGATAATTTGAGATTACTTCCTTTAGAGGGACAAAGTATAATATTCTTTGAGATCTGTAATTTAAACAGGAAAAAATTTGGCTAATGGCCTATTTGTGGCTTATTCTAGTGTTTGTTGGAATAGGAGAAAGAAAGGACACTAAATTAAAGATTTGTTTTCAAAATTGTCTCTGTAATTACATACAAATTACAGATATCTTTATGTGAATTTTTCTACTATTGAAACATCATTTCTCATTTGCTGACAGAAACGGTTTTATCAAAACATCTTTCTGGTTTATTTTATACCATTTATCTCATTTGTTATTCTTTCTGAGAGAATTTTGTCTTTAACTTCCATCCTGACCAATAAAGTGCTGTTGTGGCTACTTGGGTAATTACAATGTCAACTGTACATCTTAAAAAATAAACAAAGCACTTACCTAACAAACCTACAACTTTTGTTTGATTATATATATTAAAATAAAAAATGAAAGGTTCGCTGTTGAACAACATTTCCAGTTAAGGTCATACAAGAGACAGCAAAAAAAGAAGCCTCTCTTCTGCCTTACCTTTGTTGTGAAATGTGTTTTATGTTGACCTATGTAAGACTAATGGATTGATATCTTCTTTGTTTTCCAACGGGGAGTCAAAGCACCTAATTTCCCTCTGCTCGAAGGCTTGGGTAGGTTGGCCTTGGTTTATAATTAATATTCTTTCTCTTTTTGTCCTCTTCCATACTTCTCTGCTACATTGTGTGTTTTGGCACTCATTTTTCATTTCCTTTGTGTGCCTAAAAAAAAAAATTTTCCATTTCTCTTAATAAGGTTGTCTACTTGCAGTTTCTTGTATAAATCTTCTTTCATTTTTGTCCAATAAATTTGCAACAAATGTATTTTTTTATAAACTTTAAACGTCTCCATCAACATTTTTCTGTGCATGAAGTTACCAATGTGAAACTTTGTATGAATATTTTGGTGGTAAAGAAATGATTGTTGTATAATACCATTTTATGCTTAAAAATTAATTTCCTTAATAATTTAATATTATTTTTGGTATTCTTACACTAACCATTTTCACAGAATATATGAAAAAATTGGTTAATGACATTGGTTGATAACATATACTGATTAAGGATGATATGGTATACAGCTGTAAAGAGATTATTATGTTTTGCATCAGTTAAATATTATGATTCTCTCATTTGCATTTATAGAGAAATTATTTATGGAAATGATTTTTAGAGCAGTAGACAACCTTAGTTTCTCTTTTAGTTAATCCCTTTCAGAGCATGTGATTTTGACTGATAGCTGAGGTATGCTAACAGCTACACATACACCAGTTAATTTATAATGACTTGAATATGCATGTCTGTTATTAGCATGTTAATGATTTACTAAATCATCTACTTGTAAATTAGTAGTTAAAATTGATAATTATGAGATATTTTCAATAATCTAATACAAAAGATAATTTAAGTAGGGTTTTATTAAGTTTTAAATTCATTTCTTTTCATTTGTGCATTTTTAAGTCCCCAATTACTTGACCATTCAGTATGAAATTGTGTCAAGTATGTTGTTAAATTTTGGTGTCATATACGGCAAATTTACACACACCCACACACATACGTACATATACAGGTGACTCCCGAGATTCGACCGGGATGCGTTCTTGAAAATCTCGAACAGTCGAATGTCGAACGCACCTAAAAACAAGTGAAATCAGCACAAATTCAAACAATTACAGCAGAAATAACAATGTCTAGACTGAAACTAAACCTCACATGGTTGGGCGGGCCGAAAATTACTTTGTGTAAACTAGTTCCTAATTCGACCGACCGATCGGATGGGTCGAATAAGCGGGCTTTGGACAGTCGAATTGGTCAAATCTCAGAAGTCGCCTGTACATGTGTATATATGTATACACACATACATACACACATATATCTATAATATATAGATGCTTCTTACACATGATATACCGTATTCACCCGAATCCAAGACGACCCTGAATCTAAGACGACCTCCCATTTTGATGATTCCAAAAGAGAAAAAAGCTCAAATTGACCTTCATGACTACAAAAATTATAAATCTTGTGAAATATTTATTTTCTCTTATACTTTTCTTGAATGTCATTGTCTTTTAACATTTTAAAATCATAAGATCACATCACAAATAGAACCATTCAGGTTTTCAAATAAATTAAATGGTAGCATTCATTTTAAGATAACATTAAAAATAAAGTAAATACATTGAAAGAATATACTCATTTCAGGACAACAAAAAAACCAAGTGCTGCATAAAATCATTTTATTGTGTTAGTCATCATCACTGTCTATGCAACCTTCACTATTTTCCTCATGCTCACTATCTTTATCACTCTCAACTTCATCATCAGTCTCCCACAAAACATCATCCTCACTCCCATCCATGGCATTAGATAAGCAGCATTTCTTAAATCCATTCACTATTACTTTTGCATTTATTTGTTGCCACAATGCCTTGATCCATTGGCAGAGCATTGCAACTTCAGGTTTCTTAAGATTTCCTTTTGGTGTTAAAGTGTGAGTTCCACTCTGTAACCACTCAGAATACAAAACCTTTAAATAATTTTAAAAAACTTATTGACAGCAACATCTAAAACTTGAAGTTGCGATGTCATTCCTCCAGGTATTACAATAAGATCAATATTCATCGCACTCATTATGTTTTTAATTTCAGGAGATAAGTGTCCTTGAATGCATCCAGTGAAAGCATTGCTCTTTGTTTCAGTAAAGCTCCTGGCCGTCTATTCCACACCACATGTAACCAATCTCTCATTAGTTCTTTAGTCATCCACCCCTTTTCTTGACACCTATTATTCCACTTGGCAAATGTTTCTTAGACATTGTTTTCCGCTTTAGAATCACATATGGTTGTAATTTAGTCCCATCTGCTAAAACCGCCAACATTACCGTGACTCGCATTTTTTCGTTGCCTGTAGTTTTAATTAGGACGGACTTCGCACCTTTTTCGTTCACAGTATAATTAGATGGCATGTAGAAGAAAACCGGAGTTTCATCGGCATTTCCTATTTGGTTCAAAAGGTAATTATTGGTTTTTCTAAGTCCAATTACGTATTTCTGGTAAGCGAGAAGTTTTTCTAGTCTTCTGACAATTTCTGACACAGCGAAGTTCGTCGCCGTAAAGAAAAATTATTTCGTCGCATCATTCTCACGCACCAACTTCTGCTGGCCTTGAATTCTTGCAATGATATATTAAGTCCTCTAGTAATTTCATTAGCTTTAAGTATAATACTTTCAGTCGAAACAGGTGCGCACAAACTTGACTTCTTCTTCAATGCCATGAAATCGGCCTAATTTTGGACCACTGAGCGACTTCCTTGTGGCTTTGGCTTTTTCTAGTTCCTGTTTTGAGAGTTTCCATCGACGCACATTTGCCTCAGATACACCGAACTTTCTACTCGCAACACAGTTATTAGTTTTTTCGGCGTAATTTATCACGATCAGCTTAAAATTTGTATCTTAGCTCCGTCTAATTCCTTTGTTAACTTTCCCTTTGCACTCGTGCCACGTACTTCAACATGATCTGTCGTTTTAACTTAATGGTTGTGCATTTAAATCAAGAATGCACAACTCAAAATTACTGTCACACTTAGTGAATCGCGGTGCGTCGTTTGAAAGGGGAATCCCAATGATTTCCGCTCTCATTTGTTTTGACATTGCGGTTACCATTACGTGCAAGATGTCGTCGTCGTCTGTGTTATGACGTCGACGATGATTACTAGTCTAAATAATTATTATTCCCGTCATGTTTTTCTTATTGTTATTACTATTTGTTTATTTCACTTCTTTATGTACGTACTTGAATTTGCTGTTGTGAATTGTTTACTCTAATATACCATTTGTAAAAACCATTGATTAAATGCTTAAATATACTTCGTATTCGAATGTAAGACGACTCTTGATATTTACAGCTGAAAATTTGGAAAAAAAGGTCGTCTTAGATTCAGGTGAATACGGTATATAGGAGGATACAAAATTATGGGGCATTCCAGATGTGCTAGAATCTTGAAATTTGGTAGGATTATAGGTTTTTGATCACAACTAAAGGAAAAAATCCAAAACTTTCAAAATTCCAATTTTCAGGGGCTATTTTGATTTCAACCTCTCCACCTTCGGATGGGCAGGACTATTGTCAACAACCAATGCAAGAACATATTGAATTTTATTTTGATTTGATTTACAATGCAATTTGCAACCTTATTTATTTGTAAATGTCTTTGTATTCTTTTAAGTTTCATAAATAATAGGATTTCAGGCTTTCCCGGCGAATCTTAGTGAAGAAGGTCTCTTGGGTTTCACATTGGGTGCAGGCTTGGAGAATGTCCAACGTTTCGGCGTCTGTCGCAGCTGCCATCTTCGGGGAACTCGGGAGTTCCCTGAAGATGGCGGCTGTGACAGCCACCAAAACGTTGGACATTCTCCAAGCCTGCACCCAATGTGAAACCCGAGAGACTTTCATAAATAATGTTTTCTTTGAGAATAAAATAATTGCCTAGGCCATCATATTTTAAAGAATATTTTTGTAAGAAAAGGGAAGCTACTTCGTGATGTTGCAGGTACAAATACATCGGTGCCCACCAACCTTTTCTGTTAACTTGAATGTGCCCATGCAAATGTTGGGAACCCCTGCTGTAGGCAGTTTTCTTTATATTGTCATCAGAAATGTAAATATAATTAATCATACATTAATTATTTGTTTCAAGAGGAAGCCCTTAAAAAAGTAATTAGGTATCTTAGGTGTCTCCAATAGCCACAACAAAGTTATGAAAAACCAGATGTGCATTTTAGGTACAAAGCGACCATCTTCAGTGGTAAAAGAACTCATAGAATCAACTTTTGGTGAATTACCACTGAAACAGCCTTTGTAGCTGAAATGCACATCTGCTTTTTCATAACCTTGTTTTGGTCATCGAAGATACCTAAGATAAGTACTTTCTTAAATGTTTGTTCTTGAATTTTTTCAGCCATAAGACAAGCTCCATAATTCTCCATTGAATTAATTACCGTATTTACTTGTGTAACCCGCATGCTCATGCATAATGCGCACCCCTATTTTTGAGCCAGTTTGGAGGGAAAAAATAAATTCGTGCCAGAATAAGTTGACATCTAGGATTTAAGAAAGGTCGGCCTCTTCACTGAGTCTCACTCCCTGGAACAAAGCATCTTTTGCCTCCTACCAGCATGACTCAATTTATTGGGTGATCTCTTTATGCCGATGCTAGCAGAAGTCTCCTCAGTAGTCGCCACCCTTATGTTAAAGGAGCATCAGCAGCTAACGATGAATTCAGCAAACACAGATACCAACTTATTCCTGCACAAGTATAGGTAGAAATTGATAGTAAACTTTAATGACAGCCGATTATTTTGAGTAACAATAATAAACTTAAAACTCGTTTAATTGTTACAGGTTTAATATTATAAAAACATTGTCATCTCAATCGTCAAACTGTCCATCGTGATCTTGAGTATGCGAATAAATACAGTATTTGTTCATTTAGCTATTTCAGATATAAAAATATTACTTGAGTTTAAGAGTGATATTTTAAGAAGTTTTTATTTGATTAATTTTGTATTAGGAATGCATTAAATCTGATCATATCAGCTGGTTCAAGAATAAACATTTAAGAATTTATTTTCAGCCATGAGATGAGCATGATAATATCAGTTGGTTATAGAAGACAGAGAGAAAGCTCCAGTCTGTCAGGTGTGCCACTGGACTCTTTACCAGTTCATTCACTCTCAAGTCCTGGCCCTGAAGATGGTTACTTTGTAACCAAAATACATATTGCCCTAAAACTTACTTGAAACTTACTGGCTCCTGAGCTTTTTCTCTGTCTTCTATATTCAAATCAGCCAGTGGAAGCTTATATTTTCTTTTCATATCAATTGGTGTTAATTTTGTAACTTCTACTGTTGTAAATTACGTTTTTTTTAGATTGTTTTGTGTAGCTGGGAGGATCTTATAAAATAATCTCTAATTCTTTGTAACTTTTAGAGCCCGTTTTCCATTTTCATAGAAAATGAGTGAATACTTAGGAACTATATTCAATGAATAAAATAAATTTAATATTTGAACTTAAAATGTTGCTAAGAAGCCTTATTATATGGAACACTGTAACACTGCATGTTTGTATATGCCAACGCATATCTTTATCAAACATTGCATAATTTGTTGTAATTCCAAGCAAATATATGAAAGCTCTCTAAATTGAATTAAACAAACTTTCACCTCGTTTTTTGTACTATACTAGCTCTCAGAATTAATCCTTATTGTGACACTTAGCTTTCACGGAGAACTACACTATTTTTACTTTGCAGCTTTAAGATTTTACGTATTGAAATTACAGTACAAAATCTTTTGAATTATTTAGTCACTCATTGTCAGTTGTGTGTGAATAGTTTTTAATCATTGTGATTTATGAGCACTTTGCTGTTGTATTTTGTGTGCACCTGGGCTTACTGTAACATGTATTCATTACAGTGTGGTTTTTTTAGTACTTGCATTAATGTAGTTTGGTCGGACTAGGAAGTGGGATATCAGATTTCTAAGCAAGGAAGAGATATTTTGGAGACTCATAATGCTTTGTTTTTAAGCATAGAAATCAGACAGCGACACTATTCTCAGAAAATATCTATACAGCTGAACTATGCTTGGTGCAAGGTCCCATAAGAAACTGACACCCTTAGACTTAAGAGACTAAAACAGCATGTTGTCTAACCAAATGAGCTGGTATGTTAGCTACTTGTTGATGGTCAGTCTTAAGAGAGGATGATCTAATATATTTATCTTTTTTCTCCTCATTCTTAATATTACAGGCTGAGAAATAACTTGGATTGGAATTACCAACTGATCAGTTGTAATAATAATAATAATTTTCACAGTTAAAGGCTATCTTCATCTCCTTGCTTCTCTTAAATTTATTTCTTCATTAATTTTGTTGCTTTGATGGAAGTAGATATCGATAAAATTTTAGTCATTAATGGAAACTTGGTAAAAAAATAATACAGTGGTCTACGTAAACATCTATGAGTTATTACAAGAGCATTTTAAATTAATATGTGAAAAATAAAGTGGAACGAAAAGTATAATTGTATTTTGTGAAAAATGAAAGTATAGTATCAAAAATGTTATTAGAAGTGACATATATGTGTGGAAAGTGCAGTTAGTTATTCTGATAATTACCCATATTCCATTCTAAATTACATCAAATAAAAATGTCAAATTTGGATATTAAACATGCATGCACAAAGAACAATATGTTATTTATGATCATTCTGAGTAAGCAGCCCTTTGTCACAACCCTATCCTTCTAATGCACATTAACCCTTACGTGCCATACAATTCTTTTGATATCGCAAAAGTTCTGTGCCCATCCACTGACTGTGTTGAAAGGAACATGTGCGTACATGGAATTGTTCCAACACACTTAAAATGCATTTGACAGACTTCCACTAGTTCTTTTTACAATATCCTTCTATAGTGAATGTATTCTTGTTTCCTGGTAGGTTTTTAAGTGAATTTGATCATATTTTCTTCTGACTTTCATTTTTAGATTTGCCTCAGTAGTCCAATTTTTATGACTTGAAATGCCTCTTGATTTTCAGGTTAAAAAATAATGGAAGTGGTGAATCATCTTCTTGCTTCACGTTTCTTTATTTGGGTTTTCACAAAGAGGACTATTCTTGTCTGTCTTGGTAGATAGGTGGTTAGAGTATCTGCTGACAGATACTAAGGTCACGGATTCAAATCCTGCCAATGGCATGGATGTTTATGTTCATCATACTGTGTTATATGTAAGAATGGACTAGATCAGGGTTTCCCAAACTGTTCCGTGGAACCAAAGGGTTCCACAGGAGCTAAAATGGGTTCAGCGATAGACAAGAGGAAGAGATCCAATATGCTCTTCCTTCTCTTATTTAAAGCAGGAGAAACAGACCTCAGTTTTAAACTGTACACCTTAAGATACATAAGCTATGTAAATAAACAATGATTTTAAAGTTAATTTTATTGCAATTAGGCTTACCACCTCTTAGTTAGGGCTCCGCGAGAAAAAATATTTGAATATAAGGCTTCTGTGACTTCAAAATGTTTGGGAACTCCTGGACGAGATGGTCTAAATATTGCCCTTAAAGTAAAGTCAAATTATTATTATTCCCGTATATCCTCTTTTATTTGCTCTTTATCCCTCATATGTCGATTAGGTTTTCAGCATTGAAAATTTGCATACTGGTTGCTTAGCATCTATTCTTTAACTTTCTTCTCTTTTTAAGGCCTTTGGTGCACTACGTAGATGTTTAAATTTTTTCAAGCATCAGTCTGGATTTTTCCATTGATGGAGTCATTTGTATCTTGCAAGACTGCCAATGGTCTTTACCTAAGTTCTTTTACAAAATTTCAGTTTCCATCTTCATATTACAGTAGAAGCTGTGTTATCCGGCTATCTAGTAACTGGAATGCTTTAGAAACCGGACTTTTCACAAATGCAATTAAAAGCTGTGCTATCCGGCTATTTAGAAACCGGCCATCCTTATGCGCCGCCAATTACACAGATATAATTAGATATTTAATACGTATTTACTCCATGTGCTTCTGGGGCTGCCGAGTTACATATGGTGTATGGCATGATGCACAGCGTTTTCATTTCGTCAGTCATTTGCATTGTCTAGACGTTTCCATATTGCATTTTATTATTTTTAAAAGTTACTGTTATTGTATTGACTTTAATTGCAGTTATGACAGTAAGGAGAAAATAAACAAAATCAAATAATTTCGTCCTTTTCTTCCCGGACTCCCAAAACTTTTCAATAGTCTTTTGTTTCCCAAGTAAGCATGGCAACGTACGAAATAAGAATGCGTAGATATTTAGATCGAACTACGTATGGAAGAAATAAAATGGAAAATGCAAACCTTACGCATTGTTATGTTGTCTGCCGCTAGAAGAAGCATTTGGGATGTACGATAGTGAACCTAAGCCCTATTTTGTTTGGTTATTGCTAAATTTGCTATGTCAAAATCGAAAAATGCTCCCCTAACCAGCTATTTCTCCAAACCTGATATCCACAATCCCCAAGATAGCCGGATAATACAGCTTCTACTGTACTTACTCTTATCCTAATTTTCCTGATACTTATCCTAATCATTATTATCATAATTGTTCCTTATGTTTATCCTTATTCTTTATATTTATCCTAATTTTTGATTAATTAATTAATTAATTTTAAAACCATTTATTAAAAATTCATTTATAGAACAATTATTTGATTGCATGTTAGTTTTTATTATGATAAGTTGGCATTATTTCTTTTTGTGTAATAAAACAAAAAAGCAATACCTTCAATGAACCTTAGGGAAGACAATAAAAACATCCTGTAAGGAGAGTCCACCATGGAATTTAAGCTCTGGTATGTTAGGGTTGATTACCATAGGTGGCTATGTTAACCCATGAGAGAGCTGCAGATATATATCTTAAATCACTCTTTTATCTCAACCAGTACAACCTGTGCCATTACTTATTATGAACTTTTTTCATGCATGTTGCCTGAATTTATGCTTATGAATGAGATCTACTGCAGCATGATATTTAAATTGTAATTTTAGTGGTTCTAGCTTTCTGTATAAGTCAATCATTATTGAAATTGTCTTAATCTAGTGAAAAGTGTGATCATGTTGATCTTTTTCTGATTTTATTGAGAATTCATGTTAAGGCTGAAAAACATGGGTCAAAGCTAATCAAAACATTGTTTGAATTTTATATACATATATGGTTTATTTATGCCAAGGAGAAATTTTTATTATAAATTGACAAAGATTCACTGTAAAGGTATATTCTCAAATAGCTTTTTTGCTGCTGTATTGCTATTAATGTTAAAGAAAACTTAATTAATGGAAATATTTTTGGTTAGATAAGCTTTCTGCATAAAATATCATTTGATTAAAATCTTGTTGTATGGTAGTGATAGTTATGGAATATTTGATATATTATGGGAATTCTTCATTGATGAAGGTTATATTTCAATGTCTCCTATTTCATCTCAAATTGTAATGATGATGATGATAATTGACTCTATGAGAAAATAAAAGTTTTGTTAAATATATCTTTGCATATTTGTGTAAACTTTACTTCTTTTGCAAATATATCACTGTAAGATGGTTAGACTTCTGATAAGGAAGATAAGACCGCTGCTCTCAGAATAATGAAATTACAATCATTACATTTTAATTATTATAGCAGATCTTTAGAAATTCACTTCCAGTTCACATTTCTCCGCATTTTCAGCCTAATTCTCTCTTCCATTTGATAACTAGAGCTGATTCCCCGACCAGCCCGCTCATGTGAGGACCCTCCCCTTTACCTCCGCCTGCGAATGGGAAAGCCCAAGGACCGCAAGATTCCCCGATCCACGCCAATCATGTCCTATGGCAAGAAGAAGATGAGACCCGAATATTGGTTCAGTGTTCCTCGCAACAGGTTTGTCAAATATTCTCTCAGTAGTAACATGCAACAAAGGGAATGAAAGAATAAGCTAATGCCAAAATCATATCAGAAAACTAGTGATAACCATGATCATTATGATGAATGAAGAAGGGGTCACTTTGTAATTGGGATATGTATTGGTAGACTTACAGAAGATTTGACTTTGGCATTGGAGGCCTTAGACCCAAAGATCAACTGCTTTGGCACTACAGCATCACATTACCTTTGATTGCCTTTAGTTCTTTGGATCCAAATACATTCAATTTTGCGTTCATGTCAGGACTTTGAAATTTCTCAAAATGCCAGTAAAAAATCCTGAATTTATTCCTATTTATGTTACGAGAAGAAAATAAACACTGTTGTTCATACTTAAGGTGACCACAAAGCGCTTTAGATGCTAAGATGAGATAATGCAAAGTTGATTGAGATTTAATTAGCTGTTGTTGATGGTTTCCAATACTTATATTTATAATTAATCATATTTCCTTAGGAGTCGAATTGATGTTAGTACAAAGAAATACATACTGTTCTTTTTGTCAGTAGGTGTTGGAAAAGAGTAATTGTGTGGTGAGGTCGCATAGGCAAATAATGCACGAATGTATCATAATATTTCAAATTTGATGTTCAAGACATCCAAAATAGTATTTTTTGTTTTGAAATGAATTTTTAAGTCAATTCAATGTTGTTCCAAGTTCTCTTAACTTAAAAAAATAAACTTCTTTTTCTGCCCATATGCCAAGTCCCAAGTGAAAGCTTGCTCCTAACCAAATTTAATATGCAAATGAAAATTACTTTACTCTTGTTCATAATGCTGTCACTTCTGCGGTTAGCAAAATTTGTTTCATCTTTAGTCTCTCTTGGACACATGCATTGCACAACATAGGTACCTTTTCATATTAAACATTGCTAATCGCTGTTATGTGTGTGTATATATATGTATATTTATGTGCATTTTGTTAGTCTTATGGTTGCATGTTGATTGACTCAATGTGTTCTCATTGTTAGGGTGGATGACCTGTACTCATTTTTAATGCTGTGGGTCCCACACCTGTATGGAGACCTTGAGGAGATGGACCCAGCAGAGAGGGGCTACGAGCTGGTGGAGTCGGACTCGGAGCTATGGGAGGAGGAAGAGGAGGTGGAAGGAGAGAGAAGAGGAAGCAGGGGAAAGGGGAGAAGAGGCAGGGAGAGCGACGCAGATATTGGCGAGCTGACGAGAGAGTCGTGGGAGGTAAGCTTTAACTGATTTGGAATGATTGATGACATTGTGATCATTAGGGCTCCGTTACAGCAGGGTTTTTTCAAAGTGGAGGCCGCGGCACAATAGTGGGCCATGAAACATTCGATAAGGACCTCAAAGAAGGGTCATTCTGAATTATTTTGATGCAAAATTTAGGCTAAATTGTTGCCAAGACAATCAAAATTAACTAATAGGATTTAAAGGCCATTAAACTGTACCATTTAGATTTTAAATGCATTCTTAGAAATACTTACTTGATACTTAATGAGGTATAATTTTGATGGACCAAATAACATATCTTCTATTAATATTATTGGGCCACGGAGAAAAAAGTTTGAAAAACCCTGCATTAGAGAATTATTGAGCTCATCGTATAGCCAAAAAATTCAAGAGTAAAGCACTTAAGTATCAAAAATTGAACAAATGAGTGCTTATGCTAGGTATATCCGATAGGCAAAACAACGTTATGGAAAATCAGATGCTTATTTTGACTACAACATGACCATTTTCAGTGGCATTTACTTTCAGTGAATCACCACTGAAGGTGGCTACATTGTAGCAGAATTAGGCATGTATTTTTTCATAAACTTGTTATGGCTGTTGGAGATACTCGAGTATACCTATATATATATTTTTTTATTTTTATTTTTTGAACTTATAAGCTTAAATGCTTATTATTTTATTAGTAGTTGGAGGAAGTTGGTTTATTATTTCCTTCTATTTTACTGTCCTTTCACTTAATGAAGTATTTCTATCAGCTCTTAATTTATTGTAAAATTGTTAACATTATGCCATGCAATTTATGCACAATATGAATTTGAATTAATTCAAAGTTTGTAATCTTATCAACTTGAGCATACCTAACATCGAGAGACTATCAGAAAGATGTCACGGACAGGGTGTAGGATTTTTCTGGTGAAAATAGACCCAAATAGGGAGACGTGTCTCAGCATTCTCCCCCATAGACCCGGGTTCGGGAGAAAAAAAATAAAAAAGAATTTGGATCATAATATAGCCTGATGGCATACGCCATTCTTCAACGATGACCACTGGCGGAATGGTTAGCGTGCCATCCTATGGAAGCTTCAATGTCCTCGGTTCAATTCCAATGGTTACCAATTTTTTTTAGAATTCATGTTTGAAGGTTTCAATTATTGCTATTTATTTCTTAATATTTATTGATAGTTATTTAAAGTTATTTTTATTTATTATTTTTATTATTTTTCTTTATTATTTTAATTATTCTTGTTTATTATTATTGTTTCATTTATTATTTTGTATTATTTTCATTTACTATTTCATTTATACTTATTATTTTCTCTTAATATTGATTATTTAATCCAATTGCATACCGCTGCAGACCCTTGGATGATAAGGATCAGAGGCGTAGCCAAGTGGGGGTTTATGGGGTTCAAACCCCTCCCCCCCCATGAGAAAATCGAAAAATTATTTATTATTATTATTTTTTGCATGTTTTTATTACAACTATGACATCCAGTGAAAAAATTGAACTTATTAGTAAAAATAATTAAAGAAATAGTAACAAAGAATGCCATGTAAATATGAGACAAAAACAGCGAGCTGATCATCTATACTTCAGAGTGAAACAAGTGCCGCACTTGAACCTTAGGTGTGAAATTATTATGGAACGCTGATTCTTGCTTTATTTTCGCTATTTATAGATTATTTTTGTCTTCTGTACACATTTTTAAAGGTAAACATGAGAGCAGGGCCAGCGCCAGGGGTGAGGCGACCACCTCAGACGGCGTTTAGCTTGGGGCGGCATTTTCAGACGCATATTGAGACAAAAATCAACCGCCATTGCGGATTTGCGAAAAAGAAAAGGGTGCACATACATTGTCATTCACCACTTCAACATCAACTAAGCGTACATGATTTTGCACTCAGAGCATTAAAAAAAAAATTTGAATTTTTTAAATATCTCTCCGTGACGTTTAGAGTTAGCCCTTGGACTCGGGATGTTTAGATTCGAGTTTCCTTTCCCTTCTCTGTATCTTTCGTTGGCTTCTGTTTCATGTTCCGCTTAACTAAATCATTAGCATCTAGCATGCCTTTCTTTGCCTGCTGCATCTAACAAGGGGAATTTCAGGTTAACGGGAAAGGGATTTGTCTGAAAATTTGCGAGCTGGTAGAGCTAGACTTGGGAATCACGATTTATCCCCCTTTTGGGCGTAGACTCAATAGTTTAAACAATAAATGAATTTGTTTATTTAGACACCATTTAAGTACCTTGTTAGTTTCACTTGCTCACTAAGCACGTTTGGCCTTGAGGTTATAATTGGCACTGCGAAGTTAGGGGTCCCTGGTTTGAATCCTGGTGACTTTTTTTTTTTTTATGTTATATTTATTTTTAAATATTGTTTTCAATTTTTATTTTTTCATATATTCTTTGTTTTTTTTACTTTTACTCTATCTCGAAAACCGTTTGCCGTAGAGATTTGCAATAAACTGCATTTTGTTTCTACATGCCAGGAGGTCCCTAGAAAGCTATTCTCAATTTCCTAAAGTCCTGGATTCGATTCCAGGAGATAATTATATGTTCCCATAAGTTTACACGAGGTTTTCGATTATTCAGAGTACAAGGTTTTTTTCCTTTATTCACTAAAATTCCTAAATATAACTGATTTTCTCCATTTTTGATTTATTCGACGGCTAAAACTCTAAATTATCTTATTCTTGCAATGTTTATACCCTACTCACTCGAAATTTTTGGAAATACACAATTGTTCTCAAAATTTTGCCGATTTTTTGTTCTCCTTCGGGACGTTGCCAAGTCGACCTTAATTGTTGCCTCTGATTCAATTACCATCCATTAAACGTTCATATTGACGTAAAAATGGAATCCTTAAGTTAGTAAGATCGTTATATGCTACATTTTTGCTTTAATTAAGGTTTTATTGTTATAAATGTATATCATTAAAACTACTATTATTGTAAAATGTTGTGTTACAATTAAGATGTCTAATATACTTCAAGGTAAATAATTAAGATTAAGAACTGTTATCAAAATATGTTGTGACAAAAATTTTTGTCATTAATAGAATTAAATATAAAAAATGGAGATTTAGAACAATTATTACTACCATAATTACTTACTTCTCAGACTTCTTAATGTTTTTAATGTATTAATTGAGCAGTAACCACACATACATTGTGGTTTTGGTTCGGAAAGACCCAATTTGACTCCCGGTCTTAGCAGTTCTATTCTTCTGTTTCCTCATTTCACATCACTACAGTTTATGCCTGTCGCGTAAGAATCTTCCGATCACTAATCATTTCAATTTAATTACTGTGCCGCATCAATTTACTCTCTACCATAACTTATATAATACAGACTTCTGATTACCTACGGGTAACATTTTTTTAAATATGCGCACACTGCCTTTCCCTCAGTGAGATTCTAACACGCAAATCTTACATTGGAAGTCAAATATCTAAGTATCCTATACTGTGTAAATTCATTGCTAGAGTAAAATATGAATTATTAACATCAACTTATTTTACAAACTTATTAACTTTTTTATGAATCAATTTAAAATTAAACGTGCAAATTTTGCACAGGCTCAGCTAGTATGCACTAAATTGTAGAATGGAGCTGAAAAAGTAAAGGCCAAAGGTTCCTCTTTTGAAATATATCAAGATTTTTCAGAATTAAGAAAATTCATTAGGTCTAAAAAATATAAATGCTGTTACTGTGCAAAAGGGCGGCAAAAAAGTATGTTCGCCTCAGGCTGCAATTTTTGACGTGCCAGCCCTGAATGTGAGTTATAAAATTTAATGCATCTAGTAACATTATATAGAATTTTATATTTCATATTTTAATAACAGTATTTGTAATGATGAGTTTTTAAACTAAAAATTTAAATGTCTCGGATAAATGACAATGTGACTTATTGTTAGTATTTTCAGAATCCTTAAGATGAAAATTTACATAAATTAATTTTTATAGCTAAAGTTTATATTTATCACTGACGTTACATCAACCAAGCATACAAGATATTTTATATTTTAATCATACATTATACATTCAAAGGTAATTCGCTTGATCATTTTTAGAAATAATACATAAATGCTACTATAGAAATACTTGTGTTATAAAAAGGTGATTTTGATAACTTGGCCATAGGTGCCAATATTCCTAGCTACGTCTTTGTTACTAATGTTGTATAAAATGCATTTATGATAGGAAATGAATGTACAGTAGTCCCTCGCCATTCGCGAGGGTTAGGTTCCTGAAAACCCTCGCGAATGGCAAATTTGCGAGTGGCAAGTAATTGGGAATATGGAAAAAATAGGGTTTGGTTCTTAGAGTCCCTATTCCAGAATGTAACTTGCATTTTTGCCCTTCAAAATATAATAATACAATACGTACTGTGGCATTCTGGATAAACGCCACATTTTATTAAAGAGCAAGAAACCGATCTACACATGCTTCGATGACGTTGGTGATATCCCGTTTATTAATTATAAATCCCACGAATTTCATTATATTTTAAGAAAATTTTTAATTTCGGTGAGGCAACACAATTTATTTATTTTTAACAATAAAAATTTTATTTAGGGATTTACGGAACACGTGTGTAAATCAGTAAATAAAGTACAAATGTTTTGCCTCTGGCATGCCGCGGCGGTGTAACCCCCCGTCCAGTACATAGCTCTGAACCTGAACCCCTTCCCTTGGTCAAATCCTGGCTAAGCCACTGATAAGGATCATAATAGCAAGGGAAGCATTTCTGAAAAGACTTCTCTGGAAAGAAGGATGCTGCTTGTCAGTGAACGTTGCTAATTACTTCGAAGAAAACCAACCTAATCCAACCAACCTAGTCCAAATAGTTCCATAAATAGGTACTCATAATCACCCATTATCTCTTACCCCCTGCGATCTGCCCTCACATTAACCATAGAAAAAGTCAGTGCATATGCATGAGCCATGTTTTCAAGGCCGAAGGTTAGTTCTTACTTGTTATCGAGCAGTTTAGAAGCGAAATTGGTGAGTACCTGAAATATAGAAAGCCTTCATAAAATTGTCGACTATGGAGAGTTATCCAGATGCAGGTTTATCGCAAATTTCCGCTTTTACGGACGATGTGGATGTCGACCTTTCTCACTTATTATTATCAAATCATGATAAACAAGATGTAACTGGTGCTGTTCTGTATTTTGTAGGTAAGAAATTTTAAATTCAATACAACAAATTTGATGGTAAATTACGCTGCTTGTTCTCAACTGCTAGGTGTGTGGAAAAAAGATATAGAGAGAGGAGGGACACGGTATGACAAGATTGAGTTGATGAGTAAGTGGGTTCATGATCGCTTCACCAAGGCCAGAAGCAGGAACTAACCAGTATTGACTAGAACTCTGCAACAATGGGCCTTGTCGGCGGCTTACCAACATGTGTCGCCAAATTTTGATTTCACGGCAAGCAAAGCATGGGTTTCTTCATTCAAGAAGCGATTCCAAATTAGCCAAAGAAAAGTGACAAAGTGTGTTTCTTCAAATGAGCAAGCTTCATTAGAAGAAATACTGAAAACAGCCGAGCTTTTCCAGAAGCAAGCAGCACTATTGATGCATCAATACGATCGAGATTTTGTGATAAATGCCGATCAAACTGGGTGCACATATAGAGTGGATGTTAAACGCACACTGGCTCATAAAGGTGAGAAAACAGTGCAAGTTGCAATTGGGAGCATGAATAAAGTTACACATTCATAAATGGCACAGTACGCAATCACTGCATCAGGAAAGCTGTTGCCGCAAGTATTTTTATGCATGCAGGAACCTACAGGAAAATTTGGTCCCAGAGTTGGTGAAGCCATCCAGAAACTTGAAAGTGATTTCATGAATGTGTCTATCACGTGCTCAAAATATGGAAAACTGATGACTGCTTTGTTCCGATTCTTCCTTCAAAATGTTTTGAAGAAGTATGTGAAAAGAGAAAAGTTTTTATTATTACTAGATTCTTGGGGCGGACAAACGAATGAAGTTATGTATGACGAGGTATTCATCGATGAAAATGATTTACCGACATGTACAATAAAAATCATTCCTCCAAAATGCACGCCGTTATGCCAACCGTGCGATGTATATTTTTACAGAGAAGTAAAACAGTTCATTGCTCGGCTCCAAAATTGCACGTATCTATTGCAACAGAAAAGAGAGATTGCCTCCCGAGAGGACTGTATTAAAATACACTCTTTAGTGCATAACCAGCTGTCTGCACCAACCTTCCAAGATATGATTGAATACGCTTGGTATGCTGCGAAATTGATCGACAATAGAAGTGTGTTCAGGAATGTACGTGAAGTCTGTTTTCCTTCCGATTTGTGCAAGGGTATGTGCAAATGCCTGCAGGTTAGCTTCATTAGATGCGCTTTGTGTAGCCAACTCTTATGCTTCCCTTGCTTCTATGATGCCTACCTTCGAAGTGTCTGCAGCGGTATGAACTTGGATTAAATAATAAATATGCAACCAGATGAAATAATAAATAAAAATAATAATACAAATTAATAAAAACAATAAAGAAAATAATAAATAAAAATAACTTTAAATAACTATCAATAAATATTAAGAAATAAATAGCAATAACTGAAACCTTCAAACGTGAATTCTAAAAAAAAATTGGTAACCATTGGAATTGAACCGAGGACATTGAAGCTTCTGTAGGATGGCACGCTAACCATTCTACCAGCGATCATTGTTGAAGAACGACATATGCCATCAGGCTATATTATGATGCAAATTCTTTTTATTTTTTTTCTCCTGAACCTGGGTCTATGGGGTAGAATGCTGAGACACATGTCTCCCTGTTTTGGGTCTATTTTCACCAGAAAAATCCTACACCCTGTCCGCGACATCTTTCTGTTAGTCTCTCCTTGTAAAATATAATCAAATGATAATTACTAGTATAGGCTGTCTAGTCACTTGAATTTCTATGGGTTTGGTAGCAATGTCAATTTTTATTTTTCTTCGAAGAGCAATATAAGCTTTTAAAGCTAGAATCTACAGACATATTTTGGTTAGAAAGAAGTAGATGGCTAATTTTCTCAGTACATATTTGATTTAATACTATAATTACTGCTAATTTATTAGGTTGATCATTAATTTTGTACTTTTCATTGAAATTCCAAGTCATTTCTTGTGACTCGTTATTGCATTTGTTTTATTTTATTAATATTATTTTAGATTTGAAGTTCTTAAGGTAAAAATAAAAAAAATAGGATTGATGGACTGCATAATTGTAACATGGAGAAAGGACCACCTCTGCTTCTTCGGAGTCAATCCATTTTTAACTCTGTGTTTTTTGGTCACTAAAGTTGTAAGATTTTCATTTTCGTTATTATATAAGTTTAAAAGAAGGTAAAACATTTAAGAAATCTTTTCATCATTGTTAAAAATTATAAAGTCATCACATTGCACTGAAATGTGAGGTTTGTTTTTTTGAGAATGCTGATCTGTTTTTACGATCAAGGAATTTTGTTTTTTAGAGATTCATTCGTACATGAGAGGCTCACTCAGTGGTACACATGAGACCTCTGCAACCCATTCACCTTCCAATCGTTCTTTTTGCCCTCGATTACTAACATGAATTCTCTCTTCCTTTCTCTCTTATTCCTACTTCTCTGTCACCTTTACCTCTTTGAAATGTCCGTCTCTCCTCTGCCTCCATTTCTGTGTCACGTTTGCTCTTTCTCTCTCTCCCTCTCTCGCTCTCTTTCTCTCTCTATCTCTCTCTCTCTCTGCAAATCCATCTTTGTCTCTCACCCCTTTCATCCTAGGTTATCAAGGCTCCATATGTTAAGCTCTACAGTATCTTGAAGACCCAGACTATCTCGACTGAGTCAGAAAACCCTGAGGTGGGGAACCCATCCTCTTTTATTCTTAGTGTGGTCATCGCTTAGCTTTGTTGTAGCGCACCATTGTCTCAGAGGAAGTGATGCATTTATTGGTCCACTCTCTTTTTTCTTACAGTTAGCAGTCATTTTAGATTATTTTTTTCATTAGAAAAAATGAGATAATTTCAGTTTCTCATAAGCATTAACTTTTGACTGGTTTCATTAAATCAAAGTGAACTGCATTTCATTAAATATATATAAAGCTTATATTTTAATGGCTTAATAGTTTTGTATAGCACATCTTGCCTGCTGAACAGTGCCATTGGCAAGAGTATGTTCTTTTAAGCAGTTTTCATTCCGATGGTTGTATTTTACCTGTGGTCTAAGGTGTTAATTATTGAGATAAACTTTTCAAGCGTCACTTCTCCTGAAATCAATATGCTAAAATTAACATAGGCAACATTTGAGCTGGACTAGGAAAAATTGACTAGCCTTTTTAATTTTTTACATTCTTTTGTTTAATGTGTCTCCTCATCCTGGAATACCTTGCACAAATTCTATAGATAGTTGCTTAGCTAGTCATCACATTAGATTAGTTTCATGTGAAGTATCCTTAACATTGTGTGCTTTAATCGTTGATGGTGACTCATGTGACCAGCATTCAAACCTTACAGCAAGAATATGTAATCCTTAATATGGTAAGTTGTTGTTTTGATGCTATACATTGTGTACTACATACTAATACCCTATGTAGCCTACTCATGTTTGGCTAAGGAAATTTCATGTGTTTTGTTCTTAAATTATTTTCAGGTTTTGATAATGATACCTAATGAAAGAAAATAATTTATCCTCATTGAGTCGGTGTGAGTGAGGCAGCAGTGTTCATTTGCTGCAAAATTTGATCATTGTTAGAGAAATATGAAAAAGCAGTAAATATACCATGGAGACATTGTGTACTAGGTTAATAGTCCTATCATTTAATCTATTATTGAAATGAGCTACATTGCATTTCTTGTGGAACTTGTTGAATTTGAATTCTTTGTTCATTTGACTTTAGATTTTTCTGGTGGTATAATTTTTACTCAGTTGCCATTCTATTGCTTTTTGATGATTTGTTCACATCCTCCTCTCAGCCTTTGCGAGTACTTAACTGCTCTCATTACCAGAGATGCCCTCTTGTATTTTTTCCAGCATCTTTCACTTGAAAATACATTAAGTGTGTGTTAACCATGGCTCAAATGCATTGGTTTTTTTTGGAAGTTTTGCTATGCCTTTATAAAATAGTGCTGACAAAAAAACTGAATATCGTTAATTTCATTGTTGGAGTATAATAGCTTGGATTTCATTATTATAATATTGGCCTGGTTTTCATTTGATCAACTGAATGACTTGGCAATCATGACCTTTGCCCCTACCTATACTAATATGTACTTGCCTTCACAGCCAATACAATAACTTTGGTTCAATAAATGTTAACTTTGGGATTTCTTTTGGCCATTTGAAAATTTGAACACGGGATTCTGTTTTCATCACATCGAATTTAAATGAATGATAATTATTGCTTAAATCATAGTTATTGTCGAATGGTTGAGAGTTATTATTTCAAATTTAAATAAAAAAGTATTCAAAATTCAATTGTGATAAGAAATAAACATTATTAACCTTTGGCTTTGATACTACATTTTCTTATAATTATATTTTCCCTTAACTACCTCCTCGTTTTTTTTACTCCTTACGCTTATTTAATCACATTTCCTGTGCAATGAATCACATTCTTGGCAATTTGTTGTCAGCACTTTCTCTCAAAACGCATGAGTGTGTCACGATGATCATTCTGATGCGGCCTTTGCCCTAAATCGCAACTCACACTCACTGTCATTCCCATCGTTCATCTCCTGACAGTGGTTTGTCAAGTCTGATATAGTATTGAGATCTACGATAACACTCTGCATTTGACATCTATCGTGGAGAAGTTGTTTTTTTCCCATTGCCCTCTTCCAACCATTCGCAGCATAATTACTCCTTCCACTCTCAAGCACTGCCGTCAAGTTGCTAACCTCATTTGGACAACCATTCCTGGAACTTAATTTTTCCAACTGTCCCCCAACAGAGCATCTCCCTTTCTCACTCCATTCTTTTCTCTCCCTTTTGTGGTTAGGCAAATCCCCCCTACACCTCTCTCCTCCCATTAGGCAGGTCGGGTGGTTAGAGTATCTACTAAAGTCATCATTAGTTCAAATCCTGCTGAGGGCATGGATGTTTGCATTCATCATCCTGCATTGGATGTAAGCATGGACTAGATTAGTGGTTCTCAAACTGTGGGGCACGTCTCTCTTGGGAGAAATTTTGTAAATTTTACCATAAAAATTATATAATCCGGATTTATAAGAGTTTTTGCAGCTCTGTCACCAAAAATATCAGTATATTTTTTAAAATAGGAAGAGATATTGTAATCATGTCTATTTTAACATATCTGTGCCTAATGTTTCCTATTTTTACGTTCCAACAGATTTATTTTTGGCCTACAAGAAGACTATATGAACTAGACATTGACATGCTATACTTAAGTGGTGCGGAACACTTGCTCGGAATTGAGGGAGAGAATTCGTAGGTGGGCGTTCAATCATCGGTCGCCCAACACTTATTGTATAACGCAGTGCTTCTCAAACTGTGGGGTGCGTGCCCATTTTGGAGGCGCCAACCTAATGATGGGCAGGTGCGTAAATCTTGTAAATTTTACCATAAAAGTTGTATAATCCAGATTTACAAGTGAGACGGTGAACGGTGGGTATACTATCACACAGCCAATAGAGATATGAACTTGAATCGCATACAAATTTATGTGAAGCTGGGTTTTCTGCGGTTGCAGCTATTAAGAAAATAATGTAGTAGGTCGAAGTGACAACTGGGAGATGCGAGTCTCGGCGTCTAAATTCATGCCAAATTTCGATAAAATGTGCGGTGCTAAATAGACTCGTTTTTTCATTAGTTAGGTATACAATACAATGTAAAGTAATTCTGGCTTATTTAATTACAGTTACTATTTGATTTTACTTCATCAATGAAGAGAGAGAAAATTTTTAAATCTTCCAGGGAGGCATTGTTCTAAAAAGTTTCAGAATCACTGGACTAGGTACTCCTTTGATAAAGTCAGTTATTATTATTACTACCCCCCTTCCTATCTTTCCCTCCTCTCCCTCCCTCCTCTCCCCTCCTCCGTCCTTAGTTTTTTTTACCTATTCTATCCAAGTCTTTGAGAGACTGGTACATGAGCAAATAATATCATTAGTTGAGTCTGAAGGTATATTCGATCCCATGCAATCAGTATTTCGTAAATCACACAGCACAACTGCAGCCTTACTGAATGTCACAGACAACATTCGGCACTCCAAGACAAGAGGGAATTGACCATTCTAGTCCTTCTTGACTTTACCAAAGCAATTGACTCTTTAGATAAAGATATATGTACTTCCAGCTAAGCTACTTTACTTAAGATTCTCATCGATGGTCATAAATTGGATCTCATCATATCCAACCGACAGATATCAGAAGGTAATATCTGATGAACTTTCCTCTTCTTGGATTAATTTATCCCGAGGTGTTCCGCAAGGCTCAATGTTGGGCCCATTATTATTCTCCCTTTACATAAATGACTGCTTGCACATCTTAAACACTGCAAATATCGCTTGTATGCTGACGATCTGCAAATTTATCTAAGCACCACCGTTCTTCACTTAGAGAAATCGTTAGAGAAAGTCAACAATGACCTATCAATGTTCGCTTCCTGGAGCAAAGATAATTTTCTAAGCCTCAACCTGCAAAAATCTCAGGCAGTATTAATAGGATATCCTAAAATCCTTGTTTCTATCTCCTCTAAAGAAGTTATACCTCTCTGAATCTCTAGCACTCTTACTTGGAATCACCACGTTATTGAAATCTGTAAGAAAGTTTACTCTTCCCTTCACTCTCTTAAGCGTTTAAATAACAGTATTTCCTTTTCACTCAAAAAGCAACTTGTCAACGTGCTCATAATTCCTCAGTTTGACTATGGTGATATAGTTTATCAAGATCTAACCCAAGAACTCTCTATAAAGCTTCAGAGACCACAGAATGCCTGTGTTAGATAGACACACAACTTTTTTAAAAAATCTTTTTTTTTTAGAAGTTTCCGAATCTGTAATTGGATCTCTTAATTGTATTTTTTGTTTTTTCTTTTGTTTAGTTTCGGATTTTTGTTTCCTGCCAATGTGTTTGTATGTTTATATGTTACTATTTTTTTTATTCTCATTTGTAATTACTAACGTAGGGTTAAATGTAAGAAGAGACTATATAGTCTCAATTTCATCCCCAATAAAATCTTCTGTCATCTCCCCCTTCCCTCTCCCCTCCTACCCCTCCTTCCTCCCTCTCCCCTCCTACCCCTTCTTCCCCTTCTCCCTCCTACCCCTCCTTCCTCTCCCCTCCTTCCCCCCTCCTCCCTCTCACCTCCTTCCCCCTCCTCCCTCTCCCCTCCTTCCCCCTCCTCCCTCTCCCCTCCCTCCCCCTCCCCTCCCATCCCTCCCTCCCTCTCCCCTCCTTCCCCTCCCTCTCCCCTCCTCCCTCTCCTCTCCTTCCACCCCTCCTCCCTCTCCTCCTACTCCTTTCTCCCTCTCCCCTCCTCCCTCTCCTACTCCTTTCTCCCTCTCCCCTCCTCCCTCTCCTACTCCTTTCTCCCTCTCCCCTCCTTTCTTCCTCTCCCCTCCTTTCTTCCTCTCCCCTCCTTTCTCCCTCTCCCCTCCTTTCTCCCTCTCCCCTCCTTCCTCTCTCTTCCCTCCTACCCCTCCCTTCTCCCTCCCACCTTTTCTTCACCCTCTATTCACATTCCATTGTCATAAATATTATCTGCACCTTTTCAAGCAGTTTTGTCTCCTTCCCAGGTCGTAAGCATAATTGCATCTAATGACTTCCATTCTTCGTATTTCCGTGGTTGGGCTGGATGTCTACGGAGTATGGTTGACTGTGGATGGCGGCCTCCTCCATTTAACTTTCGCCTTTCTCCTTTTCTCACCCTTTTTCCCGGTGCCTCTCGGCCGTAATGCTTTTATTTTATTTCCGCGATGGATTTATTTTCGAGGGAGGATTTAATCGGATACCTCTCTTATTCGGAGATGAGGAAGAATCTGGGAGGTGACCGGGAGGCATTTTGATATCGAAGAAAACGGCCGAAGAATCGCTTCTCGTGGGCATTTTAAGGTAATATCGTAAGGTAATATCGTATGCTTGTGTTTATTTCACCGCTCTTCGTTCGGATAGGAACAAATCGGGAAAGCGTAGATCCTGTTACTTCCCGAAATGTTTGGGATTTTTTTAAACCAACGATTCATCTGCCATTTATGAGACCTCGTTCCAAATTGTCCTCGAGGGTGGTTTGATGAGCTCCCGTAGGTGTCTCCCTTCTTACGTTCTTCCATTCCTAAGGACTCGTTCTAAATGGCACGCTCGCAGCGCTCTGATAATGGGTCGAAAAAGGGGGGGGCGTCCTTCGCCCACGGGGCGGGGCGCCCGGGCCGAGGAGGTGGAGGGGGGCGAAAATGAGCTCGTGAGCTGGCGATCGGCTCGCACTCTCCATGCCGCGAAGATGCGAGCCGTTTCCTCGAAAGGTGGTGGTCCATCGGGCGAGGCGAGGCGTCCTTCCGCCGCCTCTACCACGCCTCTCTTCCATCGCTTTTGTCGCCTCTCCATTCGCCTCGCCGCCCAAGTCGCCTCGCCGCGGAGGTTCTTTGCCATGGACCGCTTGGCGGGAAGCGTGGCGCGCATCGTGAGTATGCTCTTTCGACGGCGATGTTCTTCCGATGCTCGCTCGCCGTTAGCGGATTCCTTTTCGTGCCTATTTTGCACGACGGACCCGATCGACTCCTTTGGACGAGGGCGATTCTGCGTTTCCATGCTAATGGCTATGCTTATATTGGGTTCTCGCTTTCCGTATTCGATGCCTTAGGCCTTTTATACGAGTTTTGCTGGTTTTAAAGATCGTGAAAAGTTGGCTTGTCCAGACTTCTTATTTCGGATTAGACGTATTTTTGTCGAACTAATCCCATCGCGGTTATTATGGCGGAGATCCTTTTATCATTTCTAATTTAAGCATTCCACTTGAATTATATCGATTAATTGCATTTTTAAATAATATATTGTATCTAAGATTTTTATTGCGGGCGTAGCCTTCGACTCTATCTTAGCTGTAGAAAATTTCGTCGTTTAGTAATAATTTTCATTTGCATATTTTTTATGCCTTTGGTAAAAGAAAATGACGGTGGTTAATGCAATAGTTTTCGAATATTTATAAATATTCAGAATCTGACCGTCTTCGCCTAAGAGGAATCCGTTTCTTTTGCGAAAGGCCATTTGCACTTTAAGTAATATACTTCGAACGTTATTCGAGAGAATTTCTGTGAAAATAATATTTGAAAGATAAGTATGAATTTTAACGTTTTTAAAACATACTTTTTGTAATGTTCTTCGCGAATTACTCTCGTTTTACGGGCATATAGTGTAATGCACGCATAGCCAAACCGTGGCTCGCGAGCCTCATGCGGCTTTCGTTCCGTATAGTGCTGCTCCTTTGCTTTTCCAGAAAAAGAAGTTCCTCCTATGTTAGTGTCGCGGCAACGCATTATGTACCAAACAGTTAAGCGCAATGCCGAATGGGCGTGCATTCTTTCTAGGCTGCTCCGTTTACTCTATTTATTTGTAAAAAGTGGTGCTAATCTCGAACTTTTTGGGATTATCAAAAGCGGCTCTGAAGTTCATCACGTTTAGACACCCTTTGTCTAATGTTATTCATGTAAAATTGCTAATTAAATTTTTAAATGGCGATTCTTAGATTTCATAATCTGTGGATAGCGAGGGCGTAGGTTTTCGCATCCCCTCATATTTGCTAAACTACCGCTACATTCTCTAAATACCGTATAATACGGTTTAGGAGTAATATTATACCATACTATGTTCCGCCGTAGTCCCCGCCGTTATTTCTTATGTGGCTAGGCGACAAAAATCATCGCTTGGAGGCGCTGTAAATCGGATGTTGATTTCCCCCCTCCGTCCTTACACGTCCCCTCCTCATCACTATAGAGCGCATTTGAGTCTGGCGCTCATATTGTCACGCAAGTTCTAAAACTCGAGTGGGAGGGTGCCTCCCGTCGGAGGCGACAACGAGGAGGCTTCCTCGTGCATTGTTAGCTCCTGGTGCACACACCCTCTCTCCTTTGAAGGCGCCATTACTTTTCACCCTTTGCTACTCCAGACGCCTCACACTTCAAGGCCCTTCTTCTCACCCATGACAATTCTACTGGAAAAATCTCTTCATTTTCTTGCTAACTCTCGGTAGGTATATTTTAAATTCTCTGACGCGATGATGCTCTTCCTTCCGATTGTGCCGTTTTTCTTTTACGGTTCAACATCATGTTGGAGGTTTCGATGATTTTGAGTGAAAAGTAGTAGCTACGTTGATGCGGCCGAACGCCAATCGAGGGTTGCATCTTTAATAAACTAAGTAAGATTATCGATATTTATTTCCCATTATAAATACGCACGCAATGTATAATTATGTATTTATTTGTGATATCGGAATAATAAAAATTTATGAAAAAACTTTTCCTCGTGCCGTCGAAGTGTGGCCCTTATTGGATGGGGCCCCAAGGCCCTTCGTCTGTCCCCTTCTGAAGGCTCGAACCTCAAAAAACGATCAATCCGACTAGTTCCCCGATTAAATTGTGTGGGTCGGCGTAAATAATTACGTTAATCAAATCTGTTGTTTTCAAATACGAGTCGGATTCACGACGTAATAGAAATCGCTTCGAAGCCTTCGGATTTCATCTCGTTAACATACACGTGCGATTTGTCGCACATTAAACTTAATGGACCTCACATCTCCAAACGCGAGTTATCGGGAAATTATGCAAACGCCGCCGACGAAGAAACGAGGTATTTAATACGGTGGGCCTTCGTGGTAATTAGTCTCCTCCGAAAGCGGTGCCGTGCACACGCTTTGTCAATTGTCTTTTCGACGGATGGGTCGAGCCGAACCCGACGGGGCACCTCGATTCCTTTTATTGTACGAATTACCGTTCCCTTTCCCGACGTCATGGGTCCTATATATCCGCCCTCCTTATTTTCCCCTCCCCACTCCCTAATTCTCCCACCCCATCCCTCGCTTCCACACCACCCCTCTCACTCCCCACTCCCTCATTCTCCCTCCCCACCCTCTATTTCCCGTCTTCTTGCTGCCTGAGACTTCATCGCTGCCTTTTCTGTGGCCGATCACCCCGGTTGCCGGAGGAGGTGGGTGGGGCCACCTCTTTTCCTCCCTCCCACCCGCCTCTCTCTCTCCACCTCCTCCCTACTCTTCCTCACCCTTTATTTGTGAGCTCTCCTTTCTCCCGAATCGCGTTCCTTTCTGCCCCACTTCCGCCTGTTCGCTCTCTCTCTCTCTATTTTTCGATATATACTATGTTTTCAACGGCAGATTGGTCCCCGACTGTCGCGAAAATTGCCGAACGATGAAAGCCATTTCGGTATTGCAGAGGACATTGTAAGGGCTTGAGTTTATCTGGAACTTTTTCGTATTATTGCCCACTTGAAACGTTTTTAAAAGAGACTATTCGAGACGTTCTTATCGTCCGAGATTAGTGGACGCAATCATTTGTGTAGGTCTTGAATTTCACATAGGGTGCTGATCGATGGACAGACAGACAGACAGACAGACAAACGGCTTTATTTAGGGCGAAATTGAAACCACATAGTCCCTTCTTACATTTAACCCTACGTTATGAATTACAAATGACAATAAAAATAATAACATATAAACAAACAAACAGAAGACAAATACCTGAAGCTAAACAAATGAAAAAGAACAAAAAAACACAATTAAAAGATTGAATTACAAATTCGGAAACTTCTAAAAAGAGAAGACTAAGTATTTGTGGTAAAAATCTAGGAAGGACCTGACATGGCCAAACTAGTAAAAAAAACCACGCAGGAAAACTCCCACGAAGGGAAGGGGGGGTTGAAAAAACCTGCGAAAATCCTACATACATGAAAGAACAATTGTGGAATACCAAATAGTACGTACAATTTTGAGATATAAAAAATCGCAAGATATATTTTAAAGTGTTGAAAAATGAACATGAAGATTAATCAAATTGAGTGAGCTTAAATGAAAACATGGAGGGGGGGGGAGAGTTGGATGGATGGACGAAGGGAGAGATTGGAGGGGGAGGGGTTGGTTGGGGAGGGGTTGGTTGGAGTTGGAAAAGTCATTTTTCAAGTTTTTTAAAAATAAATAATAAATTAATGAACTTCGAATTTTATCGTTTTTTAAATTAAAGTTGTTTACATCAAAAGTATTTTATAACCATGTGTATTTAATAAATCGGATATTTCGTGTGTGTTGGGGATATAACGTCACATTGTTTACGTCGTTGGTCGTCGTCACAATATACTATGATAATTCCCATTAAAATCATTAAATCATTGCTATTACAATATATATTATTAATTTCCATATAAAACCGTTGGACTATCTCCCTTGGTAAAAACTGCAAAACATTTTCCCTTTCCGCAATAAAAAACCAATTTTTACGTCGATTCGGGATTTTAATTTTGTTTCCAAAACTAAGACTTAATTCTTTCAGCTATAGATATGTTCTTATCCGGAGTTTTTATCTTAATTTTAACTAATTGAATAATGAAATGTTTTAAAGCCCTGTCCAGTGGGATCGGAAATACTTCCATAAAAATGAAAATTTTCTTAACTTTGCCGCCAGTTGTGCCCAATCATAATTCCAAATTGAAGATTTGTAGCACATCTAAAAGAATTTTATGTTTTCCTACGCAAGAAAAAAATACCTATAACAGTAAGGAAATAAGTTGAGATCTAACGGATGAAAAGAAGTGGACACTAAGTTGTTGACGGATAAAAGAGGGAATTGTGCCTTTTCTCGGCGTGCCCTTTCCTCCTCTATCCCAGATCGCCGCTTGACTGGAAGAGAACCGAAACCCGGCCCCCAGAGGAAAGAGGCGTCCATTTGTGGGGCGCCGTAATCGCTGGACCCGTTGTTCTTTCTTTTCCAGCCGAGGTTATTGCACTCGAAAGATAGATAGCCTGAGGGAAACCAATTGCGTTGAAAGGTTTAATTCTTAACTGATGTTTTGTATCGTGATGGATATAATTCATTTATAAAGCGATCGGAGGGATTCCGAAATATTCTCATAACGAACGACAAGGCGTGGCCGAACTCCCGCAATTATTTCGTAATGGAGATTATATTTTATTGACAGGGTTCCAATTTAATGTAGAAAATGTTTTTATTTTTGTTATTTGTGGATTTAGGCATTTTTTACACGAAACTGGTACAAATTTCAAAGCGGAGCTTATGTGGCAAATATCGCAGAAACTGAGAGGTTTCATTGGATGTTAGGAAAATGATTAGACTTGAAGAAAAATTTAAGATGAATTTTGTCATCGTAAATTTTATTACTTTTGCGGCAAAACTTGAACATTTGTATAAGGATGGCACAGGGGTGGATCCAGAAACTTCTCAAGGGGGGGCGGGGGCGATCGCCCCTCCACCTATCGAATCCGCCCCTTCCAACTGCCCTATATTTTGAAAATCCCTATCCCTATCAGAATCCTTCTTTCCCTTGCTATACAGACCTAATCTGCGGAGTATAATTGAGGATTTTTGCGCGGAATGAATTTAAGAAAGCGCCCATTGGAGTGCAATGGCGATCGCCCACCCTGGATCCGCCACTGGGGTGGCAACTAGATGTTGAGGGAATAAGTTGTCACTGTATTGCAGATGAATACCACCCAAATGTTGTTCCCCTCGTATGTATGTATGTACCTCGTGTTTGCCCCAACCGCTGTCTTATCTACTACATGGGAATCCCTTTCCCCTACACGTTGTAGTAGGCTACACCTAATATATCAATTTACCTTCCTAAGCATTTATACTATACTAGTAGAATTGTCCCTTAAAAGTTAACGGGGGAATTACGATAATTCGAATCATTCAGAAAGTGAAACGCTTCAAATATAATACATCCGAATACTCTAAACAAGTACAGGCGAATCCCAAGGTTCGACAGGGATGCGGTCCTGAAAACGGTCGAATCTCGAACAGTCGAATGTCGAATCAGCACAAATTCAAAGAGCAGAAATAACGATGTCTAGACTGAAACTAAACCTCTCGTGGTCGGGCGGGCCGAAAATTACTTCGCGTAAACTAGTTTCTAATTCGACCGATCGATCGGCTGGGTCGATTCGACCGGTCGTATTCTCGAGTCGGTCGAATCTCGGGAGTCGCCTGTATTCTATAAGGTAATTTTCTGTTACGATAAATTATGACATTCGTGTGTGTGTGTGTGCGTGCGTGCGTGCGCGCGCGTGCGTGCGTGTGTGTGTGTATGTGTGTGTGTGTGTGTGTGTATATATAATGTAACATTCTTTTTCTTACGATGCGATTTGCCAGTCTCGTTCGCAGTTGTTCTTTTCCTTCGTTTACCCGATTATTTCTTAAGCCTCGCTACTTGATCTGACAGTCCTGTAGTTCGTTGTTTATTGGATTTATTCGAACGTTTTGGTCTTTTTCTTAGAGCTTAATCTAACGTTGTACAGCTAGTTTCATAATCAAAATAAAATTCAATTTACATACAACAGTCCACACGGTCAACAATACAGCGAATCGTTAATAAATATTGAAATCAACGAAAGAATGAGATCATCTAATATTATGCAGTTTGTTTAATTTTATAATTATTATAATCGTAACTTGCAAATGGAAATCACCACGTGCTATAACGGCCCGAGTTCGATCCCAGCATCTTTTTATTCCCGCCCCCTCTTTCCCCTCCCCCTCTTTCCCCTTCCCCTCTCCTCCCTCCCCCTCCATCATATTTTCCCTCCACCCTCTGCTATCATTCTATCCCTCCCGTTTAGGGATGGCTGATTCATGAGGGGATGTGTTCCCTACTAATCATTATTAATTCAACTAACGCCCTAAATGTTTGTGCGGATATTGGCTTATCAGTCGCGGATTTATGGAACTTCGTAAAGAACTTTGAAAACTATTCCGAAAATGCCCTTGCTTTAGAGGGCAGCGCGGGAGCGTAATGTAATTTTTATGTAGTTGCTTTTTCAGCTTGCAAAATATGCCCGAAACTTTCTTCTCGTCGTAATATAAATATCTTGAAACAAGGGACACATTTGCTTCCATCTTATTGCACCAGTAGTATTATGACTTAACTATTTTCCGAAGATAAACTGCGAAGGACTTTAGTTTATCAGGTGAATTAAAGAAATTCATTATTTTTACTCGGTTCACCGTTCAGCATTCTTTCTCTCTTTGTTTTTATCAATGTATATTATTTAAAACATAATCTTTTATTTCTATCGTGACAATAGAAAATTGGCGCCGAGTATCAGTTAAGTTGTTCTTTAACAGTCCTTGCGAAAAAATGAATAAGTCCAATCCATTCGAGTTAAAAACTATGTTAGAATTTCAGATAATCTCCAGATTGCTTACTTTATTTTGACTCGTATGTGTGCACTTGGAGTGGATTTACCTGAATGCGTTCTGGGTCCACAGCTGTCCCACATTTTAAGTTGGCACAAAAATCACACGAGAAATAGTAATGTAAAAGTAATGAAACATTATTTATATTCTATGCTTGCATGTTATATTGTGAGACGCATTGGTTAGCGTAATTTTTTTACATCTTTAAAGTTTTCGTAGAAAAATTAATTATTGTATGCATCTCTCATAAAATAGGATGTTCAGAGTATGACTAAGGTCCAGGGCTCCGAAATGTTAAAGTGTGCCCTGTGCGGGATCTTTTGCAGTCCAGAATGAGTAGGATTACATTTCGGAAGGAATATTTACAGTTTTATAATATGTTTACTTTGAATATTAACCACCATTGAGGCTAATGGACAATGAAAGATACGTTATACTTTCACAAAGTATAAAAATGCCTGATTAATGATACCCTTTCTGTTTAATCCTTTTGTTAGGACCACTTGCGGCTGTAATTCTCGTACATACGAAATTCAAGGAATTCCGATGTCTTTTCTGACGCGGTCTTTTCATATTTCACGTCAAAAACCTCGCAGCTTCCCTATGGCATTTCGTTTCTCGGTCTTTTCCTTCCTTCGACCACCATTCTTACCTACCAGCGAGTGCGTCATCGTCGTCCGAAGTGTTTCTCTCTGAATTACCAACTCCCGAGTCGAACATCACCTTCAATTTCCATGTCGGTGTCATCATTTCGTTCTCGTACACTCCTCGTCATTGGAGAATACCTGATTTTATCCGAGTCTCTATCCGATATTTATAAATCAATTCGTAATTGATAACTATTGAAATCCGCATATCATCCCAGCTTAGGAATGACGGAATATCCCATAACTTTACTTCGAAATAAAACACCATTAAAAAGTAGCCTTCCCTCCACCGATAAGAACACGACATCGAATGCCTCTCCATCTCGCAGGTAAGCATCTCAGAAGTAACGGCGTGGAAATCGACCTTATAAACGAATCTATCCCATCGATCGAAGGGGATGATTTTTTCATTCGAACCTCCTCTTGCCCCGCGGGGGCGCATGCCGTGCACCAAGGACCCTGGCGTAAGCACCAGCATCCTCCGCCATTCACGGCGTACGAGTGTGTTTGCGTGAGTGGGGCGAGGCGTGAGAAAGGTTAGACCTTGGACGCGCTTTTCCCCGCCCCCCCTCCCCTACTCCCCTCCGCTCCCCCCCTCCCCCTCTCCCTTACTCCCCTCCCCTACTCCCCTCCGGTCCCTCCCCTCCCCCTCTCCCCATCCGAAATGCCCCCTCCACTTTCCCCAATCACTCTTATCCCTATTTTCTTCCCCTCCTTGCGTATTCTCTACTGCATGGGTTTTCAACCGGTGGTTCGCATACATACCCCTAGGGAAGGGGTCGGCAACCCGCGGCTCGTGAGCCGCATGTGGCTCTTTGAGGAATTACCTGCGGCTCCCGACGACCACTCTCCCGCTTAAACCGCACCAGACGACAACGACAGTCTCCATTGATAATACTAAAATCGTTTTCGATAAAAGGGTCCAGTATGGGCTGTTGAGTAAAAATTTCATTTTCAACTTTCTCATTTTCATCTATAGTCCTAGATTCATTTTCTGAAAGAATCTCTTTATTTGCTTCATTTGAATGTTTATTTATATTTTCATTGAATAAAAAAATTATGTAAAACATTCTTTTGTTTCTCAAGTTCTTTTTACGAATTATCTCCAAAACATCATTTTATGGGTGTGTGCAGATTTTAAATAAATATATTTCATTAAATATGGCTTGACGATATATAATACGTATTCTTTCATTATACATGCTCTGCGGCTCATGTTTTGTTGGATTCTATACAAATTTTGAAAAAATGGCTCTTCTTGTCAAAAAGGTTGCCGACCCCTGCCCTAGGGGGATGGGGTACATCAAGAACTTTGAAGGGGTACGCGTAAGCATTAAAGATTATATATATTTTTCTTACTTTGTCTTTCGAGCATGACTTCCGAATCAAAAGTTGCACTGTGACTACTAAGAATAACCATAACACTGAAAAATACGCCAAAAGTGTGAATTTTATCTTTATAAACACGATTCATCTATGTTAATACAAGTGTCGTTCATTTCATTATCACTTTAAATGTTCTTGGGGGTTCGCAGCCTTAAAAAAACGACTGTAAGGGGTATGCGATCATTAAAAAAAAGCTCCAAGTAAAAAAGGTAGAAAATCCCTGTTCTACTCCATCTCCACCACCTGCGATCATTCCTTTTCACTTGGTTACCGGCTGACACCGATACCAATAACTCGGTCCGAAATTTTAATATCTCAAAATCGAGTATTACCTAGAAAAATATTCTCGCCCCTCGTCAGATGCAGATCCTCCGAAAGGGGGAAGTGGTGGTGGGGGGGGGGGTGTAGAAAAGGATTTGGACCGGAAATAAGAGCTCTTTCGTCAATTCGCGCAAAGCGAAAGATTCGCGAACGTAGCGGAGAAGTTGGTCGCCCACCCTCCGGAGGGCAGCACACGAGCTTCGCCCCGGTCGCTCTCTCTTTTCGAAAGCGTCCGTTTCCATAGCTGATTCAGACCGCCTCACGCGTTCACGTTCGTCCATTCAGCGACGCAAATACTCCTTGAAAATATTCCAAATTCCCCCTCATCCGAATAACAGTCCGACTCATTTTATAATCTAGAATAAGGATTAGCGATGACGACTTTGATCTCTCGGGCGATTAATCGGGGGAAAGAGTCGATACCCGAAGACAGCGAATTTATACCTGTTTTTACTTGGACTACGGTGCTCTTTCAAACGGATGTTTTATGGGTGAATTACGCGTCTTAAGCGTTAATATTGAACTTTTCGTCTCAAGTGTTTTTGGAAAATATACTGAAAATTGTAGCGTAATTATAAAGGAAACGCGGTTGTTTGCACGTAGAATCAAAGGAATTGCGTTTGTGGACTGTTTAGCTCTCGTTATGGTGAATTATATCGTTATGACTCGGTAGTAACTTACGATCGCGAAGACGGCAGTGACCGTATTCGGTATCACGCGCGGCCGAAGCGTGTCACGTCGCACGGTGATCTCGGCAGCGATTTGTTTTACAATATTTTGAGGGAAACCTGTAAAGAGAGAGAGAGCAGGAGGTTTTACTGGTCGCCGCGCGAGGGCTCCCGAACGGTTTTGAACGTTCTCTTCTGCTCTCCTTAAATGGGTTAAATGTAAGAAGGGGCTATATATATAGTCTCAATTTCGCCCTCAATAAAGTCTTTTGTCTGTCTGTCTTTCGGAATATAAATCTAAGAATGCAGTTATTAAACGTTTGTTTCTTGTAAAGGGCTTCCGGATTGGAGAATTTAAATTAGGACTATTTGGCAAATGTTGGAAGTATAAACTAAAATAAATTCTATGACATTTTTATTTATATTTATGAACAATATTTACACATTTTAATGCAAGAATTAATATCATTGTGTTATTTTAAAATTACGCGTCTATTGTAAAAAATATTTGGAGCGAGCTTCGGCAAAAAAAACTTGGAAGACCGTTACCGTAGAGCAGGGGTTTCCAAACTTTTTGAAGCCACGGAACCCATATATTCAAATATTTTTTCTCGTGGAACCCTAACTAAAAGATGATAAGCCTAATCGCAGTAAAATTAGCTTTAAAATCTTTATAATGTATAGCTTGTGTATCTTACAGTATACAGTTTACAAGTGAGGCTCATGTTTCCTGCTACAAATAATAAAAGGAAGAGCGTATCCTCTCCTTATCGCGGAACCCCATTTACCTCCTGCGGAACCCTTGGGTGTTCCACGGAGGAACACAGTTTGAACGGTTGAAAGTCGAGCCTTTGTTTGGAAGAGGATTACATCGAAAGGCCTCGTCGAGTTCCACTCGACAAACGAATCGCAGTTCATGAAGATATGTAGAAATTCTAATTATAGTTAAGCAGACGGTGCAAAATATCATGAGAATATTTTCATAGTAAAATAAATTTGATTTGCGATTTGAAGCGATAGAGAACGCTTGCCGTTCGCCGCCATCCACCGCGGGTCGATGATTGGACGTCGAGGGCCCCGCGATCGCTCGGACCCGGGTTCGACTCTCCCCGATGGCGGTCGCTACGCGGGCCACGATTTCCCCCGCCGCGCCTCCGAAGCGGTGGTTGGGTGGGGGCAGAGGGGCGATGCGGAGGAGGAGGGGAGGCGTAGACACGGCCGCCGCCTCCTCTCCGACCGATCTCTTCGTAGTAGTATGCTTCTCGCTCTCGTGTTTTGGTGCTCGGGTGAATCCTCTCTCCCGGTCTCCCTCCCTTCGCCCTCCTCTCGCCCTTTGAAGACGACGCCATGCCTAAGACTCCGGCCGCCTTCTCGCGGCTCGCCCGCTACCTCAAGATGAGGACAAAGGTATTTTGATCGCCACATAGCCTTTACGTTCACCCTTTTGGTACGGTTTTGTCTTCGACGGGAGGAACGCTCCTTTGATGGCGCTGGTTTTGTGTTTTTTATAATATTGCTCGTTTCGTGGCGTGGATTTCGTAACGAATTTTTTCGCAAGCTTTCCTCGCGTATGCATTTCAAGTGCTTTCGCCGACTCGCCTGCGGAATGGAGAGGTGGTGGAAAGTGTGCGCAACCTTTGGAATGCAATGGAAAAGGTGTCGGCGGTCCCCATTTCCACTCCCTACCTCGCTGCCCTCTCCCTCTGCATCGCATATGCTCTCCATATCGTCGAAATTAACGAGCGGTTTTTACCTTAATTTTATCGCGAAGGATTATAATTTACATCGTTTCTTAAAGTTATATTCTCGTTAAACTTTTATCCACCGAAAGATGACGATGGTCACACCCACATTTCTGTACATTTAAAATGATCGTAACGTAAAACTGCTCCGGCGATCGCTACTCTCAAAAAAGTCGTTTCGGATATCGAAAGGCTAAAAGTCGATTCGGGAGAAATCGCTTTCCGAAACGAGACTTTATTAAAGGAACTGCGATGGATGTCGCGTGACGCACCTCTCGTCCGACGACGCTTCCTCTGTTAGTTTTTCGTTTTCTTTGGGCCTCCGGCGGCGGCTCTCTCGCTCAAGCATGGTCTCTCTCTCTCGGTTTGGAAAATGAACTGCGGCGGACCGTACGGCGCACGACTTCCGGTCGATGACGTTGTCGCCAGGCAATTGTTCGTTTGATGCGACGCCTTGGTAGTGCCTCGAGTGTCGCGGAGGCAATTCCCGACCGCTCTTGGACGCGCGCGGTTGCCCTCGCGTTTCGTGTGTATTGCGATAGTATCGATTCCACGTCGGTATTTGTTTCAGCTTTCACTTCGAAGCTTGGTTCGATCTCTGTTTCATTTTCTGAACGAAAATGCTATGAAGATCCTCCCTGGGAATAAGTGTTGCCGTAAAATCTCCATTATGCCAAAACGGCTGTTTCCAACCTTCAGAAAGCCCCCCCCCATAACCAAAGAAAAATGTATTCCCCCCCATCTATATCATATTCGATCCAAGTTCGTTGTCAATACCTAATGGAAGTGCAATTGCAATTAATGTAGCCACTTTAAGAAAAACATCTATGCAAATGACGATTTAGCCACTTGAGGACTATAATTCAGCAGCTGCATATTGTAGGGCTCACGATTATGATGGTTAAACCGACAGTCACGAATGTCAAATATTTTTGCCCCCCACTCACGCGAACACGGCCTCCCCCCCACCCGGGGGGAGGGGTCTCACAGGAAACCGCTGGGTTAACGCAAGATGCTCGTTCATAACAAGTCCACTGAGCAAAAATGCTTCTGTTGAAACTTGTAACGACCTCGTTATTATTACAAATGGACAAATATTGTCCTTTTCACCGACGAGGATATGCCGTAATTATTGTCGTGTTTTTCTCTTTAACGACTTAGTCTCCTCGTATTTCGTGCACCGAGAGTGGTGTATTTCACTCGTGCACCGGGTCACGCACCCTCGTTTCGCCCACACCTGCATCATCTTGTCTGCGATTCTTAATTCTCCTCTTCGCCGCACTTTGCACGGGCGTGCGTTTCATTTGCCTTGGGAAATCTCGCCACGCGTTGCCCTCATGAGTGCCTCTTCACCCACTATCGTCTCCGACCCTTTCATCTCTCTCCCTTTCGAGTCGATTCTCGCTGCCATTCAAACCCAAATTATAAAGATGCTCGTTTAAACTTGAGTGCGTCTTTGTTGGTATGCGATAGGATCGCATTTTGGATCGCTCGGTACTGGAGCGAAATGCTAAATGCGTCCGCGAATGATGATGGCGACGCGACGGATTCGGAGCCCTTTGATTAGGCCAGGGGTGCACGACATAGGGCCCGCGGGCCATAATGCGGGTCGCCGACTCATTTTGTGCGGCCCTAAAGAAGCAGGGAGTAACTCAACAGATTCGTTCCTTTTATATAAAAATATTTGTTTGCCACATCATTTTGTCACGTACAAATTGCAAGGATAATTTTTATGGTAATTAGTAAACCCACAACAGTGTACTTAAACTTTTACTGTGGGCAAAATTTTTATAGTGCTTGGTCCAATCAAGGTCGATTTAGGCCCGCGTCAACATTTGAGTTATGCACCCCTGGATTAGGCGATGTTTGACTGTGACCCGCATTCGTCCTTCTCGGATACTTGTCCTTCGAACCTCACGGGATGTTTTTGTTTTATTTCCTTCTATAATTCTCAGAAACACTACCCGAAGTCGAAATTGAGTTAATGAAACTGCGGCATGTAGCAGAACTTTTTCCCGATAGAGGTTATACCGCGATTAAAATGTAGCCCGTAAGATATTATGTTAAAAAAGTAAACAAAAATAACTGTTCCGTTGGCGGGGTGTAAGGCTGTGTAATCAGCTGAGTGGTCCAGGCATGAAAATCCGAACGAGTTAAAAATACGGTACCTCTTGCGCAGTCGCTCCATCGAACGAAACTCACATTTCTTAGAGTTGAGCAGATTTTAAGCTACTTGCGCTTCAGACGCCTTTCTTTGAAGATTTCCATCTTTCCGAAAAAATTGACTTTTGGGCAGATCCATCCGACTGTCGACACGGAGAAAGTGAAGCTAGCGAACATCGACGTAAGCCACTATCGGACATTTGCCGTAAATATTTGCGTACAATCACATCCGAGATGATTCCGAAGTTTGTTTTTGAAGGTCCGTTTTTCGCATTAAATGGACGAAGGAAGTATGACCCCTTTTCCATTGGAGCGCGAGTCGCGCAGTCATCGCTCAGTACTTTTTAAGCATTCAAATCTGAAGTTCCATTTTGATATAATCCTTGTCGAATTTATAACTTTTACGTGTTGCCTCGGAGGATAATCTTACTTATTGTTAGTAGACTAGAAACACTTTCTCTCTGCCGCTATAGGAACTCGCTTCTCTTCGAATATAAGTCCTCTTCTTGCGAAGAGGGAAGTGAACTGGTACCCGACTGCGAAAATGTACGACTTTTAAATATGTTAATAACAAATTTAAAAGAAATAGATAACTTATTAACTGCACGTTACTAATTCATCGATGTTAAGTTTTTTCTTAAAATGAAAGTTTATAAAATAAAATTTAACATCTTTTACTAAAAGAATCATTTTCTTATTCATTATTAGCAATTTTTCCAAAAGTTCCACTCCTCTCCATGCGTCACATTTTGTTGTGGCATTATCTTTTTCATCGTCAGTGTCAGATATATTGCTTTCAGAAAATTTGTTTTGTCAAGAATTATGTTTATGAAAGTACTAGTGGCTTGTTGCAGCCAAAGCTGCATTGCCGAAGTGGTTTAAAATAATAGGTGCCAATCCTTGATCTAGAAAATATGTTTAACTTTTAAATGTATTTCTCATAAGTAACTACAATAATCTATAAAAATGAAATATTACAATGTGATAATATAAACTAACATAAAACATCAATTATGATTGTTATTGCACAGCACTTCATTGTACACTATATTTCTTGTAAAATAGTCCGTTTTGTCAGGGAGTTGACCCTGTCCCGTGGTTTGTTGAATTTTTAGAATTACGTCTTCTGCAGATCAGGAGCGACTAAAGGCAACGTAAAGCTGCCCGTGTGCTAACCTTACGGGAAACTGCTTTCGCTTCAGTGTGAATGGCATATTTGGGTCCGCGCAGATTAGTTCAATTCTGGGGAGGAATATAATTTGGCCTGCGATCACTTCCATCTTTAATACATGGTTTAACATTTCTCGTATCACTAATCTTACACCATTAACCAAACCAAATCCCAGATTCATGTTTCGTATTAGCATAACAACCGCACCTACTTTCAGTTTAAGGTGATGAGGAGGCATACCCGATGATGTCAGTGAATACGTGAGAGTAATAGGATTTCGAATTTAACAGTGTCATCGGTTGGCAAGGCAACCTCACGTTAAAAACGCTAAATTTTGTCAAAATTTTATATTAAAACGTTAGATTCGAAAGATTCAGATTCGAAAGCGATAAAAGACGATGAGAATAAGAAACTGCAAATGTTTTTCTTCAATACAGTCCAAGACCGAAAATCGTTGGTCAAATATGAGAATTTTAATAAGCAAAATAAAATAAGGTTGCAGGTCGAAATATCGATTTTTCCATGTTATCTTATGAGAAATGGAAATCATTCTCGGGAATCGAACCCATCGCAGATACAAGGATCTGGTTAATTTTCCCGACCCCACGGTAATTAGAGCTTTAAAATGAGCCGTCTACCGTGTCTGTAGGACGTATAGATTCGACGGAATTTCAATCAGAAAATTCCGCTTAGATAGATATCGATTCATCGAAAGCATAATTATGAACATCGGCGGCTCTGAATTCATTGTTTTCATAAATTGATTCGATCATAAGTTTACAGTGATGGTTTCTTTAATTTCTCTCGGTTTTAAATCGCAGTTTTGATTAGTCGCACTCAATCGATATCTTTATTCGTGAACATAACGCATTTATCTAATCACTCAGATCACTGATTTTTCACATTGTTCCATTTTCAGAAATAATTTATTTGATAAGTTTTCCATAAGTTTACTGTAATTCGTTCTCATCAGTTTTATAATTCCATTGTCTGGCGATTGCATGATGGCTGTACATAGTATTTGATGGAATAAAAACAAATTTAATATTTGACACCCGTATGGCACAGGTTCACACGTTGACTTATTGAGAAAAGCAAAATCAATCGATCCTCTTCTCCATTTAGCGATTTAATTCGATCATAATATGTTTAATAATTGGGCTAGCCTTCCATGCCATTGAGCAGGCATATCTCACTGGCGGCCCTTTTTTCTCTGCCTTTCTGCGGCTCGAATGGTAATTTTTATTCGCTCAACTAAATCGTTCGAGATTTAATATAAATACTTTATTTTTGTGAAAAGGACACAAGGTTTTTTCTCAGCCATTGAAGTACAATAGAACGCGGCTTCTAAATTATTGTTTTTAATAGCAAAACAGTTGACCAATTTTATAGGTAAAGTCTATTTTGCCAAGTCTGGCCCTCATTAAGCAACTGTAATCCTAATGCGGCCTTTGCATAAAATCCACCTCTCCAATGAGGCCCAGATGCTTCTTCGGGTGTTTACATTTCTGGACTAGAGTTAGCGGAATGTATCACAGTTTGATGGAGTTTTTGAAGCAGCGAGGATTTTGACTTGTGTCAATCACTACAGGTTCTTCGATGTTTCCATCAGCAAATGATCCTCGCTTCAAAGAACGTGTTTCACGCTTCAAATATGTTAGATTTGAAAAAGCTAGGGCACCCAATCAGCAATGACGATTTAAAATTATTCGCATCCGTTCATCCAAAATCACATGCCATTAAAAAGATTACAAAATGTCAAACCAAATCATCGAACCGCGTGCTGCTTCTGATTCCGCGTTATATTCTTATTTAGACTACTTGTTATCGTTTGCTTAAAAATTGGTCTGGAAATAAGAGAGAGGAAACCATACACCCAAAAAAAGGGTTTTGTGTCACCGGATTGCACATTTCTTTCCATCTTTTCAATTTGGGTTCCTCCAGACCCAAAATCTCTCGAGGTCATTCGTACCCTCCAGCACTACACGCATCTTTAAAGAACGGCACCAGAACAACCGCGCTCTCCGAACTCCCACGATGGATAGAAGAAATAAACGGAGAAATATATCCAGCGCATGACTTTCTCCATACAGAGTTATGAATATGATTGCTCTTGATATCAGGCGTCGCTGAGAACGGAGGCAGGCAATGTAGTTTTTACTTTCTCCATACGTAGTAATGGGAAAGTATTGTGTTCATGAAAAAAATCGACTTCGAGATTTGAACGGAAATACACGTTTTGAGGTTCCTAGAACACGTTTAGACTATTTTCGGAATGATGTCTGTGTGTGTATGTGATTGTGGGCGCTCTAACTCAAAAAGTAAATGCCATGTCGATACCAAATTTCATATATAACAGTTTAGGGTGAGCACAAAGAACATTAGTTTTTGGACAATACCGGTTAACCGGAAGTCGTGGTTTATTCGAAACCCGATTCGGTTTTTGCGATATTTCTTCGTTAAAACATCATTATTGTATATACAATTCTATACAAATGCTATAAGGAATGTAATTTTCTACAACTTTCATTTGAAACAATTTTCCATAGCAGTTATTATTTAGGAATTATTTATAAATAATCGGCTTTTTCGGTTTCCGTCAAATATCTCCTTAAAAACGTCGTTATTGGTAATATTCGTGAGGACCACAGTTGTAGAGAATAATATTTTCAGGTTTTCTTTGAAACAAATTTTCGTAGAACCATCCATTTCGGAGATATTCAACTTTTTTTCGTAAGTTCCAGTATACAGCGCCACCACCATGTAGCGTTGAATTCTGTAAACATATTCAAAATATAATTTACGGCAATAAGGATGACTGTATTCTTTTACGATACGAAATGATAATTTTGCCTCATAATGCTATTCACAATAATTTAAATATCTGTATCCCAAATATGGAGAAAGTCGTGTTGGCCACATCAGATTTTTTGTTTTAAATAAACACTTTTAGAAAGCGTTTACTTCGGAGAGCAACGAATTTGAGGAACCAGCCTTGAATGATGAGGGAAATTCGATGGAGGATTTGATATTTTCAGAAAAAGGTATCGCTCACCAACTAGAGTCCATTTAAGTCTCCCGAGCCTGAGGGCATACCCGCGCGAGTGTTAAAAGAGCCACCATAATCGATTATTTGAAAATAATATTTTTTAAATCCGTTGTACATGGTATCGTTCCGAAAGATTGGAAACTATCATACTACGTAACGCCCATCCACAAAGGCGGCGATAGTAGAGGAGAAATAACGAGAACCCCGAAAATTGTAGACGGATTTCCTTGACGCCATTGTCGTGTAAGATTCTACAGCATATAATCGTTAGCTCTATTATGCGCTATTTAGATGCAATGCGGAGAGAAAAACACTCAGGTTGACGCCGTTGTCATTGGCTTTAGAAAGGCGTTCGATAAATTATCGTGAGTTGGATAAAAGACTTCTTCTCGAATAGAGAACAGATAGTAGTCATCGACGGTAAATCTTCATACCCAGTTAAAGTCGTGTCAGGTGTTCCACAAGGAAGTGTCATAGGCCCACTACTATTCCTAATATATATAAACGATATCTACTCTGTAGTTCGCTGCAAAGTCAGACTTTTCGCAGATGACACCGTCTTATATAAGGAGATAAAGGGGCAGGATGACCAAAAATCGCCCCAGGAAGGTTTAAACGCCCTTTCAGCGTGGTGTCAAGATTGGAAAATCGAAATTAATCACGGAAGTGTTGGAGTTTCTGGAAGGACACTAACAATGAATTAGACTCGGAGTACAGAATTGATAGATCCAATATCCAATCTGCGGAGTACGTTAAATATTTAGGAGTCACCATTTATCGTGATCCATCGTGGAATATGCATATTCGAAGGATCGTATGCGCAACCAGTAAGAAATTGGGTTTCGTAGGCAGTGAGAAGTAGCATAGAACAAGTACGAGAAACGCGTTATTTTATCGTAGCAACGGAAACTAATGAATCACCTAGCGGCGTACGAAACATGTTTTCAGACAGAAAATCGAAATATCTCTTAAACAATCCGCTTTGTGAAAAAATGTTTCAAACAAAACTTGTAGAAAATTACCTCGTTTACAACTTTGATAATAACAAGTATTTACATCGAGTCCCAAAGGAGATATTTCGAAAAAACGGGAAAATATCAAGAGTAAACCTCTTTCGGTCGACCAGTTTCACATCTTGAATTACTAATAAAAATCTCAAATATAAAGTTTTATGCTGAAAATGAGATCTGATTATTATTTTTTCAGTTGGAGAGCCCACAAAATTCCTTTCATAGACGTGTACATCATGGAGAAAATAGTGAAAACTTGTATTTACTTTGAAATCTCTTATTTCGATTTTTTCACGGGTGCAGTACTTTCTCCTGTGCTACATAAGGAGAAAGTAAAAACGTCAAATTTGTAAATAGATCTTAATTAGGATCTACTGTTGCCTGCTCTGTAGCTGAATTTAAATATATGTGGTTTTGGTGAAATTATATAAGAGGGACATAATACTGTCGATTTGATCATGCGATTTGTTCTAAATCTATTCCTAATTATCCAAATCACTTGATTAGGAACTTTCGTACTTGATCCTAAATCCGTTTTAATTGAATCTCAAATCTCGTTTAATCCGTCTGATTGGTTGCGCTTCTCCCCTCCCTCTCTCCATCCTCCCACGCCTCCCCCACATTTTCTCCCTACCCCCCCCCCCTCCCACCATCGCCGGTTTGAGGGTTGGTCTGTAATGTCCCTGTTCAAATTATTCAATTCTTCTCTCAGGTTGCGAGAAACTAACATTTGATCCATGGTGGCACAGGATAAGGCTTATCAGGCGTTATTGTTAAACGTTTCATTACTTTTTAAGTTTAAATTGATGGAAGGGATGATTCGAAGATCCCTTATGCGATGGGCCTAAATTGGATTGATGGAAAAGGTGGAAACGTCAAAAAATCTGCTGTTGACCGGCCATAGCAGAATTTTTCGCTCGTTTCCACATTTCCCACTTTTTAAGCAGTTAATTTTTCCAATAATTACTTGACTTTTTTCAGCAATTTTTATCGGTTTTTCACGCAATTTATATAGTTATCTTTATATATAGTGGCCCTTTTTTCCGACACATTTCGATGGCTCTTAAGGTTTAACACATTTAATGACATAATCGTTATACGGGCGTCATTTGTTTTTAAGTTGGCGACTCCCGTTTGCCAAGCGGCTTTAAAAATGACCCCGCGCTCAATGTCAACTTACGACACGCTAGATGCGTGTACGTAGTTTGCTTTTCTAGATTCTCTCGTGCGATAAAATAATTGCTCCATCGAGGATATCGTTGGAAAATTCAGCTTCGCCTCGCTGCTCTGGAGCCGTTAAATGGCAAATCGCCTATGCTTCTTCTTATTCGCGCAATCATTTGCTATCGGATCGAGGATTTCGGACGTACCTATGTAGTACATCCTCCTCCCGTCTGCGCTAACCGGAGAAACGTGGATGTCTGCCGCGGAGGGAGAGGGGAGGTAGGGTGGAGTGTAAAGGGGGGAAGGGAGGGGGGGGGCAGGGTGGAGTGTAAAGGGGGGAAGGGAGGGGGGGCAGAAGCGCGAGCGTTCGTGTGTCGGACGCTTCGTCAAGCCTCGCGTTTATTTCCCCGATGGAGAAAGTGTTGGCCTCCCGCGTGGCGTATCCCCCGGAGGAGCGATGCCGTGTGCCTGCACTCAGCTGCTCTCGACGATGTTTATTTGCTTCAATTCACCAAAAAATGCCGTGTCTGCAGATGTCGCCGCTGACCTCGGCGTGCCCGATAGCCCTCTCCTTCCGACCTCGAGTGACGCAGTCTCTTCTCTCTTACCCTCCCTCCCCTACCTCTCCATCGTTCGAATTCCGATAAAACGTCCTCTCTCGCAGCCATGGCGCCGGCCGTTTATGTTTGCGAGACGTCTTTCTTACTCTACACTTAGGTGCGATGGAGTGAACCGTGCGTAAGGCATCCTCTCTCACCTTTGTGACACCCCACTTTCCTCTCTAATGTTTCCCCTTCCCACCCCACCCCCATACATATTTCCCCCCTCTCTGTTTCCCATCCTCCCTCTACTCTCCCCCTGCCTCTCTTTAGGTGGATTTGCTCACGCTATACGTCACGTCTTCTTTCCGTTCCGTCACGGTTTCTCTGGGGAAATGTTTTGACGGGACGGTGCCGGTCGAAACGTCGAATCCTGTCCGTTTCTGATAGTGTGGGCAAACACCCCGCCCGTCAGTCCTCCGTCAGACACCGTTGCTACTAGTGCTCGTTCTTGTCATTACCATGGATGGAAAATTAATAGAATTAGTTAGAGAACATGAGGAATTGTATGACGTGTCGAACAAAAAGTACAGCGACGATGGACATAAGGGGAAACTGTGAAGGGAAATAGGAGAACAACTAAATAAATCGGGTGAGAAGCAATGCATCGTCAAATATTTATTTTTAAATGCAAGTAAATACCATATTAATTTGACTACGGTAATTTTTATTTCGTATGGTAGATCAGAGCGTACGAGAAAATACGTCCAAACAATCGCTACAACCGAGAAATACTACAGATCTTTTTTCCCAGACGCGATAAGACAGTCCAACAGAGGCATTAGTTAAGAGTTCATTTAGTGCAGTGACACCCCCTGCCAAACGCTTCTGGCGGCATTCAGGGTATTCATGTAAATGTAAAAAAAGTTTAGCAAGCAAAGGAAGTGATATACATTGTGATAGTGAGAGAAAATTAAGCGAAATACCTGTGAAAGGTAAGACCACCAATTCGCTTATTTTAATGGCAATTTATTCCTATGAAACGTCATCGGTATTATTAACTCATCTTACTTGTTTTTTGTGATAATATACGTACGTAATAAATGAGAATATTTCCAAAAATTTTAACAACTCAACTTTTTAAACAGCATTACTTAATTTGCTTACATTATAGGCGTAATTACAATTTTCTCTTGCTTGATATTGAGCAAATATTAGTTTCATGCTGAGAATTAGAATGTTGTTTATCTACTTTTTAAATACAATTGTTTTCCTTACTATTTAATACTATATTGCTTCCGAAATGAGGTCAAAAGATCTTATCTAGTGGTAATATTTAATTACAAAACCCTATCTGCATTGTAAATCAAATTATTATTTTTAAATCGACTTTCTTTAAATAGATTTGTAATGAATAAATAGCGTCTCTGTCTCTTTATTTGAAACTTACCGCCCGACTTCTAAATAAAAGACAAAAATTCAAGATTACGATTATTTGTTATACATTTAAATACTTCGTAATGATATTACCTTGTATAATATCTCCTATATATTTATGAAAGTTTGTTTGTTTGTTTATTTGGTCATCTACACATTTCCACACCGTTAAAGCTCGAGTAATCAAACTTTCAACAGATACTTTCTTCATAAATTGGAAGGCCGTAGGCTACTTTTTAATCCCAAATGTTTTATATTAAATGTACAAAAAGTAAAATAACTTTGTATGCTAATGCTAAATATTTTAACACTAGAGATTGGTCAGAAAGAACGGGACAGTTCTTTTCGAACTGTTCTGATGCCTAAACTGTTCAATAAAATAACCGTTCTCATAAACTTTCTGTTCCCAAAGAACAGGTAACTCTACGTCTTATACATAGTGAGAAAGGTGGAAAACAACTACTTCCTTATCCGTAATTGGACGGCGGGTACTGATTAAACTACGCGTATTTTCCCACGATTGTGGAGGGCTCCCAGAAATAATTCATACGTGGTTTTTGTTTCTCTCTGCCCGTTTTATTCAAAACGGCCGCCGAGTGAATTCTTAAATACCATGTATCATCTAGAATTCCGATCGGATTTGAACAAAATTTCCCCGGGCAACAATTATAACAAATCGCATTCCTAGTTCACTATTATATTAAAATTGATAGCTAAGAAGACGAGCAAACGTTTTCATATTAAATTTCATTCACGTTATGATTACTCTTTTCGTGAAAACCCTATGTTAACATGGCGAATAATTTTTCCTTTCAAAAAAAGGACATTTTGGCATTAAAAATGTATTCAACTGTTTTTAATGCATATTGCCGAACTCATATGGACGCATCAAGTACGGGTCCTTTCTCTCTATTTAATATAGATAAATAGATGAAGATATATTTCTTATCTACAAAATAATTCAAGTTCTTTTAAATTAAAAAAAAATCGTGCGAAAAACTTGTCCCGTTTTCTTGGTGGAAAATGTCTCGTTTTTGTCTCGTTTGGGTATGGTCAGCCTACTTATAAAGCTTTTCGTTTTCGATGAATAAGCAGTCTAATGCCTTTTGTCTCACTAACCGACGCTAATCGAATATTTAGGTCTGGAAAGAAGAATAGCGATGAAAGTTTTTTAATAAAAGAAATGAAAAGTTCGTTGTTTTAGAATTCTGATATAAATGACCACCATTCTGCTTATTCGACAATTAATGCCGAGATTACGGCGTGGCATATAATCGAAAGCCCTTATAATTACTGCTAAAGATGAATTATTTTTATAGCAAATTCTGCTTGTCCTGGTGATCTTTGTCTCAGCTAATATTAGTTGCTTATTAATTTTTTTAACAAAACCGCCAAATCCGTCGCCGTACTAAAATAATCCCCAGATGCGTGTTGAGTCGCTAAGCGCCAAAAATGTCGTCAGATGAAATAAAAATGGAGACGTTTGTTGGGTGTTGCTTATGGTGCCTTCGCCACACACCTGGAACTTTCTCCTCGTCTCCCGCGAAAGATAATCGTCTGTTAATTATTCCCGTGCTGCCTTCGGGGTCGTTTTCGTCGGCGCTTTCGCTCACTTCAATGCAAACTCCGGTTTACCCGGACGAAGAATGTTGCGTCACATCGATTCGCAAATATTTCGAGAGCGCGTTCGCGTCGAGAAAAGTCCATTATTCGTCCGTCCGCCACACAACGTTTCCGAATATTCAGTCTGGAAAGAGAAAAGATGTATTTAAATCGCTTGCGGTCGATTAGACGTCGCGTCGAGCGATCCGATCAGGGATCGGGTCGGAAATCGCTCGGCTACATCCAATGAATTGGCGAAAACGCGATTGAGTCTTATTTAAGGGGAGTGCCCATCGAAGCTACTGAGGTCGTTCCTGTTTAGTGCGTGGGAAATTTTGCTGCACGCAAACCAGGGAAGTCGACAATTTGCATTCGTCCACGCCTAGTCCCATCCCTCGACGGGCGCCCCATCGCCTCCTGCCCTCGACTGCGAGCACCGGAAGATAGGCGATATACTCTCTGAGCCGACGACCTTTTGTACATCTACATAGTACCCTGCAGGTCACGTTATTGATGGATGGCAGGGGGTGCAGTGCACCACGGTTCCCAAGCTTAGTCTCCTTAACTCTTCCTATTATGTTCCCGTATCGTCCTCTGTATTGTATGATCTTAAGTTAGGAATCCTGTCCGTGTAAATGGCATCGGAAGGATCCCAAAATAACACTCGAGGTGTTTTCTGAATGAGCTCGCTCTCCACATATAAATACGGGGCAGCGAATAGCCCACCCCAGACGAGCCCCCCTCCCTATTGAAAAACGGGAGAGACGGAGAGGTCGCCTTACATCCGCAGCAATGCGGAGGCTGGGGAAAATACGGTGCAGCGCGTTAAGAGCCTATTTTGACATTACAAGCAGCTCCGGGGCGGTTGCCCAAAGACGGAAGGACCACCGACCAAGCCTCCCTTGCATTCTGCCGAAGGCACTTCGAGCCACAGCCGTGGTTCCCTCTAACTAAGCTGTGTGGCCGCGCGGCAGTTTTTGAAGTGCCGTGCACTACATTTTCAAGCGCGCATGACTGTGTTTATCTTAGGATATATCCGAACAGGGCCGCGTCAACCCGGGCGCACACCCACGCATTAGTGTCATGTAGGCGCGCACACCGATATTCATGACGCACATGGATGAAAAAATTAGAGGGAACTATGGCCACAGCCTTGCGGCCTACCTGAACTCTGACCGAGGGCAAATACTCGCCCGACCCCTCCAGCGGAGTCCCCGTCTCCTCCAATTAGCGAGGATTCCAAATTCCCAGATAGAGAAGACCTTAGCTCAGGCGAGTAGGACTCATCATCCACGCTCCAGCATCCCAGTCGAGGGTTGGGTTGGTGTTGAGGATAAGAAGCGTTTCCGTTGCTATGATAAAATTCTCTAATTGTTGATGGCATTGCGTACGCTACCAAGGGTAGATAATTTTAATTGCGCATAGACATTTTCTTATCTATTGTTTTTTTTAAATAAAGACTATTGGAAATATTTTAAAATTATTCTCGAGTAGAATCGCTGATAATTATTCCTAAGAACGTGAATGTCGAGAGCAGTCATATTTATTGATCTGTACGGAGAAAGTCATGTGTTGGTCACGTCAGATCTTTTAAGATGGATCGGGTGTTGCGTTGTATATTGAAGTTGGAGACTTAAGTTGACTAAAATGCGTCTTTCAGTAGCGAGATCTACGATTTGAAGTTACTTAGGCGTTCCCGGTTTCCGAGTCCTACCAACCGGATTGAAATTCGAACGAACAGCTCGATCGGTCTTCGTGATTGAACGGAATCAGTCTCTGCTTTGTGCGAATTCCGAAATTCCTCTATGGAAGACGCGTGGAGCGAACAGTACGCGGCGGCGAACGGATGATATATTCTCGCTCTACCCGCTGGCCTGCCATCCTCTCTCCCTCCCCATTTCCTCTCTCTCTCTTACCCTTTCTCTGTATCCCCCTCTCCCCCCTTTCTCTCTCACCCTGCACCTTCCCTTTCCTTCGCCGACCTACGCTATGACTGCCCGCCTCACCTTGTGACACGTATGCAACGTGCATTTCGTGTATCCTCCCATTGAGGGCCACCTTCACCTCGGGGCGCAAGGACCATCTTCTCCCTTTCTCTCTGACGCTGTTGCCACTTAATGAAATTCTGAGCGTGTGGTTGATTTTCGGTCAGTGTCACCATATCTCGGTCGCCTTCTCTCTCTCCCTCTCACTGCAGCAAATAAGCGAGGGATCCTCTTAACGTCGGTCGACCGCGTTATTACGGGATCTTTTTTATAAGTATCAGAAGCCCCATCGTATTAGCCAGAGTAATGTAGAACTTGAAGATAAGCTGATGAAAACGCCCATATAAATGAAAAACCATCTGATATGATGGAAAAAAGATAACCCCGTTAAAAAACGAATAAAATCCAAATAAGTTGAAAATTTAGCATTATCCGTTATAGACTTCATAACATTTCCATGTAATCCAGTTACGTTAAATTCTAAAATGCGAACTATGCAACCGGAGGATATCGCTGAAGAGAGGTTAATAGTGTCTGAATTCGTTTAGTGTCTGCAGTCCACTCCTATCTAGCTCCGCTCCTTATAAACCTCCTACCCCAGTGATGGCGAACCTATGGCACGCAAGACGAACGGCGAAAACCAATCAAAGCATATATCGTACTGATTTAGTGCCTCAAAAACATTTGTGTTATTTAGTTAACTATTGTAAATATTAGTTTTATGGTTATAAATTTCAATCTCTTATGTCTTGATCACGAATTTAATTTAGTTGACACGCAAAAAAAAATCAAGGACTTTTCTGTGGCGCGCGAGGCGGAAAATATTCGGTAATTTCAGTAATATTGGCAGGTGGGCAAGAGAAGGTTCTCCATCGATGGCCTACTCCATAGGCAAAGCCTCGTTTAACCGTAACATTCACTCCGCGTACGACGGTTGTTGCCGGCGCCGCAGCATAAGCGTCGCCCTCGAACACTTGACATGTAACGTGTAAATGATGGTATGGAGAGACAAATGAGTGCGGTTTTGGATAAGAAGGCGTTGGTTGAAGTGGGAAGCCCCCCAAAGAAGAAGGATCGTTGGGAAAGACAAAAAAGACGAGGATTGTCGTGAAAAAGAGACCAACCGTATGTACATTGCGTTTATCAAAGGGGACAACCCCTGACGCTGGTCACAACCCATCCCACGCCTAAAACCTGACCTGAACGCCTTCATGCCTTAAAAGGTTACTTTGATTTTAATTTCATGTACACATTATTGTCTGTTTTCTAGATTTAATTTAGAGTATAAATTTTTGACTCCCACTAACAAAAAAGCTCACCGGGTAATGTTTGCTTCCCTGCAGCTAACCTATAGATCCCTGTGTTAAGGGCCCTCTTGTCATCCAGAGGGGTCTTAATGCTTTATCCTCGGAATAAAGAGGCCGGGAAATTTACTCAATTATTATTTTCCTCTGTGATAGTCATTTCGATGGAGTTTTCCCCGGTGGATTTATGTTTACTTGGCTAATGACATTGAAATAGTGTGGTTACCAACAGCCAGCTTTCGCCGGGAATGTTTACAAGTGGGGCTTTCTACTGGGCGCAATCTCCAATAGCACTTATAAGACTGTACGGTGGTGTAGTAAGGTTTTTATAACGATTTGATTGACCTTTCTAATTTTTAAAAAACACATGGTAACGGTTAATATGACACCTTCCTCTTTTTTCTGCGTGCTGTAGTTTCTGAGCCTTAGTAGAACATACATACAAACACCTTACTTTATAGATATGTATAGATAATTTTGATGGGCCGAATAACGTATTTTCTAATATTACTAGTGTAATGCCCGTTGAAATGTCAACGGAAGAATTATAGACAGATAGGTTATTAGATTATTAATCAATCAGCGGAATAATTTCTAGACGGTATATTAAAGTGAGGATTACAAAGCAATTATCACAAAATATTACAATTTTTATTCTAACCAAATAAAAATAAAATATTAGACTTACCGTTTTCTAAAATAGTCCCATTTCTGGGCTACTATGTAAACAAAGCGTTTGCCGGACAGAAATATCTGGTCTTTTATATGTATAATTGGGCCGCGGAGGTAAAAGTTTGAAACCCCCTGATTTAGACTGCTATCGGAAGGACGTTGACAGATTGTTAGGCGTAGCAAGGAGAAGTTTGATGTCACACGCGTATAGCGTCTGCCTAGAACCCTATATCCGCGGTGCGACTCCTATACTCGATCGTCGAGACATCGAATACTTCGGCGATTAGGCTAAAGAGTCCCTCGCAAACGTTTATTTGCTCTTGTGGCCTCGTCGGGAATCGATCGCGGATATCTAGGCCCACCTTTTAGGAAAGCTTTTCTCGTCGTCGATGCGGTGGATACCTTTCTGAAATGCGGGATACTAACGTAAGCAAAAAATTTCACTTCTAATCTGTTAATCGATGTCACGGGTGCAATATGAAGAGCAGCAACATATGTCACAGTCGCACTTCGGGACATAAAGCGTGTCGTCATATCGGCGAGTGCCTGTAAGTGCCTTTTGAGCACGTAATCTGACGGTAAACATTTCCGTGGGATTAGGTTATATCGTGGACGAAACTCGATAGAATTTGCTGCGTATTTCATCTCGGTTAGCTGTGGCCGGTTGGTTCTAGTCACTCACTATCGCATATACGACTCGATGATTGATTTCGCATAGCGCTTTCCTGTCTTCAATCGTTCGAAGAAAACTCTTCAGAAAATTAAGGGAAAAGTGCGTCGTTGGCCTTTATGCATCTCTAGTCGTGACTCCCGTCAAATCGCACGTCTTTCAGATTCCAAAATCGATGTCTTGCAAACACTTGTTTCGTTTTGTTATGCTAGGTGATAATTTCATCGGCTTTCTCTTTTGAGACCGTGGAATGTCTCTCTCTGCCTCTGCCCCTCGATGTCCGCTCATCCTTTCTAATAAATAATTTCGCGCTCTACCTTCCCCAAAATTTCCGTCATTTTTACATAGCTTTCCTCGCATCCCGATTAAATGGACCGATGCGAAAGCTTCACCTTCAAATGGAAGGGGCGTGTTCTCGCAGTCACGGCTCTGGAGTTCTATCACTAGTGACATCTTTACAGCACGCTGCAACTCTGCACGGGCCTGATTTTCTAGGCCCGGCCCATACCAATTCGGGCCCAGGGTGTACGATGTCAAAGAAGTTGTAGGCCCGACCCTTGAGACATTACGGAAGATCAATGTGATTTGCGTAGTTTTTAAAGCCCGGCCCTCGGATTTTATCCAGAGTCAGGGAAGGTGGAATATTTATTTTTGCGGGTCTCTGTGCAAAATTATAACGTAAATGACGAGGAAAAATGTTTTAAATTAATATATCTGGTTAGAATAACGAAACACGCCAAAGAACTTATTTAAATTTACTAGCGATTTCATTGCAGTTAAACTTGTTAAAAATTTCAATTTAAGCTTCGGTCGATTTATCATTTATTAATGTGTTTTCGAGATAGTGAAAGAAAGCTGGTCACCATATGGGGTTGCTTTTAGGGTCGAGGGGAGTTGTGTGGCGAAGGGCATCTCCTTCCCTCTGTCTCTCTACCTACCTCCCCCCCTCTCCCCCTCACACTCCATCCCTCCCCCCTCCATTCCTCTCCCACCCTCACCCTTCCTCCCTCCCTCACCCTCCCTCTATCCCTCCCTCCCTCCATCTCTCCCTCCCCCTCCACCCCCCCTCCCTCTCCCTCCCTCCCTCTCCCTTCCTCCCTCCCCCTCCATCCCCCCCCTCCCTATATATAATCATTATTTTTTTCTTCTCCTTTGTAACTGTTGATGTAGGGTTAAATGTAAGAAGGGAATATATAGTCTCAATTTCGCCCTTAACAAAGTCGTTTGTCTGTCTGTCTCCATCCCTCTCACGTTTATTCGCTCATCTGCGCATTTCAGGTGCAAAGTCGCGGCCCTTGGAGGGAACTGGTCCATTCCAGCGATTGTTATTATTGTCCTGAATTAGTCGGATAAACTTTTGTATTAGTCCGTATATCACCACGTGCGTGAAATACAATATCCTGTTCGATCAGGAGGGGGATGCCCACTGGAATTGTGTTTTCAAACTTTTTTAATGCAACTCATTCGAACGGAAGACAATATGTATGTGGGAAAATGTCCTGAATTGGGTTTTCATTAATCCTCGATAATAATAATTTATAATAATATAATTTATTGCTTTCATAAAATATACAATAATGGAAAATTAATATGGATGAGTGGTTGATGGGGCTCCTCACCAGAAGGCCCACATGTCACCTCCCCCTCCCAATACACAGTAGGGTCCTGCAGAGCCTTTTAAAGACTCGTCTGCAGGTGCCCGTAGAAAAATACATTTCTTGGTGGTACAAAACATCATAAGCAGCAAGATTGCATATGTCATTTTGTTGACATTTTGTCATATCAAGTCAGGCAACCACTACACAACACACCTGACCATCACATCAAATGTTAGCACCAACGAATCATAACGGCACACCACCATAACATCTCTCCACAACAAATCACAATATCTCAACACTACTGATAGCACAACACATGCCTACAGAAAATATACACTTTGCGGTGATTCTCCTATAACATATTGCCACAAGGCAACATCATAGCAACATCAATCCCTAGCACACAACAACGTAGCAGCTTCAACTCTTTATACCATTTAATACATTGAAGATACTTCTCGGAAAACAGTACATCATTGCAGCACATCATCATAACATCATCCTCCCACAACATCTCACCACCACCCCCACTGGAATCTGTATCACAAGACCACCCATAACACATCACCACAACATCCTCTCACCACATATCACAATATATCATAATATATCACCATTACCAGAATCTATACCACAATTCCACTTATAACACATCACCACATAACATCACCATAACATTTTCCCGCAACATATCACAATATGTCACCACTACCATTACTAGAACATATACCACAAAACCACCTATAGCACATCACCACAGAGTATCACCATTGTAGTACACCACATCAACTTGTAATAAAGCCTGTAATCTTTATACCACTTAAAGTGGTTGAACATGATTTGCTTAGCAGTATAGCAATTTTCAAACACTCTGCACACCACCACAATTCATAATCACTGCAATTTACAAGAGGCCTAAGCATATCACAACATATAACATTTTCTTATAGATTTTTCATATCAGGTCAAGAGATGACTATACTTCAGAATCGCATCACATCTCAGCGTCAGCATTAATGCCATACCCTACTGTAACCTCACCTTCTAACAAATCACAAAACCTCATCACAACATGTACCACAAGACACCCCATAACACATCACCATATAGTCTCACCATAGTAGTACACCACGTCTACTATGTACTACTAATGTTCTAAACGAAAGTTATAGAGAATGTAATTTCCTACAACTTTCATTTGAAACAATTTTCTATAGGAGTTATTGTTTAGGAGTTATTTATAAATAACCGGTTTTTCGGTTTCCGATAAATATCTCCTTAAAAACATCGTTATTGGTAATCTTCGTAAGGACCAAAGTTGTAGAGAATAATATTTCTTCCAAGTTTTGTTTGAAACTAATTTTCGTAGAACCATCCATTTCGGATATATTTCGCTTTATCTTAATACCAGTAAACAGCGCCAACACCATGTAGCGGAGAATTCTGTAAACATTCAAAATATACGTAATTTACGGCAACAAGGACGATGGTATTCTTTTACGATACGAAATAATAATTTTGCCTTCTAATGCTATTCATAATAATTTAAATATATGGAGAAAGTCATGTGTTGGCCACATCAGATTTTTTCTATTTCGGATCGGTAGGTGTTGTGGCGTCCTTTTCCAAACCTTTGCGTAACAAATACCAGTTTCAACTTACCGAAATGTGCGTAAAAAGAAATCACATCAGTGGATTGCGGCATGTAGACCCATTTGAACCTTAGATACTCATATTTTCCGCCATTTGAATGGCCTATTAAAGATGGGTGTTTATTACCGATTATAAAGATGTGTTTTGTCATAATCATCTGTTATTAGAGAGAATAAAATCGTAATATTTAATGGGAATTACTCATTAAAACCTGCCCGTAATTACCGGAGTTGCTTAGAAACAACCGATACAGGAATGCGCGGTTTATTTATTGGCAAGGTTGCTTGGGATAGCGGTGCTTTCATCGCGTTGTCTCGCTCCAATTGTCTTTGAGAATGATTGAGCTCCAAGTTAGTACCATGAATTAATAATAGCGGGTTAGTCGCCTGTGTTGCGGTGTTGCCACACTTCGGTCTTCTCCGGCATAACTCTCAAGGGCAACGCGCACTCGGTCAGGAATCATTTTATGCTGCGTGGTCCTTCCATTCAGTTCTTTCTCCCCCTCCCCGTGATCATTCTAATTATTCGGTAAATATAAACTCCTCCTCCTCCGCAGCGTGCGTGTCCCTTGCCAACGGCCGATGACGCCTCTGCTTTCGTAGATTGTGAGAAAGAAAAAAGTTGGCTTGTACATATTTACTCCGGGCGAGGTTTTCTTTCTTTTAATGCGATCGTAAGTATGTTCACTTTGCGTTTATGATAATTTATACGAGTTGTGAATTACGGCCACGAAAAGATTCTTCAGAGCATTTTATTGCTCTATAGTAAGGAGAGTGGCGTTGGAAGCATACGCCGATAAGCGCAATCCATTCCAGTAAAGAAGAACTTGCCTTGCTGGAATTTCAATTACAACCGAAATGAAAGGCGATATGAAGCCGTGCGTCCCAAAGAATGCCAATATTAGATTTACTGTCTGCTGCGCCCGATGTATTTTCTTTGACGAGGAAGTTTTTGAGAATTTTGGAAACGTTTGCTTCACATTGCGTGGATCCTTCTGCCCGTAAATTCTTTCAACTTTTTCCGTGAAATGCTCTCTCCGGTAAATTTTCTTTATTTATGTTTAGTATGGAAAGGCTAAACAGAAACTAGGATTCATCAAACGCATAGTAGGTAAAAGTGAGGAAAAAGTCAAAGAGACATGTCACTTCTCGTTAGTAAGACCGCTATTAGAGTACGCGTCGAGCATATGGGATCCGTACGTGAAAGGATCAATCTCATTGTCAGAGTTAGAAAGAGTGCAGCGAAAAGCCGCTAGATTCGTCAAAAACTGTTACGATAGAAACAAAACTGTTACAGCCTTGATACAGGACTTAGGATGGGAATCACAGAACAGAACAGAAGTTACGAAAGGAAATCAGCCGACGTAGCAAGTATTCCCTCCTAGCGTCTCATCCGCTGTATTATACTCGGTGCGGTGTCTTCGTGCTGTGAATGAGGTGAAATGACCAATTCGTCGAAAACTAATTCTTCGATATCAAATCATCCAATGATCTATTCATCGAAAGACTGATATTCGAATTGTAAATGGCAATTCATCGATAACAGAATGTTAGCACTATTATTATTATTTAAAATTTGTGTCCACTTTCCCTTTCGTACTAATGTAAAATTCTATTATCTCCGGTTATTTCGTCGTTTCGTTCACAGAGGTGTTATTTTGTGACAAATGATTCTTACGTCTGTGAGAATCCGCAAATTAAAAGTAATCTGGGAAGAGTGCAAAAATCACCAAGTATCGTTAAGGCTAACCATTCGTCTGTGAGGCGACCTCAGTTGCGTAGCACAAAGTCAAAGCCAATAATCCCTTGTTACTTTCTCCATACGTAGTAATGGGAAAGTATTGTATTCATGAAAAAAATCGACTTCGAGATTTCAACGGAAATACATGTTTTGAGGTCCCTAGAACACGTTTAGACTATTTTCGGAATGATGTCTGTGTGTGTGTGTTATTGTGGGCGCTCTAACTCAAAAAGTACGTGCCGTATCGTTACCAAACTTCATATATAATACTTTAGCATGAGCACAAAGAACTGATTAGTTTTTAGACAATAACGGTTAACCGGAAGTCGAGGTTTATTCGAAACCGATTCTGTTTTTGCGATATTTCTTCGTTAGAACATCATTATTGTATATACAATTCTATACAAAAGTTATAGAGAATGTAATTTCCTACAGTTTTTATTTGAAACAATTTTCTATAGGAGTTATTGTTTAGGAGTTATTTATAAATAACCGGTTTTTCGGTTTCCGTTAAATATCTCAAAAACATCGTTATTGGTAATCTTCGTAAGGACCAAAGTTGTAGAGAATAATATTTCTTCCAAGTTTTGTTTGAAACTAATTTTCGTAGAACCATCCATTTCGGATATATTTCGCTTTTTCTTAATACCAGCCTACAGCGCCAACACCATGTAGCGGTGAATTCTGTAAACATTCAAAATATACGTAATTTACGGCAACAAGGACGATGGTATTCTTTTACGATACGAAATAATAATTTTGCCTTCTAATGCTATTCATAATAATTTAAATATATGGAGAAAGTCATGTGTTGGCCACATCAGATTTTGTACCTATACAGTCACACCAGAAGAACTCGAGCTAAAATGAGGCTACCAAAAAAGCCAAACCCAGAACTCAAAAATATGAAGTAGAGGGAGTATATTTGTTTCTGCCGTCGTCTGCCAGACTAATGGTTAGTAATCCAGGGTTAAAAATTATAGAATAAATTCCTTTTCGCTATAGAAATCATCAAATAAAAATTGTTGGTGCATTTTGAATATAACAACACAAATCGTTAACGCAATCTCACGCAAACGTAATGTTCATTTAAAAATGAAAATTAAAACACCTAAAAATTACTTTCTTTTAAATTACCATTCGCCATAGTATAAATTCATTATTTAAAACTCCAGTCAATCGCTACCATATGTTTGTTCTCTTGAGCGCAAACTCGAATGTATTTCGCTATAATAAAAGGCAATGTCTGCGTGTCCGTCAGCAAAGGCTGAAGCTTAATATCTCGCAAATTAATGAACCGGATTTGATGTGATTTTCAGGATAGCATTATGATATAATAAAAGTACGTTTTAACATATTAAACTTGAGATCAAAGACCCGGGTTCGATTCCTGGAGACATTTTCTATTTCCCATAAGGTAACACGTAAAAAGGGACATTTCGACCTGCAGGCTTTCATTCTTTTTACTTTCTCCATACGTAGTAATGGGAAAGTATTGTATTCATGAAAAAAATCGACTTCGAGATTTCAACGGAAATACATGTTTTGAGGTCCCTAGAACACGTTTAGACTATTTTCGGAATGATGTCTGTGTGTGTGTGTTAGTGTGGGCGCACTAACTCAAAAAGTACATACCATATCGTTACCAAACTTCATATATAACACTTTAACATGAGCACAAAGAACTGATTAGTTTTTAGACAATAACGGATTACCGGAAGTTGCGGTTTATTCGAAACCCGATTCGGTTTTTGCGATATTTCTTTGTTAAAACATCATTATTGTATATACAATTCTAAACAAAAGTAATAGAGAATGTAATTTCCTACAGTTTTCATTTGAAACAATTTTCTATAGGAGTTATTGTTTAGGAGTTATTGTTTAGGAGTTAAATATAAATAACCGGTTTTTCGGTTTCCGTTAAATATCTCCTTAACAACATCGTTATTGGTAATCTTCGTAAGGACCAAAGTTGTAGAGAATAATATTTCTTCCAAGTTTTGTTTGAAACTAATTTTCGTAGAACCATCCATTTCGGATATATTTCGCTTTTTCTTAATACCAGCCTACAGCGCCAACACCATGTAGCGGTGAATTCTGTAATCATTCAAAATATACATAATTTACGGCAACGACGTGTCTTCTTTTACGATACGAAATAATAATTTTGCCTTATAATGCTACTCATAATAATTTAAATATCTATACCCCAAATATGGAGAAAGTCGTGTTGGGCACATCAGATTTTTTAGATTAAAATTAGAAAGAATTGACCTAAAATCTTCAGATATAAACCAATTTGAAGAAAATATTATAAAGTTTCTTATTCTGTTCATCTTTTTCCGCCTACAGTTCGAAATTTCTCAATTTAAACGTTTAATTCACACAGTTTGAGGAAATCTTGCCATTTTAAGGGGGTGTTGCCTTGCCTACCAATTCCATTGTTAGACCTCTATATCATGTTGTTAATTCAATCCTTATGGGTATAAACGTGCTTTGAATGCTTTTGATGCGAGAGAGAGGGGAGGAGAGAGTGGTAGAGGGGGGAGAAAGAGGGGGAGGGGGGAAATGAGGAGGGCGGAGGGAGAGAGAGGGTGTAAGAGGGGGGGGAGAGGGAGAGAAAGAGAGGCAACTATTTTAAGTTTAACTAAAGATAGCCCGTCAACAACAGAATATTCACTAGAAATGTTGTCTACGCATAACTCGTCATTTTCTAAAAATTTGTCTATCGATTAATTAGTTTTCGACGAATTTTCTTCGAGCCCGCCGTATATAGCATCGCTAGTATACGCTTTTCACCGAATTAGAATTTCTTTGGAACGATGTCCTGCAAACATAAGAAGGATTTGGTCCTCAGCCTGGGCTCCACGGAACATCGTTGCTCTGTGGGTTTGCCGTTGGAAACACGGCGGCCACTCGCCTACGAGGCCATCCGAGGGACGTCTCGTTAAATTCTTTTGTTTGCATTTCGCGGATGTTTACTTCCCCATGGAAATAATTGCGATCGGAAAGTGAATTAATAATCTAACTTGTTGACATTAACAGTCATCTTCCGCGGACCTCTCGTTTATTCAGAACGGAAATATGTACATAGTTGGAGGTTTTTCTCTCGCCAGAGGGCGGAATAAATAATCTTTTCAAGTACGTAATTCCCTCCATCGGTCGCTTTCGATCGAAAAACCTTTTTTTCGTTTGGTCTCATCGCAGGTGCTTTCGCAATTGCTTTCACAACTGCTTTCCCTCTCGCCGCCGTTTCCTGCCTTTCTCCCTCTGCTTCTTTACCCCCCCCCCACCCCACTTCCGCTCTTCATTTCACTCCCCCTCCTCATCCCCCTCTCCCTCCCTCCTCCCCTCTTCCTCTCACTACCCTCTCCCCCTTTTTCGTTTGCATACTTCTCCTACTCTGAGTTCCGAAACCTGTTGATCGAGTTAAACCGCGCCCCCTTTTTTTTAAAGGAGTTATTCATCGAAGCAACTTTACACCGCGACGCAACTGCAATCCCAGTTGCAGTGTAGTTGAAGTTGCTCTGTATTATGCAGCGGAGCAATCGACGGCAGCAACTCGATTGTTATCCCTCGCATTGTCGTCTGACTATGAAGATTTTTTCATTAATATTACTAATAAATACTTTTTAATAATATTTTCGTGTGGCGTAGATTTCTCCAAATCAAGCTGAATTTAAAACTACGTAACTTAAATAACTAGACGTAGATTTTCCACAAATTGTGATTTTCACACCTTTGTAGATATCGCCACGAAACTTCGCATAGGTATATAATGTTACCATGCAGTTAACATACATAGGCTATATGGCGATAAAGAAAATTGGGGGAGGGAGAGCTTAATTCAGTAATTATTTTCCCATAAGTTTACGCATAATTTTCGATTTTTTAGAGTGCAAGGTTTTTTCCTTCATTCATCAAAATACCCAAATATGGACAGGTTTTCTTTGTTTTTGCTTTTTTGGCGGTTAAAACTGTGTACTCTCTTATTCTTGCGATGTTTACATGTTACACGGTAGAATTTTTAGATTCACTAAATCCGCTGAAATTCAACGGCACTTCTGCTAGTTAGATATATTAATTATTCACTCGTACATTGTGCGTAAGTTGCCACTGTTGATAATGATGGCCTACTTCTTCTTCCTGTCCATTCGTATGTTCGTCAACTGGATCTCTTCCAAAGCCCGTCTTTTTCACATTCTCGGAAACGTTTTTTCGATGTTAACCCGATTCATCACGCGAGATGGCAATGCAGAGTTCAGTATTTGGATTTAAATATTTTCGGCGAGCAAAATTAAAGAATTATCGTGGAGTCAATTGCAAAATGAGCCTTTCCCCAAGTGGATTTTTGAGACAAATAAACTTCATTCTTTTACGCTTAGGAAATTCGATTTCTCGCGTTCATAGATGTATTCTAACATATTTTTAAATGGTGCCTTAAACTGGCGTGCGTGCATTACCAGATGTTTCGTAGGGCAAAGAGATACGATCGAACCCGAGACGCTTAGAAGAAATTTTTTGGCCTAATATCCGAGTTATAACTTTCTACGATAGCATAACAAGTTTGAAGGATATCAGATGAATAATTAACGATTCTACATCTCGCGCTCGAATGTTTATGACGTCATCGTCGGGCTAATGAACGAAAATTTTTTTATTGGGTGGAGGAAGGAGATGTGTACGTATTTAATGATATTCCACGACGTTATAATCCTCCTCTAATTTTAAAATGCCCTTAAAACACTTAATTAGGCAAGTTACTTGGTGGAATGTATCTGATCAAGAACGTAACTAATTCTTATCACATTGTTTTCATTTGGAAAATTATTTTCAGTATACGCGTTTTGACACAGTGGGGGAAGGTTTACTGGAATGCAACTTGTACGTATAAATTGCACAGAAGGACATAAAATCTCTAAAATATAGACTTCGTATAAATCGTGGGCTGCCTGTATTTGATAAAATAAAGTCATCACCTATCCAAGCAAATCCTCTAGGTCTCCATTACACAGATATTTTCTCCTTGTCTATCATAAGAATTGAGGAACCGTTTTAAAGTATTCTTTACCTTTTTCAGTTGACATTTTCCTCTTTATCATAACGTTTCAAATAAGAACTATTAATAAATGAATTTATTTATTAATGTTCCTTCATAGCATTCTATTATAGGTATAAAAAAATATCGTTAGGATAATTACCTACTCCTCTCACATTAAGCATGATTAGATGTCTAACTTCCTGGCAGGCTTTTTATAAATATCAGCGTAGCTAATTGTAAGATAAGCCACGAGCATTGGTAGTGTGTCTGTAATTTGTTTTACAATTTCACAGACATAAGATATTTGTTCTTTTTGTGCATTGCAAATGTGTGTCATTAGATGATAATGGTAAATTTTGTTATCTAGGTTCTGTCTATGAGTGAGGAGTTACGCAGAGCTCTGTATGCTGCAAGCAGTGCTGCTAGTCTTGAATCATCAGCTTCCTCAGAGGTGTTTCTCCCTGAACTAGCTGGCACTACAGAAATTCTATCCGAGGAACATAGGAGAAAGCTGTGTCGTCATCTTCCAGCACGAGCCGAAGGATATGCATGGTCACTGGCTTTCTCAACCTCCCAGCATGGATTTTCACTCAATTCAATGTATCGGAAGATGGCTCGTGTTGAAAGTCCTATCCTTTTAGTTGTTCAGGACACGGAGAACAATGTGAGTGGTTGAACTTCAATTAAACTTTCTTTTGATTAAAATTATGCTCGTTAGTGTTCATCTGTAATAAATCTTTTATTTGGCAGTGGCTTTGAGAGGATTATTATTTGATTGAATGTAAACTTGAATCATGAAGGTTACATAACATTTTAATTAATATGGCTATATAATTTTTTCTGCTTCCCATAGTCATTCAATTGTTGTTGTTTCTGCAGGTGTTTGGTGCCCTTACTTCATGCGCCCTCAAAGTGAGCGACCATTTCTATGGCACGGGGGAGTCCTTTTTGTTTAAATTTGATACAGACTCCCAAGGATCGACGTGCACTGTTTACAATTGGACTGGAGACAACATATACTTCATCAAAGGCAATAATGAAAGCCTTGCTATTGGGGCCGGAGAGTAAGTATCATGTTTGAGCTTTAGTGGTATCCAAGTTTTTATCATTCTTTTGATTCAGCAAGCATCGAAAGTTATCATTTTCCTCCTTTACCTAAATGCCATTTTTATTTTTGATTGGTCATGCTTAATTGATCTTTCACCTATTTTTTATGTTGAATCATTTGTTAGTCTTACCTTGATAATGATGATGCAAAATTTTCATGCAAAGTAGAGGCCAATTGGTGACTGAAGTAGCTTCCATGGCCTTTAAAAGGTTGGGAATTGTATTCTAGATCTTAATTATTCATTTTTAAATTAAACAAATTGGGATGGTAGAAAATAAAATACTTCTAGGGAAGTGTTTTTAAGTCGGGTGTACTTCTCATCATCTATGTTGTGATTAACTATGTATGAAATTGATTACATTGCATTTTCATCACATTTTTAATGCTGATATTTAAGAATTCGGATAACTGATTGTGAGAGGAGAATAAGCAGTCTGAACTGAAAGCAGTGAACGCAAAATAACAGATAGAACATTTACAATTTAGTTAAATTTTGATATATTCCTTATGTACTATGATGAAGAAAGTAAAGAAAAATTTTTTTATATTATTTTTATTAAATGAAGTTAACAAAATGGTATTACTAAATGTTTGACGAGACGGAATGATATTATTGACACATGCAACATACCAGAACAGCGTTGCGGTGGGTTCTAGTTCTTTCTGAGCTTTGCTTCAATATTGCAGATAATCGACTATCCCCATATCCCAAGCTTTTCGGATAAAAGGTTCTGTACTGTAATAACATCTAATCCGACCTTGAATTTCTATTAAAACTCTTGAATGTAAAATTTTTAGTTTATATTATTATTTCTTGAGTTAAGAGCACCCACAAACAAACATCATCAAGAACCTCAGAGGAAGTGAAAACTTGTAGTATTTCCATTGAAATCTCAAATTCAATTTTTTTTCACATGAACAATACTTTCTGTTATACTTCATGTGGAGAAAGTAAAAATGGAAATTAATATTAATGAAAAAATATTAAGGAGCAAATGCAAATTCAGTGCCATATTGTGTAGCATCAACGTAAGATTACCAAGAATGATGAACCTTTAATTTGGCATCACTTTTTCAGAAGAGAGGTAAGGACAAATTAATATCAGCTTGGTGTGAAGAAAGCAGTTTAATTTCTATAAAAACGACAAATTAAAAACGATATTGAAGTAAGTAGTAATGAGAGAAATACACATGGACAAAAATATCAATATCAAAATTTCCTGGTTCCAAAAAGTGTTGTATCGTTAACAGTAATCAGATATAAAATAAATGTAATAATAAAAACAAGTACAATATTATCCATGTTCATTAGACCGGGTCAAATTTCCACTTTTTCAAGATACGGCTATGGACTAGGTCTCAAAAGTTGTCGTCTTACATCTGTATAAACAGAGAAAAATCCCAAGATCCTGCCATCATATCTTCAGTCTGCGGATTTGATTCAAAATTTTGACATTTTCAGTGAAAACTTGCAAATATCGAATTTTTCGCAGGGTTATTTTCCAACATACGTACGAAACATTTTAACTTTATCAGACATAAAATGATGCGTGAAAGTCATTTAATTATTTTCTAATCGTTCTAGGGTCACAGAAAGCCAGCGAAAAGTGGGGAAAGAAACCTAACGTTGAGTAATTCTTACGATGTTTTGCAGATCTTAATTGATCTCTTATGATACATTTATAATGACTTTGTACGTTGAAACTGATCGGCATGTGACTGTTAAAGACAGCGAAATATTACAAAGTCATTTCTCTTCATCTAACACAGGGGTCCCCAAATTTTTGGAGTCACGACCCCTCCATAAAATCCTTTATCCTTCATCGACCCCTAAGCATTTAATAAAAAAAATAACTAAATAAAAAAATATTATATGAGAGAAAAACTTCATAAATAATATAGAAAATATTAACATTAAAAATAAGTTAACATACTCTTTATTGAATTTGTTGACATCATTAATGGGAAGGATATGGTTGATGAGCATTAACAAGGGCATTGATATTTGGTTGGAGATTGGTGAGTTTTAGTCGTAACTCACCACGCTTTTCCAGGTTCAGTCTGTTCCTTTGCTTTGTTAAAACTGCATTTATCTGGCTAAAACCAGCTTCAACCATGTACGTACTTGGGAATGAAAGTAAAAATGGCTCAACTGCTGCACAAAGCTTGGGGTATTTTATAGCAGTATTTACATTGCTCCAATAATCACTGAGACTTTTACTCTTGAACAAGGATTTAGCTTCGAGATCCACACACATATCAATGAGTTCATCTTGTAAGTGAGATTCAATGATTGCATTTTCTATTTCTAAATCAAACAGCGTAACAATCCAGTCAGGTACATGCATTTTCTCCAGGTCCTCAAAAAGTACTTTAAAGTCTTCCCTTAATTTTTCAAGGTGTTTTATGTATATCTCCAGGTCACCATCTGAAAGGTTTTGATCTTCTCCTTCTTCCAGTTGCTTTAAGTTTGAAAAATACTGAAAAGCTCTGCGTGCCAATGCAGATTTAAGCAGGCCTATCTTGACTTGGAAGCCTAATAGGATTGTACGGGCTTGAATGATGGTAACATCTTTACCTTGCAGATGGTTCTGTACTTTATTAAATTTTGAATACAAGTCTGCCAAATAGAACAGATGGTTCTTACACTTTATCAACTCATAACATAGTGATGGATCCACATCTGTAAGATACTCCACAGTTGAGTCATACAATTCGACAAGTCTTTGCAAGCTATCACCTCTTGACAGCCGCCTTACCTCATTGTGCAAAAGTAATTAGTTGAACGTTTCATCATTTTTTTCACATAACATGGCAAACAGTTGCGAATTAAGTGGAAGTGCTTTCATTTTGTTAATTGATCTGATACACAGTTTTAGGGCATCATGCAATTCGCCACTGAGTTTCTTGGTTACAAGATGGTGTCTGTGAAAAACACAATGAATAGTACGCACATCGGGAACCTTTTCCGTGAGAAAGGTGGCAAATCCTCTGTAACGGCCAACCATTACTGGTGCGCCATCGGTAGCCACTGCAGTTATATTGCCGAGGGGAACATTGTGTTTCTTCAAATACTCTTCCAAACATCGAAAAATTGTCTCACCTTTTCCATCAACTTTCATATACTTGGCAAACAAAAACTCGTCAACAATACATTTTTGGCTTTGGCTACAATACCTCACATAGGCCATGAAAATATTTGAACTGCCGAAAGTTGACTCATCAAGTTGGATTGAGAACTTGCAATTTTGAAGCTCAGATGCCAAGGTTTTCTCCACATCATCGGCCATCTCATCAATGTGTCATTGCACTTAATGGCATGCATTTTAAAACAGCTTTTTTTCATAACAGTTTCAATCACTTCTTTAATTGCTGGTGTTAACGGTGCTTAAAGGAGGTGACAGAAGCTTCGACCACAGTTTGCGGACCATATGCGCGAGATGGCTTTGTAAGAGCAAGGCTGCTTGACAGAAAAATCATGTCAAGCTTTGAAAGCAAAAAAGAATTTAAAGCAAACTGAAAACCATGCCCATTTGTGGTAGGGTGGATGGGTATGGGAGGCACCAACTTGCAGCCACCTCTGTGTGGTGAGTGCTGGATGGTTTTGTAAATGACCAACTAAGAGCTTCAAAACTGCAAAAAATCGTAAGAATTACTCGAAGTTGGGTGTTTTCTCCATCTTCCGCTGGCTTTCTGTGACCCTAGAACGATTAGAAAATAATTAAATGACTTTCACGCATCATTTTATGTCTGATAAAGTTAAAATGTTTCGTACATATGTTGGAAAATAACCCTGCGAAAAATTCGATATTTGCAAGTTTTCACTGAAAATGTCAAAATTTCGAATCAAATCCGCAGACTGAAGATATGATGGCAGGATCTTGGGATTTTTCTCTGTTTATACAGATGTAAGATGACAACTTTTGAGACCTAGCCCATAGCCGTATCTTGAAAAAGTGGAAATTCGACCCGGTCTAATGAACATGGATGAAATTAGCTTGTTTTTTATTTATCATCTGGTTATACGTATACACCCACACACTGTGCCATAGTGATGATGATAGTGAGGCAGCAAATATATTGTATTTGTGAGGAGAATTGTCTTAAAAGTGTTGACTCTATCTATGAATGATTTTATTGAAAACAAAACTCATTGCATCATGTGTGAACAAGGAACTGATTTTGATATTTGTTTTTCAGTGGAAAATTTGGCCTTTGGCTGGACGGAGACTTATACCAAGGGAGGACTCAGCCTTGCGAAACTTATGGTAACGAAGCATTGGTTCCATCAGGAGACTTTGTCATCAAAACGCTAGAGTGCTGGGCCTTTGTTTGAGGATGCAGTCTTTAACACTTCTTGTAGCGAAAGAAAGAGAAAGTCTCTAAGATGACTTATGGTGGGATCCACTCCCAGAAGTCTGACTGTGGTGTTATTGGGTCCCACGAGGCTTCTCAAGCTCAAGGAAGAGCCATGGCGAGAAGATCTGAAAAGTGTGCTCATTTGAACTCTATTCCGTGGCTGCCCAATTGTCATATTTGGCTGAGTTAGGCCAGTCGGGACTCGAGCGTTGTGGCCGGGTGGAGATATGTTCCATTGCGAGACGGAATGATTATTTTTCTCTGCTGAACACACACAATATCCATGAGTTCCTTTGTTCAGAACAGATTAATTTACTTACAGAGGGAGGGAGGGAGCACATTGAGGCTTGTCAACAAGTGTGATGAGCTTACTAGAATTTAACCTCTATCCTTATTTATTTATTTTTTGTTTTTTTTGTGATCACTCGAGTAATGGGACATAAAACTACCGCTGCTCACTAGTCCCTCTTTGTGTTGAACCATGAGAAGGAACATCAGCTCTTGTGAGTTGAAGCATCAAAGAGGTCTTAAAACATTTTGAAACTGCTACATTCTGCCTTTAATCCAGAGACGAAGATTTGCCCTGGAGCACTTCAATAATCGTGAAGTTTATAGTTGCATGAAGCAATGTAATCATGAATAATAAAATGCCGTCAAAGTCAATCCTGTCGGATAAAGAGCAATGCGATATCAGCCGACTTGGTTTTGGGAAAGCCGACCATTTTCCACATAAGATTTTGTGGAAAATAAAGCCAAGTCTGCTTTGATTTATTTTCATTTTTTAACTTTCTTTTATTAATCATTTAATTTATACATACATACATATATACATACATATATACATATATGTGTGTGTGTATATATATATATATGCATTTAGTAGAAAACACCGTTTTAATTTGCATTTCCTTATATTTCCAGACTTGGATTATATATGTGAAATCCATTTAGGCCAGATGTGTTGGTTCGACTTGAGCTTCAAACTGCACTCCTGCAGGCATTTCTCATCTTTTTGGCTTTGAGTTATCGAGAGTTTTCATTGCTGTCAGAGGAGGTATAGAAATTTGCACCTGCATTGTAATTAATGGCCAACAAAGCTTTCTGTGCCATTTGTGGTATTTAGGTGACTCGTAAGAGTAATCTTGTTTGCTGTTAGGGGAATTGTGTTTTGAATGGAGTTCCATATAGCTTGTTCTGCTGTACATTGGCAAGAGCAAGTTGAGCTACACTCGCTCTGCCCTTCTTATATCTATGGCTGCCAGCAGTGTTTTTATGTAAAGTGCATTGGCTCCAAGTTTACTGGACTGCTCAGTTGGTGTAACTAGAAGTGATTAATTATCTGATAATCAGCAAGGAATGCTTATGGAATGTCCTTTTACCATTCAAATACTGCATACCCACATTCAGTACTTGATCATAAATTACATTATATAGAATGTACATACGTGACATCATATTCTTTAATCTGATGCTACATTTTAGTTCAGAGTTAAATTGTATTATGTAAAATGGAACCACTAGAGCCTTCCCCCAACATCATTTTAGGTATGGTTATTGCTTTTCCAATAGACACGAGCTAAAGGAAGAATGTTGAATAAACAAAATTGTTAATTTGTTAGGACAACTGTTGCAATGATTGTGTAGGGAAGCAAATCCTTCTAGTACTTGCAACCTTGATGGTTATGTGAGTTTAGGATTTGTCTGCCAATGCTGGTATTCATGTAGATGCACTTGAAGCAAAAAATTATGTGTTAGATTCATTGATTGGTTAGTTGGGATTTGGCCCATCTATTATTGTGAGCATGTAATACCTCAAAAAGCTTTAATGGATTATCTTTGGTGTCAAATTTTTGATGATGATGAAGTGGGGGCCAAAGCCTCAGTGTTAGTTCCTCTGCACTTTGCATCGACCAGTTCACTTCTGGTTCAAGTGTGTTGTGTATTCAAACATTTCTCAATCATCCTCGATACTAAACCTTGTTGAAGAAATTCAGAATATTTTGAAAACACCCTTTAGAATAAATTTTTGAAAATTTTGGATATTTCTTATATTACAGAAATTTATGGACACAAACCTACAACTTCCCTCAAAAACTCGGTGAGAATAGTTTGCAGGTTCCCATTTTTTATGTATAAGTTGAGGTTCAATGCCATCTTTACAGACTTATTTTCTGCAAGATGGGTCTGTATTGGAAAAGGAACCTTTGGGAAGAAGCGAGAGATTACCCTTAACCCTCTCGTCTCGCGGAATGCTATCTTTTGTAATTGATGAAATGTTTTGATTCAGATCAAAGTTGAAAAAAAAAGGGATTACCAACCAAAACATCGATACTCTCTGTCAATTAGATTCACGACTGACCGATTAATTTCACTGCGTGTATGTTATTTTGTGAGCACGTGCATTGTGTGAAAGTGCCTGTAGTGATATGAATGTAATGGTTACTTTGAAAAACCGTTTGTTAGACATTTTCGATGGCTGTAAGCTTTTCCTGTGTCAAAGCACTGCAATCCTCCTTTTTGCCCATGGCCATTATTTTGTAAGCAGAGCCTGTTGGTGATTTTTTAGAAATACATGAATTTTAGTTTGTTGTGAATGAATTGCGTGGAAGCTTGTGAAATAAAGCAGTGAATGAAATGTACAAAGTGTATATAAAATAGATATATATATATATATATGTATGTGTATATATATATATATGTATATATATTATTTACCAGTTGCAAGTATATGAAACATTTCTGTTGGTGGGAAATAAAGACCTTGTGGTGTTATGTGCTTATTCTGTTATTTTATATTGCATTTAGGTTAAACAGATATAAATTCTTTTCTTGAGAAATTAAAATTTAAACAAAAATAAATTGCATTAAAGTAATCAATTGTAAATAGCTTATTAATAAGTATAGATTTTCACAAGTATTTCTAAATTTTCCTTTATATCAAATGTTGCTAATCTGGGCATTACCATTGCTTTAACTTGAAAGAAATTTATAGCCATTACATTTAAATTATTGAGAATAGTATAGCTCTTTCGCTATATAAAGTTATAGATGCTAATTTTCTTGATGGCTATCAAAATGAGCATTGGAATTGTTGTTCATCAGAGGCTTGCAGACGTAAAGATTGTTTTTGTGACGAGGGAAAACAGGTACAGTACTAACAAAAGTTCTTCTTTGTCCATCTTTGAGTCCATTCTGTACCTTAATGCATTCATGATGGTAGCTTAATTTATTTTTATCAAAAGTGTCTTCCTGGACTGGACACCCGCTTAGTGGACCACACTGTCCTTTTGTGTTGAAAAAAGTCTTCAGGGGACTTCAAGGTCTGTTCCCCATATTTGGTAATTGTATATTCTACAAAACTTACTAAAGTGCATATTATAGAGGAAATGCTCTCACAATACCTTTGAAAGCCCATTTGATCTAAACAGGTAATGGGATCCTACTGAAGCAAAGAACTACATATTTGGTGGGAGCAGATGCATAGGCAGGATTTTCTGAAAGGCAGTATCTTATATACGTTTCCAAAAGTTTGTCTCATTATGTACGGCCAAACTATAAGACATAAAACAACCAAATTTGCTATGGTTCTTACAGTGGTGCATGCATGGGGGGGTCTACCAGGTCCAGACTTCCCCCCTTGGAAAATTTTGATTTTACAAACTGTGGAAACATACATAGTTATTTTAAATTTGGGTTCATGGATGCCTTCAAAGAGGAATAGGAGATGGTTTGCCCCCTTCGTTTTTAACTTAAATATAATTAATAATGCAATATGTGACATTGATATAACTTGCATACAACTTTTGTGCTTGCCAAATATTTCTGATCTCCCCTTGAGAGAATCCTGTGTGCACCACTGGGTTCTTACTTACATCTTTACTTAGTGAATGGAGATGGTTTGGTCAGCTGGGTTTAGTTAGTGCTGGCAATGTAGGGGATTGACATTTTTCCATAAGATAGTAGGTACATAAAAATCGACTGTTAGTAGTGCAGGCTTTTATTCTTTTGCAAATTTAAATTAGGTACTTAAAATGAAGATACAAACTCTGGACAAAAATGTATTAAGCTGGAAGAGTTGACTTTATATTTTTTTTAAAGACAGAATTCAATTCTAAGCCAATTTAGCATAAAATTTAGTTTTTAAACACGAAAAGTATTTTTATAGGTTTGTAACAATGGAAAATTCTAAATACCATGGCAACAAGATAAATGCTTTTAAATGGGAACTGATCTCACCATGATAGACCATTAGAAAATTGTACGTTGCAACAAGAGATTTGGAAGTGGACTAAACCTATATGTACTTGCAGCAGAAAGAAAAACTAAGAGCCTCGTCTACTATCAAGCATTGTCAAATGAATCAACCACTTTCAATGATAATTTTAATTAAGATTCATCAAAATATTTCCTAAAACTCAGTTTTGTATAAATTAAAATTTAAAAAAATTCCCAGATAAAACTTTTCAAACAAATAATTTTTCATTTATAATAATTGATTTCATTTGTGATCATGTCAATTTAACACAACTCCAAGCAATGCCGGTTAATTTTGCTAGTTGACATAATTTTTAAAATGAGGTTTGATTGGAAAGTACTGTTGGCTCTCAATATTCACAGGGACACGTTTTCGGAAATAACCGCAAATGTTAAGATGTGTGGCTGGTAATTTCAGTACGATAATCTCAGATCCAGTAATTTCATTCCCGCTCAATGTCAGTCCAACTGACTTCATTCTTTTTGTAAATAAGCAGTAAATGTAACATTTATTTAAAAATAGTTCATGATAGGCATAAATACTAATCAACGCCTTTAACAGGAATTTGTTGAAAGTAGTTATTATTGATCCTTTTAACATTAAAAACCCAATTTTTCACACAGAAATTTAGCTAAATGTTGAGAACGCTTAACAACTCAAGGAATACATTTCTTCCTCAGACAGACTGCAGTTCTATGGTTTGGAGTTGTGTGGTGGGGCCAGTGGCAGATTAAGGTATCTGAAGGCCCCAGGCACAAAAAATTTGGAAGGCCCCCAACTGACCGGGAGGGGTGCTCAATCTACAAAAATTTTTACAACTTACAAATGGAAAAAATGTATGTAGCAGGTTAAATAAATTGAATTACAGAAATGTATAAATAGAAAATTTATTATATAAACGCACATATTGAAAAATAAACAAAAAATGAATTATAACTGTGAGATGTGTTTTCGAATGATGCAAGGGATTTTACGTTGTAACAAACCTAAGTAAAAACGAGATGTGTACGTAAGTAGTAGATTATACTGATTGTGACATATTTTACTAAATAAAACAGAACAAAATTGAGTTTTGACTGTTTTGAGGCCTCCATGAGTGTCGAGGCCCCAGGTGAGTGCCTAATACGTCTGTGAGGTAATCCGTCACTGGGTGGGGCTGAACCATGGGCTGTGGAACTTCTGTAGGGGCAATGGAATGGACGTCCAAATACTCCAATCATAGAAATCAACCACCTTTGCCTCCTCGCTGCTTACATTAAAACAGCTCCAAAAATAGTATGATGTTCGAAATGATTATAGGAACATGATGGATGCGAACGATTATTGCATTCTGTTCATTATGGAAGAAGATAATCTTCCCTGCTTTATAATTTGAGAAAAATATTTAAAAGTTTACACCTATAAAACTATATTTTTCCTAATAATGAAATTTTTGAAAAAGTTTTTCCTATAAGTTCGAGGCAAAATATCATCTATGACTTTCGCAACTTAAAGGATATACATGTTTAGATATCATTATGTTTAATGGATCTGTTAGTGAGCATTGGTTCTTTCGCTTTTATTTGTGTCGAATATAATTCAAAAGAAACAGATTCGTGTTGTTTTGTTTGTTTCATAATTATGAATATTAAATATTTTAACTACATTTTCCAAAAAAGGGAAGTTAAGATACAAGAACCCTTTTTGAAATGCAGCCATTGGAAAGAAATCCACAGGGTGGGGTGAGCAGGGCCTTTGCCCCCGGTGCATCATTCTAGGGGGCGAAAAATTGTGTTTATATGTACATATATGTATTTTATATAAACATATAAATGCAAATCTTAGACTTTTGAAGATTATCGTATGTGGCTGTGAGAGTAGGCAAGTTTGCTCACTGCTGATATATATTTACAACCGTAAAATTTACTGTAATGATAAAGATAGAATGGCGGCGACGGGCAGTGCCGAACGTTATTGGGCACTATCTGTAATGTATGTTATCGCAAACGAAATAAATATTTATATGATATGCATTTGTATATCAATTATTTTTTTTACGTCATAAAATACAAGGTTTGGGCTTGGGGCACGATTCACATTATTTGCCCCGGGCGCCAAAATATCCCGGCTCTGCTTAATCAATATTACCTGTGATTTTCATAACACCATGATTTACTATTTACCTACATCAATGGTGAAACACCTACGGCCCGCGGGCCACATGCGGCCTCCAAGTGCGACCGGTAAAGTTACGATTATAAACAGAGCGGTAAAATTTAACTCAGAAATTCATATAATGTGCATTCAAATTGGTACAATACAACCATGGAGATTGAAATTTTAACTCTGAAAACCTAATTCCAAACTCAAATCTCCTTCGCACATAACAATAGAATAGCGAAAATAGGCAAGCGCAATTCATTCAACGTGGTGCGGGGGATTAACAGCGTACAATAAATGCCATGCTTTATATTTGCAATATGTATTTAATTTGTCTTTTGGTCGGCAGGTTAAACTTCCTTGATGTTTGAAACAAATATAATCAGAATTTTCTATGGATCAGAAAATGAATTTGAATTTTACGTGGGAATCAGTGGAGCAACTAAGCGTGTGCAACATAAAGAATTGTGAAAATGTGAACAGCGCATTTCGCAGCAATTAATAAAACGTAAACATTAATTTTCCAGAAGAATGTGAATAATGTAATCCTTGTATATGCATGTTATATGTGAAAATTGTTTGGATTTATTGAGAAAATGTAATAAATAGCGCATCCTTCTATTTCAGAATAACTTGCAATGACGAATGAAACTGGAGATCAAGTGATTTTAGCTACTGGAGGTTACGATCATACAATTAAGCTCTGGCAAGCCCATACTGGTGTATGCACTCGAACTGCGCCGCATACAGATTCTGTATCCTTGTTTTTATTAATTTGTATTGTGTATCCATGTAATGGGTTTTGGTATTCAAACCTTGACTATATCCCCAGCAAGTCAACGCACTTGAAATAACCCCAGATAAACAGCTTATTGCTGCAGCAGGTAAGTTAATATCATTGATAAAAAAAATAATCGAAGTATTCCAGTAAACCAGGTTATATGATTAAATAGTGAACTACTGTTTCATTGATAATTAATTTTTATTGTGTATATTTAAATGTCAGGATATCAGCACATCCGTTTGTATGATGTGACCTCATCAAATCCCAGTCCAGTTTTAAACTACGAAGGATTATCTCGCAATGTTACTGCGGTAGGTTTTCAAGAGGAGGGAAAGTGGATGTTTACTGGCGGAGAAGATTGTAGCGCACGGATATGGGATTTGAGGTTAGTGAAGTCTAGGTGTCATTAAGTAATCTTTTTATTTTAATCTTTATATTTAATATATGGAATACGAATTATTACTTCATTTATATGCTGTCATTTTAAAGTTATGAAGAATTATGTTTGTCTATTTAGATCCCGTAATCTTCAGTGTCAAAGAATATTCCAAGTCTCAGCACCGGTCAATTGTGTTTGCTTGCATCCAAACCAAGCGGAATTAATAGTTGGAGATCAAAGCGGAGTTATTCATTTATGGGATCTTAAAACAGATCACAATGAGCAACTGGTAATTTTAAAAAATTGTTTAATATTTAATTTGTAAAAAGTTCGATAGTTTCATTTTTGCAACTTTAATAAACTTACCTCTGCGTTATGGGCCATTTTCACTTTAAATAATTTAACAATCACATTTCAGCGTAGCTCTATGTTAGTAATAATGGAAACATTCGAAATTTATAGGTGAAGTGTATGGGAAATATGTCAATTTGTTACATATTGTAAACTAATATCTAAAACTAGTATTTAAGTAGCCACATCTTCTAATAATCTAATATTTCCAAAAACTATTGTAATATCAGCAGTGGCGGTCGGTGACCCATTGAGTAAGGCAAGCAGTGCTTCTTTGTCTAGCTGAGCGTTACTAATTGGTCACTTTGCGAGGCTCACCTCGTCATTCATGTATCTCATTCGGAAATAAGCTACAAGTATAACAAGTAACGGTACACCTCGTTTAAAACAAATTTTTTTCTCACTCTCTGTTTCCAGTAATTTTAATCAACAGAAATATATTAAATTATGCTTCAGAAATATCGTAACCATGCAATTACTTCTATAGCTTCAACTAATTGTTGGCATTCCTGCTTGAACAATATTTCTTTAGTTGCAAAATCTTAATAATTTGAAAACGATTTCACCAATAATTTTTTATTACACAATACTCATCCTCACACATTTTTAGGATTAAAAGTAAATAATGTTTAATAGAAGGAAGTACCGTTGTAGCGCACCAAAAATAAATAGCTTTATAAATCACATGGAGGCCACAAAACAGCTAAACAAATACATCTCTAAAAATATGTAAAACCAAATTTCCCCGATATATGGAGACAACACAGTATTTTCATGTCACGTTCTGTGCCACATAGAAGCATTTCAAATTCTGCTTACTTCCCCTCCATTGGTCTGACATAGACCCTCCCCTCCTTTCCCCACTCCCTTGTATCCGCACGTATAACCACCATAGAAGCAAATCTGAAACTGTTTTGTGAGGCCCGCTCAGTAACAATTGAATAATACGAATCACAATCAAGTTAGTAGAAATTTGTTCAAATGACGAAAATGGTAAATATATTTCTATCAATTTTATAATAGTAACTACAGTTATTCTAAGTATTTTAAAAAGTTTATTGCATTGTTGTTTGACTAGGCAAGCAGTGCTTGCATTGCTTGTATAGACCGACCGCCCATGAATATCAGAATATATTTATGAAGAGATACTGCATAGTAATTAATTATCTTCATAGGAAAGCCAAACTTTCTATGAATGTTTAATGCAAAACACATCAACATTATCAAGTTTTCATATTCTTCTTAACTCATTAAAGCCCAACTTTTTTTCTTAGTTATTATATATTTTTTATACGTAAATTGTGTGTTTAGTTTATTTTTCATGAGAATTCACTATTAATTTTTTTTGTTAAACAATTAAAATCAATTTTCGAAGTGGCAACATTTGTTACCGCTGGGCAGATATGGTACAAATTGAGGAGAAAAGGCTTTTTCTTTTAAAAACAAATTTTATTTATTTTTTTGCTAAATAAATGCACTTTATACAAATAACAAAAATAGATCATAATAATATGTTATATTTGTATTAATTGTAATAATATTTATTAAACTTTGCAACATTACTAGATATTTTTTATTCCTTATGATAATCTTTAAAACATTCCGGATGCAATGATACGGAGCACTTTCCACACATAAATATTGTTCGTCTTCCACATGCCCTACACCGGTGGAATCTGGATTCTCCTTTCACATTGAAATGATTTTCCCTATCTTTTCGTAATTGATTCATGGAAGCCGACGTTGATGGTTTTGGGGGCCATCCAATTGATTTTTGACATCCATAATGTTGTGCTAAATTCAAAACTTTCTCTGCGAAATTCTAAAAGGGAAATGTTGTTTCCTAATCTTCGGAATAATAACCATCCTTGGACGCAAGCAACATCGACAGCCCATCCAAAAAATGGCTACCACCACTTCTTTGTTCGAATTTTTGTGCGATAATTCGCCAAGAATTGGTCATTGAGATCCACTCCAGCCATATTTTCATTATAAAGTTTGAGTGGGAGTGGTTGTGCAACGCTCACTTTCTTTTTCTCATCATGAGAAAACCGTGACACCTTTGCAAATGGTTTTAGCGGATCACAGTTTGTCATTATGGTCACCACAGTAGATTGGAGGATTAAGGAAGAGTCCTCAGCTCTAACCAGTTTTCAGTGAAAAAAATGCAAAAGAAACAAATATCTGTAAAGAAAAGAAGATCTTCCTATTTTTGTACCGTATGTGCCCAGTGGCAACATTTGTTGCCACCAATGTTTGTTTACCAGAAAGTGAGAAAAACTGTAATTATTACCCAATAAAAATAATTTTGTCTTATAACAGCAACATTCGTCATTAAAAAAATAATTTTCCTTCAAAGATTAAGCTCAGTACAAACAAATGAATCGGGCAGAACCACAAGCTGCACAGAAGGGTCTTGAGTCCAGGTACTTGGAGGTTTTTTATGACCTCTTGTGAAATGGACACAGTTTGTCTAACGATCTTTATTTGAAGTAGAGATGCCAGTGCGTGCAACGGACTTATTTTTAGACCTTAAAATCTCCCCCATATTCTGAAAAAAAATTATTAGACTACTGGCAACATTAGTTGCCACTGGGCTTTAATGGGTTAATAATAATGATGCTGTGGACTATCATGCCATCTCAATGTTCAATATCCATGTGATTTAGAATCCATTAATATTACTTGAGATTCAGTCATAGTTTTTGTATTATATGTTGATAATTTTTTATTAATTAAAATGGCTATAATCTTTTGCCATTTAATTTCAATAAAATTTTGGATGTTATCATAACTCTCTTCATGTGATATTTGTAATCTAAAAGTTAATTGTAATTCAGATCCCAGAAGCTGAAGCATCAGTAGAAAGCTTAGCTGTTGATGCTGGTGGATGGCACATGGCTGCAGTAAATAACAAGGGTCGTTGCTACGTTTGGGCACTTTCTGGGGGCAGTGGAGAAGAGCCAACACGCCTAAATCCTCGACATCGCCTTGAGGCTCATAAGAGACAAGCACTCTGTTGTGCATTTAGTCCAGATTCCTCGTATGTATTTATTTAGTTAATGATTATATGTATAATTAACAATGTAAGTAATTTAAAACCCATAGAATATAGAATGACATGTATGAACTTAATCTTACCTGTCTCGTTTCCTGTTTCCAGATTTGTTTGTTAAAATTTTGCGTTATTCCTTCTATTAAACAGTTTTAGAATGAGATAGGAAAGAGTGAAACAAAATCCACTATAAATCAAAAGTCTTTCTATTTTATAGATCCCTTTTTGTCTGATTTATAAGGATTGGCAGCATTGACGCTGTGGTTTTCTACTCAGCATCAGTTTGGCCAACTTACTCTATGAAGTTGCTGCCACCTCAACTCAATCACTTTCATTATTGATGATGTATCTCTAAGACGTAACATGGAGCTTATTGAATGTAATACTTATGGGCAAGTTGGAGTGTTTTAAAGCTGTTAACTGGTGATAATTTAATGTTTTAACGTATTTATTTACGATACTCTAGTTAATACATAACCTGTACTTTTTGCCAAAAAATCCCAACTTTTTCTTATAGCCCATGTATAACACACACTCTTGATTTTTGTGGTGTATAAGAATTAATTTTATAATTAGTGTATCGTCATGTCAAGTATTAACTAGAGTACATTAATAAATACATTAAAACATTAAATTATCACCAGTTAACAGTTTTGAAACACTTGGACTTGCCCATAAGTATTACTTTCAATAAACTCCAAATTACATCTTACAGGGATGTCATCAGTAATGTAAGCGATTGATGTTACAAAAGTACCCTATATACCTGAATATAAGACGAGGTTTTGTTCCAATTTTTATGACCGAAAAATCGCTAGTCGTCTTATAATCGCGCGGTGCATAATAGTTTCACTGACAGAGGAACCGAATGCAGAGTATAATCGAAATATTTGATTCTTAAAATCAATCGAAACAATCGATTATTAAAAGTAGTAGTAGAAATTGAATCGATTCAAATGTATTCAAATACAAATACTCTTTTGAATTTTATCCTATATATTATGCGCGTAGTGAAGCTGCGTGCGTCCGTGAGTATGAAGTCTCCCGTAATTAATTTGGCGTATTTCTCGAAAACCATTCGTCGTAAAAGATATGCGGTAAACGGCGTTTTGTTTCTACTGGTTATGGAAAAATATTTTCATTTGCTAAAGTGTCCCAGGTTTGAATCTAGGAGACAATTATATTTTCCCATAAGTTTACACAGGGTTTTTGATTTTTCAGACTGCAAGGTTTTTTTCCTTCATTCATTAAAATATGTAAACATAGACCGATTTTCTTCTTTTTTGCTTTATTCGACGGCTAAAGCTCTATACTATCTTATTCTTGCGATGTTCACATGTTACACGGTCAAATTTGTCAGAAATATGCATTCTTTTTCAAAATTTTGCGGATTTTTCGTACTCATTCCAGGCGTAACCAAGGAGACTCATTGTTGCCTCCGATTCATTTAAGGTCAATTAAACCTTCAAATAGACGAAAGAAAAGTGTTATTGTTATCTTCTCTTCATTGATAATCTAAATAACAGCTTGCATTGACGTCGCCTTTATAGTAGGTCCTGTAAGAAGTTAAAATCAGTCATTGATAGACACTTGAAGGAAAGCAACTATATATGCCAACTAACATTACAAAATTTCTTATTTCAATTGGTTCAGTGTTTATTAGTCAGTGGTATAATAAACCTCTGTCATTGTGTGATTAATAAATTTTTTCCTTTTATTAGGAGTTCAATATGGGGGGTCGTCTTATAATCAGAGTCGTCTTATATTCGGGTATATACGGTATATATAACTTCTTAACTGTACAAGGCAAATATTTAGAGACAGCACAAAATGAGAAGTTTAATAGGTGATGAAAAGTAGGGCGGAAAAGAAAGGAAAAGAAATAATAGATAAACAAGTTGAAAGTATAAAAAATATATATTCTTAAAAACCCATTTTAATTTATCTTAGTGTGCACAACTTTTCTCTCCAACAGAATGGAAACTTGTAGCAGGAATACGAGAGTTAGGCACGATGCGCATTGAGATGCAGGCGAGGCAGCGCAGGACAGGGCAGGTTTTTGTGTTTCGTAACTTTCAATAGAAAACCACACATTGCAGGGCAGGACAGCGCAGGCGCAGACCTGCCCTGCATGGGTTTGTACTCAAAGCACAGTTTCCTGCATCTGGTCGGCAGGTGGAGTCGTTGGCTTTCTATCTGTTGCACGCAGCTATCTCCTGCAATGGGTGAAGAACTGATGGAAAAGGTTCGATTTCATGGAGTTCTATACGATGCCTCACACGAATGAAGACGAAGCTGAAGGACAAGATATGGGAGGACATTGCTCGAGAGCTGAATTTTAACCTACAGTAAAAATCGAAAATTACGTTTATTTTCTTGGCCATTAAAAAATATTAACATTTCAACAAACATTTCATGGTTTAGGTACTTCTAAATGTGTTACAGTGCTGAAATTTTTTCTAATGGTATAATTTGCCAAATAACGAAAACGGGATTATGGAAATTTGAAAATGTTTATTTATTCAGCCGGTAAAAATTCATAGATGTTAAACAAATTGACCAATGTTTGTGTACATACTTTCGGTTGAGCTAGGGAACTGAAAATTATAAGAAAGTTAGGTAATAGTGTTACAGCAGTAATTAACATCGAAAATTACAATGAAATTTATTATTGAGTCTTAAAAATTCATAAAGTTTAAACAATTATATAATATAAAAATTTTGTTCTGTAAGGAATGCAAGATGGCCGACAGCTAAATTTAATTAGACCACTTGAAAATATGTTTTGTCAGTTAGTTAATTGTAAAAATGCTGAAATTTAAAAATGCTTGCAGAATACAGGTAAATCCCATTTTTCCGAAGTTGGTTAGGACCGAGTTCATTCCATAAAAAAGGATTTTCCGTAAAACCAGTATTTTGTGTAGTGCATACGTTTAATAAAGGTACACAGTACATATTAACCAGAAAAATAAAAATAACCATCATCAGTAAGTAGTTTTCAATCACAAAAGGTAGGTTTTTGTAGAATACAGTATATAAACAATAACATATTGTTAAATACCACTTATTCTTTAAAACATATTTTTATATTTCTGTCACCGTCCTTCAAAGTTCAAAACTACAAATTAAGGCACAAGCATGCCCTAAGAGCAACGCATCTAGACGAAAAATAGAAATAATTATTGTTTTGTAGTAAATAATTTATTTTTAAAGTAGTGCAATATAGTGAATGTACCATTTATATCCGAACCTTTTACACTCTGCTGGTGAAAAACTCAATTCTTGCTCATATCCACCGCTTCATTCTTCTGATTGTCAGCTGATAACGATGATTCACCCCTTGGGATGAGGCTATCCATCTGCTTAGAGCTTGATGCAGATTTCCTCCAACACTTTTGGATTGTTACAGGGGAAACACGATCCCATGCAGCTGCTAATTCGAATACAGCGTCTTTGATAGTGTATGCTTTCCGGAAAGTGTTGATATCACGAGCCCATTACACGTCTTCTATTAGACATTCCATGAAGTTACTCCTATAAAAGTTCTCCACTGTGCTTATCACTCCTAAATCTAATGGTTATATTAAACTGGTAACATTTGGTGGGAGAAAAACACCAAAGATGTTTCCATTCACCAGCATTTCTGAATCGGGATGTGCTCTACAATTGTCCAAAAGCAAAACAGCTTCAGGTAAGCCAATTTCATGAAAGCGCCTTTTATCTGGGGAACCATGCTGTTATCAAACCAATCTTGGCAAACTTCATGCGTCATCCAAGCATTTTTGTTGCTTTTGTATGTCACTGGCAAATGCTTAATATTTTTGAAAGCACGGGGATGAGCATGTTTACCGATAACTAGAGGTTTAAGATTATACTCAGCAGCATTCACACACAGCATCACAGTGATTCGGTCCTTTGCAAATCTTAAATCCTAGTGCCTGTTTTTCATTTCCCACAGTGTGGTTTGAGGCAGGCACCGCCAGAAGAGGCCCGTCTCATCTGTGTTGAATATTTGTTCTGCGGTCAAATTATAATTATAATAATTATTCTCTTGGAAAAGTTTTTGAAACTTTTCTGAATACTCCTTTGCACTTTCTTCATCAGCTGAGCACTTTTTCCCTGTCACTGCAAGTTACGGAATGCCATGTCTTTCTTTGAATCTATTGAGCCAACCGACGGAATATCCACAAGGCTCCTTGAGTCCCATCAGTACAGAAAACTGCTTGGCTTTCTTAATTATTATAGGTCCTAAGAGTGGCTTGGCTTCACTGCGCTGTTGTTTAAACCACTGAAATAATATTTCGTCCAAATCAGGATTCGTATCTTGCCGGACATACTTCCTTTTCGTACCTGAATTCGTAACCTCAGTTGCATAGAAGAACTTCATGATTTCATCTTTCTTGGCTTTGAGGTCGTATAAAGTGGTGGATCCAATTCCATATTCTCTAATTAATCTATTTGCCGTTTCACCTGCATCTAAAAGACGTAATATTTCCACTTTCTTTTGAACAGTTAGTTCCTTTTAGCTTCCTTTTCATAACAGGGAATGGTGATTTTTTGGAGGCTTTGGGTTAAAAAAGCTTAAATATTGTCACTAATTAACTGGGAATTATCGAGGTGCTTCAGTGAATAAATACATCTAGCGCCTCGACGTAAGTAGTGGAAAATCTTGAAACTAGAGGGTGTCAAGTTCAGCTATTATTAATATATTAATATTAATTAATATTCTCTATCAGCATCAGACTACATTGTCAGTGATTCAGTGTCAGTTAAAATTAATTATTATCTGTATCATCACTAATTAACAGGGAATTATCGAGGTGCTTCAGTGAACTGTTACCCGTGTATAACGTGCACCGCTACTTTATAACCTAAAAATTTGATCTTTAAACTGTGCATTATGCAGAGTATATACAGTAGTTATTTTATATAATAATAGCCGTCGTCCATTGGTTGGTTGGTCACGCTATGCAAACGCTAATAACTCGAGAAATAATAATGATAGAAACTCGAAATTTGGTAGGGATGCTTGATTAACACTTATTCAGAGAATGACAAATTTAAATCGCGAAAAAATTCCTTGGTTTGTCTCCAAGAGAGGCATTTCCATTTCCCATTACTTTACATGTAAAACGCGATTTTTCGACGTGCAGGCTTTTATTCATTTGGTAATTAAAATTAGAAGGAATTAATCTATGACCTTCGGAGTTGAACCATTTTGAAGAAAAAATTATAAAGTTTCTTATTCCGTTCATCTTTTTTCGTCCACAGTTCAAAATATTCCATGTTAAACGTTTAATTTGCATATTTTGTGGAAATCTTGCCATTTTAACGTGATTTTGCTATGTCGACCATTATCATTGTTACACCTCAAATTACTATTATTGTATACATCCTTCTTGGAATAAGCGTGCCTTGAGTGCTTCAATACGAGTGAATACGAGAGAGAGAGGAAGGAAGGGGAGAGATTGGCGTGTTTTGTGGAAAATAAATATATTAACGTAAATATAAAAAATTTTAAGTGTCATTTTAGAAAAATTGGAAATAAAAAGCATTCTTAAATTAAATGCTTTGAAAACCATACGTGCTTATGAATTTATATTGATATTCCTCGAATTCATTTCGTAATAATGGCCGAAGTTTGGAAACGAATATAAATTAAAATTCAATTAAAATTAAAAGAACATTTAAAACTGTTAACAGACAATTTTCAAAGAAACAACAGTGGATCTTTTAATGAATTGATTTGTTTTTATAAAAGGAATTTTGGTGCTTACTTAATACAGAGTAAGTTCTAAGGCTTATAATCCATTTAAATCTAATAACAGTGGCTATTATAGTTTAAAGAAAGAACTTTATTTATTCACTTTACAGAATGAATTACCGTATTCACCCGAATCCAAGACGACCCTGAATCTAAGACGACCCCCCATTTTGATGATTCCAAAAGAGAAAAAAGCTCAAATTGACCTTCATTACTACAAAAATTATAAATCTTGTGAAATATTTATTTTCTCTTATACTTTTCTTGATTGTCATTGTCTTTTAACATTTTAAAATCATAAGATCACATCACAAATAGAACCATTCAGGTTTTCAAACAAATTAAATGGTAGCATTCATTTTAAGATAACATTAAAAATAAAGTAAATACATTGAAAGAATATACTCATTTCAGGACAACAAAAAAACCAAGTGCTGCATAAAATCATTTTATTGTGTTAGTCATCATCACTGTCTATGCAACCTTCACTATTTTCCTCATGCTCACTATCTTTATCACTCTCAACTTCATCATCAGTCTCCCACAAAACATCATCCTCACTCCCATCCATGGCATTAGATAAGCAGCATTTCTTAAATCCTTTCACTATTACTTTTGCATTTATTTGTTTCCACGATGCCTTGATCCATTGGCAGAGCATTGCAACTTCAGGTTTCTTAAGATTTCCTTTTGGTGTTAAAGTGTGAGTTCCACTCTGTAACCACTCAGAATACAAAACCTTTAAATTATTTTTAAAACACTTATTGACAGCAACATCTAAAACTTGAAGTTGCGATGTCATTCCTCCAGGTATTACAATAAGATCAATATTCATCGCACTCATTATGTTTTTAATTTCAGGAGATAAGTGTCCTTGAATGCATCCAGTGAAAGCATTGCTCTTTGTTTCAGTAAAGCTCCTGGCCGTCTATTCCACACCACATGTAACCAATCTCTCATTAGTTCTTTAGTCATCCACCCCTTTTCTTGACACCTATTATTCCACTTGGCAAATGTTTCTTAGGCATTGTTTTCCGCTTTAGAATCACATATGGTGGTAATTTAGTCCCATCTGCTAAAACCGCCAACATTACCGTGACTCGCATTTTTTCGTTGCCTGTAGTTTTAATTAGGACGGACTTCGCACCTTTTTCGTTCACAGTATAATTAGATGGCATGTAGAAGAAAACCGGAGTTTCATCGGCATTTCCTATTTGGCTCAAAAGGTAATTATTGGTTTTTCTAAGTCCAATTACGTATTTCTGGTAAGCGAGAAGTTTTTCAACATAGTCTTCTGACAAGACAATTTCTGACACAGCGAAGTTCGTCGCTGTAAAAAATTATTTCGTCGCATCATTCTCACGCACCAACTTCTGCTGGCCTTAAATTCTTGCAATGATATATTAAGTCCTCTAGTAATTTCATTAGCTTTAAGTATAATACTTTCAGTCGAAACGGGCATACCGTTCTTCCTCATGGTGCGCACAAACTTGACTACTTCTTCTTCAATGCCATGAAATCGGCCTAATTTTGGACCACTGAGCGACTTCCTTGTGGCTTTGGCTTTTTCTAGTTCCTGTTTTGCGAGTTTCCATCGACGCACATTTGCCTCAGATACACCGAACTTTCTACTCGCATCACAGTTATTAGTTTTTTGGCGTAATTTATCACGATCAGCTTAAAATTTGTATCTTAGCTCCGTCTAATTCCTTTGTTAACTTTCCCTTTGCACTCGTGCCACGTACTTCAACATGATCTGTCGTTTTAACTTAAGGGTTGTGCATTTAAATCAAGAATGCACAACTCAAAATTACTGTCACACTTAGTGAATCGCGGTGCGTCGTTTGAAAGGGGAATCCCAATGATTTCCGCTCTCATTTGTTTTGACATTGCGGTTACCATTACGTGGAAGATGAAAGTACGTCGTCTGTGTTATGATCGTCGACGATGATTATTAGTCTAAATAATTATTATTTCCGTCATGTTATTGTTATTACTATTTGTTTATTTCACTTCTTTATGTACGTACTTGAATTTGCTGTTGGGAATTGTTTACTGTAATATACCATTTGTTGTAAAAACCATTGATTAATTGCTTAAATATACTTCGTATTCGAATGTAAGACGACTCTTGATATTTACAGCTGAAAATTTGGAAAAAAAGGTCGTCCTAGAATCAGGTGAATACCGTAATTTTAGGCTAGCATTGCCTATTATAAAAGGAGTTACTTTGGAATTTACAGTATGTAAAGTGGAAGTTGTACTGAATTGACTCAAGTACATATATTTCAAAGCAAAAACCAATTTAAAACTATTGATAGTTGTTGTTTTGGAAACTGAGAAGTCCAGAGTGGTGAGCAGACGCTAAACAATATTCAGGTACATTTTATTCCAAAATAAAGTATTATCAGACGCAATTGAAGATTGAACAAATTTTTTTGTTACCGGAATTCTGCTTATTTCATGAAATTGAAATGCTAATGCATTAATCCATTAAAATCTCTTAAGAGTGGCTATTTTAGTTGAAAGAAATATATGTACCTGGTACTTTTATTCACTTTTCAGAATGAATGAATTCTAGGTTAACATTGCGTATTATAAAAGGATTTTCTTTGGAATAAGAAGTTTGTTATGTGGTTATTTTAACTGAATTGAATCAAGTTCTCTTCTAAGTTTGAAATCCATTTAAAACTGGTGAAAGTGGTTGTTTCGGAAAATGAGAAGGCAAGAGTGCTGAGCAGACGATAAACGATATTGAGGTACATTATATTCCAAAATCTATTTAAAGTATTATCAGAGGCAATTGAAGATTGAACCAATTTTTTGGAACCAGAATTCTGCTTCTTTAATGAAATTGAAATCCTAATGCTATAATCAATTTAAAACTAATAACAATGGCTATTTTAGTAGAAAGAAAGGTACTATTTTATTCACAAGGAATTTCTGTGAGATTTTAGTTAATTAATTAAAACAGACTTATAATATAGAAATATTCGATGGTTAAAACAGTGCACAATTTTATTCTTGCGATTTTTACGTGTTGCATTGACAAAAATTTAGGTTCATTAAACCTGTTGAATTTCAGCGGGCACTTATGCTAGTAATAAAATAATATTGTGTTGCTGAAGATTTCCAGATTTTTTATGCTTTGTTATTTTTTATAAAGCCTTTTAGTGACAACATCAGCAGACCAAACAGCTCGTGTTTGGTCTACATCCGATTTCACCATGCAGCAAGAACTCCGTTGTGATGCTCAGCGCTGGGTGTGGGATGCTGCCTTTAGTGCCGATTCTCAGTATCTTCTTACAGGTGAGATTATCTCTATTTTCATGCCCAAGTGTGGTCCTTCATATATTTGAATGTGAGAGCTGTGGAGTGGCCGAGGTTGACAGTCTGTTGCATTCAGACTTCCTTTGCACTGAAGTGGCTCTGTAAAATTGGAATTGCACGTGCCAACTCTTCCTTTTTTTTGTCGCAGCATCTTCCGATGGAGCTGCTCGTCTGTGGAATGTTCAAACTGGAGCTGTTGAGAGGGAATATAATGGACACCAAAAGGCAGTCACAGCATTGGCATTTAGAGATGAAATTTTGAAAGAATAAATATAACTTTAGGGCATATATGTGAATTGTTTTTCGTATTTTGTACAAACGTTCACTCATTTCACTAACCCTTGTGCCAATTAATTTGTGTGTCTTTGTGGACGTGCTTTACTTTACGAGGGTAGATCTATAAGTAGTCAGAATTTTGTTGTATTTATTATATTATTTGTTGTCAATGAAAACAATCTTCATGGCAACTGAAATAAACAAGATCTATTAAAAATACATGCCGTATATACCCGCATATAAAACGCACCTGCGTATAACACGCAGGGAGGTTTTTGGCACCATATTCTGTGATTTTTTATATACCCGTGTATAGCATGCATATGTTTCTAGAATTCAATTTCTATCACATATTTATCATTCAATGGCAAAATTATTCGTTATATTGTCAGTATCATTGAGATAAGTAAATTTATAAAAAATATACATACTATACTAACAATAAGTAAGACAGCACTTCACTCAAGTCAGTTATAAAAAATTGCTATTTTAGAAAAGAGCTGCTACATAGTTTAACAGTTTCCCAGTGTAAAGACGACAGTTTTAATTATCAGTTGAAGCAGAATATATCATTGCAGTTCAACTACACTTCGAACCCATCGGTGGAAGTCGACTGGCACCGTTATTTGATATAGCTAACACCGTCATTCGCACATTAGTCACCAAGGTAAATTTAATCACAAGGAAATTACTGTGTATCAATAAAATGTTTTCCTTTATATTACATTTGAAAGCCATGTTTCAGTATTGAAAGAGCGCTTTAACAGGCATCTACAAGCAAATTATCAAAACCAAGTATAAGCTGAATCTGGGTGACGGCGTGAGATTTTAATGAAAGTATACGCACTTCTTCAATTCTCGGCATTGGTATTTCAACTTTTGCCAGAAAATTTTTTTTAGAAAATTCAATGGAACCAAGGGCAGTTACAGGTAAACTTCATTCTTTTTAATTACAAATAAATCCTAGTTAATACTGTAACTATGAATCGGGAACGTTAATCGCAAGTGTAGCAATTGTATAATACGTATACATGCACATATGACATGACCTTTCATCCTCTCTTTGTAACAGCAAATAATTGATTTCTGTTTACCCTACCCTTATTTATGACAGACTAGCTGAAAGTACCCGGCGATGCCCGGGTTATGCCAGACGTCTTTGGCGACTAAAATTATGTGATAGTTTTCCGGTAGAACACATTAATATTTACATATTGTTTCATTGTAAATACGATTATTATTCTCAGACTAATTTCTATAACAGATATCCTTTAAGTAGTAATTAAAAGATTCCACCTTTTCCTAATTATTCCTTTAAGCAACAGTTGTCTATAACAGATATCCTTTAAGTAGTAATTAAAAGATTCCACCTTTTGGTAATTATTCCTTTAAGCAACAATTATATATGTTTATACATGATGATTTTGTATGTATTGTACCATCAATTATTATATTATATGAAACTGAAATGTATATTAATAGAAATTTTAATGTGAACTGACACCAATAAACTTGATTCAAATTACGTATTCCGATTTATCTGACAGGTACTGGGTTTCATTAAAAGACATTCCTTACAGTAGGTTATTGATAAACATACGAAAGAAACAAACATGTCATTTACCATGGCAACGTGACGTCAAATCGTGTTCTAGATAATAAGGCTGAAATTAATGATTATAATATAAATATGAGGTGTCAAACGCACCATATCTTATATAATAAAAGTGAATGTCTGTCCGTGTGTTCCTTATACATTCCCACGCCCTTTGAGCTATCGGGACCAAACTTTGCAAATTGACTTCATATGACTCTACGAGTAACATAGGGTATCTGGGATTTCCAGAATCAACCCGGGTTCGATTCCAGGAGACAATTTTATTTTCCCATAAGTTTACACGGGATTTTCAATTTTTCAAAGTGCAAGGTTTTTTTCCTTCATTCGTTAAAATACGTATGGTCCGATTTTCTTCGTTTTTTGCTTTATTCGACAGCTAAAACTCTATACTATCTTATTCTTGTGATGTTTACATGTTACACGGTGGAATCATTCAGAAATACGCAATTGTTTTCGAAATTTTACGGATATTTCGTACTCTATCCGGACGTTGTCAAGGCGACCGTAATTGTTGCCTCCGATTCAATTAATGCCAATTAAACCTTCAAATATGTGAAAGAATAGCAGTATTTGCTTCGAACTGTTGTTTAAGCATCGAAATTAATGATATATAGCAACGTACATAGTTAAGGATAATTATTCTGTTGACTACATATGGGAAGCGTTTATAACGACAATTCATCGTGTGTATGCTGGAATCTTACCTTTTAGTAAGTAAAACCTTGATATTATACATCTGTAATGCTTACTAACGCATATTTATAATAGTCTCCATAGGAGTCACTCAACATAAGTTTGTGGTTGTGAATAAAACATCTAATCTATACAAGTTTTTCTAGGACGCCAACATTTCCCCAGAAAGTGACAAATGCTTCTTTGGTTCGTAAATGACACACATACCGCACAGCAATATATGGGGCATTTGCTGTAATTAGAAGGTAAGTATGCTTTATTAAATATTCGATCCCATTTGGAATGTTCTTACAAGTGAAAATTCTTAAGATTTATGGATTACAGTGTAAAGGCAACTTTCTCTTGGTCACTTGGTTACGTGTCTGGCATAACCCGGGCATCGCCGGATACTTTCAGCTAGTAAAACATAAAATCAAAAAAGTTAGAACATGATTATGAAAAACTTAAACGATGGTAATTATGTTTAGAATTTCTTCTAAAAATATTCTTTACGTAATTATGATAGAATCACATGTTTTTTATACGTGAGAGTAATAGGATTTCGAGTTTAACAATGTAATCGGTTGGCAAGGCAACTTCACGTTAAAAACGCTAAATTTTGTCAAAATATGATATTAAAACATTAAATTCGAAAGATTTAGATTTGAAAGCGATAAAAGATGATAAGAATAAGAAACTGCATTTATTTTTCTTTAATACATTCCAAGTCCGAAAATCGTAGGTCAAATATGCGAATTTTAATAAGCGAAATAAAATAAGGTTGCAGGTCGAAATATCGATTTTTCCATGTTATCTTATAAGGAATGGAAATCATTCTCGGGAATCGAACCCGGATCGATTTTGGATAGTTTTTTTTGTAAATGGCTTCTACTCTAAGAACTGAACATTCCTACCAAATGTCAATCTTCTAGCTACTCGGAAAGTTTGTTAAAAATAGCATTACAGAGTTTCCCACTGACGACAACGAAGTCATTTTTATATACACAAAAACTCGTTTAATACGTATTTGAGGGGACCGACTCATTGCTTCGTTATAATCGTGACTACGTTATATACGAGAAACATGGTTTTTGGCCTATACATCCCATATAACACGTATACACATACAGTAAAAGCTGTGCTATCCGGCTATTTAGAACCGGCCAGCCTTAGATACCGGCAATTACACAAATACAATTCATTTTGTATTTCTTTTTCTATTTTTATGAATTTTTGTGTGAATTGTATATGTGTAACTTCCACTTTAAAATTTCTTAAAATATAAGATGTATATATTACGTATTTACTCCGTATACTTCTGTGGCTGCCGAGTAAGCATGGCGTTTTTGGTTACGTAAGCCATTTGCATTGTCCAGATGTTTTGGTGTACTTCTACAATTTCCAGTTTTATCACTTTTTATTATTTAAAAAATTACCCATCCATTGAATATGGCATCAAAATAAATACCTAAAAGCAAGGAACAGGAGAGAAAAGTTTGGTTTAACGCTAACACAAAAGCTGGAGCTGATCAAACAAATTGAAAAAGGAAAGAATAGAGCAGCCATAGCAAAAGACTTCAACATCGGATCTTCCACGCTCTACGATATCAAGGCTCATAAGGCTAAATTAATGAAATTTGCGTCATCTTCTGAGACGAGTAAATCAATTAATAAACATCATACGCTTCATAAGCCAAAAATGGAGGAACTGGATAAAATATTATATGAGTGATTTTCACAGAAATGTTCAGAAGAATTAAATAATTTTGTCCTTTTCTAATAGAGTAAATAAAGATAAATAAGAAAGATATAATCCAATAAATTCAATTTTGGGAACAGGTTCACTGCCGTAATCCCCAAACTTCCCGGACGCCCTGAACTTTTCAATAGTCTTTTTGTTTTGCATGTAAGCGTAGCAACGTATTAAATAAGAATGGGTAAATAGTGTCTATATCTAACTATGTGTGGAAGAATTAAAATGGAAAGTGTAAACCCCATGCATAGTTATGTTTGGGGAGTACGATAGTGAACCTAACCTAAACCCAATTTTGTTTGGTTATTGCTAAAGTTGCGATGTCAAAATCAAAAAATGCTCTCCTAACCGGCTATTTCTCCTAATCGGCTTTCCACAATCCCCAAGATAGCCGGATAACACATTTTACTGTATTTGCAGTGAGTCGACTTCAATGCCGCACTTATATATGCAAAGAGATGCTTATCAACTTCGCGGCATGTAAAATGTTCGACTGCTATTACATATGATTTTTTAAATGGTAAATTAATATTATTATTATGGTCATTACATAAACATTTCACATTTTTAATATCAATTTCAAAACAAAGGGAGTGTGGAAATTCGTATGGAAGGGGTAGATGGAGGAAGGGGACCTCTATGAACAAGTGCGCGGTAAACGGGCAGAATCTATTCATTACTTATCGCTCTGCTCGCCAAAATTCGTTATATATGGGGCATTTTTTGCCACAGGACCAAACATTTGTTCGTTACAGCTGGGAATTCGTAAAATGCGTGTTCGTTACATCCGAGAAATTTTACCAATGCACTTATGGATAAGTTCAAGGGACCGAGACATTTCTTCGTTATAGCCGAGATTTCGTTTTAGGCATGATCGTTATAAACGAGTTTTACTGTATTAGATAAAATGAAAGTTCCGAGGCAAAGTTACACTGCCAAATTTAAGCTACATGTATGCCAGTATGCCAAGGAACATGGAAATCGAGCTGCAGAGCGAGAATTTGGACCGAATGAATGTGTCATCAGACACTGGAGGAAATCTGAGGAAAATATCAAAAAGATGCCTAAAATGGAAAGGGTTGAATGCAATGGGAAACTTTACCACCCTAACTTGGAAAAACGTCTGATGCGATGAGTTATGGACACAAGGAGGGACTGCCTTGACAGTCGTTTGTGTTCAAGCTTTGCGATTATCCAACCAACTCAAAATCAAGGACTTCAAAGCATCCTTGCATTGGTGTCATCGTTTCTACAAGAGGAATAACTTATCAATCTGCTGACACACAACAATAAGTTAGCATTTGCTGGAGGATCACGAAGAGCAACTGCTAAATATCAGGCCTATGTAATTAAATTATTGAAGGAACATAATTTTCCATTGAGCCAAATGGGAAATGCCACTTACATTCGAAATACCATCAGAAACTATGGTAAATGAGACAGGCGCATAAACTGTTCAGACGAGAGGAACAGGAAATGAAAGGAACAGATTCACGGTTATGCTGGCATGTATGGCAGAGGGGACAAAACTGCCTTCGTATGTCATATTCAAGCAGAAAACTCTGCCTAAAGGCAAGTTACCTCCTGGCATCATAATAAGAGCGCAAGAGAAAGGTTGGTTCGATGAAAAAATCACCGATGACTGGATAGAGACAGTATGGAAAAGAAGACCTGGTGGAATGCTGAAACAGAGATCATTGTTAATCCTAGACGTGTTTAGTTGCCATACTCGGCCTGAAGTAAAGAGGATGCTACAAGATATAAACACAAACCTTGTGATTATTCCTGGTGGAATGACATCAATTCTGCAACCAATTGATGTTGCTGTAAACAAGCCTTTGAAACAATGATGAAGTAAAAGTGGTCCAAATGGATGGTTAATGAAGAAAGTAGATATCATCACCATCTGCCAGTGGATTGTGGAAGCCTGGAATGAGTTTCCCACAGCCACTATAGTGAAAGGTTTTAAGAAATGTTGCATCAGCTTATATGGCATGGAAGACGACTTGCTGTGGGAGGATGATAACAACAACACCATGGAGAACGCAACGTTATCTTCCGCGGAAGATGATTCTGATAACATCGCTGATGAATGAGGCAGTGATCAAGAATTTTTTGGATTTTGCGATGTTTAATACTGTTCTTTATTATTTTTAGTTCATTTGAAATATCGTCCATTGTACATCAAGTATAATTATTTAATAAATTTGGCATTTTTGTTCTTTAATTTCTGTTTTCCGTTCTAGTTATTACTGAGAAGATGCATGAGAATACCATCATAACCTTTAATGTCATCCCAATATCAAGCGGATGTATAACTGTGGACGTTTTCTAACATTGGTCCATCATTATAAATACCCTGGTAAATATACAACCTTGTATAAGGCGCACCCTGCTTTTTAGCCAGAATTTGTAGGGAAAAAAGTGCTGTTATACATGGGTATATACAGTAAATACGTTTAATTTCCTTTTGTGTGTGCACAACATAATAAATGAAATGAGATAGATTCTCTGCTATGGAGAAATAAATTTATGTATATGCAGTGCTTTTTTTGTGACGGTATGTGTCTGTACGGCATACCAGCACCTTTTTTCAGAGTGATGTTGACCCATGTCTAATTTCGATACATTTTCATTTTTTTAATTCTTGAAAACTTAAAGTAATGAACAGATTCTATAAATGTTAAACATTTTGATTTTTATTATCAACCTTGTTATTAAAAGTTTATCACAAATTCAATAGAGAAGGGAGAGAGGGTGCAGGAAGAGGTGGATGGGTGATTAGAGTACCAGCACCTCTTTTTTTTTTACAAATAAAGCACTGAGTACAGTATATTAGTTTTCATTTAGAGAGTAAAAAGCAAAAAAGTTAAGAAGAATGGATAATTTACGACAAAGGATTGAACTTGAACATAAAAAGCTCAAGTGAGGTATGTTTTCAATCATTATTGATTGCTTCATTTATATCTTTGAATGTATAAAAAATGGCAAGCTGAAACTTTTAGTGTACATTTCCATTTACTCTTGAAAAGTTTTTGTTTTGAAAACTTTACAGAGATGGACAGGGAAACATTCAAAATTTTAATACAAAATTGATTCCTTTCTATACTTAATGTCATTTTGGATACATCAGTTATCCAAAAAGGTACATTTTTTTAAATACATACATATATACATATACAGGGTGTCCCAGAATTCATGGATACGAAACCAACCGTGCGACTTCTTATGGTATTTTAAGACGAAAATGTTCTTTGTCAAAATTTTGGCAGGCGCATATTTTCCTCAGAAAACATGTTTAAAGATAAACGCAAATTGGCAACAGTGTACGAAGGAGAGCTGCGTTACATTCATAACATCAGGTCAACAAAGTATCATCCGTCTTCTTCTTGTAGCTCAGTGGGAGAATTCATGTTTTGCATGCGAATGGTTCAGGGTTCAATTTCCTACCGATACACTTTTTTTTTTTTTTTCATTTTCATTTAATGCCTGCTTTACTTTTGTAATCTTTAACTTGTTTGATTTATTATTATTATTTCATTTGGATATTTGCTTTTTTACAAGGTGCGATCAAGAAGTTCCCGGACTGGGCGCGTGGAGTACTAACTGGACATAGTACGGACTTGGGCTGCTAGGTAGCGCTAAAGAGCTTCATTGTGAAGCAGTGTTCCGAGTGTCACATTGATACACGCAAGCGTTTTTTTTCACGAGCGTTTTTATGTGTTAGTGTTAGTGGTGTTCTGCGATTTTACGAGAAGAGAAATTGCAGACTTGAAGGAGCGGCACTGGGATGTCTGCTGTTTGGTTTCTGGGTCGTAGCCATAAACCCAGCTTTCATCACCAGTGATGACCTTGGAAAGGAAGTTTCGGTCATTTCTGACCCGTTCCTGGAGGTCCCTGCACACAGTGAACCGGTGTTGCCTCTGGTCCTGGGTCAGCAAGCATGAATTTGGCAGCGATCCACCTCATGTTGACTTCCTCCGTGAGAATGCGTTGGCGTATACCGAACGATAGGCCAACGATACTGCAGATGTTGTTGATCGTTCGCCGACGGTCCTCGTGGATGGCCCGACGCACTTTTTCAACATTTTCTTCGGTTCTGCTGGTTGAGGGCCGACCAGAACGTTCAGAATCCTCAACAGACATTTGCCCACTCAAAAGTCTGGGTTCTGCCCATGGCGTCATCACCAAATGCTTGTTTAAGCATTTCGTGGGTCTCCGATGCGGTTTTGCAGAGTTTGAAGCAAAACTTTATGCACGTGCGCTGCTCTTTCAAGTCTTGTATTTTTATTCTTTTAGACAGAGTTTTTATGAACTTGGCATGTAACTGAAAAATTGCAATTTTATCTACACTATAGTATTATCATGACAATAATGCAACGCAATGCAATACAATAGGCTAACAGTTATTGATAAAAACAAAGATATGGCAAAAATTGCATGAAAAATGTTATTTCAAATTAGAGTAGCTGCTCGAAATTGTTCCCGTTTGCAGCAATACACACTTCTGCACCTCTGATTACTTCTGCACCTCTGATTACTTCTGCATGAACACCCTGCAACATTTCCGCTTTAACTGTTGCAACACCAGCGTGAAGACGAGCTACCACTTTGAACAGGTCCTCTGGTTGGTTTCTACCATACACAATGGATTTTAGATGGCCCCACAGAAAGAAGTCGAGGGGGTTAAGAACAGGAGATCTAGTGGGCCATCGAATGGGGCCATTGCGCTTTACGAAAGTAAAGCAGTCATTGAATGAAAATGAAAAAAAAGTGTATTGATAGGGAATTGAACCCGAGAAGAGCAAGTGTTTATTTTAGAGAGTTATTTTTCAGTGAAATCATTTAGACAGTGCCAGGAGGCCTTCAGAAGAAAGTTCCCAAATAGACCACTGCAAAATAAGAGGTGTACCAGGATATCATTCAGCAATTCTTTGAAGAGGGAGAAAGATGTTGCTGGTTGCAGCAGGACTGAGTCACAGCCCACACTTCCCGTGCATCAATTCTTTGATGATCGCATTGTTTCAAGGGGCTTGTAGCCCTGATTTAACACCTGCAGATTTTTTTCTTGTGGGGTTTCTTGAAAGGCGTTTACCAACCCAGCCCACATAACATTGATGAATGAAAGAGAAACATTGAAGCCTGTATTCATTCAATGGACCAAGCAACTCTGCTCCGTGCTGCATGAAACACATTAAAGCAAGCAACTGCCTGTCTTGAACAGCAAGGAGGACACTTGGAGAATTTTTTGTAGACAACTACAGACTGTTCAGTGTTATTACATTGTTGTTGTAGTGATTTACAGGACTTTGTAATGCAATTAAATATTTAGATAAACTAGTGGGTTGCTTTTGAAATGGATGACCCTGTGTGTGTGTGTACACTCATTTCCAAAAGTCAAGCGACACGGCTCGGTCACGCCACACATAGTCCGGAGCTGAAAGTTCCGAGTGTGTTGGTACCCATTGCTTCAGGGGCAGCAGGAGAGGGGAATGATAGTGAGGGGAGGAAAGAGCGAGGAGGTGAGTTTCGAAGCCTGGGTTGGCGTGCTGGAAGAAACGAACGGAATCAGAGCCTATGAGACAAAACCCATTCAACAGTGCGAGGGCATCCAATCCAACTCGGAAAAAAGGACTGTCTCGGTGGTTGCCTTCGCATGCAAAGGGTAACAAGAAAACCTCAGAGAGAAGGAGGCGTGTAAACGGTTCGAAGTCCACAGTGATGTCTTACAATGGGATAGGGAAACATAAATGAATATGCCGCGGCTAGAAAGCACTTTCGGAAAAGATGCAATATTTTCATCTTTGTGAGCGTTATTAATGCGAAATGCTAGGCTGCACTTCACTTCGGAAAGCGTAAAAAATCATCAATGGGTCAAGGGCAAAAATTATATAATACTCAATAAATTAGGATAACAAAAATGAGAGCTGTTGATTTAGTGGAGATCCTGAATGACCATCTTCTGCCTATGTCAGACAGATAGTGCCAGATGGCGAAGTGGTAGTAATACAAGATAATTAATTCATCGTTAGATACGACCGGTGTTACTCGACAATTTTTTTGACCAGAACTGGATTATCAATGTTCTGCCCTGGCCAGCTCGCTTGCCGGATATGAATCCCACTGAGAACTTATTTGGTATAATGGTGAATGAGTGGACGGAAGGAAAGTTCAGGACGGCAGCCGCTCTTGAAGAGAATGTTATGGAACTCTGGGGCTCAATCGGACGACGGCCACAAATATGTGAAAATTTAGTACGGCTCATTAACCGTCGAATGCAAGGAGTGATCGACTCAGGCTGAGACTTCACTAAATACTAAAATAAAACACTAAATAATCTTTCATTGTTTTCATTGCCTATTAAATGCTGCTAGAATAAAATTTTTATTCGAAAGTTTAAATAAAGTCAATATAAAATGTATCCACTATCTGTGAGAAAAGTGCTACATGTGATAGATTGCCATTTATTAGAGTTTTGGTAAAACTGATTGGATAAAGGATATAAATACTTCCTAATGTTCTCCCGAAAAAGCAATTTTCGTGCTGACAATTTCTTGACGCTTTAGTGATACAGTACGGTGGAATAAAAATTTTATTCCGACGAGCGAGCTGGCCAGGGCAGGACATTGATATTCCAGTTCTGGTCAAAAAAATTGTCGAGTTACACCGGCCGTAACTAAGGCCGAATTATCTTGTATTACTACCACGTCTTCGCCGTCTGGCACTATCTGTCTGACATAGGCAGAAGATGCTCATTCAGTATCTCCACTAAATCAACAGCTCTCATTTTTGTTATCCTAATTTATTGAGTATTATATAATTTTTGCCCTTGACCCATTGATGATTTTTTACGCTTTCCGAAGTGAAGTGCAGCCTAGCATTTCGCATTAATAACGCTCACAAAGATGAAAATATTGCATCTTTTCCGAAAGTGCTTTCTAGACGCGGAATATTCTTCACGTTCCCCTCTCTTCGAACCGTTTACACGCCTCCTTCTCTCGGAGGTTTTCTTGTTACCCTTGGCATGCGAAGGCAACCTCTCAGAGAGTCCTTTTTTCCGAGTTGGATTGGATGCTCTCGCACTGTTGAATGGCGTTTGTCTCGTAGGCTCTGATTCCGTTCGTTTCTCCCTGCAAGCCTACCCAGGCTTCGAAACCCACCTCCTCAGTCTTCCACCCCTCCCTATCATTCCCCTCTCCTGCTTCCCCTCAAGCAATGGATACCAACATACTCGGAACTTTCAGCTCCGGCCTATGTGTGGCGTGACCGAGCCGTGTCGCTTGACTTTTGGAAATGACTGTATATATACATACACACATATATATATACACACACAGTAAAAACTCATTTTAATGTCACCCGTTTTTCCGACAAACTCGCTCTAACAGCATATTTGGTAAAATTACATTTTCCAATTGTCTAACAGATGTCGCCACAGTCATGACTGACCTCCTGTAATCTTAACCTCATATTGTAAGTAGTTCCTCTTCTCTTTCAAGGTGTCAACATTCTTGACGTAATGCATAATAATAATAATGTCATTAAAGTTATTTTATAAACATTTTAAGATTCCCTAAAGAACATGAGTAGTAGTAGAAAGCACTGGAAGTGAATGGTGCTGACTTTACGACAGAAAATTGACATTGCCGACATCTGAATAATGGAGTATTAATGAATGAGTACAAAAGAAACTCATCTACAATATGTGACAGTAAAGCAAGAAAACAGTAACTTTAAAAATTTTTTCTGACTGAGACAAATAAAAATATCCAAAAACATAAAAAGTTAAGGAAAGCTAGAAGAGTTGGATGCAGTATTATACGAGTGGTTTAACCCTCTAAAGCCTAGCGATGCCGTAAGGCATCAGCGTGCAAGGGGAGGCTTATCCTCCTGTCAAATTTTATTGAGGTGCCTGACACATCATCTGGAACTGAAATGTTTCCCTAAAGGAAGTTCCTAATATGTACCATTATCTTTCCCCAAGCCTTCTGTCCGTTGTTGCTGTGCAGTTGACAAGTGAAGTCACGAGTAGTTTTGAAGAATCGGAAATGGCCGCACATTCAAAATAAGTTATACAGGTGAGCCCCGCTTAATGCGGCCCCGACCAACACAGATTCGTTATAACGCGGATTTTATTTCAAATTACAAAATTTTTTAAAACATAGATATCTTATGCACAGTGTGACTACAGTCTAATATCTTATGACTTTTTAAATTTCGCACTAATCAAATTTCATGAAGTATCCTAAATATTGTGATGTTTCAGCAGTGTTGCATAATATTACATCATCTGGTGGCCAATTTCACTCTTTTCCCTGTAAATTTCATGGGTCTAACACAAAAAATATATCTCCTAAGGCGGAAAACATTTGAAAAAATGAAATACAAATATGATTCATGTTTCTTTGGCATCATTGGATCGTAAAGAATGTTTTTGATGATTTATATTTTTTAAATTATAATTTTTGACAATTACTTATTACAATTATTACAATTTATCGTATTAACATGTTATTATAAATAATAATAAAACAATAACACTACACATAAAAAAATTATATAATTTTGATATACAGGTGAGCCCCGCTTAACACGGGGGATGCATTCCTGAGGTCTCCACGTTAAGCGAAAATTCGCGTTCACTGGGGCACCATAACCTTTAGGCGCCCAGAGGGAAGTAACTTCCCAATGGTATTTTTGGACCCATATTCAATGTAAAACATATATCTACTGGACTTTTAGAATGTAATTTATTAAACAAACTATAAAGTTACCTGGTAAACAATAAGACAAAAAGGCTTTTTTGCTGTAAACGTACATAATTTAAAAATATTTCTCAGAACACCTACGAAGTTTCATTTTAAAAGAGTCCAGGATCGACTGCTTAGCTTTTTTTCGCTTACTACTTAAAACTTGTTGGTAGCATTCAAATAGTCCGTCGCAGTCCCACTTCACAGCACTCACACCTGTGAAGTCACTGTGCTCCTCCAACAAAGTCATGAACTGATCGACGATGCTCTTGCAGCTCCGTGTATAGATCAAACCCATAGTAGTGCGTGTCTGTTGTTAATTTTTCTCAGAATTTGCGAGGTTGTTAAATTTTTAGAAAATATGAAAATTTATTGATTTTGTCCATTCAAGTACATTTTGCCCTATCTATCAGTCAATTACCAACAGTAATATATTATGAACCGAACACCTGTTAAGCTAGCAGAACGGTATTACTAAACTAGAGCGATATGGTGCCCCTAGCATATAGGCCTCCTGCCATCATTTTCCAAAATTCCTAACCTCCCTTTTTTTAATTTTTTCCAGATCAACACTGATTATATATTATTATACATTATATGCATTCAAACATTAAGATCCCTCTGTGCGTATCACGTGTTATGTTCTAAAAGTCATGTAGAAATATGTTTTACATTGAATGTGTCCAAAAATACCATTTGGGAAGTTATTTCCCCCTGGGCGCCTAAAGGTTATGGTGCAAAGAGATAATTGCGTTCTCAAAGATTGCCCTATAGCCTCTTTTAATTAAAGAGTTCAAAACAGAAAGAAATGGAGAACATACGACTATCACGTGGGCATACAAAAATGTGTTATAATCATGTGCTGGGTAGATAATTCTGTGGTTACAATCATGTTGTCATGCCATGGTGTAAATCCCGTAAAAAATATGTAGAGGTATTCTTCAACTGAAAAGAAAAGAATGCGTGGTACCGACTGAATGGATGAAACATCTTGATGCATAGAATTGGTACAGGCAGTCCCCTACTTTCATACATAATGTGTTCCTGAAAACGTGTACGAAAGTTGAATGTATGAAAGTCGAACAATAGACTTACATGTTATAATGGGGGTTCCGTTCCCAGAGAGCCAAAAAATATTATAAAATCTCTAATTATGGTACAGGGTGTCCATAAAGTTCCTATCTATTTTGGTGAAATAATTAAAATGTTATTAATTTTGTTCCAGAAACCCTTAGAATGAATACAGAGGAGCGTGTGACAGTAGTAATTTGGCGAATCCAGGGAAAGAAATGCAATGAAATCAGAGAGACGAGTTTAGAAGGAGATTTCATAAGGCGGGGCCAACAGACAAGACAATACGTGAATTGGTGAACAAATTTAAACGAACGGGATCTGCGAATGATGAAGCAAGATATGGACGACCGCGTATGTCAGAGCGTAACGTGAACGCAGTACGCCGAATTATCACTGAGGAGCCACGTACGTCCGTTCGTGCAGCATCACACAGACTCAGCCTCCCTGTCCTTCACCTGTCCTTCATTGCATTTCTTTCCCCTTGGTTCGCCAAATTACTACTGTCACACGCTCCTCTGTATTCATTCTAAGGATTTCTGGAACAAAATTAATAAAATTTTAATTATTTCACCAAAATAGATAGGAACTTTATGGACACCCTATATAAATTATTATTATTACAAAAACATTACAAATAGGCTGTTGGCCAGGTGGCAATGTATATACAAGCTTTATAAAGTTTGACATAAATTCAACAGTTTAAAATAAACAAGTTTAAAAAATTTCCTCAGTGACCCTCAACCTTTTTTTTAATAACTGGGAGTTTGGAAAGGGATTTAAAATTCCTTTGGGGAGGTCATTCCACTCTCTTGCTGTTCTTTGTACAAACGAATATTTTCCCACATCTTTTTTGTCAGTCCTAGTACTAATTTGTGATTGTGGTCGTTTTTTCCTCAAAAACTTGGTTGAGAAATTCTTTTTCTCAGCTCCTGCAGAGCGGGATTGCCTGTATACATACTATGAAATTTAACAATTCTCTTATTCTTCCTCCTTCTCTCCAAACTTTCCCATCCCAGGCTATTTAACATAGATGACACACTGTCAGTTTGTTCGAACCGCCCCAAGACAAACCAAGCGGCCTTACGTTGGATCCTTTCCAATTTCTTAAGCTGCTCATTATGGTAGGGGTCCCATACACTTGATCCATATTCTAGTATGGGTCTCACCAAAGTTTTATATCCTAATTCTTTAGCGGATTTACTACTTTTACGCAGGGTCCGCATCACAAAATTCATATTCCTAAAACCTCTTGAAATCAATTCATCTATATGAGCACCCCAACCCAATTCCCTCGTTAATTTTATTCCTAAATACCTTATAGTATCAACTTCGGGAATTTTTTACCTTGTACATAAAGTGAAAAATTTCCCCTAATTTTTTCTTTGAAAAAACAATTTGTTTACTTTTACTAATATTTATTGCCATTTTATTTACCTCCATCCAATCTGATAAAACATCTACATCACCCTGTAATATTTATAAGTCCCTTGCCGTTATCATAACTCTGTATATAATGCAGTCATCAGCAAATAGCCGAATTTTTGACTTAATTAATTTTGGTAAGTCATTGACATACATCAAAAATAGCAGCAGCCCCAGCACACTGCCTTGAGGAACACCTGAGGTCACCTCAGTTTCCTCTGAAACAAAATTTCCTATCTTTACTTTCTGTTTTCTATTCCTTAAAAAATCTATTATCCATCTTACCACTCTCTTGTCCAGTCCTATCTCCCCAATCTTTACTACTAAGCGCTCGTGGTCTACCATATCAAATGCCTTTTTTTAGATCAATTACTACTCCATTAACTTCGATCCCTTTATCCAATTCATCTGCTATGTCTTGGCTTAGCCCTAAAAGTTGATCTTCACAGGACCGCTCTTTTCTAAAGCCAAATTGGTTTTCATGAAACCAATTATTACTTTCACAAAAGTCCCTTATATAATCTGCTATTATTCTTTCCATAATTTTACAAACCGAAGATGTCAAACTAACAGGTCTATAATTTCTTACTTCCGTTCTACTACCTCCTTTATAAATTGGAATAATTTCGGCAGTTTTCCAATCAAACGGTAAACATTCATTATTTAGTGACATCTGGAAGAAAGCTCAAAGATACGGTACCATAACTTCCTCTGCTAATATCAAGACTTCATTTGGAATCCTATCAGGTCCACAAGATTTATGCTTCCTTAGGGCCTTTAGCTTATTTAATACTTTATTATAAGTTACTTTTAATTCCTGCCCTTTCATAGCATTTGGACTGAAATCTTCTCCGACAGTGGTAGGGGGTTGTAACACCTCACTAAACCATTTATTAAATTCGTTGGCCTTATCAACATCGTTAATTATCACTTCACCTTTTTTGTTTTTAATAGTTTTAATTTGCTCTTTATTCCCCTTACACCTGCGTATATATTTGTAGAATTTACTACTATCATTTGATTGAAGCATGTCTATTAAATATTTATCATGAGCAGCCTTTTTCCTTCTATTCAGATCTCTTATTAACCCCTTACAATTATTTCTTTCAACCAGTCCTTGTTTATGCTTGCAGTACGCTGCCCTTACTTTCCTTTTCATCCTCTTTATGGACACATCATAATACTCAGGATCAGAATTATTTTTAATTATTTTTTTAGACACAAATTTACCCATCGCTTTATATAATAAATTTTTAAAGTTAACCCAAATAATATCCACTGTATTCCCATTTTTCACCCATTCCAAAAAATTTTTATACCCAACTTTGTCCGCTTTATGATATTTCCATACTGTTCGTGGCTACTGCCCATATTCTTGCCCTATTTTTTGATAGTGGACTTCCATACCAACTGCCTCGTGGTCACTTATTCCCGGAAGGACTTCACAACCCAATAATAACTCACTTGGCCTTAAGAGAAAAACATCTAAAAGTGCCCCCTTTCTTGTTGGGACCTCCACTACCTGTTCGAATCCCCCATGGTGTATAAGACCATTACATAGTTCTTGCGCCTTTCCTCTTCCCCCCGCATCTCCGCTCCAATCAACGTCTGGTAAATTTAAGTCTCCTCCTATAACCGTATCCTTCTCTTTATTCTCAGAGCCCACAAAATTAAGTAACTCTTCCAAAATCAAAAAATCTTCACTCGGTTTTCTATAAACCGCAATTATATTTAAAAATTTACCTGTTTTCTTCTCAATTAGTTTTACACATAAAATCTCAGTATTATCTGCAATCCATTCTATCCCACTAAGCAAACTTTCTTTAACGCAAATAAATATACCGCCCCCCCTTGTGTCTCTGTCTCTTATATATACCGTAAACCCATTAGGAAAAATCTCTAAAGAATTAATATCCTCTCTCAACCAAGATTCAGTTCCAATGACCACATCTGCACCATATCCTTCCATCGAAGTTTCTATTTCTTTAGCTTTATTTACAACACTTCTATATTTTACTTGAAGGATTTTTAATCCATTACCTTGTTCCTTCTGTTTCCCACCAGAACAGCATTTGTCCAAATTCTTAACATAAACCCTTTCATTTTCACTTGCCTTAACCTTAGTTTCATCTCCAAATCCCCATATTAGTTTCCCAAATCATAGTAACACACAACATCTTTTATCAAATTTCCAAATTTTTCTACACCTCTCCTGTTGAGGTGAATCCCATCTCGTGCTAAATCCCTATACCCTATCCAACAATTTGGGTCAACAAAGTAAATGCCCTGTTTCTCACACACCCATTCAATACCCTCATTAATATAGTCCACAACTCTGTTCTGCACGTCTCTTCTCCTCAATACACCACTTAAGAATTATCTTCACCGATCCAAATTTCCTTTTAGCCACAGTACACATATCCCAAACCCATCCCACTACATAATCACTTGTCTTCGCTCTCATAATATCATTCGTACCTACGTGTATAAAAACTACTTCTTCACTCCTCTCACCATTTATTCTATCTATTTTTCTCTCCATCTCCTCAATCCTTACTCCTGGAAAACATTCAACGACATACCCGCCCTTCCCATCAACTTTCTCCTCTCTCACATGCCTTAGCAATGAGTCTCCCATAATCCTCACACGAGCTGTGTCCAATCCTCTCCCCTCTTGCTCATTGGGTCTACTCACCCCCTTCTCTCCCCTGCTGCATTTCCTGATATTCCTGGAATCATACTCTTCCCAAGTTTTGTTTGGAACCCTGCTGTGGCTATTTCCCCCCGGTCTCCTTCCTCCGTTCTTCCACTCCTCTGACTGGCCGTGGCTCCATTCCTTTTGCAAGGGTTCACCACTGGTTGGGAGTGGGTCTGTTATTAGTAGACTCCTTCTCCCCCTCCCTTCTCCGCCCGTTCTCCTTCCGGACTTCCCTCCTGCTGTCCTCTGAGTTTGCACTTCTCCTTTCACCCTCCGCACTCCTGCTGTTTTCCTGGTAGTCCTTGTGGATGCTAGATTCCCCTCCCTTGTAGTGGTTAATCCTGGCTGGAATTTGGCAGCTCTCGAGTACGTACCCATCTTGGTGTCTCGACCTGACCTCCGTAATTTCCTTAATTTTCTCTTCATTTTGTTGAGTGTCACAAAATCCCTCACCACTACTTTTGCTCACCATCACTACAATCCTAGACTTCAGGTGGTCATTTTCCATCGTTAGGTCTTTTAATTTTTTCTTCTGCCCTCACCACCTCCATCCTCAGCTTCAAAATCACTTCCTCCTTCTCTGAGGTCAACAATTGCTGTTTGGTAAGACCACACAAAACAATTCCATCCTTCGGCCATGCACTCCTCCAACACACTCTTTGTGCATCCATAATGATGCCACTCTCTGCAAGTATGGCACTGTACGCCATTGCTTAGCTTTTTCCGGCACACTGCACACTTGACCGCCACTACCGTGGCTTCTCCCCACCGGTCTTTCTTGCCCATCCCCGTCAGACTTTCACTTTTAGGAGCACTTTGAAAGCACGTCCTACCCCTTCAGTTTTTTGAGCAGGGGCCTTTTAGACACAATCGTCGATGATATATTTCCAGCATTTTGTACATGTTCTTTAATTTTGTTCTTTTCCTTCACAATTGAACACACAATCAACTGGTTTAAGTCCAATGAGCTACTGATTGAGGCTAAAGATTCGCCGCTTCATTCATAAATTCATATCTTCGGTCATTTGGAGCAAGTTTTAATCTTATTTTCAATCTTTAAGCCTTTACTTAAGTGCATATGCACGGATATTACAGAGGACAACAATACCGGTAACCATGGAATCTTATTTTTGAAATGTTAAAAAAATTACCAAAACTCAAGTATAAATTCAAAATTTGAGTGAATTCGAATGAGATCGAGTATTCTACGGTAAGAATAAGAATCCTCATTCATTTTGGCATGTTTTAGTGCTAATTTTAAGATATTTGAAAGAGTAAAAGAATGAAAGCCTTCAAACCAAAAAGGTGATTTTTACGTGTTACCTTATGGAAAACAACATTCATCCGCTGGAGTCAAACCCCTGACCTATTTCGAAATATTTTTAGGCATAATGTAAAGATTCATTAACACTGAAATCCTGATAAATTTCAGGCTTCTAAGTTTATTTCTAATCGAGTTATTCACAAAATTAGAGCGTTATGCATGACCATGATGATGACCATTACGATTTTATAATATAGAGAGGGCAAAATGCAATAAAATATTTAAATAATTGCACAAATAAACACTGCTGTACAGACAAAGATTGCAATGCTGCTGAAACTGTTTGGTGGCAGGCAGCACCACCATGCAGTAACTCGAAATGTTCGTTTGTCATTTTGCTGACGTACGAAAGTCCGAATTCAGTGTACGAAAGGTGGTTCATGGGTGTCAATGTATAATGTACAAAAGTGCATGTTGTACAAATGTCGAACGTATGAAAGTCGAGGACCGCCTGTACAATATTAAAAACATTACACACAAATCTTACATTACATATAATACATACATTATTACATAGCATATTTTAAGGTTAGTTTTGTCTTCAGAAATTTAAATCTGCTAGGTCACTTTCTAGAAACTCATCGAGTAGAATGATTTAGATTTCAGCCAAGAAGTCATTACTCTTTTGAATTTTCTTATATTTATGCATTTTGCTTTATTTGGTAATTTATTGAAAGTGTAGGCTTGGCTGACAGACTATGCAATAGCTCGAAATGTTTGTTCATCAGCTGATGTATGAAAGTCAGAATTTTGTGTACAAAAGGCGGTTTATGGGTGTGAATGTGTAATGTACGAAAGTGCAAGTTGTATGAAAGTCGAACGTACGAAAGTGGAGGACCACCTGTATTTGGGGTAAAAAATGGTGGTGGCCTATTTTTACCTGGTTGTTGGATGTGACATTGCATAATGCCTGGATATTAATGAAAAAATCAGTTAGGGACGTAACAAAATTGGAATTTCGGTGTGAGATGGTCCTTACCTACCTCACCAGATATAGAGTTCTTCGTAGGGGTCCAGGACAGTCAAGTGCTGGATGAGGTGGTGATGATGGGTCTAGGGTTATGGACAGTATCCATTTCGATCAATACGTGAAACAAACAGAGGCGTCGGTGTGCTGCAGAAGGTTTTCGTATGCAAGGACGGACTGAATGCAGCAAATGTAATGTTTTATAAAATTTCATACTTTTAATTAATACACAAGTAAATATTTTCATAAAAAATGTTTTCCTGTGTAATTATTTGATTAAAATATTAAATATGCCCTTGGATTTCAAACGTAAAATATAAGTGAAATATTGTATGCCAAAATGACAAGTCAGCACCATAAGAGCCTAGCGATGCCATATGGCATCACCCTAAATCTCAAAAACAGTAAGGAATATTTTCTCAAAATTACATATAGTTACTGTCGAGGAACATTTAAATAAAATTTAAAAAAATTAAAAGAATAACAAAAAAATATTCTGGCCTTGGAGGGTTAAGATGAAGTATTGTTCATGTTTCCCAGTCACAGGTAAACTATTAATTGAAAATGCAAAATACTTTTATCAGCAAATGGGCTAAGCTTGCTAATTACCTGGCCAACTTCCCTGATGTGATTTCCAATCTTCTTTTGTTTATTTGTTGAGCTTGCTCCAAAAAATTTATTTTTCAAAGATGTCGGCAGGGTAATTCGCAAGCTGTTCCAACAAATGAAATCAGGGTGCGCAGACAATGTGTCCACGGACAAAATGTCCACTTTTATAATGTCCAATAATAAGAAGTGTCCACTGAAATTTTGGGTCCAAGTGAATCAATTGTCCACAGTATTTATGTCCAATTCTTTCATCTCCAATGTGATTTTTGACCAGTATAAATTTATGTCCGTCCAATTTTTGATGCATTAATTTAAGCATATTAACATTATTAGTATTTATTTATTATATTATTATATAACATAATTTATTTAACACATTAATTTAGTATGTAATGATTTGTTTTTGCAGTTATTAATCTTGGTCCTCTTCTGTTGTTACTGAATATAACTTGAGCTTGTGACTGAATGAAAGTAGGTCTATAGAGGGATAGTGTTGTTGGCTTTATGTTCTTCATACTTGCCTACAACTCTCTCTACTTGGTCTTGTTGCATAATATATTTCTTCTTTATCGGTCTTCTAATTCTTTGTCCTGCAACACTCAATGTTATCAATGTTTTGTTGTGAGCCTGGTCTTTTTTTATATTCTCTAAAAACTTCCAAATCATGGCATGGCGGGTGGAAATTAGTTTTTGAAATCTTGAGTTCCACCCTCCTACTATATTGTTGGTTCTCTGCGTTCAGTTGAGAACTAATTCATAAACATTCCAAATAGCTGGCTCAAATCTTGGTGGAACTGCTGGTCTACGACCACGGGCGGGGCGACCGCGCAAATAGGTAACTCTAGTTCGATGACGTCCTCATTTAGGTCATCTAGGAGCATGTTGAAAACTTCAACTACATCACCTACAGGCACGAATGGTAAGGACATTAGTCTACTCACGTCGTACCGTATTTCTTCGTTTTCAGTAAACTGAACTTTGAGTCCGTCATTGACGGCTTGTCTCCATATTGCTTGTGTGAAATGGAACAAACACCCGTGAGTTCGTGCTGTAGGGATGATTGCAGGGACTGTGTTAATTGCAGCTTTCTCAAAATCTGTTATAACTATTTGTGGGTTAAAGTTTAGATGTCTCTCCATGGCCTTATCCTTTAAATGTATGTATATATTTTCGTATGTACCGCTTGGGTAGCTTCTCTATAAATTTTTGCTGGGGGATCGTTTGGGTGGTCTTGAGCTCTCATTTTCATTGCCTTTCATACAGCTCTTGCTTCGTTTTCAGATTGATTTGGCTCATGGGTATGATTTCCAACTTTAAATATAATGATTTCAGTTCCAACATCAAAATTAGTAACGCATCTACCATTGCAAATTTCCCTTTTCTCACATCGCCAATATTTTCTTGTATTCGTCTTGCTATTCGAATGAAAATGGTAAATAAAGCTTTCATTCTCCAATAAATAATGCTTCTGGCTTGTAATAAGTCTTGCCATATCACTGTTTTCTTAATTGTTACATTTATAATAATTTAAAAGACATTTTAAAAACTTTTATAATTTACAAACATTAAACAACTGGAACTTTTAAAAATATTCAAAAGTTGTTAATAAATAAAATATTAAGAAAAAAAGTGTTGTTGCATAATGTAAATATTTATTTTTGGACAACTGCCACCTGGACACATACATTTTGGACATTTGAAATGTGCGGATACGATTTTTCAGTGGACTTTTTAGTACTGGACTTATAATAATGGACATATTGTCTGTGGGCGTCAAAGAATTGGACATTTTGTCGTTGGACGTATAGAACTGGACATAATGTCCTGGATCTGAAATCAGAAATTCCTGAATTTACAAACTGTTGATAGTTACTTTCAATGAAAAAAGCAAAACAATCTGTTGATTGTGAATAGTAAATGACGGTTCTAGTAGTAATGTTATTTTCGATGAACCCTTATTTGGTTCCCAGAATGGGCATTACAAAAATTAATAAAATTATAAGTTACACTGTGATAATTCCGACAAAAATAGTGAATTAGATAACGAAGAACAGTATCTGTAATATCTTATAGGAAAGAAGATCCTTAAAAGATAGCATATATGCTATTAATATAATTGGAATATGATCTTGTGGCACCATTCATTATATTTCTATGAAGTATATGCTTATCTATATGACCAAGCAAACATTTATGGATTAAATGTGCGGTTTACACTGCTGTTGGTGCATCTTCAAGATAGAGATGATGTAATATTTTTATATTATTTAAGCTGTACCTTTTAATTGAGTTTTAACTTTATTATGGTTACTCAAAATAAACAGTTCTGCCATTAAAAGTTTACTACCAATTTCAACCTATACTTTTACCAGAATAAGTTAGCATCTGGTATCTATGTTTGTCGAATTCATTGTGAGCCGCTGATGCTCCTTTAACCCAGGAGAGAAGACGTCTACTTGGAATCCCTGCACTTTTCTGATTTTTTAAGAACTTTTTTTGAACATTTTTGAAAATTATTTTGAAATGTACCTATTTAAATACTTTTTATGAAATTTAAAAAAAATAATTTTCAAAAAACATTTTATCGAAAAATTTTTTAAAAATTTTTTAAAACTTTTTTTTGAATATTACAAAACATTTTAATTTTATATTTTAAACTATTTCTTTTTATTATAAATTATATTTTGAAATCTTTTTTGAATTTTTTGGTAATTTATTTTGCAATTATTGTTCAGAATAATTTCTTTCAAGTTTTCTTTCAGAAAAATTTTTTGATAATTTTGTTTTGCAATTTCTTTTTGAAAAATTTTCTAATTTTTTAAAACCCTTTGAAAAATTCTTTTTGGCAAATATTTTAAAAAATTTTTTTTATGAAAAATATATTTTGAAAAATGTTTTAAGATTATTTTGAAGGAACTATAAAAATGAATAAAAAAGATTTTAGCAATTAAAAAAAAATCTCTTTATTAAATAATTTTTGAAAAATTTTATTTAGAAAAATATATTTTGAAATATCTTTTTTGGAACTTTTTAAAAAATTTTTGAAATTTTTTTGAATTTTTTCTGATAAATGTTTAATGAAAAATTTTATTTGGAAAAATAATTTTCGAAAGATGTTTTGAAAATTTTTTCCCATTATTGTTATTTGAAAAATGTTTTTTGAAAAATGTTTGAAAAGGTTTTCCGAAAATATTTTATGGAATAATGTTTTTGTAAATTTTTTTGAAGTTATTTTTGCAAAATTGGAAATTTTTTTGGAAAACTTTTTTCGTAATTTTTTTTGGGAATTATTCGAAAAAATTTTTACAATTAAATATTTCCATAAAAAATTTCCAAAATAATTTTTCCGAAAATATTCAACTTCTCTCTGCCAGCTCTTTTCCGTCAACTACTTTTCCACCAAATTTTTTTTGCCAACTTTTAAACACCAACTCTTTTCCGACAACTCTCTTCCTCCAAACATTTTCTGCAAACTTTTTTCCGCAAACTATTATCGGCCGCATTTCTTTGAAAACGTTTTCCCCAAAACTTTGACAATCTTTTCTGCAAATTTTATTCGCCACCTTTTTTCCTCCGAATGTGTTACATGTATGAAATTTTTGGTACTGGCTTGGGACACGTGTGGTACTTGTGTTGACATACACGTGTGGTGAATGAGTAGAAATGGATGGTGAATAATTGGACGTGAGTGGAGCATGTGGTGATGTGTCGTGAAATTTGTGTAGCATATATTGGACGTGTGTGTGTGGAAATGGTGGCATGTGTGGTATTATTGGACTTATGTTTGGACATATTTGGGACTTGTGTGGACAACTTGTTTTGGATGGGTGAACTTGCATGGAGCCTGTGTGGGATATGTGTGGTATTTTTGGGCATATTTGGAAATTGACAGCGAAAGTGAACGTGTGTGGAGCAGACATATGTATATGAGCATATAGAGTGACAGTATGGTCATGTGATAATATTAATAAACACACATGAATGTTTCTGACTGTCAAATATGTTTGGGTGTGTGCGCCCATGTGCGTACATTTTTGGAAAATTGTGGACCCTTTTAGACATATCTGGTACGTGTTGCATTTTTTTCATTCTTATTGCATATTTATGTTGCATTTTTGTTGCACTTTTATGTTGCATTTTAGGTTGCATTTCTGTGTTGCATTCTTCTTGCAATTTTATGTTGCACTTTGTGTTGCACTTCTGCGTTACACTTCTACGTTGCACTTTTATCTTGCATTTTTTAATTGCATTTTTTGCTGCATTTTTGTTGCATTTTTGTGTAATTTTGTTGCATTTTGAAGGTGCATTTTAAATTTGCACTTTTATGTTGCATTTTTATGTTCCTTGTTTATGTACGTCTTAATGTTGCATTTTAAGTAGCATTTTTATGTTGCATTCTTAAGTTGCATTCTTACATTGCACCTTTATGTTGCATATTTATGGGGAATTTTTTTGCATATTTATGTGGCATATTTATCTTGCATATTTATGTTACATTTTTGTTGCTATTTTCCATTGCATTTTAATGCTGCACTTTTGTTACATTTTGTGTAATTTTTTTAAATTGCTTTTTTAGTTGCAGTTTTATATTGTATTTTTTTGTTTCATTCTTGTTGCATTTTTATGGTGCACCTAATGTTACACTTTTTTTGTTGTGATATAATATTTCGCTTTAATTTTGCATTTTTATGTTGCATTGTTATGAGGAATTGTTTATGCAGCAATTTTGTTGTAACTGCCGCATTGGTTTCCTGAACAGTCACGTGACTTTTGGGACATGCCAAACCAAATAGGGGAAGAAGCGTCTACCCCAGGGCCGGACCGAGACATGTGGGCGGGCTAACAATTTGGCGCCCCTTCAAACTGATATTCTTTAAATATTTGTTCAACATTTATTTAGTGGGGGCGGGGAGAAACTGATTTTCTATTAATATAAATTGTATACCTCTTTCTTTTTATTCAAAATAAGGGATTTATTACATGCACTGAACGTAACATAACATTTTAACTTATTTGGAGTTGTCTTTCATTTCACAGTTTTTCCGTCACTAAGAACTGGATAGCATTAGGCACTCACACTCGCTGAGGATAGAAGTAACTTCCATGGATAGAGTTACAAAGTCTTGTTCAAAATATGTTTGAAAGTTCTTTTTTCTGGCTTTCATGTCGGCAAAACGTTTTATACTTTCTGAAATGTCCACTTCTTGAGCAGTAGCATTTTCAGTCGATAATAACGCCAAAGAATTCAGACGGTCATTTGGCATGGACAATCGCAAATACGTTTTAATGAGCTTAAGTTTACTAAAACTGCACTCACATGCAGCAACTGTCACTGGTATCGTTGATAAGATTCTTGATGCTATCCATAAGTTAGGCAATGTATTCTGAAGTTCATTTGTTTTCAAATACAGTGAGTTCCCGACTTACACGGGTCCGAGTTACGCGGATTCGTAGATACACGGATACATGACAACTTATCAGCGTGCTCGATTTTTAGTTCAACTGCCACTCAATAGATGGCATTACTAGTACAGTAAACCCTCGGCATACGAGCAATCGGTTTACGAGTTTTCGCTTATACTAGATGCACAAATTAATACCTGATTTTCAATTTACGAGCCAATTTTCACTTATACGATTTCCTTCCTCTCGAAAACCGATTGTTTTTTTCTCGGCACCTATTCTCAGCTTTCGTCGGTTCCCAAATCTTCTCGAATGCGCAGAACGTCATGGCATCCCAACTTTAATGATTTAACTGTTGTTTATAAAATTTATAACATGGGATGTATTGGGAAATTAATTTTCGTTTTATGAGTTTTCACCTTACGAGCAGTTTTCCTGGAACAAATTAAGCTCGTAAACCGAGGAATTACTGTACGTTGACGCACAGCTGACAGCGTCGCTTTCGCCATTTAGATTTGTTATCCCATGGGTGTAAGTTGTGTCTCGTTACTGTACTGCTCTTCATAAACAAACTATTAACCCTCGTCACATAAGCTCTACTTTTTTAGCTCTAACTAGCCATTGAAACGAACGTATATGTCAAAAAATGTATCGTATTTAAGCATTGTTGGACTTACACGGTTTTCAACTTACACGGCAACCTTCCGAACGAATTAACAGTGTAAGTTGGGGACTTACTGTACTGCAGAATTTTTAACGGAGAATTTACATCGTCTGGAAGTAATGTTTTGATTGATTGTATTTCATCACATAGTTCAGTTCCACTGATGTCGGAATCATATCCGTCTCTAAGGATTATATCTAAATCTTTGCAAAGTTTGAGCAATTCGTTTGACTCTGGTAATTTTTTCAAAATTAAATAAAAATCCCCAGTATTGTCGAAATTTTTTCGTTTGTTCACAACATGATTGGAGAGATGATATAACATTATCCAAAATTTCATTGAGCACATTATTCCTGAAACTTTTTTCGGGATCGATGATAACATTGTCGTTGCCCTCGTAGTCGAAAACACTTTTTACGCTGGAGCCTTTTCTCAACAAAAATTGGTTCAACGTCCATTGCTTTGGCTAATTCTGTGGCATTCACTACAGCTCTCTCGAAGCCTTTAGACAAACGATATTCAGTTAAGCACTTTTTGCATGATTCTAACAGTTGCACAGCAGAATTTATTTCCATGGTACTGGATTGCATCATCTTGCTCATGATATTTATATGGTATAGAGCATCATACCATATAACTAGCATGACTATGAATGAATAATCACAAACTTGTTGGGATAGCATTAAAGCTTCATGCTTCACTGCATGATCGGATGAGGATTCATTTACACTTACTAGGGCGTCATGGATTTCAGCAGTTTGATATCTCAGTGATTTTAAACTATCAATCCGGCATTCCCAATGTGTGTTGCAAAGTGGTTTGACAGTAAATGTGGGTACATTGTCCTTTAAAATTTTTCATCTTCCTACATATACAGAAAATAAAATGTAGATGCGCTGTATAATACCGAAAAATGAAACAGCTTCTGTGCAGGAAATTGCAGCATCTCCAATGACTCAGTTCAGAGAGTGGCAACCACTAGGCATAAAAAATGCTCGTGGATTTTCCTGACGTATATGTGCTTGAACACCTTTGTTTTTTCCTCTCATATTCGAGCCATTATCATAGCCCTGGTCCCTGCAGTTCTTGAAATCTAATTTTGAATCCTCAAGCAATTTTTAATCACTACAAATAACGATTGTCCTGTTGTTTCTTCTGTTTCTTGAAGCGTGATAAAATTCTCTTGAACAATTAAATCAGATTCACATACATCCACAAATCGTAATGTGAATGACATTTGTTCTCTATGGCTCAAATCTGGCATACAATCTAGAATAATCTATATAAATATTTTGCTTTTCTGGCTCATTCTAAAATGTTATCACGAACACAAGACTTCATTACAGAAACTATTTCGTTTTGGATTGTCTTACTGCAATAAGATACACTAGTTTCTTTTGAAATAATATTTTGCACATGGTCATGCATTGTGACGTCATATTTACTTAGTAGCCCTATGAGCCCTTATAAGTTGCCATTATTTGGGGTACATAATTTGTCATTCTCGCCCCGAAATGCTAAATTGTTTTTGGACAGGTACAAGACAATGCTACATAAACGATCTAATACGAGTTTCCAATAATGTCGTTCTTTAACAATGGCATGTTGTAATTCCTGGTCTATTGTATTTCCTGCATCTAACCTTTTGCACATATCAAACCACTGAAAGTAATTCTTCAGGTGTTCTGGAGAATTTTCGTGTCCTCTCAAATATTCGTGAAGATGCTTCCAGTTGCAGTTGCCATTAATTTGGAATTTTTATCTAACTCTTGAAGTTCCTTGTTGGCTCCTACGAATGTGGTTCCATTGTCACTGTGGATGTGTGAACACCTACCTCGTTGAGATATGAACATCTTTAATGCAGCTAAAAAGGCTTGGCTAGTCATATCGCTAACCACTTCTAAGTTTATGGCCCTAGTAGTCATACATACAAACACTGCCACATAACACTTAATTTTTGTTTTAGTTAGTTGTGAATCTGACTTAACGTAAAATGGTCCAGCATAGTCGATTCCCATATTAAAGAATGGTCTGCTAGGCTCTACTCAGTAACTTATCTGCTTTGCTGTTTCTGCCTTTAACTTATCACAAATTAGGCACTGGTGAATGGCCTGTTTTATGATGTTCTTGCCATTCACAATCCAGTAATATTGTCACAGAGATGCATGCAATCGGAGCCGTCTCTAGGATCCGCGGGGCCCCAAGCGAGAGGGTTTCCGCAGGCCCCCTACTTTTCACAGAAAAATCAAATTTCCCATTTACTTACAATTTTATTTTTGTTTTCAAGTTTACATTAGTATTATTCAGAAATACATAAACAAATTTTATAAACCAGTAATTGTTAAGGGTTACACAAATTAACAAAATAATAACCAGCCCGCAACAATTTAAAAATTTACTTTTCTAGCTTTAATATGTGCAAATCTGTCGATTATTGTTGATTTCTCAGTCTTATCAACTTCCTCATGTTCAATTGACAAAAGAGATAATCCAGTCAGTCTCTCTTGTGACATCGTCGATCGTAAGTAATTTTTTATTAATTTTAATTTTGAAAATGAACTTTCAGCTGATGCAACTGTCACTGGCATTGTAAGAATTATTCTACAAAGTATTTCCATGTTTGGATATATTTCCTGCAATCTATTTTTGTGTAAGAACTTCAAAATATCAATTACGCTATGATCTTCTGGCACAACCGTTGATAACATTCTTAACTCTTCACTAAGTACAATTCCATCTATGTCGCTCTCTGAACTTCCTTCATCCTTCAAAACTTTCTCTATATCACAGCAGACTCTCTGTAAATTAGATAAATCCCAATTTTTAATTTGGCTTATGCTGTTCATGAAACCAAATCTGGAAATGTACTCACTGTACTGATCAAAACGCCACGACAGAGAGGTTTGTGCCATGTCTATCACTCGCAGAAAGAAATCTGTTCTAAACCTCTTCTTTGAGTTTTCCTGTCCATCGTCCTCTCTTGCGCAATCAGAATGTCTCCTTTTTACATTTTTAGAAAACTCTATATCAATTGACATATCATTGGCGACTCTTTCGGCTACTGATATGGCTTGATTAAATCCTTCATTTCTGTATATACTTAATGATGACTTCAAAGCATCCAGATGTTTAACTGCAATATCCAACGGAATTTGAGCAGATTTTAGAACCTTCCTTACTTTATTTACAGTTAGTAATATGTCATACCAAACAATAACAGATAAGATAAATTCAAATCTGTTTAATTCATGGGAAAGGAGTGAATTTGCCTCACTTTTTGTCTTCGGATCTTTACAAACTTCAGCTACCTCAAGTAAAGCATTTTTTTATTTTTGGTAAATGAAAGCGTACAGCTTTTATGCTTTCGAGTCGGGACTCCCACCTAGTGCTAGACAAAGGTTTTAGAGATATATCTGTATAACTCTTTAAGATACTCCATCTTGCCAGTGAAGCTGCGAATAAAGTATACAATCGTTGAATTATACCAAAAAATGACACAGCTTGTGGACAGGAATGAGCCATATCACTAAAAACCAAATTAAAGTTGTGTGCTCCGCATGGCATGAAAAAACCTTTAGAATTTAAACTTAAAATTAGTGCTTGAACTCCTTGTACATGACCTTTCATATTCGCACTGTTATCATACCCTTGCCCTCTGCAATATTTCAATGAAATTCCCATATCACCTAATTCTTTCAGTAGAGCTTGGCTGTCCTTTTCCTGTAGTATCTGTGACTTCAAGAATGTTTATGAAGTGTTCAACTGCTTCTACATTTCTGTTTTCAATATGAACTATTCTTAGAATTACTGACATTTGCTCTTTGTGGCTCACATCTGGAGTACAATCTAGAATAATAGAATAGTACTTGACATTTAAAACTTTTTGAATGATCTAACTTCAGAAGCCAAAATTTGTATTATTTCATTTTGTATTAATGGTCCCATATAGTGATCCTTAATTTCACTTTGCTTGTATCATCGTAAATGATCTTGGATGATTGGATCAAATTTAGCTAACAGCTCTATCTGACCTAAGAAATGCCCATTATTTGGAGAGTATAACGAACTACTACTACCTCAAAAAGGCAAGTTATGGCGAGCTATATAAAGTATTATCTCAATAATTCTTTCCAAAACATTACGCCAATGCTGTTTTCCTATTTGGTATAAATCTTGGTTTATGCTATCAATAAAAGTCCCTTTCTGTTTTCTCTGCGCATATTCCTGCCATTCTTGGAAGCTTCTCATATGTGATAAAGATTTATCATGCTCACTTAGCTTATTTCCTACATTCTTCCACTGACTAAACCCCTCAGATGCAATTGCCGACTCTGATGATGGAAACAGTTTACAACAGAAACAAAAGACATCTTTATCATCAGAATAAACCAACCACGTCCTTCTCACCATCTCTCCATTTTTCAAAATCCTATAAAACTTGTAGTCAGAGAAGCATCTGTGCTCTGAGTTGTGTCGATAATTCCTCATTTTTTCTTCAGTGTACTTCGGACCCATTTCTACTAAAAGAAGGAGTAATAATGTAGGCCATGTACCGGGGTCTGACATAAAATTAAAATTTTCAGAGCTTACAGCAAGGTGATGTGACTAATATTTATGGAAACGTTGTTCACATCACGGGAAGAAAAGGATGGCGTACTTGGTGATGGAGTCACAACGAAATTAACGTGTTTGGCAAATTGCTGCTCACTGTCACTATCTGTAGACGCCTCGATTCCTACATCTGAACAAATCAATGCTTTACTTTCACTTTTACTCGATATGATGTCACTTAGCGCTGGAAAGGTCTTGATGAACTTTTTTAATGTTCCATTTTGTTTCTTCAATTGTTCTTGTTCTTCTTTCACCCTTTTTACTTTCTCCATACGTAGTAATGGGAAAGTATTGTATTCATGAAAAAATCGACTTCGAGATTTCAACGGAAATACACATTTTGAGGTCCCAAGAACACGTTTAGCCTATTTTCGGAATGATGTGTGTGCATGCGTGTGCGTGTGGATGTGATTGTGGGCACTGTAACTCAAAAAGTACTTGCCATATCGTTACCAAATTTCATATATAACACTTTAGCATGAGCACAAAGAATTGATTAGTTTTTGGACAATAACGGGTAACTGGAAGTCGAGGTTTATTCGAAACCCCATTCGGTTTTTGCGATATTTTTTTGTTAAAACATCATTATTGTATATACAATTCTATAGGAAGGTTATAGAGAATGTAATTTCCTAGAACTTTCATTTGAAACAATTTTCCATAGCAGTTATTGTTTAGGAATTATTTATAAAAAATAATCGGTTTTTTTCGATTTTCGTCAAATATCTCCTTAAAAATGTCGTAATTGGTCATCTTCGTAAGGACCAAAGTTGTAGAGAATAATATTTCTTCCAAGTTTTGTTTGAAACAAATTTTCGTGGAACCATCCTTTTCGGAGATATTTTGCTTTTTCTAGTATACAGCGCCACCACCATTTAGCGGTGAATTCTGTAAGCATATTCAAAATATAATTTACGGCAATAAGGACGACTGTATTCTTTTACGATACGAAATAATAATTTTGCCTTATAATGCTATTCATAATAATTTAAATATCTATACCCCAAATATGACGAAAGTTATGTGTTGGCCACATCAGATTTCTTTATTTTAGGATTCAAAACGTTTTAGTTTAGTCACACACAACTGTTCTCAAGCTAACTCAAAGTTTCTACTTCCAGGAAAAAAGGACGACTGTATTCTTTTACGATACGAAATGATAATTTTGCCTTATAATGCTATTCACAATAATTTATATATCTATACCCCAAATATGGAGAAAGTCATGTGTTGGCCACATCAGGTTTTTCTTTTGTATGATCCACCCTTGTATTTTTTCTATATCTCTCTCCCTGGAGGCACTCATTTTTACTTTCTCTATACGTAGTAAGGGGAAAGTATTGTATTCATGAAAAAAATCGACTTCGAGATTTCAACGGAAATACATGTTTTGAGGTCCCTAGAACACGTTTAGACTATTTTCGGAATGTCTGTGTGTGTGTGTGTGTTATTGTGGGCGCTCTAACTCAAAAAGTACGTGCCATATCGTTACCAAACTTCATATATAACACTTTAACATGAGCACAAAGAACTGATTAGTTTTTGGACAATAGCGGATAAGCGGAAGTCGCGGTTTATTCGAAACCCGATTCGGTTTTTGCGATATTTCTTTGTTAAAACATCATTATTCTATATACAATTGTATACTAATGTTATAGAGAATGTAATTTCCTACAGTTTTAATTTGAAACAATTTTCTATAGGAGTTATTGTTTAGGAGTTATTTATAAATAACCGGGTTTTCGGTTTCCGTTAGATATCTCCTTAAAAACATCGTTATTGGTAATCTTCGTAAGGACCAAAGTTGTAGAGAATATTATTTCTTCCAAGTTTTGTTTGAAACTAATTTTCGTAGAACCATCCATTTCGGATATATTTCGCTTTTTCTTAATACCAGCCTACAGCGCCAACACCATGTAGCGGTGAATTCTGTAAACATTCAAAATATACGTAATTTACGGCAACGACGTGTCTTCTTTTACGATACGAAATAATAATTTTGCCTTATAATGCTACTCATAATAATTTAAATATCTATACCCCAAATATGGAGAAAGTCATGTGTTGGCCACATCAGATTTTTTACTTTGAGACCCATGGCCATGTCTGGTTCGTAACTCCCCCCCTCCCCCCCGCACTCCACCGTCGTCCCCCACCACCGGGGGTCTTTCCCTTGCGCAAGGTTACACTACCCTGTGTGCACATAATACCCGAATCCACGTTTCACTTTTCGATGAATTTTTACGCACGATCTGTATTATATGCATATCACACATGCGGTATTTTATATTGTATTTCTGTTTGTCTTTATAAATTCCAAATCGAATTTCGAATTGCACCCATAATTTCATTTCCCCTTTAACAAAAATGTTCGACAGGTGCGGCTGGATTTCTATTGCATTTATTTATGGAAATCATCAAAAGGGAAGAATGAAGACGCATCACGGACGCCATTCGCCATGCTCGAGTTAAGTATATTTCGATGTTGTACATTCCATTCGAATGATATGATTCTTCGTTGTAATTGATGTTTTATTTTGCAGGCCCTGTAAACGATTCTCCAAGAGACAAGATGCCACGTGACGAGTACGGTCTTCCCTCAGTCTCCTTGTGGAGATAATCAGCAACCGAAAGAATACAAGGAGGACTGCATTGATGAATGAATGATTCGAAGGTCATTATGCGACACGCATAAGCTGTAATGATGTAAAATGTGGAAACAGGTGAGAAAATCTGCTATGATCGGTAATTGAACCTTGGTCTTCCACTTCCGGGCGGATATTCTGCCACTGAACTACCGTAGCAGACACTCTCCTGTTTCAGAATGGGAATATATTTTTTTATGATAGAGCCGGGATAGTCATAATAACAGAGATATAATTGACATATTTTTCAATAATCTATAAATATTTACAAGGATTTTGAATGAATGCTTAAGATAGTGTACGCATCTCGAAGTGTTTTAATTTTAATTGGATACTTCAATTTCATGCATACCCATCATTTTTTGAGGGGAAATTCCACTATTTCATCAGTAATAATGAATTGATGATTCCATCTTCTTTGTAAATTCTTTGGATTGAGACTTAAACCGGCATTAAGTTAAAGTATTGACACGTATAAAATATAGAATCTAGTCCTCAAATTATTTTTCTTAGTAATTTTAATAAGCGCTCTTATTTACAGTTCAGCATCAACGCCGTCGAGGCCTACTCATCCTCAACGAAGAGGGGACTTCCTGGGACGTTTGATTCGTCGAGGGACGCTTCACAGTAAGATCACTTTACGTTATTTGTCGGGCACGCGTTACTTCGCGTTAATTTTACGAACATTATACTAATAACTACATCCGAACTGATATGATTTCACTGCATTAATTGCAGTTGTGTTATTACTTTCTCCATACGTAGTAATGGGAAAGTATTGTATTCATGAAAAAAATCGACTTCGAGATTTCAACGGAAATACATGTTTTGACGTCCCTAGAACACGTTTAGACTATTTTCGGAATGATGTCTGTGGGTGTGTGTGTGTGTTATTGTGGGCGCTCTAACTCAAAAAGTACGTGCCATATCGTTACCAAACTTCATATATAACACTTTAACATGAGCACAAATAACTGATTAGTTTTTGGAAAATAACGGATAACCGGAAGTCGCGGTTTATTCGAAACCCGATTCGGTTTTTGTGTTATTTCTTCGTTAGAACATCATTATTGTATATACAATTCTAAACAAAAGTTATAGAGAATGTAATTTCCTACAGTTTTCATTTGAAACAATTTTCTATAGGAGTTATTGTTTAGGAGTTATTTATAAATAACCGGTTTTTCGGTTTCCGTTAAATATCTCCTTAAAAACATCGTTATTGGTAATCTTCGTAAGGACCAAAGTTGTAGAGAATAATATTTCTTCCAAGTTTTGTTTGAAACTAATTTTCGTAGAACCATCCATTTCGGATATATTTCGCTTTTTCTTAATACCAGCCGACAGCGCCAACACCATGTAGCGGTGAAATCTGTAAACATTCAAACTATACGTAATTTACGGCAACGACGTGTCTTCTTTTACGATACGAAATAATAATTTTGCCTTATAATGCTACTCATAATAATTTAAATATCTATACCCCAAATATGGAGAAAGTCATGTGTTGGCCACATCAGATTTTTCTTGTTAGTGGGGTTGCTATCTTAACGGCATCGAACGAGATTGTATTTTTTTATACGATCCCCAGACTCCCGATAACATTTAATGGACATTACAATAAACAACCAATTCAGCAATAATAGGAAGGTATTTTGTGGTATATGCACGTAATCAAACAGATGCTCGTTAATTACAACGAATTTCGAAACGAGGTTTAGAAAACTATTACCAGGAAAAGAAGTTACTTAAACTCGCAAAGAAAATTAAAATGGTAATAGATGTAATTTATTTCATCTAATTATTTTTAGCAATATCAAATGAAAAGGGGGCAATATCAGACCAGGGCCGGCTTCAGACTTTTGGCCGCCCTGAGGCGGGAAGTTTTTGGCCGGCCCCCTCCCACCCTCATGTCCCGTAACGATCAAGAATTCACACTTTTTTGAACCATTAATATCTAAAATTATACATAATATATAGGTATTTTAAAGAGTTTGTATGTTGTGCTGTAGTAGGTTCTCTAAATCCGTTGAATTCAACGGGAAATTCTGCTAGTTTATAATAAAAAAATGATAATAATACTAATTTTATATAAACAAAATCCATTATTGTACGAGTGTCCATTAAACAACAATATTTGTAAGGCTACCTCATATTTCAATTTACAGTGGATTCGTATTCACCCATTGGATCAAAAGTGAATAAGAAAAACAGACAGACAGAGGGAAGAAAATATAATCTTATTTTGCCTGTGAAAAATTGAATATAAATCTCGTGTAAGTTAATGATGCTATGAACATATTTAATATCCAGTAGAAAAAATATATGAAATTACAAAATTGCGTACTCTTACAGAAAAGGTTAATACATCGAGCCACATAATTAGGTCGGAATATGTAAAACTCGTTTTAATGAAGACGTAAAAATGAAAAGTTTTTAAATGCATACATAAAAAACTAATTGCTTAATTAAATAGAATGATATGTAAGCACATGTTGAACTATTTCTCATAAGAAAATATCCGCTAGTGTTTAAATGTGAAATGCTATTTAGGCGTTTTTTCGAGTCGAATTGAATCGAGTGCGACAGTGCTATCCAACAATGCAAATCGCAGTGGGGACATCATGTTAAAATGAGAAGAAACAAAAAACTACTATAGACGTCAGATTTAAGCCATTCCGAATTAGAGACGCTAGGAATAAGGCACTTGATTGAAGTTTCTGTAGAAAATGTGCGTCGCACGTTTGTCATTTCTATCATTTTAACAAAGTTAAAGAGAAACAATTCACTCTTCGAGAATTATTAAGTTATGGTCATAGGCACAGCAACTAATAATAATATCCTCAAAAACAAAATGTTATTCACTATTTTGATATCTTAGATTGATCTGAAAATTTGAAATTTTCTCACTTATTTAATTATACCTACCTTCGTGAAATCCTTAGAGGAGAAAAGAACTAGCTACTGTGAGTACTGGGGAAAAGATTTATAGAATTTATCGTACAATAATGGAAAGATACTAAATACAAGTAATGATTATTATCTAAGGGCTAGATAAACGAATAAAATCCAACAAGAAAATTATAATAAGTTAAAAATTTTAATTTTACTATCAACCGTACTTAATTCGAAGAATCAAGAAATAGTAAGATTATTAATTCCGACTATAACATAACTACGCAACCATAAGAATTCACTTTCGATATAAGAATTATATAAAAATTAGACTCACACCCTCCCCCTTTGTTTTGGCAAACCAAAAAGTAAAGCAATGAAAAGGTGTAATTTAGTAGTGGTAGTATGGAGGAGAATTCATGGGAGTTGTTCTGAAGCTGAGAGCAGCGATATATATATTCAGTAAGGTTTTTCCAGTTATAGACGCCGGTAGGATTTCCTCGCAACAAAGGGTTTAGCGAATAACGGGGTGGGAAATTCATCCGAAAAACGATCATCCTAAGTATTAGGATTTATTTTTTAAACTTTTGATATTTTTACTTGAATAACTGATTTGGACTTGCAAGTTATTATAGGAATCATCGATAACATAGGGGTCATTATGACAAGGCGGAAATGCAGACATCGGCAAATATTACTAATACTAATTATTCCGAGAAATGTCACAGTACACCGAGAAATAATTGAAGTAAATCTCTCGAAATAAATCAGATTAGGTACTAAAAGAAGTTTAATATAAACAGTAACAATTCATTAAATTCAAACTAACCTCTCCAATGGAAGACAATATACTGTGAGTGAGTGAGTGTTGTGAGTGAAGATGTCCCACGTAGTGATGAGAAGATCTGGATCGTTTGGACATCCTTCTACCAAAATTAAAAGTTTCTCTCACAAAAACTCCAAAAGCGAAAAAAAAGAAATTAAAAACAAATAATTAAAATATTTCACGAGTTAAAATACTAACCAGTCCTATTAATTATTACGCAAAATGCACACTGTTACTGCAAAAATACAACACGACTCACTTCTCTTCCACAAACTAAGAAAATCAGAGGGTCTTGAAGTAATTTCTTTTTCGAGAAATTTTAAGAGAAAAATCTGATGTGGCCAACACATGACTTTCTCCATATTTGGGGTATAGATATTTAAATTATTATGAGTAGCATTATAAGGCAAAATTATTATTTCGTATCGTAAAAGAAGACACGTCGTTGCCGTAAATTACGTATAGTTTGAATGTTTACAGATTTCACCGCTACATGGTGTTGGCGCTGTCGGCTGGTATTAAGAAAAAGCGAAATATATCCGAAATGGATGGTTCTACGAAAATTAGTTTCAAACAAAACTTGGAAGAAATATTATTCTCTACAACTTTGGTCCTCACGAAGATTACGAATAACGACGTTTTGAAGGAGATATTTAACGGAAACCGAAAAACCGGTTATTTATAAATAACTCCTAAACAATAACTCCTATAGAAAATTGTTTCAAATGAAAACTGTAGGAAATTACATTCTCTATAACTTTTGTTTAGAATTGTATATACAATAATGATGTTCTAACGAAGAAATAACACAAAAACCGAATCGGGTTTCGAATAAACCTCGACTTCCGGTTAACCGTTATTGTCCAAAAACTAATCAGTTCTTTGTGCTCATGCTAAAGTGTTATATATGAAATTTGGTAACGATATGGCACGTACTTTTTGAGTTAGAGCGCCCACAATAACACACACACACACACACAGACATTCCGAAAATAGTCTAAACGTGTTCTAGGGACCTCAAAACATGTATTTCCGTTGAAATCTCGAAGTCGATTTTTTTCATGAATACAATACTTTCCCATTACTACGTATGGAGAAAATAAAAAGGAGAGAGGGTGAAGAGACCAATGTGTAAAACACGTCAGAAAGTTTTCTTGGGAATGTCGCGACGTTTGCCGACGCGTCGGTAAGATTTCTTTCCAGCCACCCGTAAGGTCATAAAATCTAAAACCTTCAAAAAGAAAGAAAGACTGCCAGCAGTAGCATTTATGATCTTCGCATACGTGTCCTCCCACTCAGAAGAAAGGCGCATGCGGGTGGTCATGGAATTTCCATACAGAAATAAACCGTCAAAGACGGTACATCGGTTCCTGTCCTCCAATTATTCTTTTCCTTTAGAAACATCCGAAAGAGTGCTTTAAAATATTTTCTCAACTCACGTGCAAATTCTCAGAGACTGGAAAGGGGTCTTCATAATATAAATAAGAGGGAAACAGTATCGCAGGAATCAGGGATGCCCTATGTCCTTTTAGGTCAAATATCCCGATGGGACCAATGTGTAAAATCCCCCCCCCCCTCCCCCACTTTCTTGAAAACATCCCTTTTTTCCTTCACCCTCGGAGACAAAGGAGACGGAAAGCTTATAAAAACTACCTCGCGGATCCGACCCGCACATGTTGCCTTTGTTTTGCTTTATACTTCCCTCCATTTTTCGCAAATATGTCTCTATGAGCTGGGTGGCCGCTGTTGCTGTAAGACCGAAGTTGGGAGAGGGAGGGGCGTCATTGTGACCACAAACGGCATTAGGCCGCCCCCCTCGAGAGTGCACCCTGAGGCGATTGCCTCACTTGCTTACCGTCTGAAGCCGGTGCTGTATCAGACAGTACAATTTACCGTTTCTGAATTCCGCGCATTGATAAGTTTAAAATAATACATGTTTGGACTCAATAATAAAAATATGCTGTATTTTCTTCATTATTTTATCGTGGTTTCGTGATAGTATTTTGTCCAAGTTGGAAAACATTAATTATTTTGTTTTCGTAATTTTCTGATTGAAGATTTTTTTCCTGGAAGTAGAAACTTTGAGTTAGCTTGAGAACAGTTGTGTGTGACTAAACTAAAACGTTTTGAATCCTAAAATAAAGAAATCTGATGTGGCCAACACATAACTTTCGTCATATTTGGGGTATAGATATTTAAATTATTATGAATAGCATTATAAGGCAAAATTATTATTTCGTATCGTAAAAGAATACAGTCGTCCTTATTGCAGTAAACTATATTTTGAATATGTTTACAGAATTCACCGCTAGTTGTTGCGCTGTATACTGGAAATTTACGAATAAGTGCTATATTTGAAATTTGGTGTTAATATGAGAAGTACTTTTTGAGTTACAGTGCCCACAATCACATACATCCATCCACACCCGCACACATAGAGTCATCATTCCGAAAATAGTCTAAACGTGTTCTAGGGATCAGAATATCTAATAAACTATCGGTTTTTCGACACACAGACAACATCGAGAAAATAGTCTAAACGTGTTCTAGGGACCTCAATCCGTTGAAATCTCCAAGTCGATTTTTTTCGTGATCACAATACTTTCCCCATACTATGTATGGAGAAAGTAAAAAGAAAATGATTCGCTTGGTGTGTGCCCGATATTTGCTTAGGATATTGTGTATTATTTAACTCTCATAATTATCACGTTTCTGACGTGTTAATCTCATGGTTACACATCAATTTTTACATGACGTGTTAATCTCATGGCTACACATCAATTTTTACATAATTATCAACTCGTTCACTGTAATATCGTATAGAGTGGTTGAATACCGTTAACTGTTTTCAATACATCGTATTTGCTGAAATGATTATCATTTTATCGTTAAGAATGTTAGCCAGATACCGCTTTTGTTTTTGGAAATTTTCAATTTTTTGTTGCCATACCTTAAATAGTTCGTAACAATTCATAGGTTATTTCGGAGTAAATAACTCATATTTCATACTTTTTCAAATATCTCCCACTAGCAGAAATACCCGGCGTTGCCCGGGGAAAATTGGTTCAAATCCGATCGGAATATGTGGTATTTTAAGAATTCATTCGGCCGCCGTTTTGAATAAAACGGGCAGAGAGAAACAAAAATCACGTATGAATTATTTCTGGGAGCCCTCCACAATCGTTTCAAATTTGATTCAAATCAATAGTAGGACTTGGGAAAATATGCGTAGTTTAATCAGTACCCGCCGTCCAATTACGGATAAGGAAGTAGCGTTTCCTACCTTTCTCACTGTGTAGAAGATTTAGAGTTACCTGTTCTTTGAGAACAGGAAGTTTATGAGAACAGTTATTTTATTGAACAGTTTAAGCATCAGAACTGTTCGAAAAGAACTGTCCCGTTCTTTCTGACCCATCTCTAGATGGCAATGCATTAGCATACAAAGTTATTTTGCTTTTTGTTCAATTAATATAAAACATTTGGGATTAAAAAGTAGCCTACTGCCGTCCTATTTGTGAAGAAAGTATGTTGAAAGTTTGATTACTCTAGCTTTAACTGTGTGGAAATGTATAGATGCAGAAATAAACAAACTTTTATAAATATATAGGAGCGAGCTAGAGCTTCCGAGCGTAGCAACGAGCATGAACTTATTGTTTTCTTTCCCTTGTTATCGTTATTGTTATTTGTTACTCGTTAATAAATTGTTATAAAACCTGGAGCTGTTATTCGTTACGTTATTCAGGCCCCTATAACTGGTGACCCCGACGTGATCTGGGAAGACAGCGGGTTTTCTTTTTCGTCGCGTGCGGGAGAGAGAGAGTGACGGAATGTGAAATAAAACATTAATTTTTGTTAGAACATTTTTTTATCTTTCTCCGGGCAACGCCGGGTACTGTAGCTAGTTTTACATAAAATAAGTAAATTGCTTGAGGTATATTTTGATCAGCTATGGGATATCACTCTTTTCCGCAGTCTGTGGTGCAAACACTACGCATTATACCTGTTCCTGTAATAAAAATACGAAATGAAGTTTTGAACGGCATTGGGTAGCATTTTAATAAATAAAATGGCTTGCGATGAAGTTCGAAATCTTCTTCATATTTATAAGGGCGGAATCATCCTAATTCCAAGGGTTGGTGGTGCATTTATTCGGAGAATTAATATTCAAAATCTTTCATCAAAAGTTTTTTTTGCGACTGAATGTTGGCGACTTAAATAACTGTAAAGAGATAAAGTCCCTATTTTTGATCGTGTTCCTGGGTTGTCAGAGTTTTCAAACTTAAGTGAATCTCCAGTTTTTTCACTGTCTTACCGTAAAACTTAACGCCTGCAGAAAAAATTTTCTAATGTTAGCATAGGTACATACAGTTGGCGTTTAATGCAATTTTCACCTTGCGAAATTTTTTTGAACATTTTAATCTGAACTGAAATGCGTAGGACAATGCCAAAGCGAGTGTCCAGTGTCAATAAGTGATGCGTGTGACAGGAGTGTGTGGGAGCTGCGAACTTGAGAGTAGTTAGGAAAGGAATTCTTATGAGGCTAGGAGGATAGGAGAATAGTAGTGTGAATGGGTGCGTGTTGGAGAGATTGTGGTGCGAGTGCTTGGATACGTGCGCACGCAATTGTAAGGGAGAAGGATGTCTGTATGAGATGTAGAGTATTGTGCATGCGTGTAGTTAGATGTATGTAGTAAGTAACTAGAGGTATGTAATCTGCGCATTATTTCTCCTCATGCCTCTTGTGTTTGCCTTCTGCGCATGCCTTCTGTGCGTGCCTTTTTTGTTTGCCTTCTGCGCATGATTTCTGCGCATAGCTTCTGCGAATACCTTCTGGGTATGCCTTCTGCGCATGCCCTCTACACATGTAGGCTACGAATTTATTATTCGCATATACACTGCGAGTGCCTTCTGCGTATGCTTACTGCGATTTTTAGTGTATTTCAACTCTGGCCTCCGTCTAAATCGTCCCCTTTCTCGAAGCACCCATTTCGGCTCTCGATCAGTGTGATATGGCTCTTGTAGGGAAAATCAAGTCTAAATGAGGTTTTATGGTAAATATTACAATGCTAAAAGTTTTATAAAAGGATTTTCTTAAAAATCAATGAATTTGTTTATTAAATGTTTCGGATTACTTTTTCATCATGACATAGCGAGTTGCACAAAAACTCTTAGGGGGCCGCATCAGGCCCGCGGGACGTAGGTTGGACACCACTGACTTTGGGTATCCTTCAGTTTACGAAAGCCATCACTTTTCAATCTAAGGCACTTTCTCTAAATTTACTCGCATCTACTCCGTAATAACACCTGAAATTGTGTTATGGATCATCGTAATAGGCGCGGTTGCTAGCTTGGCATAATTGATTTAATTGCGGAGGCTCCACAAATTAATCGAATAAAAACAATTAAAATAATTTATTTAACCCCATACATACATTAGATACATTCACACATTTGTACATTAACGAGAAAACGTTGTCGAAGCAGAATGGAGGGTCGTACCGCGGGGAGAACGCCGTTGATTGCTTCGTGGTCGGAACTATTACTTTACAAAGATGCGTCTATTAATGTAAATAGACAAAGCGGCGCTTCCTCGTTCACGGCGCATTTCCACCCTCGCACGCTCTACTTATACACTGCACCCGGACGAATCATCCGCCGCAGGCAGGCAAGTGTTCGCATCGAAGGTGTCGCCTCCGTATTGTACAGGCGCTCCCATTCGATTTCTCGCGGCTCCATTCGACCGCTTCCACTTTCGAGCTATCGTCGATGGCGCGCGCTGTGCTGATGTTCCAAGGAGCTGGCGCGACCTCCCTCGGTGCCGTGCTGCTCCTCCTTCTCGTGGTGCTTCTCTGCGCCGTCTTTGGAAGAATGACCCGTGTGCTCGTCGTGGTGTTTGGCGGCTTGGTGCTTTCCTTTCTTGCCCTGATGATCTTCGTGATCCGCACTCTGAAGGAACATATTGATCCCGTTAGTATCATCCCATTTTCCCCTATATAGCCACACTCATTTGTTTTCACCGAACCAGTGGTAAATCGCGTTCGTGTTGCAGTGGCGTATTTTGTGAAACGGTGTTAAGGGATTAGGACGGGTGGGAAACTAAGGCTCCTAAGTCGCATGAGGTCCCGAAGATCATTTTAAGGGCCCCCCTAAGTCATTGCGAAAGCAAACAGTTAAAACAAAGCCAGAGTAAGTTTTGACCGAAAAAAAGACTGTTATTGGAAAAAAGAAGGAAAATAAAAATTACTAATGATTCTAAGTACATGATCCACTTCGTATAATTAAGCTGAACTATAAGGAATTTCACCACGTAGACGAAGAAATATAATTATGAGCTTATCGAGAAAAGGATATAAAACAATACAAGGTACAAGAAAATGAAGCAACACCTCTTGATTGGTGGATCGATAACCCGTAGTAAAGTTCAGTAAGCTCCATATTTACGAGCATTTGGTTTGCGAACTTTCGGTCTTACGAATAAGAATTTTTACACCACAAATTTGACTTACGACCTCAAAAGGACCGCCGCAGAATGAAGAAATTTGTGAAAAAATGAAACGGCGTTCGCATCAGACTTTCTTGGATGCGATTTTCATTCCTTTGCTGCAGCACTCTTTTCTTATAAATGTTGAAAGTTGTGGACCTTCTTCCACATCATCACGTCTGCTAATCTAATCTAATAAGTGAGAACATAAACTTGAAATTGCATGCTTGGACAATATTTATTTTATTTGAAATTTTAAAAAACCTGTTAAAAATGCTACAAATTTTCGTTAGGAGAATAGTGAAATTTCATACAGCTGCAAAACATTTCAAATTCACGTTAAAATCCAATAAAAATATTTAAAAAAGTTATTAAACAATTCTAGAAAATTATTGGAAAAAGTATCCAATTTTAGTTGTGTTTTTTCTGTGATATGATTAAAATGGCAAAAGAAAACACTATTTCTATAATTTTGTTTAAGAAAGCATTTTCACCCTTCATTTTGTCAGAATGTTTTAAAGCTACAAGATAGTGTAAAACTTCGACGTTGTTGCATTTCCATTCCTTCACAATCTTCCTCATTCTGTTCATCTTCTGAATTGGGAACAATTTCATTGCTTTGTGATTCTACCACAGTTTTCAAGTCAATTTCATCAATTTCTGTGAAAACACTTTCATCAGTATTTACGAATTATTTTGCGTTTACGTTGGTACCATCTACTTAATACATCTCTTCAATCAAATTTTGAATGTCACAATAATCACAATCGTTATCTGCATCGCCACATTCATTAACATCATCGAAAACAATGTCACCGTTTCTAAAACAATTTTTTATACAGACTTCTTATACACACTAACGAACGACTGAGAAATGTACGTAATTGCATCTAAAACATTGATTTTAACCGCCAATTCCGATCCTCTCTTACATATTTTAAAGAGACCGATTTTCAGGTAAATAAAAATACTATTTCCTATTCAATTTGATTGTTTTCATGCTTTGTTTTATTAATGGTATTACAAAAGTTTTGTTTTCTACTATTATTCATCACAAAGACTTAATTATGGGTTAAATAGACTTTAGTTGTTTGCGTTGGGACCTAACCACCAATTATACTATTCTGTTTATGGGAAATTGTGTTCCCAGTTCCAAACAAAAGACTTGCGGACGTACTTTTCGAACGCAACCCCTTCGTATTAAAAATGAACAATTAGCTCGATTTCATTAATGTGTACTAAATGTTGTCATTATAACATTAAACGTAACGAAAAACGAAATTTAAATTCGAGTCTAACGAAAAACGATGTTTTTTTGTGATCTTAACGAAAAACGTAACGAGAAAGTATATCTATTTTTTGACCGTAACAAAAACGTAACGAAACGTTTTTTTTCGTTAGCCATCACTGGTAGATAATAGGGCATAGTTCGGTTTGTGGCCGTTGCCATTTAAGAGACCACAGTCAAAGAGACGACATTAATCCAAAAATAATATGAAATCCATATTTTACTCTACCTTGCCCTTTATAAGGTATCGATTAATAAATTTATTCGGATAGAGAATAACATTTGCAGCATAAAGGTAAGCTAGAGCATATAATTACGACTTATAGTTTAGGAGATAAAAATTCGAGGATGTCCCCCACCCATGTTATCCAATTGGGGGAATTAAACTCTGGCAGTTATTTTGCACGATGATTACACATAAAGAGTCTTTTATAAGTGTGGCACTCTTAAAAATTGAAAGAATGGCTAAAGTACATGCAGCCGCTCTCGTGTTATTAGACATTATTTGCGGTATAGCGTTCCAACAGTGGGACAACGGACGGACGGACCAACAGAATAAGGATATTATATGTATAATGAAGAAGAAAATATGCCCACCGAAGAGGTTCCAGGTATCCTTCCAGAAGAGGTAAGACACGCAATCAGAAGTATGAATAGCGAAAAAGCATCTGGAGTGGATTATGTCACGGCAGAATTATTTAAAACAATATGGAATATTTAAAACAATATGGAATATTTAAAACAATATGGAATATTTAAAACAATATGGAATATTTAAAACAATATGGAAAAGATTCTCGCCAAGATTTTTACTCAAGAAAGGTTCCAAAGAAGACTTGAATAACTACCTTGACCAAGAATATCTACGAAAATGCGACATATGTCCAGCTGCATTAAGACGCAGGTGCCTGTAAGACCGAAAAGGGCGTGAGACAAGGAGATACTATGTCTCCAAAATTATTTAAGGCTGCTTTAGAGGAAGTATTGAAAACGCTGGACTGGGAAGAAAAGGGCATACAGGTGAATGGAGAATATCTTACTTATCTGCGTTTTGCAGATGACACGATACTGTTCGCAGGAAGTCCAGAAGAGCTGGACCAGGCAAGCCGAGAAGCTGGTTTTAAGATGAATCTTAATAAAACAAAGGTCATGTACAACTCCTTCACAAATCCTGAGAAGGTATATGTATATCAACGGAGCAGATCTCGGAGAAGTAACCACTACTGATGGTTCGCTTCTTGGAGAAATCAACCGGAGAGTGAAGTTGGCATGGAGTACAGGTATCCCTCGCCGTTCGCGGGGGTTACGTTCCCGAAGACTCCGCGAACAGCAAATCCGCGAACGGCAAATGCATAAACTAATGGAAGAATGGGATTCCGTTCCTACATCCGCGAAAGTGACGACTGTAGGCCAGAGAAACAAATAGTAAGCTTAAAATATGAAAGGAAAACCAAACCGACGCACGTTTATATTTTGGAAAACTAAGAAAACAGAAGTTTATTAACTCCCCGTGAATTATGTAGAGTATACGTAGGATATTGACAATGGAGGTGTTTCGGAAGAGCATTACTCCATTTTATTTTTGAGGTTTTGTAAAAATTAAATTTATTTTACTCATAATCCGTATTTGGAGATGGAAGAGGAAGATGAGGGACTTGGCTTCAGAAATTCTGTGATTTGGAGCTGTTTCCCTTTTGTTTTGATTTTTTATAAATTTCGTCATAGGAAGATATTGCAGAGTCAATTATTCTCTTAAAATTGATGCTCCTTTCCATAGATGGATCAGCCTGCATTACTTTCTCTTTCAACTCGTTAGCCATATTTAAAATTTCTGCTAAGGTCTTCGCTGAAAACTGTTTTATCTTAGGCTCTACATCTTCTTCTTTGTTTTCGCTCTCACTTGATTGTGCAAATTCTTAAATTTCCTCATTTACTTATTCTTCTTGTTGGAAGTTGAGCAATTCCTCCACTTCTTCCTCTTTTAGATCTTCAAAGCCCTCTCCACCTACATTTCTAGTCATTTCGATGATCTTTTCAACTTCTCCGCGATTGCTGGGATAAACTTTGGAACGAACAGCTTCTGGCCAAAGTTTCTGCCAACATGCATTTATTGTTGATTGTTTTCGTTCGTCCCATGATTCTTTTATCATATGAATGGCTGTTCGAATGTTGAATGAACTCCAACATTCACGAACAGAAATCAAATAAAATATGTTTGAAAGTTCGGCGAATATAATAAGATTTGAAGGTCGCAATGATCCCTTGGTCCATCAGCTGTAAGAGTGGTGTTGTGTTTGGTTGTAGGAATACAACTTCTACGTCAGAGTAGCCTTCTGCAAGAGAAACTGGATGACCCGGAGCGTTATCCAATACGAGAAGCACTTTAAATGGCAAATTCGTCTGCCTCAGATAGATCTTCACCTGCTGGATGAAGCAGTTCGCAAACTAATCTTCGAACAGTTTACAAGTAACCCATGCCTTATTATTAGACCTCCAAAAGACAGGTAGATCTGATTTAATCTTTCCTTTTAGAGCACGAGGATTTTCTGAACGGTAAATTACCATTGGTTCGCATTTAAAATCTCCGGAAGCGTTTCCACATAGTATTACAGTGAATCGATCTTTTGCAGCCTTAAAACCTGGAGCAGTACGTTCCTCTTTGGAAATAAAGGTCCTATTTGGCATTCTTTTCCAATATAAACTGGTTTCACCGACAATGAAAATTTGTTCTGGCTTATAACCTTTCTCCTCGATAAGCTTCAAAAATTCACCGGGGAATTCCATCGCTGCCTCTTGATCAGCTGATGCAGCTTCTCTTATTAGCTTAATGTTATGCAAATTTAAACGCTTCTTTAAATTATCAAACCAGCCCTTACTCGCTAAAAAACAGGTAGAAGAATTCTCTTCATCATCGTCTTCAGTTCCACTTTTTAAATGTTCATAAAGGTTAAGTGCTTTATTTCTTATTAACTCCGTGCTAAGGGGAGCATTTTTCTGTGTTTTATCCTCTATCCACACACGAGTTTTTCCATTTTTTCTAACACTGTCACGTCTACTTACAAAAGAAACTTCAGCACTAGATGGAGTAGAAGCCATTACACTACTTCATATTTTGTCTTCGACCCTTTTTATAGAACGTATGGTTGATTCATTTACTCCATATTCTCTACCAATGGAAGCGTAACTTGCTCCACTTTGTAACTTATCTAATATCATGATCTTTTCCCTCAAGTCATAACTTTATGCTGTCTCTTAGCTAATGCGTCCCTTCCACTTATATTAACACGTTTAGATGCCATAATAATGTAAAAGAATGGGTTAATTAAAAAAATTAAAAATGTTTATAAAAGCACTCTACTATAATACAATGCCAACGTCACTAAGCCTAGTCCTGTCTAATTTAAAATGAGAGAATAAAATGAAACATCACATTAATACCACAAAAACATCAAGGATATCAAGTCGTGTTGCTTGCGGCACTATATAACAGAAACTGATATAAATGTGGAAAACGGAAGCTTGCGAAGGTTCCCCCATATTCCCCAAAAAGTCCCTTTTTCAACAAGCCGCGTGTCTTTTAGTTCGATGGCTATATTTATTCCGCGTAAAAACAAGCAGACTTAATACTGTTTACACAGGTGGCGAGACAAATAAATAGAACATAGAGTGGAGCAAACTGGGAGATTTTCCCGTTCAGTATTCTATGGATCCTTCAGGAAACGGGAAGATTTCCCCGTTCCGTACGACAAAAAAATGAGTATTGGGTATTGCTGAGAAACCGCGAATAAGCAAATCCGCGAACGGCGAACCCGCGAACGGCGAGGGATACCTGTACTTCTTGGCAAGAATGCAAACATCTTTAAATCAAATATTCCAGTCTTCCTAAAAAGGAGACTGTATGACCAATGTGTTCTACCTGTTCTGACATATGGTTGTGAAACATGGACCATGAATGCCAGAATGATACAGCGCCTGCAAACAACACAGAGGGGCATGGAGAGATGCATGTTAGGGATCACCCGAAGAGACCGCAAGAGGAACGACTGGGTAAGAAAGAAGACGGGAGTCTGTGACGTGATTAGAAGAGCGAAGGTGCTAAAATGACCAGCGTTTGACGTCCACTGTCATCGAATGGATCCCAAGAAACATCAAGAGACCGGAAGACAGAGTGGGTAGAGGGAGAGTGGGAGGGGGAGTCTGGGGAGGGGAGAAAGACAAGGAAGGCGGAGGAGTGGAGAGATCTGTCGAGAGGGCGGAACCCATTACCTCGTGCTTCCCTCCTTCATGTTTGGCGTGTTGCCTTCCCTCGTCCTCCTCGTGGAACACGCCGAACTGTTTATGCACGCCCTCTGTGTGGAGGTTGTCGTAGAAGCTGCGTATCTTGTGCTGTTCATCAAAATGATGAGATTTCTGGAATCCCTGTTGGCATAAATGACAAATGGATGTAAATATCTTTCCTATCCTATCCTATCAGAGTTTAAAGCGAGAAGGCGGAGTCTTTGTGACAAGATTGGGACCTAATTGCATATATCTCAAGTGTATAATCAACAGTGCCTTTATACGAAATGTTAAAATCTGTATTTTACTTAAATAACGGTATAAAGATAAGATTTTAGTCCTTAATTGATGCAGGAAATGTGTATTATGTACATTTTAGGATAAATTCCGGCGATCTTAATGAAAAGATGAGAAAATAAAAAGATTCAGCGTTAAATATTTACTTGCAACGATATTAATGAAAAGCAGCATTTAAATATTTTAATGGATGAACAATGAGGCGAAGGTGTTATAGGATTTTTATAATCGAATCCAATATTGTTGTTTTCCTTCAAAATAATTATACACTTGTGCAGTGATGACTACTCAAGGCACGCGAACCTCAGGTGGAGTGCTATAGTATACAGCACTTGTTTAATAGTAGCGATTGTTCATCTAAAACTCTTAAATCATAACGCTTCTAAATTTCCATCTCCACAACGGAAGAAGGAATATTTGCTGAACTGAGGAAATGCAGTTAAAAATATTCGAAATTAGACAGCATTTGCGTTGGTGGTGAAAGAAATGCTTTTTTGACGAAATTTATTTAAGTATCATTACATTGATCACTTTTAGAAGATAATGACATGAAGTTTTCGTATATTTTTAAACGTGCGGTGCGTTATGTTATATAACAACAAACGTGAGCTAAAGCTCCGAGAATTCCGCGACCTATTTGATGAAGAGACTTTCTTCTTTATTGCAGAATACGCTGGTTTTCAAAGACCTTCTGATGGTTTTGACACCAAGAAAAAAAGCGTTAATATTCTTTGAGAAAAAAGGGGTAGCTTGTTGCAAGTCACTCAAAGATAAAGCCTGGAATAGTGATTTCGCCTTTTTCGTCGGCACTGGCGTGCATTTTAATGAAACTAATAGTTTTCCCAAAAGCGTTTGTGTGTCAACATTGAAGGCAATACACGATATTTGTAGGTGCTTCTGTTCGAAAAAATATCGATCATTTAAAATTAGTTGAATTTGAAATTACGGTGTGAACATATCAATGGTGAGAAGAAATGAGATCCAACTTACCAATCAATTCGTCTTCTCTGACATTGTGATGTAGGATAATCCTTCAGGTGACCAGAAATTAATAAGAAATGCATGCTTGAATGTTGTTGTGATTCTTAGTTGCACCATGACTTGTAAACGTTTTGGAAGTCATTATCACAGAATAACTCTCTTAACTTGCATGAATACGCTCTGCGGTATACATTTGAATTTGCCCCAACAATCTTCTGCAGTTGTGATGCTTCAGACATCGACAGTATCGTCAGAATCCGCATTAGATAAGCAAAATTTCCGTGTCTAACTTGTAAGTTTAGTAACAAATAATGATTAAATAATTAGGTATCCTATAGGCCTATAATTATTTCCGTTAGTATTTGTCTCATTAAACTCAACTTCCTCCATAAGAAATTGTATTATTAATGACAGTTGCCATGGCACCACAACACATCATAGTTCTACAATGTGGCACGCATTTCATAAAATGTTGGCTACCATTGCACTGTTATTCCTGTTTTAGATTGCAAACCTTGTGCCTGAACCACGGCATCAAACCAGAACCGAATCGGATAAAATACGATATTTTTTGATCGGAGTGGAATCGAACTCGAGCCTAAACCGAAAACCGCCATTTCTCTCGGTCATCTTTTTCATTCGCACAAATTTTGTAAATTTTCGTTCCTTTTCCATAATAACTGTATTCACTCTCCTACATTCCTGCCAAAATAGCTATGGGATAAGGATCGCTTTTCGTTGAAGAGTATCCACTGTCAATCATTACATTTTAGCACTTTTTATTTCTTTGTATAGTATGAAAGTTGCATATGCTGCATTTATATAATAGGCGTACGTATACATAAGGGACTTTATTTAGTCGTCTCGCCTCGGACGAAACGCAACGGCCATCCGCTCGTAACTCTTGCTATAGCTAAGTATCTGACGGAAAGTAAGCACGTCTCACGTCAGAAAAAGAATGTTTTGTAAGAGGAATGAACTAAGGAGTCAGGGAGGATCGTTTCCTGTAAAAGAAAAGCGAATCGAGAAAATCCTTTTCTAGAAGTGGAAAGACAGACAGACAAACGACTTTATTTAGGGCGGATATTGTCATTCAAAGGGTGCAAATGCGCCATGGGACGCGTGCGCTCTCTTTTCGGATCGTGGAGGAGGTTGGCGGAACTACCATAGACATAAATAGTGGTATCGTAGAAGCGATCCAGTGCGTATGGAAATTATCCCGGCAAGTGCTGAAGTGGGAGAGAAAAGAAAGGATACTTGTCCCTCGTACTACGGGAGGTCTCATTCTAGACGATTAACGATTGACGCAATGAGCTCTTTTTCTTTCTTTCTTTCTCTCTCTCTCTCTCGAGGCAAGGATTTCAGCAACAAATTATAGAAATGGAAGTGAAAGCGGGAATTTCCGAAAAGACTCAATTTTTTTGTCCTCAAATATTTTAAAGACCCTGGTGCCATTTTTTTACTGACCAATAACACATGAAATCGAATCGAATTTGCTGATATAGATTATATAGACTGAATTAAATTTTAAATCCAACAGAAAATCATTTATTTATAAATGTGGAGTGCTTCTATATATAATTGACGATAATCTTAAAAGTAAATTTCTGAGAACAAAGCATAACTTTATTCTTTCAAAGGAAAAAAATAATTTACTAGATCATCAGGAAGAAGAATCAAGATTAATACGCCAGCATTTACCTCAACCTTAACACTCCACGATAGGTCTCAACTTTATAATCTGCTATAATCTAGCTATCTAACCTAATCACCTATAATTATATCCTAATATATTTATACCATTTAACATAACAAGAAATTATATTGCCAAAACCATTCGTTACTATTCACCAACTGAAATAATAATCTCATAATATGTGGTAGGAAAAGTCAGTGGTATCTGTCACTTATAGCGATTATTGCAACGCATTTTATCGTCCAGTTTGGTCCATCCAAACAGTCTATAATACCAGCATCTACGACAATACATCATCAACAAATTTAGTTCAAAAATTTCTATTTTATACTTTCCTCTTAGAATACCCGTCGGCGTTCGTGATGTCGCCCAAATACTCTTTCTCCTATCTCCCAGACGCCCTCCCCCCCCCCCCCCCCCCTCCTCCCTCACCCTCTTCGCCTCACTGTTTCGATCACCACTTCCTCCTCTCACCCACCCTTCTCCTTCCCTCCCTTATAAACTCCATTTCGCCCTAAATAAAGTCGTTTGTCTGTCTGTCCCTTCTCCTCCCTCCCACCCTTACCCCTCCCCAACCTACCTGCACTCCCTCTCCCTTATCGTGCTTCTTCTGGCTCTCGTGCTTTGCACCACTCCGTCCTCCGTGTCTTCCATCGTGATGACTCCCGTGGCCTCCGCTGCCGTGGTACCCTTTTGAGCTGCCTCCTTTCTCTTCTTCTTGCTTCTTGTGATCTTCTTTGCCCCTCTCTCCCTTCCTCGCCTTCGTGTGCTCGTGATGACCTCCATGACCTGCAGTGGACACCGCGCCGTGGCCGGACCAATGCTTTCCGTGCTGTTGATGGTGCCGCGGCGCCTGTATGCTTTGGGCTAAGTGGTAATGCTTGTGGACCACCTTCGGTGCGAGGTAAGTCGCTTGAGGGAGGCGGACGCCTCCGTTTCCTTGGTAACGCCACACGAAGTGCGCCGGCGGCGGCAGTCTCAGGAACACTGCAAGCGGGAGGTAGTGTCGGATTCGCATCCTAGCGACACGAATCGTGCGATACATTCGCGTGGTCCTCGCGGCGAGGCCCTTTGAGGGTGCCACGTTCCAGGCGCGTAACTTGGGGGGCACAGTGCGTGGGGGCCCCACAAAAATACTTAGAATTTTTCCCGTGATCTGCCGTAAGATATTCGAAGTAGTAGTAATGTCCTTATGGGAATGAAAGATTTCATCGCTCGAAATGAAGACGAAAATATCATCTCAAGTGTTTGGAGTTGTTTTGTCCTATCCTTATAATGTTAGAATTATAGAAGTCTCGATGTATTTTTGGAATTGGAACGTGAAAAATATCGATAAAAATCAAAACGGCATAATAATTTCATATATTTTTATATAAATGGGGGCCCCAAACACTTGACTTGCGTGGGGGACCCAAAACCATAGTTACGTCCCTGCCACGCTCCCCATCCCCCTTCCCTCGCCACGTGACCTCCCTCCGACGACTTGGTTCACTTTTTTTTGCAATTTGTTATTTAACTATCGGACGAGACGTGGTCATCTCGTGCATTCTTAAATATAATTTTGGGTATAATAGGGGGTAAATGAAAACTTAATTTGATCAAACAGAGTATCGAGAAATCATTTGGTGCATATTACCTGGCTTAGATGGTATTGTTTTTATGCGAAATGTATCAATCTAAAACATGTACTGCTGGTGAGGAATGATGAATTCTAAGTCGTCTTCTTGTTTCTTGTTGTACGAATTAAAAATTCTCGATTCTCATTTGAAACAAAATAAATTGAATAAATTAATTCAAAAGTGAATATTTGAGACGGAGAGTTTAGTTTCTATTTCAGCGCTTTATTTGGAGTCTCACTAAAGTCAAACAAAGGAGACACTTGATTGGAAAATGAAATTATGTACTTTGTTGTTTAGGCTGATCCGGTTTCGACGAAGCGTGCTGCATTATGAAGTTATTTTCTTATCTAGCGCATATTATGGATTACTACAAAATTATGACACATTCTATTAATTTCTGACTAAAAGCCGTTGGTTAGATATTTTTTACGCAGTGGAATTTATTCTTAAGAGATGATTTCGATTGAGTTGTCAATTGATTTAAATTTTCGTGGTGACATGATTTTTATTATTTATTTAAAATAAAATAAAAAACCTCCATAAAGTCAATTGTGCTATTTTTATGCGGATTTATAGGATAAAGTGTCCAAAACGCGATTGAATACTAATCAACTCCTTTATATAATTTGCTTGGTTATGCGTAATGGTGTAATGCTCAGTCGGCGTTTTCACTGGTTGTATGGCAAACCAATCAGGGTTCGGGACATCAATTATGTCAGTGACGCTCGAATGCAGTGCCGTTTATGAGGCGTGGAAGAAACGCGAAATAATAGAATATATGTGATGAATGATTCTAAATTATTTTCCGCTAAAATTTTGAATACATTTTTGATTTTTGAAAGATATGAATAAATTGTTTAGAAGAATAATAAGTGCGAGGTTTTAAGTCAAATAATACATTCCTTCCCGTCATATTAACTTGCTCATATATTATTAATCTATGAAATTGTAAACTCAACAATACTTACACAGCCTAGATCTGCGCCTTTTAAAATCATGTAGCGTCATACGATATTTTATTTATGCTCCGATTGCAAATTTAAACTCGTACAGAGTCTATGTAGCAGCACCGCCTGTTTGTAATTGATTATTTTCGAAAAAACCGTCGAATCATTCAGCTGCTCCCATTGATTTCGGAATGGGACAAATGGCCAACTGGGCGCAGAGCCAACTCGCCGCAGAGACTGATGAGAGTAGCTATTAAGTGCAGACTGTATTAAGTATATAATAATAATATATTTAATTTATTTTACCAAATGCTACGGGGTTTTAATCATTAGAAATCTCAGTTTACTTCCCTTTATTCGTTTTTCTTTTTTACTCCTTTAAGATATCTATATCTATAATAATAAATGTGAATGTTTGTGTGTGCGTTTCCTGCATACCTCCAATACCGTAAGACTTAGACCCCGAGGGTGTGCACCTCGGGCTTATTTTTTTGAATTTTTGGCCTGGAAAGGGAGGGAGGTCAAAAATAAAATAAAATAAACGGTCATAAAGACTAAAGAACTGAAACTTGGCATCGGGAATGAATGTAGCATATTTTTCACTTGCATTTTAAAATTACTTAGAAACATCGTACGAAATTGGGACTTGAACGAAAGAACGCTTAAAAGAATAGAAATTCATTTTCTTAATGTCATTTTCAAATACGCTTCAAATCTGTCCATAAATTAGTTTTTAACACGAAAATTTAATGTTTTTAGGTGAAAAGTTATCGTTGCGATGGAACTGTGTTGTTGTTAAATGGGATTGTTGCTAATTGGATTTGAGAAATCGTCTTGAAATTCATCTTCCCGTCGCCCCCTGGCGCTGCATGTCCTACCGCAGTGAAATTTGTTATCGAATTCTCGGTGGCTACTCAAAACCTTCGTAAATGTAATATGTAATAAGATATAAAGTTTTGGTCTGTCTGTTTGCATGTCCGTTTAAAACTTGAGAACGGCTACAGATAGAGCCACTAAATTTAAATGAAGGAAGGTTATTGTTCGAGTCAGGTTTTCGTCAAGGTTTGGTCAACCGGGATTAGTCAGTGCTGCCAGTATAGGGGATTGATATTTTTCCATAAGATAACACGTAAAAATCGATTGCTTGGCGCGCAAGATTTGCAAATTTAAATTACAATAAAGATACGAACTCGAGATTAAAACACTCATTAATATGACAGAATGAAATTTATTTTTTTTAATACAGAATTCGCATTGAAGTCGATTTCGCGTAAGATATAGTATTTAATCATGAAAAAAGATATTTTTATAGGTTTGTAAAAATGGAAAATGCTAGCCGTGCAACTCCGGGTATTTATCCTAGTCTCTAATATAATACAGTCGTCTCATTGCATGACGCTCATCCATTGGTTCAAATTCCACCAATCACATTTAACCCTCATACGGATTCGCGGCGCTTTGCTTTTTACTTTCTCCATACGTAGTAATGGGAAAGTATTGTGATCATGAAAAAAATCACCTTCGAGATTTCAACGGAAATACATGTTTTGAGGACCCTAGAACACGTTTAGACTATTTTCGGAATGATGTCTGTGTGTGTGTGTGTGTGATTGTGGGCGCTCTAACTCAAAAAGTACATGCCATATCGTTACCGAACTTCATATATAACACTTTAACATGAGCAGAAAGAATTGATTAGTTTTTGGACAATAACAGGTACAGGAAGTCGAGGTTTATTAGGAGCCCGATTCGGTTTTTGCGATATTTCGTTAAAACATCATTAATGTATATACAATTCTATACAATAGTTATAGAGAATGTAATTTCCTACAACTTTTATTTGAAACAATTTTGCATAGCAGTTATTTTTTTAGGAATTATTTATAAAAAATCGGTTTTTTCGGTTTCCGTCAAATATCTCCTTCAAAACGTCGTTATTCGTAATCTTCGTGAGGACCAAAGTTGTAGAGAATAATATTTCTTCCATGTTTTGTTTGAAATAAATTTTCGTAGAACCATCCACTTCGGAGATATTCAACTTTTTCTTAATTTTCAGTATACAGCGCCAACACCATGTAGCGGTGAATTCTGTAAACATATTCAAAGTATACGTAATTTACGGCAATAAGGACAACTGTATTCTTTTACAATATGAAATAATAATTTTGCCTTATAATGCTATTCACAATAATTTAAATATCTATACCCCAAGTATGGAGAAAGTCATGTGTTGACCACATCAGATTTTTACATTATGACTTTAAATTTCGCTCATCTATAAGTAGTTCCAGTGAATCTTTTTGTATGCGGACATATCTTGAAGACAATATGAACAACTCGGACTCCGTGTTGGATTTCACAAGCCACCGAGAACTGATATGCGATGCAATGTTATACATTGTTGTAACATCAGTTAAGAACCATACATTGTCGCATGAGCATTTTATTCATGTAAATACTTAATATAATTTTTTATACTCATGTCTCTGATTTTGGAATCCTCGAAAGGTGGCAGCCATAATTCCCGATGTTAGTAACGTAAACGGATTCCCGGCACCGCCGCCGCGGCGCTAGAGCGGAAATGGCGACAATGCTGCGAATAAAAATAAGCAAGTGAATTTATTTATGCCTAACATATATTTTTATTATAATTGCTGGAAATAACCAAAAAAATTAATAATTTACATATAGACACAATTTAGGCAAAAGTTTCTTTATAACATAGGTAACAAATGTCATTGAGCTTTGGACCAACATAATATTGTGAAGAAACAGGTACTTTCCCGTTTTAGCCCCGCATAATTTTTTATTGTTAAATTTTATTTCATATTGCCACCGAGGATATTGGCGTGCCTTCGGCTCGCTTTCTTTTTAGATTATAATGCCTTTTATATCGGGTGCAGCCATCTCCGGGCGCCCTTCGCCTCTCTGGAACGAAACTATCCTTCCCCATTGGCCGGTGATCGGGTGGGTAAATGTCGCCACAGGTAGATCAGATAATTTTTTGAGGTAACCCTTTCACGCAAAACGAAAGTTTGCAAACTCATGACTTATCTACCTGTGGCGACATTTACCCCCCCGATTACCGGCCAATGGGGAAGGATAGTTTCGTTCTAGAGAGGCGAAGGGCCTCTTAGCGCCCGAAGACGGCTACACCCGATATAAAAGGCATTATAATCTAAAAATAAAACGAACCGAAGGCTCGCCAATATCCTCGGTTACTTTTAATTAAAAATTCTAAGTATACACTCGATTAAAGACAAAGGGAGCCGAAGGTTCGCCAAGAAAAATAACAATAAAAAATTGTGAACGATACTAAAATAAATAAAATTTAACAATGAAAAATATTTGCGGGGCCAAAACGGGAGAGTAACTGTTTCTTCACAGTATTATGTGCGGCCGGCGTTAAAATAATTCTCATATTTTCACGTTATTTGCCTAACATGCAAATAAGGTGAGAATTCTCTTTACAAACATTTTGACTACACGATATACAGTTTTGTAATATTTGTCTTTTCGTTGAACAGATGCGACACTGTAAACGTTTAGATTTTTTTGTCAAAGGCCCATCACTTTGGGATGCCCCCTTTCGAGGATTCCGAAACCGGAGACATGAGTATAAAAAATTATATTAAGTATTTACATGAATAAAATGCTCATGCGACAATGTATGATTCTTAACTGATGTTACAACAATCTATAACATTGCATCGCATATCTGTTCTCAGTGGCTTGTGAAATTCAATACGGAGTCCGAGTTGTTCATATTGTCTTCAAGATATGTCCGCATACAAAAAGATTCATTGGAACGACTTATAGATGAGCGAAATTTAGAAGAAGTCATCATCTACTATAATAAAAAGCAATGTCTGAGTGTCCGTCAGCAAAGGCTGAAGCTTAACATCTCGCAAATTAATCAACCAAATTTGATGTGATTTTCAGGATAGCATTATGATATAATAAAATCACGTTTTAGCGTATTAAACTTGAGATCAAAGACCCGGGTTCGATTCCTGGAGACATTTTCTATTTCTCATAAGGTAACACGTAAAAAGGGACATTTCGACGTGCAGGCTTTCATTCTTTTTTAGATTAAAATTAGAAAGAATTGACCTACAATCTTCGGATATAAACCATTTTGAAGTAAACATTATAAAGTTTCTTATTCTGTTCATCTTTTTCCGCCTACAGTTCGAAATTTCTCAATATAAACGTTTAATTCACACAGTTTGAGGAAATCTTGCCATTTTAAGGGGATGTTGCCTTGCCTACCAATTCCATTGTTAGACCTCTATATCATATTGTTAATTCAATCCTTATGGGTATAAACGTGCTTTGAATGCTTTTGATGCGAGAGAGAGGGGGGGAGAGAGTGGTAGAGGGGGGGAGAGAGTGGTAGAGGGGGGAGCGAGAGGGGGAAAGAGGGGGAGGGGGGAAATGAGGAGGGCGGAGGGAGAGAGAGGGTGTAAGAGGAGGGGGGGGGGGGAGGGAGGGAAAGAGAGGCAACTATTTTAAGTTTAACTAAAGATAGCCCGTCAACCACAGAATATTCACTAGAAATGTTGTAAGTATATGGCAAAATATTTCATATGTAAAAGTGTGATATTAATTATTTTAAATGAAAATAATAATAATCTGTCTATCTATAATTCTTCCGTTGATATTTCAACTTAATGTAATAATACGGGACGCACTTTGTCACAAAGTCCGTTTCGTACTGATTTCACACAGGATAAGGGGCATTTTAGGAAAATTGGCCGAAAAACGCCCCGTAACCGGAGACTGGTTATTAAAACCGGAGACCGGAGATGAACTGCGAAAACCGGAGTCCCCGGACGAAAACCGGAGAGGTGGCAGCCCTATCGGGAATCCGTATGAGGGTTAAGCTTCGTGAACATTCGTCGTGTTACTGTAAACGTAATTTATAAAGAAGCAAAAACATTAAATGTTTAAATTATATTATGGAGAACAATTGAATATTTAAATACAGTTAAGATGTCTTCGTTCTAACTAACTAATAGATAAATCCAAATGGACACATTGTAGAAGAAGCATTGTCTGGAAATAGTTTCACACACCAGAATGATAACACACTCAACCTCGTTAACGAATTTATTCCCCCCACCCATTCTCCCTTGCTTGCTTTGTATCTCCCTAACACCCACCCCTCCCCAATACCTTGATTCAGCCTTCCCCCCTCCCCCCCCCATTCATTGGTCCCCCCTCTCAATACACATTTCCCTCCCCCACTCCCCTCCGATTCCATATATATTTGCGTTGCTTCTTCTTTTGGTACCTGATGATGACTAGATATTAGTCGTATCTTTTTTAATAAAGTGGAACTTATACCAAGTGATTTTTCTCATTTTGTTCTTGGAGTTCCACAAAGTAAATGCTTCTTTCGTTGCTTTTATCCACACGAAGGTTCTGCAGATATTTATTAAAATATTGAGAATTTCTTAAAAGAAAATAATTAGAATATAAAATATGTATTATCATATTGCGTTGACAATGCATCGGTTAATTATGGTGTGCACAATTCAATGTATCAAAAACTTTTAAGGCACTCATCAAATATCATCAAAGCAAATTGCTGTTGTCATGTTATTCACAATGCTGAAAGAAACGCATTTAAAATTCTTTCTTTCAATGTAGAAAATTTAGTTTTTAAAGTACATGCCGAGTTTTCGAACAGTGCAAAACGTGTTGAAGAACTTAAATCCTTTTTCCAGGAATTGGGTGTGGCATTCTAAAAAGTTCTTCGACATGGTCCAACTAGATGGCTGTCTTTATATCGTGCCCTTAACAGGTTGTATTTGTCTTGGCCTGCTGTTAAATCATATTACGTCATGTATGATAGTATAAAAGTTATATTTTTAAAATACCACGTTTTGCATAAATCCTCAAAAAATTTCATAAAAATCTAATAAGAAAGTGAAAAGTTATGAGCTTTTATGTAGTTTGAAACTTTCATATAATGTTTGCAACTTTCGCGCTTGCATTTCCAGTTTTTAGGCGCGTTTCGATTACAGCGTGAGCGCCTATTATCGTCGGTCGGTCCGTCCGCCCGTCTGTCCGTCCGTCCGTCCGTCCGCATGTTCGTTCTCGGCTTCTACCGAACGGATTTTCATGAAATTTGATATTAAGAACTTTCAATCAAATATAATACGAAAATCGCAAAAATGAATCACGTACGCCAATCAGAGGTACCACTTTACTGGGGACAAAAAATTAAATTTTCGTCATATCTCGTAAAGTATTACTCATATCAAAATATTTTTCGAATAAAACTTGTAGAACTATTAAATTAGAGTATTTCTTTTCCCATATATTTTTATCGAAGGAGTAGCCGTTATCGAGAAAATCAAACAAGAATGTATTATATCGAGTTGAACTTAAAAAATTTCTTGCATGGTTACTTCATTGTTGCTAACATAAGCAATCTCCCAAACAAACGTTTAATTTCCTTACGTGTGCATGTAATATTATTGAATAGGAAGAAAATGGATTATTTATGATGAAGAAAAGAACTCTAAAACGCTATTTCCCTCACGTACAGGTATATAATTTCTTTCTAATACTCCATTGCACGAAACGCGCCCATTTGTGATACGTTGTACACTTTCCTAACTTGTTTTAAATCTCCCTCGGCCTCACAGGTGGGATTTCATTAAATGTTCTCCGGGCTTGAGGGGTTAAACCTCAATTGTAAGTTTGTATTATTTAATATATCAAAATATTTTAAAGACGTCTGTGATAAATATTTTACTATCAAGTGTGTATATGTTATAAATAGTCACCACATATTGTATACCAGAGCTGCAAACTGAACCGAACCACCTTAAAATTTGAAGTGGTTTGCAGCTCTGTTATATGCTATTACCGTTCTGAGAATGCTCGTCGTAGGAGCGATACCGGTTAATTGTCATTAAATTTAGTAGAATATTACTTTACTAGGTGAGACCCGTACTGAAATTTCGACGGAAGAAAGATGGAGATTGTAAATGAGTATGATGTAGTGGAAAGTGAAATTGGCTTTTAAGTTTTGCGGTAGATTTTTTTGAATTTCATCCCCAAATGTGAAATTGTGTATGAATAATCTTGGTACTTAGGTATTAACGCGGAACCCAAATTAATAAATAAGTACCGATTGGTTTCTACCAAGACATAATATGTAGTCTACAGAGGAATTATATCTCGCTTGACTGTTGCGCCGCAAATGGAAAGGATATTGGCGAGCCTAGCTCAGGCGTCTCAAACTCGCGGCCCGCGGGCCTCATGAGGCCCGCGCGATGCATTTCTGCGGCCCGCGAAGCAATTTACTTTATACTGTGCGACCCGAACTAAAACCTATTTCTTACAAAATATTTCACGCAAATATTTCTAAATAATCTAACAATAAGAAGTGTATTAAATCATTCCAATTTATAACAGCCTGCACGGTTGAGCTACTGAAGAATGTTTATCCCACTGCCAGCGAGTTTCTTGCGTATCAGTGGGACTTACCCTCGACGCCAAATCTAGCATTTTTGTAATGACTGCTCAATAGAGCCATTCCTCTCTTGTGGAAAGGGAGAGTGAATATAATACGAAGAATACGAAAATATGTGAAGACTGGGAAAATTATGAATGCGGCCCGCGGATTGTCAGAGAGTCGTCATGCGGCCCGCACACCAATGTGAGTTTGAGACCCCTGGCCTAGCTGGAACCCAGCTTACCCTCCACGTTTTCCGGTGATCGGGTTTGTAAATGTCGCGACAGGCCGATCAGTCGAGACGCGTCATTTTAGAAGAAATTACCACCATTGTCACCAGAAATTAAAATGTGACTGTTTTTTCAATTGTTATCTATAACAAATCATTTAAATGTTAATTGGTTTCTTTTAACGTTGTTCTTAAAAATTTAAGCATAATTTAAATGGTATTTGTTCCGTATTTATATTTTTCAATTGGGCTCCCCGTTAATACGTAAGTACCATAATTTCTTTTAGGTTTATTTATATGAAGTAGAAAAAGACGAATAAAGGGAAGTAAACTGAGATTTCTAATGATTAACACCCCGTAGCATTCGGTAAAATAAATAAATAATATTATTATTATATACTAATACAGTCTGTACTTAATAGCAAACTTTCATCAGTCTCTGCGGCGAGTTGGCTCTGTGCCCAGTTGGCTCTGCGCCCAGTTGGCTCTGCGCCTAGTTGGCTTGGCGTCCAGTCGGCCGCGACCAGAATTAGAAAAAATCACTTGGTATTCATGATGGAGTTCCACCAAGTAAAGGTTTCTTCCGTTGATTTATCCCAATAATTTAACCCCCGTATTAAAATAAGTTATGTGTCTTATTTTTCCCGTACAATGCGTAATAGTTATGGGAGCTTATTTAAGAATTTTTCCGGTAAATGGGAGATGGATTCGACGGGGCCCGTACCCGTGTGTTCAGCTTCTAGGTCCTCTGGGTTCTTTAGAGCAGGCCCCGAAGCGACGGCCCTCTCTTCTCCGGCCTCCTTAGCATACCGCGGGCTCCACGGTGCAGAGGAAGTCAGCTCGACGGACAACACGCAACAGAGCAGACAGATGAGGAACAGAGGGCACTGCTTGTGGGAAGAAAGGAAAACTGGGTGCTCGAGGATCATTCGGCTGGCCATTTATCAGAAATAATGCGTTTCAAACGGATCTGTTTATATTCTCGGAATCATCGAGATAATGTTCGTTTTTGTGGTTACTCTAAATGCATCTTTAATATGGACCCGGATATATTAAACGAATGAAATGTTTACGGAAACATATTAGCTACTAGTATAAGTGCCCGTCAAAAATGACGGGGAGGATTTGGTTTATTGGTACGGTACACATTAAATAAGAATGTATTGAGTGGGCATAAATTCGGACAGTGCACACACAGAGTTGGTTAGCCGCTTCCTTTTATAGTCTTCCGCACTGTGAAAATCCTTCCTGGACTGAAATTGTTTTGATGCTCCTTTTCACTTGAATGACGCGCTATGCAAACGGCGGTTTTCACATCTTTAAAATCTTTTATAATTAATTGAACATTTCTTTGAAAACAAAGGTGCTGTGAAATCAATCATTGGTTAATTCTCTCTCTCTCTCTCTCCCTTCCTACCCTTCCCCGTCACTCCCTCCCCCTCTCGCCGCTACCCTACCTCCTTCCCTCCCCTTCTCACTCCCTTTCTCTCAAAAGACCAATAATTTATTTTTAATAATTTTATTTAATCTTCGTCGTTCATCGGTTGCTTGCTGACTTGCATTTGCACGGTTCAGTGCATTCCGTGCAGCGTTCTCTCTTCTGATTCTTTCTAACGTCTCCTCACTTTGCCTTACAACCCAACGCTGTCTCCTTTCTCTAGCTAATCTTCGTTTTCTATCTGCTTGTGTCTCATCATTTCCATCTATTGCTATGAATGAATAAAGCTTATTTTTTTGAGACATTGAAATAAAAATTGAGCTTACTAATTAATCAATCAGCGGGATAATTTCTTTGAAAACTATCTAAACGAAAACAAATCAAGTTATTTCAACCAAACTTACCTAAATATTATCATTCAAATGCTTTAATTTGCTTAAAAATATATCACCTACCCCATAACATCCCCTACCAACTGTACCACCCGCAACGTCATCTACCTACTAACCTGCATCCAATGCCCCGCCTTTTACGTCGGACTCACCAGCAATTCCCTCAACATTCGCATGAACGGCCATCGCAACAGCGTTAGTCTTAAACGACAGCTACCCGTGGCCGTTCATGCGAATAACCACAATCTTAGTTTCAATGTTTGTTTCACGGTGAGGGCCATCCGCGCCCTCCCGGACGACGCTTCAGCCCCCCAACTCCGTCAATGGGAACTGGCCCATATCCAAATCTTAAACTCTTTCTCTCCTCCCGGCCTCAATATCCGTTAATATTTCCTTCTTTCCACTCTCTCTTTCCCCTCTCCCCCTTCTGCATCCTCCAATCCCCGACCTTTTCACGCTCCCTTCCCTTCCACCCCCACACCTTCACCCCAGTGTCACTGCCAAATCAGTAGTGATGGGCGAACCGACTAATAGAAAAAATCGATTGATAGTCGAATCGCCGACCAAAAAAATCGACTAATTAGTCGGTTTTCAGTGCCACACATCTGAGTAACGATATTAGTCGGTTAAGATTTGTCGTTTTCCAGCGCTATCTGCACGTCCAACTAACGATATTATTCAGTTGGTAGTACGAACTCATCTGAACAACAACGTTATTCCAATTAATTCAGTCTGTTGTAGAACTTTGAAAGAAAAATACAAAAATGAATTGTAGTTAGGAGTATATAATTTAGTTTCCTAGTTATTTAATCTACTTTATATGGGTGAGGTTGAGGCTTTAAACCCCAATCTTCCGTATAAACTCATATAAAGATATATACATATAAACTTACAAAAACAAACAAAAGATACAACAATGAAACGTAGTTACACATATATAAAATTTGTAAATATATGATGTGAAAAAATAATTTCAAAGGAATGCAAAAAATACCTGAAATAAGACAATACGAATTATACAAAGATATCAAAATTACTAGAACCTCCTACAGTAATTGCAAGTAATTTTAAAAGCAACGAAAAATGCAAGAAAAAATATTCTATACCAGTTTCTATGTGGGTGGAGGTGCAAGGCACCAAAGTATCAGTAATTTTCCTCTGTTCTGACTGAAACTCTCCTTTTATGTTCCCTGATTGTCCTATGTCAGGGGTTCCCAAACTTTTTTGGCCACGGAAACCTTATATCCAAATATTTTTTCCCGCGGAATCCCAAGAGATGGTAAGCCGAATCGCAATAAAATTAACTTTATAATACTGTAATAGTCATTTACATAGTTTATGTATCCTACATTACACAGTTTACAAGTGAGTTGGTAGTGGATGAAAACGACAGATAAAATTAAAAATTCGAATAAATTCGTTAGACGGCCTTGCAGATAGCGCTGGAAAACGACTAATCTTGACCGACTAATATCGTTAGTTTGCCGTGCAGATAGTGCTGGAAAACGACTACAAAATCCGACTAATCTTATTCGAATTAGTCGTTCTTGAATTCATTCGGATGTGAAACGACTAATTAAATCGACTAATTCTAAAAAATCGATTTAGTCGGTTTTTTGAATTAATCGACTTAGTCGATTATTATTAGTCGGTTTTGCCCATCACTACAAATCAGTTGTCTCTCTTGTGCTGACGAAGGGGTCATCCAGAAAACTCTAACCTCTACAAATGTCTCTCTCCAACACCCCAGCGGCTCTACTTCCGGTAAGTGTTCACTGGGTTTCCTTCAACACCTAGTTGCCCAAAATATATATATATATATATATATATACTTTTAAAAACATTGATTTAGGAATATAAATACGGTGTATTTTGCCTGTATATTGGAATTTTTTTAGCTGAAGTAGCCCGATGACGAGTAAAAACGTTGAAGAGGCCCAGCCTATGGCGATCGCCTGGTCCTATATCCGCCTCTGCGTTTGGATCAATTCATTGATAAGGTCAAATTATCCGCGAGGGAAGATATTTTACTTTACGAGCTTCATACGAAAGGCCGTTCAGATCGACTAATAGCTTCCATATTGAGCGCAGAGACAGAACTAGGAAGACATCTGCTCGATCTATGCGGGTTACTCAATACCATTGGTCAAAGGCAACTCAACTTTCAAATACTTAACGTTGGAAAGGCAACTTGCGAATGCGGGCAAGCGCCTATTTTTTACATAAAAAATCATGAATACCTATATGTTAAAATCAACTTTTTTATCCAAGCTTCAAAATCTGTTACAAAGGGAGAAATGACCACAAAATGAATGTATGCTCAGCCATTGAGGATACCTAAAATTCACCTGCAAATACTCCATGTATTGACAGCCCTCTCACTCCCTCCCTCTCTCATTCCCTCCCTTTATTTTGCTTCCGTCACAGTGAAATGAGTCCCCTGCTATTCATCTATTCTCTGATTATGAGATTTAGAAGGGCGTAATACGTCATTTACGTATGAGAGAGAGAGATTACAAAGAGAAGTAAATATGTTTAAATGGCGAGAAATAAACAAAACTCACCGCCGCTCGCGAGCAGAGATCCATTTCGGGAGAATGGCGATGGAACTTCCACTCTCTGCTAATGTCTATTCCTCGTTCAAAACATACTCACTGAGAGCCGTGTCAGTTGCTTCGGTTGCTTTTGTAGAGGCACTTAGGGAGGAGGCTGGGAAGGGAGCTTTGGAGGGAAGGGAACTCTGGAGGGGAGGGAGCTTTGGAGGGAAGGGAGCTCTGGAGGGGAGGGAGCTTTGGAGGGGAGGGAGCTCTGGAGGGGAGGGAGCTTTGGAGGGGAGCTTTGGAGGGGAGGGAGCTTTGGAGGGGAGGGAGCTCTGGAGGGGAGGGAGCTTTGGAGGGAAGGGAACTCTGGAGGGGAGGGAGCTTTGGAGGGGAGCTTTGGAGGGGAGGGAGCTTTGGAGGGGAGGGAGCTCTGGAGGGGAGGGAGCTTTGGAGGGGAGGGAGCTTTGGAGGGGAGGGAGCTCTGGAGGGAAGGGAGCTTTGGAGGGGAGGGAGCTCTGGAGGGGAGGGAGCTTTGGAGGGGAGGGAGCTTTGGAGGGGAGGGAGATTTGGAGGGGAGGGAGCTTTGGAGGGGAGGGAGCTCTGGAGGGGAGGGAGCTTTGGAGGGGAGGGAGCTTTGGAGGGGAGGGAGATTTGGAGGGAAGGGAGCTCTGGAGGGGAGGGAGCTCTGGAGGGAAGGGAGCTCTGGAGGGGAGGGAGCTCTGGAGGGGAACCGGGAGGTCGGCTTTCTCAAAAGGTGCGAAGGAGAGGTTTATCCCTATAAGTAATACGTAGGTACGTAGGTGAAGGAAGAAAAAAGTCTGTTCGGGAGTTTTCCATTCACGAGTGCTTATTTTTTATCCGTATAAATTAAATACGCCACAATCCTCTTAGGGAGATAATTTATGAGTGATTAATATGTTAAAATCGAAAATTAAAATAAGTAATAAAAAATTGGATCTTCATTTCCTGACGCAATATGAAAAAGCGAGTTTTTTTTATTGAGATTTATTGATAATGTTAAACGTTAAGTTATTTAGAAGTTTAGTATTGAAATTGTATGACGAAGTATTTTATTCAATAATTAATTAAGAAATTTTAACTTTTTATCTGTAACCAATTGCTCAGAATCTTAATTTGAAAACTTAGATGGCACCCCCTGCCGCGCACTGATTTTTCAAAGAAATACTCTTCGGCAGCGTAATAAATGTCATCATGCATCGCATACACCCTACACATATCAGTATTCTATCTCTTACCGTTTGCTAGCTATTTAAATTTAATCGATAACACAGTCGGACAGATATAGCGAAAAATTAGGAGAGATGGCGGAAATCCGAAAGCGAATGTGAATTTTTTTTAAATCGGTTTCGTAAGCATCAAGTTTTAGAAGGCAATGAATGAGAGGAGCGGCGGAGGGAAAGATAGCGTTTGATCGGTGGAAGTGTTGTATATATGTATGAGGAAGTAGAGGCGCGGGAGTTGAGAAAGGGAAGAAAGATCAGGTCGGACTATTTTACAATAGAGATACGAAATATAAGTATTTGCAAAGAGAAATATACTTTGGTTATTACACGCGCTAAGAATGGAAGATATAGTTTGCGTCACATTTCGATCTGAAAGGAGAAGTATCGGGATCTCACGTTCGCTCTTATTAACTTGCATTTATTGTTCCAAAAAAGCTTCGCAGGACGTAAGGATCCATCATCGTGAAATCGTCGGCGAAGAGACGAAGAACGGCAATCGAAAACGGACAAATGGAACTTTGGAAAATGTATTGCACCTGAAAAAATGCGTCGCGGAGACTGGAACCAATAGGATGAATGTTAATTGGAGCGTGGTCTTCAAAATGCCTTCGCCACTGAAGTAGGAAAATTTGGAAAGCAATAATTTCCGCAAAAAGTAATAACAGATTCTCGCTTCTCCTTTGATAAAGTTCGAATTTGTTTTGAGCAGACTAACGGAAATAGGAAATATCGAGATTTATCGATTGTATCGTCCGATAAATCCAACTTGAAGTATGTGTGCCGTTGCGGTTCTTCGCAATCCACAAGAGTTTGTATCGGCATCTTACGATAATTTCGTATTTTTGGAAATTTTGGATTTTTCAAATATTTAGTCATATTTCCGTGTAGTGGGTCATTATTATTAGAACTGTCCGAAAGAATTATCGCTCATCTCCTCGTCGTTTTGTATTCAAAACCGATTTCCCGACTTATTCGGGAAGTGCTTGAATTATCGCGCCCACCTATTTATACTCCTTTCGTCCAACTCTGTAATTTGAGTCCCTATCTCCGTTTTAACTTTTTTTTTAAAAGGCGCAATGCATTCTGCGACACTAGACATTGTAGCGTCTCGCTGCTGAGCGACACGGATTGCGAAGCTTTCTAAATGCATTTCTTTTGCTCTTTCCTTCGCTCCGAAACAAATATATTCTTATTCAGAAATATAACTCGCGTTCGAATGACGCCGAGTATTGCGCCTTTACGATTTCACCATTAAAGTGTCAAAAGTTCCGCACGCGGAGCGACACCACAATTCGTATAGTTCGTTTGCAACAAATTTTCGTTATCGGTGACTCGGTGAGCACGAACAACCCACACACACAAACACACACACTTCAACACACATTTCCCGAATAGGACGGCAGGCTACAATTTTATGAAATTTGTGCGATTAATTTGTCATCCAAGCGCGTAAGGACACTCACCCCCTTCTAGACTATCTCCCGTAGTCTCGGAGGGGACATCGGCCGTTGAAATCTCCGACTCGAACCGACGCAGTCTCGCCAAGGTCTTCGAAAACGCATTCACCGATCTATTCGTCGAAATGGTGGTTCGGTTTCCCTCTAATGCGACGCGGCGCGGTCGCTCCGTCCCTCCGCCCCACCCACCCGATCCCTCGGGGGCGGAAAATCGCCCTCGCGAGCGCCCTTGGGAGCCAGTGCAATCCTGCGCCTCGCCACGAGGATCCGCTTTCTCCGAGCGGAGGGAGACAGGGATCGAGGGAGTGCAATGGCCTGCGTCGTCTCTTCGCCCGAGTGACCACTGTCTCTCTCTTCCCAGTCCGAGAATCTTACCCAAAAAAGCGAATGTATACTTTCACCACAATTGCGAGGAATTGGGAGAAGGATCCGCTCATCGTTTTCTTCGAACGATGTATTGTTTGGGTTCAGCGTTGCCGAGAAAAAAATTACGGAATATTCACGGTGTGATTGGCCGGTTGAGTTGTGGCGGAGATTCAGATCTCAACGACTGAAGCCAAATTCGTAACACTTTTTTGTTGGTGATCGCACCCAGCTCTAATCGATTCGCAATCGATGCTTCCGTTCTTTGTACTGAAAAACGTTAAGAAGTAGCAATGGTGGATCTAAATGCCAATGAATGTCCACTAAAGGAATCGTATTTGATATAAAACGCCCTAACGTGAAATAAATATGATTTAAAGTTAAAGGAAGTTTGACTAGATTTGGCAAAGAAAAATCGTGACAAATTTTCCAGAACGTTTGGAGAAGAAAGCCTTGTTCCAATCTGAGGAACAGAATTTGAACATCGAATTTGAGAACCGCACGGAAGCTTCGAAAAACAACACGCGTGGGTGGCGGAAAAACGTGGATGAGAGGAAGGAAAACGAAGGATTCCGGAGGCAAGGTCCACTATACGAAAGAAATTGTTCGATCGTGTAACTCCTAAAGGAACGTACAAGTTCATTACCAAAGAAGAATCTAATATTTCTGGAAAATAAATGTTCCTCACTTGTTTCCCTCTCACTTAATCATATTCTCCACTGAATGCTATAATATATAATGCCTACAGCTGAAAAAACCTTCAATATTTTCACATCCTTTTTCATTGTCCATGTGTCGCACCTATACATACCACATTCCATGTCAAAGTTTTCACTAATCTTTTTTGTTTTAATATTTCTATTCAAACTTCCTGTCAACAACATTACGTCTCGTAATGCCTCTTTTTTCCTCTCTCCCTATTCTTGTCTCTTTAGCTCTTCCTCTATCATAAGTCATAACACTACCTAAATAAGTAAAACATTCCACCAGTTCCGCCGTTTCTCCTATGCACTCTTAATGTTGACCTGTGATTTGGCTCTCTTCAAAAATCTCATAGCTTCAGTTTTTTTTTCATTATGCCGCTCCACCTTTTAAATCTCTTGACTTTCGTGTATTACTATTCATATTCGTGCCGAATACCTTTGCCTTTCGGGCTCTCCTTTTGACGCTTTTCTAGCTGCAAATGTTATTTCACTGCGTACTATTTTCACTCCTGCAACGTCGTAAAAGTAATGCCATAAGCTACTTTAAATAACGATATCGAAGATTCATTGACAGAAATTAAATACTTGAACGGTGCGCGGAAAAAGCTGTCCGAAATGATTTCTTTTGTTTATGAATGCCTCAAATTCACAACAACATTGCACAGTTTGAACAAAAGACTAGTTTCGATTAAGTTAATAAAGATAGAAGATTAACTAAACTCTCATGGTGATACTTAAACAAACCTATTTTACATGGCCCAACAAGCAGAAGACGTGATGCAGCAAGTGATGTTGCTGAAGAAATTTCACCAGGGAAATTTCTTACATGCAAAATGCTTTTATAGATCTTTATTAAGGTCAATGAATTAATGAAAATCGCAACTGAAAATGACAGAAAGCTAAAGTTAAAGTATGAGCGCATTTAAAATAATGAAAAGAAAGAAGAAACCACCTGAGTTATTTCTTTGTAAAATAGGATGCTATGCTACAGAAAAGGCTTTTGTCTCCAATAACACTTCACCACCAGTCGCTTCCACGTCAAAGTAAAGGCAATCGGTTGCACTGAGTCAGCTCTTATAAATTATTTTTTTATGAAGATTCATTTTTATTAATCTAATTTATCACACACTGTAATGTATTTTTTCAGACTATATGATAATGTATTTTGCAAAATTTTGAAGGCATTAAAGTATTGAAAAATAACGAGTAAAATTATGCCAAACAGTTAAAAGTAGAAACAATTTCGTCATCGGAACATATATTCCATATACAGTAAAAGCTGTGCTATCCGGCTGTTTAGAAAGCGGCCTTCAAGGAACTCAACCACGACGAATAGAGAGGACTTATGGTAGATTTATTAGTTTATAATCTAATGAGAAAATTTTAATGGAATTCCATATTTTGGAAATCTTTTCATATTTACGGTGCTAAGCATATTCTGAAGGAAAAAAACATCAAAATCGAAGGGCGAACAAACTCAATTTATCCTTTTCTATAGGTACCACATTTACGTCATTTTGAAATGAAAGCGGCTATCCTCTCTTAAACACGTTTTGGGAGAACTTGGTCGCCGTTATGTCATTCAAGGACAAATTGCACAAAAAAATCCGTGATTCCATTTGCTTTTCCATAAAGTCGTTCGACCGTTTCTTTCCCTGCCCCCTTCTGCGTGCTGTTCTTTTTCAATCTAATTGACGGAAGGATTGCCTCATTATCCACCAATCACGTCCAAAGATACAAACAAGATGACGAACGTTATCGATTCTATTTCGCTTTCTTTCGAACTTTTCGCTAAAAGATCCTACTAGCTTAAGTTCCTGTATCTCGAACAACTTCGAGTTCTGCCGATGCTCTGTGTGTGTGAACTATTTTTCAGATTATCTTATAATCGCCGGAAAAAACATTGCATTGCACTCGTATTATAAATACTTGTATCGAACTAATAGTTTACTGCGAAGAGAGGAATGCAGTCATGTTTGCATATCAAATATATATATATATATATATATATATATATATATATATATAATCGTATAATGACTGACGCCAATCGTTAATGTGTTTCCTTGTTCAGATAAAAGCAACGAGAATAACATTCAGTTCATCAATGCGAGAAGTTCATATCGTCGGACGTGTTCGATGAGATGAACGTATTGCCAGCAAATAATATTGGATTCGATAGCCGAGCATAGTATATGTCTCGGCCGTGTAAATAGTCTTAATCTGACGATGGGGTGAATCTTCTAAGTATATGAAAAATACGTGAAGGAATAGTCCACCGAAATACGCCTGTGACGAAACAGCAACCCAATGTTGACGTTTTTCAGAACATTATATCGGTGAATTATTCTAATAAATCTCGAAAACATCGATATATATCGCCTTAATCTTGAATCGAACTCTATAACAACTTCTCTAAGGCCAAGGAATAACCTACTACGAAACAAATCATTCTAAAATTCAATTTATCGGAGTGCGAAAATGAATGACAAGGATGAGAGAATGTGAAAGGAGCCGAAATCTATGGCGTATAGCAGAGGTGCGCAAACAGAGAGAGGGCGCCCCCCTTCAGAGAGGACGTGGGCGATTTGACGGGGTTCGCTTCATTTTACTTTCTCCATGCGTACTACTATAGGTGAAAGTATTGTATTCGCAAAGAAAATCGAATTAGGAATTTCGAGGGAAAAACACGTTTTGAGGTCCCCCCGAGACCACTTTTTCCGCTTCGATATTTTGTTACCCATAGCAACATATATCGATTTTGTTTACTTATTTTTTCAATGCGAAAGGAGATTCAAAGTATTTTTCACTGTGAAAATCATTCAAGTATTTAAAAATTATTCGCAAATGTAGTTGCCGATAATTATTGTCGAGGACTCTGATTTCGAGAGTAATCAAATTCATTACTCTGTATGGAGACATTCTTGTGATAGACAACATTTTTTCTTTAACGGAACGCGATTCCAAGCGAACTTGACCGAACCGGTGGCTATTACGTTATTCTTCCTCAGAGAATAGCAAAATTCACGTTATTTTAATGTAGTACTCTTGGTTGGTATTTATAGTAATCTTCTTATAAATATTTTATATTGTATGTGTGTGTGTGTGTGTGTTCATTGTGCGTTTTTACACCGTTGAAGCTATCGAACTCAAAACTTTCATGTGCCATCCTATGGGCCAAAGGACGAACTTGGTCTAGGTTTGCAGACCGTGGGGTCTGTTATACCCCATGGGGTCGACAAAATATTATTTCCATAATAATGCATGGGAAATGGTGTGGAGAAACCCCAAAATGCCATGCAGCCCTTCACTGATATGGATATAAATATACCTAAGTATTAACTTACTGTCACGGGAAATGGATTATTTTACGCAAGAAAGACTGAATATTTTAATTCTGTTCATGTTTCGTGGTATTACATGCTAAATCGCTCGAAATTTTCCTTTAAGCGCAAAATTTATCGGTTTAGATGTCCATTTTCCAGGCGGCAACAAAGCTAAATTTCTTAATTGTTGTCCTCTTCAAAGGGAGATATACACGTAAAGATTAATGCAAGGAAAATCCACGCCGTAGAGGAAGAATAGGTAACGCCAAGATATGCCTAAATATAGCCTATGAATACTTTTAAAATGAGTCAAATGACTTTTAAGGAATATTAGAACATTGTTATCTTTTACCATTAACATTGAAAGTTTTGTCGCAGCATAAATCGATACATCTACTTACATTTGTCCGGTAACCAAGATGTTGTTTATTGTTTACGTTTTGGCTAAAAGTATTGACATAATCCACGTAATTTTATTGCCGCTTTAAAGGCTTCGGTGCATCTATCCATGTGAATATTAAGTAAGACGTTAATGCGTACAATGCAATATATAAAATAGTAAATGTTAATGTAAGCATCGCTTGCGTAATTAAGGAATGGGGAACGTTTGCCCCGAGCAATAAAAATCGTTTGCCACTCTTTCCCGAGAGAAGTCGGGCGTTTCAGCTAGTGTATTATAAAACGCACACATTTTCCTTAAACTCTACGCGGGTATCTCTTGTCAGTATCTCCTAAGTCATCATGATATTTTGCCAGACATAGTCCTGGAGATGTCTATAAGACCACCTAGATTTTAAAATATTATATTTTAGATGTCGAATTTTAACCCTAAACTGAGAATGTAGTATTTAATAAAATAAAAATATAGCAATTGACATTTTAGATCTCAAACTAAAGTAAAAAATATAGTCGACAATTTTGATTTTCGGGGGTGGAATTGGGTATAAGACCTTCTTCGTTTTTTTGACTTTAAATTTACAATAATACACAGTAAAACTCGTTTAATACGTATTTGAGGGGACCGACTCATTGCTTCGTTATAGGCGTGACTACGTTATATACGAGAAACATGGTTTTCGGCTTATCCATCCCATATAACACGTATACGCATAAAGTAAAAGCTGTTCTATATAGCTATTTAGAATCGGCAATTACACAAATACGATTCATTTTGTATTTCTTTTTCTTTTTTTATGAATTTTTGTGTGAATTGTATATGTGTAACTTCCACTTTAAAATTTCTTAAAATATAAGATGTATATATTACGTATTTACTCCGTATACTTCTGTGGCTGCCGAGTAAGCATGGCGTTTTTGGTTACGTAAGCCATTTGCATTGTCCAGATGTTTTGGTGTACTTCTACAATTTCCAGTTTTATCACTTTTTATTATTTAAAAAATTACCCATCCATTGAACATGGCATCAAAATAAATACCTAAAAGCAAGGAAGAGGAGAGAAAAGGTTGGTTTAACGCTAACACAAAAGCTGGAGCTGATCAAACGAATTGAACAAGGAAAAAATAGAGCAGCCATAGGAAAAGAATTCAACATCGGATCTTCCACGCTCTACGATATCAAGGCTCTTAAGGCTAAATTAATGAAATTTATGTCATCTTCTGAGACGAGTAAATCAATTAATAAACATCATACGCTTCATAAGCCAAAAATGGAGGAACTGGATAAAATATTATATGACTGGTTTTCACAGAAATGTTCAGAAGAATTAAATAATTTCGTCCTTTTCTAATAGAGTAAATAAAGATAAATAATAAAGATAAATAAGAAAGATATAATCCAATAAATTCAATTTTGGGAACAGGTTCACTGCCGTAATCCCCAAACTTCCCGGACGCCATACACTTTTCAATAGTCTTTTTGTTTTGCATGTAAGCGTAGCAAACTATTAAATAAGAATGGGTAAATAATGTCTATATCTAACTACGTGTGGAAGAATAAAAATGGAAAATGCAAACCACATGCATAGTTATGTTTGGGGAGTACGAAAGTGAACCTAAGCCCAATTTTGTTTGGTTATTGCTAAATTTGCGATGTCAAAATCGAAAATCGCTCCCCTAACAGGATGTTTCTCCTAATCGGCTTTCCACAATCCCCACGATAGCCGGATAACACAGCTTTTACTGTATTTGCAGTGAGTCGACTTCAATGCCGCACTTATATATGCAAAGAGATGCTTATCAACTTCGCGGCATGTAAAATGTTCGACTGCTATTACATACGATTTTTTAAATGGTCAATTAATATTATTTACATAAATTAATTTACATAAACATTTCACATTTTTAATATCAATTTCAAAACAAAGGGAGCGTGGAAATTCGTATGGAAGGGGACCTCTACGAACAAAAACGGGCGGAAACTATTCATTACTTATGGCTCTGCTCGCCAAAATTCGTTATATATGGGGCATTTTCTGCCACGGGACCAAACATTTGTTCGTTACAGCCGAGAATTCGTAAAATGCGTGTTCGTTACATCCGAGAAATTTAACCAATGCCCTTATGGAGAAGTTCAAGGGACCGAGACATTTCTTCGTTATAGCCGAGATTTCGTTTTAGGCATGATCGTTATAAACGAGTTTTACTGTATATTTTGTACATATCTCTAGACTTCTACAATGGTATATAAGTAAATCAGAAATGATAGATGCCATGAATTCATCCAAATGACTCATTTTCACTTTACATTGCGAAGAACAAGTACTCAAAAGACATGCCGAATAGACTTCAATAAAGTACTAGCACGTATCCGTTTTAATAAAACGGTGTATTCCAGATAAAATTTGGCGTTTAAAGCTGTCGCAGCTATTCTTGGCCAGTCTAGATCAATGTGGCACGAATATTCACACCGGTCATGCGCCCAAGCTTCAACCTCGCGATCTCCGATGGCTTTTTATTTAACTATGCAGATAAAAGAGAAAAAAAATCGTAAGCTTTCCAACAATCATTGAATATGACTTTTTCCTTAAGGATTCCTCAAATAGTAAATGAAGTGAAAATATATGAAGATGAAGAGTCAGCCAAAGTTAATGAAAAGATGCAGTGAATCTTGATTGGCTTTTGCTGAGAGGAATGTATTTATGAACAAAAAATATGAATACGTCATCTCAAGCGATAACAGGAAGTTTAATCTTGACTTTCCAAATGGTTGGCAATAATGAGCAATTTTTGTCAAAGCGACAAACAGGAGGTAGATCAATCATGATTTGGGCGGCTTTTAGAATGAGTATATTTACACATTATAGGAGTATTTTTTAACCATTCGTGCTCTTAACGACGATATCATAATTTAAAAAAGAAAAGGTATCGCGCACCAACTCGAGTCCATTAAGCAGAATAATTTTTCCCGGGCCTGAGAGAATGACCGCGAGAGTGCAATAATAGCCCCTTATTTGAAAATATAATTCGAAAAGTCTGTTGCGCATGGTATCGTTCCGAAAGACTGAAAATGAGAATACGTAACGCCCATCCACAAAGGCGGTGATAAAGAGAACTCCGAAAATTGCAGAACGATTTCCTTAACATCATTATCGTGTAAGATACTTGAGAATTCATATAATCTGTGACTCTCCTATGGGCTATTTAGATGCTCGTCCTTCGTTAAACAGAACTCAGCACGAGTTTCGGAAATGTAGATCATATGAAACTCAGATCGCCCTTTTCGTGAATGATTTATTGCAATTCGGAGAGAAACAGATTAACGCCGTTTTTATCGATTTTAAAAAGGCGTTCGATAAAGTACACTCTAGGAAATTAATAGGAAGACTAGGAAATTACGGCATCAATGTCTTGAGGCTTAGTGTTCCGTAGGCCTTGAGAGCTACGCTGGCTGGAGCATTTGCTCCTGTTAGGGTCACCCATGCCAGTAAAGTCAATAGGTTGGGACCAGACTAAGAGTAGTCCACGCAGCGTCTGTACCTCAATGAAGCGATTGCAAAAGGCGTCTGTACCCAATGGACCGGCTTAATTTGAGTGATGGTGTCACATTAAAAACACTGCTGAGGAAGACAACGGGAGACCACCTCAATATCCCAAGCTTTATAGCACAACTGAAAAAGACTTGATTCACGACTCGAATATCGGGGAACGAAACGTCCCTACTGTAAATGTGGAAAGCGTGGGACCCGCCGAAAGAGCGGCATCAAGTAAGCGCGAATCCCTCACGTGATGACCGCAGGAGCGGTTTACCCCTTTCATATGAAGACAAGCTAATTGTCCGTAAAATATGACGGGTGTTTATCCAAGTGTTAATCAAATGGAGAAAAAACATTCTTAGAATCGAACTCATGACTTCAATTAGACGGTAAGCAGCTAAAAAATTAAAATAGGTAAGGCTAACAATAAGTAAATCTTAAAAGTAAGAATCGAATGATATGTAACAGGAAGCCCTTGTATCTTATGCCGCCGGCGGTGCTCTGAGCGCTACTGATAGACTTAAAGAAGAACTTAGGATTTTATAATACTACAGGTTAGGTTCCAGGACACCGTCGTAAAGCGGAACCCGACTTAAAGCGGAACCGATTTTTTTTGGAGTCCGTGGACTTTTTCTTATCAGAAACAGCATTATCGCTTACACCATTATTAGCCATTTTCCGTAGGCAAAATATTTTTAATTTAGACAAGAAAACAGAAAATCATCGAAGATTTTAAGGAGATCAAGCAACGACTCCGACGTAAACAGACCTTCCTGCGTAATACGACATACAAAACTGGTAACTGTCAGCGTCGGGACTTGAGGGCGAACGAACTGGTGGAAAGAAGAGTCCAGTGGCACACTCTCAAGTGAGGAAAGGGGGGAGAGGTAGTGTAGTTGTATTTATACTTGAGGAAGAGGAGGGGGAAGAGACGTGGGTATAGCCCTGCACGGGAATTAATTACGGGAGCGGGCCAGCCCGGGATTTAAAAATCACGCGAGTTACACTGTTCCTCCGCAATGTCTCATGGTCCGGGCCTACAATTTATGCGACATCGTACGGGTTTGAATTTGTATGGGCCGGGTCTAGAAAATCAGGTGTGTGCAGAGTTCTAGACGTGGATGACCTGGGGGGGGGAAGAGGAGGGATCGCTGTTTATGACGCCAAAGTATGTGTATGTCATTGTATGTAAAGACTCTGTCGCATCAAGTTTACTATGTATATGGGACTTGTTTAAAATGTACGAGATTATTTGTGTCAGTTGGGTGGTTATTTTCGATAATGTGTTTTGCAACGGCAGATTTTTCTATATGTCCATATTTATAATGTGCAAGGTGTTTTTAAAAATCTGGTGATGAGGTTTCTTTTGGTCTGTCCTTTGTATGTCATGTTGCATATGGGGTAAAGTACTCTGTATACTCCAGATTTTTGTTGCGCGCGTATTTTGTCTTTGGGATTCCCTATTAGATCTTTAACTTTGTGTTGTGGAATGTTATTTTGTATCCTGCGTTGTGAAAAATATTGGTAAGCCCCTTGGTGAGAGTTGGAATGGAGGGAAGTGAAATGAATATTTTCTTCTTATCGTCGATTGAGGCTTGTGTAGTAGCGGTTTTGTTCTTCAATTTATTGATTTATTTTTTGAAGATGCTGACAATTCATTCGTGTACAAAGTCATTTTCTAGGGCCACATTTTTAATGTATTTAATTTCTTTGTCATTACGTTTTTTGTTTAGTGGTGTTTCGATGAGTCGTTGTATGTACCATGTGAACGAAAGCTGCAATTTTCTGCTTGTATGGGTGACTTGAGTCATTTTTATGCAATTGTCCATGTGTGTAACGGTTTTCTGTAAATGTCAAATTCAAGATGTTCTTTGTTTTTGATGATCAACATGTCTAAGAAAGGGAGTGATTTGTTTTTTTCAATTTCATAAGTGAAATTGATGGAATTATGGATGGAGTTGAGTTTTTGGACGAAAGTGTCGATGCTGCGTTGTTTTGTTAAGCACGGAATATGCACGAAGGGCGTGCAGATGTTTCGTGACTCCTTCGAAAGGGATGTTGGCGAGCGTGTTTAACCACGACGTCCGATCAATTAGAAGTGAAAATGGCGCGTGAAAGGAACGTAGCAAGTGAAAGCCGTTTTCGAGGCTCGCCGTGACTGCTACGATGTCCATTGTCTCCGCGTTGTAAGCGGCTTTCACTTTTTTTATCGTTCGCTGGAACGCTTTGAAGGTGAAGGAAAAAAAGGGGAAAGCTGAAGATGAATCGCAAGAAACATTATTTATGAAGAAAGCAAGAAGCGATATATTCCAAACAAGTGAAACCGTTCAAGGACGCTGTCGGGTGGAAATGTGAGAGAAATGAGTTTTGCGTGCTGTGGACGAAATCCAGTTTCGTGAAAAAATTGAGAAAGAATGGAATGGAGCAACTCCGACAGGCACAGCAGAAGAATAACATATTGCAGGCATTTCTTTGAATTCGTTTCAATTTCAACTAGGAGCGAATTCGCCCAATGTACGGACCCCAAATTTTTCCGACAACCAGCTCTAATTTATAATTTATGAATGACAAAGGTGCATTACAATTATCTTTTAGAATTTGCATATATTAAAATATAATGTTATTATTCCCCATTGAAAACCATAACATTTTATTTTGCTTAAGGCTTACATTTTGCGTGAAAGTTATTATGGATGCTTGAAACGGAATCTAACCCTGAGACCTGGTTTGCAAGCTAAATAGGTTCTATTTATGACGCCACTCTCAGGGAGGGATATATTGCACTTTCAAAAGAGTAGCGAAAAACCCGGTGTTGCATGCATTCAGGAAAATCCCATTCCGCTGGGAATGGGAAGGCAAGAAACATCACAGTGAGATCAAGTAATACACACAGTGACACTTAATGGCCAAAATAGGGAGTTCTTGAGAAGCACAACGGGGCGCATACAAAGTACCATCTAGCATAGTGGTTCTCAACCAGGGTGACATGACACCCCAGGGTAATGCGACGGTTATTGAGGGGTGATGCGAATATTCGATAAATTCATAATGTATCATATTCTGGCTTAGAAACATAATTAAAACCAGCAGAATAAACACTTGTGCTTATTTAGATGCTAGAATTTTATCTGTATGTGGTTAGGGAAAGCCCAATTTATCTTTAAAGGTGACTTGAAGTTAATAGAACTGTAAACGGGATGACGCACAACTGAACGAACTGAACATAGGGTGATGCAGGCAAAAAAGGTTGAGAACCATCTAAAGTTTGAACTAGGTGGTGTGAGCCACTTACTCAGTGCTTGAAATGGAAAATGTTACAAAATGGAACTGTATCATTGGCACGTGTGATAAGCCATAATATTTATTTGTTGATATTTAATAATTTAATAACACAAAACTGAGTTGTTCAAATCTTTATTCATTAGTATCTTTTTCCTCTTTAATTCAGATGCATCAAATGAACTTTCAACACCATCAACATGCTTCCTATCATCAGATGCATTGTCTGATCCAACACTGTCTCCACCTCCTCCACTTCACTATACAGATCTGTACAACACTGCCTTGGATTTGATGAATGACTTTTCTACGTGGCAGAGTAACACTCAAAGTCATCCAGGACAGTTTTCATATTGTCAGTATCCATTCCTTTTAAGTATAGTGGCAAAACGCACCATACTTACAAAGGTAAGTACCATTAAAAATTTAATTTCCTGCTCGAATGGAAATTTAGCCATTAATATTGATATGTAGGACGACCAAAAAATTCATCTCATTTTAATTGACCGTGAGAGTCAGAAAAGATACTTGTAAACAACATCAATACAGTAGTCCCTCGCCATTTGTGAGGGTTAGGTTCCTGAAAACCCTCACAAATGGCAAATTCGTGACTGGTAAATAACGGGATATATGAAAAAAATAGGGTTAGGTTCTTAGTCCCCCTATTCCACTACGTAACTTGTATTTTAATCGGTAAATACATTCATAAAATAAGAATTTAACACTGAAATACATATGTAATAGAAGCAATATTGAGCAATATTAATATTAAAAACTATGGAAATGGCACAATAAATTCATGAAATAGGCGAGCAACTGCAAGTGAACACTACCATGGTGACTATGAGACTGTTTGAGAAAGAGTGAAACTTGAGTGAGCACTACTTAAGTGACTGGTGGCACGGCATGGTGTTTGGAAGAAATTAATGGAGAAGTTTTGAAAAGAAATGTTGCAGAGTGAGCGGTACTTAAGTGATCATTTGCGGATATGCAAATTTCGGTCTCGGGAATGATAAAACAGGTATTCAAAATGAAAATCGCAGACATGCAAATTTTGCGGATGGCAAATTTGCGAATGGTGAGGGATTACTATATATAGAAAATATAGCCATATTGCAAGAACCAAGATTAAAAAACAAGTTGTTTTCACATAGGCATTACAGCATGATGTTAGTGGAGGTAATACTTTGAGGGCCTGAGAATAGGTACCGTATTTGACCGAATATAGCCCCCCTCCGAATATAGCCCCCCTACCCATTTTTCTCCCACAAATCTAGAAAATATTTTAATACCCTGAAAGGACATGATCATTTTTAGGACATTAATGTCATGAAACATGCTGTATAATTTAAAGAAATATCAAACTTGCACTCATTTAATAAAAAAGTACCAATTAGCGAGTGATAAAACGCCATGCTAATTCGAATTTTAAGGTTTTCAGATTTGTACCTCAGAATTCAGAGGGTATACTAACGAAGGAGATATTTGACAAGGAAATGAACAAAAATATATTTTTTGGGAGTAAAAATAAACTTTAAAAAGTCGAAATAACATAATAATTAATGCAGCAATATTAGCAAGTCGAAATAACATACCAATTTATGCAGCAATATAAATTCGCACTTTGCTCATATTTCGATGCGCAATGCTAATCTATCTTTCGTTTGTGTAATTAACAATTCGAGCTTAGCCAGGCAATTAGTCCATTCTCGGGTAAGGTTAATTTTATTGGTATTACCGTATTTGCTCGTGTAAGCTGCGCATCTTTTTCCCCAAAACACCGGTGGAAAAAAGGTGGTGCGTGTCTTACACGAATTCTTTTATTTGCCGCCCACCTTTTTTCCCAAAATGTCGTGTTGGTAAACAAATATACGTTAAGCTAGCACCCATGCCGCATCTATTATTCTATTTCTAAATTGCGGTGTATTTAGTCATTTTCATTCATTGTATAAAAATTTTAAATGAGTTTTAAGTTTATTAACGGGTGCTCCCCAAACTCGACGGCTTTCTGCTACAATTGTCACGGAGGCCACGGCGCATGCGCAACCAGTTTGGGTTGGTGGGGGTTTTGTTCTCACGGCAGACGACGCCTACCATGTTCAGATACGGCCTGCTTCCTTTATTCTATGATACGTCTATGAAAGTCATAGCCACCGTGGTGATCATTGAATGATCACTGATCATAATTTTAGTTCGCCAAAAAAATGACGACCGCTACGGTAGGGATCAGTGACCATATGGCTGGAAAATTATGTACAGCAGAATGATCGCTACCGGAGCGATTTCTGCCGAACATGACCAATATGACGACAAAAACAGTTAAGTGTTTAATAAAAGAGGACTACCGAGGAGATTTCTGCTAGTACCGATATAAAGAGATCACCCAATAAATTCGTCACGTAGGAGTGTGAAGATGCTTAACTTGAGCGTAGAATTTTTGAGAAATAGGAATTGGTGATTTAAAAAACCCTTTTTCGGATCAAATAAATTTTTTTCCCTAGAGCTGGCCCAAAAACCGGGGTGCGCGGGATACACGGGGGCGCGGCTTACATGAGCAAATACGGTAAAACTTGCAATTTGACGATAATGAGAGCGAACAGGTAATTGAAAAATCCTTCCTATATGGTGACGTCAATCAGCCTTGCAAATAAATATTCGCAACCCGAGTAGTTTAGTCTTACAATGGATAGAAACACTTACTGACTCGAAAGAAATTCATCATTATTGAAGCTTTGCACACTTGTTTGTACCCACCTAATTTTTAGTGCCCGAAAATAACACCCCCCTCAACTTTTGCACTTCACTTTTGGCCAAAAACAGGGGGGCTATATTCGGTCAGATATGGTATTACTAACACAAGTTCGAATCCTTTTTTCTTGATATAAGAAGTTTTTATATGTAATCATCTTGTATTTGGAGTCTTGTTATGTTCACATAAATTTGATATACAATTGTTATGAGAATTATAATTGAATAATATAGAAAAATGTAATTATTTTTGTAGGATTCAGAACAGCAAATGATCCAAACAGCAAGGCGTAGCATAGAGGCTAAAGGACCATTTTATCGATATCGGTATCGATATCAACCACAAATGGATCTTTTTTTTCTGAACATAAGAATCAGAAGATCACATCTTGTCTCTGATTCATTGAACGAGGTATGGGTGAGACAAAGAAATAACTAAATTATAATAATTATGAATTAAAAGACAGACAATGTTTTCAAAACTCCAAATGATTAACTTGTTATATAGGTCATCAGAGGATGTTTAATAACTTGTAGATGATGTAATATAGATCATCAGATGATGTGCAAGACAAAAGAAGATTAAAAATTAACATATAGTAATGGTAAAGATAAGATGATAAATTAGTTTATTCTTACAACTTTCTATTTCAATTGCCTAGTCAAAAAATATAGCCTGCTAAATTCTAGCATTGCAAAAATTAATTAAAAGCGCTATGCAGGAAATTTATTGTTAGACATGTTCATTTATGGAAGAAAATGAAATTAGAATAAGGGAAATTTTACCATAAGTTCCCTTAGAAAAATGTCTTAATAAAATTGAATATTATTTCCAGATTGCCACCAAGCAGCAAGATCTCAAAAAGAAATTAAAAGTTTCCTTTGTTGGTGAACCAGGACTTGATATGGGTGGACTAGCGAAAGAATGGCTGCTTCTTCTTATAAGATACATATTTGAGGTTTGGAGTAATACTTTAATTATGCATTCAACTTCTTGCAACAAATAAAAGGAAAATTTTTAATGTAAATAGCAATGTCAATGAAAATGAGCATTAGTAATTGTGCTCATCCAAAATTTCGTTTTATTTTTAATAGCCTGACTATGGAATGTTTGTCTACCATTCAAATTCTCGGTGTTACTGGTTTAGCACCTCAGCAGGATGTATTAACGGCAAAACAAGAGCTGTAGAAAAGAAAGAAGGGACAAGGAAAAGGCGTGGAAGTGGTTACAGTAACTCTAGCAGTAGTAGCTCTGGTGAAGATAGTCCACAGCCCAGGTAACACTGGCTTTTTAAACTTTCTTGATGATTGTTTGATGGTGTAAAAGTTAATATATGTTTATTCATTATTTTCATAAGTGTCATATATATGTATATTTATTTAAAAAGCTTAAGCTTTAGCCACTGCTATCATAGAGAAAACTGCAACTGCCCAAGTTTTCTTTTCATGTGTAATTTAATTTGTCCACTTTCTTCACTTATAAAATTTCATGAACCTAAAAATCTAATCCTCAAGATGAAAAAATGCCTTACAATAAATTGACTTTTAAAGGCAAGATTTACTTTCCTTTATATTATGAAAAGAACGATCATATTGAGATTCACTTAATAATTTATAATTTAAGAGATTATTTATTAAATAGAACCTAAAATAAAAAAGTCCATAAAGTAAAAACATGCTATTATTTCTCATTCATTTCATTTTCCACCAATTAACTTATTGATTAAAGGTTTGGTGGCCTTGGTTTTCTTTAAAAGCAAATATTTTTCTTAGCAGAAGCAGACCAGGGAGCTATCAAAGTCATATAATAAGCCAGAGCAAAAACCTTCGAGAGTACAACTTGATTGGGGTGTTAATGGGATTGGCTGTTTACAACTCCATTACACTTGATCTCCATTTTCCATCAATATGTTATCGTAAGCTGTTGTCACCACCTGTGGCTCCTTGGGGCTCTACGGCAGAAGCTGAGGCAGAAGATGAGCATGAGGAATTAGTTTATGGGACAGATGAAGACACATCAGATGAAGAAAATACTGAATACAATGCAAGTGATGATGATAGCTTAATGCAAGACCAAAGGAAATTGATTTCTAGTGTTATACTTTCGGAGCAATCTCATGTTAGAAATTCTGGAATTAACTCCTCAAGGATAGACAAGGTTGGATTGGTTGAGGCACCATCAATAGAAGCATTGGCTGAAATCATGCCTGTAAGCATCTAGTGTGTATCCATTCATTGCTATATTTGGCATAGTAATGGTGATGAATTTATTTCGTTTGATAGTCACTTTTAGTAGAATATTTTAAGTTATTTGTTGAGTATTAAAATATGTAATTATTTATATGGATTATATCAATTACATTAATAAAATTTAAATTCTAACACGCAGGATGTTGCCCGTGGTCTATCGGAGCTGCTAGCTTATGAAGGGAATGTTGAAGAAGATATGTGCATGAATTTTCAGGTTAGATCTATCATCAAAATTGTGAAATAAATGGTTATTAATATTTTCAATCACTGAATTTAATTGCCAAATATCAACCAACAGAATTTTTTATCATTACAATATCAAATTTATAATGTTGCCTTGAATATGACTTTTAAGTAGACAAGAGGATTATGCCAATTGTGATATTCATTTAATGATTCAGTGAAATATCTATAATTGACTTTTAAGAAGTTAATGCAAAAACACATAAAGTAGGCCCAAATATTCATGTTGTGCCAAATGAATTCTTGAAATTTCATCCCAAAGATGCAGTTTATAAAAGAAGTACTGTGATTGCAAATCAGAAATAATGGGTAGTATCAACAAAGTATTAAGTTGATATTAAATGAGATCAAGATGGAGACCTTAGTCAGGTTTTTATTTAAAATAGCGACTTAAATTAAAAATCCAAGGTTCATTGTCAACTTTTAAGGAATTTTACAAAATATATGGTAATTATTGCCTGTAAAAGGACAGGAATGAATGATTTCCAAATATTTCACCTTTAATCTCTCTACTCCACACAGTGATTTCCACTCTAGGATGCACGCACCTTCTATGCCCATCTTTTCTAATGGACTTCACTCCCCTCCACTCTACATATTCCCTCCAATCCCCGAGGCATAAGGTAGCTCCTAGTAATTTTCAGTCACTACGTTAGGGGGAACTACCTGTACTCTACATGCACACTCTCTACCGGAAGCTTAGAGAACGATCTCCACCTGGCAAAAAGCATCACCTCACCTTGTCTAATAATATAAATAATTTGATAATCAATCCATTTATGATTGGAAAGAGCAATTATTTGTGAACTTCATGATAAATTTTACTTTTAAGTTGATGAATTTTTTACATTTTCTGTATTGGAACTCGAGTTTTTAAACTAATGCAGAAATTACTCAAGCTTTCTTGAATAGAGAAATAAATGTTATCTATTTAGTCAAGAAGTTCAAGTCCCAAACACATATTTTGGTTTTTACTATTTGTTTAACAGATACAAAAAATATCCTCACTCAATCACAGGTTAGTAAAATAGAAAAAATAAACCTATTGAATCCATGCCCTTATCAGGGATGCATCAAATATCTGACAAAATATTCATCAAAATTAGACCTTCCTTTAGATATTTGCATTAATTCCTAAAATTTTACACAGAATGACAGAATAAAACTAAATTTTATCTTAATAGAGATTTAATTTGGATAGGTTTCCTTAGAAGAGTATGGTGAAGTTAGGACATATGATATGAAAGAGGGAGGAGCTGATATTCCTGTTACAAATGAAAACCGACATGAATATGTTGCCCTGTATTTGGATTGGGTACTTAACTCTGCCATATACCATCAGTTTCGAGCTTTTTACCTTGGTTTTCATTGTGTGTGTGACTCCAATGCTCTCTTGGTAAGTATTAGTAATTAGTATATATATATATATAGTTGCTATATATTCTCACCACTTTATAAACTCGGATCATAGCATGTAATTTTTCTGCATGCTATTTTTTATATCATTCTTGAAATTTGCTTGTGAATACATTTTAAGAAAGCATAATCTGACAAAAAGTAAATCATTGAGATGAGTAAATTACATTGTGACACTATTTTGCATGCATTCAAAATAAAATGGATCTTAAGCCTTGGGCAACATGATTTCAAATCAGATATCTCATTGCTTGAAATGTAAGTTTAAAAACCACATCATTTGCATCATGAATAAATTTTGAAAACCAGTTGCTACGCCCGGAGGAGGTGGAGATGCTTGTTTGTGGTTCTCCAACTATTGACCTTCACGAACTTCAGAAAGTAACTGAGTATGATGGCTACAATGAGGATGATCCTGTTATAAGGTAAGTGTAATTCTGAAGCCTTCAAGCATAATTTTTTGGGAGACCCTTGTAAAGATTAAGAAAAATTTTTAAATTAACTACTAACAAAAAACATCAGTAGGATTCAATTTATTTATTATTTGTATTAATAGATGCAGAACAAAAATATGTAGTTCAATTATAAGAACTAAAAATTAATGAAACATTTTGAAATGATATAGATACCTAATTAATATTGGCATTTGCATATGCCCATGAGCAGTATATGATTGTGCATTTGCTCAAACTGGCTTTGCATAAGGGGCTCTAGTATTATTAGTGTGTTTTATTTTTTACTTCTTTGCTAACATTCTTCATAGAAACAAGATTACTTTTAAAATAAATATTTATGGTTTGTGAGATCAGCAAATTAAAAATAAACTCAAAACAATCCTTCACAGAAAGTGTAGGAAGTCACACTTTAAATGTAGATGGGCATAGCAAGGGTGGGGCGACTGCCCCGGGTGCCGAAGCCCAAGGGGCATCAAACAGGCAAAATAAATCAAGTGGATATTTTGAAATTAGTATTCAATAATACTTCAGCAAAATTGTTACGGATTATTTATCATATAGCTTTCTTTAATTGACGTTTTAAAAGAGACGAAATTTCATCTTCGGCTGAAGGCAAAGGGGCGTCCGAAGACCTCTACTAAGCATGAATGATGTGGGTGACTGTTCAGAACTACCTGGAATTGGTGCGATCGCAATGTATGCCAGCTACCGATACCAGGGGATGGTGTTTGGTCCTCCCATTTACAGTTCTTGGTCCTCGCTTTGGCTTTTCCCAACTTTAACCACTCCTTTTCCATCTCCTACTCTCTGCTTCATAACTTTCCATGGAGTGACACAAGTCACACATGGTAAAAGAAAGCACATTTTACGGCATCCTACTGTACGTGCTACTCTCATGACTCCTCTTCCCTCTTGCTAGAACCCCCGATGTGGCATAAACCGCTGGGCAATGTCTTTGACGGTTTCTTCCTAGCCTACACATGAAAATTTGCAAGCAAATGCATTGGGGGTCTTTTTTGCATCATTATTTCTATCCCTCTCCCCTTTACTCCTTCCAATTTCTCGAAAAGGATACCACTTCCTAGCCTTCACTTTTACTTGGCTTGTCCTCGAAGTAATACGGGTAGTGAGAGCTACGTGTTGTATCAATATTTTGTGCATTCAGTGTCAAGTTAAATATAGCAGGTTAGTACTTTCACTCGTAAGAAAATCATTAATGTGATGGCTTTGATTCTAGATGGGTGTGGTTTCTTCTTTTGATGAGCACGAGAATGAGTTTAGCATAGGTTTGATTTATATTTTAAAATAGGTCTATGTAAATTTATTTACTTTTGTTATATATATATATATATATATATATATATATATATATATATATATATATATATATATATATATATAACAAAAGTGAATAAATTTACATAGACCTATTTAATATATAATAATATATATATATATACACATATACATATATACACATATATACACACACACAGGCCCTATCACAGGGGGGGTCAACCGGGCCATTTGGCCCGGGCCTCATATTCACGGGGGCCTTAAATTTACACAGGGACGTATAACTATGAAAAGTCAGTTAATAACATTCTAAATTAACAATTTCAAAAGAAAAAATTCTCTCTAAGCAGTAATGAATGAAAGTTGTTTTTTTTCAACGTGATCTTTTTAGAGTACCCTAAAAATGTGCTACGCATTCATTGCAGAGAGATTTCTCAGAGTGTATAGTCGTGTCAGTGTTTCCGACAAACTTTCCCTGTGTTACTTGGTTTTTTAGCTAAACCCAGTGGCGAGCTGTAGTGGGCTCGCAAGAGCCCATTGTTAATTTTTTTTAAATCTGTGAGCCCATTGTTAAAATTATCGTTTATTATACGAAAAGGACTAATTTTCCTCATATGTGCCTTATCTTGTGCAAAATCAATACGGGACTAACTTGGTGACAAAGCGCATCCTATATTATTACATTATGGCTTCTAAATTTTGACCATCTTTAAGTCGGTCCAATGCATCTTTCGTATGCGTATCTTGAAGATAATTTGAACATCTCGGACATCGCGTTGGATTTCAAAAGTCATGTCAAAAATGTGATGAAATGTTATACATTGTTGTAAAATTATTGAAGAACTATACAGTGTTGCATGAGCATTATAATATTCTTAGTTATAGAGGAGGGGAGAGACAAATGACTGAAAATTTCTGCTGAAAAAACTATATCCTATAGACTTACTTCATACTTTGTAAATTTGAATTTGAATTTGAATTTTGAATTTGAAACTCGAGACAAATGTAACATTGTAGATTATCGTGTCATGAGAAATCTAGTTACATACATTTCGTCAGTCCGACAGTCGGGCGCCAACAATATTTGGCGGAATCAGAAATGCAAGGTGTCTTGTTGTGGTTATTTTGCTCTGAGAAATAAAAAAGAATGGTGCTTTGTGAACAGGTGGCAGAATAAATTGGTGAGCCTTATTCTTTTGTGCTTCGTTGCATCGCAACTTCTTGAATAATATTAATAACAATACCTTGTTTATCATTTAGCAGATCATATTCGTTGTTTGCCACTATAGTGTTTGACGGTGCATTCAACCAAACGTATGCAAGGATTGGATTGACTATTATAGCATAACTGAACGGGTTCTGGTAAGTTATCAACTTTATTTTCGATTAACTAAAAGGAATGATAAATTGTAAAAAGCTTGAAATTTTTTGTCTCCTTGGAAAGAGGGAGAAAAAAGAATAGGAAATTTAAGTTTTCTTATAAAATATGAAATCCAAATCACGATTTTAGGGACTTGGTGGACGAGTTGAAATGCGAATACAGTAAACCCTCGATTTAACGGACTTCGGATTTAACGGAAAAAATGTTGTTAAGGTCAATAACGGACGAAATGCATCTTTTAGTTAATCGGACCAAAAAATATTCTCCGATTTACAATAGTGAAACGTTATAGGCAACCCTCAGTTTACGCAGTTTAAATATCTCTTTTTTATTAAGAATAATGCCAGTTCTAAATTTGTGGCGCGATGTTTTTTTCGAGTATGCCGTCAAAATGATGAGACATATTTATCCAAGTGTTTCGCGATGATTACGTGAAAATATATAGTTTATTTTACGGCTAATAGAGAAAATCAATTCAGATATATCCATAGGATGCAATATTTATGGTATTTTCAATGTTAACATATTTTCTTCAAATATCCAAAACAAAAAACGTTTTTAAAGGAACAGTGTAGCAGCATTGTTTTAAATTCAGTTTCATAGTGCATCTTCCAGCGAAAGCTGTATTTTATGCAGTAATTATCATTGCCATTGATAAAGGAGGTTTTCTCATGCCAGTACGAATGCGTTTTTGGTATAAAAAATTCCATTAGCCAATTAACGGACATTCGGGTTTTACGGACAACCCTTCCCCCTATTAGTCCGTTAAATCGAGGGTTTACTGTATATTAATACTGACAATAGATTTATTGTAAGTTAGAATCATTTTCATCTTAAGTATTTCGTAGTTTCATTTAATTGGGTTTTGATTTAATGGTTTTATTTAATTAGGTTTTTATTTAATAAGAATAGGAAATAAATTTAATACAAATAGTATTTTACATATCTTTTTGCAAAATTATGAATTAATTATTTCAGATTTTAAGCGGTCCCCATTCACTACGACGAGAAGTTTTGAAAGTGGTGCAAGAGGAAACGTAAACAAGCAAGTGAAGCAGCAATTAAAGAATCAAAATTAATAACATCATTTTTTAACGAAGCTAACTTTTCTTCTTGGATGGACAGTCCTACAAACAATGAAACCTCTGAAACTCCAGCAAAAGATATTTCAATGTGACTACAAGAGCGAGATTAAGGACTTAGTCAAGAGAATGATATGCCAGCAGATGCAGGCGAAGGTAATGGGTGTGATTTTGTAGAAGAAAGTACTGCAGGTAACAAACCTTCTAGAGCGATTTCTACAACAGCACATTTGAATACTTCAGTGCGAATATCTAACAATGGTGAGAGTATACAAGGAGATGTGTTAGAAATAGCTCCAACAAAGTCATCAGAAAATTCCACTTGTAATCAAGAAACTCATCAGCAGGAGATAAATGAAAATATACTTCCTATTCATCAAGAATCATTCATCACTACTACGGCTTTTTGTGTGAATGACATTGGAGTTCTTGACAAAAACAATGCTACCCAAATCCATTCGTTCCTCAGAATTCATTCTTTTGAAATTCCAGACAGCATTCCACACGACGCTGGAAACCATGCTTTTCCTAGTCGTCTACTGAAAAGAGTTTTACCTAATGGTGAAACTCGCACCAGAGATTGGTTATGTTGGAGCACAGTAAAACAATCTCTGTACTGTGTACCATGCTTTCTTTACAATAAAGTTTCTACAAATGCATCAACTCTCTCTAATGAACCAGGATGGAGCATCAAAAGAGGCTGGAGGAAGTTGAAAAACAGAATACCATCCCATGAGAGTTCAACATCACACAAAGAAAACTATGTGGCATGGAAATTAGCTGGCAGAGCAGCATCAGCTGATAAGTCAGTAGAGAAATTACTTTTGTCTGAAATCTATACAGAGGTTAATTCGTGGAAGAAAATTCTTGAGCGCATCCTAGATGTCATACTTTTTCTCTCTGAACGGGGATTGGCTTTCTTCGGTTCTAGCCAACGCATAGGCGATCATAGTAATGGAAACTTTCTAGGCATCATAGAACTGTTAAGCAAATATGACCCAATTCTAATGGAACATGTAAGAAAAGTTCGAGAATCACAAGATAATCAAGAGCGTATGCAAGTACATTACCTCTCCACACGCATTCAGAATGAATTCATTGAAATTTGTGGTTCATTTGTTCAAAATTCTATTCTCGATGATATTCAAAATGCCAAATATTTTGCATTAATTGTTGATGCTACACCTGATTGTACCAACAAGGAACAAACTTCTCTTATAATTCGATATGTTAAGATTCCCGATAACAGCTCAACATTTTCAATTGAGGAAAGGTTTATTGGCTTTGATAATTTCAATAAAAAAACTGGAAAGGAAATTTCTTCTTGAATTTTAAGAATTCTAGAGGAACTTGGGTTGAGTTTTGAACTCTGCATTGGTCAAGCTTATGATAATGGGTCGAACATGGCTGGAAAATATAATGGAATACAAGCCATTCTTCTTGAGCGTAATTCAAATTGCATTTTCTCTAGCTATGGAAACCACACATTAAACCTTGTAGGTGTTGACTGTGCAGAATCATGCAATGAGGCTATTACTTTCTTTGGAACCATACAGCAAATGTACAATTTATTCTGTAGCAGTCCACAAAGGTGGTAAATATGAAAGCAACACCTTCCTGTATCATTGCACCAAATTTCCAAAACAAGGTGGTCTGCACGGATTGATGCTGTTCGTCCAATTGCAAATCATTTGGGTGAAATCAGAAACGCCTTAATTGAATTGAAGTCTCTCAATCTTACAGCACAGGCTCGAACTGAACTTAATGTTATCCAGAAATTCATGTCCAAATTTGAATTTCTTCTAATCTCATCTTTGTGGATTAAATTACTTACAGTGATCAACCAGACTAATTTGTTAATTGAAGCACGTAATGCTACATTTGATGTTGAGAGAGATAACATTGAAAACCTCATTAAAGACATTCAGCAGATTCATGAACAATGGCATACGATCTTGTGTGAGACCAAATTAATAGCTCAGAATATTGGTATTTCATCTGAGATGATCCCACATCGGAAGATTTATAATGAGTTTAATGTTGAACAACATTATAAAATTAATGTCTTCTATGTTATCATTGAGTCCATTATATCGGGTCTTAGGAGGAGGTTTGAATCTCTCAATACAATTTGCAATCTATTTGGATTTCTGTGGCAGTTTGATACCTTAAATAATGAAGATTTACGGGCATCAGCAGAGCGATTCCAAGGAAAATACACCAAAGAAATATCTACAGATCTGTATGATGAGATCATTTTTCTCAAGCGCGTACATTCCGTAAACTTCAAACCGGATTGCAAACCCAAAGAATTGCTCCAAGAACTACTTCAACTTGGACTTGCTGGTGTGTTTCCAAACATTGCAATTGCATTGAGAATCTTTCTCAGTCTACCTGTGTCAGTAGCTTCAAGTGAACACTCTTTTAATGTGCTGAAACAGATCAAAAACTACCACCGTTCAACTATGGGACAAGATCATTTGAATGGCCTTGCTACCCTAAACATCAACCATGACATTGCAAGGCAACTAAATTTTTCATCAATAATTGATGCGTTTGCACAGAAAAAAGCTAGAAAGGCTTTTTTAAAATGAAAAGGAACATTTGTTAATTTTTTTAATTATTGGAGCGGCATGTAACTGCATAGTTATATATGCCGATGTTCAATCTTGTTAAACTAATGCATTTTTATTTCTTGTGTATTAAACTTTTCCACTTTGTGTATTAACTATTCCATTTTTATTTCTTGTGTATTCTATAATTATTTCTTGTGATTAAACTTTTAAAACCTATATTTTTGCAAATTTGATCATTTAAATTATAACAGTTTTTATAACTATGGTTTGGCATTTTTAAAAATTTACCGGGGGCCTCAAAAAGGTAAGTGGCCTGGGCCACTCTCGGCCTCTGAAAGGCCCTGTATATATATATATATATGCAGGGCCGGCCTTAGGCCAATTGTACCTATTGGACTCAATCGGGCCCCGCGGCTAAGGGGGCCCCACACCTTGCTCTATATTTTTTGGGAAGGGAAACAGCTTGCGGACATCGAAACTTCAAACTGCAAACTACATTAAAAGACAGTTTTTTAGTATCTGGTATCCAACACCCTAGTAGACGAATAAGACGTTGTCGCTATCTTCCTTCCTTTTCGTAACGTTGCCGTCAAAATTCGTTTTTAGCAAATCGCTCTATATCGCCTCTAGGTTCTTTTATTTCTTTTTAGACTTATCCATAGTCCCATCCATACCCAAGTGGTCTCATGAGAGGCCATCTGATGCTCTCAGAATGCAGGAAATGTGTTGGCGGCCTGGGATACACCCCGGATCCCCACCCCCTGGCTCAGCCTTTTAGGTCTTGTTGCTTCGGTCCTTTGGACCTCGCTTGCTGTGCCCCTCCCAAATCTTTCTTTTCAAACTATGCCTTTTAGATGTAGGAGCCCCGCCAAAAGTTTTCTAATTGGGCCCCGCAATTTCTAGGGCCGGCACTGTATATATATATATTATATAATATCAATATAACTGGATGGAAAAAGAGAAAGATGTAGGAAAAGGTTTCAGCTGATGGATGACTTGAAAGGGAAAGAGAGCTATCAAGACATGAAGAATACAGCAGAAAATAGGAGCATATGGAGAACCAAGTTTAACCATGAATAATCACAGACCTGTCTACAGAAAGGCTATCTATGATGATGATGATAACCTTGTATTAATTTCTAATTAAAATCTTGGAAGCATTGGATTCGTGGATGGAAAGGGGGGGAGGCTGAAAAGTTTGTGCACCACTGCTTTAACACTAGGAGTATCGGGTGCCGTCAATTGACGGTTTTCGGTTTTCGCAGAGCTGTAACTCTTGTATGATTGATCGTAGATTTCTTAAATTTTCTGACTTTTAATATTTTAGGCTAATGTTCTTTTTGCACTGTATTGTAATTTTTTCTCCACTTTAGATTCTTCATAATAGGATCTTTTACCTACTAGTACCACGACCCGTCAATTGACGGGTAGGCTATTTTTCTACCCTTTTTGCCTTTTTATGGAGGAATTTTGATGCTTGAACATTGTTCACCATCTGACAATGTTCCATAACGTATTTTGGTATGCAAAAAAATCGTATTTGACTCTAAAAATGACGTATCTTGCGTTATTATTAGTAATAAAGGTGTCTTTTCAAATGGTAATTCGGCTTTTTTATGCAAGCTAGAGCAAGGAAGTATTGAGGGGAACTCTTCTGGGCGGGAGGGTGAGAACGTGAGGCCGTCCCAGCTTCCATACTCAGCTCCCGCAAGCAATGCCAGATTGGGCTCTGCAACAAAAACAGAACAAAAGATTTGTGTGAAAAGTGCAAAAAATTAGTGTGCGGACAATGCCGCAGTAAGATTTGCAAGAAAACTTACCTGCCTAGAGTCCGTCCTCTACTTACCTGTAAAGAAAGTACAAAAGCTGAATATCTTCTTCTGTGACATCACAAATTATTCTTTTGATCATTAGTCATATCTGAAATGTTTTATGCACCTCTTTTTGTGAAAAAGTGATTCCTAAACTTTACTTTATGTGTAACCACAAATTCAAAAAAACAAATTTTTTTTTGTTTTATTTGCGTATTTGGATGTTATCTAAGCAAATAATATCGCAGAACATATGATAAAAGCAAGAACATTGTAATTTCATCATTCTGAATGGGCCTCGTGTTCTTTGCCACGAGAAAAATAAATTTGTTTGTTTTACTGTAAACTCTCCGTTTTCCTTGCATTGTACCTTCTCTGCCCAAAAAATAGGCTCTAATGCGGTAAGACGACTCAAATGGATGAAACTCATAAAAATACATCTTATTTATTGAAAACCAACACATTTATATTTAAAATAGGCGTCAGAAGCGAGAAATTCCTCCACCCGTCAATTGACGGTACAAGGTACTTGCAGGCAGGCCGCTGACTCCGGTACCCCTAGTGTTAACCAGTGTTTCTCAGTTGGTGTTCCTCAAGCTTTATTTAGTTTGTATTATGGTTAGAAACCCATAAAGTCAGTAGTTTGACTATTTATACATCTAAATAAAGTTGAAAACGATCTTTTAAATCTCATAAAATTTTGAAACTTTCTATTCAAAGGATATAATTAAGACATTAGATTTATTGAGGGTTCCACTTTCTAAAAAGGTTGAGAACCACTTCTCTAAACTATTTACAACTGGAAACTTTACATTGGCATATACTGTAAAAAATTAAGAACAGGCTCTTTAAAAAAAAGTAGTAAGGAAATTTGGATAAGGATGGTAGGGGAGGTCTATTTGCCAGGGGCACCATATCGCTCTGGTTTTTAATAGCGTTCCGCTAGCTTAACAAGTGTTCGGTTCGTAATATATTCCATTTCATACACTGTCGGTAATTGACTATCAGACAGGGTAAAATGTACTTGAAAGGACACAATCAATAAATTTCCATATTTTCTAAAAATTTAACAACTGGCTCGCAAATTCAGAAAAATTAACCGGCTAAAGTTTAGTATAGGTGACGTCCCTGTGGCGATGACTCAATCTCCATACTTCCTGACTGTTGCTCAACTATCAACCCGTATTATGTTTGCTCTGCTTTGGGCACCGTATCTCTGGGATGGGGAGGGAGATATGGTTCCAGTCATGGTGACGAAGCTAAGCAATTGTTTGATAATTCAGCCATTTGAAAACTGCTATGCGTAAAGAACGTCTATGATTCACGTGCTACGTAGTTCATTTTCTTGCGAGTTACGGTACTGCGATCGACATTGACCCACAACATTTCTGTTCCAATAGTCTTCTTGAATTTAAATTCTTGTACATGCAATAATAAATGTAATATTTATTCTACATATTTGACTAATGCAATAATTATTCTTATAACTGTCAAAGTCTGGGGCAGTGTTCTTAACTACAACTTCTTGCTACAGTGATGACAGTATGACATGTTCACTGTGTTACTGAATTATTGTCGCCATAAATACATTTTTATAGTAGCAAATTTTGTTCCTGGAAGTTTTGTAATTTAAAAAATAAGAATTGATTACATAGAGACATAATAGCCTAAGATGAATATCAATGGGGTCATAGAATAAGCTTTTGTTAGTATTAATTTAGAGTGGCAATTATTTCAAATTGATGCAACACCACATCTCTTTACTGAGTCAGATTTTCCCCAACTTTTTAATCGCACATTTTTTCTACTGCGTAAGAAGTGAAATATTCGTAGTCTTGAGCACTTTTTAAATTGTAACACATTTATCTTTGAATTATAAATATTAATTATGTATTTATTTTGATATCAATTTTCGTAATCAATAAATAACCAAGTGTTTTGGAACTAAAAATTGTAGTTTAACTGACCAACTTAGTAACAATGTTATTAAAGATGTATAAAAAATAATTTTACTTAATTTCTTCTTTAAAAATTTTCAAATTAAAGGGCAACATGCATTTTTAGAAATTTAATTCTGTAAAATTATGCAATGATTTAACATGAGGGATGTAAGAATACCACTAATTGTAAGTGCCTTAATGCAATGGTTTCATAACTGTTGGGTGCATTCTTAAGGGGGCATGGTTCAGCTGGTAGGTGAGGGCATAAAACATTTGAATTATATTTACAATCTGTTTAATAATCATAATATTGAGACCTGGAATGTGCAGCAGTCAAATTCGAAATCTCATATTGTTAGAATTTATGACCGTTTTATTTTGATGGTTATATTCATGGAAATTGTATATCCAACAGATATTGTCAATGAACTATGTCTGAACATAGTAGAGAGGAGGTAAGAAGGGGCAAGGTATTGTTATGTTTGCCCTAATTTCAGCATGACATTGTTATGTACTAAATTTTTGATTTGTTTCTTTTGTTGTTTCAGAAGCATGGTTCCAAGAAATATATACCAGGCCATTGTGAACGTGATCTACCAAACTGCTAAATTGCTGGACCTGACATCTTTTGTGATACCAAAGGATACTAGGTGTGAGTGGCATCAATTTTTGTTACAAAGTAGAATGAATGAGCTTCCCACTTTACATGTTGTATTTATCAGGTTGAATCTCATGTGTGATGGTTACATCTTGCAAGGTGTCAACTAATGTTCCAATGTTTCTTTTTGATCTATTTATTCATGCAGAAGCAATAGGAATTGGAATGTAAAACAACAATCAAACACCTAGCTTGAACAATCTTTAACTCTAAAATTCACCTCTGATATTGTTATTACCATTTTGATTTCCTTTAGCATGTTGTTAAATAGTTCTGGAATAATGATTTTTAATTGATTTTAACATTTACGTTGACATCTATCTTAATTTATTGTCATTTTAATTTCTTAAAAATCTTTTAGTCTTAACATCAAAAAATAAAATTTTCACAAAATCAGAACGAATCCATTACTATTCCATACAGTGTGTTGTATAATATAATACGAATATATTTTGTTCTATTAGGTATATTATAAAATATACTTGTCTAATAACCATGTTTTTACTTTGGACTTTACCTCATTCATTGTCCTTAGTTGTCTAATTTTGCGTGGTAATTCATTAATAAAAGTAGTTTCTAATACCTATATCTGGGCTTTACCTTTCTTTGTATAATATTTTGGTATTTCATATATCACCATATCTCATAGGGTTATGCTTGTTTCATATGTTTTCCTTTTCTTGTTTTTGTTAGTGAAATAATTATCAATGATTATTACATACTTAAATAGATTATCATCAATTGGCAGTACATTTATTGTTTGAAATGGCTCATCATTAAATGCCCCATTTTTACTATTATTCCTGTAAAGTATTATTTTTTCTATAAGCCTAGCTCGACTTGATTTTAATAACTGGATACACATTTTCCCAGCAGAACCCCATACAGATACGCAATACCTCAACAGATTCTCAACGAGAGAAAAATACATAATTCTCATCACATGAATTGGAACAATATATTTAACATGATGAAATAGATAAGAAACATTCTGTAACTTAGAATTCAGATTTTTAATATGTGAATTAAATCTAAAATTTTCATCAATAACTGTACCTAAATACGTATATATTCATTTACCTGATCCAAAGTTTTACAAGCACAGGCTGTCAATTTTTTATACATACAATCATGGTTATGAATAACTATATTGATATTTACACGATCACAAGTTTTGTTCATAAAATTACTTAACTTTGTTTTCTTTTCTTTAACTTATGATCATGCATCCACATCAATATATTATTTAGATCAGTTTGCATGTGTTTTTTAGCTTCAATAACATTCTTATGAGGGGCTATTAAAACTGTATCATCTGCATATAAAAGTATTTTATAATGTTTTACCACATAAAACATTTAATTTACATATGTAATGAAGAGAATGGGACCAAGTACAGTCATGCCTTGTTTAGAGCAAAGGATATGTTCCGGACAGTCTTTGCGCTAAACAAACTGATTATAACATGTACTTAGTAGTGATCAGTTCGCGAAATTGCAAGGTTCGCTGTTTCTTTGTTTATTTATTTAATATTAATTATTAAAAATCAATATTAATACAATTTTAAATCTTTTGCGGCGGTGCTCGCATTTATGTATAGATCGCTAGGTTCTGCGAGTTATCATTTTCGTCACTGCAGCGCTAAAATCTACGCGTAAATTACTTATTGTATGTATGTTGGGGGGGTATTCACCATTTTCAATAATTGCTTGAAATTCGTCAGGAAACTTTATATCTGCATCCAGGACCACCGAGATCCAGAATGGGCCCAGGGGAAAACAACCTTCAGTCTTACCTGAATGCTTCAAATATGCACAGACAACTTCTCTAATGTCAGTTGCTGTAAGAGGAACATGCCACTTGGAACACAAAATTAATCTCTCCACCTGTCTCTCCTCTTCTGCTTTGGTGAGAGCTGTTTGTCCCCCATGCTCTTGCTATACTTGCCTTTTACATTATCACAAGTAGATGTGAAAGGCACACCATACTTCTCAGATGCTTTTCTTATTGTAATAACTCCTTTCTTAACCTCTTCCACAGCTTTCCGCAAATTTTCCTCACTGTATTTATGTCTCATGTTTGGTCCTAGCTGCCTTAGGTATTTTCGTGGCATGATCAGTATCATCTCTGAATAAGCAAAAAAATCTTTTAAAATCTGTAAAAAATTCAAAACGTGAAGTATTAATCTGAAAATTAGGTTGGAGTTCGCAAATAAAACTTACTTTAATGTAGCGATGTTACAAGGGGTCTCTGATGAAATCAGTAGTCCCACCAATAGAACGTAAACAATACTTCTAATTTTTAGCAAAACCAGACAACGTGTATCTCAATTCACGATGACTTACTCTGACAAAACTAGGATATTAACTACATTACATCTGGTCTGTAGTCTTACATCACATCTGGAAAATGATATTAGACGTAGTTTCCAAGTGGTCTCTAGGTGGCAGAACCATGCAGGTAAGCAAGTGCATAGATGATCGTTTTCACTCCGTCTGATTGATATCGCCCTGGTTTACAGAACTTTCTGACATCCATTCTTTCTTAGCTTGAATTAATTTCCTAGGTTTAACTTTTGTGCACTGCTTGTAAGATGCACATAAGTCCCCTTCTATTGTTTCAGTCATATTGCACACTTGGATTTTCAATCTCCAGTACAGTTTCCCAATTCTTATTTTTTATCAGGTTATTAATTTTTCCCTTATTTATACAAGAATAACTCTTCTGTATATCCCTTTAGCTTTATTTTTTCTTTTCAAGTTTGATAGATCTACTGCTATTTCATAATGATCTGAGATGTTAGATTTTATAATTATACCCACAGTATTAAATAATTTGTCTTTATAATAAATATGATCTATACAAGATTTATCCAATCTTCCATCACAGACACACTCCCTTGTATAGTCATGTATTACTTGACTAAACCCTCGTGCAGCCAAGGCATCCTGATATTTAAGACTGTATTTCGTCCTTGTCTTTCACATTTATATTTACATCACCCACCATAATCATTTGTTTGACTGTACACTGGACGTATTGCATAAGGAGCAAATGACACAGATTAAACGATACGTCAAGATCGATGAAGATTGCAATATCGAAGAAAGTTTTATTGACTTCATCGTTTCAAAAAATAAAACTGAAGAAATAGTTCTAAAAGATGGCTTAGATTTTAAGGACTGTAGAGACCAATGCTATGATAATGGAGAGAATATAGCTGGTAAATATAATGGCGTTCAGGCATGATTATTAGAAAAAAAATGAGCTTGTGAAATTTGTTCCATGTTGTACTCATTCCCTAAATCTTGTGGGGGTTCATGCTGCGAGTGTCACACAAACAATGGTTACTTTCTTTGGAACAATATAGTGTTTTTTCATATTCTTTTCAGGATCAACAATGAGATGGAATAGTTTAATGACCGTATTGAAAATTAAATTCTACCTCTTTTACCCCCAAAATTCTTCACATAGCCGATAAAGGTTTCAGGTTAAACATATTGGAAAAAATGGAAATTTAAATGAGAAACACAACCCTGATTTTCTTCTAGTCAACGAATACCAATTCCTTTCCTATTCCCCTTTTCTCATGTCAGTGCTTCCACCTCCTCCCACAATCACAACCCCTCCTTCCTCCCACCCCTCCCCATAAGTAATCTCGTAATTACTTGTTACTTGATGATGGTGATTATTCACCGAAACCGATAGTGTTTTGCAAAATTTGTGTGGAATCTGTAATAGTTTATTAAATTGTTTTATTATACGAATTATTCGTACTAATAATTCATCCCATCCTTTTATGATGGAATTCCACGAAGTCTCAGCCTTATCTATTAGTTTTAAATCATAAAATATCTAGGTAGAGGAAAATAAAGTGGATTAATGGGCCTTACCAAAAAACTTTCTTTTCAACCCATGCAAACAAAATACATAATGGCATGTTTGGAAATTTCTCGAATTTCTATTGCCAAAACTATTAGTTTTAATTAAGAGCTCTTGCTGACATTTCTGTGGCAATCATAGTATTTTCTCCAAAAAAGTTTTCAAGCAGAACTTAACAGATTATGGAGAGGAAAACATGGTTTCCCAATTGTCTGCACAAACAATCTTATAGCAAACAGTGTTAGCGATAGTGTTAGATTTACTCGGGAAAGGTTGGGTACCTCATTTATTAAAAATTAATTAAGAAATAATAAAACAGAAATGATATTTTTTTAGGTTAGGGAGGTGCTGCTACATGGTTTATTATGTTAATTGGGATAATTTAGTTATTTTCTATGATGAATCATTTAAAAATTCAAGTTAAAGTTCATGTTATATTTGAAGTCACACATCTTGTTAATGTCTTAAATTGAGAAATTTTAAAAATTAATCAACAGGGATTTCTGGGAGGTGCTTGAATCTTTGCCATTGGATCTCCAAAAGAAGTTTCTTCATTTTACCACTGGGAGTGACCGTGTTCCTGTAGGTGGGATGTCTGAAATGCCTTTCAAAATCACAAAACTTCCCCCAATTCCCAATCGAGGTTTCAACAGAATGAGAAGACGGATTGGGGGAACCAGGGGAAACAAGCAAAGCGAGGCGTGGGAATCTGATGAGCAAGAAGAACAACTCCCTGAAGCTCATACATGTTTTAACCAGCTTGTTTTACCCCCTTATCGCAACCAAGAAACACTGAGACAGAAACTGATCATAGCAATCTCTAATGCAGAAGGATTTGGATTGGAGTGACTGGGAGCATATTTTCATCTGCTTGCTGCAAAAGTTATTTCATTCTTGCCAGTTTTTAAAAAGACACTTGAGCTTATAGTAAAACATACAAATCCAATCTCAGTTAAATGAGAAGCAAAATTTATGAATCATTGTTCTGAATTATTTTAATATGTTTACATATACTATGTTGAAAATCATGTGTGCAATTTGAAGATTTATAAAATAAAGATTTTCTATTTGAGAAATGCGTAGACATTTCATTTACTTAATCACCTACATTCAAGTAAAAACAAATGCTAGCATAATAGTCATATGAAATGGTAACATAAAGATATTACTTAATAACTAGTAGAATTGCCCTTTAAATATGGCGGGGATAAATAGTGTGCTTTATCATCGGGAAATGTGCATGTGTAAACATGATTATTTCATGTGAAAATATTCATTTTAGATTTTCAAAACATTCTCACTATATTACTGTCAAGTACATACTTCAATTTTTAGTAAATCTCAAGAAATGGTTTTCGAAAAAGCTATTTACATTTCACCATGACTGAAACACACATCATTTACACAAATTCCTACTTTGTTCAAGATTTTTTCCTTAGGATTTAAACATTGTTTCTCTTAGTTCAAGAATCAGCTATTTACATCCTGGTTGCTATCAGAAAAACAATTGTTGAAATTTACTGCTCATATGAAGAAATAAATTCCGAATGGCTTTATTTGAAAACACATAAAGTTAAAACATTCCATAACATATCTATTTATAGGAATGCAGTGTCAAATATGTTACTGAATTTAAAATTGTAAACAAAACAAAGTAAATATGCACTCATTGTCAGTTCCATATAGTTTCAAATCCTTAAGTTTTCCAAGCATAACTCCGTGCATCTTATTTACGGCGAAAATCGTTCTCGAGTACAATCATTATGTTCTCCTTCATAATCCTGATATATTGGGACTTTGTATACGTGATTTTAAATTAATATGATTCGAATGAAATCAAAATTATTATACTTACTAATAAATAAAATGAACTTCCGTATACTCTGTAGCTAGATTTATAACCTAAAACCTTTTTCTTAGTTCCTTAAATAGTTCTACGTTCGAATTCCGTTTTCTATTTCATTGATGCTTTAAAAGGATTTACTCAAGGATTGTGCTTTTACCTTCTTTCCAGTACTTAAATTTAGCTTTCATTGTAAACTATTAAATAAAGCCAGTGTTAAAATTTATTAATTAATTAGCTGAAGTTCCCGTTGAATTTCAACGGATTTAGTGAATCTAATACTTCAACCGTGTTACATGTAAACATCGCAAGAATAACATAGTTCACAGTTAATTTTGAATTCTTAAAAGACATCCGATAAAGTAACGATAAATTCCTACAGCTTAGAATGCTGAACGGAGATGTAGCGCGCGTTAATGGTGATTTTCCTGGAATGGTTTCAGTAAACATGCATTTCGCGAATGTTCTTTCGTTCAATTAAATCGGCGCCACGAAATTTTATTTGAAGCGCCGCCAACCCAGAATGCACTAGAAACATTGGTCACGTGAGGAAAGGGGCGTGTTGGCGTAATGCGTTATTGAATTTTAAGGTAAGATTTTCGTAGCTTATTTTCGTTCACGGTCTTGAAACATTGAATTTGACTGTAATATGATGGCATTTCTGAGAGATATTCTTCACTATTAATATTTCTTTGTGTTGTTTTTCATGCAGGTAGAAAACTGTTTCATCCGAAGCCATGCCGTTCGAATTTCCATTTGTAGGTGAGCATGTATTTCGTAATTTAATATCCATAATCGCAGTTAGTAACAGCATTAGTTGATTCAATTACTATTGTTAATATAATATTTCTGTATTATATATTATTTATGTTATTATTAATTTGTGAAGAAAGAATCATTTTGGCAAACGTTTGATGACATTTAAAAATATTTTCAAAATATATCAGACCTTATAAATATCGCAGCATTCAACTTTTTAAAAAGTCTGGTTTTTGTGCATCCGTGGTATCAATTATTTTGGGCAATCAGCACTGCTATATTTACTGTTTTTCATGTCAGTATAAAGTTTTATGTCCCATAGTTACTATTATTCAACCATATAAATTCTGATTGAGAAATGGCTTGAGAATCTAACTGTTAATTCTATTTTGAGCATTTGGTAGAATAATTTAACATTACAAACTAGGTACCCTTAAGACACGTCATTTTGTGGCAGAAGATTATTTCTGATATAATTCTCTTGTTGTTTTAGCAGCGTAGTTTGAAGTTGATAGCTGGTTATTCTGACTTGGAGGACTACCATGTTTCAGTCATCCTTCATCAGCAAGACTCTTCTTTCATTAGATGACAAGAAATCATATTGGTGAGTGCCATTCATTCTTTGTGTTACAAAGCAGAACGAATGAGCTTACCATTTTTGTTATCGGGTTGAACATGTTTACTGAGATTTTGGACTCTTTTCTGTTTTTCATCATATTTGTATCCTAAGCATCTTTTATTGCCCTGTAATTCACTTGAATGCATAAGTTTTTTAAAGCAATAGTGCATAGTATATTATTTTAATTCATTGCAGAAATAGAAGTAAATGCATTTAGTTTATGAATAAGAATTTTTGTTGAGATAATTAAAAGAAAACTATATTGTTTTAAATTGCCTATAATGATTAATAACCAAATTATACTCCTAAAAATTTGAAAAGGAATATTTCGTACAAGTTTTGGTCCAACCTTGTGGATTAGGATAATCTTTCTTATTTAAAACAGAAGCAAATCTTTGTAGCCTTCGAGGCTTTACTCAATACAACTGTTTGTGCTGCTCTTGTGTTATCTTAGGTTGACAAATGTTACAACTTGATTTATTTAAACAGGATTAGAGGGAGAAGTAGAGAAGAGAATTTAAATTGGTAACTAATTAAAAATTACAGTGGAGAAAGTAGAGAGAGTGGGAGAGATGAAAGATAGTGAATAAAAATGAAATAAATGGTCTTTAGTGTTTAAGGTAGAAATGGAGACAGATGTGAGAGCCAAATTCCTTAGTTAAAATTACAGTTGTTTGAAATCATTCAGTTAAAAACTTTTAGATTCTAAACCTGTGATTGATGGGATTGTTAAGATTAAATAAATTATTATACTTAAAAAAATGTGAGTTCAATGATCCTATTTCTTCTAGTTTAGCCTATGAAATCTTGTTCACTCCAATTGACAAATTGTTCATGATAGAATTTAGCATTTAGAAATAATTTAGTGTGTGCAATAAGAGAATAGAGTGCAGATTTCTGAGTAGGCTTAGGAGAGTCTTGAGAGCTTAAAAGAATCATCTAAAAATCAGAGTTGATGCCAACTTAGGTTTTAAAGTGATGCAGTAAAATCTCGATACAGTGTAACTCTTCAGAGCATGAATTTTTATATTTTATACTGAAAGTACGGTGTACTGTAAATACCGAAATACATGTCTATATATATATATATATATATATATATATATATAACGCTAAGGCAATGTGTGGCACGCTTCAGTAGTTTGTCTATCTGCCGGCAGATGTCTCATTCTTAGGTGCGATTGCCAATAGATGTCTCATTCTTAGCTGCGATTGCCAATAGATAAAACTACTACTACTTGACTATATACTTTAAAATATACTTTTTAAAAGATACTTAACAGAGGTAATGGCTTCAAGAGCAACACATTACGCTGATTATAATGCGAGAAGAAGAGTGGAGCGAGCAAATCAATCTGTTGAAGAAGCAAATAGAAGAAGAACTGAAAGAAATCAAGCCGGCAGAGATCAAAGAGCCAATGAAGATGACCAACAAAGAGAAGAACGTAATCAAGAACAAGGAAGAAGATTGTAGTTTGGAATCGAGAGAAAATGGACTAAGCAAGAGAAGGCAAGCTAAACGACGTAGATTAAATGAATGTGCATTGAATACAAATAATTGTCAGGTTGAAGTTACCATTAAAGAACATAATTGCAGAAATATGACTCAGACCTGCAATTGCTGTGGTATGCTTTACTGGCCGAATGAACTCAACACTTCTAAAAAAATACGCCAAATGCTGTCACAACGGAAAAGTTTCACTCGAAGATTTATCGGAAATGCTCATAGAGAGAGACCGAAATGTTTCTTTTTAGACGGACCTGCAGGTACAGGAAAAACATGCGTTTACTCAACACTACATACAATCAGAGGAAAGGGAGATCAAGCTACTTCTATAGCTTCAACTGGAATAGCAGCTACTCTATTACCTGGAGGAAGAACTGCTCACTTTTCAAAATACCACTCATCCTAAATGCTACTTCGACTTTCAATTTAAAGCCAAACACACCCAAAGCAAAAGCACTCTTACAAGGGGAAGGCACTACTGACCCACAACCGATTTGGCTGAAACTTCGTAGAGATAATGTCCATGACGTCCGATTAATGAAAATATATACATATCAGGGCCAATACCCAGCTGTTTTTATTTTATTAACCCTCAAGCGGGCGCGCCCAATTATATTACACGACCGGGCACGTGGCATACTTTGTACACCGTGTAATTTTTACAAAATAACTCATTCGTTTGGTGTAATTATTAGTTTATTTTCATTAAAATGCTGTTTTATCTCTCATATCTATTAATACCAATGATAATTTTTGATTAAATATGTTGAATTCTGATTAAACATAATTTAATTGATTAACGTACAAGTCTTATATATAAATATCATCTACAACATCAGAAGAGATGTTCTTCTGTAACCACACTAACTAACTCACGTACATTAACTTTTAAATTGTCTATAGTTGTGTTTTCACTTTTCAAACCAACAATTTCCATATTATTAGCCAGTTCTTTTTGCTCTAGGATATTCATTCGTGTTGTGAACTCCTCAATCACTTTATCCTAATTTTAATTCTTGTTTCAAATCAGCTACAACATCTTTGAAACACTTGATGTCATCATAAATTTTTTTCACATCTACCTTAAGTACATCATAATCATCACTGAAGTACTTTATAGCTTTTTTAAGATCTTTTATTTCAGCCACTAATTCTTTTATTTCGGAGGAGTAATCATTGTTACTATTACTCATGCTAGCCACTTCAATGTCTGTACCAGGTTCCTCTTGATTCCGGCAGTCAGCACACCAGTCTTCCTTCTTTCTGGCTGACTTACTTTTCCAGGTACTCTCTGATACATGTGCACATGCAAAGTGCATATTTTCATCACAACCACAACATTTCACACATTACCCGTCCTTTGGGAGTTGTTTAAGGCACTTCTTGCATACAACCATTTAAAAGCAGTGGTATGAGATTATTAAATACCCAGATTTTAAGTATTCTGCACTTATTATAGTAAGGAACTTCAAAAAGTGCTATTACTTGCTAACACTCACACAACGGGATGAGATTATTACATACCTAGTATATAATGATTCAGCACTTATTATCACAAAAAAACTTTTTAAAAATGCTAATAAAGGTGAGATATAATAAAACAGATGCCATTCAGTGGACATCAATATATAAGTATGTAAATACAGTGAAAACCGGTTAACACCTAATGATAGGGACCAGCACAATCATTTCGTGTTATCCAAATTTCGAGTTAACCGAATACCATGTTAATAGTTTTAATTGTAAAATTTTCATTTATCAAATATGGAATGAGGCTCGTAGGCAAATCCGTGATACTTATCAATAATATGATGTAATACATAGCTGAAGATATTATCACAATCATGGGGAAAGTCTATCTCAAATAATTTTGCATGTATTTATTTTTGTGGGACCAAAAAATAATTTCGTGTAAACCATTTTGCATTAACGAATGGATATATACTGAAAGTTATAGGCACTGGAACGGATCGAGCACTTTTTTCGTGTTAACTGATATTTCGTTTTAAGCGTTTTCATGTTAAGTGGTTTCCACTGTATATTGTTTCCAGAGTGTGGATGTTGTCATGATTGAGTATGGAGGCAGAATTAACAGCAGCTGATGTTTAAGGTGGATTCAGAAAAAATAGTTAAGGGGAGTGATGGCAACCAAAATTTTTAACAACGGGTTTGTTTTAAAATACATTTTTATAATTATTTGTTACATTCATATAATTATTTTAAAAGGAATTTATTGAGAAAATTAAAAAGAAAAAATCAATTTTCCATTCAATTTATTTCTGTTTTAAATGTAATTTTTTAAAAAAACTTCACGAAGCAATATCATTTTCCGAATATTTTTTTGCTACGGATTTTCTAATTCTTGCATCAACTGCTGTATGATGATCTTATCATAGTCACTTTTTAATGAATAGTGTGGCATCCCATTCTCAAGTTGATGGTCCAAACAAAGATATAGTCATTACATCGGCGATATTTTCTACAAGAAGTAAATTTCTTTTTTCAGTAGCATATTATTCATGAGACTAAATGCTATTTCAGCTTCTGGTGAACTGACAGCAATCACTTTCATAATTTTTTTAGCTTTTTTGATGCTTTGAGGAATTTTGCTGTAAGTGTTATCTTTAACTTTATCTTACAATTAGCTTAAGGGCATTAGAAATTTATAAAGATTAACTATTTTATGGAATTGTCATTTTTTTAAACAGGAAGGTATTCAGCCCTGTCAGGGCCGGTGATACTGTTAATAATCCTCCATGCTTCTTTGGAATTATTTGGAGCATTTGCAATCCTTGCATCATTTGGTAGTTTTATTAGATTTCTGTATTGATTATTTTTGGTGGAATATTGCTGATGGGTTACTAAGTTGCCAGAATATTTAATGTTATAGGATAAAATTTTGATATGATGAGACATAGTTAAGGTGACCAGACATCCTGCTTTTTTTTAACTCTTCCATCAAGATTGACACCAGTATATTACAAGGGTTCATTGAGGAGTACAAAAGAAAACAGTTTTGATTAACCTAAAAAACTTTAAGATTTAGTTGTAAACATTCTTACATAAAATGTTTGTTAAATCTTGGATGCATAATTTTATTATGTTACATGAATGACTATATATAGTTTTCTGACATTCAACAGCTTAAATGCAAATGCAGTTCCAAAGGCTAGATAGCATAAGTTGAGAGTTTGAATTAGGCTTTTTCAGAGGGGTAATTTAATTTTCTGCGCTGGTGAATAATTTATTTGCATTCGAGAATTATTTCCGTCGGCCCTGAATTATTGTTTCAGGTGCGAAATTAATTAGTAATTAATTTTTCACACATGATTTTTTTTGTGCCAGTGTATTAATTATTTATGGCTATTTACTTATTCAGTTGTGGATACTTTTCACGTTGGAAAATATTTTTTTGTCGTAAGTCAATTTTTTGATTTCGCGATTTTTTTTAAGCGCTGAACGTTTTTTTTCGCCGGCGAATTATTTTTATTCGGCGTTAATCAATTTTTCAATTTTCTCTCTGCCGAATTTATCTTGTGAATTTATTTTAAATTTTCCCTCGCATCTCGTTATTTTGCAGGGGAATTTATAAGTACATAATAAGAAAAATAATAATTAGGAAAATGGGCGCCGAGTGCGAGATGAGCGTAGTAGGCGGCTTTCTTTTCGGAGACGACTTTTTCTATGGCGTCCTTACTTTTTTCGGTTTCGACTTATTTTACTCGGCGGCGATTTTTCTAGGCGGTTTCCTCGTCCGCGACTTTTTTTCGGCTGCGATTTACATTTAGATTTCCCTTTTTCCCGTTGCAAATATTTTTCGGTTGCGATTTTTTTCTGTCGGCAAAATTTGCTAATTTCTTTCCGATGGCGAATATTATTTTCCGACTACGAATATTGTTTCTTATTGCGATTTTCTCGGCGACGACTTTTTCTCGCCCTCGACTATTTCTTTCGGCGTCAAGTTTTTTCTCCCCTGCGACTTATTTTCTCGATTGCTACCTTTTTCCTTAATCGGCTAGTTTTTTCTCGTCGGCGTCTATTTTTTTCCTTTCCTTTCTTTTGGCTGCGACCAATTTTTTTAGGTTATGCATTTTCTCCGATTGCAAATATTTTTCGATTGCAATTTTCATTTCCTTGGTTTAAATTGTCTAATTTCTTTCCGATGGCGAAAATGCTTTTCCGGTAACGATTCTTTTTCTGCGGGGAACTTTTTTCCGTTCTTCGACTTTCTTCTCCGCTGTATTTGTTTTTCTCAGCAGCGACTATTTTTTCGGCGTCGACTTTTTTTGCGTAGAATTTTTTCCTCGGCGATGGATTTTCCTCGTATGTCATACATACTCTGCCGTGAAATTTAAAAAAGTTGTCAGAAAAATAACTAATAAAGAAAACGGAAGCAAAACCCGCCCAGAGGCCGAACAACACCACAATGGGAAAGTGCTTCCCCAAACAATGCAAAGAAGAAGCGGATTCGACCACGGCGGCGGATCGACAGAGTGAAAAAATACCTTGTACTCTGGGCGGGGGGAACTTCACAGTGTTCACGCAAGGTAATTTTTTCACTCCGGCCGGCCCATCGGCGAACGGTCAGCCGCCGGGTTCGAACCCGCTTCCTCAGCATTGAGGGGAAGATACGCCGCCTTCCCCACTGTGCTATCGAGACGACGAAGAAATGTAGGAAGTTTAAGCTATTTCCCTTTCGGCAGGCATTCGGAGGGGAGTGGATAGAAGAGGGGAGGGAGGTAGAGGGAAGAGAGGGGAGGTTCCCCCTGGAGTAGGTGAAAGAGGGGAAATGAAAGGGAGTTGGTATGGTAAGCGGGAGTCGTTTGATTCCGATAAGAAAATTGCAGTTTCTCATGACGTATAAGCAACAGAATTTCCTTCGTAAATGTAGGTGACTATAATATCACTGCTTCGCATCTCTTATCGAATAGTTCTGTATTAGAGCGTTATTCTCGTGTTGTTTATAGGTAATGGCGTCCACATAGTCATTTCTGGCAAAGAAATTTGACGTTTGCATTATAAGAAACCGGGATAATGTATTTTTTGCGTGGTTGAAGATTCTCAGATACGCGTTTTTGGTATGATGATCTGTTTTATGTAACGGTAACGATTTTTTCAAGAATTTTATTCATTTTTTTGCACGGTTTTTGATTTGTTAATAATTCATCACATTAAACTTAGGTGCTATTTTAAGTCATGCTTGACTTGCCGCTGCTTTTTGATCACATGCAAATTCTTGACACAAAACTAACATTTCACTGTATATAATTGATTAATTTTCGTTGAACTACTTCGGAGATAGAATTGGTATATTTCACAATGTCCTTGTGCATTCTCATAATGGCTTCGTAAACCTGTTAGGTCTTTCGGAAGCGTGTTTACGCTGTTGCACGATTGTATCTTCTCTTTGAAATGCCTTTCAGACTACGTTCGCTTTACCATCATTCTCGAATACCGACCGGCCAATATGCTTTAAGTTTCAGAAAAAAAGATCGATAATCTGAATTTAACTGTTCGTGTATGTGAATAATCGATGTCCTTCCTTTCTAGGATTTTCCGGAGTTAGAATTCTCGAAAAATACCAATATCGAGTTGTGAAATAGCGTCTATCGAAATGCAGTCAGTCTGAACGTCTGAAAGATTTCTTGCGGCTACTTTTTTTCGACAGCTGAATGTGTCTTTCGGCGGCTAAATATTTTTTTCGACGTCTAATGTGTTTTTCGGCGGGTAAATATTATTTCGGCGTCAACTTTTTAGAGGTATATACTTTTTTTTCAGTGGCTAAGTATTTTTTCGGCGGCTGAGTAATTTTTCCGGCGGCTACATTTTTTTTTCGTTGGCTAAATTCTTTTTAGGCTGTTAAATATTTTTGGCGGTTAGTTTTATTCGGTGTCTATTTTTTTTCGGCGGCTAAATATTTTTTTCGGCGGCTACATTTTTTTTCGGTGGCTAAATTCTTTTTATGCGGTTAAGTATTTTTTCGGCGCCTACTTTTATTAGTTGTCTACTTTTTTTCGATCTACTTTATTTTCGCTGGCTAAGCATTTTTTCGGCGATTAAATAATTTTTTCAGCGGCTAAGTATTTTTTTCGGGGGCTAAATATGTTTTTGGCAGCTAAATATATTTATCGGCTTTCTCGGCGACTAAATATATTTTTCGAATATTGTTTTTGACGGCGAAATATTTTTTTGTGGCGACTAAATATATTTTTCGTCGGCTAAATATCGCATTTTCCTAATGCGATTTTTCTGCAGGTTAATTTTTTCCAAAGTCGTATTGCTTTTCGGAGGCAAATTTTTCAGATAGAAATGTTTTCCGCGTCCTAAGATTTCTTTTAGATGGCTAATTTTTGGAGTCTTTTGTGAAGAGGAAGCATTTTTCACAAGGCGAATTTTTTATTCCGAAGGTGAATTTTTTCCGAAGGCGTGTTTTTTGCAATAGCGAATTTCTTTCCTATTTCGCATTCTTTTCCGAGGGAGGACTGTTTTCTGATAGATGTTTTTTCAGATTGCTAATTTTTTGCGAAGGATATATTTTCTTATGGCGAATTTTTTCCGTTGTCAGACGTTTTCCAAGTGTCGGTTTTTCCTGGGGCTACTTTTTTTCAGCGCATGCTTTTTCGGCGACTATATGTTAATTATTTTTTTGGCAGCTAATATTTTTTTCGGCGGCTAAATATTTTTTCAGCGACTTAAATTATTTTTTTGGTTACTAAATATTAATTTTTTTTTCTGCGGCTAAATAATTTTTCGGTGGCTAATATTTTTTTCGGCGGCTACATATTTTTCCGCCGGCTCAATATATTTTTTCGGCGGCTCAGTTATTTTCACCGCGACTAAAAATTTTTTTCGGCGAATTTTTTTCCCTGCGGTGATTTTCTAATTACGAGTTTTTTCTGATATTGAACTTTTTCATGTGTCGGTTTTTTCCTGTGGCGAATTTTATTAGATCTTGTTTTTTCTCCGATTTAAGATATTTTGCGATTTCGATTTCTTCTTTATTTACTTCTTTTCTCTGCGGTTATTTCATTCCGCAGCTCCATTTTTCCGGTAGCTATTAATGTTTCCACTGGCTAACATTTTTTTGGTAGCAAACGTTTCTTTCCTGCTGCGAGTTTTTTTCGGCGGCAAGATATTATTTTTGCGGCGAGTTTATTTTTCGGAGGCTAAATTTATTTCTCTGACGTCTTTTTTCACCGGATAAATATTTTTTTCTGTGGCGAGTTTTTATTTCAGCAGCTAAATATTTTTTTTCTACGGCGCGCTTTTTTCGGAGGTTAATATTTTTTTTCTGCGCCGAGTTTTTTTTTCGGCCGCAAAATATTTTTTTCTGCGACGATTTCTTTTTCGGCGGCAATATTTTTACAGTTTTCCGATTGCCTTCGTGTAACCGCAATAAAATTTTAAAAGCTGAAGTCAAGTATCTAATTAAGTAAACGGAAGCTAAATATTTTTTCGGCGGCTACATTTTCTTTTCGACGGCTAATTTTTTTTAGGCGGCGAAATATTTTCTTGCGGCGACTAAATATTTTTTTCTACGGCTACATTATTTTCGGTGGCTAGATTCCTTTTAGGCGGTAAAATATTTTTCGGCGGCTACTTTTATTCGGGGTCTACTTTGCTTTCGGCGGCTATATATTTTTTCGGCGGATAAATATATTTTTCGGCCGCTTAATACGTTTTTCGGCGGCCAAATATTTTTTTCGGCGGTTAAATAATTTTTTTCGGCTGCTAAATTCTTTTTCGTCAAAAAAATATTTTTTCTCCGTCGCATTCTTTTCTGACTCGATTATTTTTTATGCGGTAATATATTTACAAATTTCCGATTTTGCTCTTGTAACCGCAATGAAATTAAAAAAAGTTTAAAGGAAAATAACTAATTAAGGAAACGGAAGCAAAACCCGCCCAGAGGCCGAGCGGCACCACAGTGGGCGAGGGCTGCCCCAAACAATACAAAGAAGCGGATTAAACCACTGCAGCAGAACCGACAGAATGAAAAAGTACCTTGTACTCTGAGCGGGGGGAACTTCACAGTGTTCGCGCAAGGTAGTTTTTTCACCCTGGCCTCTTTAAGGCGGACTCTTTCTAATCCCCTTAGGCCCGCCGTCCACTGCAGCTAGAAATGTGTAGCGAGAAATGTGCGGCGAAAAATGTGTGAGCGAGGCGGGCGAGGTTTGTGCGTCCACTACGACGAGTTTCTTGCTCAACTAGAAATGTGTTTAGTTCCGAACGGTGCGGCGACGAAGTCGGACCCGTTCGATGTTCACCGTTTAAAAAGCACAAATATGTACCACTTTTGCCCAATTCCATCCCAATTGACTCCCAAAGGACTTCTTTCATTTTGACATTTTTATAATCTTCGTCCACAGTGTCGTACAGACAGGAATGACTCCTTACTAATTCGATTAATTTTTCCATTATCTTAATCAAGTACTATAAAAGATTTCAGGAACAGTACCTAAACGCAGTGTCCACAACTAAGCTACAAAGTCAACTGAATATCCTGTGAGAGAAGAGCTTGGAAGGATCACGTGCGGATGACTCAGGAATCATCGGGAAATGCTTGGGGAGGGGGTAAATGTGTAAGAGAAAATTCGCCCGACTAGCGACTTGGAAGAGGTTTCTCTCTCGACGCATTTCTCGCCTCGGTCAAATGTATGGACCCTCATTTAATCCTACGCTTTCGATTTACACATTTCTCGCCGCACATTTCTCGATACACATTTCTCGCTGCAGTGGACAACGGGCCTTAGGCGGAGGTTTCCGCCAGACATCTGAGGGTGATTGTACTGGAGTAATCGCCCGTGGGCGAACGGTTCTGCTGCAGGGATCGAACCCGCTTCCTCAGTATTGGGGGGAAGTCACCTTCCCAACTGTGCTACCGAGACGACATAGAAAAGTAGGAAACAAGTTAAAGCCTTTCGGAGGGGAGTGGAGGGAAGAGAGGGGAGGCACAGTGGAGAGGGTAGGTAGGTTCCCCCTGGAATAGGCGAAAGAGGGGAAATGAAAGGCGCGCACCCAGGGGGCGGGGGAGGGGGGTTGGTTTGATAGACGATTTTATGAATCATTGTATGTTTCTTTTCACGGTTTTTTGTGCTTAAATAATTCACCACATTAAACCTTCGCTCATTTAGATCACATGCAACTTCCTGACCCGAAAATACCATTGCACTCTGTCGAACTGTTTTGAGTTCCTTGGGAGATAGAAATGGTATTTCGATAAGTTGTTTCGTAAGTTTGTTGTCTTCACGAAGCCTGTTTACGGTGTTGCACGATTTACTATTCTCTCTGAAATGCCTTTCAGGCTACGTTTATTTGACCATCCTTCTCGAATTTCGACCGGCCAATATTATTTCTGGTTCAAGAAAAGAAGATTGCTTGTCTAATTTGAGCCCTTCTTGTACGTGAATAGGCGACGTCCTCCCTTTCACCGATTTGCCGGAGTTCGAGTTAGAATCCTCGAAATTGAGGCGAGAAATAGCGGCTACAGAAAGGAAATAACGTTTTGTGTTGAAGTGATGGCAGAAGGATACGGTTTCAAAGGCATTCCTTATGTAAGTTATGTACAAAACAGTATTGAAAGATATGCATTTCTACAATTTCCATTTAACCGGTGGATTAGTTTAAATGTTCATGTAAGGTGGAAGTTCTAATTGATGGATTTAATTAAATATTAATATTTAATTTAATCCTAATTCATCAAGCAGTTCAAGAAATTAAAATACCACTAACACTTTGATAAAGAATGTCTACAAGTTGAAAACTTACAAAATAACCCTTTTGCAGAATGAAGATAACAAATTCTGACTTGGATGGCTGCTATGAAGCTGATATTGGGATTATCTGAAACATCGATCGGAGAAGGGAGGCTTGATAATTCTGTTTTGGATTTGGTGAAGGTAATGTAACGTCAATTACTGCATAAGTTAATAAAATCTAACTATATATATTAATTTTACGTTGACGTCTTTAGACATTTGTTTACAATTTATATCGGCGTATTTCTCGAGAACCGTTCGTCGTAAAGATATGCGGTAAACGGCGTTTTGTTTCTACTGGTTATGAGGTCCCTGGAAAAATATTTTCGTTTGCTAAAGTGTCCCGGGTTCGAATCCAGGAGACAATTATATTTTCCCATAAGTTTACACGGGATTTTCGATTTTTCAGAGTGCAAGGTTTTCTTCCTTCGTTCGATAAAATACGTAAAAATGGTCTGATTTTCTTTATACTATCATATTATTGGGATGTTTACACGTTACACGGTCGATATTTTCAGAAATACGAATTCTTTTTCGAAATTTTGCGGATTTTTCGTACTCATTCCGGGCGTTGCCAAGGAGACTCTCATTGTTGCCTCCGATTCATTTAATGTCAATGGGGCAGTATGGGAAGCGTTTGTAGCTGTGTGAATAACGTGTAACAAACAAGTTCCCAGCGAATTGTTTTATTTTAAATTGTGCAATTTGTTTTTATTTTGTTTAAATTGATTCTATAAAGAATTGTTTCATTTTAAATTGTGCAGTTAATTTGATTTTTATTTTGTTTCAATTGATACTATAACGTTTTAAAATGGTTACGTTGACGACTGTCAGCATTTGTTTACAATTTATTGTTAACATCTGTATAACAGCTGTCAATAACATGTGTATAAGAAATCTAACTATATGTTAATTTTACGTTGACGTCTGTCAGCATTTATGTACAATTTGTTGTTAACATCTGTAGATGTACTAGAAACTTGAAATTTGGTAGGATTATAGGTTTTACGCTTACTCTTTAAATTAAGGTGAGATAGAATGCATTTTTATTTTAATACTTTGCATTTCATTTATATTTCATTAATTATTCAATAAAAATTATTTCACTAAACCTTCAGTTTATGTAAATTGCATTGAGGATCGGAGATCCGGGGCTGCCCTACTATACGAGGTATACTCTGCAGAGGTGGAAGAAACAGTTCTTTTTGATTGTTAACTGGGTTCCAGTTGTTTGATTTGTCATTAACTTTTCCGTCGCTTGAAATTGAAAAGCTCAATCGCATTTCTTTTTTCTAGAGCGAGTACCAACCCTCTTTTCTCCCCTATATCCCGAGAGTCGGTACGTTTGTATCACAATTGACAACGTAACATGTTCAATAAATGTTTGGTGGAATAATCATATAGTTGAGCCGCCCCAAGAGAAAATCCTGGCTATGCGTCTGCGTGTGAGCAACAAATTCCTCCGTAAATGTCGGTGAGAATATCACTGCACGGCATCTCGTATCGTATAGTTCTCTTTTCTATATTAGAATGCTATTCTCGTGTCATTTATAAATACGACCACATAGTCATTTCTGGCAAAGAAATTTGACGCTGGACGATTCTCAGTTACGCGTTTTTCGTTTGATGGTCAGCGTTGATCTATGTAGCGGTTAGATAGCAGATTTTTCCAAGCATTTTGTATTTGTTTGCACGCTTTTTCGTGTGTTAATATAACTCACATGGGTGTGACTAGGATACTCTGACTGACTTAGTGTCTTAATATGAGACACCTAGGTATTACTAGTATACTCTGACTGACTTAATGTCTTCATATACGACCCCTAGATATTACTACGAATCTCTGACTGACTTAGTGTCTTAATATAAGACTCTGACTGACTTAGTGTCTTAATATAAGCCACCTAGGTATTGCTAGGATGCTCTGACTTAATGTCTTAATATAAGACATCTAGGTATTACTAGGATACTCTGACTGACTTAGTGTCTTAATATAAGACTCTGAAGACTTAGTCTCTTAATATAAGACAGCTACGTATTACTAGGATACTCTGACTGATTTAGTGTCTAAATATAAGTATCTGACTCTCACTCTCTTAGTGTCTTAATATAAGACACCTAGGTATTACTAGGATACTCTGACTGTCTTAATATAAGACACCTACATATTACTAGGATACTCTGAGTGACTTAGTATCTTAATATAAGTAACTGACTGACTTAGTATCTTAATATAAGACACTGACTGACTTAGTGTCGTAATATAAGATACCTAGGTAGGACTAGGGTACTCTGACTGACTTAATGTTTTTATATGACACCTAGGTATTACTAGGATACTCTGACTGACTTAGTTTTTTAATATAAGTCTCTTACTGACTTAGTGTCCTAATATAAGAAACCTACATATTACTAGGATACTCTGACTGACATAGTATGTTAATATAAGATTCTGAAGACTTAGTCTCTTAATATAAGACAGCTACGTATTACTAGGATACTCTGACTGATTTAGTGTCTAAATATAAGTATCTGACTCTCACTCTCTTAGTGTCTTAATATAAGACACCTAGGTATTACTAGGATACTCTGACTGTCTTAATATAAGACACCTACATATTACTAGGATACTCTGAGTGACTTAGTATCTTAATATAAGTAACTGACTGACTTAGTATCTTAATATAAGACACTGACTGACTTAGTGTCTTAATATGAGACACCTAGGTATTACTAGTATACTCTGACTGACTTAATGTCTTCATATACGACCCCTAGATATTACTATGATACTCTGACTGACTTAGTGTCTTAATATAAGACTCTGACTGACTTAGTGTCTTAATATAAGCCACCTAGGTATTGCTAGGATGCTCTGACTTAATGTCTTAATATAAGACATCTAGGTATTACTAGGATACTCTGACTGACTTAGTGTCTTAATATAAGACTCTGAAGACTTAGTCTCTTAATATAAGACAGCTACGTATTACTAGGATACTCTGACTGATTTAGTGTCTAAATATAAGTATCTGACTCTCTTAGTGTCTTAATATAAGACACCTAGGTATTACTAGGATACTCTGACTGTCTTAATATAAGACACCTACATATTACTAGGATACTCTGAGTGACTTAGTATCTTAATATAAGTAACTGACTGACTTAGTATCTTAATATAAGACACTGACTGACTTAGTGTCGTAATATAAGATACCTAGGTATGACTAGGATACTCTGACTGACTTAATGTTTTTATATGACACCTAGGTATTACTAGGATACTCTGACTGACTTAGTTTTTTAATATAAAATCTCTTACTGACTTAGTGTCCTAATATAAGACACCTACATATTACTAGGATACTCTGACTGACATAGTGTGTTAATATAAGATTCTGAAGACTTAGTCTCTTAATATAAGACACCTAGGTATTACTAGGATACTCTGACTGTCTTAATATAAGACACCTACATATTACTAGGATACTCTGAGTGACTTAGTATCTTAATATAAGTAACTGACTGACTTAGTATCTTAATATAAGACACTGACTGACTTAGTGTCTTAATATGAGACACCTAGATATTACTAGTATACTCTGACTGACTTAATGTCTTCATATACGACCCCTAGATATTACTATGATACTCTGACTGACTTAGTGTCTTAATATAAGACTCTGACTGACTTAGTGTCTTAATATAAGACTCTGAAGACTTAGTCTCTTAATATAAGACAGCTACGTATTACTAGGATACTCTGACTGATTTAGTGTCTAAATATAAGTATCTGACTCTCACTCTCTTAGTGTCTTAATATAAGACACCTAGGTATTACTAGGATACTCAGACTGTCTTAATATAAGACACCTACATATTACTAGGATACTCTGACTGACTTAGTATCTTAATATAAGTAACTGACTGACTTAGTATCTTAATATAAGACACTGACTGACTTAGTGTCGTAATATAAGATACCTAGGTATGACTAGGATACTCTGACTGACTTAATGTTTTTATATGACACCTAGGTATTACTAGGATACTCTGACTTAGTTTTTTAATATAAGTCTCTTACTGACTTAGTGTCCTAATATAAGACACCTACATATTACTAGGATACTCTGACTGACATAGTGTGTTAATATAAGATTCTGAAGACTTAGTCTCTTAATATAAGACCACTACGTATTACACATAGGTGTGACTAGGATACTCTGACTGACTTAGTGTCTTAATATGAGACACCTAGGTATTACTAGTATACTCTGACTGACTTAATGTCTTCATATACGACCCCTAGATATTACTACGATACTCTGACTGACTTAGTGTCTTAATATAAGACTCTGACTGACTTAGTGTCTTAATATAAGCCACCTAGGTATTGCTAGGATGCTCTGACTTAATGTCTTAATATAAAACATCTAGGTATTACTAGGATACTCTGACTGACTTAGTTTTTTAATATAAGTCTCTTACTGACTTAGTGTCCTAATATAAGACACCTACATATTACTAGGATACTCTGACTGACATAGTGTGTTAATATAAGATTCTGAAGACTTAGTCTCTTAATATAAGACCACTACGTATTACACATAGGTGTGACTAGGATACTCTGACTGACTTAGTGTCTTAATATGAGACACCTAGGTATTACTAGTATACTCTGACTGACTTAATGTCTTCATATACGACCCCTAGATATTACTACGATACTCTGACTGACTTAGTGTCTTAATATAAGACTCTGACTGACTTAGTGTCTTAATATAAGCCACCTAGGTATTGCTAGGATGCTCTGACTTAATGTCTTAATATAAAACATCTAGGTATTACTAGGATACTCTGACTGACTTAGTTTTTTAATATAAGTCTCTTACTGACTTAGTGTCCTAATATAAGACACCTACATATTACTAGGATACTCTGACTGACATAGTGTGTTAATATAAGATTCTGAAGACTTAGTCTCTTAATATAAGACAGCTACGTATTACTAGGATACTAAATATAAGTATCTGACTCTCACTCTCTTAGTGGCTTAATATAAGACACCTAGGTATTACTAGGATACTCTGACTGTCTTAATATAAGACACCTACATATTACTAGGATACTCTGAGTGACTTAGTATCTTAATATAAGTAACTGACTGACTTAGTATCTTAATATAAGACACTGACTGACTTAGTGGCTTAATATGAGACACCTAGGTATTACAAGTATACTCTGACTGACTTAATGTCTTCATATACGACCCCTAGATATTACTATGATACTCTGACTGACTTAGTGTCTTAATATAAGACTCTGACTGACTTAGTGTCTTAATATAAGCCACCTAGGTATTGCTAGGATGCTCTGACTTAATGTCTTAATATAAGACATCTAGGTATTACTAGGATACTCTGACTGACTTAGTGTCTTAATATAAGACTCTGAAGACTTAGTCTCTTAATATAAGACAGCTACGTATTACTAGGACACTCTGACTGATTTAGTGTCTAAATATAAGTATCTGACTCTCACTCTCTTAGTGTCTTAATATAAGACACCTACATATTACTAGGATACTCTGAGTGACTTAGTATCTTAATATAAGTAACTGACTGACTTAGTATCTTAATATAAGACACTGACTGACTTAGTGTCCTAATATAAGATACCTAGGTATGACTAGGATACTCTGACTGACTTAATGTTTTTATATGACACCTAGGTATTACTAGGATACTCTGACTGACTTAGTTTTTTAATATAAGTCTCTTACTGACTTAGTCTCCTAATATTAGACACCTACATATTACTAGGATACTCTGACTGACATAGTGTGTTAATATAAGATTCTGAAGACTTAGTCTCTTAATATAAGACAGCTACGTATTACACATAGGTGTGACTAGGATACTCTGACTGACTTAGTGTCTTAATATGAGACACCTAGGTATTACTAGTATACTCTGACTGACTTAATGTCTTCATATACGACCCCTAGATATTACTACGATACTCTGACTGACTTAGTGTCTTAATATAAGACTCTGACTGACTTAGTGTCTTAATATAAGCCACCTAGGTATTGCTAGGATGCTCTGACTTAATGTCTTAATATAAGACATCTAGGTATTCCTAGGATACTCTGACTGACTTAGTGTCTTAATATAAGACTCTTAAGACTTAGTCTCTTAATATAAGACAGCTACGTATTACTAGGATACTCTGACTGATTTAGTGTCTAAATATAAGTATCTGACTCACTCTCTTAGTGTCTTAATATAAGACACCTACATATTACTAGGATACTCTGAGTGACTTAGTATCTTAATATAAGTAACTGACTGACTTAGTATCTTAATATAAGACACTGACTGACTTAGTGTCGTAATATAAGATACCTAGGTATGACTAGGATACTCTGACTGACTTAATGTTTTTATATGACACCTAGGTATTACTAGGATACTCTGACTGACTTAGTTTTTTAATATAAGTCTCTTACTGACTTAGTGTCCTAATATAAGACACCTACATATTACTAGGATACTCTGACTGACATAGTGTGTTAATATAAGATTCTGAAGACTTAGTCTCTTAATATAAGACAGCTACGTATTACTACATGTAGATAAAAAATATCCTCCCTTATTTATTCCTAATCAGGTGAAATTGTTCATTTAACCATTGTTAGTCATATTGTGAAAGTTGGCCAAATATTTCTTCTGCAATCACTTTATATGCTAATAGGTAATAGTTTCTCAATCAAACCCTAAAAACTCTTTCTTATAAATTTCATTACAGCCTTTTTCATGTTCTTTTAAATTAATTTCATTACCATTGCTCTACATATCATTTACGTAATAATCCATAAGCTGGAATAACTGGAGTCGAAATAGAAAGTTAATAGCAAATATTTCTATTTTCTCATATGCGAAGTATATTGAGCAAGTATTGCAATCGCGAAAAAATTCGGTCTCGAAATTTTGATGGAAATATATGGTTTAGGTGTACCCAAGTCCGACTTTTGCAATTCCATCTGTCTGGTTGTTCGTGGCCCTAAAGCCTAAACGGTATAGCAAAAATAAATGAAATCTCGTACTTAGGCATTTTATCATACAGAATAGAATTTGTGAAGAAATGGTTAAAATTTCAGAATAATTAACGGCCGTTTATTTATTCAAGGCAATTTTAACAACAATTTTATTTTCTCAAAAACGGCTATAACAATTTTTATCAAATTTCATAGTTAAGTTCACGTATGCAATAATACTACATAGTTCAAATTTCTCAAAAAATGAATGAAAATTGAACTTAATTCTTATAAAACTTCAATAACAATTGGATTTTCTAAAAAATGACTTACAAATTTCGTGTAGTTATTTAAGTTAATGTTTTTAATTATTGTACATAGTTCATATTTTTCAAAAGATAACTAAATGATGGATTAGTATATGAGAATGCTTGTACAATGTATATTCTACTGATCTTTTATTGAAAACCTCTGATCAAAGCGAAATTATTACGTAAATGATATGTAAAGAACATTGCTGAAAAGAAGATGATTTTACTTTTGAATTTTTTAAAAATTCTTACTTGTTAATTTTTCTCATAACAACTGTCCTTTTCTGTAGTTAGATAATTACAAAAAGCTCTCTCTACTGACCCTTTCTAATTCATGTGAAATTATATACCGTATTTTCTGGCCTAAAAGATGCAACCCGATTTTAAAACAGAAATTCCAGAAAAAATTACACACACCTTACCAAATTGACAAGAACAAAAACAGTTTCTCTACATTAAAATAATCAACTTTATTCATAGTATAAAAGCCAACTAAATTGTCATCATTGCTGCTACAATCATCATCACTAGCACTTTTGTATGAATCTTTAATAGCTTTGTTCAGCTGATCATCTTCAGGTGCATGTTAAGGAACATTTATAGTTGGCAAAATTCCTAATTCTGGTACACAATTCAATCACAAAGTGATAGTCTTATTTTGTTTGTTTAATAAATTACCTTGTATGGCTTAAGAAATTTTTCTTTTCATCGGTCAAAGCACTCTACAGAAATTTATCATCTATTATTAATCTCAGATATTTAGTATAATCTACTTGAGCTATGGATTCACAATTACACCATGAGTTAAAAGTATTAATTCGACGTAAGCGCAATCATGTTTGTAAAGTTTAATAGGAAGAAGTGTTTAGGATTTCTCATGCATGCAGTTTGTCGTCTTTATGTTAACTATTAGATAATGATCATGAGACCAGTTCTGAATACTATTGAAATCTTGTTGGCAATAATCTATGGCTTTGTTAATATTTTCATGAACACTTACTAAAATGATATCAGCATATAAATAAATCTCTGAATTTGTTACAACTTCAAATATACTATTTACATAAACAGTATTGGTCCCAAAATTGAGCCTTGAGGCACACCAAGTTTAACATCTCTTAGTTTGCTAAAATAATTGTCTATTTTTAGTAATTTTTCTATTATTTAAATAATCCTTAAACCAATCTAACATTATGCCCCTGATCCCAATTTCCTGCAGTTTTTTAATTAAAACAGAATGTGAAATGGTATCAAATGCCTTACTATAATCAACAAACACTAGGATGATATGATTATTTTTGTGTAAATTAGCGGATATTATTTTTGTCTAAATTAGCATTGAGCTTCTCAGATAAGGCTTCTAATAAAAGTTTAGTGCTTTTGTTAGGCTGAAAACCATATTGGTTTCTGTGTATAATGTTATGTTTGCTTAGGTAATTTAGCAATTTATTAGCAACTAATTTTTCCATAATTTTATCAATACAAGGCAAAATTGCTATGGACCTGTAATTCGTGAGATCATTATGCATTCCTCCTTTGTATATTGGATGTACAAGTGCTGTTTTTAAATCTACAGGTATAACTCCTTCTAAAATACTGTTATTGATTAATTTTCTCATGAGAAGTGTGATGTCTTTATTCACAATAAGATCTAATTTTGTCAACTCCTGGTGACTTTTTGTAATTTAGGGATTTAATAACAATTGATTTCTTTAACTGTCACTTCCGTGAAGAAAAGAGTATTTCCTATTGTATGGGGAAGATGGTTACATATTTTAATAGTACAATTGTTTTTCATGTTTTGTATTGATTCGGTAAATTGTACTGCCAGATTTCTTGTTCAATGTATTTACTCCACATGTATTTCCCTATAATTGTTCCTATACTCTCTTTTCTTTTACATCATAATAAAATGTTTAGTTCTTTCCATGTCTCCTTAATATTACCTTTCAGTGAATCAAATTTTGTATAATCTTTTTTTGCTTTCCTAATTAAATTCACAGATTTCTTTGCTTCTTATAGTTTAAATGTTGTATTAGAGGGATTGTTTTTCCATAATTGATATAACCTCTCTTTTTTGTATTTCCTTCATAACATTGTTGTTCATCCACCTTTTTTTCAATACAAATTTGCATTTAGTCTTCTCTGCATTATCGTAGACACTATTCATTCTTAGGTTTAAGTTTTCATACAAGTTAACATTATCTATATCATGTAGGTCCTGTTATTTAGTGGAGTTAATGCGTCTTTTTACTTCCTTTTCATCAAGATAACTGGAGTGAATAGGAGGTTGCTCTACACCATCTCTATAAATAAATCCTGTTAAGTAATGGTCAGATATTTTCGTCTGAAATATAAATGATGAAATATCTTTTATAGGGCCTCTATAGGCAATATGGTCAATACAGAACCTTACCATTCTATTTAATCTAAATTATTCTCTTGTATATGTCTTTATTAATTGAATGAAACCTTGTGGTGATAGAAAATTTTGGTATCTCAATGAATGTATGTCAGATTTATCTTTTATGTTTATATCTCCTGCTTTGACTACTATTTTATTTTTACAATCAGTTAAGGCTAGACTTAATTCCTCAAGAAATTCATTTTTATTTAATGATGGGGGTCTATATATACCAATTAGCAAAATTTGCATGCTCTTAATATTGATTTCGCAAGGTATTACTTCAGCAGAGTTCATTGTAATTACTTTTTGATTAAAATATGTCATCCTTAATGTAAAGGATTTGGCTACCACCCCTCTTATTTTGCCTTAAGTTATACACCATATTATATAAACCTATATTATTAGAATTCACATTTACCTCAGTAAGCAATACAAACAAATATTGAGAGCAATATGATAGTTCTTGAATAATGTATAAAATTTCATCCCAACTGTTTGATAGACTTCTAACATTCAGATGATAGAACAGAAGATTTGCAAATGATACATTTTGTATAAGGCTGTTTAAAGAGCTTGTCTTGTTTCTTAATTTAACGATAATTTTTTTGCTTTTCTCCTGGTCCTTTTGATGCATCACAAATTGACAATGTCAAAAGGATCAAAATTTTTACAACCTAGATCATTCACAAGTTTCTTGATGTGATCCCAAGGTTATCACCTTTTTCAATCAGACCAACTATTACTATGTTAGAACCTAAATCTTTTTACTCCATGATATTAACTTTAGTGGTGAGACCTTCAATTACTCTGTCCTTGTTTGCATTTTCCCTATGGAGATCGACCACCTCCTGCTTTACTTCTTTAATAATATTTTGATTTACGCATAGCGTCTCCCTTACTTCATCATACCCAGTCACAAAGGAAAGATAAAATTTTCTTTGTGTGTGTATTAAAGTCTTTTTTGATACCTTTCAATTCATGCATAATTAGGTTTAAATTTCTTTCAATGTTACACCAGCCTTTGAATCTTCTCCGTTGTATCCATTATCAGCTGGCCTCGCTGTATTTCTGCAGCTTAAGCATCTCCATTCATCCTTTGCTTTAGTCGACTCGGATTTCCAGGTTGAATTCCATTTTAAATAAAAGTAATAATTCTCCTGTTGATATTTCAACAGGCATTATACTAATTATGTATAATGCACATGTATAATGGCATGGCATCCACACAGGAAAAATAAAAGTACAAATCATCAGTAGTGATTGTCTAGAAGTAATAACGAAATAGGGAATTCTTTGTTTCAGAGACATACTCTGCATAAATCCTAATTGACTGCTCTCAAACTGTGGATATCCATTCCGATGCTACAGGAATGATGGATAATGCTGCTCTGAGACACCAGAATTTGCAGTCAGTGTTCAACTCATCTCTGCACCTGCATAAAGAAGAAATTGGATGTTTGACTAAAAATATGTACATATTAACATAAATGTCAATCTGTATAGAATCTTGTGATTAAATCTTATTTAAAAATTGTAATTGCTTTACTAAGTAGCATTGCCTAGGTTACAGGTACAGTTACTTCAAAGAACACTAATAGAGAACTGCATTATCAGATAGGACATGAAAGCACCTTACAGAGAATGTTGCTGTGATAGATCATGATGAAGCCTTTGGTAGAGATTGATGTGTCAATGGCAGTAAGAAACCTGAAATATGAAAGCACTTTCCAGAGAATGTGGCTGTGATAGATCATGAGGAAGCTTTTGCTAGAGATTGAAATATGGTAGGTAGTCGGGGTATCCTAGTAATACCTAGATGTCTTATATTATGACAGTAAGTCAGTCGGGGGTATCCTAATAATACCTAGGTGTCTTATATTAAGACACTAAGTCAGTCAGAGTATCCTAGTAATATCTAGGTGTCTTCTATTAAGACATTAAGTCAGTCAGAGTATCCTAGTAATATGTAGGTGTCTTATATTAGGACACAAAGTCAGTAAGAGACTTATATTAAGATACTAAGTCACTCAGAGTATCCTAGTAATATGTAGGTGTCTTATATTAAGACAGTCAGAGTATCCTAGTCATACCTAGGTATCTTATATTACGACACTAAGTCAGTCAGTGTCTTATATTAAGATACTAAGTCAGTCAGTTACTTATATTAAGATACTAAGTCACTCAGAGTATCCTAGTAATATGTAGGTGTCTTATATTAAGACAGTCAGAGTATCCTAGTAATACCTAGGTGTCTTATATTAAGACACTAAGAGAGTGAGAGTCAGATACTTATATATAGACACTAAATCAGTCAGAGTATCCAAGTAATACGTAGCTGTCTTATATTAAGAGACTAAGTCTTCAGAGTCTTATATTAAGACACTAAGTCAGTCAGAGTATCCTAGTAATATGTAGGTGTCTTATATTAAGACAGTCAGAGTATCCTAGTAATACCTAGGTTTCTTATATTAAGACACTAAGAGAGTGAGAGTCAGATACTTATATTTAGACACTAAATCAGTCAGAGTATCCTAGTAATACGTAGCTGTCTTATATTAAGAGACTAAGTCTTCAGAATCTTATATTAACACACTATGTCAGTCAGAGTATCCTAGTAATATGTAGGTGTCTTATATTAGGACACTAAGTCAGTAAGAGACTTATATTAAAAAACTAAGTCAGTCAGAGTATCCTAGTAATACCTAGGTGTCATATAAAAACATTAAGTCAGTCAGAGTATCCTAGTCATACCTAGGTATCTTATATTACGACACTAAGTCAGTCAGTGTCTTATATTAAGATACTAAGTCAGTCAGTTACTTATATTAAGATACTAAGTCACTCAGAGTATCCTAGTAATATGTAGGTGTCTTATATTAAGACAGTCAGAGTATCCTAGTAATACCTAGGTGTCTTATATTAAGACACTAAGAGAGTGAGAGTCAGATACTTATATTTAGACACTAAATCAGTCAGAGTATCCAAGTAATACGTAGCTGTCTTATATTAAGAGACTAAGTATTCAGAGTCTTATATTAAGACACTAAGTCAGTCAGAGTATCCTAGTAATATGTAGGTGTCTTATATTAAGACAGTCAGAGTATCCTAGTAATACCTAGGTTTCTTATATTAAGACACTAAGAGAGTCAGATACTTATATTTAGACACTAAATCAGTCAGAGTATCCTAGTAATACGTAGCTGTCTTATATTAAGAGACTAAGTCTTCAGAATCTTATATTAACACACTATGTCAGTCAGAGTATCCTAGTAACATGCAGGTGTCTTATATTAGGACACTAAGTCAGTAAGAGACTTATATTAAAAAACTAAGTCAGTCAGAGTATCCTAGTAATACCTAGGTGTCATATAAAAACATTAAGTCAGTCAGAGTATCCTAGTCATACCTAGGTATCTTATATTACGACACTAAGTCAGTCAGTGTCTTATATTAAGATACTAAGTCAGTCAGTTACTTATATTAAGATACTAAGTCACTCAGAGTATCCTAGTAATATGTAGGTGTCTTATATTAAGACAGTCAGAGTATCCTAGTAATACCTAGGTGTCTTATATTAAGACACTAAGAGAGTGAGTCAGATACTTATATTTAGACACTAAATCAGTCAGAGTATCCTAGTAATACGTAGCTGTCTTATATTAAGAGACTAAGTCTTCAGAGTCTTATATTAAGAAACTAAGTCAGTCAGAGTATCCTAGTAATATGTAGGTGTCTTATATTAGGACACTAAGTCAGTAAGAGACTTATATTAAAAAACTAAGTCAGTCAGAGTATCCTAGTAATACCTAGGTGTCATATAAAAACATTAAGTCAGTCAGAGTATCCTAGTCATACCTAGGTATCTTATATTACGACACTAAGTCAGTCAGTGTCTTATATTAAGATACTAAGTCAGTCAGTTACTTATATTAAGATATTAAGTCACTCAGAGTATCCTAGTAATATGTAGGTGTCTTATATTAAGACAGTCAGAGTATCCTAGTAATACCTAGGTGTCTTATATTAAGACACTAAGAGAGTCAGATACTTATATTTAGACACTAAATCAGTCAGAGTATCCTAGTAATACGTAGCTGTCTTATATTAAGAGACTAAGTCTTCAGAGTCTTATATTAAGACACTAAGTCAGTCAGAGTATCCTAGTAATACCTAGATGTCTTATATTAAGACATTAAGTCAGAGCATCCTAGCAATACCTAGGTGGCTTATATTAAGACACTAAGTCAGTCAGAGTCTTATATTAAGACACTAAGTCAGTCAGAGTATCATAGTAATATCTAGGGGTCGTATATGAAGACATTAAGTCAGTCAGAGTATACTAGTAATACCTAGGTGTCTCATATTAAGACACTAAGTCAGTCAGTGTCTTATATTAAGATACTAAGTCAGTCAGTTACTTATATTAAGATACTAAGTCACTCAGAGTATCCTAGTAATATGTAGGTGTCTTATATTAAGACAGTCAGAGTATCCTAGTAATACCTAGGTGTCTTATATTAAGACACTAAGAGAGTGAGAGTCAGATACTTATATTTAGACACTAAATCAGTCAGAGTATCCTAGTAATACGTAGCTGTCTTATATTAAGAGACTAAGTCTTCAGAATCTTATATTAACACACTATGTCACTCAGAGTATCCTAGTAATATGTAGGTGTCTTATATTAAGACAGTCAGAGTATCCTAGTAATACCTAGGTGTCTTATATTAAGACACTAAGAGAGTGAGAGTCAGATACTTATATTTAGACACTAAATCAGTCAGAGTATCCTAGTAATACGTAGCTGTCTTATATTAAGAGACTAAGTCTTCAGAGTCTTATATTAAGACACTAAGTCAGTCAGAGTATCCTAGTAATACCTAGATGTCTTACATTAAGACATTAAGTCAGAGCATCCTAGCAATACCTAGGTGGCTTATATTAAGACACTAAGTCAGTCAGAGATTCGTAGTAATATCTAGGGGTCGTATATGATGACATTAAGTCAGTCAGAGTATACTAGTAATACCTAGGTGTCTCATATTAAGACACTAAGTCAGTCAGAGTATCCTAGTCACACCCATGTGAGTTATATTAACACACGAAAAAGCGTGCAAACAAATACAAAATGCTTGGAAAAATCTGCTATCTAACCGCTACATAGATCAACGCTGACCATCAAACGAAAAACGCGTAACTGAGAATCGTCCAGCGTCAAATTTCTTTGCCAGAAATGACTATGTGGTCGTATTTATAAATGACACGAGAATAGCATTCTAATATAGAAAAGAGAACTATACGATACGAGATGCCGTGCAGTGATATTCTCACCGACATTTACGGAGGAATTTGTTGCTCACACGCAGACGCATAGCCAGGATTTTCTCTTGGGGCGGCTCAACTATATGATTATTCCACCAAACATTTATTGAACATGTTACGTTGTCAATTGTGATACAAACGTACCGACTCTCGGGATATAGGGGAGAAAAGAGGGTTGGTACTCGCTCTAGAAAAAAGAAATGCGATTGAGCTTTTCAATTTCAAGCGACGGAAAAGTTAATGACAAATCAAACAACTGGAACCCAGTTAACAATCAAAAAGAACTGTTTCTTCCACCTCTGCAGAGTATACCTCGTATAGTAGGGCAGCCCCGGATCTCCGATCCTCAATGCAATTTACATAAACTGAAGGTTTAGTGAAATAATTTTTATTGAATAATTAATGAAATATAAATGAAATGCAAAGTATTAAAATAAAAATGCATTCTATCTCACCTTAATTTAAAGAGTAAGCGTAAAACCTATAATCCTACCAAATTTCAAGTTTCTAGTACATCTACAGATGTTAACAACAAATTGTACATAAATGCTGACAGACGTCAACGTAAAATTAACATATAGTTAGATTTCTTATACACATGTTATTGACAGCTGTTATACAGATGTTAACAATAAATTGTAAACAAATGCTGACAGTCGTCAACGTAACCATTTTAAAACGTTATAGTATCAATTGAAACAAAATAAAAATCAAATTAACTGCACAATTTAAAATGAAACAATTCTTTATAGAATCAATTTAAACAAAATAAAAACAAATTGCACAATTTAAAATAAAACAATTCGCTGGGAACTTGTTTGTTACACGTTATTCACACAGCTACAAACGCTTCCCATACTGCCCCATTGACATTAAATGAATCGGAGGCAACAATGAGAGTCTCCTTGGCAACGCCCGGAATGAGTACGAAAAATCCGCAAAATTTCGAAAAAGAATTCGTATTTCTGAAAATATCGACCGTGTAACGTGTAAACATCCCAATAATATGATAGTATAAAGAAAATCAGACCATTTTTACGTATTTTATCGAACGAAGGAAGAAAACCTTGCACTCTGAAAAATCGAAAATCCCGTGTAAACTTATGGGAAAATATAATTGTCTCCTGGATTCGAACCCGGGACACTTTAGCAAACGAAAATATTTTTCCAGGGACCTCATAACCAGTAGAAACAAAACGCCGTTTACCGCATATCTTTACGACGAACGGTTCTCGAGAAATACGCCGATATAAATTGTAAACAAATGTCTAAAGACGTCAACGTAAAATTAATATATATAGTTAGATTTTATTAACTTATGCAGTAATTGACGTTACATTACCTTCACCAAATCCAAAACAGAATTATCAAGCCTCCCTTCTCCGATCGATGTTTCAGATAATCCCAATATCAGCTTCATAGCAGCCATCCAAGTCAGAATTTGTTATCTTCATTCTGCAAAAGGGTTATTTTGTAAGTTTTCAACTTGTAGACATTCTTTATCAAAGTGTTAGTGGTATTTTAATTTCTTGAACTGCTTGATGAATTAGGATTAAATTAAATATTAATATTTAATTAAATCCATCAATTAGAACTTCCACCTTACATGAACATTTAAACTAATCCACCGGTTAAATGGAAATTGTAGAAATGCATATCTTTCAATACTGTTTTGTACATAACTTACATAAGGAATGCCTTTGAAACCGTATCCTTCTGCCATCACTTCAACACAAAACGTTATTTCCTTTCTGTAGCCGCTATTTCTCGCCTCAATTTCGAGGATTCTAACTCGAACTCCGGCAAATCGGTGAAAGGGAGGACGTCGCCTATTCACGTACAAGAAGGGCTCAAATTAGACAAGCAATCTTCTTTTCTTGAACCAGAAATAATATTGGCCGGTCGAAATTCGAGAAGGATGGTCAAATAAACGTAGCCTGAAAGGCATTTCAGAGAGAATAGTAAATCGTGCAACACCGTAAACAGGCTTCGTGAAGACAACAAACTTACGAAACAACTTATCGAAATACCATTTCTATCTCCCAAGGAACTCAAAACAGTTCGACAGAGTGCAATGGTATTTTCGGGTCAGGAAGTTGCATGTGATCTAAATGAGCGAAGGTTTAATGTGGTGAATTATTTAAGCACAAAAAACCGTGAAAAGAAACATACAATGATTCATAAAATCGTCTATCAAACCAACCCCCCTCCCCCGCCCCCTGGGTGCGCGCCTTTCATTTCCCCTCTTTCGCCTATTCCAGGGGGAACCTACCTACCCTCTCCACTGTGCCTCCCCTCTCTTCCCTCCACTCCCCTCCGAAAGGCTTTAACTTGTTTCCTACTTTTCTATGTCGTCTCGGTAGCACAGTTGGGAAGGTGACTTCCCCCCAATACTGAGGAAGCGGGTTCGATCCCTGCAGCAGAACCGTTCGCCCACGGGCGATTACTCCAGTACAATCACCCTCAGATGTCTGGCGGAAACCTCCGCCTAAGGCCCGTTGTCCACTGCAGCGAGAAATGTGTATCGAGAAATGTGCGGCGAGAAATGTGTAAATCGAAAGCGTAGGATTAAATGAGGGTCCATACATTTGACCGAGGCGAGAAATGCGTCGAGAGAGAAACCTCTTCCAAGTCGCTAGTCGGGCGAATTTTCTCTTACACATTTACCCCCTCCCCAAGCATTTCCCGATGATTCCTGAGTCATCCGCACGTGATCCTTCCAAGCTCTTCTCTCACAGGATATTCAGTTGACTTTGTAGCTTAGTTGTGGACACTGCGTTTAGGTACTGTTCCTGAAATCTTTTATAGTACTTGATTAAGATAATGGAAAAATTAATCGAATTAGTAAGGAGTCATTCCTGTCTGTACGACACTGTGGACGAAGATTATAAAAATGTCAAAATGAAAGAAGTCCTTTGGGAGTCAATTGGGATGGAATTGGGCAAAAGTGGTACATATTTGTGCTTTTTAAACGGTGAACATCGAACGGGTCCGACTTCGTCGCCGCACCGTTCGGAACTAAACACATTTCTAGTTGAGCAAGAAACTCGTCGTAGTGGACGCACAAACCTCGCCCGCCTCGCTCACACATTTTTCGCCGCACATTTCTCGCTACACATTTCTAGCTGCAGTGGACGGCGGGCCTAAGGGGATTAGAAAGAGTCCGCCTTAAAGAGGCCAGGGTGAAAAAACTACCTTGCGCGAACACTGTGAAGTTCCCCCCGCTCAGAGTACAAGGTACTTTTTCATTCTGTCGGTTCTGCTGCAGTGGTTTAATCCGCTTCTTTGTATTGTTTGGGGCAGCCCTCGCCCACTGTGGTGCCGCTCGGCCTCTGGGCGGGTTTTGCTTCCGTTTCCTTAATTAGTTATTTTCCTTTAAACTTTTTTTAATTTCATTGCGGTTACAAGAGCAAAATCGGAAATTTGTAAATATATTACCGCATAAAAAATAATCGAGTCAGAAAAGAATGCGACGGAGAAAAAATATTTTTTTGACGAAAAAGAATTTAGCAGCCGAAAAAAATTATTTAACCGCCGAAAAAAATATTTGGCCGCCGAAAAACGTATTAAGCGGCCGAAAAATATATTTATCCGCCGAAAAAATATATAGCCGCCGAAAGCAAAGTAGACCCCGAATAAAAGTAGCCGCCGAAAAATATTTTACCGCCTAAAAGGAATCTAGCCACCGAAAATAATGTAGCCGTAGAAAAAAATATTTAGTCGCCGCAAGAAAATATTTCGCCGCCTAAAAAAAATTAGCCGTCGAAAAGAAAATGTAGCCGCCGAAAAAATATTTAGCTTCCGTTTACTTAATTAGATACTTGACTTCAGCTTTTAAAATTTTATTGCGGTTACACGAAGGCAATCGGAAAACTGTAAAAATATTGCCGCCGAAAAAGAAATCGTCGCAGAAAAAAATATTTTGCGGCCGAAAAAAAAACTCGGCGCAGAAAAAAAATATTAACCTCCGAAAAAAGCGCGCCGTAGAAAAAAAATATTTAGCTGCTGAAATAAAAACTCGCCACAGAAAAAAATATTTATCCGGTGAAAAAAGACGTCAGAGAAATAAATTTAGCCTCCGAAAAATAAACTCGCCGCAAAAATAATATCTTGCCGCCGAAAAAAACTCGCAGCAGGAAAGAAACGTTTGCTACCAAAAAAATGTTAGCCAGTGGAAACATTAATAGCTACCGGAAAAATGGAGCTGCGGAATGAAATAACCGCAGAGAAAAGAAGTAAATAAAGAAGAAATCGAAATCGCAAAATATCTTAAATCGGAGAAAAAACAAGATCTAATAAAATTCGCCACAGGAAAAAACCGACACATGAAAAAGTTCAATATCAGAAAAAACTCGTAATTAGAAAATCACCGCAGGGAAAAAAATTCGCCGAAAAAAATTTTTAGTCGCGGTGAAAATAACTGAGCCGCCGAAAAAATATATTGAGCCGGCGGAAAAATATGTAGCCGCCGAAAAAAATATTAGCCACCGAAAAATTATTTAGCCGCAGAAAAAAAAATTAATATTTAGTAACCAAAAAAATAATTTAAGTCGCTGAAAAAATATTTAGCCGCCGAAAAAAATATTAGCTGCCAAAAAAATAATTAACATATAGTCGCCGAAAAAGCATGCGCTGAAAAAAAGTAGCCCCAGGAAAAACCGACACTTGGAAAACGTCTGACAACGGAAAAAATTCGCCATAAGAAAATATATCCTTCGCAAAAAATTAGCAATCTGAAAAAACATCTATCAGAAAACAGTCCTCCCTCGGAAAAGAATGCGAAATAGGAAAGAAATTCGCTATTGCAAAAAACACGCCTTCGGAAAAAATTCACCTTCGGAATAAAAAATTCGCCTTGTGAAAAATGCTTCCTCTTCACAAAAGACTCCAAAAATTAGCCATCTAAAAGAAATCTTAGGACGCGGAAAACATTTCTATCTGAAAAATTTGCCTCCGAAAAGCAATACGACTTTGGAAAAAATTAACCTGCAGAAAAATCGCATTAGGAAAATGCGATATTTAGCCGACGAAAAATATATTTAGTCGCCACAAAAAAATATTTCGCCGTCAAAAACAATATTCGAAAAATATATTTAGTCGCCGAGAAAGCCGATAAATATATTTAGCTGCCAAAAACATATTTAGCCCCCGAAAAAAATACTTAGCCGCTGAAAAAATTATTTAATCGCCGAAAAAATGCTTAGCCAGCGAAAATAAAGTAGATCGAAAAAAAGTAGACAACTAATAAAAGTAGGCGCCGAAAAAATACTTAACCGCATAAAAAGAATTTAGCCACCGAAAAAAAATGTAGCCGCCGAAAAAAATATTTAGCCGCCGAAAAAAAATAGACACCGAATAAAACTAACCGCCAAAAATATTTAACAGCCTAAAAAGAATTTAGCCAACGAAAAAAAAATGTAGCCGCCGGAAAAATTACTCAGCCGCCGAAAAAATACTTAGCCACTGAAAAAAAAGTATATACCTCTAAAAAGTTGACGCCGAAATAATATTTACCCGCCGAAAAACACATTAGACGTCGAAAAAAATATTTAGCCGCCGAAAGACACATTCAGCTGTCGAAAAAAAGTAGCCGCAAGAAATCTTTCAGACGTTCAGACTGACTGCATTTCGATAGACGCTATTTCACAACTCGATATTGGTATTTTTCGAGAATTCTAACTCCGGAAAATCCTAGAAAGGAAGGACATCGATTATTCACATACACGAACAGTTAAATTCAGATTATCGATCTTTTTTTCTGAAACTTAAAGCATATTGGCCGGTCGGTATTCGAGAATGATGGTAAAGCGAACGTAGTCTGAAAGGCATTTCAAAGAGAAGATACAATCGTGCAACAGCGTAAACACGCTTCCGAAAGACCTAACAGGTTTACGAAGCCATTATGAGAATGCACAAGGACATTGTGAAATATACCAATTCTATCTCCGAAGTAGTTCAACGAAAATTAATCAATTATATACAGTGAAATGTTAGTTTTGTGTCAAGAATTTGCATGTGATCAAAAAGCAGCGGCAAGTCAAGCATGACTTAAAATAGCACCTAAGTTTAATGTGATGAATTATTAACAAATCAAAAACCGTGCAAAAAAATGAATAAAATTCTTGAAAAAATCGTTACCGTTACATAAAACAGATCATCATACCAAAAACGCGTATCTGAGAATCTTCAACCACGCAAAAAATACATTATCCCGGTTTCTTATAATGCAAACGTCAAATTTCTTTGCCAGAAATGACTATGTGGACGCCATTACCTATAAACAACACGAGAATAACGCTCTAATACAGAACTATTCGATAAGAGATGCGAAGCAGTGATATTATAGTCACCTACATTTACGAAGGAAATTCTGTTGCTTATACGTCATGAGAAACTGCAATTTTCTTATCGGAATCAAACGACTCCCGCTTACCATACCAACTCCCTTTCATTTCCCCTCTTTCACCTACTCCAGGGGGAACCTCCCCTCTCTTCCCTCTACCTCCCTCCCCTCTTCTATCCACTCCCCTCCGAATGCCTGCCGAAAGGGAAATAGCTTAAACTTCCTACATTTCTTCGTCGTCTCGATAGCACAGTGGGGAAGGCGGCGTATCTTCCCCTCAATGCTGAGGAAGCGGGTTCGAACCCGGCGGCTGACCGTTCGCCGATGGGCCGGCCGGAGTGAAAAAATTACCTTGCGTGAACACTGTGAAGTTCCCCCCGCCCAGAGTACAAGGTATTTTTTCACTCTGTCGATCCGCCGCCGTGGTCGAATCCGCTTCTTCTTTGCATTGTTTGGGGAAGCACTTTCCCATTGTGGTGTTGTTCGGCCTCTGGGCGGGTTTTGCTTCCGTTTTCTTTATTAGTTATTTTTCTGACAACTTTTTTAAATTTCACGGCAGAGTATGTATGACATACGAGGAAAATCCATCGCCGAGGAAAAAATTCTACGCAAAAAAAGTCGACGCCGAAAAAATAGTCGCTGCTGAGAAAAACAAATACAGCGGAGAAGAAAGTCGAAGAACGGAAAAAAGTTCCCCGCAGAAAAAGAATCGTTACCGGAAAAGCATTTTCGCCATCGGAAAGAAATTAGACAATTTAAACCAAGGAAATGAAAATTGCAATCGAAAAATATTTGCAATCGGAGAAAATGCATAACCTAAAAAAATTGGTCGCAGCCAAAAGAAAGGAAAGGAAAAAAATAGACGCCGACGAGAAAAAACTAGCCGATTAAGGAAAAAGGTAGCAATCGAGAAAATAAGTCGCAGGGGAGAAAAAACTTGACGCCGAAAGAAATAGTCGAGGGCGAGAAAAAGTCGTCGCCGAGAAAATCGCAATAAGAAACAATATTCGTAGTCGGAAAATAATATTCGCCATCGGAAAGAAATTAGCAAATTTTGCCGACAGAAAAAAATCGCAACCGAAAAATATTTGCAACGGGAAAAAGGGAAATCTAAATGTAAATCGCAGCCGAAAAAAAGTCGCGGACGAGGAAACCGCCTAGAAAAATCGCCGCCGAGTAAAATAAGTCGAAACCGAAAAAAGTAAGGACGCCATAGAAAAAGTCGTCTCCGAAAAGAAAGCCGCCTACTACGCTCATCTCGCACTCGGCGCCCATTTTCCTAATTATTATTTTTCTTATTATGTACTTATAAATTCCCCTGCAAAATAACGAGATGCGAGGGAAAATTTAAAATAAATTCACAAGATAAATTCGGCAGAGAGAAAATTGAAAAATTGATTAACGCCGAATAAAAATAATTCGCCGGCGAAAAAAAACGTTCAGCGCTTAAAAAAAATCGCGAAATCAAAAAATTGACTTACGACAAAAAAATATTTTCCAACGTGAAAAGTATCCACAACTGAATAAGTAAATAGCCATAAATAATTAATACACTGGCACAAAAAAAATCATGTGTGAAAAATTAATTACTAATTAATTTCGCACCTGAAACAATAATTCAGGGCCGACGGAAATAATTCTCGAATGCAAATAAATTATTCACCAGCGCAGAAAATTAAATTACCCCTCTGAAAAAGCCTAATTCAAACTCTCAACTTATGCTATCTAGCCTTTGGAACTGCATTTGCATTTAAGCTGTTGAATGTCAGAAAACTATATATAGTCATTCATGTAACATAATAAAATTATGCATCCAAGATTTAACAAACATTTTATGTAAGAATGTTTACAACTAAATCTTAAAGTTTTTTAGGTTAATCAAAACTGTTTTCTTTTGTACTCCTCAATGAACCCTTGTAATATACTGGTGTCAATCTTGATGGAAGAGTTAAAAAAAAGCAGGATGTCTGGTCACCTTAACTATGTCTCATCATATCAAAATTTTATCCTATAACATTAAATATTCTGGCAACTTAGTAACCCATCAGCAATATTCCACCAAAAATAATCAATACAGAAATCTAATAAAACTACCAAATGATGCAAGGATTGCAAATGCTCCAAATAATTCCAAAGAAGCATGGAGGATTATTAACAGTATCACCGGCCCTGACAGGGCTGAATACCTTCCTGTTTAAAAAAATGACAATTCCATAAAATAGTTAATCTTTATAAATTTCTAATGCCCTTAAGCTAATTGTAAGATAAAGTTAAAGATAACACTTACAGCAAAATTCCTCAAAGCATCAAAAAAGCTAAAAAAATTATGAAAGTGATTGCTGTCAGTTCACCAGAAGCTGAAATAGCATTTAGTCTCATGAATAATATGCTACTGAAAAAAGAAATTTACTTCTTGTAGAAAATATCGCCGATGTAATGACTATATCTTTGTTTGGACCATCAACTTGAGAATGGGATGCCACACTATTCATTAAAAAGTGACTATGATAAGATCATCATACAGCAGTTGATGCAAGAATTAGAAAATCCGTAGCAAAAAAATATTCGGAAAATGATATTGCTTCGTGAAGTTTTTTTAAAAAATTACATTTAAAACAGAAATAAATTGAATGGAAAATTGATTTTTTCTTTTTAATTTTCTCAATAAATTCCTTTTAAAATAATTATATGAATGTAACAAATAATTATAAAAATGTATTTTAAAACAAACCCGTTGTTAAAAATTTTGGTTGCCATCACTCCCCTTAACTATTTTTTCTGAATCCACCTTAAACATCAGCTGCTGTTAATTCTGCCTCCATACTCAATCATGACAACATCCACACTCTGGAAACAATATACAGTGGAAACCACTTAACATGAAAACGCTTAAAACGAAATATCAGTTAACACGAAAAAAGTGCTCGATCCGTTCCAGTGCCTATAACTTTCAGTATATATCCATTCGTTAATGCAAAATGGTTTACACGAAATTATTTTTTGGTCCCACAAAAATAAATACATGCAAAATTATTTGAGATAGACTTTCCCCATGATTGTGATAATATCTTCAGCTATGTATTACATCATATTATTGATAAGTATCACGGATTTGCCTACGAGCCTCATTCCATATTTGATAAATGAAAATTTTACAATTAAAACTATTAACATGGTATTCGGTTAACTCGAAATTTGGATAACACGAAATGATTGTGCTGGTCCCTATCATTAGGTGTTAACCGGTTTTCACTGTATTTACATACTTATATATTGATGTCCACTGAATGGCATCTGTTTTATTATATCTCACCTTTATTAGCATTTTTAAAAAGTTTTTTTGTGATAATAAGTGCTGAATCATTATATACTAGGTATGTAATAATCTCATCCCGTTGTGTGAGTGTTAGCAAGTAATAGCACTTTTTGAAGTTCCTTACTATAATAAGTGCAGAATACTTAAAATCTGGGTATTTAATAATCTCATACCACTGCTTTTAAATGGTTGTATGCAAGAAGTGCCTTAAACAACTCCCAAAGGACGGGTAATGTGTGAAATGTTGTGGTTGTGATGAAAATATGCACTTTGCATGTGCACATGTATCAGAGAGTACCTGGAAAAGTAAGTCAGCCAGAAAGAAGGAAGACTGGTGTGCTGACTGCCGGAATCAAGAGGAACCTGGTACAGACATTGAAGTGGCTAGCATGAGTAATAGTAACAATGATTACTCCTCCGAAATAAAAGAATTAGTGGCTGAAATAAAAGATCTTAAAAAAGCTATAAAGTACTTCAGTGATGATTATGATGTACTTAAGGTAGATGTGAAAAAAATTTATGATGACATCAAGTGTTTCAAAGATGTTGTAGCTGATTTGAAACAAGAATTAAAATTAGGATAAAGTGATTGAGGAGTTCACAACACGAATGAATATCCTAGAGCAAAAAGAACTGGCTAATAATATGGAAATTGTTGGTTTGAAAAGTGAAAACACAACTATAGACAATTTAAAAGTTAATGTACGTGAGTTAGTTAGTGTGGTTACAGAAGAACATCTCTTCTGATGTTGTAGATGATATTTATATATAAGACTTGTACGTTAATCAATTAAATTATGTTTAATCAGAATTCAACATATTTAATCAAAAATTATCATTGGTATTAATAGATATGAGAGATAAAACAGCATTTTAATGAAAATAAACTAATAATTACACCAAACGAATGAGTTATTTTGTAAAAATTACACGGTGTACAAAGTATGCCACGTGCCCGGTCGTGTAATATAATTGGGCGCGCCCGCTTGAGGGTTAATAAAATAAAAACAGCTGGGTATTGGCCCTGATATGTATATATTTTCATTAATCGGACGTCATGGACATTATCTCTACGAAGTTTCAGCCAAATCGGTTGTGGGTCAGTAGTGCCTTCCCCTTGTAAGAGTGCTTTTGCTTTGGGTGTGTTTGGCTTTAAATTGAAAGTCGAAGTAGCATTTAGGATGAGTGGTATTTTGAAAAGTGAGCAGTTCTTCCTCCAGGTAATAGAGTAGCTGCTATTCCAGTTGAAGCTATAGAAGTAGCTTGATCTCCCTTTCCTCTGATTGTATGTAGTGTTGAGTAAACGCATGTTTTTCCTGTACCTGCAGGTCCGTCTAAAAAGAAACATTTCGGTCTCTCTCTATGAGCATTTCCGATAAATCTTCGAGTGAAACTTTTCCGTTGTGACAGCATTTGGCGTATTTTTTTAGAAGTGTTGAGTTCATTCGGCCAGTAAAGCATACCACAGCAATTGCAGGTCTGAGTCATATTTCTGCAATTATGTTCTTTAATGGTAACTTCAACCTGACAATTATTTGTATTCAATGCACATTCATTTAATCTACGTCGTTTAGCTTGCCTTCTCTTGCTTAGTCCATTTTCTCTCGATTCCAAACTACAATCTTCTTCCTTGTTCTTGATTACGTTCTTCTCTTTGTTGGTCATCTTCATTGGCTCTTTGATCTCTGCCGGCTTGATTTCTTTCAGTTCTTCTTCTATTTGCTTCTTCAACAGATTGATTTGCTCGCTCCACTCTTCTTCTCGCATTATAATCAGCGTAATGTGTTGCTCTTGAAGCCATTACCTCTGTTAAGTATCTTTTAAAAAGTATATTTTAAAGTATATAGTCAAGTAGTAGTAGTTTTATCTATTGGCAATCGCAGCTAAGAATGAGACATCTATTGGCAATCGCACCTAAGAATGAGACATCTGCCGGCAGATAGACAAACTACTGAAGCGTGCCACACATTGCCTTAGCGTTATATATATATATATATATATATATATATATATATAGACATGTATTTCGGTATTTACAGTACACCGTACTTTCAGTATAAAATATAAAAATTCATGCTCTGAAGAGTTACACTGTATCGAGATTTTACTGCATCACTTTAAAACCTAAGTTGGCATCAACTCTGATTTTTAGATGATTCTTTTAAGCTCTCAAGACTCTCCTAAGCCTACTCAGAAATCTGCACTCTATTCTCTTATTGCACACACTAAATTATTTCTAAATGCTAAATTCTATCATGAACAATTTGTCAATTGGAGTGAACAAGATTTCATAGGCTAAACTAGAAGAAATAGGATCATTGAACTCACATTTTTTTAAGTATAATAATTTATTTAATCTTAACAATCCCATCAATCACAGGTTTAGAATCTAAAAGTTTTTAACTGAATGATTTCAAACAACTGTAATTTTAACTAAGGAATTTGGCTCTCACATCTGTCTCCATTTCTACCTTAAACACTAAAGACCATTTATTTCATTTTTATTCACTATCTTTCATCTCTCCCACTCTCTCTACTTTCTCCACTGTAATTTTTAATTAGTTACCAATTTAAATTCTCTTCTCTACTTCTCCCTCTAATCCTGTTTAAATAAATCAAGTTGTAACATTTGTCAACCTAAGATAACACAAGAGCAGCACAAACAGTTGTATTGAGTAAAGCCTCGAAGGCTACAAAGATTTGCTTCTGTTTTAAATAAGAAAGATTATCCTAATCCACAAGGTTGGACCAAAACTTGTACGAAATATTCCTTTTCAAATTTTTAGGAGTATAATTTGGTTATTAATCATTATAGGCAATTTAAAACAATATAGTTTTCTTTTAATTATCTCAACAAAAATTCTTATTCATAAACTAAATGCATTTACTTCTATTTCTGCAATGAATTAAAATAATATACTATGCACTATTGCTTTAAAAAACTTATGCATTCAAGTGAATTACAGGGCAATAAAAGATGCTTAGGATACAAATATGATGAAAAACAGAAAAGAGTCCAAAATCTCAGTAAACATGTTCAACCCGATAACAAAAATGGTAAGCTCATTCGTTCTGCTTTGTAACACAAAGAATGAATGGCACTCACCAATATGATTTCTTGTCATCTAATGAAAGAAGAGTCTTGCTGATGAAGGATGACTGAAACATGGTAGTCCTCCAAGTCAGAATAACCAGCTATCAACTTCAAACTACGCTGCTAAAACAACAAGAGAATTATATCAGAAATAATCTTCTGCCACAAAATGACGTGTCTTAAGGGTACCTAGTTTGTAATGTTAAATTATTCTACCAAATGCTCAAAATAGAATTAACAGTTAGATTCTCAAGCCATTTCTCAATCAGAATTTATATGGTTGAATAATAGTAACTATGGGACATAAAACTTTATACTGACATGAAAAACAGTAAATATAGCAGTGCTGATTGCCCAAAATAATTGATACCACGGATGCACAAAAACCAGACTTTTTAAAAAGTTGAATGCTGCGATATTTATAAGGTCTGATATATTTTGAAAATATTTTTAAATGTCATCAAACGTTTGCCAAAATGATTCTTTCTTCACAAATTAATAATAACATAAATAATATATAATACAGAAATATTATATTAACAATAGTAATTGAATCAACTAATGCTGTTACTAACTGCGATTATGGATATTAAATTACGAAATACATGCTCACCTACAAATGGAAATTCGAACGGCATGGCTTCGGATGAAACAGTTTTCTACCTGCATGAAAAACAACACAAAGAAATATTAATAGTGAAGAATATCTCTCAGAAATGCCATCATATTACAGTCAAATTCAATGTTTCAAGACCGTGAACGAAAATAAGCTACGAAAATCTTACCTTAAAATTCAATAACGCATTACGCCAACACGCCCCTTTCCTCACGTGACCAATGTTTCTAGTGCATTCTGGGTTGGCGGCGCTTCAAATAAAATTTCGTGGCGCCGATTTAATTGAACGAAAGAACATTCGCGAAATGCATGTTTACTGAAACCATTCCAGGAAAATCACCATTAACGCGCGCTACATCTCCGTTCAGCATTCTAAGCTGTAGGAATTTATCGTTACTTTATCGGATGTCTTTTAAGAATTCAAAATTAACTGTGAACTATGTTATTCTTGCGATGTTTACATGTAACACGGTTGAAGTATTAGATTCACTAAATCCGTTGAAATTCAACGGGAACTTCAGCTAATTAATTAATAAATTTTAACACTGGCTTTATTTAATAGTTTACAATGAAAGCTAAATTTAAGTACTGGAAAGAAGGTAAAAGCACAATCCTTGAGTAAATCCTTTTAAAGCATCAATGAAATAGAAAACGGAATTCGAACGTAGAACTATTTAAGGAACTAAGAAAAAGGTTTTAGGTTATAAATCTAGCTACAGAGTATACGGAAGTTCATTTTATTTATTAGTAAGTATAATAATTTTGATTTCATTCGAATCATATTAATTTAAAATCACGTATACAAAGTCCCAATATATCAGGATTATGAAGGAGAACATAATGATTGTACTCGAGAACGATTTTCGCCGTAAATAAGATGCACGGAGTTATGCTTGGAAAACTTAAGGATTTGAAACTATATGGAACTGACAATGAGTGCATATTTACTTTGTTTTGTTTACAATTTTAAATTCAGTAACATATTTGACACTGCATTCCTATAAATAGATATGTTATGGAATGTTTTAACTTTATGTGTTTTCAAATAAAGCCATTCGGAATTTATTTCTTCATATGAGCAGTAAATTTCAACAATTGTTTTTCTGATAGCAACCAGGATGTAAATAGCTGATTCTTGAACTAAGAGAAACAATGTTTAAATCCTAAGGAAAAAATCTTGAACAAAGTAGGAATTTGTGTAAATGATGTGTGTTTCAGTCATGGTGAAATGTAAATAGCTTTTTCGAAAACCATTTCTTGAGATTTACTAAAAATTGAAGTATGTACTTGACAGTAATATAGTGAGAATGTTTTGAAAATCTAAAATGAATATTTTCACATGAAATAATCATGTTTACACATGCACATTTCCCGATGATAAAGCACACTATTTATCCCCGCCATATTTAAAGGGCAATTCTACTAGTTATTAAGTAATATCTTTATGTTACCATTTCATATGACTATTATGCTAGCATTTGTTTTTACTTGAATGTAGGTGATTAAGTAAATGAAATGTCTACGCATTTCTCAAATAGAAAATCTTTATTTTATAAATCTTCAAATTGCACACATGATTTTCAACATAGTATATGTAAACATATTAAAATAATTCAGAACAATGATTCATAAATTTTGCTTCTCATTTAACTGAGATTGGATTTGTATGTTTTACTATAAGCTCAAGTGTCTTTTTAAAAACTGGCAAGAATGAAATAACTTTTGCAGCAAGCAGATGAAAATATGCTCCCAGTCACTCCAATCCAAATCCTTCTGCATTAGAGATTGCTATGATCAGTTTCTGTCTCAGTGTTTCTTGGTTGCGATAAGGGGGTAAAACAAGCTGGTTAAAACATGTATGAGCTTCAGGGAGTTGTTCTTCTTGCTCATCAGATTCCCACGCCTCGCTTTGCTTGTTTCCCCTGGTTCCCCCAATCCGTCTTCTCATTCTGTTGAAACCTCGATTGGGAATTGGGGGAAGTTTTGTGATTTTGAAAGGCATTTCAGACATCCCACCTACAGGAACACGGTCACTCCCAGTGGTAAAATGAAGAAACTTCTTTTGGAGATCCAATGGCAAAGATTCAAGCACCTCCCAGAAATCCCTGTTGATTAATTTTTAAAATTTCTCAATTTAAGACATTAACAAGATGTGTGACTTCAAATATAACATGAACTTTAACTTGAATTTTTAAATGATTCATCATAGAAAATAACTAAATTATCCCAATTAACATAATAAACCATGTAGCAGCACCTCCCTAACCTAAAAAAATATCATTTCTGTTTTATTATTTCTTAATTAATTTTTAATAAATGAGGTACCCAACCTTTCCCGAGTAAATCTAACACTATCGCTAACACTGTTTGCTATAAGATTGTTTGTGCAGACAATTGGGAAACCATGTTTTCCTCTCCATAATCTGTTAAGTTCTGCTTGAAAACTTTTTTGGAGAAAATACTATGATTGCCACAGAAATGTCAGCAAGAGCTCTTAATTAAAACTAATAGTTTTGGCAATAGAAATTCGAGAAATTTCCAAACATGCCATTATGTATTTTGTTTGCATGGGTTGAAAAGAAAGTTTTTTGGTAAGGCCCATTAATCCACTTTATTTTCCTCTACCTAGATATTTTATGATTTAAAACTAATAGATAAGGCTGAGACTTCGTGGAATTCCATCATAAAAGGATGGGATGAATTATTAGTACGAATAATTCGTATAATAAAACAATTTAATAAACTATTACAGATTCCACACAAATTTTGCAAAACACTATCGGTTTCGGTGAATAATCACCATCATCAAGTAACAAGTAATTACGAGATTACTTATGGGGAGGGGTGGGAGGAAGGAGGGGTTGTGATTGTGGGAGGAGGTGGAAGCACTGACATGAGAAAAGGGGAATAGGAAAGGAATTGGTATTCGTTGACTAGAAGAAAATCAGGGTTGTGTTTCTCATTTAAATTTCCATTTTTTCCAATATGTTTAACCTGAAACCTTTATCGGCTATGTGAAGAATTTTGGGGGTAAAAGAGGTAGAATTTAATTTTCAATACGGTCATTAAACTATTCCATCTCATTGTTGATCCTGAAAAGAATATGAAAAAACACTATATTGTTCCAAAGAAAGTAACCATTGTTTGTGTGACACTCGCAGCATGAACCCCCACAAGATTTAGGGAATGAGTACAACATGGAACAAATTTCACAAGCTCATTTTTTTTCTAATAATCATGCCTGAACGCCATTATATTTACCAGCTATATTCTCTCCATTATCATAGCATTGGTCTCTACAGTCCTTAAAATCTAAGCCATCTTTTAGAACTATTTCTTCAGTTTTATTTTTTGAAACGATGAAGTCAATAAAACTTTCTTCGATATTGCAATCTTCATCGATCTTGACGTATCGTTTAATCTGTGTCATTTGCTCCTTATGCAATACGTCCAGTGTACAGTCAAACAAATGATTATGGTGGGTGATGTAAATATAAATGTGAAAGACAAGGACGAAATACAGTCTTAAATATCAGGATGCCTTGGCTGCACGAGGGTTTAGTCAAGTAATACATGACTATACAAGGGAGTGTGTCTGTGATGGAAGATTGGATAAATCTTGTATAGATCATATTTATTATAAAGACAAATTATTTAATACTGTGGGTATAATTATAAAATCTAACATCTCAGATCATTATGAAATAGCAGTAGATCTATCAAACTTGAAAAGAAAAAATAAAGCTAAAGGGATATACAGAAGAGTTATTCTTGTATAAATAAGGGAAAAATTAATAACCTGATAAAAAATAAGAATTGGGAAACTGTACTGGAGATTGAAAATCCAAGTGTGCAATATGACTGAAACAATAGAAGGGGACTTATGTGCATCTTACAAGCAGTGCACAAAAGTTAAACCTAGGAAATTAATTCAAGCTAAGAAAGAATGGATGTCAGAAAGTTCTGTAAACCAGGGCGATATCAATCAGACGGAGTGAAAACGATCATCTATGCACTTGCTTACCTGCATGGTTCTGCCACCTAGAGACCACTTGGAAACTACGTCTAATATCATTTTCCAGATGTGATGTAAGACTACAGACCAGATGTAATGTAGTTAATATCCTAGTTTTGTCAGAGTAAGTCATCGTGAATTGAGATACACGTTGTCTGGTTTTGCTAAAAATTAGAAGTATTGTTTACGTTCTATTGGTGGGACTACTGATTTCATCAGAGACCCCTTGTAACATCGCTACATTAAAGTAAGTTTTATTTGCGAACTCCAACCTAATTTTCAGATTAATACTTCACGTTTTGAATTTTTTACAGATTTTAAAAGATTTTTTTGCTTATTCAGAGATGATACTGATCATGCCACGAAAATACCTAAGGCAGCTAGGACCAAACATGAGACATAAATACAGTGAGGAAAATTTGCGGAAAGCTGTGGAAGAGGTTAAGAAAGGAGTTATTACAATAAGAAAAGCATCTGAGAAGTATGGTGTGCCTTTCACATCTACTTGTGATAATGTAAAAGGCAAGTATAGCAAGAGCATGGGGGACAAACAGCTCTCACCAAAGCAGAAGAGGAGAGACAGGTGGAGAGATTAATTTTGTGTTCCAAGTGGCATGTTCCTCTTACAGCAACTGACATTAGAGAAGTTGTCTGTGCATATTTGAAGCATTCAGGTAAGACTGAAGGTTGTTTTCCCCTGGGCCCATTCTGGATCTCGGTGGTCCTGGATGCAGATATAAAGTTTCCTGACGAATTTCAAGCAATTATTGAAAATGGTGAATACCCCCCCAACATACATACAATAAGTAATTTACGCGTAGATTTTAGCGCTGCAGTGACGAAAATGATAACTCGCAGAACCTAGCGATCTATACATAAATGCGAGCACCGCCGCAAAAGATTTAAAATTGTATTAATATTGATTTTTAATAATTAATATTAAATAAATAAACAAAGAAACAGCGAACCTTGCAATTTCGCGAACTGATCACTACTAAGTACATGTTATAATCAGTTTGTTTAGCGCAAAGACTGTCCGGAACATATCCTTTGCTCTAAACAAGGCATGACTGTACTTGGTCCCATTCTCTTCATTACATATGTAAATTAAATGTTTTATGTGGTAAAACATTATAAAATACTTTTATATGCAGATGATACAGTTTTAATAGCCCCTCATAAGAATGTTATTGAAGCTAAAAAACACATGCAAACTGATCTAAATAATATATTGATGTGGATGCATGATCATAAGTTAAAGAAAAGAAAACAAAGTTAAGTAATTTTATGAACAAAACTTGTGATCGTGTAAATATCAATATAGTTATTCATAACCATGATTGTATGTATAAAAAATTGACAGCCTGTGCTTGTAAAACTTTGGATCAGGTAAATGAATATATACGTATTTAGGTACAGTTATTGATGAAAATTTTAGATTTAATTCACATATTAAAAATCTGAATTCTAAGTTACAGAATGTTTCTTATCTATTTCATCATGTTAAATATATTGTTCCAATTCATGTGATGAGAATTATGTATTTTTCTCTCGTTGAGAATCTGTTGAGGTATTGCGTATCTGTATGGGGTTCTGCTGGGAAAATGTGTATCCAGTTATTAAAATCAAGTCGAGCTAGGCTTATAGAAAAAATAATACTTTACAGGAATAATAGTAAAAATGGGGCATTTAATGATGAGCCATTTCAAACAATAAATGTACTGCCAATTGATGATAATCTATTTAAGTATGTAATAATCATTGATAATTATTTCACTAACAAAAACAAGAAAAGGAAAACATATGAAACAAGCATAACCCTATGAGATATGATGATATATGAAATACCAAAATATTATACAAAGAAAGGTAAAGCCCAGATATAGGTATTAGAAACTACTTTTATTAATGAATTACCACGCAAAATTAGACAACTAAGGACAATGAATGAGGTAAAGTCCAAAGTAAAAACATGGTTATTAGACAAGTATATTTTATAATATACCTAATAGAACAAAATATATTCGTATTATATTATACAACACACTGTATGGAATAGTAATGGATTCGTTCTGATTTTGTGAAAATTTTATTTTTTGATGTTAAGACTAAAAGATTTTTAAGAAATTAAAATGACAAATTAAGATAGATGTCAACGTAAATGTTAAAATCAATTAAAAATCATTATTCCAGAACTATTTAACAACATGCTAAAGGAAATCAAAATGGTAATAACAATATCAGAGGTGAATTTTAGAGTTAAAGATTGTTCAAGCTAGGTGTTTGATTGTTGTTTTACATTCCAATTCCTATTGCTTCTGCATGAATAAATAGATCAAAAAGAAACATTGGAACATTAGTTGACACCTTGCAAGATGTAACCATCACACATGAGATTCAACCTGATAAATACAACATGTAAAGTGGGAAGCTCATTCATTCTACTTTGTAACAAAAATTGATGCCACTCACACCTAGTATCCTTTGGTATCACAAAAGATGTCAGGTCCAGCAATTTAGCAGTTTGGTAGATCACGTTCACAATGGCCTGGTATATATTTCTTGGAACCATGCTTCTGAAACAACAAAAGAAACAAATCAAAAATTTAGTACATAACAATGTCATGCTGAAATTAGGGCAAACATAACAATACCTTGCCCCTTCTTACCTCCTCTCTACTATGTTCAGACATAGTTCATTGACAATATCTGTTGGATATACAATTTCCATGAATATAACCATCAAAATAAAACGGTCATAAATTCTAACAATATGAGATTTCGAATTTGACTGCTGCACATTCCAGGTCTCAATATTATGATTATTAAACAGATTGTAAATATAATTCAAATGTTTTATGCCCTCACCTACCAGCTGAACCATGCCCCCTTAAGAATGCACCCAACAGTTATGAAACCATTGCATTAAGGCACTTACAATTAGTGGTATTCTTACATCCCTCATGTTAAATCATTGCATAATTTTACAGAATTAAATTTCTAAAAACGCATGTTGCCCTTTAATTTGAAAATTTTTAAAGAAGAAATTAAGTAAAATTATTTTTTATACATCTTTAATAACATTGTTACTAAGTTGGTCAGTTAAACTACAATTTTTAGTTCCAAAACACTTGGTTATTTATTGATTACGAAAATTGATATCAAAATAAATACATAATTAATATTTATAATTCAAAGATAAATGTGTTACAATTTAAAAAGTGCTCAAGACTACGAATATTTCACTTCTTACGCAGTAGAAAAAATGTGCGATTAAAAAGTTGGGGAAAATCTGACTCAGTAAAGAGATGTGGTGTTGCATCAATTTGAAATAATTGCCACTCTAAATTAATACTAACAAAAGCTTATTCTATGACCCCATTGATATTCATCTTAGGCTATTATGTCTCTATGTAATCAATTCTTATTTTTTAAATTACAAAACTTCCAGGAACAAAATTTGCTACTATAAAAATGTATTTATGGCGACAATAATTCAGTAACACAGTGAACATGTCATACTGTCATCACTGTAGCAAGAAGTTGTAGTTAAGAACACTGCCCCAGACTTTGACAGTTATAAGAATAATTATTGCATTAGTCAAATATGTAGAATAAATATTACATTTATTATTGCATGTACAAGAATTTAAATTCAAGAAGACTATTGGAACAGAAATGTTGTGGGTCAATGTCGATCGCAGTACCGTAACTCGCAAGAAAATGAACTACGTAGCACGTGAATCATAGACGTTCTTTACGCATAGCAGTTTTCAAATGGCTGAATTATCAAACAATTGCTTAGCTTCGTCACCATGACTGGAACCATATCTCCCTCCCCATCCCAGAGATACGGTGCCCAAAGCAGAGCAAACATAATACGGGTTGATAGTTGAGCAACAGTCAGGAAGTATGGAGATTGAGTCATCGCCACAGGGACGTCACCTATACTAAACTTCAGCCGGTTCCATCTTAAAAGGGTGATATGCTTATATTGCAACATTTGAAAATTGTTCCTTAGGAATAATTTAGGAATATTGACATAGTTCGTCACTCTCCCACTTGACAAATTGGTGCTGTGACCGATGTTGACCCAGAACAGTTCTAAGTAGACTATTTTATCAAACATTTATAATGAAGCATTGGCCATCCCTTGCTTGAGATAAACTACAAGATAAAATACTGAACTACTTTTCATTTGTCTAACTAATAATGAGAATTATGAAATGCTAGAAAATTCAATCACTTTTCCCCAAGAATGAGCATGGATACGATTAAGAAGTTAGCTGCCAGAAAGCCTTCTTACCAAAGGAGACATTCACATGAATGTGAAACATCAGATAAATTTTAGAGCAAAGAAAATTCTTAAAGTAAGGAAATTGAGTTATTCCATCTCAGTGACACAAAATAAATACTTGTATCAGCAATATTATATCACTAAATCCTAATTCTGCTCTCTTTATCTAACCTCTTCTAAGGTAATATTACTAGTAAGGAGGGAAACTTGGGAAAATGAGGGAATAGGAAAACTTCTATGTAAAAAGTGGTAATGTTTGGGGGATAATTAAGTCCAACTGCAACTGTGATAAGTGAGATTTGTCTTCACTTAGCTTTGCTTTTAACAATGAAATATGAGGATTGATATAATATTTGAAGAAATACATTTATGTGGAAGTTATGTTTTAATTGGAAACACGTAGGTTTTTTGTTGCCTAATAATTATCTGTCATACAAAAAAATGTAGCATGCTCCAACTTCAGCCACAAAAGATAAGAGAAATGTCTGTTAGGAAGATTTTTGCCTAAAATATTGTAATGTGGAGTAAGCTGTATGGATTATAGTTAACTCTGTAGCCATGTACAAGGATTCCTCTATACAGCAGTAAACTGCAATAACTGTAATTGTTTACAAGCGATGCCATCCCTACTATGAAATACTGTTTACCCAATTAACATTCAATATAGAGTCTACTTCAGTTTCATTACCATAGCTGAGAAAACTCATCCAGCAGTGGGATACTATTCTCTGGGGTGCAACAAATGCTCCTCTTAAGACGAACATGGACCTCACCACTGCGTCACAGCACACTAGAAATGTTCAAATAGTAGTATTGGACGTTATTATAACATTCTTACTAGCCAAAATTCCAATAACAATTTAACGAATAGTTAAACAATATTTGTGTAGAGTCTCGTGAAATGTATCCGAGTCAATACAATCTAAAAATATTTAAACTACTATCGAAATACCTGTAAAATTAATATTCGTAACGGAGAACGCCTTATCCTAATCACGAACGTCCATGCTCGTCTCGGACGTCCTCGCCCGTCTCGGTTAAAACTGATTAGTTCCTTCCACTAACTATAAGAGGGCGCTAGTTTCCCTCTAGGATGTAGTGGCGCGAACACAGAGAACCGATATTTCGACAGGAAAATATCAAATAGCTCGTAGGTCAACGTTATTCTTATCAACTGCAGTCAGCATCGCGGTTTTCGACGTTACGTGAGGTTAAACTTACCTAAGCATAGATAAATGAATCGCCTCTGAAGGAATCGCTTGAGGCATAACGCGAGATTAATGAAATACTGAATCGGTTAATATGAAACGCGAAAAATAATCAGAAATAGGCATTTAAATAGGTATCGGTCGCACTTCCTCGTTCTAGGAGGATGTGGAGGTTTAAGTATGAAGGAAACGGTTTAGTGAAGACAACAAGAGGAGGAAAGTCACAGCGGGAGTGCATGACGTAAAGGTTACGGTAGGAGTGGGTAAGGTTTAGGGATCTCCGAGGGTTGTATGCGAAACCCGAGGGAAGGAAGACACGTCAGCTATGCCGAGTAAAGAGAAAGATGCGAATTATGTATTCGTCAAATGGAATGTCTGGGCGGAATTGGGGGTGATGCAGGTTTGCTTTGGAACCCCTTCTCCTCTACAATTCAGAAAACCCCAGAGCACTATAAGGAATTGTAAAGTCAAGGCAACCTGTAATTTGGCGGTCAAGCACAAAATCCTTGGTTTACGGAATCGATTTTTTCTGACTGGTTTTGTGAATATTTTTGCCCTTCAGTCAGTAAATAGCTAAAAGAAAATAGGTTTTTCGGCGCTAGAATACTAGAGTGTGTTTACGCCGGTTTGGTGGGTGATTTGGTGTGAATGGATGTGTGTGAGCGAATATGTAGGAGCGTGAGAGAGAGGTTGAGCGATAGGGTGTCCGTATGGGATTGAATGGGCGAGTGATTGAGAGGCGTATGTGTGTGCAGTGTCGCTACTAGAATATGGCGAAGATGCAGTGGCGGATCCATGAGGGGGGGGCGATCGCCCCCCCCCCTCCCCTTGGATAACCCCATTGCACTCCACTGGGCGCTTTCTTCAATTCATTCCGCGCAAAAATCCTCAATTATACGTCGCAGATTAGGTCTGTATAGCAAGGGAAAGGATTCTGATAGGAGTAGGGATTTTCAAAATATAGGGCAGTTGTAAAGGGCGGATTCGATAGGTGGAGGGACGATCGCCCCCCCCCCCCTCACCTCTTGAGAAGTTTCTGTATCCGCCCTTGCGAAGATGACATTTTGCCATATGCACCTCTTGCAAAAATGCACCAAACGTTCCCGAAAAAGTACCAAAAGTACATTTTCCTATAAATATTATTTTTAATTCTCAAACTTTATTTTAAATGTAATAAAACGCTACCATTCTTTGTTTGTACGTGTGTACATGTATTGTTTAATGTTATAGAGTATTATAGAAGGATTAAATTTTTTGCTTTTAATGCGACAGTTAACAAGCTAAACCTGTGTTCAACCGTACCTTGGAAGCAGCATTAAAAAAATTTATAAAATACTTGAATGTTGAATTGCTTCGAAATATTGACATGGAGAAAATGCTGAAGATAAACTAGACAGGCAGGATGAAAAGCGAGGAAATATAGAAGAAGGATTGAGGAGAGAGTATATGATTACAGACGTATTAGGTGGAAAACTTGATGGAAAAAGAGAAAGAGGTAGGAAAAGGTTTCAGCTGATAGACGACTTGAAAGGGAAAGGGAGCTATCAAGATATGAAGAAGACTGCGGAAAATAGGAGTAGCTATATGGAGAACCAGGTTTAACCATGAATAATCACGAACAGACTACCTGTGATAATAGAAGAAAATTGAAAAATTATACATACAATAAAAAGAGCTGGATACCTGAAGAGAGAGAGAGAGGCATGGTTAAGGATGAGTTAGAAGGAAGAAAAGAAAGATGTAGGAAAGGGTTTCAGCTGATTTCAGCGATTTGATAAGGAAAGAGAGCTATCAAGAAAAGAAGATTTCGGAAAGGAGGAGTATTTGGAGAACCAAGTTTAACCAAGAATAATCTCGGACTTGTTTACCAACAGCCTACCGACGTTGATGGTTTTCTTGGATTGATTGTGTTTCTGAAGAATTTCTGTCATCATTTAATAGACCGCTGAAAGAAAAGGCTTGCCAAGTGTCACGCTGAAAGTTTACATTTCTAGTAATGTTTTCAGTTTTCAGTACATTAATGCTACTACTTACGCTTGTTCTGTATAAAAATATATAAAAATAATAGTTAATGCTAAATAATATAACCTGAAACCTATTTAAAAGGATTAGAATTTTTCTTATTAAATATAATGTATTTGGCACTATTTGTCGAGTTGAAATCCTGTTGGACAAAGCTGTTTTATATAGTACCGATCCTCATATTCGGTATCCCAAAACCCGGAAAGTTCAGAAAATCGGTTATTTTAAAAAGAGGCGCCTCGATCTTCGTTCTCGGGCAATTTTGGAAATACAGTAAAACCTCGATTAACCGGCCTATATAGGGCGGTGTGTCGGCCGGATAATCCGAGAATCCGGTTAATCCGGGGTAAAATCGATATAGACCGCCTTAATAGAAATGACACCAAAAAGTTTTTATTTTATGCTGGAACGATTATTTAATAATTACGACGACTTTATCAGCCTATTTGCTAGTGTTACTTCAACATAACGCATACATCTGATTCCTTTTCACTGAGTATTTTCCGGCAATGTCCTCTAGAAGAGTCTCGTTTCATCAGCATTGTACAGCTGACTAAACTGAATACCTGTAATAATTAAAAGTTCCCTTAACATTTGTCTAAATGGCTCTACACTCCTTTCATCGGCACTTAAAGCTTCACCTCCCGTTTTTTTATTTCTAATCCCGTGTCTATTTCGGAAGCGCCACAGCCAACTGCTGCTTGCCTTAAAATTGGGCACTTTCAAATGATCAGCAAGTCTTGCAGCTGCTGCTTGAATCTCGACACCACGAACGCATACATCGCAAGATCGCTGTTGCGCGTACCACTTGTACACTGCTTCCTCCACGTTTTTATCGCTCGGTAGTTTTAAAGTTTTCCGAACGGACATGCCACTTTGTCTTTCACTGGCGTCGAAATTATTCGTGAATTTCCTAATCCTTTCTTTGTCTCTCTTTATGTCATTCACCATTGATTTTCCGATTCCGTAATCGAAGGCAATGCTTGCAGCTGAAACATCGGATTCTAATTTCAATATGATCTCTAATTTATCCTTAATGCTGAGCACCGTACGCTTTCTTTTTATTTCGACACTGTTCAGCTACGTAATAATAAAACCACAACTGATCACAATAAAATACGCGTGAGGACAGAGGAGAAGAGCAGCCACACCACGAGCCCACTTTCAACGCGAGTCGTCAGTTTTATGAGTGATCGTCTTCACCACCCTGAGGCAGCTATGTTGCGAACTATGCAATTTGGCAACAAGGCCATATCACCTTTTATCAGATAAACAGAGGATAACCAGCACCTCTTGGACCGATTCATCACTTTGACTGTGAGCGTAAGCAACATTTTAGCAATGCAACACAACAAATCTCAGTGGGCATATTCATTTTCCCTGCTACATTGTCGTTTTCTTCTCAGATGTCTCATTACGACTCCAAATTAAAATGAGTAACAGATTCACAAATTAAAATGAGTAACAGATTCATTGGATTTCATGCCTCACTAATAATGCGTCATATATTTACGAAAATTGTCTTACCGGAAGCTTTATTGACACAAATGTAGTATAAATTCAGTTACCAATTTTAAAAATTACATATAATACCAGAAGGTAAAATGTTTAATTCCGTTTATTTTCAAATTAGCCAGAAAAAATAACAAAACGGGGCGCCATTGATAAAGACATCATCGCGGCCAACCGGCCGGTTAAAGCGGGGTCCGGTTAATCGAGGGCCGGATAATCGAGGTTTTACTGTATTAAAGATTGATAATGGGAAAACATGAATTTATTTCTCCTTGGGACGTTTTTCAATAATCACTCTTGGCTAAACTTTTACAATTGTGTGTCAGTAAAGCCATATTTTCGTTCAAAAAATGATGATTTTGGAGTGATTACATCTACAAATTTACTAATTTTATAATTAATTCACGAAGCCATAAAGGCTGCACCGCATTCGCACAAGAATTTAGTTCAAATGTTTACCGATGTGTGGCAGACACGCAAGATTTTTATTGCAATAGTGATGCGTATTATTCTTGCCATCAGTTTTGTTGTATATTCTCAGTAATAAAATTTCTAAGGGTATCTATAGTAATAACGTGCGATTTATGGAGCTCCAGTTTAATATTATTATTATTATTAGTATTACTAACTTTATGGAGTGTTTCTCTATTGTGAATCAGTTTTGAAATGACTTTTTAGTAAGTTTTTGCAAAATTTACTCGATACTTAAATACTTCTGGAGCTCCCATTATTCGGGGGCCAGGATGCCTCGCATCCACTGTATCCCTTCTTTGGCCGGCCCTGGACCTAAATACACTAAATTTGTAGTGTTGGAGAATCATTCAAAATGTTTTTTTTAAGAACGCGGGAAAAACTTTGACCCCGACGTGATTTGAACACGCAACCTTCTGATTTCTGATCTGGAGTCAGACGCTCTATCGCTGCACCACGGAGTCCGCCGATTTAACTCGTTATTTGATAATTTTACCTAAGGTAGTGTATAATTTATTGTAATATCCATTACTACGATTTTCGTTAATTCTAAGGAGCCATATTGCATGGCGGAGTCGCTTGTTTTCATACGTCATCATCACAGGCTATTTTTTTCAACGTATAAAACCAGTCATCATTTAATCTTTCTTTTTATGTACGTATAATTTTTACAAATTCCGCTACAGGCGTCAACATAGAATAGAGGCATCACTTCATCGGGCCTACCCGGCAATACTGGCAATAACCGACAATACTCGGGTCAAAAGCCTGCCGGATAAAAAGTCTGGTACCGCACTATAATGGGGCCCGATAGATAAAAATGTTTACAAGTAAGATTTTAAAAAAAAGTTAATCGTGCCAGATACGGACACTTCCAAAAAAGTCTGAACTTTATTTATTTAAAAATTTGGGGCACAGAACAGGAGGTCCTTACCGTCGTCAGCTTGTTCGTTGCCATTGTCCGAGATTACTAATACGTGACGCAAAATCTAGTATTTTCATACGGAATTGGTTTAAGAGAGGATCCTTGGGGCGATGTGGGAACCCAATAGAGGAAATGTGAGGAGAATATGAAGCGGGTCGAAGAATGGGAAAGCCGATAACTAGGAATGCAACCCTCGAATTTGATGTGACGTCAGTGACACTGCGGTACGAATTTGAAACCCTTGATCTGAACTAATTGAGGATGGAAATGCTTCCGATTGTTGTTTTTTTCGGATACCCCATCAGAAATAAATGCATAATATGCGAAGTTATTTAGGACAATGTAAATACGCGCTATAATGCTATACAGTAAATAGAATTAAAAACCCTGTAACATTTTATTCAAAATATAAATGGACGTTACCATGCACTAAATTTGATCGGAATATTCTTGCAGTTTAATCTCGAATTATTTTAAATATTTTATTCAGAGGTTATTTCACAAGGAAGATGAAAAATTAGTTAAAATTTATCCATAGCGTGTTTTACACACTAAAAATATCTTGAGTGTAGCTTTTAACGTCCGCGACTCAATCAATCCCCATCGGTGTTAGTGAACGTAATGTTAGATCAGAGTACAGGAGAAAATATGTCGAAATTATCGCTAGAACAGAGAAATACTACCGATCCTTTTTCCCAGACGCGATAAGACAATCCAACAGAGGAATTAGCTAGACTTCACTTGGTGTTGTGACACCCCCTGCCAAACGCTTCCAGCGGCTTGCAGGGTATTGATATAAATGTAAATGAATCCATCGTTTCAATAGAAAATACGCAATTCCTTTCCTATTGGCGACCGCATAGGCGAAGGGGATAAAAAAATAATGTATAAGGGTTACTTTTTATCCCTTTTCGACATTTATTTTTCTCCAACACACCCAGTCAATAAAGATGAATGTCGCGAAGAAAAACCAGAGCGAAACTAACAATAAGTATCGCGTGAGGACACATAAAACCATTCATCGCATCGCTTACCGAACACATCCATACGTTTTCGCATGTACCAACGCCATTTCGCGTCCTTCTCGCGGAAGCAGACAAACTTGTTGAACCGCGAGGCAATTCCGCGATTCTTCCACGCCATTTGTTGAGACACCATTTCGCAACAACGGCATTAATACATTCCTCTGCACGACCACGTCGTTTTGCCGCTTCACTCATTTTTAGGCGCGTTTCGCTTACAGCGTGAGCGCCTATTATCGTCGATCCGTCCGTTCGTCCGCATGTTCGTTCTCGGCTTCTACTGAACGGATTTTCATGAAATTTGATATTAAGGACTTACAATCAAATATAAGAAGAAAATTGCAAAAATGAATCACGAACGCCAATCAGGGGTACCACTTTACTGGAGACAAAAAATTAAATTTTCGTCATATCTCGTAAAGTATTGCTTATATCAAAATATGTTTCAAATAACAGTTGTAGAACTAGTAAAGAATATTACATATTTTCTTTCCTATACATTTTTATCGTAGGAGTTGCCGTTATCAATGAAATCGAAAAAGAATGTCTTAATTCGAGTTGAACAGAAAATTTCTTGCATGGTTACTTCTTCATTGTTGCTATCATAAACAATCTCACAAACAAACGTTTAATTTCCTTACGCGTGCATGCAATATTTTTAAATAGCAGAATATGTATTATTTATGACGAAGACAAAACTTTAAAACGCAATTTCCCTTACGTACAGGTATATAATTTCTTTCTAATACTCCATTGCACGAAACGCGCCCATTTGTGATACGTTGTACACCTTCCCAACTTGTTACTTTCTCCATACGTAGTAATGGGAAAGTCTTGGGTGGTCTTGTGTTCATGGTTCCCTCTAAGCTGCGCAACTGCGCGGCCGCGCAGCAGTTTTTGAAGTGCCGCGCACTGAAGTTTTCAAGCGCGCACGATTGTGTATATTTTATAATATATCGGAACAGGACCGCGTCAACCCCGGTGCATATCCGCGCACTATCGTCATGTAAGCGCGCATAGCGATATTCATTCCGCCCACGGATGAAAAAAATTAGAAGAAACTACGCTTGTGTTCATGAAAAAAATCAACTTCGAGATTTCAACGGAAGTACACGTTTTGAGGTCCCTATAACACGTTTAGACTACTTTCGGAATTATGTCCGCGTGTGTGTGTGTGCATGTGTATATGATTGTGGGCGCTCTAACTCGAGAATTACTAGCCATATCGTTATCAAATTTCATATATAACACTTTAGCATGAGCATAAAGAACTAATTAGTTTTTGGACAATACAGGTTAACCGGAAGTGGAGGTTTATTCGAAACCCGATTCGGTTTTTGCGATATTTCTTCATTAAAACATCATTATTGTATATATATATATATATATATATATATATATATATATATATATATATATATATATATATATATAATTCTTTACAAAGGTTATAGAGAATGTAATTTTCTATAACTTTCATTTGAAAGAATTTTCCATAGCAGTTATTGTTTAGGAATTATTTATAAATAATCGGTTTTTTTGGTTTCCGTCAAATATCTCCTTAAAAACGTCGTTATTAGTAATCTTCGTAAGGACCAAAGTTGTAGAGAATAATATTTCTTCTAATATTTCTTATAATATATTATTATAATATTTCTTACAATATCTACTTTTGCAGTATTTTCCTAACTTGTTTTTGGTTTTGTATTTTATACAAGGAGTGTAACTGCTAATACAATAAATCATTTGCACTTTCCAAAAAAGAAATATTTTTCTGCTTAACTAACTAAATGTCTCACCCACCATCCGGCACATTTCCACGATTGCATGGTAGCAACTTTCTGACAATTAAATGGATATTCTAGCAATCGCTAAGATTCGACTGATCCCAAAGAAACTCCAGCGATCGAGAGAGAAGATGATGACGAATAGAGCCTCCTTGAGCTCGCAATGAGGCCTTCAGAGCGCTTGCTTTACACGAATACCGTTATGACATGCACTGATGTAGATGACAAGGTAGTCAAAGAATGGCGAAATTATTCGATTTCATATCATATTTCAAAATAAAATACGGCCTCAAAGCAAAGGAAAATTAATAAATATTTAAAAAATCAGTGATATGAATTAAAATATTGATGGCTCATGTTTTATGTTAAAATCGCCATTCATTTTCCTGCGACACATTTTTTTTACGTTTTTAATACCTGTCCATCATATGAGGTATCTGTAATGACATGAGGGATCCTCTACGCATCGTGCGTCGAATTTTGCGATTTACCCAACCAAACCCATCCAACTACCAGGCGACGATCACGGTATCCGAAAACACGCAAGCGAACGAGGGCTTCAAATTTGGCGCCCATAAGAGCTCGCCGCCATGGGAGTAGGTTATACCTGCTAATCAGTGACCAGAGAAATTATTCAATGAATGATTTGTAGGTTGATATAAAGGAATTATAAAATGATGAAAACATGGTTCAACTAATTTCACTGCTACATTGTAGATTGAGAAGTATATAGAAGAAGAGTAAATGGAATATTCAGAGATGTATTAGGTTAATTTATTCGGTCGCTTTAGTCGTATCGAAGGGATAAGACAGCCTGAGGATATGACGGAAAATTCGAACGAGAAAATGCTTTTTGGTATCCCAGTACATACGAAGAATTATGTGATGGGATGTGTACGTGAGTGAGTGAATGAGCGAAAAAGACTGCATGTAAGTGCGAGAGAGAAAACGACGGGTTGGGTGTATGAAAGTGCGTGAGTGTGTGTGTGCGTGCGTGTGCGTGAGTGCGTGAGAGCATGCGTGTGCGTGAGTATGTGTGTGCGTGAGTATGTGTGTGCATGAGTGTGCGTGAATGTGTGCGAGAGTGTTTGTGAGTGTGTGTGCCACCAAAAACTCATTAAAAATCAGCTGGAATATATGCCACCCCACTTGCACAGCAAACCTCCTAATTATTAGAGCCTAATATATATACGACCATCAAACACTTGATTGCCCCTTCAATATAGACCACCCAACACACGAAATTACCCCCTGATTTATGCCACCCAATTTGCACTTGACTGCCGCTATGACATATTCCTCCCTAGATACATCAAACTCCCCACGCTCTTCAGCACCAAACATAAACCGAATGCCTCTATGCTTATTATATAGCTCAGAAATTCTATAGCTATTTTCCGCGATCTGTTGGTTGGTTGGTTTGTCGGATGTAACGCTAAACCCGCTCGCTAGAAAAAATGCGAATAATGATATTTTTATTTTGACATTCCCTCGGCAGGATTCAAACCCGCGACCATAACATTGGGAGATAGGCACGCTAACCACCCCCTCTATCGATAACTCGAGAGACAATAGAGATAGAAACTCTAAATTTGACAAGAATGCTCGATTCACATATGATAAAGTGGTGACGAAAAAAATCTCGAAAAAAGTTCTGGGTTCGATTCCAATTGAAGATACTTATATCTCCCATTATAATACCACGTAATAAAATCGACTGTAGGCTTTCATTATTTTTACTTTCTCCATATACTTAGTATAGAGAAAGTATTATTTTCATGAAAAAAATCGACTACGAGATTCCAACGTTTTAAGGTCCCTAGAACACATTTAGACTATTTTCCGAATTATGTCTGTGTGTATATGGTTGTGGGGGCTCTAACTCTAAAAGTACTTGCCATATCGTTAACAAATTTCAAATATAACACTTTGGTATGATCATGAAACGGGAATAAGGACGACTGTATACTTTTACGATACGAAATAATAATTTTGCCTTATAATGATATTCATAAAAAGAATTTAAATATCTATACCCCAAATATGGAGAAAGTCGTGTGTTGGCCACATCAGATTTTTTAAATACGCAACCCAAGCAAAGACCGCTCACACAGAGTCGCCCTTCTTTTTTTTTTCTCTACATAGCTTCTCGTTACACGGACCTTTATGATTATTAGTGCAACTTTGTTTCTCTTTACAGTAAAATACAACATATCTCTACGGAGCATGAATTTTTGTAATTTATCCTGAAAGTACGGTATACTGAAATATCCATGAGTACAGCATTTTTTCTGGAAGCATCTCACTCAGTGGGGGGTCGGCATTCTTGCAGGTCCGGCGCGAACCGAAACCGGAGTGAATGGAAGTTTAACGATAAATTCCTATAACTTAAGATTTTATCTCAATGCTATTGTGAAAATACGAGAGGGATAACTGACCCTCGGTTCTTAATTTTTCATTTCGGAAACTTCTTTCTTTTGGAATTTTGTCGTAGTTCTGCAATTTTTTCATACTAAAGAAGAAAGATGCCTTCAAAATTGATGCATTATGACTTCAATGAACAAGAATTGGCTACACATTTACGGATGAAAGCACGTTTAAACCTAAAAAAGTATGTTAAGTTGCAGTACGTTATTTTGAAATATTTATGCAGTAGTTATACGGGAGAATTGAAGGGGATTAATAAAAGTACGTTAATTTGAAGCGCGTAATTTTGAAGTACGTTGTAACGAGATTTCACTGCATCCATAATCTCCCTACCTATTAATAACCTATATTTGGAATAAGAGGAGAGAAAAGTGGACAGGGGAAGGATTCACCAGCGACAGTGGACCGTGAGCGGAGCCTCAATTGTCTCCGTTTAGGGGTCAAGGGTGGTGAAAGAGGGGCGGGTGCGTGAGGCGTGGGAAAGCCTCCGAGTAGACGACAAGCCTCTTATCCGGCTGCGGTTTGGAAACCGTCAGCTGTTTCACAGAGCCTCGTAAAAGGGGAGGACATTTTTTTATTCATTTCACCATTTCACCTCCCTCTTACCCTCCCACGCAAACAACGGCGGGAGACCATCAGCGCCCCACGCGGTATAATAGCGAAGCTAAGAGGGTGACTCGTCCACATTGTCCACCTTCCGTGAAGCGGGAGTTATTTATCACGTGTTTTCTGTCACAAAGGTCACGGGTTATAGTTTGTCCAACTTCAGCGTGTGGCATGTAAGAGATGAGGCATATGTCGCTTTATACAGCCGTGATGACTTGGAGGTTCGGGTCATCATCGTCTTGGGAGACGGTGTGGGTTACAATTGGCAATGAAAATAATTGATGGGGTGCGTTACCTCGAGGAATTGTCGCTGCTGATAGCTTAACTCGATACATGGAAGGGATTGTCCCTCTACATCGCGTTATGGCGTGAATCATAAATAATTAAATTTATGGACAGATTGTTTGGTTTTCAAAAACTTAATGAAAGGATAAAACACAGGGGGATTATAAATTCCTTGAGCAACTTTTAGCTTTAGATGTATACATGAAAATAATAGCGTTAATGAAAGATATTCGGTAAGAAAGGAGTTTAGGCGAGTAAGGACAAATATTTTTAAGATGGTTGGTCGTCCCAAGCTATTAAAGCAGCAGTTGCAAAGGGACTCTGTGATCGCCTTGAATCATACATGACACCGTTAATTTTGATTTGAAGAATTTCCAACCCAAAATAATCTTTTATTAAAAAATATAGCTTTACTAGTTCTATCAAATGAATTTCTTAAACTTACAGTACGGTGCTAAGAATATGAAGTTTTTCATAGAATATGAATATGCATCAACTAAATTTATTTAATGATTAAAATGATATTTCCATCTTTCAACAAGATGAAAGTCTCTGTCGCTTTGATGTCCACTAGGGTTTACATGTTCAGCAAACTTTTACGGATATGTTCGCAACACATTTAGTTTTTTCCCACGTTATCCCAATTACATAAAACATATTAAATATATTATCCTTTTATAAAGCGTAATGAGAGTCTTAGGAAAGAGTTCATCCGATACGAAAGAGATAGCTTATAAATCACTTATTAGGCCAATACTGGAATATGGGGCAATGATTTGGGACCCTCACTTGGCAGGACAAATTGGGAAACTTGAGATGGTACAAAGAACGGCAGTTAGATTCGTAATGGGTAATTTTAGGAGAGACGCGAGCGTCAGTGTAATGGTTGATAAGGTGGGTTGGGAGACACTAAAATCGCGAAGAAGTAAAGCTAGGTTAAGAGGAATATATAACGCGTACGTCAATAAAACATCATGGAGGGACATATCTGTCAGAATCTAAAAACCAGTGTACTTAGGTCGTAGGGATCATGAATATAGGATAGAGCCAGCCAGGCAATGGACAAATTGGGGTAAATATTCATTCTTAAATAGGGGAATAGACGAATGGAACAATCTCCCTGCAGCGGTGCTGGAACCCTTTCCTCAGCATGTAGGCCTCTTCAAGGCAAGACTAAAAAAACCGTGATTCACAACGGCATCTTAGGATATTTAGAGAAATTCACTATTGTGAGGAGAAGTAGGGGAAAGTCTGGCGGGGTGATGTACGGTGGGGACTTCGTGAGCCCCATGACCACTACGGCAGCCGTGAAGGCCTTCCTGGAACCCTGAAAAACCCTGCAATGTGTTATCATTGTATTAGTCGGTTTAGAGGCATATGGCGCAGGTTTAGATTTGCTTTTGGTTAGTGAAATTGTAGATGCCAGTTGGAAGTGTATAGTATTGTAATATTTAGGAGGGATTTGGAGGGCGAGGACTGTGAGTGTATTGTATGTTGTAGGTGTATTAGTTGTTCTGTGTGTCTGACACTGTAAAGTTGCCACTTGGCCTAATTTCATTATAACATTTATGTAATAATAATATGTTATTCTTCTCTAACAAATCATAAATGAAACCACGCCTAATTGTTTATTATGAATGGGAACACAACAAACGTAAATTTAAAGAAAATATGATAATTAAAAGAAAAGGATTACACACATTAGGTGAGCGATGAAATTATATCAATAACAGCAAAAGTTAATGCAAAAATATTTTGTGGATTACTTACAATGAATCTCTTTAAGTGGTAACCATCCTAATGCACAAAATACCCACTTCACAGGATGTGCATGTTAAAGAAACTTTTGAAAGAGTTAAAGGTAAGAAAGTAAAATACGAAATTAAAATGATGATTATTATGTGAAGCCATTTATCTAAAGAGCTTCAAAAATGTTTAATTTTATTGCTTTTTTGAAACCACAGAAAAACCCTTACTTGTTAGTCGCACGTGCGATACGATATATTCCATTTTTTTTACTTTTTTTTATAAAGGTCATGTTTAAGCCTCCAGACAGATTTTCATGGGAAAACCTGTTCGCTCCTTAATCTCCGGAAAACTCGATTCGTCACGCATATTTTCCTCCTCTGGCGATATGAAACCGAGATGGAACATTTAAATTTCCTCCGCATTCTTACCCCAGAGGAATCCTTTGCCGAATCAACGATTAAGATCTTTGTGAAACCATTTAAAATCTCCCTCCCGGAAAAGAAGCGTGTAGGATGAAAGCTCCCAAGGTATCCCATTCCTCCCACTCCAGAATGCGATTCGATTCAGCCGCACGGTCGGGAGAAAAAATGGGGGGCGGGAAAAAATTAAGAGGGCGGAGAAAGTAGAGGTCGGGAAAAATGTCGGGGCGGGAAAAATACGGGGGCGGGAAAAAAAGTCGGGGGCGAGAAAAAAGTCGGAGGCGGGAAAAAAGTCGGAGGCGGGAAAAAAGTCGGGGCAGGAAAAAAGTCGGGGAAGAGAAAAAAGTAGGGTGCGTGAAAAAATGTCGGGGGCGGGAAAAATGTCGGGATCGGGAGATAATTCCGGGGCGGAAAAAGTCGTGGGCGGGAAAAAAGTCGGGGGCTGGAAAAAAGTCGAGGGCGGGAAAGAAGTCGAGGGTGGGAAATAAACCGTGGGCGGGAAAAAAGCCGTGGGGGGGATAAAAGGCGGGGGCGGGAAAAAAGTTGGGGGCGGAAAAAGGTGGGTGCGGGAAAAAAGTCGAGGCGGGGAAAGAGTCGGGGACGGGAATAAACTCGCGGACGGAAAATACCGTACCTTTAAAAATGTCTGTACAGGAAATTGTAGGAGGCGGAAAAATGTCGGGCGCGGGAAAATTGTAGGGGCGGCAAAAACATCGGGGGCGGGAAAATGTAGGGGCGGGAAAATATAATCGATGCGGCAAAAAAGTCGGGGAAGGAAAAATAATAGGGGTCGGAAAATAGTCGGGACCTGAAATAAGGTCGCGGGCGGGAAAAAAGTCGGGTGGGAAAAAAAGTCGGGGAAGAGAGAAAAATCGAAGGCGTGAAAAAATACGGGGGCGAAAATGACGTGGGTGGGAATATTTCGGGCCAGAGAACATGTCTGGGGCGGGAAAAATGTCGGGAGTGGTAGATAAGTCGGGGGCGGAAAAATGTCGAAGGCGGGAAAGAAGTCGGGGGCGGAAAGAAATTCGGGGTCTGGAAGAAAGTCGGGTGCGGAACCAAGGTCGGGGGCAGGACGAAAGTCGGGGGCAGGAAGAAAGTCGGTGGCGGGAAGAAAGTCGGTGGCGGTAAAAGAATTTTGAAAAAAATGTAGAAATAAAATTTCGAAAAAATATTTTTAAAAAATATAAAAAAATGTCGAATAAAATTTCAAAATACCAAAAAAAAAAATATTTTTGAAAAAAATTATCGAAAAAAATATCGCGAAAAAAAGTCGGAAAAAATTTCGGGGCTGTTAAAATTCGGGGGCGGGAAAAAAGTTCGGTTGCGGGAAAAAAGTTTGGGGGCGAGAAAATGACTGGGGTGGGAAAAGGTATGGCGCGGAAAAAAAGTCGGAGGCGGAATTAATTTCGAAGGCGGGAAAAAATGTCTAGGCGGGAAAAATGTAGTTTAGAGGAAAAATGGTCTGGTGTGGGAATAATATCGGAGCGTGAAAAATTTCTGGCCGGGAAAATTGTCGGGGGCGAAAAAATGTAAGAGGCGGAAAATTGTTGGGGCGGCAAAAAAGACCGGGTGGGCAAAAAAGACAGGGGCGGCAAAAAAAAGTCCGTGGCGGAAAAAGAGTCTGGGGCGGGAAAATGTCGGGGACGGAACAAACGCCGAAGGCGCAAAATTGACAGTGGCGGAAAAATAGTCGGGGGCGGGAATATTGTCGGAAGCAATAAAATAATAGGGGTGGGAAAAAAGTCGCTCGGGGGGAGAAAGTCGCGGGCGGGAAATAGTTCGCGGGCGGGAAAATGTTGTTGGGAGGGAAAAATTTCGGGGGCTGGAAAAAAGTCGGGAGCGGAAAAAAGTCAGGTGCGGGAAAAAAATCGGGGGCGGAAAAAAAGTCGGGAGCGGAAAAAAGTCGAGGTCTGGAATAAAGTAGCGGCTGGGAAAAAAGTCTCAAAAACGCCTCTAAATATTTTGATCAATTTTCGCAGTTATTTGAGTTTACGTCTTCAATAATACCAAATACTTCATGTCTCTCAAAAGATGACTATATAAGGCTGGTTTATTCATAGGCAGCTTTAACAACAATCGGATTATCTACAAAACGATGCACACCATTTTCATCAAATTTCGTATAGTTATTTAAGTGGATGTTTATAATAATTCTACATCGTTCATATTTTTCTAAAGATACCTAAACGACGCATTCGTATATGAGAAATTTTGTACAGTGTATGTTGTACCGATATTTTTGGGAATTTATCGCAAAAACAATGCCGACTCGTCTGCATTGTACACCTGTTCTGTTGTTAAACCCTCTTTCGATATCATTGAAGAAAATTCTTTCAGGTCTTTCGCGTCTTGATAATCAGCTTCCGTTTTTCTTTAACAACACTTTATCCATGTCGGCTGTCTTTGACAGATGGAGTATTCATCTATTTTTTTGTTAATTTTTGTTACATCTCATTCTAGGTAAAATTTCATTAATTGACTCTTTTGCTTCTTCAAGTCATAAACAGTCGATGACTAACACCAAACTCATTGCAAAATGCTTTCACTGAAGCACCTTTCGTTAAACGCTGTAGCAATTTCACTTTCTAGTTAATACTGAGTGTTAAGTGATTCCTCATTGCATTTACGATAAACACCGGTTTTTGCACTGACCTTTTCGACATTTTTATAAAAAGAGCACAACAAAGATTTAAAATTCGTGAAACACAGCGTAGTCTAACAAAACAAGAGCGATAAAACAGCAGCGCATTTATAGTCGCTTTTTCGAGATCGCGAAAATTTCCGTTATCTACGATTTTAAATTGGTAATCACACACGTTTTTACCGAATATTAGGTACTGCCGGATTTTGGGATGCCGAATAAAGGGTCCGATACCGTATGTATATATAAATATACCTTCCAACTGCCTCAGTTCACTCCCTCAAACTCAGCGGAAGGATGTGAACGGAGGCTAAAGGGCGAAGCACAGTGGAGTCCTCGAAATCTCTGCAATATGTCCGTTCAAAGTGAAAGCAGTACTCACCAATCCGCTCTTGGCCAGCGTAGGGTTTTAAGCCCACAATCCCCACATGACATGTACACCTAGAAACATGGAAAACTACAGACCGATCAGCTTACCCGCAACAGTCTACAACATAGTCACCAAAATACTCACTATGCGCCTTCAAAACCATCGTGTTTCTGCCCCACCCACAAGGCAAGCTGGATTTTACAGTGGGTATAACACAAAGGACCACATGCTAGTCGTGAGAGAGATAATCAGTCGGACTAACAAATACTTCATCGACCACAAAAAAGCATGTGACTCTGTCCGAACTTCATCACTAAAGAAACAAGAAGTAGAAGAAACGCACATAACCTCGATCAAGAATATCTACGAAAATGCAACAACATCTGTTCTGCTGCATGAAGACACGAGTGCCTTTACGACGGAAAAGGAGTGAGTCAAGGAGATAATGTACCCCTAAATTATTTACAGCAGCTCTCAAGTGCGGCCAACAGACAATTTCGGTACCACCGCATGAAAATTATAATAATTTGACTTAATAAAACAAAAACAATTGTTAATGATAAATAAGTAACAGTTGTCATTTAATAAAAGAGTGCATATGGAAGTTTTTACATGATTATCGTTACATTTTCTGTAATCTTTCCATGATGCGGCCACGAGGGTTTGCTTGTGGCTGCAACTGCTGCCACCGGAATGCGTCATCTGAGAACCACTGCTCTAGAGGAAGTATTCAAAATGCTAGACTCTGAAGAAGAAGGCATCAAGGAGAACATCTGAGTCACTTGCGCTTTCCAGATGACATCATACAGTTCGCAGGAAGCCCAGAAGTGCTCCGTGGAAGAACTGAAGAACTTGAGTAAGCAAGCCGAGAAGCTGGAATTAAAATGAATATTAATAAAACAACAGTTTTGTACAACTCCTGCACTAATTCTGAGAAGATACATATCAACGGAGCGGAACTCGGAGAAGTAACCAGCTATGTTTACTTAGGTCAACTCATCACTACTGATGGTTCGCTTCTTGGAGAAATCAACCGGAGAGTGAAGATGGCATGGAGTGCTTTTGGCAAGAATGCGAACATCTTTACATCAAATATTCCAGTCCTCCTAAAAAGGAGACTGTATGTGTTCTGCCTGTTCTGGCATATGGGTGTGAAACATGGACCATGAACATCAGAGTGATACAGCGCCTGCAAACAACACAGAGCAGCATGGAGAGATGCTTGTTAGGGATCATCTGCAGAGACAGCAAGAGGAACGACTGGGTAAGAAAGAAGACGGGAGTCTGTGAAGTGATTAGAAGAGTGAAGGCACTTAATTGGCAGCGGCGGGCCCTACTGCTAGAAGAATTGACCAGCGTTGGACGTCCAGTGGTGTCGAATGGATCCCAATAAACATCCGGAGACCGAAAAGAAAACCAAAAGACAGGTTGGGTAGACAGCTTGTTAAGTTCATGGGGCAAACTTGGAGGAGGGAGGCAGTTAAAAGGGAAAACCGGGGAAGTCTGGGAGAGGCCTTCATCCGTTTGTGGATTGAAAAAAGCTGTTGGAAATGATGATATATAAGATGTCTGAACAATAAATATCAAGACTATTTTTATGACGCAGCAACGTCGTGCTTCAGGCGTTGTCGGGGGAGGGTATAACATCGGGGCCGGAATAAATGACGGGGTCGCGAAAATAGTCGGGGGCGGGAAAATTGTATGGGGCGGGAAAATGTCGTGGGCGGGAAATTTGGCGGGGCGGGTAAAAAGTGGGGCTAGAAAAATTCGGGGGTGGGAAAGCAGTCTGGGAGGGAAAAAAGTCGGGGCGGGAAAAAGATTTTCAATTCGTGAAACACAGAGTAGTCTAAAAAAGCAAGAACGATAAAACAGCAGAGCATTTATCGTCGCTTTTTCGAGATTGCGAAAATTTACGTAATCTACGAATTTCAAATTGGTAACCTCAAAAGTTTTTACCGAATTTTAGGTGCAGCCGGATTTTGGGATGTCGAATAAGGGGTCCGATACTGTATGTATATATAAATATACCTTCCAACTGCCTCACTTCACAACCCTCAAACTCAGCGGAAGGATGTGAACGGAGGCTAAAGGGCGAAGCACAGTGGAGTCCTCGAAATCTCTGCAATATGTCCGTTCAAAGTGAAAGCAGTACTCACCAATCCGCTCTTGGCCAGCGTAGGGTTTTAAGCCCATAATCCCCACATGACATGTACACCTAGAAACATGGAAAACTACAGACCGATCAGCTTACCCGCAACAGTCTACAACATAGTCACCAAAATACTCACTATGCGCCTTCAAAACCATCGTGTTTCTGCCCCACCCACAAAGCAAGCTGGATTTTACAGTGGGTATAACACAAAGGACCACATCCAAGTCGTGAGAGAGATAATCAGTCGGACTAACAAATACGAACTACCTCTACGTATGTGCTTCATCGACCACAAAAAAGCATGCGACTCTGTCCGAACTTCATCACTAAAGAAACAAGAAGTAGAAGAAACGTACATAACCTCGATCAAGAATATCTACGAAAATGCAACAACATCTGTTCTGCGGGAATTTTCGAAAAAAATTTTCGAGAAAAATTTGGAAAAAAAAATTTCGAAAAACATTTTTGAAAAAATTTTTTTTTAATTTCAAAAAAATTTCGAAAAAAAATTTACGAAAAAAATTTTGAAAAAAATCTTCGAAAAAAATTTTGAAAAAAATTTTTGAAAAAAATTTCGAATAAAAATTTTCGAAAAAAATCTTGAAAAAAAATTTCGAAAAAAATTTTCAAAAACATTTTGAAAAAATGTTCGAATAAAATTTTGAAATTAAAATTTCAAAAAAAATTTCGAAGCAGTTTTAGAATAAAAATTTCGAGTTTGAAATTTCGAAAAAAATTTTAGAAAAAAAAAAAAAAAAAATTTCGAAAAATTTCCAAAAATAAATTTTTGAAAAAATTTCCAAAAGATATTTTCCAAAAAAAATTTCGTAAAAAAATTATCGAAAAAATTTTGGAAAAAACTTTTGGAAAAAATTTTCAAAAAAAATTTCGAAAATAAATTTTCGAGAAAAATTTTGAAAAAAATTTTTAAAAAAAATTTCGAAAAAAAATTTTCGAAAAAAATTTTGAAAAAAAATTTCGAAAAAAATTTCGAAAAAAATTTTCAAAAAAATTTTCGAAAATATTTTGGAAAAAAAAATTTGAAAAAAAATTTTCGAAAAAAATTTTGAAAAAAATTTCGATAAAATATTTTCCAAAAAAATTTTGAAAAAAAATTTCGAAAAAAATTTCGAAAAAAAATTTTCGAAAGAAATTTTTGAAAAAAATTTCGAAAAAAAATTTTCGAAAAAAATTTTGAAAAAAATTTTTAAAAATATTTCGAAAAAAAATTTTGAAAAAAATTTTCGAAAAAAGTTTTGTAAAAAAATTTCGAAAGAAATTTTGAAAAAAATTTTGAAAAAAATTTTCTAAAAAATTTTGGAAAAAAAATTTTCGAAAAAAATTTTGAAAAAAAATTTTGAAAAAAAATTCAAAAAAAATTTCGAAAAAAATTTACCCAATAAAAATTGAAAAAATTTTTCGGAAAAAATTTCCAAAAAAAAATTTCGAGACAAAATGTTTGATAAAAATTTCCAAAAAAAATTTTTTGAAAATAAATTTGGTTAATAAAATCCAGGAAATTTTTCTGAAAAAATATTCCAAAAGAAAATTTTCGACATAAATTCGAAAAAAAATTTTCAAAAAGACATTTCGAACAAAAATTTTCAAAAAAACATTTCGAAAAAAAATATTTCGATTGAAATTCGAAAAAATAATTTCTAATTCGAAAAAAAAATTTCGAAATAATTTTCGAAAAAATTTCCGGGAAAAAATTGTCAAAAAAAATTTACAAAAATAAATTTCGAGGAAAATATAAGCGAAAAATTTTTGAAGAAATACTTCCAAGAAATAATTTTCGTAATAAATTCGAAAAAAAATTTTCGAAAAAACTACAAAAGAATAATTATTCGATCAAAAATTCGAAAATTTTTTTATTTTCGAAAAAAATATTTTCGATATAAAATTTTCCATAGAATTTTCGAAATAAAATGTTCGAATAAAAATTTAAAAAAAATTTTTTTTTTAAATTCGAAAAAAAAATTTTCGAAATAAAATTTGGGAAAAAATATTTTCGAAAAAAGATTTCGAAATTAAAATTTCAAAAAAAAATTTCGGAAAACAAATTCTAAAACAAAAATTCGAATTTGAAATTTCGAAAATAATTTTGAAAAATAATATGAAAAATTCTCGAAGAAAATTTACGAAAAAATTTTCGAAAAAAATTGTTGAAAAAATTTTCGTAAGAAAATATCGAAAAAATATTTTCGAAAAAAAAAATTTCGATGAAAAATGTCCAAAAAGAAAATTTTCGAAATAAAAATTTCGAAAAAGTTTTCGAAAAAAAATCAAAAAAAAAAATTTTTGCGAAAAAAAAACTCGAAAAAATTCAAAAATAGAAAAATTTCAAAAAAAAATTTTCGATAAAAAATTTCCAAAAAAGATTTTCGAAAATAAATTTCCAGAAAAATACCCGCGATAAAATGTTTGAAAAAATACTTAAAAAAAAAATTTTTTCTAATAAATTCGAAAAAAAATTTTCGAACATTTTCGAGATAAAATTTTTGAAAAAAAAATTTTGAAATTAAAACAAAAAAAAATTTCGAAAAACAATTTTAGAATAAAAAATTTCGAGTTTAAAATTTCGAAAAAAATTTTAGAAAAAAAATTTCGAAAAAAATTTCCAAAAATAAATTTTTGAAAAAATTTCCAAAAAATATTTTCCAAAAACAATTTTCGAAAAAATTTCCAAAAAAAATTTCTTAAAAAAATATTTTCGAAAAATAAATTTCCAAAAAAAATCTATGTAAAAATTTTCGAAAAAATTTTTCGAATAACAATTTGGAAAAAAAAAATTTTTTTCGAAAAAAAATTTTAAGTCGGCCGTAGTGGTCTGATTTCCGGTGGAAAATTTGTGAAAACTGTTTAACTCCTTAGACTGGAAAGTCATCATAATAATTTAAAAAGGTCGGAGACTACGGCGAGATGAATTAATTAAATTAAAACCTAAATACTCCTTAACCGTACAAAGTGAGAATATTTAGAGACAAAATAAACAATAAAAAAGTTTTTTAAAAACAAAACACGGGTAAGGAAGGAATCAATGGAAAGAAAAACAAAAGTAATTGTTACTTTTGTTCTTCTTTCCATTGATTCCTTCCTTACTGTTGGAGGGGAGCGGTGATGTAGGCAATGGCGCGTTGTCACCGCTATACATCAAGTTGGCAGCGGTGTCATGTGACAGCTCCACTGCGGACGCGTCTAGGAACGGCAGAGTATTGATTTTCTCGCTCGTATGAAGACGCTGTTGCTTTCCTTGTAGTGTAATTTCAGCTGTAACAATATAACGTGGTTACCTTTGTTATTGCGATTATTTACTTGTGCCCACTGCAATACCAGTTAACTCTCTTACAGCTTATGGGCCCAGAGAACGCTCGTTGCGGACATTAGTGAAAAATCGTAGTGTGATCGTTTCGTAGGTTTTCGCGAGAGTATTTCTTTTGGTGTAACGAAATATTTCGCGAGTATGAGTGACGTTAATTCCACGCGTTTGGAAATGTTGACGAAACACAACTACGACACATGGAGGATGCAGATGGAAGCCCTGCTTATAAAGAACGATGCATGGTGTTACGTAAACTGTGAAAAAGTGATGCCAAAAATGGTTCAGGGTGAAGGCAACGCCGTATCTGTCGCCGCTCAGAAAGCTTGGGTGCAGAACGACTTGAAAGCGAGATCGGATCTAATACTCTCCATTAGTCCGCCGGAGTTGAAGCAAGTCCGAGGCTGTGAAACATCGCGGGACGTGTGGTTGAAGCTCGAGTCGATTTACGCTTCGAAGGGGCCCGCGAGGAAAGCCACGCTCTCCAGCGGATGCGCGAGGGAGAAGATGTTCAGGAATTCATGGTTAATTTTTTCGACGCCGTGGACAAATTGGAGGCGATGGGTGTCGAAATAAATAAGGATTTGTTGACCATCATGCTCCTGTACGGCTTGCCCGAGAGCTTCGAGAACTTTCGGTGCGCTATTGAATCGCGCGATGAATTACCAGATACGGAAGTATTGAAGGTCCTGGAGGAAAGTGAAGCGAGGTAGCAAAAGTCCAAATGACGCCGGGCGCCATGTTGGCCAGACAGCGCAGGAATTTCGCGGATAAAAATGGCGGGAAAACGAATTTTAGTAATTCTAGCCAAGTAACGTTCAAGTTTCGGTGTTATAAATGCAATAAAGTGGGTCACAGGGCAGCCGAATTTAGAACGAAGATCGCGAATGTGAACAATAAGGCGGGGATTGCCGAAGACGTGAGTTTTCTGGCTGAGGCGAGTGAAGAGGCGGCACATGGAGTGGTAACCGGACGGGGGCCTGATGTGTGGAGTCTAGATAGTGGCTGTACGTCTCACTTGTGTAAGGATGAAGTGTGAAGAGAAGCTGAACCTAGTGAATGCCGCTTCGACAAATGTAAAGGCGAAAGGTACGGTGAAGATTGTTGCTACGGACGGGACGAAGGACATACGCGTAAGCCTAAACAACGCGCTTTTCGTACCTGATCTTCGAACGAACCTAGTGTCTGTAGCGAAGATCACCGACGTGAACTATGAGGTGCTTTTCAAGAAGGACATTGCCTCTGTGACCGATCAGGAAGGCAACGTGAAGATGATAGCCGATCGGGTAGGCGACCTCTACTACGTTCGGGAAAGGACGCAGGAAGCCCGAGCGTCCTCTGCGGTGGCGTCGAGGTCGAGCGTGGAAGTTTGGCATGAACGCTTCGGACACCTCAACACCCGCGATCTCCTGGAGATGGGGAAAAGCCAAACGGTAATCGGCATGGAGCACGAAAAGAACGAGACGTGGCAACCCTGCGAGGTGTCTGAAAGGCAAACTTACCTCGACCGCATTCCCTAGAAAGTGCTCGGTGATGCTGGAAATAATACACAGCGATATCTGTGGGCCGATGTGAACCGAATCGCAAGGAGGGGCGAAATATTTCGCCACATTCGTGGACGACCACTCTAGATGGTGTTGTACCTATTTCCTAAAGAAGAAGAGCGACCTTTTCAACGCCTTCAAGGAGTACAAGAGCCTGGTCGAGAAGCGGACTGGAAGAAAAGTCAAGTGTCTGCAGTCTGATAATGGCAGGGAGTACTGCAACGCGGAATTCGACGCCTTTCTGAAAGACGAGGGGATTAGACGCAGACTGGCCGCAGCGTATACTCCTCACCAGAATGGCGTGGCCTAAGAACCGCACCTTGGTGGAAATGGCAGAATGCATGATGATTCAGTCCAACCTCCCTTCGTCGTTCTGGGCGGAGGCGATCGCGACGGCGAGCCATGTGCGGAATCGGTGCTCCACCAAGAGCCTCGACGGGAGAACACCACATGAGGTGTGGACCGGGAAGCGCCCGAACTAGCGGTACCTCAGGACGTTCGGTCAGCGAGCATACGTCTTGGACAAGGCCACGAGTAAGGGGGAGTTCGACGCCCGCTCCCGTCCGTGCATTTTTGTGGGTTACTCCGAACAGACGAAGGGCTACCGGGTTTGGATCCCCGAGGAACGCAAGGTCATCGTCTTGAGGGATGTTCGCTTCTTGGACGAGTTCCAGTGTGGGAAGGAATACAAGGACTTCATCTCGAAGGAAACCACAGTCGGAGGAGCCCGGGTAATGGATGCAGATGGAGACGACCGACTTGGGGCCGTCGTGAAACCCCCCGTGGTTGACATCGGACGCAGCTCTACACGTGTTGATGAGCCGCCGATGAACGAGCCGACCACTGACCGGGAGCAGCCATACCAAGGTGAGACATGAGACCCGATCAGGAGCCCGTTTTGGAGCCAAGGAGGACTCGTGGAAGACCACGGAAGGAATTGAAGGGATGCAGAGGGAGACCCCAAAAGAAGTTCGATATGGAAATTCCAGACGGCGAACGGAAGGGGTGCCCGGAGGATAATTTGGTGAGCATCGCGGAGGTTCCCCTGACACAGGCGCTGGAAGGACCCGATGCAGGCGAGTGGAAGGATGCCATTGCGGCCGAGATCCGGAGTCTGGTTAAGAATGGCTCCTGGACGGTTGTTGACCGACCCGACAGCCAGAGGGTCATCGGCTGCAGGACCGTACATAGGAACAAGTACCGCCCCGACGGAACTCTGGAGAAGAGAAAGGCGCGAGTTGTCGCAAGAGGCTTTGCGCAGCGCCCCGGTGTTGACTTTCACGACACATTCGCTCCTGTGGCACGGCTGAGCTCGGTGAGGTTGGTGATGGCGCTTGCTGTTAAGTATGATATGCAGGTGCACCAACTGGATATCACAACGGCATACTTGAATGGCCTTTTGGAAGAGACCATCTTCATGAAGATGCCGGAGCTTCTTGTGGAGACATTGGAGACTGTGATCCTGAAGGAAGGAGGCAACAAAGAACTACAGTCGGATGCCTGTAGGATGCTGCAGGACCTACAGAGAGGTGACAAGTTGTGCCATCTGAAGAAGGCGATCTATGGACTTCGACAGGTGGGACGTCAGTGGCACAAGAAGTTTGACGAGAGGTTGCGTGACCTTGGGCTGCTGCTTTCTCATGGTGATCCATGCGTTTACCATGCAAGGTGAGGGGAAGAATTCATTCTTGTCGTCGTGTACGTCGATGAAGTGCTGTTGGCTTCCAGGAACCCGGGATGGATTGACCGAGTGAAGACCGGTCTGTCGATGGTGTTCGATGTCAAGGACCTGGGGAAGGTGGGATGCTGCCTGGGAATTGAGATAAGGCAGGAGGATGGCTCCCTGTTGATGTCGCAGAGGGGGTACATTCGGGAGCTGCTGATATGCTTCGGAATGAAGGACTCAAAGCCCGTGGCCACACCGACAGATCCAGGAGTGAGGCTGACGCGAGGAGAGCGCAATCCGGATGCGGAAAAGCGGCCGTATAGGGAGTTGGTGGGGAGTCTGATGTACCTGGCCGTGGCGACGAAGCCAGACATTGCCTATGCCATCAGTTCCCTCAGCCAGTTCTGCACGGACCACGGGAGGCAGCACTGGAATGCTGCTAAAAGAGTGCTGCGTTACCTAAAGGGTTCATCTGATTTTTCCCTACTTTTCAGGAGAGAACCAGACAAGGTGGTAGGCTACGCGGATGCAGACTGGGGTGGATATCATGTGGACCGGCAGTCTTTCACTGGTTATGCCTTCACTCTCAGCAATGCAGCAATCAGTTGAGAGGCCAGAAAGCAACGAACTGTGGCGCTGTCGTCCACAGAATCAGAGTATATGAGCCTCTCGGAGGCTGCGAAGGAAGCCGTGTACCTCAGAGGATTCCTGAGCGAGCTTGGTTTCGACGAGTTGGCGGAAATTTCTGTCTTCTGCGACAATCGGGGTGCCAGGCTGTTGGCCGAGAATCCGGTTTCCCATGGCAGGACCAAGCACATTGACCTGCGACACCACTACGTTAGGAGTGCAGTAGGGAGAAGTTGCTGTCTGTCGACAGAGGAAATGGCTGCGGACATATTCACCAAGGGCTTGCCTTGCCATAAGCATCACAAGTGCATGAGACTACTTGGGATGGAGAGGATGGACTGAAAAGGCTTCTCTCAATGCTTTCATTGAGGGGAAGTGTTGGAGGGTAGCGGTGATGTTGGCAATGGCGCGTTGTCACCGCTATACATCAAGTTGGCAGCGGTGTCATGTGACAGCGCCACTGCGGACGCGTCTAGGAACGGCAGAGTATTGAGTTTCTCGCTCGTGTAAAGATGCCGTTGCTTTCCTTGTAGTGTAATTTCAGTTGTAATAAAACGTGGTTACCTTTGTTATTGCTATTATTTACTTGTGCCCACTGCAATACCAGTTAACTCTCTAACACTTACCCGTTTTTTGTTTTTTAAAAAATCCTTTTTTATTGTTTATTTTGTATCTAAATATTCTCACTTTGTACGGTTAAGGAGTATTTATGTTTTAATTTAATTAATTCATCTCACCATAGTCTCCGACCTTTTTTAATTACTATGATGACTTTCCGGTCTAAGGAATTAAACCGTTTTCACTAACTTTCCACCGAAATTCAGACCATTGCTGCCGACATTAAATTTCTTAAAGACTGTAAAAAACATGTTTCCTAAATTTACTAACATTTTTCCTAACACTACAAATTATATAGCATCCAAAGCCATTCTTTTTGCAAAACAAAAATGGATTGACCTGTAAATTAAAAAACTTTATGGAAAACGCTCCTCTTTAGAAATAGAAGCATATTATTTACACCTTAAACTTACCAAACATTTGTCAGGTTTTGAATGGCCAATTTGGGACCAATACATGAACCACATACACGCTGTTATACAACGAAAAATGTTAAACAAAACAGAAAAACTACGCAGTCAGCTATTCAATCATTATCCGTAAACACAAAAAACATAATTAGAAACACAACCTTTGCACAAATTAAAGAGAATCTTTCCCAAAACTTAAAAAAAAAAACGGCACACTTTTCAGGATTAAAACACTAAATAACAAAGGTTGTTTTTATTTAAATTCAGACAAAGGCAACTCAGTAGTCATTTTGGAAAAACAACAATACTATGATAAAGGTGAACAAATGCTAGAAGAGGGACCTTACACAAAAACCACCAAGTCTTCTTTAAACAAAATGATTACAGATACAAAAAACACCCTTAAAACTTGTACTTCCATGATTACCAAAAAACTTCGGTTTCAACTAAACATCTCCAACCCCACTATTCCAAGGATGTATTGTTTCCCCAAAATACATAAGAAAGACATTCCTCTTAGACTTATTGTTTCTGCTATAAATTCCCCAACATATAAAATATCCATTTGGCTAAATAAACAGTACAAATTATGGCCCCTTATTCAGAACTCAAACATTAAGAACAACATTCACTTTATTAATTTAATTAAAGATTTAAACCTTAATGACCACGAGATTTGTCTCTTTTGATGCTGTTTCCCTTTTTCCCAATGTTCCTATAGAAGAAACTATGAAATTTCTAGAACCATGGCTCAAGGAACAATACCTTCCCCAAGTAACAGTCAGGGATTATATACACCTGACTCGCCTTTGCATAAAACAGAACTTTTTTAAAGTAAACAATTATATTTACCAACAAACCCATTTTTAGCAAATCTTTTTATGACATATTTTGAACAACAATGTAAAGACACCTTCTCTTACTTTCCAAATACTTGGTTTAGATATGCTGATGATAGTTTTACCATTTTTGACACATCTAAAGACAACATAACCAATTTTGTGGAAAATTTAAACAAACAATATGGAACCATTAAATTTACATATGAGGAAGAAAAGACAACTGCCTGCCCTTTCTTGATTTACTAGTTACCAGACTAGATAATAAACTTAAATTTAACACAGACATTTACATACCTTTTGAGTCATACCACCACATTTCACATAAGTTAGCAGCTTTTCATTCCATGACACATAGACTCCTACATATACCACTTTCCAAAACAGATTTTCAAAAAGAACTGATTCACATTAAAAATGTTGCTACACTGAATGGCTATGACACAAACATAATTCACAATATATTACGAAAACATAATTACACACTTTTTCTTAAAACACACACATCTCTCACTAATATTTCTGCAGCCAAATTAAAATACATGAAAATTCCGTTTGCCCCAAGGACCACAAGCAAACTATGCAAAATTTTTTCCAAACACGGTTTTAAAACTGTACAAGTTAACTGAAATAAACTTATTAACCTCCTCCACAATCCGAAAGACACCATCCCTTCTTTACAGAAATCAGGTATTTATAAAATTTCTTGCGGGGGTTGTGACAAAATTTATATTGGGCAGACAAAACGAAAACTGGAAACTCATTTTAAGGAACATTTGGCACATTTTAAATTTGGGAGGTTTGTTAATTCCAGTGTAGCATCTCACATACAGGAATACAATTATCCCATTACCATTGATAACTTATCACTCTTGAAATCTGTACACAATGATTTTAAACTGGACACCTACGAAAGTATGCTCATCGCAAAATACAAAGGAACTGTTATGAATGGCGATTCTGGCCCTCTCCCCTCTTTATAGTCTAACGGTCCATCCTTCCCCCTCCTTTCACTCTCACATAAACACTTCACCATTAACACTTTCAAACCACACACCAGACCTTCATTCAACATTTCCCTCTGATGATGGCCGCATTGCATCCGAAATACGTATTAGTGTTCCTTGAATATTTCGAGATTCCCGGTTTTGCGAGAGTGTGTGTATAAATGTGTTTTCTAAAACATTGGTTTCTTTAGGAGTGAATGTGTACTAGGTTTTCCGCTCTTTTATTCCCTTTTGTTGTTTGAGTGCGTTTCAGTGATTGTTCTCCCGAGGGAAAAAAGTGAATGGGTGACACCAGGCTACCTGCGAGGTTTTCTTCCCCCGTAAATCCTGTAAGTGTTACTTTTGTTTTTCTTTCCATTGATTCCTTCCTTACCCATTTTTAGTTTTTTAAAAAACCCTTTTTTATTGTTTATTTTGTCTCTAAATATTCTCACTTTGTACGGTTAAGAAGTATTTATGTTTTAATTTAATTAATTCATCTCGCCGTAGTCTCCGACCTTTTTTAGGGATTTTTAAGTATAATAATTTAAACTATTTTAAACTAGCTTTTTCTTTAATAATCAAAATTACTGTATAATTATTGATTAGTAATATTATTATTTTTCTTCTTTACTCGCTTTCTTCACGAGGCTACATAAATCGGGATCTACCTGTATATATAAAGGTGGTAACAAGGTGTAGGAGGGAGCCCAGTGGACACTTACCTAAATTGGAGAGCCGCTGGGGGTGCGGAATAAACACGGAAAACACAAAAAAGACACAAAGTCGAAGTATCTTTTTGTTAAAGATAAATACAAGATTTTAAAAAGTCAATAATTCAGATATTATTCATCAGCAACACAACTGTCACAACATAATACATATCAGATAGCAACAAAAGGAGATAAGCATAACTCAGACAATTGGCCACAGACTGCAAAAATATCGCGCCAAATAAATGAAAGGCCAGAGGTCTGATCATATTGTATGAAAACACCAAGCCATAAGGGTTGTCCTAAGAAAGGCAAATAATTGAAGCAAATATGCATTTGAGTGGATGTAGGTCTTCAGTTGCAGCTACTGACGACCAGCTAACTGGACATATGGTTACTCAATGTGTTACATGAACAGGTGATAGCAACGTTGGAATAATGATTTATTTTCTTTTCCATCTCCATCCATGAGAGCTCAAATGCTGCCAGGAAGCCTATTGGAAGCATAAGAAATTTACATTCAATTTAATAAGTATAGTTTAGCTACTCAATTCACCAGCAAAATACGATTAAATTAAGGTACATAAACATGCCACATAATTGATACTCCCGTATTATAAATATGAGCTAGATAATATACTTTTTAGTACAGTTTTGCAAAGATCTTATTATAAAGAAAACTGAAAAATTCTATAACAAACAGAAATTACCTATATTGATAATGAGAAACAAGAAAATTTGACAACTGAACTGATGTTTCTGAGCAGTTAAAAGGCAAACTAAATAAAAATAATATGGACGATGACTCAATATTTTATGGCAGAGGTTCTCAACCTTAAATTCCTGCACCTGATAGTCCAGTCCTGCTGTAGATGATGTGCAAAAGTGATTTTAAAATACTGTATTTATCTGAATCTAAGACTACCTGCCAATTGGAATATGGTCAAATCAGAAAAAAAATTAAAATCTGTTTTGATGTGATTTCTAATGGGAAGTAAGGAAATATAGTGAAAAGTGTATAAAACTGATAAAAACTTTTATTGTATCACATTACTAGATGAAGTTGCACAAATATATGCTGGCTTTGCTGTAACAATCTCTTTAAATAATGAGCTAAGAAATTCGGTCATGCTGTATGGAGTTAGATGGGAGAATAAGGAAAACCGCCCATGACTCAAAAGTTTTTCAATCATTTTCAATCAAACATTCAGGAATCACTTGGCTTATCAACTTTTCAATTTGAAACTACTAGCCATGTACATATTAGTCCTGGGTTTGACTCCATGAGCATATATTTCCTCCATCTGAATAACATGGGAAAAGCTTAAATGAAACGAGCAAGCCTTTTTTCTTTAGCATTTTAAAATACGAGGGTCATTCAATAAGTAACAAGACAAAGTATTACGTACGGTGCAACACTAATCGTTCCCGACTGCAAATCTGCAGATATGTTAGCACACGTTCCTGGTTCTCACCTAATAGCGTCAGTTGTATTGTTACGAGCTGTTCAAGATGGATGCTCCATTGGCCGAATGCACAATCGAAGAGCAGTGCAGTGCAATACGATTTTTGAATTAGGAAGGTGTTATTGGTGTGGAAATTTATCGTAGAATTTGTATTAAGTATTGACTGCTGTAACTTGTATATGTGGATACAAATGTTTAAAGATGGGTGAATGCAACTGAAAGATGAACAGCATATTGGCAGACTAACTGAAGTTTTGAACGAAGTGCTTGTGAAGAACATTGAACAGGCCATTTACATGGACGGACGTATAACGGTTGAGGAGCTGGCTATGAAATTTGGTGTAAGCGTGGGCACAGTTTTCAATATCATTACCAATTGTTTGAATTTTCATAAAAGATGTTTCCGATGGGTTCCCAAAATGTTGACAGAAAATCACAAAAAACAAAGACTTGAAATTTCAATAGCCTTGAAAAGTTGTTATGAAAAAGAAGGGAAGGAATGTTTATTGTGCACTGTCATCTGCGATGAGACGTGGATTCATCACTATGAACCAGAATCCAAACATCAAAGTATGTAGTGGAAATATCCAACGTCTCCCACGGAAAAAAAATGATACCATTCTACTCATGCTGTTTAGGGACATTGTTAATTGCCATTATTTACAGAATTTGAGAACCGTTACAAGTGCGTCCTATTGTGATATGCTGGAGAACGAAATTAAGCCTGCAATAAGGTCTAAACGAAGGGGACTTCAAAGAAAAGGGGTTCTCTTACTGCAGGATAATGCGCAGCCACATTCGGCACGTGCAACGCAAGAAACAATCGAAAAACTGGGTTGGGAGGTGCTACCTCACCCACCTTACAGCCCTGACCTCATCCCGTCAGATTTTCACGTTTCGGCCATCTCAAAAACGCATTACGCGGAAGAAGGGTCAACTTAAACAATTTTTACTGATGGCATCAAAAAGCTGGTAGACAGATGGGACAAATGTATTTTGGTAGAAGGGGATTATGTTGAAAAATAGGGATAATAGTATTTTTATAATAAAGCATTCTACAGTTATTAACATTTGTCTTGTTACTTATTGAATGACCCTAGAAATTCAAATCTCATTTGTAAAAAGACAAAAATTACGTTTTAAGACTATTTTTTCGTGAATTTTACACATTTATTCAATTCATCCCCATGACAACTGCAATTGGTAAAATCTAATGTTGGCTAGATTCTAATGCATACGAAATGTATATAGGTTGTGAAAAAAATTGTATTAAAACATCATTTTTGAAGATTTTTGGTTGATATTTGAATTGGTACAATATGGAAGTTAATCTTTATATTTTCCTCCGAAAAATCGTATTTTTGAGATATTTTAAAATGTTAACCAGATATAGCCTGCAGTCAAAAATGTCAATTAATACAGGTTAACTTCTGAGAAAAAGAAACTATCCCCTGGATTGGAAAGGAAATACTCCAGAAATGTACAATGCCAAAAGCATACTTCCATCAGTGCTGCTAATATATGGGTTTAACAGATATTCTATTATATAAAACTAATTCTGAACAATGATAGCCATAAACAGGGCCAACGCAAGGTACCGGCGAAACGGGCAGCTGCACAGGGTGGGATACTGAAAAAAACCCCACCCGACAAAAAGCCCACTGACAAAAGCCCCACTCCTAAACATGAAAATGCGACAAAAGCCCCACCTGTCATTTTTTTGCTGATGTTTACCACTAAGGAGTTTCCTTTTAAACGTCCATCTCGCCGTAGTCACTTAACCCCTTCTTAATTACTATCAATTTAGTTGAACAATTAAACAGGTTCCATTTTTAAATAACTTATGTAGTATATAAACTATTCAATGGAAAATATTAACACCATAATTATAAACAATTGAACTGGGAATGTTAAACAACAGATGTATAAGCAATGGATGTGTTGCATTCTGACTAAAGTTAGTGTAAATACTCATTCCATGTATTTCTTATAGTATAGTTAAATGCAGCCAATTAGCAAATTTAGACTGCGAAGGGGGGAGGGGGAGTAAGGAGGAGGGAGGGAGAAATCCTAATGAATCACAGGCAATATAGGTGTCCATCAACAGGAAATAACATATAATTCAAGATTATGCTATAATTTATCAAATTTATACAGCGAAAGTACAGGCAATATAGGTGTAAATAAACTGCAAATAGCATATAGTTGAAGATTTTGCAATAACTTAGCAAATTTAAATCATGAAGGCGGGAGGGGGTATAAAGGGGAGGGTGGAGGGGGAATCCTCATGAAGTACAGGCAACATAGGTGTCAATCAAATAGAAATAAAATAATATGTTTCACTTCCAGCATGAGCACCTATTATCGTCGGCCTGTCCGTTCATCTGTCTGTCCATCCACATGTTTGTTCTCGGCTTCTATCAAACGGACTTTCATGAAATTTGATATTAACCCTTCAAGCGCAAAAGACGTTTACTTAAATCGCGTGTTTGAGGTCAGATGAGGTTTTTAAAAATTTGCAATTTCGATTCCTGAAAATTGAAAAATTCGTAACTTTTTTCATTTTTATTGGATTTGTATAAAATTTTTTGAAGATTTTAGTAGAACATAACATTTATAAACAATTTATTTTACATTATCTTACATTAAGCACAGTCTTTACAGGAGAGAAGAGAAATACACCAACCAGTTAGCGCGCACCCATACTTTCATATATCTTTCAGTATTATGAAAACTATAAACGGCATTGATAAGCAGTTTAAAAAAAAATAATATTTCAGCTTTTATTAACATTTCATTCACTGGATGTACCTACCTAAACCAAATAGGAAAAAAGTTTCTCACAGGTCAAATTTTTCATGTCTTGACTAAAAATTTGAAATAAATTTTAAGTTCCATATATTTTTAAAAGACATTTCATAAAGCTTATAAAGTTTTGAGTTGTACAGCAGTCATTCATAGTTATTATAGAAGTTACATGGTGAAATTTGTCCTATTTCGTTCAGTAGAAACAGAGCTATGATGTTGTATCAGAAAGTACAAGTAATAAAACAATTAGGAAAGTTAAAAGATTTTTTTTAAAGGCATTTTCTTAATCCCATTTACCATGAAATTTATGAAAAAATATAACTTCAATGAATCATCTATACTGAACTTTTTTACTAGCATTCACTTCAGACTAACTTCTTGAGAGCGACACGAGAATATTTCTCCTGCGAAGACCCGAGCGTAAGGGCATGATGCAAATGCTTGCTCCGAAACTTTAGCTTACTACGCATCGTCTGTGATTTATGTTTGTAAACAGACCTTGGACCCAAGAAGAGATGTTTCTTCCTCTCTCTCTCATACTATAATGGTCTTAAGAAATGCTGAAGCAAGCACATGGCCCGAAGAGAGCTGAAGAATGGTTTTCGTTGTTCGGCTCTCCTCGTCTTATACCTCTCAACCTCTGACTCATAAGAAAAACTAAAGAGAAAGAGAAGTTTGTGGGCATATAAGCAGTCTAGACCTTTTTTCACTTTGCAGTATGCAGTAGCATTCGTGTCGAGATACGGTTCCTCTCGGCATTGGATAGAGGATTTTTAGAAGACGCGATTTCCCAATTTGTAAAAAATCAATCACAAAATTTAATGCACATTAAGTGTAATAAAAAAGACAAAAAGATCGCAGAATGATGATAAATAGGTAGGCCAAAGGTTCTTCTTTTAAAATATATAAAGGTTACCCATATTTACGAAAATTTACTGTGTCAAAAAAATAAAGAAAGCTAAGAACCTCCACAACGTACAGGGTATGCAGGAGGACCGTATGTGGAGTTTTTGTCTGACGTACCCAGTACCAGGGGCGTTCCTAGGGTACTTTCCGTCCGGGTGCCATCTCAAATTTGCCGCCACCCTCCCACCAAAAATTGTTTCGTTCAATTATACTTATTTTTTTAGAACTTGTTTTGCCAAGTGAATATATAAAATAACGAAATATACTTATTTAAAAAATGCTTTCTGTTTCTGCCACCCCCTAGAGACCGCCGTCCGCGTGCTGTGCACCCCTTGCACCCCAGGCACGGCTCGCGCCTGCCCAGTACGCAGGAGGATGCTGATGGGTTAAAAAAAGTTGCAAGGAAATTTGGATAAGAGTGGAAGGAGGTCTACATTCCAGGGGCACCAGATCGCTCGACTTTAGTAATACCATTCTTCTAGTTTAACAAGTGTTCGGTTCATAATATATTACATTTCATACACTGTCGGTAATTGACTGTCAGATGTACTTGAAAGGACAAAATCAATAAATTTTCATATTTTCTAAAAATTTAACAACTGGCTGGCAAATTCAGAGAAAAATTAATAACCAGGTTGCACGAGCATGCGGGAGCCAGATTCAGCTCATCACTGGTTTTACCATTATGTCATACAACAAGAGCACTATGTAATAGTCCTACTGCTGGTTGCCACATGACTTGAACCTTCTCGTGACATTTGTGACCACTTTGAAATCAGCAGTCTATCTCACAGCATAGTGTTATGTGATCGTCTTGAGTGAGATTTCAAGGCAACAATTCCAAAGGAAGCTAAGTGAAGCTTAAAGATCTGCATTCTGAGAGCCTAAGAATTACGAAGGTATTTAATCTATCTCATTTAAGTAATATTTGTATTTACAAGTTTTTATTAGTTAATGCATATTGTGTTTTTATTATATTTTAAATTAAACTCACTTATTTAAGTATCAAATCAACGGGCTGTTGCTGTATTAAATTTTCCCAACAAGTAATTTCACTCTACTCCTGGTAATTAGAGTGCGTCATAATGTAACTGTCATTTTTCGTTTAAGTTTTCAAAATGCAGTTCTACAATAAATAACTTATGAGTCTGATCTCTCGGAGAAAGTTAATTCGCAGTTCTATTGGTGAATGATAATATTTCGGTGCATGGTTGAACATTTTTTCTTCCAAAATGTACAGGCAGTCCCCTACTTTCGTACATAATGTGTTCCTGAAAACATGTCGAATGTACGAAAGTCGAACAATAGACTTACACGTTATAATGGGGGTTCCGTTCCCAGAGAGCCAAAAAATATTATAAAATCTGTAATTATGGTATAAATGTTTAGTTTTCTGAGCAGGGGCTTTTTAGACACAATTGTTGATTTTGTAATATAGAGCAGCGTTTCCCAAACTGTGTTCCGCGAGATGTTAATAGGTGTTCCGCGAAAAAAAATCGATGCTAGCAATATCTTTCCTTCTAAAATTTATTTAAAAAATATATATGTAAGAAAAATACTAAACATTTATATAGTTGTTCTTATTATTATGCGATAGTCTGCCTTTAAGAAATGGTGTGCCATATCCGAGAATGCCAGGAAGTCGCATAAGAGATAATCTGATGCATGAGCACATGATGTTCGATCTGCACATTGATGCATAGGCAGCATTTACCAACTAACCATCACGTTTATGTATGTCGTCTATTCCAGTGGCACCCAACCTACAGCCCGCAGGCCGGATGTGGCCCGCGAAGCCATGATGGAAAAGCAATCCGAAAAATTTAGCACACAATTCATGCATTTTATAACATTTTTGATAATAATTTTTTTAACATTGGAGTTTTTACCGTAAAAATCCCATTTAGACTTGATTTTCACTAAAACGGCACCTTAGAATATATAGGTAACATCCAATTTAAACTCTAACGTGGCCCGCCGAATAATTGGCAACTTTCAATGTGGCCCGCCAGGTAGAAAAGGTTGGGCGACACTGGTCTATTTGATGATCGCTGGTCTATGCTTTGAATCTTGTCTTATAATTTCAACATATATTTGTGATATTATTCAATGTTTATTGTATATTAAACATTTCTACTACACAAACTCGTTCCCCATGGATCTATGGCTGAAAGAAGGAAGTATTAAACGAAAATCAGAGTCTTGTGGTGCTCAAACTGTGTTTGAATCAAACAAGCAAAAAGTAGGAATATTTCAAAATGAAGATTCGGTTCCTAAAAAATTGGGAGGTGAGCTGTCCAAGATGGAACAATTAATGTCCAATTCCAACAAATTAGCATCAGGTGGTAAGAAACCAAAAAGAAAGTACGATGAAAGTTATATGTCTTTTGGATTTACATGCATTGGGAATAAAGATGCTCCTGATGCTCAGTGCGTGTTGTGCAACAAAATATTATCTAACAGCTCTTTAGCCCCTACTAAGCTTCGAAGGCATTTGGAAACCAACTATGCTGCATATAAAGACAAAGATGTAAGATTTTACAAGCAGCATCTTGATTCGCTTGAAAATAGTAAACTCTCGATGTATAAAATTGCCAAGTCAGACAATGAAAGCGCAACAGAGGCATCATACAAAGTAAGTTACCGCATAGCGCTCGCTGGAGAAGCTCACACGATTGGAGAATCGCTTATCAAGCATTGTGCGAAAGATATATTAATGTGCATGTTTGATGAGCAATATAGTAAAAAAGTAGATGCAGTACAGCTCTCAAACAATACTGTTGTACGTCTAATTAAGGATCATGCTGCTGACATCGAAGAAGAGCTAGTTTCCTGACCGAAAATTTGCGATGGATATTCATTGCAACTAGATGAATCAACTGATGTATCAGAGCTTGCTGTGTTGCTTGTGTTTGTCCGTTATAGGTTTGACAAGTCTATTGAAGAGGACCTGCTCTTATGTGAATCTTTGCAAGGTAACGCTACTGGTGAAGAAATACTCAACTGCATCAACAATTTTATGCGAAAACATTCAATTCAATGGGGAAAATGTGCCCATGTAGGTAGCGATGGTGCCAAGGCAATAGTCGGAAAAATAGCAGGAGCTGTAAAGCGGATCAAAAGTGTAAAACCAGAAAGCACCAGTAGTCATTGCGTGTTACAAAGACATGCACTGGCAGTTAAAAAATATGCCTACGTCCCTGAAAAATGTGCTAGACCAGTCAGTACAAATCATCAATTATATTAAAGCTCGACCACTTCAATCCAGACTATTTAAAATGTTGTGCAAAGAAATGGGTGCTCAGCTCTTTAAAAAAATTTAAATCTGCTAGGTCATTTTCTAGAAACTCATCAATTGAGTAGAATGATTTAGATTTCAGCCAAGAAACCATTAATCTTTTGAATTTTATTATATTTATGCATTTTGCTTCATTTGGTAATTTATTAAAAGTGTTGGCAGACAGCGCCACTATGCGATAGCTTGAAATGTTTGTTTGTCAGCTGACGTATGAAAGTCCAAATTTGGGGTACGAAAGGCGGTTTAGGGTGCAAATGTATAATGTACGAAAGTGTGAGTTGTACGAAAGTCGAATGTACGAAAGTCGAGGACTGCCTGTGCTGAGAAATTTGGGATATTCACTGTGGACTAGGTATTTTTCACATACAGTTGTGTTTGTGAATCGCAAACTAAGTGTTCACTTCAGCTCTGTTAGAATTCGCCGTTTATACTGATTTGTAAGGCCAATCAATTCCTTTTGTAGAACAGATAGATAACTTACCGTATTGAGATTTTGCTGCCCCAGTAACAGATTGTAAGAAAGTTCGATTTTTATGGAAGTTCATATATTTCTAACCCGGATACTTCGAAGTTGGAATTTTTAGGTCCCTTGAACATCGAAATGACGAAGTTTTACAGTGTATTGCTTATATCTATTAAAAAATTGAATTAGCTCTGTTGCATAGTTTTTGAGTAATTATTGTAAGATGATTTCAGAGAAGCATGTAATATGCAAAATAATGTCTGCTATAAGGAATAGAGACGTTTAAATTTGGCTGGGAGAGGGATAATAAACAATAATACACCAGTGAGGTGGAAGTGATAACTAATCACTTACAGATACTCCTCTTGACCATGCTAAGTCTCCTATGTAGTCCAATGTATGGGAACCCAGCTTCCTGAGCACAGTACCCTCCTGTTCAGCTGACGCAGCCCACACCTCCCCTCCAGGACCAATAGATACATGCCCAAATACTATCTGCTTCTGCTCATTGGTCATCTCTCCACTAACAACAGCATGCCAATGGGTCCCCTCGGGGAAAACAGTAGTCATTTCTTTCCTAATGTACAGAATACCATGGGTATCTAGAGCCCACACAGCCAAGGAGCCCTTTTCACACTCTGCTACAGATATTTGCTTAAGTTTATGACCTGGTGGTGGCTCCACATGCACCCACACTTGACCTTTAAGACAAAATGATGCAGTACTGTAAGTAACACTGATGTTATTGCTTATGGGTATGGGTAAAATTATTAATTAATTATATTTATTTATTGACATGTATCAAAAACAGCCAGACTTGGCATTTTCCAATGGATGTTATAACAAATGGGGAAAAAATAACATTATTAATTAATATTATTATTATATTAAGAATATATAAATACATTCAAGTAACAACAAATGGTTAAGGATATTTCCAAAATTGCAATTTACCAGATTTACTAGTCCCATTTTCAATGGTTTAGATATATCAATGTCTATATAGAGTTCTTCAAGCCCAACAAGATAATGAGATGTAATGCATCTAAATTAATTCTTAATGGGGTAAAATTTTAAGACGTTTTTGTCAGTTATTAATAACAGTAAGGTCAGTTTTATTCTTGTAAGTGATACACAGTAAACTAAATATTTAATACATCTTTGAATGAATAACTTCTAACTACCTATATGGCTATGAATAATGCAAGGAGGCTGCAAACAGTTAAAGCTGCAGAGAAATTTGTTAACAAGGTCCTTTTGGATGAAAATCTTATTGCTGAGTAGATATATAATGCTGAAAAAACGGTTATTTTGGCAGCCTTCCTCGTAGCACACTTGCAGCTAGGGATGTAAGGTTAAGGAGAGGTTGACGGTACTAATATGCACAAAGACAGCAGAAACTTAAATTAACAGTGATTGGTAAAAGTGCACACCCTCTCATATGAATCACTTTGAAATTCTGATGTTATTTTGCTGTACGTACGTATGCTGCATTTTCTTGCCTGAAGCTGTGGTGCCACTGCTGGAACATAAAAGCAGGTCTTTTCCATTTTTATTATTGCTTTAAAAAATCACTTGCTTCCATTTTGTCTGTACGTGTGCAAAATTTTGAAGTAGGAGAAGAGCTGGGAATAAAATATTTTCAGGATAGTTTTGGTTGTTGGGAGTGGAACCATATTGATTTCGGAGTTCATCTGCCTGTCTGCCTTCTAGCAGGGTTAAAAATAACCATTATGAACTAATTACAGGCACTCCCCGAGTTACATAAAGAATGCATTCCGGCACCCATTACATAAGTCGAAAATTACTTTGGGTAGTATACATCAGGGTTCGGCAATCTTTTCTTCATGGCGAGCCACATTCATTGTTATGAATGCTCCGGAGGGCTACATTGGAAATCATGAGAACTTCGGCAGGCCGGATGGGCATTTAAAACAGAAGATACCTAGAGATTTTGTGATCTCATATTAGTGAAAATCAATTATAATTAGTTTACTAGCCTTAAAACTCCACCAGAAAATTAATTAAAAAAGGGTTTGGAGATTACGGTGAAATGGACATTTCAAAAAGAAACTCCTTAACCGTAAAAGGTCTTGAGACCATAATTTCACTGAAAAATATGAAACTGTGTTAAATTGTACTGATCATTTTTTATAATGGCTTTGTGGGCCGTATAAAGTACTCTCGGGGGCCACATGAAGTCCGTGGGTCATAGGGTGCCGACCCCTGGTATACATTACAGTACAGTATATGGTGCTTAGGTTCCATAACTTAATTTGACGTTGATTTTTGCTTGCATTTCTTAACCATTACATTACTTCGCAAATTTACTATAAGAAAACTGATATAACTTCAATCAATCGTCCACAATGATTTTTTTTACTGGCATTTACACTTAATGTGTTATAACACTCACAGCGTAATCTCAATTTGCCTTTTTATCACTCTCTTACAAAAGCGAACAGTCTTTTTAAGAGTTGATCTGCTTAAGGTACTGTGTCCGAAATTTCTTAGAAGGAGATCTCTTAACAATGTTTCTGTATACAATGGCTAAGAGAAGCAAGGAATGTCATATATTCCCTTACTTCAAGATGTTGAGTCATAAATCTCTTTGAATTAGATTTTCTTCATTTTGTGAACAGACCTCTTTCAATATACACTGACACATAAACACAAACTCTTGGTTGGCAGACCCAAAGAAAATACACAAGCTAAAGCAAACATCATCTGACATTCTTTTCACTAAGCACGGTCTTCACTCAAAAACAGGAGTAGCCTCAGCATTTCTTGGTCGTACAGCACTGCATTCAATAAATGCAGCAAGATTAGCCATTGTCAGTTTGTAAGTTTCATCCTGAATCTATATTTTGATAGAAATTTGTTAATCATTCAATAAGTGTTTCGTTGATGTATGCATTTGAAGTGCAATCAGTTTATCCCAATGTCTGAATGCAAAAAATGTCAAAGTTGGAACATTGTGCAAACATCAAGTTTTGCCAATGCTTAGGCAAATCTGCTTCTGAAATATTGTAAATGATGTGTCAGCAGGGTTGCTACAAACATAGAATTTGAAAATTCCCTACATAAAATAATCACAACAAAATCAATGCTTGAGGTATTGCACACTTTTACATTCATGTTTATGAGAGTACAGATTCAGATGATTTTTGACGAGTTTCTTAATGTCGCAAAAAGGCAACGAACTAGAGCAAAATTGTAATGTGCTATAACACCTGTATAGAGTATTTTGTGTTTAATAAAGTATTAGGTACATGTTACATTTGTGTGCTCTACATGGTTGCCATTTTACATAAAAAATCACCATCTAAATTACCGTATCTGCCCGAATAGAAGCCGAACCTGGATTTAAGCCGACCCCCCAAAAATTTCCACAATTTTTTGGCAAAAACGTAAATTTCGTAGATTTTATGCTGAAGTGTGCCGGGCATTCATGCACATCTCAGAATACATTATTAGAGATCGAAGAAATGTGTGGGAAATGGTTTAGTTGTTGACACTTTGAAATATTACTCCAATTAATAATTTTGCATCGTTGAATAATGTTCCACATTCAGTGACAATAATTTCATTCATCTTCATTTTCACAAAAGGTCATATATAGTAACAGCAATCTCGCCAAGAAATTTTTTATCCAAGTCTATTTCCAATGAAATTAGCATTTACATTGCCTTAAGAAACTGCATTTTTATAATTATACACGTTCCATGAAAATTTTTACCGAAATTCAAACAGTTGAGCGTTCAAAGCCGTCAACGCATTTTGCGTATTCGTCAATTTATGCAAGCGATCTCGCCGAGATATTTTTTCATCCAAGTCTATTTCCAATGAAATTAGCATATACATTGCCTTAAGAAGCTACATTTTTATAATTATACACGTTCCATGTAAAGTTTTACCGAAATTCAAACAGTTGAGCGTTCAAAGCCATAAACGCATTTTGCGTAATCATCAATTTACGCAAGTGATCTCGCCAAGATATTTTTATATATATTCATCGTAGGTCAAATATTTACTTTACGAAAAATATAGTACTATCATTTGAACATGAAGGCAATGAGAGACTTTGAGATTTAACCATAACCCAAATTTTCCTCAGACTCGCATTTAAGCCGAGGGATGATTTTTTCATGATAGATTTTGACAAAAAACAACGGCTTGTATTCGGGCAGATACAGTACATGAATACGAGTATAGACTAAGCTAACAATCAAGCAGAATGTTATATTTTTCATAAAGGAACAAGTTGTATGATTATTTGTTACTGTCACTTATATTGCATAACTTTTTTCTGCCTGTAAAAATAGCAATAATTAATTAGGCAAAAAAATTTGGTTATAAGGACACTTAAAAACAAGAATGAATTAAATACTCTTTGCTGACTAGCAAGTAAATGTTATTCACATAGGAATAAGTCTTATAATTAATTGTTATTTTCACTTACATTGCACAACTTTTGCCTGCGTTTACAGCAATAATTAAAAGATAAAAGAAAATATGTTATAAGAACACTTAAAAACAAACAAAATAAATACTGTTTCCTGACTAGCAAGCATAATGATATGTGATATGTAATTCACATTGGAACAAGTCTTATTTATAATGTAATTATTGCTGTCTGTAATAACAACAATAACTAAAAAGGTAAAATAAATTCATGAACCAAACATAGTTTGCTGACTAGCACAATATATAAAAAAATGTTCATCAATTCAGACCGATGGGTCATCAGTAAGTCAAAATATCTCTTCATGAATAGCAGCAGTTTCCTTTTGCTTTTCAAGCAGAATTTTCATTTTCTTGGTCTTAAGATCTTTCGTGTTCTCACATAGTCTCTTCGTCGCCAAGCCTCTCTGTTCCTTCTCCTCACCATTCTTCTTCTGTTCCTCAAGAGCATTTGAGTATAGTGCTCTGGCAATTCTAGCTCTTGAAATCATTTTCTTTGTAACTGATACGTTGTTCAGGCCTCCTGCTGCCTGAACACCATCGTAGATTTGTCGCTGGACAATGAGTGACCCTGGCAACTGATTTTCGACGATAACTTCTTTGTTTATGGAGAAGCCCCTCTCAACAAATACATTACCATGGCTGATGATGAGCACTTTCTTCATAAAATTGACCAGCAATACCGAGGCTTCATTGTTGCTTAGAAGTGACCTCCAAAAATGATCAAGTCATTGATTGTTCCTCTTGTATTCCTTCATTAACTCCTGAACAACAGGCTTGGTAATTATAAGCTTGAATTCTCTTTCAATTTTATCACACTCATTCCCCGTGAGCCACTTTTTGCCCTGGAAAATATTAAGTGTCATTCCAAAGTGCTTGATACATGCAGCTTGAAATTTCACAAGGAGAGAAGGATCACAAAATGTAATGGCCTTGCAGAGCTTGTACTTGAGTGGGAATTTCTCAACGAGTTTCAGGCACAGTGTTTGGAGCATCAACCTGCAGTTGGCAATACAAAGTTTTCAGTTTTTTCTAGATCAATTTTGTCAACACTTTGGACTGATTCCAATACCTCCTTTTCATAAACATTGCCATTATTTCTGTCATAACCATTGTGAGATCTGTATACAAAAAGGTTGTGAGGGAAGAATTACTTTGGAATTCAGTGAGGAAAGGCTCCATTGGAAAGCTGCTTTAAGAATGCTTCCAACAAATTCAGAGCTGTAGCAACATGAGTAAAAAATGTCAGCTTAGGTCCCATGAGCCTATCATTCACACCTTCAGTAAGAATTTTATAACTGTATGACTTTATTGATTTGCCATATTTTCTGCAGCCTTCCACAAATTGCTTCAAATTTGGCAAAATTATAACAGCTCACTCAGCAACATGAGCATTACTTAGCCACCTCACTGCACAAACCTTTTGGGGCAACTGCCTGAATAGAGCTTATAATCACCTCTGCATGCTGGCACATCTTTGAATACATTGTAAATGGATATTAAAAATGTAACAAAATTCCATCCAGTAGCATTTGCCCCCCTTTTAAATGCATTGTTAATTACATGAAGACCATAAGAACCCATTGACAGCAGGGTAGGATCATCATCATCATGTCCAGCTAGTTGATAAATTTAAAATTTAGATTGGGTCCATCCATGGAGATCTGAAGTAGGTATTTCAGGTTAAGGCAGGAAAGCTGCTTTAAGAATGCTTCCAACAAATTCAGAGCTGTAGCGTGACTTAAAAATGCTGAGCTGAAGTAGCGCATACATACTTCATTATGTACTTTACTCCAGAAGTGGATAGCTATGTCCATCTGTTGTAACTGGGCCAATTTGTTGAGACTTTCGTCAAAATAGGCTACAAAACACCCACTCTCAATGACTTCATTCAAAAGCATGTCATCATGAAAGTAAGGGGCTAATCCAAACACAAAAGTATAGGCTATTTTGGCCCTAGCCAATTTCATACATTTTGCGATATTGCTACCTAGAAACAGTCTTGGAAAGATTTCCACGGCCCTACCAGTGGAAGAAATTGATACATGGCTCACAACACTATGCAAGCACCATAAGATTTCAGCAGTGGTGATCTCATCTTTTATGATATACTTCTTCATACCATGAGTTCCGAATACACTGGCAGCTAGAGCCTGAGGTTGTTGCTGGCCAATTCCAGGCTAAACTAGCAAAAATACAAGTGAACCGTAAAAATTCACTGAGGGTAATATTAACAGTGAATATTAACATCAAAGTTTTATAATTTATTTGAAACTATTGCACTGTTATTCTGCATCATAATTTAAAAAATTCAAAGTAGGTAACCATGTAAGTGCTACCTAACCAATGTAGGAATTTTCAAATTTTTAGTTTAATGATAGCATTTGTTCATTTTATCACTATTATAGTTTTTTATACAGGGTGTTTCATGACTTCTGGACAAACTTAACATTCCTGAAGTCATTTTAAATTGACAATGTAATCTAAACACGTGTCCAATTCACAATGGTTGTCCAGCTACGAGTGTTTGAAGTTTATAAATGATTGTACAACTATTTGGAGCTGGTGCGTTATGTATTGACGCTGAAGGAAGTCATTTTAAACAATTTTAGTAATTTTTGTTTTGTTTCATTGTTTGTTTTGAAGTTCTAATTTGCAGTTTGCAATAAAATATCAGCAAGAAAATATTCCAAATAATTGTACAATAATTTATAAACTGCAAACGTTCGTAGCTGACAATCGTTGCGAATCGGACACTTGTATAATACATTTTCTACTTAAAATGACCTCAGGAATGTACTCATTAAGTTTGTCCAGAAAGTCATGCGACATCCTGTATATTATAGAAAAAGTATAAAAGTGCATGTAAACATACACTGGAACCCCCATTTAACGTTTGCATCAGGGACAAGTTTTTTGTACCTTAAATCGAGTAATACATTAAATGGGGGTTATCTAAAATTGAAAGACTAAATGGCAGTTCATTAATGTCAAATATGTTTTATTAGTTAAAACACAAATATTAAGTGTATAGATTAATTACGATCAATTTTTTCATTTGTAAAATTTCACAGAACAAAGATGGTTGAGAATAATACCAACTGTAAGTCCTTTGGCGAAGGTGATATTCTTCTAGCTTATGTTTTTTTGTGAAATGAGTAGTCATTTCATGGCTGTGACCCTCATAGCAATGAATTTGCTATCTTAAATATTTTCCGAGACAACCTTGCTTAAAACTTTTAAGCAAATAAACACTTAATTGAAGCGCTCCTATATAGGAGGAATCAAACAAGCATGCAGATCCTTTCAGTTTTTAAGTTCGCATGCTATAATGAATACATGATATAATTGGGCTTGCATGGGTTATATAAGATAATACAGTAAAACCCCATTATAACGCGAGTTTCGTTCAGGAGACAGAATGTACACCCGCGTTATCGGCAACCCGCGGTATTTTGGGAAATAATTTTAAAAACGTGAAAGCATATCCATTATAACAAATTTAATTGCAAAATATTAATAAAAACTGATATCGTATTTTGATTTAAATGCATACCTTACTTTAATAGGTGTTTTTAAAATAGTCCGATATTATATTTTGGTGCGACATCTGATGGCGTTTCTTCATCACAAACGTCTTAATATTTTGCAAATGTAAAAGATGATCACAATCACTCTGTCTCTCCATCCAATTCATCATTTCACTGATGTTATCCAATACTTTGCTTATTTAAGGGCTCTCAACCTCACACATCTCTTCATTCTCGCTGTCATCTTCCGATAATTTTTCTGCTCTTCCGCGGTTCTGGACTTCAGCTACAGTTTCTTCATCATTCTTATATAGAGCGACGGGAGTTTAGCATCGCGGGAAAATTTGAACCAAGTTGTTTACGAAGAAAATAAATCGCGGTAAATTTGAACCCAGTTATTAAGAAGAAAATAAATCGCGGTAAAATCTGAACCAAGTTGTTTACGAAGAAAATAAATCGCGGTAAATTTGAACCCAGTTATTAAGAAGAAAATAAATCGCGGTAAAATCTGAACCAAGTTGTTTACGAAGAAAATAAATCGCGGTAAATTTGAACCCAGTTATTAAGAAGAAAATAAATCGCGGTAAAATCTGAACCAAGTTGTTTACGAAGAAAATAAATCGCGGTAAATTTGAACCCAGTTGTTAAGAAGAAAATAAATCGCGGTAAAATCTGAAACAAGTTGTTTACGAAGAAAATAAATACCGGTAAAATTTGAACCAAGGATGTTTACGAAGAAAATAAATGGAATCATTTTGGGGGACATGACTAGACTCGCGGTAAATCCGAATCCGCGGTATAGTGAGGCGCGTTATAACGGAGTTTTACTGTATTTACGAGTTTCGAATAATTATCCCTCAGTGAAGCAGTTTAGTCTCATTTGTTATATTTCGGCCATTTATGCGAAGTGGGCTCGCAAATTTGACTGCGTCTTGTGCGGTGTAGGGAAATGCTACAGTGACTGACGAGTAAGAACATACATCCAAAGTTTTAATAACATCGCCGCCTTGATGTAATAATAACATTGTCGTGAATAAGACTTCCCTTTTTTGGGAGATTGTCTTCCTTTCGGGTTAACAAGGTAAATATGGCTGTGGTAAACGCGGGTGGCCCAAATAGCTAACGCGTCACGTTAGTGAGCGAGCGTCTGCGAACTGAAACGTAAAAAAATCCGTGTTCACGTGATGACGTCATCGCAACTTTCGTGAGTGCGTAACAGATTAGGACATTTAAGGTGGATCGACAAAACAGCACGACTAAATATTAATTCTTTTGAGTTTATTTAATGTAGTAACAACGCCAGTATGTGTTAATATTACATCTCCAACAAATGAAATATTCTCGAGTCACGGTGTAAACGTACCTGAAGGGACCAGAATTTTGTCCCTTAATTGCGGGGAATTCACTAAATCGAGGAACACTAAATCGGGTGATACAATACATTATTTATATGGAGCTTTGGTCGGGGCCGCAAAAAAACCGCCTTAAATGCGGGTAAACCTTAAATGGGAGAACCTTAAATCAGGATTCCACTGTAATTAAGTCATGCTTGGAATTGGCCTGCTGTTGGTGCATGTTATCAATGCCAATAGGCACCGCCTCTAGGTCAACTACATCTTCAATTGGGGTTTCTCTTCCATGGGTTGAAGTTGCCTGCTAAAAAGCATAGCTATTAAATATAGCATACCAAAATCTGATGTGGCCAACACGACTTTCTCCATATTTGGGGTACAGATATTTAAATTATTATGAATAGCATTATAAGGCAAAATTATTATTTCGTATCGTAAAAGAATACAGTCGTCCTTATTGCCGTAAATTATATATTGAATACATTTACAGAATTCACAGCTAGTTGGTGGCGCTGAATACTGGAAATTTAAGAATAAGTTAAGTATCTCCGAAATGGATGGTTCTATGAAAATTTGTTTCAAACAAAACTTGGAAGAAATATTATTCTCTACAACTTTTCCCATTAAATCCTGACACGTAAGAACAGCCAACCTGCTCTTTTGAAATAATATTAACGATGTCTGACCCATAATACGAAGGCAGAGAGGTGCAAAGGTTCATCAAACCTTTCTTACAGGGATATCTCCTGCTTCCAGCTTAGGTCGGGTCCACTTAACAAATATGTTTGAGTAAGAATTAACGTAGGTTGTTTCTTTCAAGAATATGTTTACATAAACTCAAGCCTCAAGGGGAAACCAAAAAACTTCTCGAGGGAGGGAGAGAGAAAAAGGTGGTATTCAAAGGAAGCGATTATCGAGTACCTACAAGGTAAAAATCCTTCAATATTTGCTACTAGCTGTACTAACAGCCTTCGCCCAGGTTTGTTTCGAAGTTACAATAAAAATAAATCAATATGGAGTTTCGTGTTTTTTTAATTAGGTCATTTTAGGTTTGAGCTAGTGGCTATGAAAAATTCCAGATTATTTTTGCATTTTCCCTGACTTTTCCCGGTTTTCCATATCTGTAGCAACCCTGGTCAGGTTTACGGAGAGGATACCTCATCTTGTACTACTGTGTGTGACTGGTATCATAGATACAAAGAGGGAAGAGAAAGTTTAAGAGATGATGACCATGTTGGAAGACCTTTAACTGCTCGTACAACTGAAAAAATTTGATGTGGCCAACACATGACTTTCTCCATATTTGGGGTATAGATATTTAAATTATTATGAGTAGCATTATAAGGCAAAATTATTATTTCGTATCGTAAAAGAAGACACGTCGTTGCCGTATATTATGTATATTTTGAATGTTTACAGAATTCACCGCTACATGGTGTTGGCGCTGAATACTGGTATTAAGATAAAGCGAAATATATCCAAAATGGATGGTTCTACGAAAATTAGTTTCAAACAAAACTTGGAAGAAATATTATTCTCTACAACTTTGGTCCTTACGAAGATTACCAATAACGATGTTTTTAAGGAGATATTTAACGGAAACCGAAAAACCGGTTATTTATAAATAACTCCTAAACAATAACTCCTATAGAAAATTGTTTAAAATGAAAACTGTAGGAAATTACATTCTCTATAACATTTGTATAGAATTGTATATACAATAATGACGTTTTAACGAAGAAATATCGCAAAAACCGAATTGGGTTTCGAATAAACCTCGACTTCCAGTTATCCGTTATTGTCCAAAAACTAATCAGTTCTTTGTGCTCATGTTAAAGTGTTATATATGAAGTTTGGTAATGATATGGCATGTACTTTTTGAGTTAGAGCGCCCACAATAACATACACACACACGCACGCACACGGGCACGCGCACACACACACAGACATCATTCCGAAAATAGTCTAAACGTGTTCTAGGGACCTCAAAACATGTATTTCCGTTGAAATCTCGAAGTCGATTTTTTTCATGAATACAATACTTTCCCATTACTACGTATGGAGAAAGTAAAAATTGAAGCAGCCAGACAACTCATGCATCAGAACCGATGTATGACTGTTCATTAACTTGTAGAGGCTTTGAACATTTCACACAAAAGCTGCCATGGAATTTTAAGCGATGATTTGAACATGTGTTAGGTTACTCAGTATGTGGTGTCTCAGATGCTTACTGACAGTCAGCAACTGACAATGTGCAGTGATCTCATAACAGCATCTGATAATGAACTGTTGCTCCTGGAGTCCACCATCATGGAGGATGGGAGTTGGTGTTTTCTTTACGACCCACAAACAAAGCATGAATCATGGACTTGGAAATCACCACAGTCAAAAATGTTTTGGCAAGACAGGTCAAAAGGGAAAGTGATGTTAGAAGTTTTTTTTGACTATCACGGTATTGTGCACTATGAATTTATTCCTCAAGGTGCCAATGTGAACAAGGAAAGATATGTTCAGGTGTTCTGCTGGCTGTGAGAGGTGATTTGGCAAAAGCCTCCAAAATGGTGGGCAGCTAAAGGTTGGAAGTTGTTGCATGACAACACTCCCACACACCAATCGTTTTTCGTGCAACAAGAGCTCGCTAAACACAATACTGTTGTGTTATCAGATCTATCTTACTCTTCTGACCTCTCACCATGCAATTTCTTTCATTTCCTGAAAATGAAACGTTTATGAGGTCGTCGCTTCAACACCAAATAAGTGGTTATTGTTGCAACTAAAGATGTTCTGTGCAAAATCCAGCCAGAGCAATTCCAGAACTGCTTCCAGCAATTGTACCAACAGTGGCAAAAGTGTGTTATGGCTCATGTAGAGTACTTAGAGGGTGGCTGTGTCTAGGTTTAGTTACGTTTAATATGACAGTCTAAGAATTTTTTTACTGTACCATGTATTCTAGAAGTTAATAAGAATAATAAGATTTAAAAAAATTGATAAATTACATCAAAAGAAAAAGGCTTTCCAAAGATACAGATAAATTTTAGAATAAGAATACCTGTGGGACATGCTGATTTGATACCAAAACGCCAATAGGCAGCACCATTCCGCCCAATTGCCCACACTTGATTGCGTCCACCACAGCTTATACACACAAAAGGCTGCTCACCTCCCGCGACACATTCCCATAACACTCCCTGCGAGAAGGTCAAAGTGATTTGAAGCAAGATTGTTAATATTTTGCTTAATAATTATGGAATCCATGGAAACTTTATAATAACTACAAACGAAAACTATCTTTATATCTCCCGTAAATATATCTAATATAAAACATTTGTGAGAAAAGATTTGTGATGAGGATCATTAATCATCCAAATGTTAGGTACACTGGGATGATTTGACCACAAAAAGACACATATCAATTATAGAAATTTCTCCAAAGATATGAGAGGAGTTTACATAACCCAGAAACAACCAATTTTGAACTGAAGTTGAATGAGATACCTCTGGGCAAATTTTGGTTGCATGTGAAGAATGAATAACCAACCATTGCTGACAGTGTCATTGATGTGCTGTTGACATTTGCAACATCATATCTATGTGAGTTGAGTTTTTCAACATTGAGTCTTATTAAGAACAATTAGAGAACATGGACAAGGAATCTTGAGTAGCTCTTTTCAGCATAAAACCTAACATCAAATGCCTCTGTTCTTCAAAATAACTACCATATATCTTCGAGTATAAGTTGAGAAATTTCTTCCTTTTTTAGGCCGATCAAACCATACTTTCGATTTACAGACAGTCCTCGACATCCATACAATTTGCTCTTTCGTACATTATAAATTCTCGCCCCTAAACCGCCTTTCGTACTCCGAATTCGAACTTTCGTACATCAGCTGATGAACAAACATTTCTAGCTATCGCATAATGGTGATGTCTGCCAGCCAAGCCAACCCTTTTAATAAATTACCAAATTAAAGTATGCTATGTAATACTATACGTATTATATGTAATGCTTTTTAATATTGTACTGAAATTTGACAAGATTAATATCACTGTAAAGTCGGTTAATAATCAATAAATTATTATTATTATTATTCAGTCTCGGCAATGTTGCCATCTTTGTTTGTACGTATAGCAGTGTTTCTTTGTTTGTGCATTTTACACCTATTATTTTATAAACATGAGAAATGAAAAACTGAAAGTGCTAATACAAGTGAAAAAAAACGTAGGACTCATAAACTGAACACGATTGAGACAAAGATAGAAATAATTAGGCGTGCCGAAAGCGGCGAATCTTTAGGTTCAATCGGACGCTCATTGGACTTAAGCTGGTCGGGTGTGTGTTCAGTTGTGAAGGATAAGAACAAATATAATAACACAATACGTACTATGGCGTTCTGTATAAACACCACATTTTTTTAAAGAGCAAGGAACTGATCTACACACGCTTCGATGATGTTGGCGATATCCCGTTAGTAGACCTCAAAACAATTTGAGACATAATGATGGTGCAGTTGCTGGGCTTTCTCACGAATGACAAGTGAACTCAGTGAGATTTTCTTGCAAGTTTGGGTCTCAATTCACAGGTTTAAAGCCATCTCTGTCTTCTCTACATACAGATTCCTAGGTACAAAAGACACTTTTGTACTCATTGAAGTACCACTTGCAACACTAGCTCTAATCGCTTCTTCACATTCCTTATCGATTTTATTGTGGACTCGGTCACACCAAGTAATTTACCAACTGATGAAGCAGATTCATTATGCGCAAGCCTATCTAAAACTTTTCTTTCATTTCAATCATCATTCTCTTTGGGGCCATGATTAGGCAATATTACAAAAAACTATGAAAATAGCAAAATGCTTTAATGAAAAAAACTCGCACTTTCATACATTATACATTGACACCCCTGAACCGCCTTTCATGCGCCGATTTGGACTTCGTACATCAGCAAAATGACGAACGAACATTTCGAGTGGTCGTGGTGCTGGCTGTCAGCAACCAGTTTCTGCCATGTCGCCATCTTTGTCTGTACAGCAGTGTTTATTTGTGCAATTATTTAAATATTTTATTGCATTTTGCCCTATATCTCTATATTATAAAATCGACGATTGTGTCTAAAAGGCCCCTGCTGAAAAAACTAAACGTTTATACCATAATTAGAGATTTTATAATATTTTTTGGCTCTCTGGGAACGGAACGTCCCATATAATATGTAAATCTATGTTCGACATCCATACATTATATTTCCGTACACGTTTTCAGGAACGCATTATGTACGGATGTTGAGGACTGCCTATATATTCGATCGCAAACTAGCTGGACATTTTTCTGAGTCAATAATTAAACGAGTGGCGAAAAACAACATTTGACTAACCTTGAAGCGCATTAGAATGAAAAATTAATGCTAACTAGCAGAAAATGTGAAGACTAATGATAAAATAATACAGAATCGCCATACTTAAATTTATATTTTATCTTTAAAAAACTTACCCAAATGAGTGAATTGAAGAGAAGAATCAATTCAGTACTAAAGCGTAGGTTATTTTTATTTTGATCGTGAATTCAATTTGTTAAACACCATTCCATTTCTTCAATGATGACATTTAGTTTTTTTAACTTATGATCACGGACTGAACAGAGTTGAATATGTGTGATAAACGGCCCTTATTCCCATTTAATTCTTGCTGGTAATTCAAATTCAATTCTTTTTCAACTTTATCGCGAAAATATTTTTTTGCTTTACATAATTAGCGAAAATGTAATTATAAATCCAGTAAACTTTCAGCAAATAATATATCCCAAAAATTACAAGACGATAGAACTAAATCAACAAATAAAAATTGAAAAAAATTTACGAGTATTAGGATTGAACTCACACTCAAACGTTCCAGAAGCTGACTCTTAACCAACTTGGCCACCGCTTAAGCTAGACTTCATCCCTCATATTAGGAGATAAATTGGACCCTTGTATGTCTGCTAAATTTAACTGCAAATATCTCGCAAATGCTTGAGAGGTGCATCTTCTTGCTTTGGCATTTTTCATCACTAGGAGTGTGCTACATGCTTACCAAGTTTCAACCAAATCGGCGACGAACGTCGTGGAACATTGCCTTATCACTAAAACACATTTTTGACAGGTATGTGTCATCATCAGCAAGCGAGTCCAGTATCTGACAACAGAAGTTATATCGTTGCACTTTGTCGTTTACTTTTATGAGTTGCAGTACCTGTAGTTTATAAGGACAAAGGGCAATACGTTATCTAATGATTCTCCACAAAGTTGTATGAGGTATTCCAAGTTCATGACTGCTGTGATGTGTAGATTTTCTTGGACTACGTACAAATGCCTCTCAAACGCATTCAACTGTTGCTGCAGTGGGAGCAGGACGGCCTGGACTTTTCACTTTGCATATGCATCCAGTGTTCGTAAATTTCAGATACCATTCACGAATGGAGGGCTAACTTGCGGATCCTTTTGATATGTCCTACAAAACTCTCTTTGTACAGTAATCACAGATTTTGACGTGTGATATGCGAGTACGCAAAACACTTTCTTGGGTTGAGATGCCATTTTGAAAACTGAAATTTGAGTTTTTGAAAAAGTTGAGTTGAGAAATTTGAAAACTATTTCAGTTTCTCTTTAATTGAATGACTTGCTTTTTGTTGTATCTTTTTTAGTTATTTTGTTATAAATTTTTGAAATCGGAAAGATCAACATGAAACACCCTTTATATATATTAATTTTTTGTAAATTTCAAAATTATCTTGTTTTTGTTTTCTTTGCTTCGACTTATAGTCGAGACTTGGATTTCAGATGCTGTTTTAGGCTAAAAAGTACACTTCGACTTATACTCGAAGGTATACTGTATCTCTCTAACATTAAATAATTGTTTGATGTTTGAAATTTATGATATTATGAATGTGGTGGGCCGTTGCACTCAACATCCTCAACTCCCATACCAACACCCCTACAATTCTATTCCCAACCCACCCTAACCACTCTTTTTTTCCCAGCATCTATGATATTCTAATACAGGGGTGCTAAAGCAATTCTGACCATGTCCCACATTTTAAAATCAAATCACGTACAATACACAAGGAAGGCATGGTATTAAAAATTATATACTGCAGTGATTTTCCCCGCAACTCCGCACTTATACGAAGCACTTAATGAAAAGCCGCGACAAATAACGCCAGCCATCATATATCGCCGCCTTCGTATATTGCCATCATTTGTAATCGCCAAAGGGAATGGCTAAACCTCTCGTCTCGAAGGTTCTCCTCGCTAGGCTTGGACCCATACCAACTCGCCTTATATACCGCGAATATCACCCCTATTTCCCATTTCTCCCCTTTCCTAGGGTTAAGTAATCTACAAAATGAATTAACCAATACGAAATCAAGGAGACGCCTGTTCAAACTAACCGCCGCACCTCACCTCCTGCCGACGTCATGTGACTGAGCCATCACCAGCGGAGAACAGGGGAATCTCAGAGAGGGCCAATGTTGGAAAGAGCGGTCGACAGACGGTGTTCGGGAGAGAGAGCAGAAAAGACGAGGAGAAGAAGAAGAAGAAAGTTCACGATGAAAGAGTTTATTCGTGGACAGATGTGCTGAACTACATATTTTTGTGGACACCAGTTGTAATTATATACAGTACTACTGATGTGATTTAAGTTACGAGACAAGTTTGCATCTCAAGTCTGTTTGGTTTTGTTCTTTATAATTTTGTACTAAATATAGCAATTAGTTAGAAATTTGTGTGGTGATTTAATTGGGTTGCCGCAATACATATACCAAATACTTATAAAACATTTTTCTTGGAAACTATATTTAGTAGATACATGCTATTGTAGACTTTTTGTAGCAGACGTTGTCCTCTACCTGAATAAATTTTGGTACTTACGGAGTATCAGGCTCACACTACCTATAGAGCGTTCCATCTTTAAGTTTAAGTATTGGGTAAATGGTGCGCGGTGTTGCCACGTCTCACTACTCTAACACCAGCAAAAGTCTGGTAATTTAAAATTTCCTTTATGTAACTTATTAAGTAAATGCTATTATAATAATTTTTGCCTTAATACACAATTTTCTAAACCAAAACAAAAATACTGCGTAGTAAAATTTCTCTCATTACGTACTGCATGTTGCACACTTGGCTGCTATAGTGTCCCAAACACTCCGGCGGTCCCAAAACCCTCATAAAAGTGAAAAAAGGAGCTTAAAAGAATAAAATCCCTTTGAAGTGCCCTTGTTTTCTCTATGCGCTCAGATTTATTTTTTTTGTGCTAGCGTTCAATTGTCTAAACCAGTCTCAGGTAGTCCATCTTGTGATGAAAAGTTAGTACCTACCCTTGCGAAAATGTCAAAATAGTAGAAAAATTATTTTTAATGTTTTATAATTGGAAAAATCACTCATGATAAAAATGTGATAATTTCTAAACAAATAATTAATTAAAGAAAAAAAATGAAATTTTATAAATTTACAAATGGCATAAGTTTGTTAATATTGTAAAATATCCATTACCAACTTCACAGAACATCATATCATAACAAATAGATCAAGAAAAAGGCAAATTCAAATTATCTGAAAGAAAGGAATAATTCCCCGCCAGCTGAAAGATAAGAAAAATTAATTCTCAAGTTAAGGGGTTAAATGTTCTTCGACCTGTGGGATTAGTTTGATTTAAATGTGTTACGTGATTAAGGGGTTTATTATGTTAAATAACGTTTCCTTAACAACAGCAAGATATATTATGCCGTAAACTGCCTAAAAATTAAAAATATATTTTCCCAATCAAAAATTATTTCATTTGAAAGGCTATTGAAATCATAAATAAAAGTTTAAATAGTACATATTTTTAAAAATGCAGTTTACTTTGTAAATAATAAATTAGCAATGAAGTTGACATTTGCATTTTTATGCATAACTCGACAAATATTTCGTTTAGAGAAAAATGTATAGAATAAAAGTTGTAGGACGTTTTAAAATAGGTAATCATTTTATGTTCTAAGCTAATTCGCGGAAAAAACACCAAAATGACGTAAATTGGTATTTAACAAAATTATAGCATAGTTAATTGGATAAATGCGAGTTCGGAGGTACACTGTGTACACATCTTATTTTTGGATTAACTTCCTCGCATATACTAAGATTAGATGTAATGTGATCAGAGGAAAATAGTTAAGCATGTTTGTACGAGAATGATTGCTCACAAAATTCCTAAGTAAAAACAAGAACTGGACTATTTTATGCTGATCACTATACATAACGGAAATTAAGTTGCAATTGAGGAAATTTTTACCTGCCTGACATTACAAATTCATTTGCTCTTTTTTAATCTTGTAAATTGTCCTCTGAGACACGCCACATAGCTTGCTCGTCCTACTAACAGCAGATGACAGGCTTTCATTAGACTCACTGAGGCAACTACTAAGAACATTCAATGTTGTTTGTTTTTCCGAACTCATCTTGCTTTCTTTTCCTCGTTGAGACGTCCATTTTCTCACAAAAACCAAAATATCAATATGAAAATACGTTCGGGGACAATCAACGTGTGATGTACATACACAATATTTTTAAAAAGGGGACACTATAAACATAAAACCTGCAAACACAACGTATCTCTACATTTGAAGCGTATTACACACTTCAGTTTGAAAACGTTTTGAAGAATTGTTAAAACAACTAATTTGCAATAAACAATAAAACTGTCAACATTTGTAAGTACTTTCCCGCAAACTTATGAGCAGACAAAACGACGAAAGCACAAGATAGTCCAACTGCTGAGTCGTAACTGACAGAAGAGCGGGCGAGGGTGACCAGACCGCAATAAAACTTTCGTATTGTTCACCGTCCCCTTGGCGACCCAATCCCACATCTGGGTGCACCAAAAATAACTTTAAACATTTACCAACAACTTTTTCGCTTAGACCATGAAAGTATCTTTATAAATAAAAACGTTTCTCACAGATAAACTTTTTCAAGTCAGGCTGGAACACGCAAAAGGAACTTTTATAATTAAATGCAGAAAACAAATATTTAAAATCAATTTATTAAACTTTCAGTAGCACCATTACGATCCTTAAAAATTCCTGAACCTAATGCAAAAAACTGCATTACATTATTTTAAAACAGAACGTATCAGAGCATGTTCGCGGTTCGGTTCTAAATTTTTGGAAGTGGTTCGGTTCAGACGGGAATTTTGACAAGTGGTTCGGTTCAACTAAATTAATCATTTGAAATACTATTCAGAAATAATTGATCCAATATAAACATTACAAATTCAGTATCAATCTGTAAGTAAATCAATCAGCAGTCATTATTATTTTAAATGAAAGAAGAATTTATTTAAGGAAAAATTTATATTTTAAATATATTACAATCCCATCATCATCTTCATTTATTTATATTTAAAAAATGGTATTTTTGATCCTAACATGATTTTTATGTTCATTGTTGTTTACATATCAATTAAAAATTCTCTGAATGGATTCACTTCAAATTCGTTTACCAACATACACAATCATTCATAATCAGAAAGAAAATGCACCTCTAGATTAAACTGGTTTTCAGACTATCCCTGGATGGACGGACAAACCGAAAACATAAAAGTGTTTTAAAGAAATCATTAAAAATCAAAGAAAATTAGTTCCTCAGGCATTTTATTTCTTTTCCTTACCTGTAATACACATCATTTAGAGGAAAAAGATTTATAACAAGGGCCTTACCGCCCATCTCCCAATATTTAACCTCTTTAGTTCTACCACCCGCACTTGCCTTTATTTTCCTTATTCCCACACACATATCCATTGCCGCATTGATAATTTCCTCCCTCCTCTCTCTGGGGTTCACCCTCTCTCCCTCTTCCACAAGACCTTTCTTTTTAGTCCTTCCCGTCTTTCCCCAAACCCTCCTGAGATGGTGTCCCCCCTCCAGCCTTTCCTTTCCCCTTCCCATTTATCCCTTTACAACCTACCCCCCCGCAGTAACCCTCTGAGATAGGTTCCTCCTTTCTCTCCCCTCCATTCCTTTCCATCTAACAAACTACCATCCCTCCCCCGTCTCTACCCATTTCTCTGTATATACTTTATATTCTCACCATATCTACACCTGACGATAGCATTGTAACGTCGAAACCCGGGTCATAAGAGAAATAAAAACAATGGAAGTTACAAGGCGTTATTCCTTTGGTTCATTTATAACAAAAAAAATGTTCACTATATTTATCAAGGGCCTAGGAAAATTCTTTTCCATAAGCCCTTATTAAGATTCCCTTGATTGAATGACAGATTTAATTATTGAAGTAGACAGTTTCTTGCTTTCCAATGGCGATGATGCACGGCATCTCAATTTTTCCCACTTTCAATAATAAATTTATGTAAATCAAATATTTTAATTAGTTAATTGGTCAAATAATATTGAAAAAATATTACTCCGAGTGAATTTATAATATGTGAAACTCTAATAAATTCGATTATTAATTCTTATTATTATATAATAAATTCAAAAAGACACTTTTAGCTCGATTCCAAACATAATACATATTGCTAATTTTTTTCTTTTGCCACCTTATAAAAGTAATCAAAAAATCAATATGATAGTAAAATTACGTTACAAGAATAATTTAAAATTAATCGACAGTTCGGGGCAGATTATTCAATATAGGAAGTGTGGAGGACACTTATGGTTTAAAACAAACGATTATAAAATATAGAGTGACCCTCTTTCAATAACACTAACATGTTACCGTACTTGACTGAATATAGCCCCCCTGTTTTTGGCCAAAAGTGAAGTGCAAAAGTTGAGGGGGGGGCTATTTTCGGGCACTAAAAATTAGGTGGGTACAAACAAGTGTAACAAGTGTGCAAATCTTCAATAACGATGAATTTCATTCGAGTCAGTAAGTGTTTCTATCCATTGTAAGACTCAACTACTCGGGTTGCGAATATTTATTTGCAAGGCTGATTGACGTCACCATATAGGAAAGATTTTTCAATTACCTGATCGCTCTCATTATCGTCAAATTGCAAGTTTTACCATATTTGCTCGTGTAAGCCGCGCCCCCGTGTATCCCGCTCACCCCGGTTTTTGGGCCAGCTCTAGGGAAAAAAATTTATTTGTGCCGAAAAAGGGTTTTTTAAATCACAAATTCCTATTTCTCAAAAATGCTATGCTCAAGTTAAGCATCTTCACACTCCTACGTGACAAACTTATTGGGTGATTTCTTTATATCGGTACTAGCAGAATCTCCTCTGTAGTCCTCTTTTGTTAAACACTTAACTGTTTTTGTCGTCATATTGGTCATGTTCGGCAGCGATCATTCTGCTGTACGTAATTTTCCAGCCACATGGTCACTGATCCCTACCGTAGCGGTCGTCGTTTTTTTGGCGAACTAAAATTATGATCAGTGATCATTCAATGATCACCACGGTGGCTATGACTTTCATAGACGTATCATAGAATAAAGGAATCATACCGTATCTGAACATGGTAGGCGTCGTCTGCCGTGAGAACAAAACCCCCACCAACCCAAACTCGTCGCGCATGCGCCGTGGCCTTCGTGACGATTGCAGCAGAAGACTTCGTCGAGTTTGGGGAGCACCCGTTAATAAACCTAAAACTCATTTAAAATTTTTATACAATGAATGAAAATGACTAAATACACGGTAATTTACAAATAGAATGATAGATGCGGCATGGGTGCTAGCTTAACGTATATTTGTTTACCGACACGACATTTTGGGGAAAAAGGTGAGCGGCAAATAAAAGAATTCGTGTAAGACACGCACCCCCTTTTTTTCACAGGTGTTTTGGGAAAAAAGGTGCGCTTACACGAGCAAATACGGTAATACTAATAAAATTAACCTTACCCGAGAATGGACTAATTGCCTGGCTAAGCTCGAATTGTTAATTACACAAACGAAAGATAGATTAGCACTGTGCATCGAAATATGAGCAAAGTGCGAATTTATGTTGCTGCATAAATTGGTATGTTATTTCGACTTGCTAATATTGCTGCATTAATTAGTATGTTATTTCGACATTTTAAAGTTTATTTTTACTCCCTAAAAATGTATTTTTGTTCATTTCCTTGTCAAATCTCTCTTTCGTTAGTATACCCTCTGAATTCTGAGGTACAAATCTGAAAACCTTAAAATTCCAATTAGCATGGCGTTTTATCACTCGCTAATTGGTACTTTTTTATTAAATGAGTTTGATATTTCTTCAAATTATACAGCATGTTTCATGACATTAAAGTCCTAAAAATGATCATGTCCTTTCAGGGTATTAAAATATTTTCTAGATTTGTGTGAGAAAAGATGGGTAGGGGGGCTATATTCGGAGGGGGGCTATATTCGGTCAAATACGGTAATTAATTTTATTTGTCTCAAATAAAGTTTACTAAAATATTACTAAAAATACACACTTTAGATAATTCAAGTGAATTCTGCGGGAAATGAATGCCTCCGATCGAAGGGATCCGCCGAAGTCCTCGCCTGTTTTTGTTGGAATATAAACCACTAAGTAATGGAAATACCAATCATAGAAGAACACCAGAGTAGAGATGGAAAAGGAATGATGTCGTTGAAAGCTCAAGCCGTTGAGAGCAACAATTTGAATTTGTCTGAAGAAAAAGATATGAGAGTTAATGTTGTTCTAAGAAAGACACAGCGGGGTATATTTTCTCAGGTCTGCTAATTACAATGCTGAAGGGGGTGATGCTGATGGTAAGGGCTTGGATTTTTCTCTCGGCACAAAAGCAGATTACGGCTCCTTTCTAGGTCTTCGTAAAACGACCATTTTGTCGTCTGTGGATAAGAATAGTAGCAGAGAGGAAAGAGATAGGCACTCTTTCCTTTGAAGCAAACCCGCTGGTTTTTCCAATGGAAATTCCTGGTCTTTTCGTTGGTCCGTACTTTGTGGATTGAGATCGAACCGAAACCAAACCACTTTTGGAAAAAAATACGGTTCGGTTTTCAGTTCACTGAAAAATTAATCAGTGGTTTCGGTTCGGTTCGCGGTTCAGCAAAATGACTGCGGTTCGGTTTGGTTTGCAGCTCTGGAACGTATATATCATCGACTGAAACAAACGTGACTATAAAATGTTCATTTCAGGTCAAATATTGTTTATCGCATTTTGTATAGAATATAATTTTTAGTATTCATTTAAAAGTATATCATCAGATTCTGCATTAAAAATAGCAAAATTAGAAATTTTGAATTTTTATTTTAATGTAACTTAAAATTATTGGTGAGATTTGGCAATCCTGGTGTCGTAGAGGGGGCGATTGGACTTTTTAAGTCTGCAGGAGAGGGGAGAAACGATGCCCTTTGTAACCGTACTGAAACTTTAAGATGGAATGCTCTATAGGTCAATGTTTACCCACTAGATGGCACTTCTTATGGGCACCATTCTTCCTCCCAAGAACTTTCTATTTTGGCCATTGCGTGGCACTTTGTGGATTACACACAGATGCGATGTTTCTTCCATTCTCATTCCTGGCAGAAAATTGGTGGCTAAAGTGCAATATATCCTCCCTTACTGTTGCACCGCAAATGAAGCCTATTTAGCTTGCAAACCAGGACTGAGGGAAAGGTTCCATTTCAGGCACCTGTGATAACTTTTACGCAAAATGTTAAATATTTTTAGGATGCAATCCTCCCATACTTTTGTGCCCCTTCATATGTTAAAAGTTGCAAAATATAAGCTGGTATCAGCATTCAGGAGCTTTCTTTTTGACGACATGTAAGTCCTGAGGGGATAAAATTCAACCCTCAACTCTTGATCCTTCCTATTCAGAATCATTGGGGTATTTGCTCAGGTTTGACGTAGTTCAAATGCTTAAGCTTTGCGTTTTATGCATCATTTATTATTGATGGAGTTTCACAGAGTTTTTCAGGAATGTAACCCCCGAGAAAGGTGAGGTCTGGCACATTTGGGAAATTAGCTCCTGCAATTTCTCTAATGTACATAATGCTAAAAATTCCAAAATTTGCAATTTAAATATTTTGAATACTGAAAAAGTAAATTTAGTATAAAGTAATCAAGTTTTGATCAATAATAATGATATAGCTCGGTAGCTCAGAGATGCCCAACATCACATAGATTGTTTTTACCATGAAAATTGATCAATGTTACAGAAATGAAAAAATAATATATTGTTTTTTATCATAAAGTGAATTTTTTTTAAACATTCTTTAACTAAAATGTTAGTGTTGAAATAAATAATAACCAACGATAATACGCTAATATGCATATATGATGAATTTGAAGAAAAAAACCTCCATACAAAGAACCTCCTTACAACAAAGTGCCAAAAATTGGGTCCCTTCAATTTTGTTATAAAGAGGTTTTACTGTATAACCTCAATTTGATGAAAGTAACTGAGATATGATGATGAGACAAAGCTACAAAATAAACAGTGAAGGTATTAGCTTCAGTGAGCACAAAATATCAGGTCAAAAAATTCAAGTCAAATCTTACAGTAGGACATGATTTAGTGATGCCATGGCGGAAAAGGACCTCGCCAGTATTTGCAGCTATTGCCCATACTGAAACAACACCCTCGCCATCACCATCCCTAGACTCCTCCTCAGCCTGAAAAAATATTAAATTCTTATAAGGTAAGGAAAATACAATAGATAGTACGTGGGTTCACAGACATTTCATCTTAAATTGATATTTTGTACAGAGACATTTCACTGAATGGATATTTCATCCAAGGAAAATTCATGCAACAGATATTTCGCCCAAAGACAATTTGTCCAATGGATATTTTATCTAAAAGTATTGTCAGCCAAAGACATTTTGTCTAACTACATTTTTTCTAATTGTATTTTTGGCAAATTATTGTTCTTACCCCTAGATAAAAGTACAGGCGACTCCCAAGATTCGACATGGATGCGTTCCTGAAAACGTGGTTGAATCTCGAACAGTCGAATCAGCACAAATTCAAAAAATAAAAGCATAAATAACGATGTCTAGACTGAAACTAAACCTCTCGTGGTCGGGTGGGCAGAAAATTACTTCGCGTAAACTACTTTCTAATTCAACCAATTGATCGGTTGGGTTGATTCGACTGGTCGAATTCTCGAGTTGGTCGAATCTCGAACAGTTGAATTTTGGGAGTTGCCTGTAATGGAGATTAAACAGAGCAAAACCTCATAAATCCGGCAAAAATCCAGAATTATCAAAATCTGGCATTTTTTTTAGTTTATCATTAAAAATATCCCAATAGTCCATAAATTACTCCTTAAGTGTGACACTTCAACAACTGTCATTGTTTTGCCAACCTTATGAACTTTAGGCTACAACCCCCATGGCTATTGTTTCAAGCTATATACAATCAAACATTTACATCTATAGCAATTACGTGTTTATTGAAAATGTAATTGATATTTTTGTTCTGATTTACTTTGAGATGCCTCCAAAATAAAGAAAACACCTCCACCTGTTATGAAACGTAAATATAAAACTCTCATGGGTGAAAAAAGTCAAATTACTAGGAAAGCTTGAAAAAGGCACTTCAGTGAAGAATATGGCATAGGTAGTTCTACTGTATTCAATTTAAAGAAGTAAAATTTAAGAATTATTGACATTTTATGTGGACAGTGACACCTAAAGCTGTTAAACATTGCATATGTCAATAAAGTATTTTTTTGTGATTTCAATTACAAGGAAGTGAAGGTATACCTGTTTCAGGCCTAGTACTAATACACCCAACGAAAAAGTTTCGTGACTTAAACATTACTTAAGTTTGTGATTGCTCTCAAGGTTAGTTATAGCAAGTCACAGTTTGTCATAGTATACAAAATTTAGCAGTGCATAGCAAAAACCTTGAGAGAAATTATTGAAGAGTTTTCCAAATTCATTATGAATAAAAATATTACTGCTGAGCAAATCCATAATGCCAATGAAAAATGGGTATTTTGGTGATGTCTTAGCACAGTTGCAATTGATGACGAGGACATGGCATTAGGAGGGAAGGAGTCAAAGGAGACGTTGACCATACTTGCATGACTAAGTGCAGCAAGCACGAACAAATTCAAATTATTTGTAAAAGTGTAAAACGTGCTTTTGAAGGGTGTAAGGAGTTTTCTCATCTATTATCATGCAAATAAATATGCATGAATAACCTCACAAATAACATTAAGAATGGTTTATGAATCATTTTGCAGTAGATAGTTAATTGTTGCCTGCAACAGATGTCAAGGTTTTAATGCATTTAAGAAGAAGTTCAATATTAAGGATTTGGTTTGTAATATAGCTCATGAGTGGACTGATGTAAAAACTGCAACATTGAAAAATGCTTGTGGCCTGTAAGTACATTTGAGAAAGATCTCAGGTAATTCATGTTAGTAAACAAAACAGACTGGTTTTTGAACTTATGGAGTTTGCTAAGGGAATAAATGATAACACAGTCACAAAAAGATTGAAAGAAGATGCCAGTGAAGAATGGATAAAAACTGATTATGATAAACCTGGAAATTGATGGATTAAAGTGAGAAAAGTCCCCCCTCTCAAACCATTTGATAGACATAAGTTTTCTTTGATGCATCTCTTGGAGGAAATCCGTCGTTGGTGGTTGGGTGATACCAGCTTTTCTATCCAGCTCTATACTATGAAAACATCTGACTTCTGAGATGGGAGAATTACTCTGCTCAGATAATTCAGTGATAGAATATCCATCTGGCAAGTGGCAGACCCAGGTTCGATTCCCGTTCGTTGCAAAATTTTTCTCCTTTTCCAAAATTATTCCCATGATGATCCTGTTGTACATCAGCTAACTGATATAATTGAAATGGTTTTGAAACCTGAGCATAAGACAGGTTAAGAAAGTGAAAGCGGTCATGAGATAGCACAAGACAAACAGACTACAGTATATAAATATATTTGGTCCAAGATATATTTATAATTCCAGCTTTGGAACAGTGATATATATATTTCAGAGAGATTATGAGTTTGTAACAAATGTTCAACATGCATGAAGTAAAATAATTTGCTCAATTTGTTTAACAAATTTTCACAGAAAGCTATCACCACTGAAAATAATGAGCCTTTCGTTTCAACAAACCTCTCAAGCTTCATTAACAACAACAACGGCCTATTAAGTTTGGAAGTAGAAAGAAGAAATTGATGGAAAGGATGATCCGAAGATCCTTATACGACAGGCATAAGCTGAAATGATGGGAAATGTGGAAACAGATGAAAAACATCTGCTATGACAAAGAAACAAAGTGGAACACCCGGGTACGATTCCTGGTCATAGCAGATTTCTTCACCTGTTTCCACATTTCCCTAGAAAGGAGAAGTAAAATGCAGTAAGGGTGTATTAAATTTCATTAATTGACATTCGTTATTTATGTTTTAAAGATCCCTCTTTTATAATTCTTTGTTTGACCTATATTGGTAGTTTGAGCTAATCAGAAAAAAATAAACAGGGCTATTTGGCCCTGCTCCATTATCAAGTTTGATCTGTTTGCAATGGAGAGGATATTTTGATTTAGAAATATTATAAGTAAAATCCTGTTTTTCCGAAGTTGGTGGGGACCGAGTTCATTCCGTAGAAAAGGATTTTCTGTAAAACTGGTATTTTGGGTAGTGCATACGTTTATTCATATAGTATTAGCCTAGGAAATATAAATAACCATCGATGATAAGTAGTTTTTAATTAAAAAAGGTAGATTTTTGCAAAACACAGTGAAACACAGCTTCAGTGAATACTTATTCAAGTGATTTCATGAGTTTGATAGGTACAACTATCGCATCGGCGTAGGTAGCGACAAAACTTTAAACTAGAGGGACTCAAATTCAGCTATCCCATTTCAATCTGTAAAACCAGGATTTCCGTTAAAGCTGTATTCCATAAAAATAGGATTTTACTGTAATTTCTTATACAGGTATCTCCCAACTTACGCGATAGATGCATTCCCATAAGTGGTTGCATAACTTGAAATTAACATTTATGTCTGAAATTAACTAGTTTCTAATATTGATTTATTGTGAAATAAAACATCAGAAAGAGAAAATGTGACATCCCTTCAAATAAAACTAGAAGTGAATGAATGAAAGTGATGCTGAATCTAAGATTTTCAGTAAACTAAAGTCTAAAAATGTAGTTTTATATGCCTGGGGAAATTTGGTTCAAATCCAATCGGAATTCTAGATGATACATGGTATTTAAGAATTCAATCACAGCAGTTTTGAATAAAACGTGTGGAGAGAAACAAAAACCACGTATGAATTATTCTTGGGAACATTCCACAATCGTACCAAATTTCATTCAAATCAATAATAGGACTTGGGAAAATACTTGTAGTTTACCATTTTGAATCAAGCTGACAGACAGACACTAAAACCCTGTGTTGACCTTTCCCTTAGTGCCCCCTACAATCATGCCAAATTTGGTCGGAATCAATTGGGAAATGTGGGCATGATAAAGGAAGAGACAGACAATTGGCAGCCATTTTGAATCAAGTGGACACAGAGACACTAAAATGCCGCGCTGACCTTCCCCTTAGTGCCCCCTACTATTAGTGTCAAATTTGGTTGGAATCGGTTGATTGTGGGCATGCATGAAGTAGCAGACAGAAAATGGGCTGCCATTTTGAAATGAATGGACAGACGTGAAAACCACACATTAACCTTTCCCTTGGTATCCCCTGCAATCATGCCATATTTGGTCAGAAATGGTTGAGAAATGTGGGCATCATAAAGGAACAGACAGACAGACAGACTAAAATATAGTGGTGAAGATGGGTGAGATCTATTTGAACAAATTACTGATCTATGACATTATTTCAATGGGCAAATTGGTTTCGACTTTTGTCATTTCATTAATCGTCGTGGTTTCCAGGAACCAATTAACAATGGTTAATGAGGTCCTACTGTACAATAAATTCTCCTTGACCTTACCGGTTTTTTGTTTTAGAATAATAATTTTATTATTTTTACTAAATATCAAAAAATTCATTTCAAATTGTGTTAATGAGAAATTTGCATCAAAATCACCTAAGTCGGGGGATTACGTTACAATGATTTGTTTGATTTATCATTAGTCTTAACATGTGGAACAAAAAGACCTTGAACACCAATGATACCTTCCGGGCATGCATGAAATAAGCTACAGTACCATAAGTAATTGATGTGTATGCGTACATGCAATGAGACGCTGACCAGTGGGATGTGAGGAAGGGGCCTCCATGGACCTTTTGTGGATAATTTGGCGACTCGCATCCAGCGCCTTCGACGTACATAATCTGTGAAACATTTAGAGGCATGATAGGAGGCTGGGAAGTCAATGGCATACTGCCATCCTTCTGAGTCCACACCACCAGACACACCAAAATCAACAGACCAGTCTGTTGCCTGCCAAAACAGAAGAAAGTGATATATACATGAATGAATTTCAAGCAAATATAACTAGAACAATTTAAGAAAATTTCAATCTTAAATTACATGATGTTATGAATAAATCACTTATTAAATGAGGAAAACTTTAAAATGGTTCAATTTTGAACAGAGAACCTTATAAAGAAAACTACGTGAATTATAGCATCCATAGTATTGCTTAGAGGTACCCATTTTCATTTACTAATTATGACTATGTATATCTGTTGAAACTTATATATAGCTAATATCCAAAGTTTTACTATATATTTATCTGGTCATAAACACTGTATATAATTTTAAGAATAGTATTAGATGCTTTAAAATTAGTGGCGATGGTTCAATTCATCTTAAGGATTTCTTCAGCTAAGTTTTAATATAATAATATTATAATAAACTAGTGTAATGCCCATTGAAATATCATCGGAAGAATTATAGATAGATAGATTATTAATATTTTCATTTAAAATAATTAATATCACACTTTTACATATGAAATATTTTGCCATATACAACATTTCTAGCGAATATTCTGTTGTTGATGGGCTATCTTTAGTTAAACTTAAAATAGCTGCCTCTCTTTCCCCCCTCTCTCTCTCACACACCCTCTCTCCCCCTCCCTCCCTCTCACAACCTTTCTCATCCTCCCTCCTCTCTCCCCCTCTACTTCCCTCTCCCCCCCTCCCTCTCGCTCTCCCCTCTACCTCTCTCTCCCTCCCCTCTCTCCCGTATTAAAAGCATTCAAAGCACGTTTACATCCATAAGGAATGAAATAACAATATGATATCGAGGTATAACAATGGAATTGGTAGCCAAGGCAACATTCCGTTAAAATAGCAATATTTTCACAAAATATATGAATTAAACGTATAACATGAGCGATTTCGAATTGAATGCGGAAAAAGATGAACAGAAAGAGAAACTTTGTAATTTTTTCTTCAAAATGGTTCAGATCCAAAGATCGTACATTAATTCCTTCTAATTTTAATTTCCAAAACAATAAAAGCCTGCACATCAAAAAATTGATTTTTACGTTACCTTATGGAAAATGGAAATGTCTTCCTTGGAGTCGAACCCAGGACATTTTTGGAGATTTATTTTCGTCATTACCTTAAAATATGTTAATCGAGCATCCTTGCCAAATTTCAATCTTCTACCTAATCAGGAAGGTTGGTAAAACATTCTGTATCGGCCATCGTGAAAGTGTGACCAACCAATCAACAGACCTGGGCTATTCAAGTATAAAATTGTTAAGAAAAGCTAATTGTAATTTTAAAAATATCTACTATATAGGTATTTTAAAGAGTTTGTATGTTGTGCTATAGTAGCTTCACTAAATCCATTGAAATTCAATGGAAAATTCTGCTACTTTATAAATAATTCCTAAACAATAACTGCTTTGTAAAATTGTTTCAAATGAAAGTTGTAGGAAATTACATTCTCTATAACCTTTGCATAGAATTGTATATACAATAATGATGTTACAAAGGAGAAATATCGCAAAAACCGAATCGGGTTTCGAAAAAACCTCGACTTCCGGTTAACCGTTAATGTCCAAAAACTAATTAGTTCTTTGTGCCCATACCAAAGTGTTACATATGAAATTTGGTAACGATATGGCAAGTACTTTTTGAGTTAAAGCAACAATATATAAATCTCTCTTCTCCCTCCCCCCTCCATCCCCCTCTCTCTCCTTCCCTCCCTCCCCCCCCTCTCTCTCGCACGCACCCAACACGCACGCACGCATAGGAGAGGATATAAATTGCAGTTTCTTATTTTTGAAGACAGAATTCAAATCCGAGTAGAATTAGTGTAAATTTATAGTTTTATCGCAAAAAAGTGGTAATTTTTCTGGGTCTATCAATAGGCTTCCTAGCAACAGGCTCAATGCTTTCATATGGGTAAGCTTTTAATGGGAATCAGAGGCTTATATTTTAATGCCTTTGCTGTTAAACTATGCCTAATGAAGGAATTCCGATATTGAAATAATCCCTATTTTTGGGGCTCTTTTGCCCCAGTATTGCTCCACACGAGAACAAGAATTATGAGGCAGCTCCATATGATGTAGAGAATTGAAATTTGGCCTGGTTATATAAATTTTATTAAAACCGAAGGTCAAATAAAACACTGCGAAAACTCCAAATTTTAAGGGCCGGTTTAACCAATATATGACCCTTACCAGTGTGATAATGGTACGGCAATTCTTAATGAGATACAAACATGAAATTTGGCAGAATTATGGGTTTTTAGTTACAACAGAAAGAGGAAATCCAATATCGTTAAAATTTGAAATCTTAGTGACTCTTTTGATAAAAAAATTGTCCTCTGCGACTAATAAAATTATAATGCACTTCTAAATGAGCTACAAAGTTGAAATTTGATACAGTTATATGATTTTGTACAAAATACTTTAGGAATAATTTTAAATTGTAAATATGCTAAAGTTTAAAAAAGCTTGCAGAATGCAAGCACACATTAACTAGAGAGAGTGTGTGTGTGTGTGTGTCTGTGTGTGTATATCTATAATATATAGATGCTTCTTACACATGATATCTATAATATATAGATGCTTCTTACACATGATATATTATATATATATATATATAATGAGGATACAAAATTATGAGGCACTTCCAGATGTGCCAGAAACTTGAAATTTGGTAGGATTATAGGTTTTTAGTCACAACCAAAGGAAAAAATCCGAAACTGTTGAAATTCCTATTTTGAGGGACCATTTTGGCCCCTTTTTGCCCCATTTTTTGCCCATAAGAAAGCATGTAAATTGGTGCAGAGGTTTTTATATTTGCATTTTAAAATTACTTCCCCTCAAGATACGAACTCGAGACTTAAACTGTCAGATAGAATATGAATTGTAGTTTCTTATTTTTGAAGACAGAATTCAAATCCGAGTAGAATTAGCGTAAATTTATAGTTTTTATCGCAAAAAAGTGGTAATTTTTCTGGGTCTAACAATAGGCTTCCTTGGTAACAAGCTCTATCCTTTCATATGGGTAAGCTTTTAATGGGAATCAGAGGCTTATATTTTAATGCCTTTACTGCTAAACTATGCTTAATGAAGGAAATCCTGTATTGCAATAATCCTCATTTTTTGAGCTCTTTTGCCCCAGTATTGCTCCATACGAGAACAAAAATGAAGAGGCAGCTCCATATGAACTATAGACTTGAAATATGTCACCATTATAGAAAGTTCATTCTAACCGAAGATAAAATAAAAAAATAGCAGAAATTCAAATTTTTAGGTGCGGTTTTGCCCCATTTCTACCCAATACGAATGTGAACATTATGAGGCACTTCGTAATGAGATACAAACTTGAAATTTGTCAGAATTATGGGTTTTTAGTTACCACAGAAGCAATAAATCCGATATTGTAAAAATTCGTAACATTATGGCTGTTTTGCCCCATTATTGCCCCATACGAGGAATAAAATTATAAGGCACTTCTAAATGATCTACAAACTTGAAATTTGACACGCTTACATGATTTTTTTAAAAGTAGACAGGGAATAATTCGAAATTGTAAAAATCCTACAATTTAAAAATGCTTCTTCATTATATATTGATGGACCTTACTTAGAATACAGAGGGCATACAAATTTCCAGTGCAAACTACAATAGTTTGAGCTGAAATTTAATACATAATTGAATCAAAGAAAATAATCACAGGAAAAATTGCAACAATATGTATTTTCTTAGCCGTTAAAAATTATAAACTATTTACTAACTTTTCACGGTTTAGGTATTTCTAAATGAGCTATGAAGCTGCAATTTTTTCCATTGGTAGAATTTGTCATATAATGAAAATGGGATTATAGAAATTTGTAAATTTTTATTCGTTCGACCGTAATAATCTCTTAAATGTTAAATAAACTGAATAAAGTTTATGTACATTCTGAAGGGCAAAGAAAGCTGAAAATTTTAAGAAAGCTAGGGAATAATGTTCCGGTGACAATTAACATTGAAACTTTTGTTAAAGTTTTGTATTGTGGCCGTTAAAAATTTGAGGTATTCGTAACAAATGTTAAAAACCTATGAATATTTTATAATTATTAATTAAGGGTTGTTTTTACCCCAAAAATTTTCAATAAGGAAAACACGTAAAGCGGTGAAGAGGTTCAAACTTTTGCGTCAAAAAATTATTTTTCCGATACTAATGCTTGCACAATGCAAGCACACATTAACTAGTGTATATATATATATATATATATATATATATATATATATATATATATATATATATATATATATATATATATATATATATATATATATATATATATATATATATATATATATATATATATATATATATATATATATATATATATATATATATATATATATATATATATATATATATATATATATATATATATATATATATATATATATATATATATATATATATATATATATATATATATATATATATATATATATATATATATATATATATATATATATATATATATATATATATATATATATATATATATATATATATATATATATATATATATATATATATATATATATTGCTCCATTTTTTGCCCATAAGAATACATGTAAATTGGTGTAGAGGTTTTTATATTTGCATTTTAAAATTACTTCCCGTCAAGATATGAACTCAAGACTTAAACTGTCGGATAGGATATAAATTGTAGTTTCTTATTTTTGAAGTCAGAATGCAAATTCGAGTAGAATTAACGTAAATTTATAGTTTTTATCTCAAAAAAGTAGTAATTTTTCTGGGTCTTACAATAGGTTTCCTTGGTAACAAGCTCTATCCTTTCATATGGGTAAGCTTTTAATGGGAATCAGAGGCTTATATTTTAATGCTGTTAATGTTAACCTACACCTAATGAATAAAATCCAATATTGATATAATCCTCATTTTTGGGGCTGTTTTGCCCCATTATTGCCCAATTCGAGAACAAAAAAGGCGATGCCGCTGCGTAGGAACCAGAGACTTGAAATTTGGCACGGTTATAGAAATTTCATTGCAACCTAAGATAAAATTATAAAATTACAAAAATTCTCATTCTTAAGGGGCGGCTTTGCCGCTTTTCGGCCCCATGCGAGAACAAAAAATGCGAGGCAGCTGCATAGGACCTAGAGACTTGAAATTTGGCACGATTATAGAATTTTCATGGCAAACTAAGATAAAATTGTAAAATTGCAAAAATTCCTATTTTTAATGGGTGGCTTAGCCCTTTTTCGGCCCCATACGAATGTGATAATTATAAGGCACTTCTTAATGAGATACAAACTTGAAATTTGGCAGAATTATGGGTTTTTAGTTACAACAGATGGAAAAAATCTGAGACTGTAATAATTCTTAATGTTAGGGGCTGTTTTGCTCCATTATTGCTTGATACGAGGATTAAAATTATAAGGCACTTCTAAATGAGCAACAAACTCCAAATTTGACATGGTTATATGATTATGTACAACATCGCTTGGGAGTAATTTGAATTTGTAAAAATGCTAAAATTTGAGAATGCTTGCAGAATGCAAGCACATAACAACTAGTATATATATATATATATATATATATATATATATATATATATATATATATATATATATATACACAAGTGAATGTGTGCTTGCATTCTGCAAGCATTTTCTCTCATTTAATAAAAAAGACTAAAAGCCGACAAAAAATTCTAAATGCAAAAGAGCCCTGCACCTATTTCAATGCTTTCCTTTTGGGATATTATCTCAAATTTGAGGCTACCTGGAATCGAACCGGTGACACCTACGCAGGAGTTGTCAAATACTATGGAGATATACTCATGACATCTACAAACCATGAAAATATCATTTATTTATTCCTCTTTGTTTGGTCTATATGAAGGAATTCATTTTTTCCATGCTTTCTTATGGGAGATATACCGGGTCATCCGGAGTCGAACCCAGGACACTTGCGGTTAAAGCGATAACGGTTCCCTATAGATCTCCTGGGTATCTAACAACCCTCCAAGTTTGAATTCTCTACCTTGTTGGAAAGTGCCATAAATTAATTTTCAAATATGCCGCAATGCTTTTCTTATGGGAAAAAATGGAAATTTAGGAATTTCTGGAGTCGAATTTTTATTCATTTTTTCGCAAAAGGGGTAGTCACCCCTGCTCAGGGGTTGAATAATAAATTTCAAGTTATCCCACACTTTATCCTTTTAAACAGGAATTTTCGCTTGCTTTTTCGTAATTAGCGAGGTCGATTTACCCTAAGAGCAAGCTATCAGAATTTTTATTCATTTTTTCGCAAAAGGGGTAGTCACCCCTGCTCAGGGGTTGAATAATAAATTTCAAGTTATCCCACACTTTATCCTTTTAAACAGGAATTTTCGCTTGCTTTTTCGTAATTAGCGAGGTCGATTTACCCTAAGAGCAAGCTATCAGAATTTTTATTCATTTTTTCGCAAAAGGGGTAGTCACCCCTGCTCAGGGGTTGAATAATAAATTTCAAGTTATCCCACACTTTATCCTTTTAAACAGGAATTTTCGCTTGCTTTTTCGTAATTAGCGAGGTCGATTTACCCTAAGAGCAAGCTATCAGAATTTTTATTCATTTTTTCGCAAATGGGGTAGTCACCCCTGCTCAGGGGTTGAACGTACGAATCTTTAACTGTCACAAATGGAATCACCGTGGTCGAAAACCCCCGGGGTCCCATCAGCACCCCTGAATTCAAAAATTTTTGTTCCGCAAAAATTTAACATTGAAACCCCATAAGGTCGACCTTCATTTTTCAAACTTACCCCCTGAAGGGGGTGAAAAACATTTTTCATCAGCTTAGCCAATACTTGGCCAAAAACTTACATCCTTTCCCCACATCTGTGGAAATTTTCATTCGTATGTAATATACCCTTCATATTTAAATATGAAGTCACTTTCAGGACAGCATTTCTGGTCCAGTCTGTATAGGAGCGCTTCAATTAAGTGTTTATTTGCTTAAAAGTTTTAAGCAAGGTTGTCTCGGAAAATATTTAAGATCGCAAATTCATTGCTATGAGGTGCAATGAGGGTCACAGCCATGAAATGACTACTCATTTCACAAAAAAAACATAAGCTAGAAGAATATCACCTTCGCCAAAGGACTTACAGTTGGTATTATTCTCAACCATCTTTGTTCTGTGAAATTTTACGAAAGAAAAAATTGATCGTAATTAATCTATACACTTAATATTTGTGTTTTAACTAATAAAACATATTTGACATTAATGAACTGCCGTTTAGTCTTTCAATTTTAGATAACTCCCATTTAATGTATTACTCGATTTAAGGTACAAAAAACTTGTCCCCGACTCAAACGTTAAATGGGGATTCCACTGTAGTTAGATATGTCAAAAAATTCCTCATACCCAATGCCAGTGCCTGGATGGGAGTTTCGTGGAATCTCGTGACCTGCGGTGTCGGCCAGAACGATCACTCCAAGAAGGTCTGTCAGTTGGAAGTCCCACTGAAGAGTACCCAGTCAATGGATTCCACCTCTGATTCTCATACACATGTACAACACGTGTATCATTCATTGGTTGCACCTTCGACCCAGAACTATCCCCTTCATCAGATGTACCATTAGCTCTAGCAGAGCCACTCTCCTCTCCCATACCTAAACAAATTTATTATGTAAGAAAAAAATTGTTATGCATTTAATTAAAATTAGATAAATAAAAATTGATTTTTGGAGGAATTTGTAGTAATGTTGACAGGAAAGTGTTGGCTAAAAATGAAAACATTTTTATAGGCAAAACTTTCTTGACCCCATTGCAATATACATTTTTTTGGCATTGAATTTAAATTTGTACAAATGAACTTTTCTTAAGTCAGGAAATTTAGAGGTGAAATACCAGAAGTATTTTGCGACAGGATTTTGAACAGGAAAAGCCATAGATAACAACGTCTTTTTTGCCGTTATCCTTTAATTAATACAGTTCATAATCATGGAAAGTAATGAAACTGAAGATGAAAGGAAAAGAAGACTTAACAGAGGATCACAAACTCACTGGAGAACTTGCCAAAACAAAGAATCACTTGATAAAATCAGAAGAAGAAATGCTAGAAATCTTGCTGAAGCTAGGAGAAGAGAAATGGAACAGAATACACAGAAAAGATTGAACAATCAGAACAAACAAAAAGCAATGTATAGAGCTATTGAGTCATCAGAAGCAACAGTAAATCGATTGACAAGCAACAGATTTATAGATGCTAGAAAACAAGCATACAAAAGTTAATTACAATCTGAATAGCAATTATTGTAGATTAGGTTCTTTAAATTTATGTCACAAATTCTTATAGAATTATTCAGTATGTTTAACAAATACATCTTCATTAACATATATATTTGCCAAACAACTTTTATATGCCCATGACTATTATTACTTTCTGGAACATTCAGTTATTTGGATTATATATTAAATTCTTTACGTTTCAGTGCACATAAAAGTTGGTTACAATTTTTATTTTATTTTAATGTAATACTTAATTCATGCATACTCGTCATATTTTACGGGCAATTAAGCTAGTTAACAATAATAATTATTGAGGACACTGATGCTGAGAGCATTCATATTCACTACTCATCATGGAGAATGTCATTTGCTAGACATCTGAAAAAGTGGACGAAATAATTTCTGCTTATTTACTAAACATAGATACAGATCAAAGAAAAAATCTTTATCAATGAAAATGAAAGGAGGAACCTCCTAATAACCATACAAATATTTTTTAAAAAGGAAAATACTCCACGCCAGTGACCAAACATACACGCAATCTCACACACACTGGGTTTAGGGGGAATTACTCCAACGCCAGTGACACTTTTTTCTTTGTTCACACACACCCACAAATACACACCAACCACAAAAACACACACGAGTGCTTCCTTTCTAAAAGAAATTGCCTAAATACGCGTTTTGGAATCGACGATTCCATCATCAGTAGGCCGATCAAAATAGACAAAGATAAACAAGTCGGGAGAGAGTATATAATATATACTCTCCCCCGACTTGTTAAATCAAGGACTTTTTGTGGCACGCGAGGCGGATAAGATTCCACAGTTTCGGTAGTATTGGCACGCGGACAATAGAAGGTTCGCCATCACTGGTATATATACATGGAGTGAAATGAAAGGGGGAAAAAATGGAAAGAAAATGTGAGAGGGGAAAGAGGTAGTTACAATGTAGCAATGGAGAAGTTAGGAAGTGCGTTCGAATGACCGTTATTCGAAAGAGTAAGTAAAGTAGTGTTTCCTATTGGACATGTGTCTTGACTGAGGACCATATCTTTGTTTTTAAGAATAGCTAAACTTTCGGCTGGGTCTAGACGATAGTGGCTGGAAATAGGTTTCAATAATTGAAGGTTTTTTGATGAAAAAGAATGTTGGGTCTGAAGGATGTGAGTTGCTGCGCAGGATTTGTCAAAGTTAGCAATTTCTAAAATATTATGTTCTTTGAATCTGGTGATAATTTTCCTCTTTGACCAATATAAATTTTTTTGCAATTATCACACATAATTTTGTAAATACCAGATTTTTAATGTGTGGGGATAGGATCTTTCGGATTACCTAGCAAATGACGGAGATGATTATCGTAGGAAAAGGCAATTTTAACCACTCAACTGGGTAAATTTTTTTTCAATAAATAAACTTAAATATCACCCATTTTCAGCAAATATAAAATAGCGTAACTGATAAAATACTTCTCATAGAAACAAAATGTCCCTTTCAAATCTCAGAAGCAAACTGAACTTTCCATATACATCTGTTTCTCACATGTACCGTTAGGATTACTAGCAGGAAAAACATTCATAAATAGCAAGATTACCCTTGAGACAAAAGTGCATGCAAAGAAAAGTGTGAGTTTTCGCAAGAGAGTGTGAAAAAACCCCGAGTGTCATAAAGGGTCATTCAAGAAGTGGTGATCACGGATCTTCATTAACATATATATTTGCCAAACAACTTTTATATGCCCATGACTATTATTACTTTCTGGAACATTCAGTTATTTGGATTATATATTAAATTCTTTACGTTTCAGTGCACATAAAAGTTGGTTACAATTTTTATTTTATTTTAATGTAATACTTAATTCATGCATACTCGTCATATTTTACGGGCAATTAAGCTAGTTAACAATAATAATTATTGAGGACACTGATGCTGAGAGCATTCATATTCACTACTCATCATGGAGAATGTCATTTGCTAGACATCTGAAAAAGTGGACGAAATAATTTCTGCTTATTTACTAAACATAGATACAGATCAAAGAAAAAATCTTTATCAATGAAAATGAAAGGAGGAACCTCCTAATAACCATACAAATATTTTTTAAAAAGGAAAATACTCCACGCCAGTGACCAAACATACACGCAATCTCACACACACTGGGTTTAGGGGGAATTACTCCAACGCCAGTGACACTTTTTTCTTTGTTCACACACACCCACAAATACACACCAACCACAAAAACACACACGAGTGCTTCCTTTCTAAAAGAAATTGCCTAAATACGCGTTTTGGAATCGACGATTCCATCATCAGTAGGCCGATCAAAATAGACAAAGATAAACAAGTCGGGAGAGAGTATATAATATATACTCTCCCCCGACTTGTTAAATCAAGGACTTTTTGTGGCACGCGAGGCGGATAAGATTCCACAGTTTCGGTAGTATTGGCACGCGGACAATAGAAGGTTCGCCATCACTGGTATATATACATGGAGTGAAATGAAAGGGGGAAAAAATGGAAAGAAAATGTGAGAGGGGAAAGAGGTAGTTACAATGTAGCAATGGAGAAGTTAGGAAGTGCGTTCGAATGACCGTTATTCGAAAGAGTAAGTAAAGTAGTGTTTCCTATTGGACATGTGTCTTGACTGAGGACCATATCTTTGTTTTTAAGAATAGCTAAACTTTCGGCTGGGTCTAGACGATAGTGGCTGGAAATAGGTTTCAATAATTGAAGGTTTTTTGATGAAAAAGAATGTTGGGTCTGAAGGATGTGAGTTGCTGCGCAGGATTTGTCAAAGTTAGCAATTTCTAAAATATTATGTTCTTTGAATCTGGTGATAATTTTCCTCTTTGACCAATATAAATTTTTTTGCAATTATCACACATAATTTTGTAAATACCAGATTTTAAATGTGTGGGGATAGGATCTTTCGGATTACCTAGCAAATGACGGAGATGATTATCGTAGGAAAAGGCAATTTTAACCACTCAACTGGGTAAATTTTTTTTCAAGTGGGTAATTAAATAAATAAACTTAAATATCACCCATTTTCAGCAAATATAAAATAGCGTAACTGATAAAATACTTCTCATAGAAACAAAATGTCCCTTTCAAATCTCAGAAGCAAACTGAACTTTCCATATACATCTGTTTCTCACATGTACCGTTAGGATTACTAGCAGGAAAAACATTCATAAATAGCAAGATTACCCTTGAGACAAAAGTGCATGCAAAGAAAAGTGTGAGTTTTCGCAAGAGAGTGTGAAAAAACCCCGAGTGTCATAAAGGGTCATTCAAGAAGTGGTGATCACGGAAATGCAACCCGCAACGCATATACACAACTCCCTTATGAAGACCGGCTTCTCAAAGAAAAAGGAAGGCAAGGCCATCTGTGGTAGGTAGCACGAACTAGAAGAACCCAGCTATAAGTGCGAGATGCTACGGGATGGAAAATCAAGGCATATCCATAGCAATCAGCATGAAAAATGCCATGACGTCTATACTCGGCATACCCAACACCGGTGCGTCCGGCCATGACGTCTATACACGGCATACCCAGATGAGTGGTTAAACCCAGAATAATGGAAAATCTTTTTAAGGCCTCATGTGTATTGCAAAAAGAATGGTAGTTTTATATATTATTCTTTTTTGGAATTTTCGGGAATTGCTTAGGTTGTGGAACTCTAAACGTTTAGTTTTCTCTGGTGTTTCTTCACTAAATTATCTATGACGTTATCAGGAAACCCATTTTTAAAGCTGTTTTTTTAATGAAAGATAATTCTTTCTGGAAATCTGACTGGTTGAGTGGCACACAGAGTAATCTATGAATAAGGGAATTGTAAGCTGCTATTTTTTGGCTATGGCAATGCTGTGAGTCAATAGGAATAAATCTGTTTATGTGTGTGTGGGTTTCTGGAAAATATTGTATGTCAAACGATATTTTATGCACTCTTGTTCACAAATACTCTGCCCCATTATCTGGTGGGGTACATAAACGAATTGAATGCATTTTAATGTAAAGTCATTCATGTCATCTTGCACAGAGACATTAATACAGTTCGAGCACATTTTATCCAAAATCCTCGGGAAAGACAGTATTTCGGAATTGGGAAAATGTTGGTTTTTGGATATTACACATTAAGTTAGTATGCATAGCGTCCTTGCATAAATGTAACCTGAACATTATTCTATGAGCACTACACCACTCATGCTACCTTTTACCAGCTTGAATACAAATGAACAATTATTAAATATGTTTTATTATAACACGCTTTATAAAAATAAAAAAATACAAATGAACAATTACCGTAGAGGCGTTAACTTCCACCTTATTAGATTTCCCTAGTAAATTTTTACAGAATGAAAGAGTTTTAGAATAACTGCTACAGTCATTAACGATTCTCGATACACAGTATGAATAAACGGTGATGACACCCACGCCATAGACCTCGCTTAATCGCATCATAGACACACCACGATCAAGTTTTTGCAATAACTCAACTTTCTTAGCGAGTGATCATGAATTTCGCTTCGTTTTTATTTTCATACTGTTACCCATAAGAGTATGATGGTCTTTTTGACATGTTCATCATAACAAATACGATAAATAACCAAAAATGTCTTACAGTATGTTAGGAACCAACCACTATGAACCGCTATGATGAATGACGCAGTGTGGGCGGTGCCAGATGTCGTGTTACATTGTAACATAAGTTCGTCAACAATGAATTCTTTGAACATGTCAGACCCAGTGATGACAATGTAGCTATTTTGTCACTAGATTTGGAGACTTCATTTCGTCTAGCAAATTTTTTTTGCATTTAGCGACGTGGCGAAAAATTTGAAGATTTAATTGTACTGTGATTTAATGATTTAAATGTGGTTAATAAGTAAGATAGAGTGCATTTCTTTAATTATGCATTAGTTATTACAAGTACTAGTTGATTGTGCTTGCATTCTGCAAGCATTTTCTGTCGCCTTAAAGGAAAAATAAAAGCAGAAAAATAATTTTCGATGCATAACTTTGCATCTCGGCCCCGAATTACGTTTTTCTGTTTTGAAAATATTGGGGTATAAACATCCCCTAAAATTCATAATTATAAAACATTTATACGTTTTTAGCATTTTTTACGAATACCTCACACTTAAGTAAAATTTCATCAATATAGCACCTCTAGAAGTGCATTTATATGAATTTAATTGTTTAAATTTTATGAGTTTTTAACAGCCTCAATATAAAACTATTACAAAATTTTCAATGTAATTTACTACCGGAACATTATTTCCTAACGTTGTAAAAATTTTCGGCTTCCTGGCTCTGACGAAAATACATTAACATTAGTCAATTTTTTTAACATTTAAGAATTTATTACGGCCGAATGAATAAAAATTCTCAAATTTCTATATTCCCGTTTTCATTATTTGGCAAATTCTACATGTAGAAAAAATTTCAGCCTCATAGCGAATTTAGAAGTACATAAACCATGAAATGTTAGTAAAATGGATTATAATTTTTACCGACCAAGAAAATACACATTGTGGCAATTTTGCAATTATTCCTCCGAGTATTTTTTTCTATTCACATATGTATTAAATTTCAGCTCTCCAACTATTATCGTTTGGGCCAGACATTAGTATCCTCCTATATCCTATATATATCCTACAAGTGAATGTGTGCTTGCATTCTGCAAGCATTTTCTCTCATTTAATAAGAAAGACTAAAAGCCGACAAAAAAGTTGTAAATGCATAAGCGCCTTGGACCTATTTCAATGGTTTTCTTATGGGAAATAATCTCAAATTTAAGGCTACCTGGAATCGAACCGATGACACCTAAGCAGGAGTTGTCAAATACTATGGGGATATACTTATGACATCTACAAACCCTGAACATATCATCTATTTATTCCTCTTAGTTTCGTCTATATGAAGGAACTCTTTTTTCCATGCTTTCTTATGGGAGATATACCGGGTCATCTGGAGTCAAACCCAGAACACTTGCGATAAAAGTGATAACGGTTCCCTATAGATCTTGTGGATATCTAACAACCCTCCAATTTTGAATTCTCTATCTTATCAGAAAGTGCCCGAAATTAATTTTCAGTAATGCCACAATGCTTTTCTTATGGGAAAAAACAGAAATTTCGGAATTTCTGGAGTCGAACCAATGACACTAAGGTTGGAGATCTCAATTTTTCTGGCGGTTTCTCCATGCCATCTACAATTACTGAAAATTTTAGCTCTCCATCTATTGTAGTTTGGGCCAGACATTAGTATCCTCCTATATATATATATCCTATCATTCTATAAGAACTCTTCTTACAGAGGAGGATATACGATATTATCACATAAAAGTGGACAACATTCAAAATGTGTCTGCAGGATTTAATTTGCTTTCCCGCCAGCCATATTGATTTTGTGCGCCATCGTTATAATGCTTTCTTATGGTAAAAAAGACCACTTTCATCTCCTTTTCAATGTCTGACGGTGGCAAGCACCAATTACAAGTTGAAAATATTATTCGTCTTGCATTGATTGGCAGGTTTCGACAGAAAACATCCTCTGCAAGTTTTTATTACATGAATTCTTTGAGGTTGCAACCCACATGCTCTGTTTTATTAATGTCATCAATATTTTTCAATAAAATTCTTAACCACCCTCTAACTCCATCTCTGAAAGCATGATGACATTGAGTCATCAACTGCAAACTTAACTCGAACAGCAACAAATGAAGATCAGTAAATGAAGAAGCGAAGGTTAGCGTCATGGTTTACCATAAACCACTAAAATACCTTGAGCAATTGATATTTACACCTGTTTCTCATACAGGAATACCTTATCGCAATTTTACACCTCCAATCTTGAACACACCGGTCAATGCCACGAGAGCAGTGCTCAAAATGAGCCAGAATGCTGCTCCGGCTCGTCACACGCGCTGATGATACTGTTCTGTTTTGTAAACATTTTCGTTCCAATACTAATACAAGTGTTCTGTTTCGTAACATTTTCCATTTCCAGCAATGCACGAGAACACCGGAAACACAGGAAATAGGAAATACGTCATCATTCTAGAAGAAGTACTATGACTGGCTTGTTGAAAGCTTGACACTAATTGGTGCACTGTATTTTTAATCGGTTTCCACGCGTACGTAACTGAAAAAAAAATATTTTGTGAGTGATATTTCGTTGAAAAGAGGTAAATACGAGTAAAAATGATAATTTTTCCTTTGTTGTTTGGAAGTTTTTGTAGTACGGGAGTTTGTAGTAGAGAGATCATCGCTAGGTATTTCATATATGAGTTTGGTGGGACCATAGGCAATTGTTCGTTATCCAAAAGTCTTCGCTGTATAGGGGTTTGTAAGATAGAGAGTTTACTGTATTATGATAATTAATGTATTAATGTTAGCATAGAATCTTTACGTATTGTTACTCGTATATTCAATGGTGTGGCAATGCGTAGCTTGATCAGATTACCCCCATGATTAAGCCTGATGTACTCGCACATAGCTGGTCTGCCTCTACATACCGTATATACCTGAATATAAGACGAGGTTTTGTTCCAATTTTTATGACCAAAAAATCGCTAGTCGTCTTATAATCGCACGGTGCGTAATAGTTTGACTGACAGAGGAACCGAAGCCAGAGATAGCTGGAGATGGGAAGAATCGAATAGCTATAATCGAGATATTCGATTCAAATGTATTCGAATACAAATACTTTTTGTTTTTTATCCTATATATTATGCGCGTAGTGAAGCTGCGTGCGTATGTAATTACATCAGCGTATTTCTCGAGAACCGTTCGTCGTAAAGATATGAGGTAAACGGCGTTTTGTTTCTACTGGCTATGAGGTCCCTGGAAAAATATTTTCGTTTGCTAAAGTATCCCGGGTTCAAATCCAGGAGACAATTATATTTTCCCATAAGTTTACACGGGATTTTCGATTTTTCAGAGTGCAAGGTTTTTTCCTTTATTTATTAAAATATGTAAATACGGATCGATTTTCTTCTTTTTTGCTTTATTCGACGGCTAAAGCTCTATACTGTCTTATTCTTGCGATGTTTACACATTACACGGTCGAATTTGTCAGAAATACGCATTCTTTTTTGAAATTTTGGGGATTTTTCGTACTCATTCCGGGCGTTGCCAAGGAGACTCTCATTGTTGCCTCCGATTCATTTAAGGCCAAGTAAACCTTCAAATAGATGAAATAAAAGTGTTATTGTTATCTTCTCTTCAATAATAATCTAAATAAACGCTTGCATTGACATCGCCTTTACGGTAGGTACTGTAAGAAGTTAAAAGCAGTCGTTGATAGACCCTTGAAGGAAAGCAACTGTATATGCCAACTAACACTACAGTTGATAACAAAGGGGCAAAGTCAGTGATAGTTAAAACCACTGGAAATGACAAACTACGGGTAACAGTAATGTTATCGGTATTAGCTGATGGGACAAAATTGTGACCCTTCGTAATATTCAAGAGGAAGAATCTACCAAAAGAAAAACGACCACCTGGTGTCATTAACAGATGCAATGAAAAAGGCTGGATGACTAGTGACTTGATGATTCAGTGGCTGAGTGAAGTGTGGGATAAACGACCTGGTGCTCTTTTAAAGATGAGATCAATGCTAGTTCTTGATGATTTTCGAGGGCATCTTACGGATGATGTGAAATCCAAAATATCACACCTCAACACTGATCTGGTGATCATACCAGGAGGCTTGACCTCCCAACTACAAGTGCTCGATGTGGTCGTCAATAAGCCCCTTAAAGGTCATCTACGGCGCTTTTATGGGGAATGGTTGCTGTCAGGGAATTGGCCTCTGACTCTAGCATGTAAAATTAAAAAAACCAACAGAGGCTATACAGGGAAAATGGATTAAGACTGCATGGGACAGTATCTCACCAGCATCAATAGTCCATGGATTTAAGAAGTGTTGTGTTTCTAACAGTTTGGATGGATCAGAAGATGACATTCTGTGGGAGGAGGAAGATGATGCAGCTATTGGAGAGTCCTCCAGTAGTGAAAGTGAAGATAACAATTAAAATGTGCTAATGAGAAATAATTTGCATGAGAGATTCTAATGTTTCAAAATATTCAATTGAAAATTCCAATAAAAGTTGCTTATTTCAATTGGTTCTATGTTCATTAGTCAATGGTATAATAAACCTCTGTCATTGTGTGCATAATAATTTTTTTCCTTTTATTAGGAGTTCAAAATGGGGGGTCGTCTTATAATCAGAGTCGTCTTATATTCGGGTATATACGGTATATGCAACTCCTGTAACCTCTCTACAACAAACCTCCGTACAGTGAACGTCCTCTTGTTTTTGTCCTGCCAATTTCATTACATGGAGGTTTTACTGTAATAACAACCATTTTAGAAAAAATGTAAATAAAAATGACTAACTTTAATATAAAAAAGGAAATACTGAAAATAATCTAATATAGAGCAAGAGTTTTCAAAGCACAGGCTCTTGCTCTTCAGTGGTTTGTGAAACATTTGAAATGGCCCTTTTTGCATTGCCAGTCCAGTACATATTGAAGCACTAGTTATTTTTAAATATTGCTATGTTGATCAAAATTGAATAATAGGATTTTTTAAGATATTAAATAGGACTGATTTATTAAAAATATAATTTTAAAACAAAAATTCTAAAAAAAATCTTAATTGCAAAATGTAAAATTTTGACGGGACAAAATAATTTTCCATTTTCATTGGGCAGCAGCAAATAAAGTTAGACAATCCTTGACACAGAGTATATAAAAATAACTAACCTTCTAGGAAAGCCCCACCCCATCCCCCAGTGTGAACCCAAGGAGTCCCATCATATGCTAAGGCCCACACCACACCTAATGGGCTTGCCTCCACCTGACGGAAATGACCTCCCATTTGCCTCCAAAATACAGAATCCATGTTAACTATCACCTGTGATGCAAAGGAAGATTCATATTAATAAGGTAATAACATGCAATCTCATAATCACCTTAACAAACCAGAACATTGTGAAAATTTTAATTTAATTGTTAAATTCCTGTACTAATTTACTACTGCACAAAATTAAAAGTAACAAAGAAAAGTAAATTATCTAAAAATTGAATTTTGTGATAAAATAACATAATTTGGGTTTTGATATGACGTCACTGACATTATCAGATGAATATACCACAAATTTCCAAGTATATATTTGGTTGAGGAAAGATGTAACCAATAGAAAAAGTGGTTGCAAACAAAGTATGTACCACGTTGCTAATTACCAGTTGGAGGTGATTTGGAAAGAAGGCAAAGAGGAGAGGGAAAAAGCTAATTGTATGATAGAGTGAAACCAGTGGCGCACCCAGAGGGGGGTGGGTGGGGGGAAGGCAACTGGGTGAAAAGGAGAGGCAGGAACTGGTTGTAGATAATTCATTAGCAAGAACTGTCATGTTTGTGTGTATAGGGGGACCTTGTGTTTCGCTGGGTTCACTTTTTCACGGTTCGTATTTATGATCAGTACCTCCTTCCACAATATCCTTATTCGATTTTTGGCAGTTGAAATTAAAACAAAGGCCTGTGAAGTTTTGTTTTACAACTGTGAATTTTAAATAAATGAATGCTTTGAATATAGACGAAAATAAACATTTATGCTCCAATGAATGCCAGATACTTTTATCAATAGCAAATAATCTACATTAGATACAATCAACTTCAATTTAATATCTATTTTTCAGAAACAGAGTTTATAAGTGAAATGTGTTTGATACAGTATGGAGTCTAAAATCCGGAAATCTCGGGAATTTTAGGTTTCCAGATTCTGGATTTTTCCGTATTTTGGATCATATACTATATATCATCATCATCATCAGCCTTTTTCAGTCCACTGACGGATGAAGGCCTCCCACAGACTCTTCCAGTTTTCCCTGTCAACTGCCTCCCTCCTGCAAGTTTGCCCCATGAACTTAACAAGCTCTCTGTCCCACCTGTCTTTCGGTCTTTTGATGTTTCTTGGGATCCATTCGATGACACTGGACGTCCAACGCTGGTCATTTCTTCTAGCAATATGGCCTGCCCACTGCCATTTTAGTGCCTTCACTCTTCTAATCACGTCACAGACTCCCATCTTATTTCTTACCCAGTCGTTCCTCTTGCGGTCTCTTCAGGTGATCCCTAACATACATCTCTTCATGCCCCTCTGTGTTGTTTGCAGGCGCTGTATCATTCTGGCATTCATTGTCCATGTTTCACATCCATATGTCAGAACAGGCAGAACACATTAGTCATACAGTGTCCTTTTTAGGAAGACTGGAATATTTGATTTAAAGATGTCCGCATTCTTGCCAAAAGCACTCCATGCCATCTTCATTCTCCGGTTGATTTCTCCAAGAAGCGAACCATCAGTAGTGATGAGTTGTCCTAAGTAAACATAGCTGGTTACTTCTCCAAGTTCTGCTCCGTTGATATATTCCCAGAATTTGTGAAGGAGTTGTACATAACCTTTGTTTTATTAAGATTCATTTTAAGTCCAGCTTCTTGGCTTGTTTGCTCTAGCTCTTCAGTTCTCCTACGGAGCTCTTCTGGGCTTTCTGCGAACAGTATGATGTCATCTCCAAAGTGCACGTGACTCAGATGTTCTCCATTTACCTTTATGACTTTTTATTCTCAGTCTAGCATTTTGAATACTTCCTCTAGAGCTGCTATGAATAATTTAGGAGACATGGTACCTCCTTGTCTCACTCCCTTTTCGGTCTTAAAGGCACTCGTTTCTTCATGCAGCTGGACAGATGTCGCATTTTTTATGAAGGTTATGTACGTTTCTTCTATTCCTTGTTTCTTTAGTGCACATAACACCGACAATGGTTCCATGTTTCTGGTATTTATTTCTTCCTCAGAAATGAAGTAAAAATCTTACCGAGAATCATTTCCATATGATTACCCATTTCTTTGAATACTTCCGCTGTGATACCATCCACTCCAGATGCTTTTCCATTCTTCATACTCCTGATTGTGTGCCTCACCTTTTCCAGAAGGATATCTGGAGCCTCTTCAGTAGGCATATTTCCTTCATCATTTGCTAGAGGATCCTCATACAACTTGGTGTAAAATTCTAGTACCCATTTTAGGATTAATTCCCTACTATGGGTTATGGAGCCGTCTTCTAGAATCAAGGCCACCAGCTGTCTCTTACTGATCGAGAGATGTTGCTTCATTTTCTATTGTTTTCTTGATTAGCTCATAATTATATGTCTTCAGATCTTCCTTGATGCACTTCCTTATAGTTCTGTTTATTTCTGCAAAATGCATCATTTATTTGGGTTTATTAATAATTTTCATTTTCCTTCTTTTTTCCATCAGCAGTCTTGTTTTTTCGGTAAGCTTTTTTTCTGGCTTTGTTTTAACTATTCCGCCTATTTCTTGAGTGGTTTCCTTGAGTATCTCTATTAATTGTGATTCAACTTCTTGGTCTTCCAGCACACTAAATAAATTTTTCAGTTGGAGCTGAAATTCTTCTTTTTGTTCTTTTAGCACTTGCATGTTGATAAGAGACTTAGGCTTCTTCTTTATAAGCTTCTGTCTTTCCAACTTTGAGTTAACTTTATTCTGCATCTTACCAAGCGATGGTCACTTCCAGTTTTAAACTGGTTGAGGATAGAACAGTCTTCAGCCAAGTTCTTCTTACTGACTAGTATGTAGTCAATTTCGTTTTTGGTACCACTGGCTCTTTTCCAGGTCCATTTTCTATTGGGACTCTTTTTGAAGAAAGTGTTCATTATATATAGACTAGTACATTCAGCAAAGTCCACAAGTTGGTCCCCTCATTCGTTTCTGTCTCCATAGCCACATTTTCCAACTTCGCTGTCGTATTAATTTTGTTCTCCTACCTTGGCACTGAAATCACCCATGACCACTTTTAGATGGCAGCATCCATTGTCGTGCAGTTCTCCAATTTCTTGGAAGAAATCTTCCACTTCGTCATCCGGTATGATGACATTGGCACATAAACTTGGACTATTTGAAGTTGATATCTTTTATTTATTTGAAGTGCTAGTCTAGCTGCCCACTCGGATGAACTTTCCATTTCCACGATATTATTCTTAATTTTTTGTTGACGATGAATCGAACTCCTCCTGTTCTTCCTGTGACAGTTTCCCTATTTGCATGGTTAAGAGGAGAACGTGCAAATCAGCGCTCCGTCCTTCGGAAGGGATGTAAAGCCGTTGGCCCCCTTGGTGCTTCTCGTTAAGAGTAGGCTAATGCTGGCACCGTGTTTCTTTCCTCACTTGCTTTTTACTTTCTCATATACGAAGTATATTGAGAAAGTATTATCGCGAAAAAATTCGACCCTGAGATTTTTACGGAAATATACGTTTTAGGTGTCGCTGAATCCGAAAAAGTGGTTTTCGCAATGCCGTCTGTCTATCTGTTACTGGCTCTAGATCCTAAACGGTCGAGCAAAAATTAATGATATCCTGTATTTAGGCATTTTATCATACAGAGCAGAGTATATGAAGAAATGGTTGACATTGCTCAATAATTAAGGGAAGTTCATTCTACGCATTTTTAACAACAATTTGATTTTCTCCATAACGGCTATAACGATTTTGATCAAATTTTGTACAGTTACTCGAGTTTACGTCTTCAATAATACTACAAAGTTCATATTTCTCAAAAAATGAATATAAGGCTAGTTTATTCTAGGCAACTTTAACAATAATTTGATTTTCTAAAAACCGGCTGATACGATTTTCATTTTCTAAAGATAACTACATGACGCATTAATATATGAGTAAGTCTGTCCAATGTATGTTGTACCAATTTTTTATTTAGACTGAGACACCTACTGGAGCTGGTCGTCATTTGAAGTCGCAATGTCTCAATTCAACTGAAAAGGTGCCTTAATTTACACCTTTAATAACCTTGCAATAATATCTTTGTGACAGAATAAAACTTTAAATTAACACCAAATGATACACAGAAATGATATAAACAAGTAATAATTAGTAGGACATTTAATTGACTGACATTATGAAGCCATAACTTTGTGGTTAGGAATCGCAATCTTGCCGGATTTTTTTAATCCTAGGATTTTGGAATTCGAAATTCCCAATGCTGGTATCCTGACCTCGTTTAATTAAAAATCCTATATAAAAATTAAAAGTATAATTTTAGATGCTGAAACAGTAAATACACTTTAATTACCGTATTTGACCGAATATAGCCCCCTTGTTTGTGGCCAAAAGTGAAGTGCAAAAGTTGAGGGCGGAGGCTATTTTCGGGCACTAAAAATTAGGTGGGTACAAACAAGTGTGCAAAGCTTCAATAACGATTTTCATTTGAGTCAGTAAGTGTTTCTATCCATTGTAAGACTCAACTACTTGGGTTGCGAATATTTATTTGCAAGGCTGATTGACGTCACCATATAGGAAGGATTTTTCAATTACCTGATCGCTCTCATTATCGTCAAATTGCAAGTTTTACCGTATTTGCTCGTGCAAGCCACGACCCCGTGCATCCCACGCACCCCGGTTTTTGGGCCAGCTCTAGGGGAAAAATTTTGAGCCGAAAAAGGGTTTTTTAAATCACCAATTCCTATTTCTCAAAAATGCTATGCTCAAGTTAAGCATCTTCACACTCCTACGTGACGAATTTATTGGGTGATCTCTTTATATCGGTACTAGCAGAAATCTCCTCGGTAGTCCTCTTTTGTTAAACACTTAACTGTTTTTGTCGTCATATTGGTCATGTTCGGCAGCGATCATTCTGCTGTACGTAATTTTCCAGCCACATGGTCACTGATCCCTACCGTAGCGGTCGTCGTTTTTTTGGCGAACTAAAATTATGATCAGTGATCATTCAATGATCACCACGGTGGCTATGACTTTCATAGACGTATCATAGAATAAAGGAATCATACCGTATCTGAACATGGTAGGCGTCGTCTGCCGTGAGAACAAAACCCCCACCAACCCAAACTCGTCGCGCATGCGCCGTGGCCTTCGTGACGATTGCAGCAGAAGACTTCGCCGAGTTTGGGGAGCACCCGTTAATAAACCTAAAACTCATTTAAAATTTTTATACAATGAATGAAAATGACTAAATACACGGTAATTTACAAATAGAATGATAGATGCGGCATGGGTGCTAGCTTAACGTATATTTGTTTACCGACACGACATTTTGGGGAAAAAGGTGAGCGGCAAATAAAAGAATTCGTGTAAGACACGCACCCCCTTTTTTTCACAGGTGTTTTGGGAAAAAAGGTGCGCTTACACGAGCAAATACGGTAATACTAATAAAATTAACCTTACCCGAGAATGGACTAATTGCCTGGCTAAGCTCGAATTGTTAATTACACAAACGAAAGATAGATTAGCACTGTGCATCGAAATATGAGCAAAGTGCGAATTTATGTTGCTGCATAAATTGGTATGTTATTTCGACTTGCTAATATTGCTGCATTAATTAGTATGTTATTTCGACATTTTAAAGTTTATTTTTACTCCCTAAAAATGTATTTTTGTTCATTTCCTTGTCAAATCTCTCTTTCGTTAGTATACCCTCTGAATTCTGAGGTACAAATCTGAAAACCTTAAAATTCCAATTAGCATGGCGTTTTATCACTCGCTAATTGGTACTTTTTTATTAAATGAGTTTGATATTTCTTCAAATTATACAGCATGTTTCATGACATTAAAGTCCTAAAAATGATCATGTCCTTTCAGGGTATTAAAATATTTTCTAGATTTGTGTGAGAAAGGATGGGTAGGGGGGCTATATTCGGAGGGGGGCTATATTCGGTCAAATATGGTATCTTATTTTTATACCGTAGACTATCTAACACACTGAAATAATTAAAGGTATGAAACTTTCGTCTTTCGTCGTGGATTGAAGCAATTCAATCGTCTCCGGATCCAAAAGGCCTCACTTCTGAACCACCTAACATTTCTACTAAAGTATACATGATGACACCCGGCCAGATCACCCTGAAGAAGTCTCCGGCAAAGGAGATGAAACGTTGGCGGTTAATGCAAAAAATTTACGCGGGATAACCTGAAAAACCTAAGTTCTGCATGACAAGCACCCGCGAAAGCTTCAACCGATTGTAACCTGTACTTCATAACAAAATTATCAATGACTGCCAAATCATCTAATTTCAACAATAGGGGGAAAGAGTTTCTCAAAAAGAGGGAACACATTCTGCAATTTATAAATAGAGGTCAGATGTAAGGGTTTGAAGGAAGAAAAGAGTTTTTAGTCTCAATCTCGCCCAATAAAAATACTTATCTATCTATCCATCTACCATATCTGCCCGAATAGAAGCCGACCCTCCCCAAACACATCCACCATTTTTTGGCAAAAATGTAAATTTCGTAGATTTTATGCTGAAATGTGTCGGGCATTCATGAACGACTTAGAATACATTATTTGAGATCGAAGAAAAGAATGGGAAATGGTTTAGTTGTTGACATTTTGAAATATTACTCCAATTAATAATTTTGCATTGTTGAATAATATTCCACATTCAGTGACAATAATTTCATTCATCTTCATTTTCACAAAGGTCAAATATAGTAATAGTGATCTCACCAAGGTAATTTTTCATCAAAGTCTATTTCCAATGAAATTAACATTTACACTGTCTTAAGAAATTGCATTTTTATAATTATACACATTCCATGTAAAGTTTTACGTTCATTATCAGCTGAATTTTGCAGTTCAAGCCATTGCTCATACCTTCAGAGCAGATCTCTAGTTATTTACCGATATTCAAACAGTTGAGCATCCAAGGTCATCAATGCATTTTACGTAATCGTCTGCAAATCATGTGACCACTCAAATAAAGTTAAAAACTTAGCCATAAACGGTAACAAAGCACAGGTAGTGTTAAATTCAATATTCTAGCCATTATTATTTATTCATTAATATTCATCGTAGGTCAAATATTTACTTTACAAAAAATATAGTACTATCCTGAGAGATATGCTGCCATCTATGAGATATAACCATAACCCAAATTTTCCTCAGACTCGCATTTAAGCCGAGGGGTGATTTTTTCATGATAGATTTTAAGAAAAAACATCGGCTTGCATTCGAGCAGATACGGTACATACGTTACTCGGGGTTACGTCAAATTCTCGCATTAAAAACAATACCCCCGGCCGGAGTGAGGCCCAAAAGCCACACCCCCCATCCTCCTCCCGCCAGGCGCTGTGCGGCGGCCACGGTTACAACAAATCATTTGTGTAGTGTAATGAGGGAAAAATACTTAATTATGTATAACGAAAAACAATACATCTATATTAAGCTGGCTGAAAGAATGACAAAACACGACACAGTGTTGTCGAACTTCCCCTTTCGCAGTTTCTTTCCATAAGCTCAGCTTTAAGCTTAACTAATCTGAAATTTTGCATTTTTTGGCAAATCTACACTAATAAAGGATTAAAATGGGCTTTGCTTAATGGAAATCGGTTGAACACAAGGGAAGTTATGGATGAGTAACGGAATCAACCCTCTGTATTAATATATACATAACTAGTGTAATTTCTGTTCAAATATCAACAGAAGAATTATAGATAGATTGATTATTAATATTTGCATTTTAAATAATTAATAGCACACTAATGCATATGAAATATTTCGTCATATATTACATTTCTAGTGAATATTCTGTTGTCATTTAGTAAATGCCTTGGGTTTTTATTTTTGGATATAAAATTCTGATATTCTTCTCCCACCTTGTTCTCGTCAATGCTGCATATAAATGTCGGTGTGCAACGACAGGGAAATAATTATACGTATACATATATAACATAGAGAAAATAATAGGTAGGTATGATATTTATATTAACAAATAAATGTGCCACTCGAATATTAACAACTACCAAAAATATATTGTGATAGAATGCATTCAGTATTAGCTAACTGACAAAACATATTTTCAAGTGATCTAATTAAATTTCGCTGTCGGCCATCTTGCGTTACTTACAGAACAACGTTTTTATTATAGAGAATAACAGAGTATTTAAATCAACAGCTGTTGGTGAAAGAACGATAAAGATGGAAACTATACTAAAAATCTGATGTAACTAACACATGACTTGATTAAATTATTCACTAAATTATAAATAGTCTGCAATATTCTTGTTGTTGTGCACAGATGACTACAGGAGAACTAGTTTGCTATGATAGTTCAGTGGTAGTATAACTGCTTGACAAGTGGAAGGTTAGCTTCCCAGCCACAGCAGATTTTTTCAGTTGTTTCCACATTTCCCAAAAAGAAATTAGTTGATCAAAAATTCAGATATCGTCATGAATTACAATAAAGATGAGAAATGTGAGGACTAAGAAAATGAGCAAAGATCGTATAAGTTGCCATATTAATTAAAGTTTTATTATTAAATTATATTTCTTATATTAGATACAAATATATTAAAATTAACAATTGCTTTATTTGGAAGATTCCAACCCTCAATCAAACATAAACACTAGACTTATCTATAGATATCTATAAAGTAAAGTGTTTGTATGTATGTATGTATGTATGTATGTATGTATGTATGTATGTATGTATGTATGTATGTATGTATGTATGTATGTATGTATGTATGTATGTATATACAGTAGAACCTCATAAACCCGGCAACCTCGGGACCTAGCATTTGCCAGGTTTTTGAAAATTTATAAAAAATCCTGGTAAGACTTTACATTCCCCATTGTTAGAAGAGACAGTGGCGCCATATTCAATTGTGGTGAAAAGGAGTACCAACCCGACATGAAATGACAAATCTGTCTTTGAGGATATTGGCGAGCCTTCGGCTCACTTTGTTTTTAAATCAGTTGTCGTCTCTGGGTGCTATCGCGCCCTTCACCTCACCCGGAACCAAACTATCCCTCCCCGTTGTCTGGTGATTGGGTTTGTAAATGCCGAGACAGGCCAATCAGTCATGGTTGACGTAACGTAAAGTCCAGCCTTTTTTGTACCATAAAAAGTAACACAAACAATGTATATAATATGTCAGAAAACTACTAACCTCAGTGTTAAATTTTGTCAGTCCAAATACCTTACACCGCCACACATACCCGTCAGAAACATCCTTCCTCTTCACTAATCTCATCAAACTTTCACATTTATACGAATTCCCTATCAATCCAACATTCATAGACCATTCAATCACTCCCTCATCACCTTCATTCTCCAGTTTCATCAAGTATTTTAAATTTATATTTTTGTCATTTTTACCTGGGTATAATTTATTCCTAAAATTACACTAAAAATATCTTGCACGAAATAAAGATTGCTGTAATTCAACAATAAAAGAAATAATAAACAGCGGTTGCTGGAGATTGTAGGAGAATTCAATACTTCTAACAATGGGGAAGTCTAGCTAAAATCCTTAAGTAATGTACATTTTTGGTAATTGAGTATATAATTATCAATAAAGACTATTACTTATACATGCAATAAAATGAGGAATTGTAAATGAACCACTAAAAAGTAAATAATGAACATGAAATAAAGAGTATATCTAATATGCATTTACAGCATTATTTTCATCACACATGATTTTGAGATTTTTTTAAACAGATAAGGCAAACTAGCTTGCTTCATGCATTTTGATTTTTCCTTCATAAGTTTATCTTGTATTTGATACCAACACGTAATCTCTTGAAAATCAATGTACGAGCATTGTTCTAAAACAGATATTGTATCTGTGACCAACTGTATACAGCGATCTATTGAAGGTTTGTCCTTAACTATCTCTTGATCATCGTCACTTTCATTTTCTTCATCTTTTTCATGCTCAGGTTTCAAAACCATGTCTGCTATTTCGACAATTTCACATCAGTTAGCTGAAGTACGACAGGTGCATCATTGTCGATATCAACCCAGTTTTCACTCTTTTTGCTATTGTGAAAAATTTTCGCTTGCTGTATCAGCATTAGGCCTGAAATAGGTACACCTTCACTTCTTCGCTGACAAAACCACTCAAACAAAACCTTACCAACAATATTTACCCGGAATGTGTAGTGTTTTACGGCTACACAGATTTAGGTGTATCACTCTCTACATAAAATTTTAATATTTCTGTTTTTTTCTTCTTTAAGTCATACACAGAGGAACTACCAATGCTATATTCTTCGCAAAGTCTCGTCACTGAAGTAGCTTTTTCAAGTTTTCTTAGTAATTCCACTTTTTTTTCAATTGTGAGATTTTTCTGTTTACATTTCGTAACATCACTTATGGGTTGTATTCTTTTTTTGAAGTAATGTCAAAATAAAATTTAACAAAGGTACTAACTGCATTAATGAAAAACAACTGCTATCGCCACGAATCTAAACATGTGGTTCTAATGAGGTAAACAAAACAATGAAAATAGGTAAGTGTACATCATTTAAAGTAATTTCTAGAGTACTAGGATTTTTTACATATAACTTACAAAAAAGTGCTGAGTTTTTGAAAATGCCAGGTTTATGAGGTTCTACCGTATGTATGCTTTTTTATAACTTAGCAACTATAGCGTGTAGAAATGAGGAATGTGTAATTTTAACTGGAATAAAGAGGTAAATGGTGTAGTCAGGTTTTTATACTGATTTTATTAACCTTTCTCAGTTTAAAAAATATTTTTTTCATTTTCTCCATTTGAATAACATAGGGATGAGTGCAGCATATTTTTCATTTGAAATTTAAAATTACTTAGAAACATGGTACGAACTTGAGACTTGAACAGTTCTACGAAGGGAAGAACAAAGTTTATTTTTATTAAGACAGAATCTGAATCCTGATTGAATTAGCATAAAAATGCATTTAGAATCAGAAAAATGCACGATTTTATCAATTTAATGACAATATCAATTATAAGCTGCCATGACAATTCTCACTGTCACCGAAGTTGAGTGTCCAATACAATTTATATGCGAAACATTTTAACGTTAAATCGTTTTTCGATTTCTGTGTATGATTTTGCTTTGCTTACACGGCAACAAAAGATTTGTTTATTTTAATTGAAATTAGGCTTAGGTGTACTATCGTACTCCTCACTCTTGATGGATTGTTGACGTACATGTGGTGCCGACCTATCGGTCAGAATGAGAACTACGACCTGTGGTGACATTTACCCACCTAATCACCGCCCAAATGAGAATGCAAAACTAAAGCTTGTTAACCCATGGACAGATTGTCCTGTCGTGATATATACAAACCCAATCACTGGACAATGGGAAGGGATAGTTTCGTTCCAGCCAAGGCAAAGGACACGGTAGCGCCCGGAGACGACTACCCATTAAAACAAAGCGAGCCGAAGGCTCATCAATATATCCTTCCGCTGTTATATATTTTAGAAATAATACAATGTATCATCAAAAACAACAAAAACTATTTATTCCTTTGTCCACTGCATTTCCCTAACTATTTCCATAAATATTAATACTGTTTTATTCAGTTTTATTGACAATAGTAAATACATAGCAACAGTATATACTTAGCAACATTTATTTATAAAAATTTGGGGAGTACGATAGTACACCTGTTCCTGAAATTATTACTAATAAATCATTTTTAATGATCTTTTCGTGTGGTGTACAGTTCTCAAAAGCAAGTTGTTTTTAAAACTACGTAAATAACTTAAATAATTAGACATAGGTTTTCCACAGATTGTGATTGGATAAATTGTTTCATTGTTTCCAAAGTATTGTTGACATAAACAATCTTCTTATAACAGAACTCATGGACGAGAGAACTGAGCTAATGGTAGGAGGACAATATTCACTCTGTATTTCTTAAACATTCACTTTTTACTTTTTTGTCTTTCGTTAAATTAATTCAATTCGTTTGCTCCTTTATTCATACATTTTCTGTTGATTATTGTGTTCTTGCTTGTTTTACTTAGTTTTCATTTTGAAGATATCGTCACGAAACATCGCATAGGTATATAATTTTAACCTGTGGGTAACATAGGCTATATGGCATTTGGTGGGAGAGAGAGCTTAATTCAATAATTATTTTCTTCCTTCATTCATCTAAATAGGTAAATGCGGAGCAGTTTTCTTCATTTTTGCTTTATTCGATGGTTTAAACTGTATACATACTATCTTATTCTTGCAATGTTTACACGTTAAACGGTTGAAGTTTTAGATTCACTAAGTGCATTGAAATTCAATGGGTGCTTCTGCTAGTAACCTATAAATTAAAACTGAAAGATTGACAGATGAGGAAAAAATCAGTTGACTTAACAAAGAATGCTCGTGAACCCCCAAAATTGTCTCTCGTGACCCCCAATGGGGGTCGCGACCGTACATTTGAGAACCACTGCTCTAGTTTAGTAAGACTGTTCCCATAGCTTAACAAGTGTTCGGTTGGTAATATATTCCATTTCATACACTGTGGGAATTGAATGTCAGATGGGACAAAATGTACTTGAAGGGACAAAATGTACTTTTAAAGGACAAAATCAATAATTTTTCATATTTTCTAAAAATTTAACCAGCTCGGAAATTCAGAGAAAAATGAACAACCGGCTTGCGTGGGCTCATCACTGGCTATATTATAATATTAAACAACAAACAATGGAAGAAATTTATTTTTTTACACATCTATCAAACAACAAACTAACTTTCTCTGAGAGATCACACTCACGTTATTTATTCTAGAACTGCATTACGAAAACTAAAATGAAAAATGTCCGTTGCATTATGATGCACTCTAATTATTAGTAGAGTTCCTTGTCAGTAAAATAGAATACAGCAACAGCCTGCCAATTCGATACTTAAATAAGCTTATGGACTTAGTGGGTTTAATTTAAAATGCAATAATAACACTTAATATTCATTAACTAATGAAAAGTTGTATATAACAAATATTACTTAAATGAGATAGAGATTTAAATATCTTTGTAATTCATAGGCTCTCAAAAGGCCGATCTTTAAGCTTCGCTTGGCTTCCTTTTGAACTGTTTTCTTGAAATCTCTCTCAAAACGATCACAATGACACTATGCTGTGAGACAGACTGCTGTTTTCAAGGTGGTTACAAAAGTCACGAGAATGTTCAAGTCATGAGACAACCAGCAGTAGGAATATTACCGTGTTTCTTTTTGTATGACATTATGGGAAAACCACTAGCTTTTTATTTTTGGCTCATCACATATTCTTGGGAAAAACAAAGGCATGATCTTTTTAGAGACGACATTCGATATAACTTTCTATGTACAATGTTATTTAACGATTGGTTAAGTAACAGAAATCAATATTCCATGGTTCTTTCTGGATCATGTGACTTTCTCACGAGAAAAAACTTGCCCAGGTTTGGGAGACCATGACAATTGAGATAATGGAGGTTCTTGCAATTTCTGTTCATTTCACCGTGGTTATTGAATTTCACCATCCTCTTGAGAATGTGAGCATTCACACTAAATCATATGCTCTGAGTTATGTGTAGAGAGCGTAAACAAAACTTAGCAAGAGGTATAGTGATGCAAGGATAAGATGATTTTAATTCCACATTGACTATTAAATAGGGTGACCATATTCCAAAGAGGTGAAAATGGAACATTTCCCGTCGTCTGTAAGAAAAAACAGGACAAAATTTTTGCATGATTTTTTCATGGTGGATCTATCACTATCACGATCTATAGCAGAAAAGGTAAACAAAAACTTCCCTTACAACCTGGAACATGTCAGACTAGGACAAAACTCATACGCAAAAGGGAAACCGACCAGTTTTGCAAGATGAAATTCAGAAGGGAATAAGTTAAGGGAAAACCAGGGCAGGATATTATAAACGGAGACCAGGTTTGCCAACTCAAATTTATCAATGACCCTGAGATCTCCTAATTTAACAATTGAGATTATATTAACATTTGTGGTTCGTTTGATAAGCTCCATATTTCTAAGAATCCTACATTTCTAATAGCAATATCAGCTATACTATCAGATAATATGAATATTATTTGCAACCGACTTCAAAAAGGTACAAAATTGCTTTTTTAACTAAAAAACTGGAGTCTGTAAATGGCTATGAAACGAGACTGCCCCGTATGGTAAACAAGTAAATAAGTAAAAATGAGTCACCTGTTTGAGATGCTATACGTATTTCGTGTGCAAGAAATAAAGAACAAAAATGTGATATGATGGCACATGCGTGAACCTTCCACTTACACATAAATTAAGAAGTTTAGAATAAACAAACTGTTGGTGAGTCACCAGACCAGATCATGACGTATTTCTAATAATCTGCACCAAAAAGTATGCAAAATCCTAAGGTGTTAACCGGGGACTGAACTTAGCTTCGAATTACATCATACTTTGAATTATCCCGGATTAAAATAAGTGCTTTTTACTGTATATAATATTATTCCTAATCCAACTGCACATAGAAATCACTACTCATCCTTTTACTAAATAAAATAAGATACTGAGTCTCAGTTCTTGATTATCTTTAGTGGCAGACCAGAATGGAATCTATAAGCCCATCACCCATGTCCTTACAAACATTGAGAACTACAATGATAGATTTATAAGCACTGTGCTACTTGATGCCGTGTGAGAATAAACATTTGAAGTTATTTTAGATACTTAAAGGATTCCAAGTACTGGTGACAGGTTTCACATGAGGTAGAAAATAAATATTAGGTGCTCACATTAGGAGAAGCATAGCTGACAGTTGCCACAGACACATTTCCATTGATCTCCAAATGAGAGACAGCACCAGGTGAAATTCGATGCTTGAACCACATGTTATGAAGGATGCAAGGGGCAAGAGATGAGGATGACGAGCTAGTACTGCATATGCTCTCATTATCTGCAGCCAACGTTGGTCCCTCCACTATTAACTAGAGGAAAAATGAAATACATGGATTTAAAAGTTTTAATTTCTATTTTTATGTAATTTTCCTTTACAATGAAACAATTAAAAGCTACCTTTTTAATGAAAGCAAGTGTAACCATTTATATTACTTACATTTACATATTTCCTTTTTTCATTATTTTACATGGACCCAGAATTTTACTTATACAGTAAAACCTCTTTATAACAAAATTGAAGGGACCAATTTTTGGCACGTAGTTGTAAGGAGGTTCTTTGTATGGAAGTTTTTTTCAGAGTTATTATATATGCATATTAGGGTATTATTGTTGGTTAAAATTTATTTCAACAATAACATTTTAGTTAAAGAATGTTTCAAAAAAATTCACTTTATGAGAAAAACAATATATTATTTTTTCATTCCTGTAACGTTGATCAATTTTCATAGTAAAAACAATCTATATAATGTGGCAATATATGATGCAGGGCATCTCTGGGCTAGAAACCTGCACACTCGCAATTTATCCTAAGTGACCTGCAGGTAGCTGCAGCAAAGATGCGGGTCGAGTCGGGTACTTACTGCTTCTAAGTGGTTATGGGTCAGGTATGGACAAAAAGTTTGGGAGTGCGGGTAAAGAGCGACCATGAAAATCAGTTCCGGTTCCACTGCGAGCTGCCTCAAAGGCATGGGCACAAGGGTATTTCACACATGTCTTTTGGTGCTTTTACTGCACCCTTCCCCCTCTTCTCTAGTAATAAAGTATAATTGTAACTTAGTAGCTACACAGTTGCGAACAATTGGTATTACATTAGTGAAGCTTCGAAAAGTAAGCAGCTCCAGCACTGACGTTAATTTCTGTGTCAGTCATCTGAGCCATATAACACACCACCTGCCCTAGGAATAGTCCACCATTTAACTAGTTGTTTCGTTCGAGCAAGTAACATCGGCGGATCTCTGTGAATCTTTTGTGGAAGAACCGTTTTTGTATACGAGAGTGGCTTTCAGCATTCATCAAAAGTTATTTAATGTTTAATGGTTATTATTTATTCATCGACTACTAGCATATGCATTTTATTATACTGTACTCATAACTAGGGTTGCCGACTTTTAGATCTTCATGAACCGGAGTTTGCTTGAAACCTGGATACTTGAGAAGAAACCCAAGAGGAATTAAATGTAATGATAAATATATTAAATATTCTGAAAGGCATTTGTGATTTTAGGACATATGATTATTTTTTAAATATCACTAATTAACAAAATTGTAAGAGCATTATCAATTTAAGTTTTTTGTATAAAAAAAATACAATGGAAATTAAAGTGCAAACTATCTTAATTCGAATCATTTATAAAAAGCGAGACCGAAGATTATGGCGATGAGCCGGAGATCTCCGGCCTGAAAGCCGGAGGTTGGTAACCCTACTCATAACTGAGACAGAAATGTAAAGTGAGAAAAAAGTGAGGGTCAGATCAAACAAATATATCTTTATTGCAGGTACAGATCGGGTAAGGTCGGACAAGTAGAACATCTTAGCGGGTACGGGTTCCTAATTGACGAGTACAGGTACAACAAACCATACCCATGCGGGATACTACTCTGGGCTACTGAGAAATATCATTATTATTTATCAAAACTTGGATTATTTTATATTAAATTTACTTTTTCAGTATTCAAAATATATAAATGGCAAATTTTGCTATTTCAACAGTGTAAATTAGAGATGATAGTACATCAATAAATAGCCAAATAAAAGTAAATGAAAATAAAGCACAAAAAATAATGAAAAAATATTTTTAAGTCCTTGATTTAAATAAAAGTGTAAGTGCTACGCTAGAACATTCCGTGCCACTTCCTGTCTGCTTTGCCAACTAGGCGTTTCCCAAGCTTGGTGGACGCCTCACCCTACGACCTGAAGGAGTGAATGCGTGGGAATAGCTGAGGTGGCATGGGGGCAGAGGAGAACGGGCTATGCGATGTGAGAGGCGAAGGAAAGGGCAGTTAGTTAGTTGTTCGCGGGAGCGGGATGTGGAGAGACGAATAAAGTTACTCAAGTTTGAGCGGCCTTTTATTGCCAAAATCTCCCTCACCTTCCCTAAGCCGATCTCCAGCGAACCCCAAGATTTACAAAAGTTACATATTCAGTTGGTCTTCAACGTTTACCACAAAGAGCTACCTACGAACAAGAAATTATCTATAGAAAATTTATTTATAAAAAAGAATTTATATTTTATTGCGTCTTTAATAAATTTTCATACTTAATTCTACATACAAGCAGACCTTGTCTTTCACGGGGTTACGTTCCTGAAAACACAGCGAAAGTCGAATTAGCAAAAGAGAAAAAATGAAGGTAATGGGAAATACAGAGTTTGGTTCCCATCCCATCAAGAACGGATCATATGTCCCCCGTATTGGTGACCGCAGAAAAATAGAGAAAGGGACGGAAAAATAAACTTCAATGAAAGAGAGACTTAAACAAAATAAAAGAACACGAAAAAAGTATCAGAAAATAAAATCTTATTTAACTTTCGTAGTAGAAATGGAAAAAAAGACCGATGGTTGCCTAACTTGCAGGAGCTAATTTCCAAATACGGAAATCTCGTTTTTCTCATGTCCACGAAACTTCACCAATAGTAAATGATGCATAAAATGCAAAGCTTAAGCGTTTGAACTAGGCCAAACCTGAGCAAATACCACAATGATCCTGAATAGGAAGGATCAAGAGTTGAGGGTTGAGTTTTACCCCTCAGGACTTACCTGTTGTCAAAAAGAAAGAAAGCTCTTGAACGCTGATACCAGCTTATATTTTTCAACTTTTGACATGTGAAGGGGCACAAAAGTGTGAGAGAATTGCATCCTAAAAATATTTAAAAGTATATATAAGACATGTGTATCTAATTTTTAGGAGCGTTTCACCTCCAGCATGAGCACCTATTGTTGTCAGTCCATCCGCATGTTCGTTCTCGACTTCTACCAAACGGATTTTCATGAAATTAGATATTAAGGTCTTACTATCAAAGATAATAAGAAAATCGTAAAAATGAATCACGTATGCCAATCAGGGGTACCACTTTACTGGTGGCAAAAAATAAACTTTCCGTCATATCATGTAAAATATTGCTCATATCAAAATATTTTTCAAATAAAATTTGTAGAACCAGTAAAGAAGAGTATTTCTTTTGCTATTCATTTTTATCATAGGAGTAGCCGTTATCAAGTTAATCAAACCAAAATGTCTTAATTCGAGTTGAAGTAAGAAATTTTCTTGCATGGTTACTTCTTCATAGTTGCTAACATAAACAATCTCACAAACAAACATTTAATTTTCTTACATGTGCATGCAATATTTTTAAATAGGAAGAAAATGGATTATTTATTATGAAGAAAAGAACTTTAAAACGCTATTCCCTTATGCACAGATATATCATTTCTTTCTAACACTCCATTGCACGAAACGCACCTATTTGTGATATGCTGTACACTTTTCTAACTTGTTTTAATTACACATATATATTACATTAATGCACTCACATAAATATTTTTACATATTAGAATAATGCAACAAATTTTTTCCCACATAAAAAATTTCACATAGCCTTTTCCGTGATTTTTTCTGTGATTTTTCTTGGCAAAAGTGCGAAACATGAGACAGAGAAAGACAAAACTGGTCACAAATGCGGAACCACAAAAGACCAAAATACGCAAAAGATAAAGTCATGAAAGACGAGGTTTACCTTATCACTTGAAATACTTGAAATTACAACAAATTCGAATCAATCAGGTGAGGTCATATAACAGTGTTAACACCCACATAGATGGCTTTTCAACACCACATATAATATTCTGTTTTTAATTTCGCTATATGGAGGATTGCTTTTAGTGGGTGTGATTTTTATTTCGTAATTGGGAGGTTTTGTAATTATTGGAGGTTCATAATATAGAGGCTTTCTGTATAGTTTTATTAGTGAATTTTTTGGAACCAGTGATAATTTTCATCATACAGAGTTCTTCAGTCTAAGGAAGTTCATAAGGTAGAGGTTTTACTGGACAAGGTTTATTCTTTTAACATGGGTTTCATTCAATACAGAGTGGGAATTAATAAGACAAACATAATGATGAGTGACAGGTTGAATGGCATTAGGTGGAATGTCATGCTAGCCAGTAGAAGTACTGCATGGATCTAAATTAAAAGTTATCTGATAGTGTTAGGAAAGAATATGATATTGATGCCCTTGCTATTTGTCATGAGTTATTCTAAGCCAGGAATGACAGTTTGTGATGTTCTGGATTATATTTTTTGCCAATAATTTACCATATTTACCTGATTATAAGACAAAGTTTTTTCTAATTTTAGCTCTTGAAAAATCTTGAGTCCCTTATATTCGCGTAGTATGGAATAACTTCACATAAATCAATCATAAGTCATAAAAGTGAATGACGATCATTTTGATGCCTGCAGATGTAATTCTATTCCATCACAATGGAAAGCAGGGGTTTAGAAACCTGATACCTCATACAGGGACGTAACTAAGGAGGGCCAAGTCTTCCCCCCCGGTCCCCTCTTAAAAGTCCTTGGCTCCCCTTACCATTCGCAGAATGCCATCGACCGATTGTGCGGCATGGTTAAATAGCACAAATAAAGCGAATATTTCAACAATGGCCAATGACAACTGTTTGGTCAATTGTTATAAACGCTTCCCACATGCAGTTTCCTGAATAATTATCAGTATATGTGTACGTTGCTTTGTATAAAGATTGATAATTTTGTTGCTTAAACAAAAGTGTGAAGTGAATAATGCTTCCTTTGGTCTATTAAAGCCATAATTGATGCTAATTGAACATTGTCATAAAAAATACTAATCTACGCTTTTACGTGCATTAACTTTCTAATTTTGGTGTGCCCCCCCAAATACTTTCAGCTTTTGGGCTGCCTCCCCCCCACCCCCAGAGTTGGGAGGCTAGTTACGTTGCTGACTTCATGCATTACAATGTAGTTTAGTGTAGCGAAAGCTAATAAGAACAATCCTTGTTGAAAGTGAAAACATTCATTTTGGCACTACCAAATGTCATTCTATCCTACTGTGGGTGCGTGAATAATGATGCTGATTTTTTGTAATGGTTTATTTAACAACAAATAACAATAACAACAACAACAACAGAAACAGGCGAGGGAAACTCAGGGTATGTTAGAAAGTTTGTGCTCACGCGTGGATGACTCGCCATCACTGGTTCCCTTCCACGCTGCTGTGAGCCAGGTCCTGACGCAGGAAAAAGATCTCTTTGTATGGTCGTTCAATGACCAAGATATGCACCGAAAAACTATCTCATCGCGCTGGCAATTTTAATAATTGTAATTATAACTTGAATGCAAAAATTATAATAATTGAATATGATCAGATAGTTATTTGCCAAAATTACTGGTTTTAATATTTTTTCTTAAATACTGGGCTTAAACAAGTTAGTAAAGTGTACAGCACGTTTCATGCAATGGAGTATTTGAAAGAAATGGTATGTGTACGTAAGGGAAATAGCATTAGTTCTTCTCTTCGACATAAATACTCCATTTTCGTCCTATTTAAAAGTATTGCATGCACACGTATTTTTGCGAGATTATTTATGTTAGTAACAATGATGAAGTAACCATGCAAGAAATTTTCCAGATTCAACCTGAATTATGTCGTTCTTGTTTGATTTTCTAGATAACGGCGACTCCTACGATGAAAATGTATAGGAAAAGAAATATTCTACTAGTTGTTCCAGTTTTATTTGAAAATTATTCTGATATGACTAATACTTGACGAGATATGACGAGAAGTTCATTTTTTGTCATCAGTAAAATGGTACTCTTGATTGGCGAACGTGATTCATGAGATTTTCTTATTATTGTTGACTGTAAGTCCTTAATATTAAATTTCATACAAATCCATTCAGTAAAAGCCGAGAACTATCATGCAAACGGATGGACAGACAGACCGACGCTAATAGGTGCTTACGCTGGAAGCGAAATGTGCCTAAAAAGGTGAGTCATTTTATATATGGGTACATATGGTATTAGCTACGTGTCCTATCACTGGAATTTATTTTTTGGATTCTTTTAGTTCTGTCTGATTTAGATGAAATTTTCAGAAAGTATGTTCGAATATAATAATTTTTTGGTTGCAGAGCCTGTGAATACGAACATTTTGATTCCATGAGATTTTCCTTTTTCCACTTCATTACTGATTGAACAATTTCAATAGTTTTGTGAGAAAATGGTTGCAGAGCCAAACACAGAAGAATGAATTAAAATAACATATTTCATAAATTCTTGCCTTAAATCATCCTTAATTGTTGTTAATTTAAATAAGTGCCTCATCATGAAAGTATTCTTAACAAGAAATTGTAAATTTGACAATTTCACTCAATTGGTATTGTTAATGGAAAGCTATAAGTTAACATGTAGCAAAATTAAACAATGATTTGTTAAAATCCAAATTAAAGCATTATTAGTTATTATTAAATTGAAAGCATCACTCGATAACCCAAAGAACAATTAATTTTGCAAGTGTTTATTTAGGTGAAGGATATGCTGGGGAATAGCAGAAATATTTTGCACCTGTGCACCAAGCATCCTTGGTATGGTCCTGTTTGTAGCTGCCCATAGGAATGCTTAATCCTAGCTTACAAGCAAGTAAATACGGTATTTTCAAAGCAAAAGAAAAGTTTTTACTCATCAGCTATCACAAATTTTTTACTTGCAATCACACTATTAATTTTAGGCATATAAATAGATCATGTAAGCATTTGAAGAAATCCTCAAAGAAAATCATAAATCTGAAAATACACACCTTAAAACCATCATCAGTGCTGATGATTGACAATGAGAAGTCATGGCCACGTATGAAGGCTGACACATAGTCCCCATCTGATTCCTCTTCCTGCCAAGTGCCTTCCTTCATTGTGTTACGCACAATAATTACAGTACCATCACTTCCAAAGCGAGGGTTGAAATGTAGAGCTATTGTTCTTTGGCTTTTTTTGGCTGATCCTAACACCAGATTCATAGAAAATCTGGCAAAACACAAGGGATGAGCATAATTTTTCTAAACATGTCACAATTATTAATTGCATTCCATGGGTAATTAATGTACCTAAAATAATCATTAATCCAGATTTACATAATTATGACAGAACTAGATGTTAAAAGTTAATGAATCATTTAAAATCTGACAAGGGGAGTCCACGACATTCATATCACCGATTTTCTTCAAATTTGCATGGTTGGTAGCAGGCTATGAATAATGGAAGTATGTGAAGTAAGAAAATGCAACTCTTTCTCGTTCTTGAGAAAAACGATCTTAAAATGTTAAAAAATTCGTATGGCTTGATATTAACAATAGATATCATCTTACCCAACGTATCTATGGTAGACTAGTTGCTAACGAGTCGAACAGCGGTTGCAGACATTATCTATCTGCCGTGGTTCAAACCCCATTTATTGCAATTTTTTTCGAGGTATTTTTTCTTTTTTTCATTAAATTCACTCGGATTTTTGAAAAGAACATTAACCATTTTAATTATTGCCTTTTTCGGAAATTAAATTAAAAAGTATTTTCTTCCATCACTCAATGTCAACATTGAGCTATTTAATATTTGGGATATATAATATTTAAATGTAAACTTTATTTTGTTTGTTTCTATGGAACGAAAGGTTAACAACATTGTTAAATCAATCAATCATATAATCACAAAGGAAGTTAGTAGTTTTAGATTATGACTGCTTGGGCATAATCTATTTTGTTTATAAGAATATGAATCAACAGCCAGGTTGTAGTCGAGTGAGCATTATGTTCTTGAATTATGAAGTTTCGAAGCAAGAGCTAAAAAATGCTTGGCGTTACTGTGAGGAATTGCTTCTGAAAAACAATTTCATTTCACACAAATCGCCAACAGAAATTTCTACTCGGTCTACAGCAGTTGGAGAGGAGATATTTCGTAGAGTGCTTGAGATGCTTGGAGAAAATGAAATCGTCGAGGAAGATGAATTAATTCTACCCGATTAAAGTGACGGCTATGATTTGGAAAGAGAAGATGAAGAAAATGGAGATCTAGACCGCTATGCCCCAAAGGAGAAGAAACCAATAGTTGATTACGACTTCATTTCTATAGAATACAAGAAACGAAACTTTATCCGACATATGGATTAAAAGACTACAAAAACAAGGGGCATCACGTTTGAAGAGCAAGCAAGACTTGATACAGTGAGAGGAGGACGTGAAAAGAGGAGGTACCAAGCAAGACAATTTCGCCATGATAAATTCTTCGATGTACCGAAGGTTTATAGAAGCAAGAAGAAATTACGAACAGGTGACGACTATAGTTAGGAGCAGGAACGAAGGCGGGTGAGTCATATTTGCTGAACAGAGAGAGAGGGAATATATGCATTACATTGCCGCCAAACCGCCAGTCAATATACACATACGTTCGGAACACAACATATGAATCTAACCAATATAAAATGTAAATTAGAATACAACATGCTAGAAATGACTATTCTGTACACAATACCTGAGTATTCACTCTGAGTTGTCTTCATTGGTGTCGCTGGAGTTTGATTCTTCTGAATCGGATTCCTGTAGGTTCATAATGATTGGTTCCAACATGTCGTCTCTGGTTATCTCCCTCTGAAAATCTTCTTCCTGCAATTTCTCTGAATGTTTCACACAACTCTCCCATGTGGAAACCTGTATACTTTCTATAGCCTCGTGAATTAATCGCTCAACGTCGGCAATTTTGAAAGTATTATTCCTCTCAGCTACAAATGATTTTACTTGCGCCCAAATTAACTCAACTGCATTGTAATGGCCATGGGAGAGTGTTAGGCGCACCAATCTGTGGCTGTGTTTTCTCGCAATGCAATCCAATTCATATGATTTTTGGTGTGGCTTATTCATTTTCACCAACTGCAATAACTCCACGTGTTTGTGAAGCAGTGTGAGGAATGATTTTAGAAGCTAACCATGCCATTATGTCACCTTTCCTGGTATTTGTGCATGGAGTCTTTTCCGTCATAACCGAATGGATACTTGCATTGTCCATTACAATGACTGATTGTGGAGCAAGGTAGGGCAGAAATTGTTCTTTAAACCACTTTTTAAAAGTATTTGCATTCATTTCTGAATAGTTTTAGATTTTGGATAGGAAAATTAATTTACTTTCCGGAATGAATCCCGTGGCTGCTGAACCGGCATGGCATACAATGAGATGACCACCTTTACCGATAGGAACCTTTAGTCCACCAGAACCATCGCTCATCTTCCAGCAACTCTTTTTCGTGTGGTTTTGATTAACCCAGGTTTCGTATAAATAGTATACCTGAGCTGTGCCTGCTTTCCTAATTTCATGCATTGTCCTCAGAAACATCATCCGTGCAGTTACAATATCACTCCGTCCCATTAAAAACTATCTTCCATCATTGGATCTAAGGCAATACATGGCACACAATAACATTGTATTGCTAAGCAACAGGACAATTAAACAGCTGAAACAGCTGTCACTGAAACATATCAGATCTTTGTATCATAATGTTAGTATTGTATTGTAAAATCTGTATTAAAGATTATTATTATTAAGTAGATAATACCTTTTAAAAATTAATTTGCGTGCAATCTTATATGGTAGATTATATATCATTACGAGCTGTAAGCCCGTAAAAAAATACGGAACTTATATGATTAAGCATTTTCATCTACTTAATAACCCGAATCCTTCTTGGTTGGTCAGAGACATTTTTGTTCAATGCAAATTTATAACACAAATAAATTATATCATTTAGCATTTCAAGAGATATGGAATTTTTCTTACCATTGTAAAGTACTTAATGAATAAGCGGCATTGAATGCTATCATTACTTTTCTTCTACAAAACAAATTATTTACCATTTTAGAAGTAATACATGATAATACTTTTCTGTATTAATATCGCAACCAAATAAATAATGTCTAATGTTTATTTACTCAATGTCTTTAGCAACGTGATAAACAGCTTCTGTACATCGCATTGAAATACAATATAAAGTTAAAACCATTTAGATACTGTTTATATGCAACTATATATTAATTAATATTTAAATTGTTTGCTCAGAATAAAAGTATTGGCTTCAAGAGCAACACGTTACGCTAATTATAATGTGAGAAGAAGAGCGGAACGAGCCAATCAATCTGTTGAAGAAGCAAATCGAAGAAGAACAGAAAGAAATCAAGCCGACAGAGATCGAAGAGCCATTGAAGATGAACAACAACGAGAACAATGTAATCAAAAACAAAGAAGAAGACAGGCTGATCTGAGTTTGGAATCGAGAGAAAATCGACTACCCAAGAGAAGGCAAGCTAAACAACGTAGATTAAATGAACGTGCACCTGATGCAGACAATTCTCAATTTGAAGTTGCCATTGAAGAACATAACTGTGGAAATATGACTCAGACTTGCAATTACTGTGGTGCGCTTTACTGGCCGAATGAACTCAACACTTCCAAAAAATAAGCAAGTGCTGTCACGACGGAAAAGTTTCCCTCAAAGATTTATGTGAAATGCCCGATTTACTAAAAGAATTATTAACAACAAATTCACCTGAAGCTAAAAGTTATCGAGAACATATCGGAGAATACAACGCTGCTTTAGCTTTCGCTTCAATGGGTGCCGAAATCAAAGCACCTCCAGGAATAGGACCCTACTGTTTTCGTATTCATGGACAAATTTACCATAAGGTTCCTCCACTGTTCATGAACGAATAGAACAAACCAGGATATGGACAACTGTATATATTTGATTCGGGTGAAGCAACAAACAAACATATGGATAATAACCAAGGTTGTTTACGAATTGTAATTGAGAGATTAGATATGATGTTACGACAATAACGGAGAAATAATTAAATTACCTCAAAGATGCTATCCACACACACAAGATCCAGTTGAAGAACTGTATGGTGATATAGACTTCACTACAGTCACCCCTCAGCACCTTAAAGGAAGAGCAATTCTCAGTGTAACGAATGAAGTATCACTTGAACTCAACAATCGCATACTTGAGCGTATACTAGGAGATGAGGTAGTTTACGAAAGTGTAGACATTATCGTGAGTGAACATACTGAAGATCAACTTGCATACCCTGAGGAATTTTTGAACAGCCTAACGCCAACTGGAATGCCACCTCACAAACTGTGATTGAAACCAGGAGCTGTGATCATGTTACTTAGAAATTTAGTACCCTCTAAAGGTCCGTGCAATGGGACGGGACTCACAGATTTACGATTGCAACGTAACATAATCGAAGCATCAGTTATAGATTCAGTTAATACAGAAACTGTTCTAATACCCCAAATACCACTTATCCCATCAGACACTAACATGCCTTTTAAATTTAAATGTAAGCAATTCCCTATACGATTAGCTTTTTCTATCACAATCAACAAATCGCAGGGTCAGACTTTTAACAAAATCTGTCTTTACTTACCAAAACCAGATTTTAGTCATAGTCAACTTTACGTAGGTCTCTCACAAGTAAGATCATTTGACTCTATAACTATTATATATGCAAATCAAGAGATCGAAAATTATGTGTATAAAGAAATTTATGATAGGTACTGAGCAATAAAGTTAGACTAGCGCGCAGATGCTCTGCGTGGGTAAAGCTAGTTGACTTTAATATTCTAAGCATTGACCATTTGCTTCCAGGGTATCCAACAGAATCTTTCATTTTTACTACAAGATTTTCTATTGTAGGGAATTCTCCATTGGCGTACATATCAAAGATAATTCGTCGTAACATATTTTTATCGAAGTCATCCAAGTCTGTGCTTTCTTTTTCACGGTTATGATGTTTCCTGGGCGACCGAAACGCCACAGTTCCACTGGTGTTTAATGAAGATTTTGCTTCATTTGTACATAATTCTTTGTACAGTTCGAAGTCCAATGCCACAAGCACTCGCCGTTCGCTCTTGACATCTGGCAACATTGCAACCAGCTATGCCTTTTGCTTTGCTCGCTTCCTCGGATTCTTTTTTGAAGTACTGATACACTTTATATACCATCTCTCTTGCTTGTTTATGCAAAACCTTGCGTTTACTATCTTCCCCATCCATTCTTGATCACAAAAAGATCGTAGTATTTAACCTATAATAGAAAAAACACACAAATTCACACAGAAGCCACGGCACAAACATACGAACCACACACCATGAGCTACTGAAACTGACTGATGCAGATTGGTTAAGTGAGAAATCACACGACACTCCCTCATGCTGCGCATAGACTTTCCACCCGCCTTCATTCGTGCTCTCTACCCTAGAACTTTGCAGCAGTGGGCCATCGTAGCAGCTTCCTCTCTTCAATCAATTGATTTTCGCTTCACCGCCAGTCATTCGTGGGTTGCAAAATTTAAGAATCAAAGGCACATTAGGTAAAGGAAAATTACAAGATATATTGATGCGGCAAAATTAGAACAAACTCTTGAAAGCGCAGAAAAATTTAGGACACAGACAAGCAAGCTCATGATAAATTTTGATGCCAATTACATCATCAATACTGACCAAACTGGTCGTTAGTATCAATCTACAATTGACAGATCTCTTGCGCACAGAGGCGTCAAATCAGTGTTGGTGAAAAACGTAGCCTGAACTAAATAACACATTCTTATACTGCCCAATATTCAATTAGTTTATCAGGGAAGTTGTAACCATAAAATTGGTTTATCAGTCGCTTCAAGCCAATGGTTTGGATTTGGTGCGGCGGCTGATTTCGAAAGTGAGAAGGGAGCAGAGGGGAAGTAAAGGAAGTGGTGATCGCGGAGGAGAGGAGAAAAGAAGACGGAGCACACAATCGGTCGTGAAGTCGAGGTGTCGCGACGTTGAGTACGAGGTCGACCTGAAGTGTGCGTCCCGAGAGGTTGGCGGCGAAGGAGACCGGCGGGAACAAAGAGGAAGAGAGGAGGCGTGGAGGAAGCCTTGACAAGCTCATCAATATAGACAATCTCATTACACTTATACTTACTGTGACGGAGTTGTCGCTTTGTGTTTTTGTTATTGTATTCTGGTGTGTTTGCTCATTTTAAAAAAAGATTAGAAACTATAAACTGTCTTTTTCTTTCCAGCGCGAACGGGAAACGTTACATGGCACCCAACGTGGTGCATGAGCAAACTTAATTCTTTAATTTGCGGTTCTGTCTGTCAGTCGTTCGGATTTAGCTGGTTGTGCCTATATTCCCATTTGTTCCCCTTTCCAAGGTCCACCTGTTTCCTGTAGTTGAATGCCCCGGCGGACCTCGGGGAGAGAAGATATAGCAACCTTTCCAATCCTTTTGTCTAGGGTGCTTGTTGTAAGATGGAAGACCTGCCTCCTGGAACGAGTTGGATAGTGAAACTTTCCAAAGGGGAGCTGAGGAGGTGGTGTGATCGATTCAATATAGACGGCTCAGGCACACTGGAGGAGCTTCGGACTGGTGTGAGGTGAGAAAGATGACTGAGTCCTTCGTCAAGTTGGATTTAGGCGAAGAAGGAGTGAGCGGGGAAGAAATCCCGTCGAAACAGGAATCGATCGCGGATTCCTTGAGTAATCTGATTCAGGCTCTGTCGAACGTTTCGACAACGAGTGCATTTTCCCGGGAACAGCGAATTAGAAATCTTGCGGTTGATATTAACGGGGATGAGAAAGAAAGTGTGGCTGTCTTCTTAGAATGGGCAGAGACGTTTAAAGATTGTAAAAGGGTAACCGATGAGGAGATGTGGAGCTAGTGCCGGAAATGCTCGAGATCAGAGCAATACAATGATTTAGAGCCAATAGGTTCGATATAACTTCGTGGGGAAGTTTTAAAGAGCACGTGCGTCGGGCGTATCTTCCTGCCGGATATGTGATTCGGTTGAAGAAAGACATGTTTTGTCGAACGCAAGGTGAAGGAGAACGGATTAACGAATTCGTGACCGTGTTAAGGGCTATGAATGCCCAGTTAGATAAAACGATTTCAGAGGAAGAATTGATCTCTCTCGTGTTAGACAACCTTCACCCTTTTTACTTAGAGAGAATATTACCAAGGGGTATCGATAATTTTTCCGAGCTCTTATGGGTAGGCATAGAGTTAGAAGGCCTACAGGAGCGATGTAAGTGGTACCGTCCTCCGCTGAGACCACATGAAGTGGTGGAACGCGAATTTGGCTTCACTGCGAAGCCTGATAGCGAGAATAAATCGCAAATGCTAGATCGCAACTCTTGCTGGAGATGCGGTCGTGAGGGGCATATTACGAGACAATGTTCTTTCTCTCGTAAGCCACCCGAGGCTGGTCGAAAAGAAGTGGTCTCCACGATCGATTTGACCCATTCAGTGCGGCATGACTGGAATTCCAGTCATCGTGGTTCAATCGTGTGGCGGCATGACTGGAATTCCAGTCATAGCACTACATCTGGTTATAACGGTCTGGGTAAGGGACCGCCAGCGGAACGAGTTTCCTACGCATCTCCAGTCACCAGTTAGAGTCTAGCCAGCACTTGTGGAAGTATTAATTTTCTTGTACTGCTTCCTGTTTTTCGTGGAATCATTTGTTGTGTCGGTACGTATTCACTCTGAATTATCCTCTCTCCTTCATTTTTTCTGACTTTCAATTCTGTTATTGTTTTCCTTATTTTTTTCGTCTTCTCATCTTATTTGATTGGACAACAATTGAGAAAAAAAGCTGTTATTTTTAAGGTTAATTACAATTAGTCTTTCCCAAAACTCGTTCTCTTTACAAACTGATTTCTCTCATACAAAAAATTCATTACGTCAAGATGAAATATTAATTATTTAAATTTGTGATATACTAGTGCGTAGTAGGTTAAATTTTTAAAATTTAAATTTTCCGATTAGATAGTAACAGGTACGTTCATTTAGAATAAGATGTTATAATCTTAAAAAATTGTTTGCATCTAGAAATAAATTATGAATTCTTCTCACAAAATTCTTTTCTTTTAGAATGGTTAGAACCAGGGGAGGAAGCAAACGGGCAGATGTGACGTCTTCTTCGAGGGATAGCCCTCAACCGTCCACTTCCCGGGAAAAAGACCCCGAGGCTAGTTCCCTTTTGGCTGAGGGTTCTCCTCAACCTCCGCCCTCCAAAGTGCAGAGAATAGACACTCCTTGTGTCATTTTAGGTGCGGAAGAGTTGAGGAGAATCCTCGAGGAGGTGGACGACGAAGAGAGCGATGACTCTGGGGAAACGGAGTGGGGGGACAGCGGAGAAGACAAAGAGGAAGACATTCCGTTATCCTTAGCTGGTAGTACTCCCGACCCTTCTACTGAGACGACACACATGCGGACAGGGACGATGACCTCCCAGACTTTCCATTGGACTTCACAAAGACCGACTGTGACTCCAATACCCTACATAGAGACCCCAGGAATAAACACCCCCGACCCCGGAGAAGAGCCCCGAAAGTTTTTTGACCTTTTACTGACGGACGAAATTTTTAATATGATCATCAATGAGACGAACCGCTTTGCAGACGAATTACTAGAGGGGAATGTAGCACCGAAAGCAAAAATTGTTAAATGGAAACCGTTATCCATAGAAGAGTTTACGACGTTCATTGGTATCTTGTTCCATATGGGCACTATACCATTGAGCAGAATAAGCGATTATTGGAACATGGATTTCTTATTTAACTTTTCTTGTTTTCGGGGTTGCATGAGCCGTGACAGGTTCATGGGGATTTTGCAATGTTTGCATTTTGCAAAAAATCCGGCACCTCATGAACCACAGCCTACTGACAGACTTTATAAAATACGGCCACTGATTGACACTTTTAACAGGAAAATTGACGAATTAGTGACTCCGACGCAAAAACTGTGTATTGACGAGTCTATGCTTCTCTGGAGGGGGCGATTAGTTTTCCGTCAGTATTTGAAGGGTAAGAAGCACCAATATGGTATAAAACTTTACATGCTGACGGAACCTTCCGGTTTAGTTCTTCGATTTGTCGTGTACACTGGGTCTTCCGATGCTGATGTAGGAGGGCGAGGTCATGTTGACAATGTTGTATGTAAACTATAGGATGGAAGGTTAGATGTCGGCCATTCATTGTTTATGGACAATTATTACAACAGTGTTAGCATGGTCCACCATCTACTTGAACGGAAGACCTATTGTACAGGCACTCTTAGAAGTAACCGGAAGGGTAATCCTACCCATGTCCTTTCCAAAATCCTGAAAAGAGGTGAAGTTGTGGATGCCTTCACTAATGATGGTGTATGCGTTCTGAAGTGCAAAGATAGAAGGGATGTTCTGATGATTAGCTCCGAATATGGAAGTCATTTGGTCGATGTTCCCCGCCGGCGAGGAGGTGGCACAACATCAAAACCGGAGGCCGTTGTAAAATACAACGAGTCTATGGGTGGCATCGATCATGCTGATCAAATGATGTCTTATTATCCAATTGAACGGAAGATCCTGAAGTGATATAAAAAGTTGGGCATCCACATCTTTCACCTCCTCCTTCTCAATAGTTTTTTCCTTCATAATAAAACCCATCCCAAAATCCCACTCTATGAATTCCGCATATCCGTAATTAAATCCCTCCTCCTTCCCGCTTACACACCTCCTGTTCCTCGACCCTCTCCTTCTGCCCCCTCCAGGAACTTAGGCTTATCAAGACATTTCCCGCAGATATTCCCGACTGACGAGAAAGGAAAACGAAAACGGACGATTCAGAGGAGATGTCGGGAGTGCTACAATAAAGGGATACGGAAGGATACGAAATACTTTTGCCCGGTTTACGAAGGATCCCCTCCCCTCTGCCTACACCCCTGCTTTCTTGCTTTTCACGAAAACATGAGGTGTTAGGGCGTGTAAATATGTACATATAATATTTGTAAATATTTTTAAATAGGGTTATTTCTGTGTATATTTGTATACCTATATATAGATATATATATATATAATTATGTATATATATTTGTAAATATGTTTATTATAAATGTTCGTGTACACCTACGTGTTTGTGTGTTTATGTTTCTGTAATTTTTTTGTAGATATGTACATATTTAACATGTAAATTTACATACGTAAAAATTTTAATGTAGGTATCTGCATTATGCAATAAATTTTAATGTACCCAATAACTTGTGTTTTAATGCAGAATGAAGCGCATGAATGACTGATTCAAATCTTTCATTCCCATATGATTACTCGAGGGTGAGATATTCACCGGAAAAATAAGAAACATTCTTTTAGCCTTTTTCCCAGTAAATCAAATTCTATACAATGCAATGAAAATAGAAAAACTGAGGAGGCCATAATTTTATAAGAAAATCTTTTAAATTTAAACTTCCTGGTTCACTGACACGAGTTTTTCGAGCACGACAATTCTGCCTTTGTGTGACCATTACCCTTCAAAAAGGTTTCGGACAAAGAGTAATAGCAGGTACTTGGGAGAGGGGAAGGAAGGAATTCCTGCGGTGAACACAAGGGTCGAAGCCCAGAGGCGTCGCTGAAAGTTTGGGGATGGGGAGCGGAGAACACTCCAGAACCTCCCACTGAATATAAACATCTGTTGTGAATGACATGGTCGGGCACTGTACGACCAGACGGGGAACGGGCTGTAAGGAAGGAAAATTATCGAGTATATTCTTAGGAAACAGTTCTTCAACGAGGGAAAAATGGTGCGGAAAATATTATTAGATATATATATATACAATAAAGCATAAGTTAGTACTAACTAGTATACGCTGGCGTAAGATGTATATGCTGTTTCTGCAGGAAAATAATAGGTGATTGTATCTAAATTCAGATAAATAGATTATAAATCTAGCAATCCGAGAATATCCTGATAGATAGGTAAACCTGCATTACAGACATAATGTCCTATCGGCTGACTGATGACTGGAATTCCAGTCATATCTTTAAAAAATCGTTAAAAATCTATTTTTGCGTTTTTTCGTTAAATGTTTTCATATCTATGTTTCTTGCACCGAATTCTACTGGAAATGTAAGAAAACTGGATTTAGTCACCGGCAAAGAACACGGATTTTCGGTGCCGCATTGAATGGGTTAAACGAGCAAGCGGCTCCCTAGTTATGGGCCTAAGGGGTCGCAGTAAACACCCGATAAATAACGCGGTAGAATGGAAAGCATGGGTTGCGAGGGTATGCGAGTTAATGCAGCCAGGCGACTTTAAAAGTTCGATTAGTTCCGACGGAAATAAAATCTTCACACTGGTTAATGTCAGAAGACGCGAGATGAGGGCCCTGTTAGACACAGGCGCACCATTGTCGCTCATAAGCAAAGAAGCTTCCGACTGTTTGACGGGACCGGACCACATTGGGGAAGCAAGTAGAAGTCGCGGATGGGAGAACGGTCGAGTTTGATCCACCCGTGGAACTAACCATAAACATCGGAACATTGTCGTGGAAAAGCGATTTTCATGTTCTGTGAGGCTTGGCATGCGAAATACTACTTGGCGCTGACTTCTTTTTGCAGTGCCTCCCGACGATTCATTTTGGGTGGCAAATTATGGCATTCCCGGATGGATCCGCTGTCTCACTTCAGCTCGGTTATAACCAGCCTAGGCTGGCTGCAAAAATCGACACGACTGACGAATTTTTGGAGCGTGAAATGCAGTTATTTCGACATATGCACGGCAGAACTGACATTATATATCATTCTATCATTACCGGAGTTGCCGCCCCTATTAAACAAACATATTATCCGGTCTCGCCAAAGATTCAAGAGAAAATTAATTCGCAAGTCGATGAAATGCTCGCGGAGGAGCGGAGGAAAGGGAAAACAATTTCAGACTCATGGTAGCTGGAATCGTATAAGGGTTTGAAGGAGAACCCAGAAAGCAGGCCCGAGTTTGTTCTAATTGACGAACAAATATATTATCACGTCGAAAGAAAGAAGGACCCGGCGATGAAGGTGAAACTAGTGGTGCCGCATGAATATCGACGTGACATTCTCGTAGAAAATCACGATCATCCCACAGCGGGACATTTGGGTTTCTTTAAAACTTATAATAGATTGCAGCGATTTTATTTCTGGCCTTCTTTAAGGAAAGACGTATCGCGGCATGTTGGAGCATGTGAGGTGTGCCAACGATATAAAGTGGAACGACGGCGACTACCGGGTAAAATGGTGCCGAAGGACATGGTTCGACCCTGGTCGATAGTTGCTACTGATATCGTAGGCCCCCTCCCTAGGTCAAAATCGGGTAAGAGATACATTCTATTATTCCTCGGCACCAGCACGCACTGGCCTATAGCAATTCCCCTTAAGTCGGTTAATGCGTCTGACGTAGAAAAGCATCTGCTGTATTACATGATAAACCACTGGGGCTGCCTGGAGGTGCTGCTGTCCGATAACGGTCCACAGTTTCGCTCCAAGATTTTCAGAAAGGCATACGAGGCTTACGGGATTCAACTTACGCATATTGCCCCATATCATCCTCAGGCGAATCCCGCGGAAAGAAGCATACAGACATTGAAAACAATGATCGCTATGTTCTGCCGCAACACGCAGAAAACCTGGGATGAACATCTTCCCCATTTCACGTTTGCCCTGCATACTGCCCGTCATGAGATGATGGGATATTCACCTGCTAACCTGAACCTAGGCCAAGAACTATGAGCCCCTGACGAGGTATTTAGGGAGCTGAGAGATGCAGAGGGTCGCCCCTTTCATCCAAAGGCCTATCATAAAGAGCTAAAAGAGCGGCTAAATAGATACTATAACCGCACTCGCGATCTCGTGCGAAAAGCAAGCGAGAAACAAGCGCGATATTACAATTTGAGAAGGTGAGACGGAAACTATGTGGTCAGAGAGTTGGTCTGGAAGCGTAACCACCCCTTGTCAGACGCGTCCAAATCTCGGGTCGCTAAGTTGGAACCGAAATTTGAGGGCCCCTTTAGAGTGAAAAGGATACTTTCGCCAGCGATGATAGAACTCGAAACCTTGCGGGGAAAGGCCGTTGGACCGGTCCATATATCGGACACTCATCTTTTCCATTACTAATGTTTCTCTTCTTACGGGGGGAAGTGATGTAACCATAAAATTGGTTTATCAGCCGCTTCAAGCCAATGGTTTGGATTTGGCGCGGCGGCTGATTTCGAAAGCCGGCTTACTCCGGAAGTGAAAGGGGAAGTGAGAAGGGAGCAGGGGGGAAGTAAAGGAAGTGGTGATTGCGGAGGAGAGGAGAAAAGAAAACAGAGCACACAATCGGTCGGGAAGTCGAGACGTTGAGTACGAGGTCGACCTGAAGTGTGCGTCCCGAGAGGCTGGCGGCCAAGGAGACCGGCAGGAACAAAGAGGAAGAGAGGAGGCGTGGAGGAAGCCTTGACAAGCTCGTCAATATAGACGATCTCATTACATTTATACTTATTGTGACGGAGTTGTCGCTTTGTGTTTTTGTTATTGTATTCTGGTGTGTTTGCTCATTTTAAAAAAAGATTAGAAACTATAAACTGTCTTTTTCATTCCAGCGCGAACGGGAAACGTTACAAAGTAACAACCAAAAGTCTTCTTGTGTCTTCAAGAACCCACAGGAAAATTTGGCCCCATCATTCAGAAAAATGAAGATTATCAAAATGTCGTAGTGACTTGCTCCAATTCTGGGAAAGTAACCACGAGAATTTACATTACATTTATAGAGAGTGTGCTTAAACCATTTGTTGGAGATAGATTCATGGGGAGGACAAAGAAATACATCATTGTATGACGATGTATTTGTCGACAGCAGCGGTGATGCCTCATGCTCACTGAAAGCGATACTTCCAAAATGTACAGCTTTATGTCAGCCGTGCAACATTTATTTCTACAGGCAAGTTAAGAATTTCATCAAACGTCTGCAGAAGTGCTCACTGCTGCTGGAGGAACAACGGGATATAGCATCACGGGAAGACTCGATTAAAATTCATGCGTTCGTCCATCACCAAATGAGTGCGCCGATTTTTTATGACATTATTAAATATGCTTGTTACGCCTCAAAATTGAGTGATGGAAGAAAATACTTTTTAAACGTAAATGATGTCTGCTTCCTCTTAAAACTTCAAAAAAATTGCTGCCATCACGGGAAATGCGCATTTGCAGTTTGCTCGTGGTGTCGGCAATGTTTCTGTTTTGCCTGCTTTTACGACAGGTATCATCCAAAGAGCTGTTCCTCTTCACGTTAAACCTGGTCCTCTACCACTTCCCCACCTCAAACCTTTATCCTATCAATTCCCCTCCTATACACATATAACCCAAGTCATAGCTATGCTTTCCTGCATTTTCCTCACTCCTGAATACCATTCCTACCCAAACCCATTATGATGGCCAAATAAGTTAGTTGTAGTCTGTTTTAATTATTGCCTCTTTTGGTAATTACTTCCAAGAAAGGCAATAATTAAAATGGTTAATGTTCTTTTGAAAAATTAGAGTGAATTTAATGAAAAAAAAGGAAAAATACCTCGAAAAAATTGCAATAAATTGGGTTCGAACCATGGCAGATAGATAACGTCTGCGACCATGATTCGACTTGTTAGCAACTAGTCTACCGTAGATACATTGTGTAAGATGATATCTATTGTTAATATCAAGCCATACGAAGTCGAGGTTTATTCGAAACCCGATTCGGTTTTTGCGATATTTCTCCATTAAAACGTCATTATTGTACACATTGACTATGACAAAAAATGTAGAAAATATAATTTCCTACATCTTCTATTTCAAACAATTTTCCATAGCAGTTATTGTTTAGGAATTATTTATAAATAATCGGTTTTCGGTTTCCGTCAAATATCTCCTTAAAAACGTCGTTATTCGTAATCTTTGTAAGGACCAAAGTTGTAGAGAACTATATTTCATCCAAGTTTTGTTTGAAACAAATTTTCGTAGGACCATCCATTTCGGAGATATTTTGCTTATTTGTAAATTTCCAGTATACAGCGCCATCACCATGTAGTGGTGAATTCTGTAAACATATTCAAAATATAATTTACGGCAATAAGGACGACTGTATTCTTCTATGATACGAAATAATAATTTTGCCTTATAATGCTATTCATAGTAATTTAAATATCTATACCCCAATTATGGAGAAAGTCGTGTGTTAGCCACATCAGATTTTTTTATAATTTATTTGAATCTCTACATAATCCAAAAGGCAAAACTTAAGACTCAGTACAGTAATCATGAATACTTATATGGAAAAAATACTGTTAATTGGCTTTTGTTCTAAATTATTCCAAATAAAAAATTCTTGTGGCAGAAAAGTTAAGGGGTGCACAGCAGATTGATTAAACTGCAAAATTGAATGGAAATAAGATGTCAATGTGTCATTTTACCATAGCTATTACGAAAGAGAATATAAATATAAAGTCACCTCTTTGCTTTAGAAGCCACAGTCCCTTTGACTACAACTACTGAGCCAGGTGGCATTCCATTATGTAGGATCTGAGTATATGGAGGTTCCCGTCCCCTAAAACACCATTCCATTGCATAGTGACCATTTTCTTCTTCACCTTTGAAGTAGTTATTCACAATGTTGCCATCATTTTCCCATTGTTCCTGCTGAAAACGAATTTCATTATATTATTGTAATGATAAAATTATAAAATGACTTGTACACGATGAAGTGCAGCATTAAAGAGTGAACATTTAGAACAACCATTTAGAAATAGGTATAAAATAATTACAAAACACGTGCAACCATGTGTGCCATGCATGTCACTGACACTGACAGCGGACCTAACGATGCCTCCCACAATGGAAGTGAAACAGCGTCCAAGAAAGGAACAATGAGGTCGAACATCCCAAAGAAATATTCTACTGCTACTAAATAAAGCATATTTGGTTTTTTCTTGTTTTCTTTAATAACTTTTGTTTTTATCAATTTATAGAATGAAAACACTTTTTGATCAAACAGATATTCAAATCATCAACTTCATTTCTATTTATGATTAAACTACCTGCAAAAAAATTCACTTACTTTTCTGAAAATTTTATTTTACACTTTTAGTGCACTGAACATTAAAAGTTGTATAAAGTAAAAAGTATTTTTTTATTTAAATATACCTTTAGGATTTTAGTCTCATTAAAATACAAAATGTTTTGTATATACCATATTTACCGCCACTGCATATAAGGTGCACCCAGGATTTTTCAACATTGAAAATAGAAAAAAACTTCCCTCAATATAAGCTGCATTTTGAACTTAACAATATGTCTACAAAAACCCATGCCACTTCATAAAACGCGTGATCCAGCAACAGGATCCTCGAAAATCATTAAGAGGAATGAATAATCTTTTCATGATTTTTAATGCTTTTATCTTAATAACTTCACTTGTTAACTTCAATAGTTACTGGAAGCCCATCTTTATGTTGCTTCCTCACAAATTCTGCAACTTCACCATCGATTTCAGAAAACGAACCTCTCTTGGGCCCCCGGAAGGATTTCTTTGTTGATTTTTCTTTAAAAACTTTGTAACGCATCGTCCTCCATCTCCTGATGCATCTTTCATCCACTCTGTATTGGCTCACAGCCTCGCAGTTTCCATGTGTTTCAGAATATAGTATAACTTTTTTTTAAAGATGCAGTGTATTGGGTTCTGCTGTTCATACTTTTAGGGTACTGATTAAATGTTATTATATTTTAGTATACTTTAAATCCCTGTAATATAGAAACTTCCCTCAACTCAATGAAACTCATGTAAAAAGCTACTTAAAACATTAACCTCACAACATGTTTGTAGCTTCCGTCTCATCCACAAAAATCTCAGTCTTATAAATTATTGAGAACGGGCAGATTTGGCTGAGTTAAATCTAACCAACCACAAACCAGCTGTTCATTTTAGACACACTTTATCTCGAGACTACTTTGTAAACAATGGAGGCATCTAGGAGGAATAATCAGGCAAGGCGATCATAATGTGAGAATCTCACTTTAAGCAAGTTTTTCATTTGTATTCGCACATAGGCAGCACCCTAATTTTTCGAATGAAAATTTAGGGAAAAAAGTGCAGCTTATATGTGAGTAAACAGTAATTTGATTTTTTTCATTGCATTTCCTTCAGAATTGTAATTCAACTTCTTTATTATGAGTATTTCTTTTTAAAGGATCAATTGTGCCGGTGTGGCCATTAGTCCCCGTTTACATGTTCCTGTTTCTGTGCCCGAAAACAGGCACCTGACCTTCTGCGCATGCGCACAAGCAAATTCCCCCAAAGAAAGGCATCAGGCATGGAACGGGTGCGACTCCTGATTCCAAGTCTGTCAAGAACACGTCGATTGGCTGAGGACTGCCACGTGACACAGGTGACGTGCAGCAGCAGCCAAAAGAGCAGCTTTTCTTTCTGAATCCATCTTACTACGTATGCTACCGCAGGCAGACTAGTCATCCAGGTGCCTGTTTACAGGCATGAAAACGGGAATGTGTAAACAGACAGGCTTTTTTTCGTTCCTGGCAAGTCAGTCAGGCGTCTGTTTTCAGGCACGCAAACGGGAACGTGTAAACGGGGACTTAGATAGTGAATGTTCCAAAATCATACATTTTAGTCTCTGTGTAATATTTATGAAATTCATCATATGAAGGCATTTTTGTTAATCTTTCAACTTCAGGTTATGCCTTTTTCGAGGAAGACTTTTAATTCAATAGTTTGCTGCTATCAAGTTCTGAAATTCCAGGAATCTCTAAAGATCTAACATGACTCAGAGCTACACAAACCTGACCTAGTAACAAAACTGTGAGGAATACACAACTGAAAATCACAGAAAACGGATTTATAAAGGAACACATAAAATGAAAGGAAACAAATTAACATAATAATTGACAGTTAAAAGAGAATGGATGTAAATCACAGACAACTTCAAGGCTCCACCTTTTAGCTCGATTACCTGAGCAATGAGTTCCATTATGGCAAATGTTTTTATGCCAACTATACTTTTACAACAATGTAACAAAGACATTTCGTATGATAATTTGGTAGATTTAAAAATAATTTAAAGTAATTCTTTTATATAATCATCTTGATAATCACAGCACTGGCTTGCGGATGTGGGATTTTAATCATATATCAGTGATGAAAGTGAAGTTTCATTTTTGTTGTGAAAATTCAATTCTGATTCTAGAATGAAAAGAAACAGGATTTGTTTTGCTTGCTCATTATTTTGAATGCATTATCAGGATTAAATTCATTTCTCAATTGATTTTGATTTCTTAATATGTATTTAAATTTCCATCACTTGCCTCCTTTTCCTTGTTTTCCTTGTTTGTAAGGATAAATGCTTTCAATTTCAGTAGTTTACAGTAGGCGACAACAAATTTGTGTTTTGAAATAACATGCAGGAAAAACTGAAATCAACTTCTTCTATTCAATAAAATTGAAATGCAGTACTACAAGACAGCCAAATTCAGTTCAAGAAACAGTGTATATATATTTTTTGTATATACAGTAAAACCTCTACCTTACAAACTCCCTTAGAACAAAGAATTCTATATAACAAAAATTATCACGTCCCAAAAAATTCACTATACCCGTTTCCTACTCTTATGAAGCTTGACCGTGGCACAGCTAATAGCCAATCAGGACGTTTTCCCCTTCCACCACCATTTGAAGTTTTCAAGAGGCACGGGAAAGTAGTACGCTCTTGCCCGATATCCGCTCTTGAAGAAAGTCGCATGCGAACGCTAAGACGTAAACGTGGTAGATCTGGCAACACAGTCGAGCTCGGAGCGATGTGAACAGCACGATGGTGAGAGACTGACTGACTTTCTCCCCTCCCCATCGACAGTCTCTCGAGCTTTCACTGGCTGCAGCAGTAAGCAAACAACTAGGATTTTCAAGGTCAAGCTTCATAAGAGTAGAAAACGAGTATAGGAGATGACAAAGATGGACTCAAGGAATTTGCTCAAAATAATTTTGGTTTTATACTTTTTTCCATACCTGAAGGTTTGTGGGATCAAAGACAAACACTTCCCCATGATATGTTGTTGCCCAAATTGAACCTGAGTTTGGTGGTCCTTGTATCCCTTGTACTTGGCAGCATACTGAAAAACACAGATCAGCAAAGAACTTTACATCTACCTTTAAAGTAATGAAAGTAATATATATATACATATATCATGCTTGAAGAAAAACTTCAAAGCAGCACCATTCAACCAATTTTATAAAAACTTTTTCAAATAAAAACATTAAAATATAGTGGGACAGCTGTGTGACTTCAAATACCATATTTACTAAGATGACGTTATATTTTTATAATATCAAAGCTGTACCTTTTTAAATGATTTTTAAGTTTATTATTGTTACTCAAAATAAGCAGTTGTCATGAAAAGTTTACTATCAATTTCTACCTATTCTTTTGCTGGAATAAGTTGGCATCTGGTGTTGGTGTTCGCCGAATTCATCATGAGCTGCTGACGCTCCTTTAACATAAGAGTGGCAACTACCGAGAAGAAGATTTCTGCTAGTATCTGCATAACAAGATCACTCAATAAATTGCATCATGCAGGTGGGAGGAAGAAGATGCTTAACTTCGGTGGACATTGTTTCAGGAGGGAGAATCAGTGAAGGAGTCTTTTTTTAAATTTATTTTTCACTCTGAGCTGGCCCAAAAACAGGGATGCGTGTGGTGCATGAGGGTGCGGGTTACACCAGTAAATACTGTATAGGTCAATTGACTTATTTTTTATAACACATATTACAATGGTTCCAAAGTTGGTAAAAATACAGATTGTCTTTCTATACTCCCTATGGATCTTACAAATATATACATCTGATATAGATTGTTCATCAGACAGATGCAATATGAACATTAACAGTTGTAGGGCACAAACTGATACATTGTATTAATGAATTTCTGCCTCTTAAGAGAATTACATTATGAATGATTCAATACGATATAATATTCCCCCAATCTAAATCAGGATGAAATTGTTACTTATTATAGTGTGCTCAATATATAATCTCTTAGAGACATAAGCCAGGAAGGCTTGTTCATATTGGAAGGTATTTCATCATATATTTGACTAAATGAAATTAAAGACAAGCAAAGGCACAACAGCTGCCTTTTAGTGACTTACTTATATACAGTTTTATTCTTATTTTATGTTAGGTTATGTCCTTTTACGCATGTAGTGCTAAATAAAAACATTTGTTGTTCTTGATTTGGCCCTTGGGTTGTAGGTTAGCACCACTCAACTAGAGGCTCCTCTATTGCTTGTTGAATACATTTTGTCTGTCTGTCTGTCTCTATCCATCACTGATGAAGAGCTCCTGCCCAAAAAGCTTCCAAGATTGTGATTTGTTTTTCATGTGATTTTCCCATGTTTCTTCAACACCCCCAGCAGCCCTCCAATATATATAGCCATATGCATATATGTATCCCCTTTCTATCTGTTTACCATACTCTCTCTCTGCATCTTTGTCTCTCCCCTTTCTCCCTCTCTCCCTTCCACCTCTCTGTTTCCCCTCTCTCCTTTTCCCCTTACCCTCTCTTCATTTAAACAGCTTATAAAACACGTTAATTTTACGCTTGTAACCTATATACGATTTTAAAACAATAGAAAAAATACGATATTATAAAACTTCTTACATTTAGGGGTTGTTTTGCCCCATTATTGCCTCATATGAGAATAATACTTATAAGGCACCTCTAGATGAGCTACAGACTTGAAATTTGGCACGATTATAGTCTTTTAGTCCCAACAGAAGGAACAAATTGGAAATGGTAACATGCCCTATTTTTAGAGCCTGTTGCAACCCACTAATGCCACAAAAGAGGTTCAAATTATAAGGTACTTTTAGATGAGCAAAAGGCACAAGATTTGGCACACTTATAGGCATTACCTTACGACCTATGAAAAAACACCAAAATTCTAAAAATTCCAATTTTTAGGGGCCATGTTGCACCATTATTGCTCCATACCAGGATGAGAATTACAAAGCACTTTCAGATGAGCTATAGACTTGAAATTTGGCACAGTAATATGTTTTTGGACAAAACCGATGGGAAAAATAGGAATTCGTAAAAATTTAAAAATGCTTGCAGAATACAAGTATTATATAGAGAGATATATATAATTCATAGCTACTTCTTACATACAAGTACATATATGGAATGATACAAATTATGAGGCACTTCCAGATGAGGTAGAGACTTGAAATTTGGCACGATTATAGATTTTGGGTCACAACCAATGGAAAAAATGCAAAAATTCAAATTTTAAGGGACTGATTTTACCCCCTTATTATTTGCCCATAAGAAAAGCATGGAAATTGGTGCAGAGATTAATATACTTGCTTTTAAAATCATTTCTGCTCACGATTTGAATAAAATAATTTCTCCTCAAGATTCAAACTCAGGACTTGAGTTATCAGAGGGATAAAAGATTGTAGTTCCTTATTTTTATAGACAGAATTCAAATCCATGTTGGTCTAGAGAAAAGTTTTGTTTTTATTGAAAAAACCAGAAATTTTTCTGGGTTTCAGCAATTGAGGGGCCCAGTCAGAGAGGGAGATATGCCACAAAAGTGTGAAATGGAGAAAATGAGCAAAATGCAAATTTTATGAGAAAAATTCCATATAAACTCAGGCTGATCATTTCTGTTTTTGTTTATGGAAAGAAAAAAAAACTTGGAAAAATATTTTTTCTTCCATAATTCTTGATAAAAAGGTGACTCCTGAGTCTCACTGGGGATGCGTTCCTGAAAAAGTGTTTGAATCTCAAATATTTGAATGTCGAACGCCGTTTTTCCATATACTTGCATGTTATAATCGAGGGATACGTTCCCGCATCTCGGGAAAAAGTCTCCCCTGACGTTCTATAAAGATAAAATAGCATTACTAATATGTTAATACAACAATATTAAATTATGAATAAATTATATAATAAATATTTTAAATGTATAACTTATTTTTTGCACTGAAAAGAAAAAATAAATTTTTGTTTCGAACTTCAAAGATAGACGTATGCAATATAAAGTGCAGACAGCCCGGTCCGGATTGCGCGAGTCGTTTGTTACAAACAACTCGTGCGAGTTGGATAACATACCTGCATACATCTATATATACATACAACTATTTATCGCAGCGAAATTAATATAAAAGTTATTAAAAATGCACAAAATAACTTAAGAATAAAGAAACAATAAAATTAAAAATACTTTCATAGCTTAAATCTTTTTCAACTGCACTTACTGGACTTGGTTTATTAATTGAGAAGTTCAAAGATTTTAGTTGGAAGAAGAGGAGCTATTAGGTGGGGAACTGAATGGGCTATTGACTGGGAAATTGGACAGGCTAATCCTTGCAGCAGATGTTGAAGCAGCTTATGCTGGCTGTGGTCTTTCAACCTTCTGAAAGAATTTATACAGCTTCGGTTGAATTTTAGCCTTCTTCTTTTGTTCATAAAGGACCCTGTAGCAGGCTACGTCCTTAAGAACAGCACTTTGCACCAATGAGCTCCTCTCAGTATTAGGATCCTTTTCGTCAATCAAGTTTATGAAATTATCCAGACTCCAGAAGATCTCACTAAGGTCTTTTAAAGACAAGTCCATAGGTTTAGTTGGAGAAACCATAATATCATCTTCGCCATCTTCCTTGGTCTCAATGGATTGTTGCAATTCGATGAGGTCTTTATTGGTCAACTCCTCTGCATGAGATGAAATTAGCTCATCGACATCTGCCTCATCCATTTCAAAGTCAAGTTGCATCCCCAGTGCAACATCTTCTCTGGTGATCTGCTCAGGGTTCTCTTCAAATCCTTTAAAATTAATGACAAATTGTGGGCAGAGCTGATTGCATGACCCATTCATGGTTGACTGCTTGACCTCAGCCCAAGAATCTCCAATGTTGTTAACTGCATTCCAGATGTTGTAGCCTCTCCAGAAGTCCCTTAGGGTTGGACCACCTTCCACATCAGTTGCTGTGATTGCCTACTGCATTGTGCGATGAGTATAATACCGCTTGAATGTTGCAATGACTGTTTGGTCCATAGGCTGGAGCAATGAGGTAATGTTGGAGGAAGAAACAATACCTTCACATTGGGATTCATGTCATCTAAATTCTGGGGATGATGTACACGTATTTCAAATAAAACTTTGATTTTTATTTAAAATAATTGTTTAACCAAATTTGTAGTATATTAACATTGTTTTCATGCCATATAATAAAACTAGCAGGCATGTGGCACCATCGTGCCGCTGTCCGATGCTTTTTTTAAAACTTTCATCAGGAAACTCATTGTCTTTTGCGTCTATGGCCGACTTAATTTTAAGCTATTGTGGTATTCACCTTAGGAGTCTATGGAAATCCATAGAAAACCATAGGCAGAATAGCCAGTACGTAAGCTCAAGTGAGTTATATAAGTACCTCTGGGAAAACAACATTCTTCGCCGGAGCGCATCTCTCCATCGTATCCGTGACATAGCCACGTAGAGTTGCCCGTGTCCAAAATTCGATGACCCAAATGTACGCTAAAACTTTTCCAAAAATATGCCGCGTAAACAAATTGTTTTGAATTTTCTTTAACTTCATGTGGAAAACTCTTGCCACAATGTCGGGACAATTCAAAGGTGATTCATTTTCTTAAATGCACCGCTGAATTTCAATCCATTTCGGGTTGCTTGTAACCGTGATGAAGAAATCTGGTTTCCCAAATCGACGTACTACAGACATTGAATCTTGATACGTTTGAACAAATGATCTTGGACTTCCTGTAAATGAAACTGGCAAAATCAATCTTCTTCCAATGACAGCGTTGTTGTCTGAACTCCAGCTTCTCCCATGTAATCCATAAGTCCGTTGTAGGTTTCTGCACGAAGTTCCACCTGATGCGTTCTTATGTAATTGAGGCGATTCTGCTCCATTTTCACATATGAATCAACTGCATATTGTTGAAACAGCTTTCCCGCTTTATGGATTGTAGAAAATTCATCTCTTCTTATGGCCAGACGATAGCAGTAATATTCCTTCTGTGATATTCGAACTCGCTGTCTCCCACTATCTTGCTTCTGAAGTCCTTCATGCCAACCGAAATCGCCCAACGGGAATAAAAGCGGATCGGTCATCGGATCGCATTCCCTCCAAAGTTGTGATATGCTTTGCAGTCCACCACCTCGTAGATGAACAGCAACACTCCGTCTCTAGGGTACTTCACCATCTTCAGATATGTACACAACCGCAACTTCATTCGCTGTTGAAACTTTGTAACATCTTCTGTCCATTTCATTAACGTCAAAAACCATGGTAACCTTCCTCGCTCCACATTGCTCATGAACTGCCAACAGTTCTTCAGCTTCAGCTACCTTCTTCATCATCTTGTACGACCGTACAAATGGGTTGATGGACACCAGTAGGCGATCCAGTTCATCCATTAGTTCTGGAAGACATCCAATGTTTGCTGGATTTCCAAGATGTTCTTGTAAAGACTCTTGTCCTTGTGGCGTTAACAGTTTTGTTCCCATTGAAACCATTGCCAAGGCGTTGTTGTAATTTCTTATGTACTGCTTAAAGTTCGCAGCATGAGCATGAGTTCCGTTGAACAAATCCTGAAGCAATTGTGGAACGACTCGAAGAGGTTCAAGAACAACGTTTACAAAATTGCAACAAGAATTGAATTCATTTCCACTTCGGTGTTTTTCTCCACTAAAATGAAGCGCGCGGCAGTTTACACACTGGACTGACATTAAGCCAATGTCATTCAGTAATACATTTCCAGGTCGTTTCGCTGCGCGATGAAATCTTCCCAGTGCTTGCTTTCGATGCCTCGCTTCCTGATATCTTCTTTGTTCTCTTTCTTCCGAATTTTCTCTTTCTAACCATTGACGTCGATTCTGTGATAGCATTGCCAGACGTTGCTGGTGTTCCTCTTCTGTCTCCATTTCCAAACGTTGTCGTCGATTCTGTGAAACTCTAGCCAATCTTGCCTCTCATTGCGATTCTGTCTCTTCTGCTAACCGTTCTTGTTGACGTTGTCACATTCGAATTAATCTTTGTCGCCTCTCTTCTTTAGTCTCAATGACACGTCGCAATCGGGCGCTATCACGGTAATATTCCCGTTGGTCGCGTTGAGAAGTATTTGAACATGTCGGTTCCATCCTTCGAAATAAGTTAATTTGAAAAATTCTAAACCCACACTAACTTATATAACAGTCACTTCCGGTTTTAGCACCAAATTCCTCTTGAAATAATGTAACTGTAAATAATTATTTATTATTAGGTAATCAATAATACTCGCATCTTTATGTTGATAACAAATTTGTTTACGTCTGTTGCTATGCAAGTTAATACGGTAATGGACAATTGAGAAACCAATTTTGCTTTCCCTAGCCCTTATATGATCTGTAAGGCCTAGATTTAAAAATATATTAAATGATTAAAATTCGTCCATGGATAAGTAAGCTATAATGGTGGCATGGTATATATTGTATTGTGTGACATCTTATAAATATTTTAGAGTGTATGTGTGTATGTTCTTTATACATTCTTACACTGTTTAAGCTATCGAATTAAAAAGTTTCATGGACCATCCTTTGGACCAAAGGAAGAACTTGGTCTAGGTTTGCAGACTGTGGGGTCTCTTATACCCCATGAGGTCAACAAAATACTATTTCCATAAGAATTCATGGGAAATGGTGTGGAGAAACCCCAAAATGCCATGCAGCCCTTCACTGATGTGGATATAAATATGCCTAAATATTAACTTACGATCACAGGAAATTGATTATTTTACGCACGAAAGACTGAATATTTTAATTCTGTTCATGTTTCGTGGTATTACATGCTAAATCGCTCGAAATTTTCCTTTAAGCGCAAAATTTATCAGTTTAGATGTCCATTTTCCAGGCGGCAACAAAACTAAATTTCTTAATTGTTGTCCTCTTCAAAGGAAGATATACACGTAATGCAAGGAAAATCCACACCGTAGAAGAAGAATAGCTAGGCCTAAATATAGTCTATGAATACTTTTAAAGTGAGTCAAATGATTTTTAAAGAATATTAGAACATTGTTATCTTTTACCATTAACATTGAAAGATTTATTGCAACATAAATCGATACAACTACTTATAAAATACATTTGTTCGGTAACCAAGATATTACCTATTGTTTACATTTTGGCTAATAGTATTGACATAATCCACATAATTTTATTGCCGCTTTAAAGGTTTCGGTGCATCTATGCATGTGAATATTAAGTAAGACATTAATGTGTACAATACAATACATAAAATAGTAAATGTTAATGTAAGCATTGCTTGCATAATTAAGGAATGGGAAACGTTTGCCACTCTTTCCCGAGCGAAGCCGGGCGTTTATTCCTTTATAATATAATAGCTGATATATATCCTTTCTTTTTTATATAACAATCAATGCAACCGTTTATGTAGATTATCAACGAAGAGAAGATAACCATGTAATGTGTTTAAAAAAATAACATCCCTATTCTCATTTAATTTAAAATTTATGCTTGAGCCTATTTGCATTAATAAACATCATGGATGTATAATATAATGGTTCTACTTACAAAGAGATAAGATTCTAGCATTCAAACGATGATAAGAAGATTCAACTGCTTTGGTTGAATCGTTAGAAACGCTTCCCATACGCAGTTAACCACAGTTAACTGAATATTTATCCATAAATATTTATTTTGCTATGTATAAATGTTGACATTGCTACAGCAATAATTTCGATGCTTCAACAAAGTGTGAAGCGAATAACGCTATTCTTTCACCTATTTCAAGTTTTAATTGGCATTAATTGAATCGGAGGCAACAATGACGGTCGCCTTGACAACGACCGGAAAGAGTACGAAATATCCGTAAAATTTCGAAAACAATTACGTATTTCTGAATGATCTGACTGTATTACATGTAAACATCGTAAGAATAAGATAGTACAGAGTTTTATCCGTCGAATAAAGCAAAAACGAAGAAAATCTGTCCATATTTACGTGTTTTAATAAATGAAGGAAAAAAACCTTGCAATCTGAAAAATCGAAAATCCCGTGTAAACTTATGGGAAAATATAATTGGCTCCTGGATTCAAAGCCGGAACTTTATGAAAATGAGAATAGTTTTCTAGGGACCTCCTAGCTTGTAGAAACAAAACGCAGTTTACCACATCTCTACGATGAACGGCTTTTGAGATACAGGATGGGACGGATGGTATATATTGTATTGTGTGACATATATCTATCGGTGTTTATTCCTTTATATTATGTATAGATATAGATTACAGATAACAAAGCTTTTGCTGTATATAGAAGTGCATCGTAGAATGAATGATCTGTTTCCAGGATACATCATTTGATGGCCAAGTAGCAGGCCCTTCAAAAGCATTTCTTTTATTTAAAAAATATGTGAATATTTATAATATGACGGAAATTATATCCTTTATAATTATTTTAACTTATTATGAATATATAAATAAACATATTCATTAAAAGATAATCGTAATATAAAAGTGCATAAAACCATAAGATACCTGTTAATGAGAAAAATGTTGGATGCTAACTTCAAAATGTACATACCAGGGGGTACATAGCTTTTCAAAATTCTTTTAGGGGGTACGCGAGCGAAAAAGTCTGAAGACCACTGGACTAGAAGATAATACAAATAAAATATATATTCTTATTTTGCCCTACACAAGAGTCAGAGAAGAAGCAAAGTTTTCATTTATTCAGAATGTTTACTGGGTTTGATAAAACCTTCATTAACCTATTATTAACATTACCCACCATTTTCTCTGTTTACTACTGACAATGAGTGCTATAGAAAAACAGCTAAATGTCTATTACTGCGCACACTAGCACCTGCCAGTTGAAAGTGTGGCATAGCTCCCTCTCTCATTGAAACCATCAACCGTACATATCCAAGACTATTTTTTAAGCGGTATCATGGTAAAAGGAGATATGCCACAGCCATAATAGCTGACACACAAATTGATAAATGTCAGGACATAGTAGACCTGCAAAAACATCAAATTTCATAGGTATGTGGCATATCTCTCTCTCTCTGACTGGACCCCTCAATTGAAAACCTACTAAACGTAACACAAAACAATTGGAATTGAGATATTATCCATAGAGTGTAGGCATTGCTATCGACAATTAGAAAATGTTATCATAGCAATGGAAGCTATCACTTAGCAATGTACTTAACATAAATTCTGGTGAATAATCGAAATATCTCTTAAACAATCAGTTCTATGAAAAAATGTTTCTAACAACTTGTGGAAAATTATATTTTCTACAAATTTAATGAAAAATATTTACTTAAGTCCTAAAGGAGATATTTGGAAAAATGACAAGAATAAACTTCCACTTTCATTTGACTAGTTTCAGCCAAAACCTTTTCAGAAACTTATTTACTAATGATCCGATTATTAGTTTTTTTTAGTATAAATGATGACAAAATTCCTGTCATGCATGTACACTGAAAACTTGTTCAGGTGATCTCAAAACATGTATTTCCATTGAAATCCTGAATTTGATTTTTTCATTAACCTTTAAATGCCGAAAGGGACACCAGTGTCCCGGCAAATTTCTGGTAAGTCTGCTGAAAGGGACACCGGTGTCCCGCTTAGCTCCGAGGCCGCTCACAGATGTCATTTCTGTCATAGAATCAAAATTTTTGGAGGAGAAGAAAGACGAGGCATCCTTCTTTTCCATCTGCTCTCCCAAGGCCGAAGGTCTTGTGTATTGGGGAGGGGACAGTAAACAAACAATCGAGAGTGCCTTATTCTAATTGTACATCTCCGCCGAGGTGAGACTCTCTCGCAACACAACAAGATGCAATAAACTGAACCCCAAAGGTCCCTTCCCTTTGTTATTCTTCCTTTTCCGCATTTGTGTTTTACTACGTTGCAACCCAAAGAGATGCAATAAACTGAACCCCAGGACTAAGTCCTACCCCAAAGGTTCCTTCCCTTTGTTATTTTCTTCTTTCTTTTCCACATATATGCATATATGTTTTACTACGTTTACGTTCATTCATTTGCAGACCACAAAGCAGAGCGGATGTAGACTTGGATGTTCAAAATATCTGTAGCTGTTCGTCTGTTTATTTTTTAGTGATTCCTTTATTTTTATATAACTAGTTGAGATAGGATGGCTAACAGCTACACCATCGGTCGCCGCACTTGGAAATGGACAAATAAATTATTTTTTCATTTAGTCGATCTAACTATCCTAAATAGTTAGATTCTCCTTCCCTCATGTGGCGGCGCATTTTCACATCGGCAATTCCGACTTTCCCTTGTGTGGCAAATGGTTGAAGAAGGCGCTAGGGCTCTTCCTTCCCAGACTCTCTCAAGAGGGCGACCTAGTGCTAGTGGAATGCAAATAAAGTGCTTAGAGGCCAAGGACAATAAGCATTGGCCCATTTCGGGGACCCTTATCTGTTGCCATGTGTGTTCCTCAAAGAGCAAAAAACTCAAGGACGATATATAGGTGCAAGGCGTGTGACGTGAGACTGTGTTGAGCCCTGCTTCAAGGAATACCACACTAGCTTGACTCTATAGGGAAGTGTAAATACTGGGGTTGTGTCAGCTGCAGACTGAGCAGGAACCACATTGCCAAAAATTGACTAAATGCAGTATTTTTGCATTTATTTTGATTTATAACAACAATAAGTGATTTTGGCATCGTAATTTAATCGATTAGGGTTATTTCGCTCTGTTTATTTCTACAAATAGGCAGAACGATGTAATTCTCTGATAGCTTGACCACAAAATGCTTTTTATTTGAACATTTTATCACCAATAGTTCACGAGATATGCAATTTTTGCAAAAGACGTACACAAAATATTTAAATGTCCAAAATTAAATCTGGCAGTGGGACCCCGCCAGAGGGTATTTAAATCCGGCGGATAAAGGTTAATACAATATTATTTCCTATACTACATACCATATTTACCCATGCATGAGATGAAGTTTTTTTCCAATTTTAGCGCCTGAAAAATCTTGAGTCTCTTATATTCACGAGTATGGAATAACTTCGCGTAAATTGATCATATGTTGTAAAAGTGGATGACAATCGTTTTGATGCCTGCGGACGTAATTCTATTCCATCATAATGGAAAGCGGGGGTTTAAAAGCCTGATACTTCATGCACTACAATGTAGTACAGTGTAGCGAAAGCTAATAAGACCAGTCCTTGCTGAAAGCGAAAACATTCATTTTGGCACCAGCAAATGTCATTCTCTCCTACTGTGGGTGCGTGAAAAATGACCCTGGGTTTCTATAATGTTTTATTTAACAACAAATAACAACGATAACAGAAACAGGAGAGGGAAATGCAGGGTACGCTAGAAAGCTCTTGCTCGAGCGTGGATGACTCGGTATCACAGATTCCCTTCCGCGCTGCTGGGAGCCAGGTCCCGCAGAAGGAAAAACAATCTCTGTGCGCGGCCACTCAGCAGCCAAGGTATGCACCGAGAAACAATCTTGTTGTGTTGTTAATTTTAATAATTGTAATTACGACTTGAATGTAAAAATTGTAATAACTGAATATAATCATGTAGTAAATTTGTGAAAATTACTGGCGTAAATATTTTTTTCTTAAATAATGAGTTTAAAAAATTCAGAGTTGTCTTATATTCATGTGAATATGGTATGAAGAAAATAAAAATGAGTAGTCATTAAATATTTGTGAAAAACAATGATGCTCATGTCTAGTAATAAGATGCAACAGCAAACCTGAAGTGATTGTTGAAGTCCAGTCCTCAAGATCCTTCTCTGATCCAAACTGTAGTCGGAGCGGAGTGGACATCAGCACTGCATGGATGGCAAGACGAGGGTGTGAGTACAGCTTTGAGGATGCAGAGAAATCTGCCTCTTGTGCAGTTGGTGACAGTGCATCCCCAAAATCAGTGGAATTGCCAGAAGCCCAACCCTTACTGCATGCCACACAGCGGATTTCAGAGATATTCCACTGCAACTTTATTGGAAATAGTTTTTATGTAAGCATGTTAAACATTGGCTAATAGTTAACTTGGAAAAAGATTCCCAAATGAAGCTATACTGCCTCAGAAGGGAAACAACATCCCTCATCGCTATCAACATATTTTTATCCTTCACCACACAGTTTTAAACCTTGATAAAATTGTGAAAGACCAATTTTTTAATGTATTAATTGACAAAAATTAATTTCATCACAGTTTCCCATGTAAACCCAATTTAATCCATTTTAAAAATTACTACAAGAAACAATCTTTTGCACTCAGATTTTTCCTTTCCACTATTACTTGCCCATTTATCTTTAGGATATACTGATAAACCAAGTTATTGAAATTTAGAGGGCTCCTGAGGCATAATAAAATGCAATCATAAGCATAGAAAAATATTTATAAATTCCATGCCTTTCTCACTCTCCAAAATATGTATTGAGTTACACATGACTTGCAAATTGCTGTCAGGATGCCTTGGCATGCGAGTGTCAAAGGTTAAGAGCAAGATCTGGGAACTCAATCATAGGGTTGCCACTTTTCACCTCGTTGGAATATGGTCACCCTATTTAATAGTCAATGTGGAATTAAAATCATCTTATCCTTGCATCACTATACCTCTTGCTAAGTTTTGTTTACGCTCTCTACACATAACTCAGAGCATATGATTTAGTGTGAATGCTCACATTCTCAAGAGGATGGTGAAATTCAATAACCACGGTGAAATGAACAGAAATTGCAAGAACCTCCATTATCTCAATTGTCATGGTCTCCCAAACCTGGGCAAGTTTTTTCTCGTGAGAAAGTCACATGATCCAGAAAGAACCATGGAATATTGATTTCTGTTACTTAACCAATCGTTAAATAACATTGTACATAGAAAGTTATATCGAATGTCGTCTCTAAAAAGATCATGCCTTTGTTTTTCCCAAGAATATGTGATGAGCCAAAAATAAAAAGCTAGTGGTTTTCCCATAATGTCATACAAAAAGAAACACGGTAATATTCCTACTGCTGGTTGTCTCATGACTTGAACATTCTCGTGACTTTTGTAACCACCTTGAAAACAGCAGTCTGTCTCACAGCATAGTGTCATTGTGATCGTTTTGAGAGAGATTTCAAGAAAACAGTTCAAAAGGAAGCCAAGCGAAGCTTAAAGATCGGCCTTTTGAGAGCCTATGAATTACAAAGATATTTAAATCTCTATCTCATTTAAGTAATATTTGTTATATACAACTTTTCATTAGTTAATGAATATTAAGTGTTATTATTGCATTTTAAATTAAACCCACTAAGTCCATAAGCTTATTTAAGTATCGAATTGGCAGGCTGTTGCTGTATTCTATTTTACTGACAAGGAACTCTACTGATAATTAGAGTGCATCATAATGCAACGGCCATTTTTCATTTTAGTTTTCGTAATGCAGTTCTAGAATAAATAACGTGAGTGTGATCTCTCAGTGAAAGTTAGTTTGCTGTTTGATAGATGTGTGAAAATTTTTTGGTACTTGGTTGAACATTTTTCCTTCCAAAATGTACTGGGAAATTCGGGATAATCACTTGAGGTTATTTTTGAAATGCTATGGTATTTGTGAATTGCAAACTAAGTGTTCACTGTTTGAATTCACCGTATACACTAACTTGTAAGGCCAATTTATTTGTTGAATGAATAGATAAGTGTATGTATTGCAATTTTGCTACCCAAGTAGCGAGTCGTAAGAAAGTTAAGATTTTTATTAAAGTTCGTATATTTTGAACCTCAATACTTTGAAGGCATAATTTTTTGGTCCCTTGAATTTTGAAACAATGAGTTTTTACTGTGTTTATCCTGTTTATGCCAGAATTAACATTTTTTTCTTTCGGTGACATTGAAGAGGGCTGCCCTGTGGTTGAAATACCTATCCGTTCATTTGATATTCCATATGTGGCTGTGTGTTTGTACCATGATCCCAGCTGGTTTTTGCAGATCCTGCCATGACAGAAAGCATGGAAATGTGATTTTCAATACTGAAAATTTATTCGACAGATAATAGGACAATAATGAAAGAGATCTGAACTGTTGGAAAGCATTTATCTATGAAATTAAATCATTAGATGTAATTTATTAGTTATAATTTGTATACAATCATTATTTGTATATTTTGTTCTTTATTCGTAATTTTTCCCTTTCTGTCTAGTAAGTCTTTTACCTGTGCTAAATGCAAATGTCTGTTACCGTTGCCATGTAACCAATATTTTTTACCTTGTTTTTCTGACATAAGATCTACTGTGATTATGAAAATTTGTTTAATATTATTACTTGTTCATAAAGCAGTTTGTAAGCGGAAGGAAATGGATTGTCTACGACAACAAAAAGAACATAAACATCGTAATTACTTAACTCAAGTGAGGTATTTTTTGAATAATTTTTGATTATTTGATTGATTGCAACTAATTAGAAAATAAATAAGTAAATATAAATTTAGCATTTCCATTTCTGATACATAGTTTTACAGTATTTAATCATTAAAACTATGTTAATACATTTAATAATGAACCAGCTTAAGGTAGGAAAGAAAAATATTTTAGTAGATGGAGAGAGACATAATCTGGTCGTGGAGTTTCATTGTTTTATGACGTGCTTTCATTCATTTAGCTTCAAATACTTACATGAAATGTGACTATTTGTGATTCAGTGTACTATCACGACTGTTACTACAAAGATGAGGATATAAATAATACGTAACTCACATTTTTGCATAAACTAAACTGAGTTAAGTTTTGACAAAAATTAACTCTGAGCCAAACCAATGTTAAAAATTAAGAAACTAACCATTCCAAAGTTTGGGATGGTTTGCTGCTCTCCTAAAATTCACTCAAATGACATGATACCTTGCTGCACTGCACTGCTCTTAATCATATATAGTTCTCCTTACCAAAGTTCGGAGGCAACAAACTGTATGCCCAATTAGCCCATTGAGCACATGTGTGACTAGTGTTTCTATTGCACAAATGTTTACACCGCATCAATTAAGCAACATTCCATGATCCATTACCTAGTGTTTCTAAGTTATTTGGCAAATATTTTGCTCAACTTATTTGTAATTAAAGCCACAAAACTATATGTTGGCCATATTACAATTCTGAGGCAAGATCCATCAAAATTGAAAATATCAAAACATTTGAAATAAGAGCTATTTAAATAATGCGTAAAAAGAATAGCTGTACAAAGTTTAAAAAAACCACAAGAAATTGTCTAGAAAGATGATAAGAATAAAGATAAAATTGACTTTCCAACATTGCATAAAATTATACAGTATAGAACTATTTATCCGGCAAGCTTGGGATATGGTGATAGCCAGTTATGTGGAATTTCCAGTTATCTGGATTATATACAAAAACAACGCACAGCAAGAGCTAGAACTCACTGGAAGTGTTTTGGTCCATGCATGTGTCGACAATATCTTTCTGTCTTATCAAAGTTGTAGTAATACCGTATTGTTAACTTCATTTAATAAAAATTATATAAAAATTTTTCTTCAGTTTTTTATAGTATATAAGGAATAAATAAAAATTTAACTCAATTGTAAATGTTCTATCAGTTATTTTGCATCTGCTGCTTTCAGCTCCATTACCAGAATGTGCCCTCTGTTTCAAAATATTTTCCGCCGTTTGCGGTTTTGCTTATTCGCGGGGTCTCAGCAATACCCAATACTCATTTTTTTGTCGTACCTAATGGGAAAATCTTCCCGTTTCCTGAAGGATCCATAGAATACTGAACAGGGAAATCTCCCAGTTTGCTCCACTCTATCTTCTATTTGTTTTTCTCGCCACCTGTGTAAACAGTATTAAGTCTGCTTGTTTTTACGTGGAATAAATATGGCCATCGGACTAAAAGACATGCGGCTTGTTGAAAAAGGGACTTTTAGGGGAATATGGGGGGACCTTCGCAAGCTTCCGTTTTCCACATTTATATCAGTTTCTGTTATATAGTGCCGCAAGCAACACGACTTGATATCCTTGATGTTTTTGTGGTATTAATGTGATGTTTCATTTTATTCTCTCATTTTAAATTAGACAGGACTAGGCTTACAAGGAGAGTAGGGAGGCTAGTACCCTCGGATTTTGTTCAAATTTCACATGGTGATAGCTGATGTGTTCCGATTTAACGTGTAACTTGCCGTTTGTGTGAATAGGCCTTGGTTGTCGAGATATCGCAGTTTGAATTTCGGCCGATTTCCGCGTGCGCGTTAAGACTCGTGAAAGTCGTTGCTAGGATAAGTACGCCGTAGCTGAGTTGGTAAGGCGTTGGGTTAGTAACCCAGACGTCCGGGGTTCGAGTCCCGGTTGTGGAATTTTTCGTTTTTTATTTTTATCTTTTTTAATCCTGAAAAAATGTACAATTCCCATTATTAATTTATTACGACTGTAAAAATTTAAATTGTACTATTTTTCTCGATTATAAGAATATATTTTTTATCTTATAGTTGCGATTCAGCAATCTTTTAAAATAAATTCTTACACTTTTTATTGCTACAAAATAATTTGCATCATTATTTTGTATTATACATCAATTCCTTATAAATTAATTATTCAGATTCTTCTTTTGAAAAAGCAGGACGCACACGCTGGGAGAAATTTTTCCTGTAGTTTTGGAAGTCGATCCAAGTACTTCAAAAATTGAAGATCCAGTAAAGATAATTCCGCTGGGTTGTATGCCTTTCTGCCAACCGCGCGACGTCTATTTTTACAGGCAAATCAAAAATTTCATAAAGCGCCTGCAAAACAGTACGTATTTATTGCGAGAGAATAGTCCGATTAATAAAAGAGACGACGCATTGAAAATTCACTCCATCATTCATCACCAGTTGCGTGCACCCATTTTCGAAGACATGATTAAATATGCGTGGTTTGCGTCAAAATTAACGACGAGAAGGAGTGTTTTTATGAACGTAAATGAAGTTTGTTTCCACGATAGCCTGCGTAAGAGGAAATGTGAATGCGAAAATGTTGCGTTTGTTGTGTGTTCCTGGTGCCAGGAACATTTGTGCTTTGTTTTTATGACAGTTTTCATCCCCCACTTTGCCGGCACGCATGACAGATTTTTTTCAAAAGAAGAATCTGAATAATTAATTTATAAGGAATTGATGTATAATACAAAATAATGATGCAAATTATTTTGTAGCAATAAAAAGTGTAAGAATTTATTTTAAAAGATTGCTGAATCGCAACTATAAGATAAAAAATATATTCTTATAATCGAGAAAAATAGTACAATTTAAATTTTTACAGTCGTAATAAATTAATAATGGGAATTGTACATTTTTTCAGGATTAAAAAAGATAAAAATAAAAAACGAAAAATTCCACAACCGGGACTCGAACCCCGGACGTCTGGGTTACTAACCCAACGCCTTACCAACTCAGCTACGGCGTACTTATCCTAGCAACGACTTTCACGAGTCTTAACGCGCACGCGGAAATCGGCCGAAATTCAAACTGCGATATCTCGACAACCAAGGCCTATTCACACAAACGGCAAGTTACACGTTAAATCGGAACACATCAGCTATCACCATGTGAAATTTGAACAAAATCCGAGGGTACTAGCCTCCCTACTCTCCTTGTTAGTGACGTTGGCATTTATTATAGTAGAGTGCTTTTATAAACATTTTTAATTTTTTTAATTAACCCATTCTTTTACATTATTATGGCATCTAAACGTGTTAATATAAGTGGAAGGGACGCATTAGCTAAGAGACAGCATAAAGTTATGACTTGAGGGAAAAGATCATGATATTAGATAAGTTACAAAGTGGAGCAAGTTACGCTTCCATTGGTAGAGAATATGGAGTAAATGAATCAACCATACGTTCTATAAAAAGGGTCGAAGACAAAATATGAAGTAGTGTAATGGCTTCTACTCCATCTAGTGCTGAAGTTTCTTTTGTAAGTAGACGTGACAGTGTTAGAAAAAGTGGAAAAACTCGTGTGTGGATAGAGGATAAAACACAGAAAAATGCTCCCCTTAGCACGGAGTTAATAAGAAATAAAGCACTTAACCTATATGAACATTTAAAGAGTGGAACTGAAGACGATGATGAAGAGAATCCTTCTACCTGTTTTTTAGCGAGTAAGGGCTGGTTTGATAATTTAACCCCTCTACGACGGAGGAGTTTTTACGAATTCCCTCCTCAGCGGATGAAGGATTTTTTCGAAAAACCACAAAAAAGTTGCGAAAAATTTTAAAAAATCATAACTTTTGATGTTTTCAATGTTTTTTGATGAAATTTTTTATGTAGTTACAGAAAAGATGAAATTTTTAAACAGTATCACTTTAAAAAATCATACATCACAAACAAACATTGCTACATGCATTTGCAATGAAATTTTCATTTTTGTCCTGAAAAATCGGTGCGCCACCACCTTTTATTGCCTATTCACGTAAATCTTAATAACCTTTATATATTTTGAAAGAGGAAGCTTTGACCTTTCTAGTAATGCATATCTTATAATTTTAATATAGTTTTTATAATCTACATGAAATTTTGCAATGAAATTTACTTTTTTGCCCCGAAAAATCGCTTATTTCATCAATCTGAATAAGATATATGTATTTTGATAGAGGAAACTTCGGCCTCTTCAGTAATGTACGTCCTGTAATTTTACTATTGTTACTGTATTTTATAATCTAGGTGAAAGTTTGCGTGGAAATTTTCCTTTTTGCCCCGAGAATTCGGTGCACCAACACATTCTTTTGTCTAATTACGCAAGGCATACTGGTACATCTGAATAAGCTATATGCACTTTGATAGAGGAAGCTTTGGCCTCTTCGGTAACACACGACTTGTAATTTTACTCTTGTTCTAACATTTCATAATCAACGTGAAAGTTTGCAGTGAAATTTTCGTTTCTGCATGGAAAATTTGGAGGGCAACCACATACTTTTGTCTAAATAGGCAAGGCATATTGGTACATCTGAATAAGCTATACGTACTTTGATAGAGGAAGCTTTGGCCTCTTCAGTAATACACGACCTGTAATTTTACTATTGTTCTAACATTTTATAATCAACGTGAAAGTTTGCGGTGAACTTTTCGTTTCTGCGCTGAAAATTTATTAAATCAGGTCTTGATTCAATGCAACAAAACCGCTACCTTCATGTTCCCGAATGTCATTTTGATTTATGATTGTGTGTCTCCCGAGATAACCAGGCATTGAAGGAGTTGACACAATATATATATATTAGAGATGCACCGAATAGTCATTTTGGCCGAATGCCGAATGGCCAAATATTAAAATCAATATTCGGCCGAGGCCGAATATCTCCATTAGCATAAATTAGTGATGCACTGAATATCGGCTTCGGCCTTGGTAATCAGCCAAAAATGATTTAAATAATTTTTATCTTTTAAATTCTATGAGATGGAACTCTTTTGTATCTCGGAAATTAAATTTTCGTTCATTTCCATAACAGCGTAAGAACACAACTTAAAACGGTGATAAAACTACAAAGAAAACACTGAAATACTAAGTATTTGCCACAACGGCAGTTCTGGTCGCTCGCTTCGAAAACAAAGTGTGTTGATCGCTTCGAAGACGCTCGCTCACTGCTCGCACAAGTACGCGCATTGACGCCAGAACTTGGGACACCGCCATAACATTACATTGTATTGTTTAGTCGCTCGCACCGCCCGCGTCGCTTGTGCGTGGGACGGAGCCTTAGCTTCACCTATTAAATTTAAAAATGATGCTACTAATAAGTTCTGGGTTTATGAAAAATCTGCACACATCCCCAATGTTGACTGTGAAAGTTGGTTACAATCGCAAGAATATTCCTCCCGGGGAATTTCCTAAATTGTTTTTAAAACACTACCAACCTGAAATTCCAACTAATGTACACTAATGTTTTCTATAGAAATCTATTTAAATTCTTTGTTAATATGAAGATATATACAAAGAATAGCAGCCATGTTAAGTTTATTATATATTCTGTTATATAAAAATGTCTGCACTTATGAAATTAAAAAATGAAACGAAAACTCAGTCGACATTGGGCCATTTTGGTTTTGGCACGATGGCGCTACTGTTTATACGTCATGCAAAAACGTGAACCAGATGTCGGAGGTTGTCTGCTACTTACACAGTACAGTAAAACATCAAAAATCCAACTAATGAGGAGGAGTATTCTAAATAAATGAATTGTCCACATATTGGAACACACTAATATATTATATGTTGTAGGCCATAAAAACAAGTAGCACATAATTGTCAGGCTGAATCCGAGATATGTGAATTGTATTGGCAACAACTCAATGTATTATGGTTTTATTTAGTGTTTTCAGCTTTCTTCTATTGTCATTATCATTTTTTGTTTTATCAAAAAAAAATATGTAGTATTCGGCTATTCAGCCATCCAAAGGCCAAGGTTGAAGCCGAATAGCAGATTTTGGCTGAATACTGAGGCCGAAGCCAAGCTTCGGTGCATCACTAATATATATATATACAGTAAAACCCGTTTATAACGATCACTCGTAAAACGAAATCTCGGCTATAACGAAGAAATGTCTCGGTCCCTTGAACTTCTCCATAGGGGCATTGGTTAAATTTCTCGGATGTAACGAACACACATTTTATGAATTCTCGGCTGTAACGAACAAATGTTTGGTCCCATGGCAAAAAATGCTCCATATATAACGAATTTTGGTGAGCGGAGTGATAAGTAATGAATAGTTTCCGCCTGTTTACTGCGCACTTGTTGGTAGAGGTCCCCTTCCTCCCTCTACACCTTCCATACGAATTTCCACGCTCCCTTTGTTTTGAAATTGATATTAAAAATGTGAATTTTTTATGTAAATTAATGATCATAATAATAATATTAATTGACCATTTAAAAAATTGTATGTACCGTATCTGCCTGAACACAAGCCGATGTTTTTTGCAAAAATTTATCATGAAAAAATCACCCCTCGGCTTAAATGCGAATCCGAGGAAAATTTGGGTTATGGTTAAATCTCGAAGTCTCTCATTACTTCGCGTTCAAATGATAGTACTATATTTTTCGTAAAGGAAATATTTGACCTACGATGAATATATATAATAATATCTTTGCGAGATCGCTTGCGTCAATTGAAGATTATGCAAAATGCGTTGACGGCTTTGAACGCTCAACTGTTTGAATTTCGGTAAAACTTTACATGGAAAGTGTATAATTATAAAAATGTAGTTTCTTAAGGCAATGTATATGCTAATTTCATTTGAAATAGACTTGGATGAAAAAATATCTTGGTGAGATCGCTTGCGTAAATTGACGATTACGCAAAATGCGATGAAGGCTCAACTGTTTGAATTTCGGTAAAACTTTACATGGAACGTGTATAATTATAAAAATGTAGCTTCTTAAGGCAATGTATATGTTAATTTCATTGAAAATAGACTTGGATGAAAAAATATCTTGGGGAGATCGCTGTTACTATATTTGACCTTTTGTGAAAATGAAGAAGAATAAAATTATTGCCACTGAATGTGGAATGTTATTCAGCAATGCAAAATTATTAATTGGAGTAATATTTCAAAATGTCAACAACTAAACCATTTCCCACACATTTCTTCGATCTCGAATAATGTATTCTAAGATGTGCATGAATGCATAAAATCTATGAAATGTACGTTTTTGCCAAAAAATTGTGTTAATTTTTGGGGGTCGGCTTAAATCCGGGGTCAGCTTCTATTCAGGCAGATACGGTAATAGCAATCGAACATTTTACATGCCACGAAGTTAATAAGCATCTCTTTGCATATGTAAGTATGGCACTGAAGACTACTCACTGCAAATACAGTAAAATCTGTGTTATCCGGCTATCTTGGGAATTGTAGAAAGCCAATTAGGAGAAATAGCTGGTTAGGGGGGCGTTTTTCGATTTTGACATCGCAAATTTAGCAATAACCAAACAAATTGGGCTTAGGTTCATTATCGTACTCCCCAAACATAACTATGCATGGGGTTTGCATTTTCCATTTTAATTCTTCCACATGTAGTTAGATATAGATAGTATTTACCCATTCTTATTTAATACGTTGCTATACTTACATGTAAAAGAAAAGACTATTGAAAAGTTTAGGGCGTACGGTAAGTTTGGGGAGTACGACGGTGAACCTGTTCCCAAAATTGGATTATATCTTTCTTATTTATCTTTATTTACTCTATTAGAAAAGGACGAAATTATTTAATTCTTCTGAACATTTCTGTGAAAACCAGTCATATAATATTTTATCCAGTTCCTCAATTTTTGGCTTATGAAGCGTATGATGTTTATTAATTGATTTACTCGTCTCAGAAGATGACATAAATTTCATTAATTTAGCCTTATGAGCCTTGATATTGTAGAGCGTGGAAGATCTGATGTTGAATTCTTTTGCTATGGCTGCTCTATTTTCTCCTTTTCCAATTCGTTTGATCAGTTCCAGCTTTTGTGTTAGCGTTACAACAACCTTTTCTCTCCTGTCCCTTGCTTTTAGGTATTTACTATGATGCCATATTCAATGGACAGGTAATTTTTTAAATAATAAAAAGCGATAAATCTGGAAATTGTAGAAGTACACCAAAACATCTAGCCAATGCAAATGGCTTACATAAACAAAAACGCCATGCTTACTCGGCATCCCCAGAAGTATACGGAGTAAATACATAATATATACATCTTATATTTTAAGAAATTTTAAAGTGGAAGTTATTACACAAATATGATTCACACAAAAATTCATAAAAAAAAGAAATACAAAATGAATTGTATTTGAGTAATTTCCAGTATCTAAGAGTGGCCGGTTCTAAATAACCGGATAGCACAGCTTTTCCTGTATGTGTCTACGTGTTATATGGAATGTATAGGCCAAAAACCATGTTTCTCGTATATAACGAAGTCACGCTTATAACAAAGCAATGAGTCGGTCCCCTCAAATACATATTAAACGAGTTTTACTCTGTGTGTGGGTGTGTGTGTGCGTGTGTGTATGTATATGTGTGTATACACACACACAGTTGAGGATCCCGAATTCGGAATTCCAAAATTCGGAAAACCTAAAATCCGGAATCCGTAATCTGCCGCCTTGTGATTTTTTGACTTTCTGCAATGTGGCACCACCATCAAATATTGCGATCACATTGCGATATAGCGGTCAGCATCAGTATTTACGAAAGACGGTTTTACTGTAGTATATTATAGCGCATTTTCTTTTAAAACATTTAATTTTTAGACCTTAAGTTGTCTAAAAGACCAGGAACCAGTTCTGAAGGTGCAAGTACGAAGAAGAAGCAAGTGACGCTCAGTATTAAACAGAAAGTGGATTTACTGAGGAAATTGGAGAGAGGCACGGCGGTGAAGAGGATAAGTGACGAATTTGGTATTGGAATTTCAACTGTTTATGATATAAAAAACAAAAGGAAAAGTTACTTAAAACTTTTACTGATAGTGATGTGCCGAGTTTAATGGCTAATAGGAAAAAATTACATCAGCCATTGACTGCTGAGGTGGACAAAGTTTTAATGGAGTGGATCAGGCAGAGGCGAAGTGAGAATTTTTCTTTGGATCGATCCATCATAATGATGCTGGCGAAGTGGTTTCATGAACTGTTAGGTCTCATAGTTGCATGCGATTACAATTCCGGGTGGTACAATAAGTTTAAAAAGCGTCACGGCCTTCATTTGAAGTGGGTGTGTGGGGAAAAAGTTTGTGCTGATCAAGAATCCGCAGAGGAGTTTATCGAACAATCTGAACTATTGGTTTACGATGAAAAATTATCACCGGAACAAGTGTACAAAGTAGATGAGACATCACCATTTTGGCGATACATTCCGAGGAAGACGTACATAACAGCTGATGAGACATCGCCAACAGGCTTTAAGGACTCAAAAGAACGCCTCACAGTTCTTGCGTGTGCTAATGCATCGGGTATGCATAAGCGTAAACTGCTTGTCATTGGGAAAAGTAAAAATCCCAGGGTTTTCAAAGGGATCAAAGTATTTCCTGTTCATTATAGGGCAAATAAGAGAGCTTGGATGACATCCGAAATATTCCTTGACTGGTTCAAAATTTGTTTTGTACCTGAATCTTGTGCTAACTGTCAAAAGGCAGGTCTCCCCAATGATTGCAAGAGAGTGCTCCTACTAGACAATTGTCCCGCATACCCAGCTGCAGAACTCCTACAAAAAGACAATGTGTATGCAGTCTATTTGCCTCCCAATTGTACATCAATCATCCAACCTATGGATCAGGGCATTCTCCATTCCTTCAAGTGCAGATATAAGCATGAATTTTTATGTTCAATGCTGAATTCATGCAATAGTGGTATGGGAATTCAGGTGTTTCAAAAAGACTTTAATGTAAAAGATGCATTATGGAGAGAGGAGAAGGCATGGGCAAGTGTACCTCAAGAAATTTTGTCAAATGGATGGCATAAGTTGTGGGCTTTTACACGTTTTTAGAGAAAGAAAATGATAACACTCCCAATTTTAGAGGTTTCTCTATTTCACACGACAAGCAAGTGGTAAATGATTTGCTAAAATATGCAAAAGAATTAAAATGTGAAAAAGCAGAAATGTTAAATGAAGAGGCTACTGAGGAATGTTTAAATGTAGAGAATGATGTTCCTGTTGCTTTCCAACTCACAGACAGTGAAATAATTGAAATGGTTATGCATCCTGAAAATGATGAAGACACAGACGATATAGATGAAGGGGCAAATGAAAGCAAAGAAATTTCAACTGACAAGTGCATTAGTTATACTGAAGACCTTATTATGGGATTAGGGCAAAAAAGTTTTATTTCTGAGCAGCATATTTTGTGGGTGTATAAAATACAAGAGGTTCTGAAAAAAAATAAGTCAAAGCAAATGAAACAAATAACTTTGCAGGACATGTTTAAAAAAATTAAGGACTGTAATGTAGACAAAAGTGATGATGCTGGCTCTCAGTGTTCAAGTAAAATGTAGTTATTTACTTACAGACAAAATTTTGTAATACATTAAAGTTACTTAAATTGAATATTGGAAAGCTACTCAAGCCATTATGTAATTTGTAAAAATTTCTAAATAACAGTAATTTGATACGTTTTAACTATATATTTGCACGTTATAATTTCTCCTAACCAAGGACCCAAAATCCAGAAAATTCCAAAATCCAGAAAGCCTTCAGTCCCAAGCTTTCTGGATTTGAGGTCCTCAACTGTATATACACATATATACATACACACACGCACGCGCACGCACGTGCACACACACACATACACACACAGGGTGTCCATTTAATCTCTCCGGTATTTTAAGAAGCTATATTTTTTTAACAATTAGAAATATCGAAAAAAGCCAAACTGGCAATTGAAGCCTATCTCAAACAGTTTTAGGTCGGGAGATGGCAACATGGTTGTGCACATAGTTGTCTGCTCAGTACACCACAGTCTGACTTACGTGTCATTGTGCCTGAGTACAATGGAGACTCCACAAGTGAAAGCACAGTGCATTCTGTGGTTTGCTGAATTTAAATCAGTGATTCGAGTGCAAAGAGAATTCAGACAGACATACAACAGAGATCCTCCCATGGATAAAACGACCAGGCAATGATATCAAAAGTTTAAAGAAACGGGTAGTGTCTTGCCAACAAAGCAGCCTGGCCGAAATTGATTATCGACTAGAAATTTGACGTGCAACAAAAGGAGCACAGTTTATTAGCTTCAGGTTTTAAACTTTTTTAGTTATACATTTTTATTGTTTTTATTTATCTATGATATCTGCATTGGTTTCAAAAATATAGCTTCTTAAAATACCGGAGAGATTAAATGGACACCCTGCATATCTTATGTAAGAAGCATCTATATATTATAGATATCTGTACTGTACAGTAATAAAAATACAACAGTAATCAGACACTTTCCAATATCAATTCCTTCTTTTCTTCCAAATTACATGATCACTTGTTAACAAGAGCATACCGAATGACCCGTGGTGAGCCAGATAATTACTAGCGTGGCATCAAATTTAAATTTCTTTCTCTTAACAAATTTTATAAAAATGCATTATTTTTTAAAATAGCCGGTTAACTGGATTTCCGGATAAGTGGAATATGGATAAAAGGTTCTATACTGTATCTCATAAAAACAACAGGGAACAAGGTTTCTTCTTACCAAAGTCCTTGATCGATTTGGGCTGAGGATAGTTAAGGTGCCAGAATGCTGAGTGGCCACTCTTTTCATCTCAGTTTGACCACAAACCCATTCAAGCTCTAGATAGCACTCTTCAAGCGATGAAGGTGGGTATGGTAGACAACAGAATGCCTTCCCTGTCTTAACCCAAGATGATCTAAATTTAAACAAATTTTTGGCAAATTAAACATCTGCACTGATGTGTCATCACAAAATCTGTCAAATGTTTGCTTTAACACAGAGATGTCCAACAGAATTTTCAAGTTTGCCACACTTTTGGCCAACGGATCAGCCTTTTCGCCACATAATACAAAATATTATTATTAACAATAGGACTTCATACAGATACAAGGTTACAGTGATACATAATAATAATTTAAATTATTTATTAGTCAAATAAATCATTAACTTTGTCATATTGTTAGCTGTGTAGAACGCAGCAGAAGTAGCCGGGCGTGAGAAGGTGCGAATCATTATTGTGCAACACTGTAACCGTATATTTGTATAAAGTCCTATTTATAAAAATAACATTTTGTATTATGTTGCAAAAAGGCTGTTGTATGTAAAATGTATACACATTTAGTATTATGTGATTTAATAAACTAACTTAGTTGACAGTAGACAGTGAGCATGAAATCGCCAAATATCAATGGTCAAATCACAAGTGGCAAGTGGCGATGGTGTCGGACACCTCTTCTCGAACATATGTAAAATGAATTACACTACTATTCGCTAAGCAAGGCCAAGATAGATTGTCTTGGGTGTGAAAAACAAGTGTTTCAAAAATTTGTGTTTTTAAGATCAATTAACACCAGTAATTTATCAGCAGATGAGAATGATGGGGTGTATGACAACAAAAACCTCTTATCAAGGCTTTGCTACTGAGAGGAAATTCTTTTGATCAAGGGGTTATATAATTCATAAACATGTAATCTAATTGTAAATCAGGTTTATATGAAAATCATTGACAGATGTTAACTAGAGTAAGTACCTGTAATAATAACAAGAAATATTAAATTACACATGGTTACATAGAATTCACACTTGTGTAGAAAAAGAAACAACATTTCAAATGACACAGAATTTCTAACAGTTTGCATGTCAGATTTGTATGGTAAAATTAAAAACACAAATGTTTATAAAGATAGCTAATTAAGTATCATAAAGGTGCTCAGTCAATGTTTGGCAAAAAAACAAAATGAGAAAAAAACATTCCTGATCAGATCTATTGACTTCTTATTTTTTATTTTACTGCAAATATATACAGGCGACTCCCGAGATTCGACCGTTCGAGATTTGACCAATTCGAGAATTCGACCGGTCAACGCCCGCTTATTTGACCCATCAGATCGGTCGGTCGAATAAGGAACTAGTTTACGCGACGTAATTTTTGGCCCGCCCAACCACACGAGGTTTAGTTTCAGTCTAAACGTAGTCATTTCTGCTCTAATTGTTTGAACTTGTTCTGATTTCACTTGGTTTTAGGTGTGTTCAACATTCGACTGTTCAAGATTTGACTGCATTTTCAGGAACGCATCCCCGTCAAATCTTGGGAGTCTCCTGTATTTCTATAAAGTTATGGCTAACTCAGTGATCTAAATAATTATTTTCACCACCAATTAAAATAATGAAATGAAATATTATGAGATTATTCACTTAGATATTCTTATAATTCTCAAAAAACACCTTTTTAGTGTTTTTTAAAATTCACTTATAGTTTCACTTTGGCGTCTGAGTGTCTGTGCATTTGCTTAAATTGAAATTGTGACAAAACCATAAACGATAGACAGCTGAAACTTGGAGGTTAGATTTCTCCGGATTATGTTCTCTTCAATCCAGGTACAGTAAAACCTTACAAACACCCTTAGAACAAAAAACTCCATATAACGAAAATTATCGCCGGTCCCAAAAAATTCACTAATAAAAATATATAGAAAACCTCCATATTATGAACCTCCGATAATTACAAAACCTCTGAATTAGGAAATAAAAACTGCACCCGTTCCACTAAAAAAACCTCCATACAGCAAAATAAAAAAAAGAATATTTTATGCGCTGTTGTAAAGCAGAAATCAATGCCATCTATGCAGGTGTTAACGATGTTATTACAACCTCATCTGAATGACTCAAAGTGTAGTATTTGTTGTAATTTCAAGCATTTTGAGTGATAAGGTAGACGACCTCATCTTTTGCAGGTTTATCTTTTGCGTATTTCGATCTTTCGTGGTTCTGCATTTGCGACCAGTTTTGTCTTTTGCGGTCTCATCTTTCACTCTTTTGCAGCTAAAAATCACGGAAAAGGCTAAACAAAATTTTTTATATGTGGAATGAATCGCCTTTTCCTCACATTTTCTCCCATAGTCAGGCCTAAAAAAATATTATTGCTTTATTCTAATATGTAAAAATATTTACATAAGTGCATTAATTTAATACATATGCATAATTAAAAAATTAGATATATATATCTAATATATAGGGTTGGTGGATATTAAACACATACTATGGACTTGGGATATTTTCCACTTAGGTATCAAAACATTGCTCTGTCTGCATAACAAACATTAAGTAACACAGGCGACTCCCGAGATTCGACCATTCGAGATTCAACCAACTCGAGAATTCGACCAGTCGAATCGACCCAGCCGATCGATCAGTCGAATTAGAAACTAGTTTACGCGAAGTAATTTTTGGTCTGCCCAACCACGAGAAGTTTAGTTTCAATCTAGACATCGTTATTTTTGCTCTATTTGTTTGGATTTGCGCTGATTCGACATTCAACGGTTCAAGATTTGACCACATTTTCACCAACACATCCCCGTCGAATCTCGGGAGTCGCCAGTATTTAATATCATTTTTCCTTAGCGTCCATGTTTCTGCCCCATACAAAGCTATACTCCATACATAGCATTTTATCAACTTCTTGCAGATACCCTCTTTTATATTTCCCGTTAGTAAGAGATTCTTTCTTCTAAAAGCAGCTTTTGCTTTCATTATTCTAGTCCTGATTTCATTGGTACATTTTGCTACTGTCGTTATGATGCTTCCAAGGTATTTATAATCTGAAACTTGTTCTAATGGCTTTCCTCCAATAAGTTATGTACAATAAAAATGACGCCGTACTCCTGGTCTTACGCTCTCCATAGCAAAGCAGCTTGGCAGCAGTGCCTCCCCCTGGAAGCACTACACCCTCAGTTCATCCTGCTCAGTTTATCACATGTCAATTAATTGTGTGCATCAATTCATCGCGTGTCAATTCATCGCTCGTCAATTCTTTGCGAGTCAATTCATCGTGAGTCAATTCTTTGCGAGTCAATTCATCGTGAGTCAATTCAAAGCGAGTCAATTCATCGTGAGTCAATTCATCATAGTACAAATTTGTCGCACGAGAATTCATCGTAACACAAACTTGTCATACGACAATTCATCACAAGATAAATTCATTTTACAACAATTCATCGTGCATCAGCATTAATTGTAGAGTATGCCAATGCAATGCAGGGAACAAGCTATTGCAATAATATAATTTATAATTATTAGTACCTATTACGTGTTGTGCAAATATTATTTTAAAAGATTCTTTGCAATAGAAATAGAGAAAGAATTAGCATTATTATTGCCATATGAATGGATATTTATCGTTAATTATATTTTCAAATTTTTTAAACCGGTACATTTCTAATTCTGTTAGAAAACAATAATATTAAAGCTATTATTATGGATCATTACTAGTTAATGGAAAACTACTTGAAGGAAAGCCGAGTTCACACGCAATGCACCTACTAGAAAAAGTGCACTCCCCTTTATTATTACAAGCATTTCGCTTCCAGTGTGAGCGCCTATTATCGTTGGTCTGTTTGTCTGTCTGTCTGTCCATCCATCCGCATGTTCGTTCTCGGCTTCTACCAAACGGATTTTCATGAAATTTGATATTAAGGACTTACAATCAAAGATAATAAGAAAATCATATAAATGAATCACGTATGCCAATTAGGAGTACCATTTTACTGGTGACAAAAAATGAACTTTCCATCATATCTCATAAAGTATTGCTCATATCAAAATATTTTTCAAATAAAACTTGTAGAACTAGTAAAGTAGAATATTTATTTTCCTATACATTTTTATCGTAGAGTAGTCGTTATTGAGAAAATCAAACAAAAATGTCTTAATTCGAGTTGAACTATGAAAATTTCTTTTATGGTTACTTCTTCATTGTTGCTAAGATAAACAATCTCACAAACAACCATTTAATCTCCTTACATGTGCATGCAATAGCTTTAAATAGGAAGAAAATGGATTATTCACGACCAAGACAGGAACTTTAAAACGCTATTTCCCTTAGGTATAATTTCTTTCAAATACTCCATTGCATGAAACTTGTATCAGGAATAGGAGAGTTAAACGCAAACTCTGAAAAAATGGAAAACCAATTTAAAATCAATAAAATTAAGTAAAAAAACATTTTTAGTGTATACACACTTTTACTTAAAACTGCACTAAAAGGAAGAAAATAATTTTTTTCTGGACAAAAAATATTATTCTAAAACTTGTATGCTCCATAAAAGTGGGTAGCATTAATATGAGTACCATATTAGCCCGAATATAAGGCGACCCCTTATTTTCCCAATGAGAAAATCCCAAAAAAAAGTAACTTCTTCATACTTAAGGACCCGAATATAAGGCGACTCCTTATTTTCCTGAAAGACAATTTTTTAAAAAAACCTCGCCTTATATTCGGGCTAATACGGTATATGTTAAGTAAGTGGCCAACAAAAAGTACTAATTTCTGAGGAATATGAAATATAAGAATTAGAAAATAAAAAAAGCCACCCACTTTTATGAATCATACAAATTTTTGAATATTTTTTGTACAGAAAAAATTATTTTCTACCTTTGAGTGCAGTTTTAAGTAAAAGTGTGTACACACTAAAAATGTTTTTTACTTAATTTTATTTTTAACTTTTTTGTCTTATAACTATTATTAATAATGCATTTTTTTTAAATTCATGAGAAATAATTAAGGAATATAGAATTTAATAAATTTGGAACAATTATAGCAATGCGGGACAAATACGTTACAAAAAATTTACATTTTATCTGACTAATGAACTTTTCTCTGAATAATATTTTAGATTTAACAAAACATCACATGACTTGAGAGTATGGAACTCAAAATTATGTTATCATACCAAACTTTCCAAAGTGAGAAAAATTATAACAAACTTAAAACAGTTGCGTATATTCTTCCACGAAAGGGAATGAGTGAATATTCAATATAATAATTTACGAATGTTGTTTACTTTGGTTGCTATGAAAATCATTTCCCTCATCTTCCTTCTCTCTCCCTCTCTCTCTCGTATTAAAAGCATTCAAAGCAGGTTTACACCCATAAGGATTGAAACAACAATATCATATCGAGGTAAAATAATGGAATTTGAGGGCAATGCAACATTCCATTAAAATGGCAAGATTTTCCCAAACTGTGCAAATTAAACGTTTACATTGAGCGATTTCGAACCGTATGCAGAAAATATGAACAGAATAAGAAACTTTATAATATTTTCTTCAAAATGGTTCATATCCAAAGATTGTAGGTGAAATCTTTCGAATTTTAATCTAAAAAAGAATGAAAACCTGCACGCCAAGAAATCGAGTTTTACGTGTTACCTTATGGGAAATGGAAATGTCTTCCTTGGAGTCGAACCCAGGACTTTTTTAAATATCTTTTCTCGTCACCACCTTAAAATATGTGATTTGAACATTCCTTCCAAATTTAGACTTTCTATTTCGATTATTTCTCGAGTTATTCGAATTTTTATAGGTAGCATTGATGTGTGACAAACAAATACCGTATATACCCAAATATAAGACGACTCTAATTATAAGACGACCCTCCATTTTGAACTCCTAAGAAAAGGAAAAAATTTATTAATCACACAATGACAGAGGTTTATTATACCACTGACTAATAAACATTGAACCAATTGAAATAAGAAATTTTGTAGTGTTAGTTGGCATGTACAGTTGCTTTCCTTCAAGTGTCTATCAATGCCTGATTTTAACTTCTTACAGGACCTACTATAAAGGTGACGTCAATGCAAGCGTTTATTTAGATTATCAATGAAGAGAAGATAACAATAACACTTTTCTTTCATCTATTTGAAGATTTAATTGGCCTTAAATGAATCGGAGGCAACAATGAGAGTCTCCTTGGCAACGCCCGGAATGAGTACGAAAAATCCACAAAATTTCGAAAAAGAATGCATATTTCTGACAAATTTGACCGTGTAATGTGTAAACATCGCAAGAATAAGACAGTATAGAGCTTTAGCCGTTGAATAAAGCAAATAAGAAGAAAATCGGTCCATATTTATGTATTTTCATGAATGAAGGAAAAAAACCTTGCACTCTGAAAAATCGAAAACCCCATGTAAATTTATGGGAAAATATAATTGTCTTCTGGATTCGAACCCGGGACACTTTAGCAAACGAAAATATTTTTCCATAGCCAGTAGAAACAAAATGCCATTTACCGCATATCTTTTACGACGAACGGTTCTCGAGAAATACGCCGATATAATTAATCGAGACTTCATACTCACGGACGCACGCAGCTTCACTATGCGCATAATACATATATAGGATAAAATTCAAAAGAGTATTTGTATTCGAATACATTTGAATTGATTCAATTTCGACTACTACTTTTAATAATCGATTGTTTCAACTGATTTTAAGAATCGAATATTTCGATTATACTCTGCATTCGGTTCCTCTGTCAGTGAAACTATTATGCACCGCGCGATTATAAGACGACTAGCGATTTTTCGGTCATAAAAAATGGAACAAAATCTCGTCTTATATTCAGGTATATACGGTAAATACAAAGGGAAGTTAAGTGTGTAATAAATTAGAATTCCATTCTCGAGCACTGTTGTGGATTCGAATTACTTATTATTAGATTAGTAAATAAATGATATATAAGTTTTAAATCCACAAAAGTATCCAGCATAATTCTTGAAATTGATCTAAAACCTATTTAGGAAACAAAGAAACGTAAAATCTGAATCTCTATTAAAGATACGATTTCACATAAGCAATTTAAATTAATAAGAAACACCGGAAATGCCTATGACATCGTTAGCCCAATGGAAAAGGCATAAGACTACGAATCCAAAGAAAGGCAGTTCAAATCCTGAATCTTCCAAGATTTTTCTGCTATAAAATGGGTTGAAAACATATATAAATATAGTCTTCAGTACCCCCAGCAGCTCTCCAATTTAAGTAAGTGTCCACTGGGCTCCCTCCAACACCTTGTTGCTGCCTTTAAATCGGCATCATCATAGGTAGTCTGTCCATAGACAGGTCCGTGATTATTCATGGTTAAACTTGGTTCTCCATCTTGTACTCCTATTTTCTGCAGTTTTCTTCATGTCTTGATAGCTCTCTTTCCCTCTCAAGTCATCTACCAGCTGAAACCTTTTCCTACCTCTCTCTTTTTCCATCCAGTTTTCCTTCTAGCACTTCTTAAATCATGCACTCTCTCCTCAGGTAATGCCTAATCCAGTTTGCTTTCCTCTTTCTGATAGTCTGTATAATCGTTCGCTTCTCTCCTATTCTTCGTAGTACTTCTTCATTTTTCACCCTATCTGTCCATTTTATCTTTGGCATTCTTCTCCATGTCCATATTTCGAAGCTTTCCAAGTATTTTTTATCATTTTTCCTTAGCATCCATGTTTCTGCCCCATGCAAAGCTATATTCCATACATAGCATTTTATCAACTTTATATTCCCCGTTAGTAGGAGTTTCTTTCTTCTGAAAGTGGCTTTTGCTTTCGTTATTCTAGCCCTGATTTCATCGGTACATTTTGCCTCTGTTGTTATGACGTTCCCAAGATATTTATGGTATGAAACTTCTTCTAATGGCTTTCCTTCAATATTTATGTTCAGAGTATTCTTCTCCATGTCTACAATTTGAGGCTTTCCAAGTACAGGCGACTCCTGAGTTTCGTTTGTTCGAGTTTCGATTAATTCGAGTTTTTGATCCAGCCGATCGATAATTTACGCGGAATAAATTTCGTGGGGTAATTGGTTCTGACCAACCATGCGAGGTTTAGTTTTGGTGTAGATATAGTTATATTTGCTCTAATTGTTTGAATTTGTGCTGATTAACCTTTTTTTCTGTTAATCTTTTATTTAAATTTACTTATTTTATTGATTTATTTATAAATTTATCACCTGGCATGGCATCTAAAAGGAAATGTAATAGTGACAATGTAAGGGAATCAAATAAAAGAGTGCATAAGACTCACAGTTATGAATTGAAATTAGAAATTTTAAAGCGTGTTGAGAAAGGTAAAAGCCAAACTGAAATTGCACGATCGTTGGAAATGTGTCCTTCAACTATTAGCACTTATGTGAAACAGAAGGAGAAAATTCTAGAAGATGTGATAAATTAATGTAATTTGATAACAACAATAAACAGTCCTAGGCGTGGTGTTGTGATTCCTAAAATGGAAAAACATTTAAAACTTTGGGTAGATGATCAGTGTCAGAAACACATACTGAAAGCCATACTGAAATCGCACGATCATTGGGAATGTGTCAACTATTAGCACTTATGTGAAACAGAAGGAAAAAATTCTAGAACGTGATAAATTCAGGTAATTTGATAACAACAATAAACAGTTCCCCACCCAATAGCTCCTCTTCTTCCAACTAAAATCTTCCAACTTCTCAATTAATAAACCAAGTCCAGTAAGTGCAGTTGAAAAAGATTCAAGCTAGGAAAATATTTTTAATTTTATTGTTTCTTTATTCTTAAGTTATTTTGTGCTTTTCTAATAACTTTTATATTAATTTTGCTGTGATAAATAGTTGCATGTATAGAGAGATGTATGCAGGTATGTTATCCAGCTCGCGCAAGTCGTTTGTTGCAAACGACTCACGCGACCGGACCGGGCTGTCTGCACTGCATATTGCATACATCTATCTTTGCAGTTCGAAACAAAAATTTATTTTTTCCTGTTTAGTGCAAAAAATAAGTTATGCATTTAAAATATTTATTATATAATTTATTCGTAATTTAATATTGTTGTATTAACATATTAGTAATGTTATTTTATCTTTATAGAATGTGAGGGGAGATTTTTTCCCGAGATGCGGGAACGTATCCCCCAATTATAACATGCAAGTATATGGAAAAACGGCGTTCGACATTCAAATATTCGAGATTCGAACATGTTTTCAGGAATGCATCCCCAACGAAACTACTATAATAGTTTACAATGTCTGTGTGTCTGTCAGCAAGATGGCCACCAGCAAAACACTATGAGAAATTACAACGAACAGCATACTCTATGTTTATTACGAATTATTATTATTTGATTCATTCCGAAAGAAACACTCCGACACAATACTTTTAATATACGAGAGGAGGAAGGCTAGGTATTATTTTCATTGCAATTAACGTCAATGATTTTTATTCTGAAAGTTAGCAAATATAATAATTATTATTATTTGATTCATTCCGAAAGAAACACTCAGACACAATACTTTTAATATACGAGAGGAGGAAGGCTAGGTATTATTTTCATTGCAATTAACGTCAATGATTTTTATTCTGAAAGTTAGCAAATATAATCTATTTTTGTATCTGGCCTTACACCCATAAATGTGATTTGAATATTTTCATTACGTGAGAGAGGAGAGGGAATTGAATTTCATAGCAACCGAAGTAAACAACATTCGTACGTTATTATTATTTTGAAAGAATGCTAATCAAAATGTATTTGATGCTCATAGTGAAAAAGAGTAGTTTATTAAACTGTTTATTTCAATATTTACTTAGGATAATTAGTGACAGTGAAGAAACACTTGAAGAGAAATATTATGTAATGAAAAACTTCCATTATTCATGAAATACATCATATTGAAGTGAGTTAAACTACCATACTATATGAACCATTTCTTCAGAATAGATTGACTTCAATTTTTATAAACTTTGTATAAATAGTTTTATTTGTTTAACGAATTTAGAAATGTAACTTAATTATTCCATTGCTAAAGAAGATATTGTTTGCAATATTAGAGTTTAAAACTTTTAAGTTTAAGTTGAAAAAGTTAAATAGTACAAAAAAGCCAGTGGAGAACGATTATTCATGCGTTTATTTCTTACATATATCAATTAAGAATAAGTATATGTGTTTATATTGTATATTCTTCTAATATTCTATTTTTGAAATGTAATAAATTTATTTTTCGTTCTTTTTTGAGATATTATAAAATGGATAACCAGAGTGTGCAAGAAGAAACACCACTGCAAAGACGTTGACAACAAAACAGAGAAGCACAAGCAAGACCTAGAGCTCGACAATCGAATGAGCAAATAGAAGCAAGGAGAACACAGGATCGTGAAAGAGCTTCCAACAGGAGACACAATGAACGTTATGCTCAAATAATGGCAATTCAGAGAGCTAATGAGAATGAGCAACAAACTATTGTTAGACCTCGATATCATATTGTTAATTAAATCCTTACGGGTATAAACGTGCTTTGAATACATTTAATACGAGAGAGAGGGGGAGGGGGGAAGAGAGAAGTAGAGGGGGGAGCGAGAGGGAGGGGGAGAGAGGGAAGTAGAGGGGGGAGGGGGAAAGATGGGGAGGGGGAGAAATGAGGAGGGGGGAGGGAGAGGGGAGGGGGGAAAAGGGAGGGAAAGAGAGGCAACTATTTTAAGTTTAACTAAAGATAGCCCGTCAACAACAGAATATTCACTAGAAATGTTATATATGGCAAAATATTTCATATGTAAAAGTGTGATATTAATTACTTTAAATGAAAATATTAATAATCTATCTATAATTCTTCCGTTGATATTTCAACGGGCATTACACTAGATTAATATAATTTTTCCTTAGCATCCATGTTTCTGCCCCATACAAAGCTATACTCCATACATAGCATTTTATCAACTTCTTGCGGATATTCTGCATTATATTTCCCATTAGTAGGAGTTTGCTTTCGTTATTCTAGTCCTGATTTCATCGGTACATTTTGCTTCTCTCGTTATGATGCTTCCAAGGTATTTATAGTCTGAAATTTGTTCTAATGGCATTCCTTTAAATATATAAATATATATACTGCTTTCAAAGTTAATATAAAAGTCGGTTAAGATGCAAAACTGGTGATGATTAGAATTGTTGCCAAACTGCAAATAAGCAAAACCGCATTCAGCGAAATCACAATCAATAAGGGATACCTGTATAAGCTTTTAAAAGAAAAATTGTCTTTAAGCTTCGAGATTGATTTCCAGAAAAAAATGTTAAATTTAATCAGCTCCATAAAATTAAGAATTGTGGCCCAAAGTAATGATCTGGATATGGAAAATTTAATAATGAACTCTATGATAACAAATATACTCACACTTGAACAGCTCTTTCATACTTGTAAAGTGATGTCTCTCTATTTCTCCGTTCCCTCAGAGAATACAATATGCCATTCCTCCAGATATCTTTCACTCTAGCACCCTTAATTCCTCGTATCCTAGATGCCTTAACCCCTTCTGAGCCATCCTCAACATTTACGTCTGAGAACTCAGCTCCTTCCGTAAACCTAGAAGAGGAAAAGTCATCAAATTGAATGAGGTTTTGGCAAACATTCTGCTTAACTTAAACCCAGTTTCATATTCAAACATTTTGCAGGTGGAGCCATGACAAGGATACCTATTTGTTGTCAGTAATAAATGTCACGTGGACACTGAGGAATAACCTGCATATTTCCCAATCAACACATAATTGATATCTCTATTCTAAAGGACAGAACTCAAATCCATGTATGTTTACCAGAAATATTTATTTTTTATCGGAAAAAGGGAGAATTTTTGTGTCTCAACAAATGACTACCATGGCAACGAGCTCAACGCTTTTAGTATATGGGTAGATAAGCTTTTAATGGGAATCAGAGAGATGTTATATTATATAATGCCATTAATTCTAAACAATGACCAATGGGAAAAATCCGATATTGTTAAAACTTCAATTTTAGGAGATGCTTTTACCCCATTATAGAGCCATATGGGGATGAAATATATAAGGCATTTCCAAATGAGCTAGAGCAGGGATCACTAACCATATGTCTGCGGGCACCCTGATGCCCACGGAAGGGTTTTCAGGTGCCTGCCTGAAAAATACTCATACTTTAAAATAATATTACTCAGAAATTAAACCATAAATTGCTCATAAAACTCTCTTATACCTTATTTAAGTATAGAAGATAAAATTGCAGTGTTCCTGCCTTAACAGAGCACGTCTTTCCTCTCAAGAAGGGCCCTTACAGTCAGCATAGACACGTAAACAGTTGATAATCCCACACCCCCACAAAAGTGTCCGATGTCACTCCACATCTTCTAACAAACATTTTTTCCTTTGTGTAAATATAAACCATTACCTTTATTCAAATCCCAGCCTAACACAAGTGTTTCTTCTCTCTTCCTTACTTTTTGTCACTGGCAGAAAAGCGTGTGAGTTAGGGTATCCCTGGCATATAATATTTTGCTCGGTTTTCCCCCAAACTTAATACCTTTCGAGCTCTGCCCAGAGGGGTGCACTCATAAAGGGAATATGGATTTAAGATGGAAACTATATCGCCACCTATCTAATAGCAATTAACTATGTGCTTCCAAAAAAACTGGGCTGAAAAATAACTGAAGTGAGTGTCTACTACTCAGTCTTACGCCATCCATCACAAATGTCATTTGGATTTTTTTCAAATATCCATGTATTTTGTTGTATTTTATAACAGCACATTCATTTTGTTATTCAACGATTATCAATTCATGAGCTGGGAAAGCGAACTGGCGAGTAAAATATACTTTTTGATTTATTCCTAAAAATCTAGTTGTTTGAGGTTGGCAGAACATATTCACCAAAATTTTAAAAAAGCAAAGCATCCTGTGCAAAAAAACAAGTCATTTTCATATGAGTGGTCAAAGAAAAAAGGGAAAATTATATCATGTCAAGAGGGAATGGGAAGAACAATTCTGTTTCATCCTGTTTAATGAAAAATGTGTGTTTATTGTGTAGTAGTACTGTAGCAGTAGCCAAGAAACATAACATTGAGAGGCATTTTAAAACAAATCATAAAATCTTTGACAAAGACTTTCCACATACCGTATTTACCCGAAAGGAAGACGAGGTTTTTTACAAAAAATGTCTGCAAAAAAATTAGGGATCATCTTAAAATCGAGTACGAAGTTTTAGGTGGGAAAAATGTATGCATTTTAAACACCACACGGAACACCTGGATTTCGAGTATATGTCCATGAAAACACATTTATAAATGCATACAACAATACATTACATTTAATTAATTATTATAATACATTAAAAATTCGTATCATAGTTCTTAAAGTTGCACTTAGTACTGGGGTACTGATGGAAGGGGTGTGTTTACGGCTGGGTAGGAAATCTGGTATGTGCGACAATGTAGACGGTTAAGCAAGGATTGGCGGCTGTATTTGAGGTATATTGTTACATTTTAAACATGTCTATGTATTACAATTTAAAAATCTGCTACCTTTTGATTGGTGCTCCAGCAGCAGACGAAAGTACACCTGAATTTTAAAGAGTATAACATTTATGAAAGCACTCCATTAGTACTCACTTAGCCAAGTTTTAATGTGAAGGGAAGACTAGTAATTATTTTTAAGTTTAAAATAAGTTACCCCAAAGATATAGTGTCACTATAAAAACTTCTGGGAATGAAAAATTATGCGGTAATGCTGGCTGCATTAGCGGATGGCACGAAATTGCCGCCGTATGTTATTTTAAAACGCAAAACAATGCATAGACAACTGCTACGTAAAGGAATAATTGTTAGATGTCAAAGCCAATGCCTTTTTACTTTCTCATACCAAGTATTGAGAAAGTATTGCTATCGCAAAAAAATTCGACCTAGAGATTTTTACGGAAATATACGTTTTCGGTGTCGCTGAAACCGAAAAAGTGGTTTTCCCAATGCCGTCTAGAGCCCAAACGGTAGAGCGAAAATGAATGAAATCTCGTATTTAGGCATTTTATCATACTGAGCAGTCTATGAAGAAATGGTTGACATTGCTCAATAATTAAGGGAAGTTTATTCTACGCATTTTTAACAAGAATTTGATTTTCTCAAAAACGTCTCTAACGATTTTGATCAAATTTCGTTCAGTTATTTGAGTTTACGTCTTCAGTAATACTGTATAGTTCACATTTCTCAAAAAATGAATATAAGGCTAGTTTATTCTATGCAACTTTAAGAATAATTTGATTTTCTCAAAAACAGCTCGAACAATTTTGATCAAATTTTGTACAATTACTTGAGTATACTTCTGCAATAATATTACATATTTCATTTTTCTCAATGAATGAATATAAGGCTAGTTTATTCTTGGGCAACTTTAACAAAAATTGAATTTTCTAAAAACAGGCTGATACGATCTTCTAAAGATAACTAAACGACGCATTCTTATATGAGAAAGTTTGTACAATGTATGTTGTACCGATTTTTTATTCATGCTTTTAGTGTGTTATTATTTAAAAGTTTTTCGTAAGTAGACCTTGATTTTTTTAGGGGTCGTCTTAAATTCGAGGTCGTCTTCCTTTCGGGTAAATACGGTAATTCTGTTATAAGGAAAAACAAAGCTCGTGGTTTAAAATCAGAAATTTCAATTCAACAGTTGATTTCCACTGATACCTATTCAAAAGTCTACAAATGCAATGATACCATCTTTCAAAATTGCTTTTGAAAAGAAAAAAATCATTTGAACATGGAAAAGTAATTATGGAAGCCATGCTGTCTGCTGCAGATTCCCTTTTTAAAGGCTTCAGCAATAAGTCGGCCATTATTTCATCTATTAAAGATATGCAACTATCTGTTAACACCATGAAAAGGAGAATCGAGACAATTTAAAAAAAATTTTAAGTGCTTCATTAGTCTGTGCAAGAAAGAACTTAATTTCCAGGACTCATTGCATACAATTGTATTATCCACCAGGAAATATTTTCTGCAAAAGTGATTAATTTTTAGCACGTGATAAATGTGGTAACAAAAATTATAAATTCCATGCATTCTTTAAGCTTTTTGAAGCTTTCCTGGCAGAAGTTGAATCTGAGTATTCAAACTTGATATTGCACACTGAAGTCCGATGGCTAAGCAGAGGAATGATTCCGGAAAGTTTTTGCGAGCTACTTCCCGAGATTCAGGTATTCCACGAATCCATAAAAGAGGAATACGAACAACTATAGTTGGGACGGTGAGAGTTGATCTCTGAGTAGTGGGCGGCGCTGGAGAGGAGGGAGTGGAATTAGCCTATCGTGATCCTTTACGTAAGGCGCTGTTGCCAGTTTTTCATTCTCACTTTCCGACCTCCCGCAATTCTCAACATAGCAGTGAAAAATCCAGGGGGATTTCCCCCATTCTTCCTCTTATAAAGGATGCTTACATATTGACACCTGAAAAACACTTATGGAAAAAAATGTAAACATTTCAATGCAGTTGTCCTTAGACAAATTCTTTAAAAGTTCACCGGGGCCTCCCGTCGCTGAGTCTCATGCAGCGAATGAAATTGTGTCAGCAGGATTTACAAGTCCAAAGTTTCAACTTGATTAGGCCAGTTCCATGTTTATTTTTTATTTTAATTCCCTTCTTAATTTTAATTTTCATATTTTTACATGAAATGAAAATCAGAATTGCGCGTTACATATGAGAACCGTTTTTGTAATGGAAGTTTTCATTTATTTAGACCAGTCGTGGGAGTTAAGGTACGTTATAATAACGCGTATTTGATGATTTTCATTTATTAAAACCATAAAACACATTTAAAAATTTATATGCGCAGTAATGTTTTGCCAGAAATGCATCCTACCATTCATCTAATCTTACTGGAAATTCATTTTCATTTGTCGTGTGTTTAAGTAACGGGGTATTTTTCAGGAACTCATCAACAGCATTAAACGAAGGAACTTACCGCATAGATTTTACTTTTAGTTTGTGAATTTACAGTCCATTAATCTTCGGCCAGGTACCAGTTAATCCGATATAACATTGTTCATCTGGGTTTTTAATATTCGCGTAACGGCGTTTCGCATAAGAACGCTTTTTCATGGAACGAATTAACATTGTTATGCGAGGGATTGTTGTATGTTTACTCATGCATCTTGTTAATCATCTAATGATATTCTTCTTTGAGAATGTAATACTGAGGTAATTTTTGTTTTGTAAGATGAACCGATAATTTGGTACGAGTGCTTGAATTCAGAAAATACGAAATTTGGTGACCGAGTCTAATAATATGGCCAACCACTGTATTATTATGAATAAATAGAATATCAGTAAAATAATTGTTCATTAATTTAATCTTTATGACCTAATGTTTCATAAGAATGATCAAGTGATAGGTTAAAGTATTTCTAAACGGTTGAATCAGTTAAAGCAATGATTGATTAATTTTTTAAAACGAAGCATTAATCTTGAAAAGTTAATCGTTCGATAAACTCTTCCTTGAAAAATTTTCTTTCAAAGAATAAATCTATAGACGCGTTTATGTTGCCCGAAAATTTATTATTCCACGCTTCGTGATTGGGGCGGTTACGAGTCAGTCAGGTGGAGGGGAGGGGCATTCAAAGCGGCAACACTGCATCCCTTCCACTGAAACACTCGGAGATCAATTGTTGCTGACCCGACTATAAATGACCACACTTGGTTGCTAGATTTGGCATTTCTCACAGATTTGAATCTGAAAATTAATATGGTAAAACCCCATTATGTATTATGATCCCAGATAATTCCAAGTATGGTGTAATTCGAAGCTAAGATAAGTCCCCAAACAACCAATAGGATTTTGCATACTTTTTGGTATGGATTATTCGAAATACATCTACAATGAAATTTGAAGTCATGATCTGGCCCGATGACTCATGAACAGTTTGTTTAATTCAAAATCTCTATCACTTGCACTTCGAGTTTTAATAAATGTTTTATTGACTATCAGATTCAGCTGACATTTTAATTACCGTAATTTTTCATTTATAATACACATTTTTTCACAAAAAATCAGTGAAAAGTTAGGGTGCATATTATACATGGTAACAAATGCTTACAAATTTTTCCATTCATAAATAATTTATATTTTCTGACCCATGTTTAATAATAAACCGTACTTGCCATTGTATTACGATAGCATTGCTTTAAAATATTTTTCATCACAAATAATAATAATCATTTAATTATTTCTAGCCTTCATTATCACTAAATTCTCTGAATTATTTATCAATGTCCTCAAATAGTTCAAATAAGAAAAACAGAAAAAAGCTCCAGAGCCAGTAAGAGAAATATTAAATATTTTCTCTTACTGGCTCTGGAGCTTATTTTCTGTTTTTCTTATTTGATTGTGGCCAGCACATATTTCGCTTGGTGGCAAGTCGAGAACTGTCTCGATACCGCTAATAACCAAGTGAAAAATTACATTGATCTTTTTACAAAAAAGGAGGTACATATTATATTAATATAATAATCAGAAAATTACGGTATTCAAAACAGTCTTAACTGTAATTAAAGCATCCATGGAATTTCTGAGGATGCTTCTCTCTTGATCAATCACAGATTGAGAAATGGACACCATGACATACACGGAGGTTTTTTTTATATAAACTTCCTTGCACATCAAGTTTTCATAAATGCTGTAATGACTATCAGATTCAGCTGACATTTTAATTATTCGAAACGTCTCAAGTGTAATTTATACATCCATGGAGCTTCGAAAGTTGTCCCTCTCTCGACCAATCATAGATCGAGAAATAAACACCATGACAGCTATGTAAGTTTTTTTGTGTAAACTTCCTTGCACTTCTGCACACCTGTAAACATGCAGTTAATAACAGTAGAACTCGGTTATAATGGCATTTAAGGGACTGAAAATTTATTGTCGCTATAACAGAGGTGCACGGGAACATTGGATTAGTTTCCAAATTCTAAATTTTATGTTATGATCTAATAAGTACCTTCAAACATTATATTACATTATGACATAATACAAAGTACATTATTAATTGGTTGAAGCTTTCGTGGGTGCTTGTCATGCTGAACTTAGGTTTTTTCGGGTTATCCCGCAAAAAAATTTACGCGGAATAACCTGAAAAAACCTAAGTTCAGAAAGCACATTATATTATGATATAATAAGTACATTAAACATGATAAAAATATTTGGTACTTAGGGATTAAGTGGCTTGCATTACCTAGTTCAATGTTTAGTCGCTAGATGACACTTCTTATGCGTGCCAGTCTGCCTCCTATTTTGACCATTATGTGGCACTGTGTGCATTACTCATTCTGTCTCCAATGTTTCTACGTTCCAATTCCCGGTGGAATGGGATTTCCACGAGTGCACACGACAATGGGTTTTTTGATACTCTTTTTTTATTTGCAAAGGAAAATTGGTGACTAAAGTACAATATATCCCTCCTGACTGTTGCACCACAAATGAAGCCTATTTAGCTTGCAAACCAGGACTGAGGGATAGGTTCCATTTAAGGCACCCGTTATAACTTTAACGCCAGGCGTTATTGTGATGGTGCTATTGTTGCACGTAAGGGTTTCAAAATAATGGTTGGGTTGTGGCGATCCCTGGACTTGGGAAAATCCCATTCTGCCGGGAATGAGAATGTAGAAACATCGCAGACAGAACGAGTAATGCACACAGTGCCACATAATGGTCAAAATAGGAAGTTCTTAGGAGGCAGACTGGCGCGCATAAGAAGTGTCATCTAGCGGCTAAACATTGAACTAGGCAGTGCGAGCCACTTAATCCCTAAGTACTGAATATTTTAAATAAATGGTAAAATAATCTGATATTCTTTTGTGTCATATGTGCCAAATTGAAATGTTTTTCGAGGTCCTCCTCAATGCAGTGAATAATACTAAGTGTCTTTTTATATTTCCCAATCATAAGTATCTCTGATTTTTCATAACCTTCTGCATTGGTACATAACAGGACTGTAAATATCTATAATAATAATAAAAATATTTTATTTAGTATGTATAGGTGAGCCCAATTACACACAATATAATAAAATGTTAATAAAAATACATGAAGAAAAATATGAACATACAAAGCAGAATGAGATTAAATTAAAAATGAGAAAATCATGAAATGCAGAATATAAAGCTGTACAAATGAAGCGGAGAAAGATTTTTTCTTGAAAACATATTTTGAGTCACTGAAAATGTCAATGTTTGTTCCTTTGTTGCACAGTTCATTTCCTGCCCTGATGATTCAAGGTATAAAGGAATGCTTGTGCACATTCACTCTTGAATAAGGGACGTGGGAAAGCTGGGGATTTCGAGAGCGATGAGGTGGAACTGATAGCCCAATTGATCCAACAAGCTTGTTTGAAGCTATGTCACCACACAGTATATTTCTAAGAAATTGTGAGCTTTGGCTACCATTCTTTCTATATGAGTGTTCCATTTTAAATCTTTCGAGAATATTAATCCCAAATAATTAGTACTTTCTCTGTTTCTAAAATACTCCCCCCTATGTTATAACTGTACGTAATGTCCCTTTTCTTGAAATTTACCACACAGCACTTAGTAGTATTAACTTTCAGTTTATTTTGCGTTATCCAGGAAGATAACATATTTAAGTCATTTTGTAGAACTGCATAGTCGTTACTGCCCCTAATTGCTCTATAAATTAATATCTCACAAACGACTGAACCGAATTTGATGAAATTTTCAGGATAGCATTATCATATAATAACAAAATGTTTTAATGTATCAAACTCGAGATCAAAGACCCAGGTTCGACTCCAGGGGATAATTTCTATTTCCAATAAGATAACACGTAATTTCATGTAAGAATGAACTTTTCGACGTGCAGGCTTTCATTCTTTTTGAGATTAAAATTAGAAAGAATTGACCTACGAACTTCAGATGTGAGCCATTTTGAAGAAAACATTATAAAGGTTCTAATTCTATTTGTCTTTTACTGCCTACAGTTTGAAATTGCTCAATTTAAACATTTAATTTACACAGTTTGAGGAAATATAACCATTTTAAGGGGATGTTGCCTTGCCTACCAATTCCATTGTTAGACCTCAATATCATATTGTTATTTCAATCCTTATGGGTGAAAATGTGCTTTGATTGCTTTTAATGTGAGAGAGGGGGGGGGGGGGAGGGGGGGAGGGAGGGGACAAAGGGAGGGTGAGAAGGGAAGGGGAGGGAGGGAAGGAAATGACTTTCAATACAATTTATGTTTCTGATGCCAATTTGATCTCCATAAATAGCTTGAACGATCGAATCTTTACTCCTGTCATTTTTGATGGGCTATACACTAGTACAGAAATAAACATCACTGTAATTTTCAATATTAATTGCCGCTGGTGAAGCAAACTAACTTTTTGAAAAAATTTCAGCTCCCTAGCTTGACAGAAAGTACATAAACATTTGTCTATTCAACTTTTATTAATTTTTAATGGCCAAATAAATAAATATATTTAATTTCTATAATCCCGTTTTGGTTATTTAACAAATTCTACAATTATAGAAAAATTCAGCATTGTAGCACATTTAGAAGGAATTTTCCAGGAGTAACAAAATATGAGGGAGAGGTAAATACGTACCATGGAAGATTTTGGTGTAGATCAAAGATGCAAGCACCACCTGACACCCATGCCCAAAGGGGTTCTGAACAGATGGGATGATTATCTCCATTATTCCTCCTTCTCTCCAAACTCTCTTCAAAACAAGCATCTTCTTCACTACCAAAATCATCCCACTCATCTTCCGACTCCTGTGGATGGCCAAATGCTGAGTTTGTTTCTAATTCAGAGACGTCATCTTCTTTGTTGCCAGTGTTAGAATTGGGAATTGTTGGAACATGCTCACTTTCCCCTGATTTTTGGCTAGCACCTGAATTTCCAAGGATTGCTAAAGCTGAAGCTACAGCTCCACTAGCAACAACTGCTGATCTGAAAAGAAAAAAATTAGCTGTTATATGAAATTCTACTTAGTCACCTATCATATACCGTGTATACTCCAGTACAGGTTGAGTTTTTAAGACCAAATTTTAGCAAAAAACTTTGGGGTCGAATTATACAAGAGTAATATTTGTGTTAGGTGAAAATGCATGACATTATTTGCCCTACCATTCTTAAAATTTGATGGAATTGAAACTATTGTTGTATTTAAACTGTAATGATAACTATCGAATATTTAAATATTGATGCATACGAAAGAATAAAGTTACTATATAATTCGGTGATATCATTGTAACGAAAATATTGGTTTAGCACAATAAAAATTTGTCTCGGTATGGAAAAATATGATCATTATAAAGAAGTACGTAAAAAGAAATTCCTTAAACAATACGATGTACACTCTTTGATCTTTACTGGGTTTGGTTTTTATTGCCTGGCAATGCTACAATGATTTAAACTCGGTAAAATCTCAGTCCAGGCAAGTTATTGGACGATTATCCTACTAGCAACCAATAGGCAGGTTCTTCACAGCCGTATCGGTCACGTTGCATGCTGCTTGACAAACTGACTTTCCGATTGGCTGGCAAACTTGTGTGGGAGATCTGCTGCATCGTGGCTTTAAGTAGACTGGCATTTAAAGTGATGGTGGAGTGGGTAGGGTGGGTTGATAGGGATGGAGACTCTTCAATTACCGAGATCTGCATCATGGCAGAACTATTTGGCACGTTTCTAATAACATTGCATTGTAAGTTTGTAACAGTAGCATCCAATACAGTGTGGCCAGAAGTAGCGATTTATCACTTTTGTAGCGACTTTTTGGCCCTGTTGAAACATAGCGGCAGAGATTGCTTAAAGTTCACGAATGTAGCAATATTTCATAAAAGTTTTTTGATTTTACAAAATCCTATTCTTTAATTTAATTGGTTCTTTCGTTATTTTGTTGGTCGTTTAAATTTTATTTCATTTCACAATATATGTCACTTCACTTAATTTCTAATATATGACGCATATGGGGAATTTTGTTTTCCATAAGTTGCCACTCTACTCCACATCCACTTTTTTTCAATTCAATGTAATAATAATAATAATAATAATAATAATAATAATAATAATAAACTGTGCAGTCTGGGAATTTGAGGGTATGTGCCCCTCACAATGACCTTACATCCAAAAGCAAAACAGTGGAAAGAAGGTAGCGCAAACTATCGGAGTTTTGAATACCTCAATTTTACCACTGTATCTCAGAATGCAAACACCTTTGATGATGTATACACAGCACTACATGCAGCAGCTGTCACTGTGGTTTGAGTAGCTGGAGGCAAGGTAGTGCCACTAGAGGACTGGCCCTAACAAAAACAGAGTACATCACCTTGGGAGACACGTCTCTCAAAAGCAATCGAAAAGCTAAGGAAAGCAGTATATGAATGGTAATAGCAGTAAGAAAATTGAGGAACATATTATCAGGCTGAAAAGAAACAATTTGAAACATGCAAGTTACAACCCAGACAACTTACAAATACCTGAAATATTGAATACATTGAAGCAGAAGCTAAGTGCCAAATCCAAAAGGCTGCGACGTTACAAAACAGCTCAACAATGAAAACAGCAAAATAACTTGTTTAACACCAACCAGAAATTATATTACCATGGTTTAAATAATACAGGGGGTGGCCACTGTAAGTTGCCCAAAAAACAAGATTTAGAACAGTTTTGGTCATCTCTGTGGTCCTTAGAGACAATGCATAATGGAAATGCACCATGGATAAAATGGGAAGAGGAGGCCATGGCCAACTTACCTGAAATGAAAGACCACACAGTGACCACAGAGCAGAATAATAGCCGCTACTCAGAATTGGAAAGCACCAGGCTCAGATCATATTCATAATTTCTGGCTCAAACGATTTACATCAGTTCACAAATATCTTGCCAAACATTTCTGTGGATTTATTATGGACCCATGCACCATACCAGCATTTCTTACACAAGGCATAACACACCTTCTCCCCAAAGGGGAAAATGCTATGGACTCATCTAACTACAGACCTATAACATACTTATGCACCATGTACAAAGTATTTACTTCATGCATTGCCGAAAAAATCGACAAGTACCTTGAACAAAATGATATTATGGCAGAGGAACAGAAAGGCTGTATAAAAAGATCACAAGGTTGTAAAGAACAGCTAGTTATAGATTCAGTCATTATTGAGCAAGCTGCAGGCAAGAAACGCAACATATACATTGCTTACATTGATTATCGCAAAGCCTTTGACTCCGTCCCTCATTGACTTATCAATATTACGCGACTTTACAAAGTGGACTCAGTAATAATCAGGACATTGCAACACTTAACTTCAACCTGGAAAACAACACTACAGATTACCTATAAAAATGAGAAGATAAAGTCACAACCACTCAGTATCAAAAGAGGAATATTCCAAGGTGACAGCCTTAGCCCACTCTGGTTCTGTATGGCGATGAATCCTTTGTCATCACTTCTGAATGCAAATGGGTATGGTTACCCGATAAAAAGTAATAATGTTGTCAGGCATAGGATAAATCACTTGATATACATGGATGATATAAAACTATATAGCTCCACAGAAAGGCAATTAAAACAACTTTTACACTTAACAGAAACATTCTCATCTGACATAAATGTCATTCGGACTAGATAAATGTAAAATATTAAATGTTAATAAAGGGAAAAAAGGGATTGTTAAATGGACAAAGACTGATCTGGAGGATATTCAGATCAAAACCCGCACTACTCTCACAAATAAAGCCCACCATCCTAAGGCAGCTGTTGAGAGAATGACTTTACCCCGGAGCAGAGGAGGAAGAGGGCTGATTGACATAGTAAGGCTACATAAAAAACAAATTTATAACTTACAGAGCTACTTTCTCGACAAGACCTCGCCACTCCACAAAGCAATAGTGAAAGCCGACACAAGATACACACCATTGGACTTAGCGCACGTCACACAAACAGAATTAACCCCTAACACCACCTACACAGAGACGAATATCCTGGAATGGTCCCAAAAGTCTCTACATGAAAGGCACCCAAAGGATCTTAACCAAGAACATGTCGACATTGAAGCGTCAAACAGTTGGTTAAGCCATGCGGACCTCTTCTTGGAGACAGAGGGATTCCTTGTAGCAATACAAGATCAGGTTGTTGCAATCAGGAACTATCGAAAATACATCCTTAAAGAGTCAGGAGTAGACGATCGCTGTAGAAGGTGTAATGAAACAACAGAAACAATACAGCAGGATGCAAGGCATTGGCCCCATCAGAATACATGCATAGGCACGATCAAGTTGCAAAAATAGTATACCAGAAGTTAGCCCTGCAGCTTCAGTTGATCCAAGATAATTCCCCATACTACAAATATATCCCGTCCAATGTTTTAGAAAATAGCAGACATAAGCTTTACTGGAACAGGACTATAATAACAGATAAGACAGTTTCACATAATAGGCCGGACATCACACTGATAAACAGGGGAGGGTGGCAACTTGCCATTTGGCCGTTTTCTCCTTCAAAAAGCCATTGGGAACAATGAGAAAATGTAAAAATAATAATAATAATGTTTTATCGTTCATTTGGTCATATGCATGACATAGAACTCGTCAAGAAGAAATAAATACAATTGCATACAAGATTACATAAACAGTGCCAGTTAAATTCGTTAATTAGTTTTGCCTTTTCGCGAGATGTAATATGGAGGAGAAAAAGAAGCGCAAACAGATTTCCTTGGATGAAAAGAAGAAAATCCTAGAACAGATACACAAGAGGAATGAAAAAAATTGACGTTGCAAGAAAGTATGGAATTAGTCCATCGACGCTCTCTCTACGTTTCTCAAAGATAGAGAGAAAATTGAGAAAAGCATCAATTTCGATGCTATTGGACCACAGAGGAAAAAGATTCATACTGCAGACAACGAAGAAGTTGACAAAGCAGTATATAAGTGGCTTTTGGAGACAAGGTCTAAGAATATTGCAGTGCAAGCGAGCACAATCATTTGAAGGCTCGTTCGGTCTAACTCAATTTAAGGGTAGCAGTAGTTCTTGTGTCCAAGGTCTGTTTACAAATATAAGTCACTTATGATGCATAGTAAGCAAAAGAGTTTTGGAGTGACTGCTTACGTACCATATTTAATCGATTGTAAGCCGACACCAATTGTAAGCTGACCCCCACTTTTCACAAGGCCACACAAGAAAAAAAATTGATTTTAACCCTCTCGCAATCGGACCGCCCGAGAATGCCCGTAAATTTTTATACTCCGGATCGCGGGACCGCCCGAGACCGCCCAGAAAATAAGCTTTCAAATTTACCTCTGAAAACGTTGACTGGATGGCTTCTCTCTCGGAAATGACATAGTATACCATATAAACACGAGATTTAGATCGTATTTGGCAGATTTTTCTTAACTTTGTATACAAAGATTTTTTAAAAAATATTCAATCGAAATTCGCTATTTTTTTGGATCCTGAACAATCTAATATGTCTCGCAGTAATTCTTCTACTTCAGAGATATTTCAAAATATATATTTTTGAAGATTAATGTATAATTGTTTTATTTAATGTTTTCCATTTGGCGGCCATCTTGAATTTCTCCGGACTTTTAATGCCAGCAGGTGCCTCACACCTCAGGACGTGAGAGGGTTAAAGTATTAACTAAAATTACGGTGACATAAAATACATTTTATTCACTTATTCATAACAACTTCTATGAAAAAAGTAATTTGACCTCGCGGGATCTTAATATAGATAATAATACCCCGGGAATAAATTATGTAAATAATACGTGGTGCGTCAAAGTCTTAAAGAACGCAGCGATAGCGCTTGTATGCGTAGGGAGCTAACACGTTTCATTTTACTCGTGAATCGAAGCATTTGCCCTCCCCTGCCCTCCCTCCTCCACCTATCATGTTTCAGTGTTAGCTACTTACGCATACGAGCGCTATCGCTGCGTTCTTTTACGACTTTGATGTGCCACGTATTATTTACATAATTTATTTCTTCGTAGGTGTTCAGTCAATTTGATTCTTCTTTTGCATATATTTAAAGATCTCGCGTTATAATGTAACTACGGACATAAATTCATTGACTACTTTGTTTTGCCCCCGATTCTAAGCCGAGTGGCGATTTCTGAGATGGTAAAAAGGTAAAAAAAAAGGTCGGCTTACAATCGATTAAATATGGTAATACCCTTACGCTCGGGTCATCGCAGGAGAAACATAGGTCGCCCTCAAGAAGTTAGTCTGAAGTGAATTTTAGTAAAAAAAAATTCGTTATAGATGATTCATTGAAGTTATATTTTCTTGTAAATGTCATGGTAAATTGGATAAAGCAAATGCCTTTAAAAAAAACTTTAACTTTTCTAATTTTTTTATTATGCGTACATTCTGATACATACATCATATCTCAGTTTCTAATGAACGAAATAGGACAATTTTCACCATTTAACTTCAATAATGACTATGAATGACTACTGTATAGCTCAAAACTTTATAAGCTTTATGAAATGTCTTTTAAAAATATATGAAATGTAAAATTTATTTCAAATTTTTAGTCAAGACTTGAAAAAGTTGACCTGCGAAAAACTTTTTTCCTATTTGGTTTAGGTAGGTACATCCAGTGAATGAAATGTTAATAAAAGCTGAAATATTATTTTGAAAAAGACTGCATATCAATGCCGTTTATAGTTTTCCCAATACTGAAGATATATGAAAGCGTGGTAACTGGTGATAAAGTATTTCATATTTCTCTTCTCTCCTGTAAAGTGTGCTTAATGTAAGATAATGTAAAAGAAATTGTTTATAAATGTTATGTTCTACTAAAATCCTCAAAAGTTTCATACAAATCCAATAAAAATAAAATTTTCAGAAATCGAAATCGTGAATTTTTGCAATTTTTAAAAACCTCCTCTGACCTCAGTCATGAGATTTGAGTAAATGTCCTTTGGGCTTGAGGGGTTAAACAGACCATTCAGAAAAAAATTACGGACTTTTTTTAAGAAGTAAACACTGATTCATGGTTTACGGTAAATTTTTAAAGATCTCCTTTTCCTACTATGATTACAATGATGACGTAAGCACTATGCAGTCCTCAGAGTTACCATTATTGGCGCTACTGTCAGGTGGATGATATAATGCACTTCCCCTGAATTTTAAAAATTGTGTTTCATTGTAACGAAATTTCATTGTAATGAATATATTTTCGTAGTTATACTGACATTTCACTGTACTACGGTAAATTTTTAAGAGTTCCTTTTCCTACTATGATTACAATGATGATGTAAGGACTATGCAGTTCTCAGAGTTACCGTTATTGGCGCTACTGTCAGGTGGATGATATATTGCGCTTCCCCTGAATTTTAAAAATTGTGTTTCATTGTAACGAAATTTCATTGTAACGAATATACAATGGAATCCGAATTTAAGGTTCTTCCATTTAAGGTTTACCCGCATTTAAGGCAGTTTTTTTGCGGCCCCAACCAAAGCTCCATATAAATAATGTATTGTATTACCCGATTTAGTGCTTCTCGATTTTGCGAATTGCCTGCAATTACGGGACAAAATTCTGGTCCCTTGCAGGGCATCATCTCGATTTCAAGTGCATTTACACTGTGACTCGAGAATATTTCATTTGGTGGAGATGTAACATATTAATTCAATCTAACCATCAATGGCACAACACATACTGGCATTGCTACTACATTAAATAAACTCAAAAGAATTAATATTTAGTTGTGCTGTTATGTCAATCCACCTTAAATGTCCTAATCTGTTATGTACCTCACGAAAGTTGCGATGACGTAATCATGTGAACACGGATTTTTTTACACTTCAGTTCGCAGTCGCTCGCTCACTAACGTGACGTGTTAGCTAGTTGGGCCACCCGCATTTACCACAGCCATATTTACATTGTTAACCCAAAAGGAAGACAATCTCCCAAAAAAGGGAAGTCTTATTCACGACAATGTTATTATTACATCGAGGCGGCGATGTTATTAAAACTTTGGATGTATGTTCTTACTCGTCAGTCACTGTAGCATTTCCCTACACCGCACAAGACAAGCACTCAAATTTGCGAGCCCACTTCGCATAAAGGGCCGAAATGTAACAACTGAGACTAAAAGGACGTTGGAACTGTTAGCGTTGTCATTTTATGCATGGTCAGCCGATAACAGGCGTCGAAACGTCTGCCAACGCTCACCACACTGCTTCACTGAGGGATAATCATTCGAAACTCGTAAATACAGTAAAATTCCGTTATAACATGCCTCACTATATCCCAGATTCGGATATACCGCAGGTCTAGTCATGTCCCACAAAATGATTCCATTTATTTTCTTCGTAAACATTCTTGTTTCAAATTTTACTGAGATTTATTTTCTTCGTAAACTACTTGGTTCAAATTTTACTGCGGTGCTAAACTCCCGTCGCTGTCTATAAGAATGATATGAAACTGTAGCTGAAGTCTAGGACCGCAGAAAAGCAGAAAAATTATCGGAAGATGACAGCGAGAATGAAGAGATGTGAGAGGTTGAGATCCCTTAAATAAGCAAAGTATTGGATAACAGCAGTGAAGTGATGAATTGGATGGAGAGACAGAGTGATTGTGATCATCTTCATCTTTTACATTTGCAAAATATTAAGACGTATTTGACGAAGAAACGCCATCAGCTATCACGCCAAAAGAAAATATTGAACTATTTTAAAAACACCTATGAAAGTAAGGTATGCATTTAAACCAAAATACGAATCAGTTTTTATAGTATTTTGCAATTAAATTTGTTATAACGCATATACTTTCACATTTAAAAAAATTATTTCCCGAAATACTGCAGGTTGCCAATAACGCGGGTGTACATTCTGTCTTCCGAAGCCAGTGTTATAACGGGGTTTTACTGTATTATCTTATATAACCCATGCGAGCCCAATTATATCATGTATTCATTATAGAATGCGAACTTAAAAAACTGAAAGGATCTGCACACTTGGTTGATTCCTCTTATATAGGAGCACTTCAATTAAGTGTTTATTTGCTTAAAAGTTTTAAGAAAGTTTGTCTCGGAGAAATTAAAGATCACAAATTAACTGCTAGGAGGTGCAATGAGGGTCACAGCCATGAAATAACCACTAATTTTGCAAAAAAACCATAAGCTAGAAGAATCACCTTCGCCGGAGGACTTACAGTTTGTATTATTCTTAACCATCTTCGTTCTGTGAAATTTTATGAACGAAAAAATTGATCGTAATTAATCTATACACTTAATATTTGCATTTTAACTAATAAAACATATCTGACATTAATGAACTGCCATTTAGTCTTTCAATTTTGGATAACCCCCATTTAATGTATTACTCGATTTAAGGTACAAAAAACTTGTCCCCGACTCAAACGTTAAATGAGGATTCCACTGTATTTTGGTAGTTATACTGACATTTCACTGTACTAACTTCTTGGTTTATAAAATCTTCGTTGATTGTAGACTAGATATAGCTCCAGCTCTCAGAGTGAAAAATCTGCTTTTATCAATTGGAAAAAATAATATTTACACTAAATATTGACATCACTTCTTGAGCAAAGACAAAAACACATCAATTATGTCCAAGGAAAACTAACCTGCTATAACTTGATAACATAATCTTCAAACACTAAAAGACACACACCACTCGACTGACGTTTCCACTACGATGGATGTATTGGAACTAATGCGGACAAATAGTTCTTTTTCGATGTTACCGATGCAAAATGCGAGGGAGGAGGAAATGTTGAAGGAGAAGGGGTTGAAAACAGTGGTGTGAGAATATGTACCCCGTCCTCACACACCCTAACACAGCATAGCAATTACTAAGAAGCAGTAAAAGAAACCCAAAAGATATTTCATCCTCAAACAAGAGCCGCAACCAATCAACCAAGAATTTTGAATGTGCCTGAATGAATGCACGTGGAAACAATGAGGAACTGCAGGAGGCAGGGTCTTGGGATATTTGCACATTGCTATTATTTTTCTAGCTTCTAATATTTCATTCAATTTTTGTAGATGTGGCCGTTTTGCTGGGTCTCTATTGATGTGTTGTATACTTGGTTAAATGTGTCTATGATTAATGAAAGTGTGGTGCTTTCACCCTCTGCATTTTGTGAGTTGATTTCTTCAGTGTGTAAAACCGTATTCCGTTTTCAAGGCCTGTACCAAGCACTGCTGTGCGGTATCAATTCCTGTGTTGTTGCCAAATGCTATTAAATTTTGTGTTATTCTGTCAGTATCAGAAGTTAGTTCATTTTGGTTTAGTCGTGATGTTGGTTCAGGGTTTTGTGTATGATCTTGTGTGGTGTGTTCTGAGCTTCCAATTACGTTCGTTGCGCTTTTGTTTATTTCTTTTTGTCTATTTAATAGGGAATCTAGGGTTTCTTGTTTCAATTGTTGTAATATTGGTTGTGGTATCCTGTTATTTTTTATTATGACACGTTTCTGATCAGCTATTCTTTGTTCTGTGAGATGAGATAGTTCTGGGTATATATCAATAAATTTCTGGTGTCGTTCTTGTCTGTAACCTATGAAAATAGTTTCTCCTTTTGCGGCTTCGAAGTAACAGGGCATGAGATTTCTATTCATTTTATCACTCCAGTGCATACGTTCTTCGGTTTTGCCGACTTGGTGGTTGCCAGTTGACTAACTGGCAAAACACTTTCATTAGGTGTATTAATCCGTAAGGGTTGTGTATTTACTGATGGTTGTGTGTGTGAATTTAATTTTGGCTGTAGTAAATTCGGGTGTCACGGTAGTGGTCCGCCTTTATTATTATTATTATCCTATGTAAGAAGCAGCTATATATTATAGCAGTGTTTCCCAACATGGAAGCCGAGGCGCCCTGGGGTGCCATGAAGTGTTCTGAGGGATGCCACAACAATTATTCTGTTTTCTCATTTTTAGTCTCATTTTGCATTGTCAGCTTTCAAAAATCAAAACCAGAGTTAAGACAAACTTCATTTCATCGCAAAGGCATTTCAAAATGAAAGGAGATATGGAGAATGGAGTTAGGGGTTCAACTTCACCAAGATTATTACTGATGGTGGATAGGGAGGGGTGCCGCCAAATTCTGAAAAGTCACTTAAAAAGGCTGGGAAACACTATATCATAGACTAGTAGATGCAAGTATTTCAGCCTCCTATCAATTATAATGAAAAAAATCAGAGCTATGATCGTGTAATTACTTTAGAACTCTAGTATTTTAATGAGTCATGGCAAATGGTATAAATATGATGATATTATGTGAAGATGTGATGTGATGAGAGAATAAGATCAAACAATGTGATTTGACACCGAGAAGAGATATGTAAACAATCAAGTCAACTCTAATAACGTTTTTCTTTGACAATAGTGTGTTTGACATTATGAGATGAAGTGATGAGAAAGAAGGTGAGCATATATGATGGTGTTAAATGTGACGCTAGAGGAGAAAAATTCTAAACTTGATCAGGAATTGAACCTGGGTCTCCCACTTACAAGATAAGTGCTTTAACCAACTAAGCTCTCAAGCCAGTATAATTCTGCATTCTTGAATTGGGGTATTTACAGTGAAGATAAGGCTAACTCAGTTAGTAAACCTTACCACACTAGATGTCCTCACTGAGGCATAGAGGAAAACTCCCCTACTTAAGGTAAGGTTTACTACATAGTTAGCCCTTTCTTCACCATAGATACCCCAATTTGAGAATTGAGAATAAGACTGGCTTGATAGCTTAGTACTATCTATGGCATACGATCAAGGATATTTTGCTGAATGAATTCAAAAATGCATCCAGTGGAGTGCAATGGGATCATCCAAGAAAGGGCGATTGCTCTCATCGTCCCTTCTCGTCCAGGATCTGCCACTGACTTGAGCTCCTGTTCTGTGATTCTCTTCATATGGTCCACAGATTGAATAACTGGTTATATACATAGTCATTGTGAGCAGTGTTACATCTAAAATAATAATATAACAAGTTCACAAACCTGTTTCTATAAGAGGAAAGATGAACTACATTTCCTGTGGCTAACACATCATCAGGATTTCTTGAGATTTTCACAGGTGAAGAAGCACTGGGACAAAGTGATTCTTCTATCGAATACAGACTGCCATCACTCCCATAGCTGCAAGCCAATGGTCTTGACTTCTGTTGATTACGAAATGCCCCAAATGGCTGACATACAACAGAAGATGCAGAGCATCTAACTGGCAAATAGAGCCGCCGCCATGTCTTTCCTGTTGGTTCAGTAGGAAGCAAAACTCCAGTACGAATGTACAGGTGCCGATCTTCTAGGCCAATACCCCAAACCTGTTTTATTTAAAAAAAATTATCATTTAAACATACAAAGCTTTTATCATTCCTGCTCTTTGCAAATATTTACAGCAACTATTCAATGGTTAAAAAAAATAGAACTACCATAAGCATAGAAGCTTTTTTTATCCATAATTTTTACTTACTCCATACATAATATAGGAGAAAATACTGCATTCGTGAAAAAAATCAAATTCGAGATTTCAATGGAAATAACCATTTTGAGGTACCCTAAGTACATTTTGACTATTTTTGCGATTATGTCTGTGGGTATGTGACAAAATTTTGTTGGCGCTCTACTTCAAAAACTAATAATCAGCTAAGCACAAAACTTTATACTTAAGATTTTTATTAGCAAATGAAGAACTGAAAAGGTTTTGGATGAAACTGGTCAAACAGAAGTGGATGTTTACTCTTGCCATTATTTTTGTTTTTCCAAATATGTATCTCCTTTAGAACTCAATTTAGGTAACTACTTGACATTATCAAATTTGTAGACAATGTAAATATCTACAAGTTTTGTTTGAAACATTTTTTTATAAAAACCGATTGTTTAACATTAGGACGGCAGAACCAGACGATGCCCCGTGAACGGCGGAGGCGGTCATTTTGACCACTCATTATTTCTCCGTAGTTTTTAAGTGGGAAAATTTACACAAAGATTCAAATCAACTTAATTAATTAACGATTAGTTATTTGTTTGCCTTTTTGCCTCAGCTTCAGTACATTTCTTTATGTGCGCGATCATGCAATTATCAATAAGGAGTCGCAGAGCACTAACCGGTGAGCGTACTAGTATTCGTCAGCAGCATTAGTGTGGAATCAGATAATAAGTTAGATACAATGTAGATACAATGAACATAACTGCCGATGACAGAAAATGAAAGATAAATGAAGATCTGCTGTAATAATCTAAAGACGGGTGAGGAAAAACGCGCAGCAGTCAAAATGACCGCTGCCGCCAGGTAAGGTAAGGCTTGTAAATAAAAAAGTATTATAGGGATCAGCGTAAAAAACAGCTGAATTGTGCTTGACATTAATATAATAAAAGTCAGCAAAAGGGAAAGAGATCGGAGAAAAAACAAGAACACATTGAGATAAAATGCAACGTCCAGCAGTCAAAATCCGCCGTTCTAGTATTAAGGGATATTTTGATTTTTTTCCGAATTTATGGTAAATACGTCACTAAGTGATACCATTGTTTCTGTTGCTATGATAAATTTTCTAATTGTTGATAGAGATATGTACACTGCCGAGAAACAGCTAATACTTGCATTTATTTAATTGTTTTTTTATTTTAAATAAAGACTACAGGCAGTCCTCGACTTTCGTACATTCGACTTTCGTACAACTCGCACTTTCGTACATTATACATTCTCACCCCTAAACCGCCTTTCGTATGCAGAATTCAGACTTTTGGATGTCAGCTGGCGAACAAACATTTCGAGCTATTGCAAAATGTATAAATATAATAAAATTCAAAAGAGTAATGGCTTCTTGGCTGAAATCAAAATCATTCCACTCAATTGATGAGTTTCTAGAAAGTGACCTAGCAGATTTAAATTTTTTTAAAGAGCAAGGAACCGATCTACACACACTTCGATGATGTTGGCGATATCCAGTTAGCAGACCACGAAACAATTTGAAACATAATGATTGTGCAGTTGCTTGGCTTTCTCGCGAATGACAAGTGAACTCAGCGAGACTTTCTTGCGAGTTTGGGTCTCGATTCATAGGTTTTTAAGCCTTCTCAGTCTTCTCTACATATGGATTCCTACGTACAAAAGACACTTTTGTACTCGTTGAGGTACCACTAGCAACACTACCTCTAATCGCTTCTTCACATTCCTTATTGATCTTATTGTGAACTCGGTCACGCCAAGTAATTTACCAACTGATGAAGCAGATTCATTATGCGCAAGACTATCTAAAACTTCAATTTTCTTCTCCAAACTCATCACTTTTTCGCCCTTTTTACCAACTTTTCTTTTGTTTCAATCATCACTGTCTTTGGGGCCATGATTAGGCAATATTACAGAAAAATATGAAAATAGCAAAATGCTTTAATAAAAAAACTTGCACTTTCGTACATTATACACTGACACCCGTGAACTGCCTTTCGTATGCCGAATTCAGACTTTCAAACGTCAGCGAAATGACGAACGAACATTTCGAGTGGTCGTGGTGCTGGCTGCCAGCTACCAGTTTTTGCAGCGTTGCCATCTTTGTCTGTTCAGCAGTGTTTATTTGTGCAATTATTTAAATATTTTATTGCATTTTGCCCTATCTCTCTATATCATAAAATCGACGATTGTGTCTAAAAGGCTCCTGCTCAAAAAACTAAACATTTATACCATAATTAGAGATTTTATAATATTTTTGGCTCTCTGGGAACAGAACCCCCATCATAACATGTAAGTCTACTGTTCGACTTTCATACATTCGACTTTCGTACAGGTTTTCAGGAATGCATTATGTACGAAAGTAGGGGACTACCTGTACTGAACGTGCTTTAAAACTGTTCACTAGTGTAATTGCTGATAATTATTCCTGAGGACACTGATGTCGATAGAGTAATCATATTCAATACTCTGCTATATGGAGAAAGTCATGTGCTGGAGACATCAGATTTTGATATACAAAATAAGGATGATGCTTAATTTTTGGCATAAAAATTATCTGGCTGCTACCTAAATCACAAAAGTGGCATACATTTATTTGCAGCAGTTTACTGAGACATTGCTATTACTGATTCTCTGCTGAATATTAATTTACACTATCCACATTACCAACCTTTGCATATTTTATACTTGAAAGAACTAAGAAAATTCAATAATGAATTATCAACCTTAACTTATGATTAAATCCAGATAACTCCTATGCCTATAAAACAGCTGTATAAACCACATTCTCATTTAAGGAACAAAGTAGTCACCAAGGTCCCTGAAAGATGGGGTCAAGAGGGCCATTTGGTCTGGTCCTCAGGGGGCCTAAATTTGCATCTAAGCTTGCAGTTTCACAGTTGGTTATAAAACCAACTGTGAAACTGCATAAAAATTAGATTTTTCTTTAATAATTGGTACATTTGCATAGAAAAATGGTAAATAGCATTTTATACATAAAAATACACAGAGTTAGAATCTTAATAGGAATTAATTTTAAAAAGCAAATATAAAAATCTCTATACCAATTTATGTGCTTTCCATATGAGGCAAAAATGGCCCTTTCAAAATTGGAATTTCAACAATTTATGATTTTTTCCTTTGGTTGCGACCAAAAACTTATCATCGTGCCAAATTTCAAGTTTCTAGCTCATCTGAAAGTGCCTCGTAATTTGTATCCTTCTATATATACTGTATTTAATCCGACATCAATTGGAAGCCGACGCCCATTTTTCACAAGGGCAAGTGACGAAAATACCATGTTGGGTATACCAGTTTTCCAGGATTTGTCGAGAAAAATTACAGAAAAGTATAAATGCCCCAGTTTTTTCAACTCGTAATTAACAGATTGACTGCAGAGACTAAAATTCAAGTTTTTGCTCTAAGGCCAACTTGTGTTATGGACGAGTATTTACTCATAAAATAAGGGAATTTTTTTAAAATTTACAAATGTTTATTTATATTAACAATAATTAAGGTTTTATGTAGCAGACACTTGTGTTTGCCACAGCCTGGGGGTGGGCAGTCATTCGGGAAAAATATTTTTTTCTGCATGAAATAGTTTTTTCTTTTCTTTAGCTTATAATCCTGTATGTTATTGATAACCAATTTCTAGTTCTTTAAAATTTATTATTTTCTGTATGATAATAACGTATATTTGATGCATCGGACACTTACCAGTTTTGTGGGAGAAAGTCTGGGAGTTCACTGATGTCTCACTATACCCATGCCATAAAATTATAGCTTTTGGCCCTTAATCAGGCCAAAGTACAAATAATCTGACTCTTTGCTTAATGTAGAAAACTTTCCTTTATGACCAATGAAAGAAATTCCATGTAAAAATTCGAAAATTTAAGGACTATTTTGCCCCAATTTTGCCCTATACGAGGATAAAAAGTATAATTAACATTCGGATGAGCTAGAGTAGCGAATAGCGTTCCAGCAGTAATTAAAATAAAAAATTACAATGAAGTTTATGATTGTGTCTGTTAAAAATTCATAAATTTTAAGCAATTAAATATATATATATATAAATGCACTTCTAGAGGTGATACATTAATGAAATTTTGCAGAAATGTGAAGTATTCGTAACAAATGATGAAAAACTATAAAATTTTTATAATTATAAATTTTAGAGGTTGTTTTTATTCCAATACTGTCCATAAAGAAAAACACATACATCGGCACATAGGTGCTTTAGCATTTAAAAATTCTTTGTCAAGTCTTACTCTTTATATTTAGGTGAGATAACATTCTTGCAGAATGCAAGCACATATTACCAGTATGTGTGTAAGGCTGGATGACTAGTAACTTGATGATTCAGTGTCTGAGTGACGTGTGGGATAAATGACTTGGTGCTCTTTTAAAGATGATGTCAATGCTAGTTCTTGATGGTTTTCGAGGACATCTTACGGATGACATGAAATCCAAAATATCATATCTCAACACTGATGTGGTGATCATACCAGGAGGCTTGACCTCCCAACTAAAGTGCTCAATGTGGTCATCAATAAGCCCTTTAAAGATCATCTATGGTGCGTTTATGGGGAATGGTTGCTGTCAGGGAATTGCCCTCTGACTCCAGCAGGTAAAATGAAAAAACCAACAGAGGCTCTACTGGGAAAATGGATTAAGACTGCATGGGACAGTATCTCACCAGCAGCAATAGTCCATGGATTTAAGAAGTGTTGTGTTTCTAACAGTTTGAATGGATCAGAAGATGACATTCTGTGGGAGTAGGAAGATGATGCAGCTATTGGAGATTCCTCCAGTAGTGAAAGTGAAAATAACAATTAAAATGTGCTAATGAGAAATAATTTGTATGAGAGATTCTAATGTTCCAAAATATTCAATTGAAAATTCCAATCAAAGTTGCTTATTTCAATTGGTTCAATGTTCATTAGTCAATGGTATAATAAACCTCTGTCATTGTGTGCATAATAAATTTTTTCCTTTAATTAGGAGTTCAAAATGGGACGAAGGGATCATCCTGAAAGTTCTAACCTCTACAAATGTATATATATATATATATATATATATATATATATATATATCATGCGTATTTTTGATGGATGGGAGCATTATTATTATTATTAATAGGTAATCTGATTATACAAAACACTCACTTGGTCATTTGGTCCAACAGACACAACAGACATGCATCCAACCATTTCCACCCAGCTAAGGCCTAATAACCTGCCAGTGGCAGTATCATCTTTGGTTTCTGCAAAACCACTGTTTCTCACTCCCCTCCTGTACCATACACGGCCATCCACTGTAACTGCCCAAGCACCCCACTGCCCAACAGAAATCTGTGATAGGGGAGCATTAGAAGAGCCATCAGAAGAGATTCCTGGTGAAAGGTTGGCACCAGGAGATGGAGGTTCAAGCTCAACCCAAAAATTTCCTAAAAATATATTAAAAGTAAGAAAAAATATAAATAAGAGCCCTATGGTTAATCAACTATAATCAGCAAAAAAACCCTCCTAATAACTATAAAATTTTTTAAAAATGAAAGTACTCACACAGTTTTAGGGGAATTTACTCCAGGCCAGAGACGAAACACAAGTGTAATCTCACACACTTTGGATTTAGGAGGAATTATGCCAATGCTAAGGACTCTTTTTCATTCATACATGAACAAATACCCACAAGCCAAAAACCACACGAGTACTTCCTTTCTAAAGAAAATGCCTAAATGTGCATTTTAGAACCAACGATTCCATCGTCAGTAGGCCAAGTACATCAGGCTTAATCATGGGTCTCATCTGAACAAGCGACGCACTGACAAACCACCACGACGAGGTTATAGAAAAATTCACTTGAAAATTGCTAGCAGAATTACCTTATACTTCCAGATGAAAATAATATACACCAAAGCAGGTTTAATAAATTTAACAGAAATATAAAAAAACTCTGCAAAGAAAATCCACAAGTTTTCAGATTCACGAGCTGCCACTAGCACCGATGACAATTCATGAACTGATAATTTGTGAATAAATAGGAAATGAAAGAGTGAAGAGGAAAAGGAGAAGGGAAGGCGATGAAAAGATCCCAGAAAGGTTAACTACTGTTAGGTTTGCCACCTCTCCCAGAATCAAGCGTATGCAGATACATTTCACCCAGCTCTCGACGGATCTTGCCTGGCAGACTGAAATCTCCAAAAATTAGTAATTTGCAGATTCACTGCTCTATTTACATAATTAAAGTTTCTTATTTGATCTGGCAATCACATTTGATTAAAATGGAAACTTAATGTAACAAGTAGAGTTTTATCCATAAAAATGGATAAATTAGTGTTTTTATTTTTCATGTAATTATACCATCACATATTCAGTCACTATAGCCTTGTTTAGTTTAGTTTTGAGTGCAATCAACTTCGTATTATAATCATGAATGCTTCCCTCTGTAAAGTTTTGAAGAATAAGTGGCATCACTGTGGAAATGTAAACTCAAACATGTAGCTTTCCATCTCTTATACCCTGTAAGAAATACATGCAAATCATCCATGGGTTTACAATATTGCATTTAATAACATTTTAGATATTAACCAAAGGATTGTTTTATTAAGTGCATATATGAAAGAAGACAGCTTAAATAGTTAGACTGACGAACAAATGACACAGTTCAGGATCCAGGGGTGGAGAGGATGAGACAGTAACTTGAAGGGCACCGACCTCTAAAAGAGGAACTTGAGTATAACGAGTAAGTGGAAAATCCCAATCCTAAAGAATATTGAAAACAATAGTTTGAAAGGACAATATACTGAGAGGGGAGACAGCGAATGTGAGAGAAGGCCTTCACTATAAGCGGCACATACATTTAAGATCAATGCTTTATCTTCCTCGTTTCTTCTCTTATGCTTCCTGAAGGAATCCTTTCTTTCATAAATGTGGAAAAACCCAAAAGGACAATGGGTGATGGGCAGGGTAGGGCTCCTTTCGCGACAAGGCAGTAGAAATGACTTAGCGGGTGACAAAGAGTTTTAGCTCACTTTCACTCTCTCAGATGCAGTGTATGAATGTCCCTACAAGCTTTATAGCCAGCTAGAGCAAGTAGTAATGAATCTGTTAACGAAATTAAATTAAATTTCTTGTTTTCGTTGTTTTTCGTTGCAGCTTTTGGAAAATTTCATTCACATTTTTCATTACGTTAACTCAAAATTATTCAGTTTTTTCGTTATTTCGTTACGTTGCATGTAACATTTTCCAGCACTGAAAAAAATGCAGCGATAGCGCTCGTATGCGTAAGAAGCTACATATGTACTCAATGTTTCATTTTACTCGTGAATCGAAACATTTGCCTTTCCTACCCCCTCCCCTCCCTCCTCTACCTATCTTGTTTCAGTGCGTCTAGCATGCGCATATTGGGATTTCCTGAGCGAATAGTCACTTCCTCATGCATTAGCGGCATAGCAGCCAACTTGGGAGAATAATTTAAAAATGAAAGTGAAAAGGAATGCCCAGGTGATACTTGTGTAGTACTAACATATGTAATACGGTGTCCGTATTTGATTGACGAGAAACGGCTGTTTTTTTACGAGAATAAGATCCTGGGGGATAACGAGGTCAAATTACTCTTTTAGTAGGAGTTGTTATGAATAAGTGAATAAAACTTATTTTATGTCACCGTAATTTTAGTTAATACTATTTATTTAATTACAAACTGAAAATCTGAGGCGTTCATACGTGTTGGTATTTTGAAATAAATGACCCTAGCTGTCTAATCACTTTAAAATCAAAATTTTTCCTTGCGTGGCCTTGTGAAAAGTGGGGGTCGGCTTACAATCGATTAAATACAGTATTTACATTAATTTCTTCGTCGTAAATAACCCATTTCCTATCAGTTACTGTATTGTGTGTGCACAAAAATAAATATATTTACATATTTGAAATACCTAGATCTTGTTTATTTCAGTTGCTATGATGTTTTTGTTGACAACAAATGTAAGAAATTTTGTAATTTCAAAATAAATTTCGACTTTCTAGTTGGATCTTTCTTAAACTTTTCTAGAATAAGTCGCATCACCATGGAAATATATGCCTTCAGAGATATACGTAAAACACACCCCACTTGAGTAATTGTAAGATAATCTTTACGTTAAAGGTCATTTCTTCCTTATAAATTATCCAGTCTTTTTCACATATGAAAGAAAAATTAACATATCAAGTTCACTTATTCGCCTTAGATAATCCATTTCCTTTCATTTATTACGTGTGTTTTGAAATATTTCCGTATCTTAATTGCAACAGTGCAACATATTGTAATATAACAAATAGAGTGCAACAGCTTAGATATAGTAAATTTTGAGATGCCACTACACAGAAGCAATGTAGCACTTTGTTCTGAGGTAGGGCTGTTTAACTGGCGGCCCACAGGTCAAATCCGGCCTGCAGCATAATTTTATCCGGTACAAGGGATGCTTACCCATCTGTTCATTTGTATCTGTAGAATACTGATAAGCTGTCTAAATCCTACCAGTCATAAAAAATGTTTTCCTATATGCCTCTTCCCCCTTCAAAAGTTTTTACCACCACATGCAAAAACGGACGGGGAAAACCGGGAAGACAAAAGCAGCCAAAACATTTCTGCCATACACCTGCTAACAAGGATATGCATTACGGTTCTATATTTCTTTTTGAAATGCTCCCGAACTGACTAAGGGGGCACTGGTGATACAATAACGATTCACGTTGGGGGTGCATGCTTTCCAGCCTATCTCCGATCTTTGTTTGAACAAAATTTCCCCTACCAACCCAACCCCAGTCCGACCTGCCAGTCAGTGGCTTTCAGCATATTTGGCCCTCTACACCAAAGAAGTTGGAAAGCCCTATCCTGAGGTACCAACTTTGTTCAATCCCTATATTTTTTCTTAACGATATCACATCCATGCAACTCGTTCTAATTCGTCCAGTTAAGACAATTGTTATTCACTTGATTAACAACAACTAGGAAAAACTTAACACATAAGCGATGGCGATAGATTCAAATGAGAGTTTTAACTATAATAATAATCTGATAATGGCTCTTTGCGAAAATGACAGCTTGAAGAGTAATCAGCAAGCATGACCCATTCTCTCACATTCGGCCATTCCCAGCTAGGGATGGTGATTCAGAGGGAGTTGGGAGATAGTTAGACATGTCTCGCATGGCGTTACAGCAACACTGTTTTTTGCACCGAGATAGCCAATGTTTACAATCTTATTTTCGTCAAAATTTCGTTGTACAGAGGTAGATTAAATTTCTAGGACCAGGTTCAGCCTTCACTGTATGGGAGTTTCATAGTTATGAAGGCTCGCTATAGGGAGGTTTCTTGTATGCATGTTACATGTTCCAGGGGCAGGACCGAGAACAGAGTTCGTTATGTGGAGGTTTTTGTTATAGGGCGGTTCGTAAGATAACAGGTTTTACTGTAGTATGATGTTACTGCAAAAAAACTGAGCATAAAAGTAATGGCTAAATTATTTCTTTAAAAGTAAAACCATTAATTCAAACCTTTAAGATGTTCCCTATCAACCCCAGCTCTAACAAGAGCACGGCCATCCCATAGGGTGCACCATGCATCCCCCATTGGGCCTACACCAACTTGCTTCACCTCCTGCCCTTCTTCATTATTTCCGCCAGCAACTGGTACCTCTTCCCAGCAAACACCCTCTGGGCATGCCCAGTTCACATCTTGCCGAAACAAAACCTGCAATAATCACTCGGATTAATATTATTTAACTTCTAAGAGACAAATTAATGTTATTTAATATAATTACCAAAATGTCTGCTTTCATTACAATCCCGTACGAAAACTCTTAAGAGGTTGGTATTCCTTGGCGTCAGAATTAGATGTGAGCATAAATATGTTATTATTTATCGTAGAATTCCGTTAAAAAGACGCTCTTTACCAGCGCATTCACCTGAATATGTTGCTTGAGTCATAATCGCACCAAGTTAACAACATAAAATAGTTTAAATTTTATTGCAAAAGACATGGTCGGCTAGTGCCCCCCTGCTGAGAAGGTAAAGACACCTGAGCTCGGATTTGAGGATGGGCCTCGAGGTATGGACCTCTAACCCGAGTTAATGACGGTCGAGGGATCAGCTTCGCGGTCAGTTTTAAATGCAGTCCCAGTTAGTCGACACAAGCCGAAAAACTTAAATTTATAAATATCAAATAAAAAGTACTAATTTTTTTTAAAGCAATTATTTGTTATAATGTTAAACGTAACGAAAAACGAAATGTAGATTTTATCGTAACGAAAAACGTATTGAAAAACGAAATTGCTTTTTTTGGCCGTAACGAAAAACAAAACGAATCGATTTTTTTTTCGTTTGCCAGGACTGGTTCTTTTACAACTATGATGTGCCACGTATTATTTACATAATTTATTTCTTCGTAAGTGTTGTCATTTTGATTCTTTTTTGCATACATTTAAAGTAGATAGTTTACTTCCACTTTAGTACACATATCTCACATTATAATATAACTACGGACATAAATTCATTGACTACTTTTTTTACACCGATTGTAAGCCCAGTGGCAATATCTGCTATGGTAAAAAGGTAAAAAACGATCGACTTACAATCGATTAAATACGGTACTATTGTTTCTAATGTACATAGTGTTAAAAATAGAAAAATTTGCCATTTAGATATTTTGAATACTGAAAATACTGAATTTTAGTATAAAGTAATCGAAGTTTTGATCAATAATAATGATATAGCTCAGTAGCCCAAAGATGCCCTACATCAGGGATACGTGGCACCTGTGCCAGAAATGGCATGTTTACAATTTTACTTGGCACACATATTCTTGTTATTTTCTATATTAAATATTAACAATAAGATTCTTAGAGGAGGAGTAAACTAGTGGCAAACAAACAAAAATTCCAATGATTCAAATCACTTTCTTGGCACGCGACACAAAAATCATTTGCCATCCCTGCCCTACATCATAAATTTCCACATCATATAGATTGTTTTTACTATGAAAATTGATCAATGTTACAGGAATGAAAAAATAATATACCATATTTACTCGGATATAAGCTGCCACCGCATATAAACCGCACCCAGGGTTTTTCAACATTGAAAATAGAAAAAAAACCTCTCGATATAAGCTGCGTTTTGAACTCTAAAATATGTCTACAATCAGAGGCTCTGGAAATTTTCTAATTTGCTGTCCAATTGAAAAGTTATGGTGTAGAATAACTGAAGTTATGAGAGCATTAAAATGTCGATTTTTTATTTCCTCAGCTGACTTTGCCCAGGTGCATACGCAAGAGATTCGTGAGTTACCTCTTCTTCTCCCTGCCTGTTTTAAATGAGTAAGATTACATGACCACTGCAAACAAAGGAAAACTATGCATAAAAAATGTCATGCAACTGGTCCCGTGGCACACTGAGTGCGCCGTTGCATTGTGTGAAAAATGCGAATGTAAACTTTAGGCACAAAGATATAAAAATAGAAGAAATAATGCTACAAAAATTAGGCTATTGAAATATTTAAACTTTTACAGGCAAATCGCGATGTTTTAACACAATGGAAGCGACACATATAGCTTTACGTCTGTTTTACTCATCAAGAACAATAGCTAAAAGGTTGCTAGCAACTTGTTTGACTAGTCAGGCAATAAAGATAGGTTAGATAAGAGAACAATGTATATGTCTTACAACTTCTAATAGAAAATGACATAAATGTGGAAATTACGAGAATATCTCACTTTAAGAATGTTTTTCATTTGTATTCGCACATAAGCATTTTTTGAATAAAAATTTAGGAAAAAAAGTGTGGCTTATATGTACAAGAGTAAATATGGTATTATTTTTTATCATACAGTGAATTTTTTGGAAACATTCTTTAACACTAGAACGTCGGACGGGACAATTTTGTCCTATTCTGATGTTACGTCCCCTACAGTTTCTGTTTAATTTAGTCGAGATTTCGTGACTTTTAATCATTTGAGGGTTGCATTCCACTCTACACTTTTGAACATCCCCCTCAATATTAAGGATTATAAAACCATTTTACCCTAGAACGGCGGATGGGACAATTTTGTCTCAAAATGAGTTACTACTTTGTTTCACATTCTCTGTGATATTATTCTTATGCAGGCGGCTTTGTAACATTGTTGTAGACCTTCCCCTCCTCGCCTCTCATCTTTCGCCAGTCCAACTTCTAGCCCCACCCCTTCCCCCCTCCCACCTTCCACTTGCTCCCGCAGTGTGATGCAGGTTAGAACTTGTTCCTGCAGCACTGTTTGCGGGCTAATTTACTAGAGCGTTTCAGTTGAGTACGGTGCAACGCTATATTCTACAGCATGCTAAAGTATGCAATTAGTAATGTAGAGACTACAACGTTCATAAAAATTGAACCTAGTACTGCGACTGTATGACTTTGTCGTATAGGACATTTTTGTCTCGTCCGCCGTTCTAGGGGGTATGCCATGTTCAGATGTTCTTGTGTTAACTAAAATGTTAGTGTTGATAACCAAAAATAATATGCTATTATGCGTATACAGGGTGTCCGGCCTTAAAGGTCAATAAAATAAACAATTATATCTCCGTTCTCTTTACATTTATTGAAAAAGTCAAAGCATCCTTAAAAGCCCTACAATACTCCGTTTTTTATCCCCTTAATGGAGTTCAATGTGCGTGCCATTAGTGGCGCGGCACACGTCAAACCGATATTCAACTTCTCGCCATGTGTCGACAAGCATGGAAGCTGTGACGCAATCGGTAGCTCTCAGAATTTTGTCTCGTAATTCGTCAACAATGTCTATAACGAAACCCCAAAAAAAGAAATCCAATGGTGTTAGATCAGGAGAACGAGGGGGCCAAGGAATTGGACCCCCCCTTCCAATCCAACAAAGTGGAAACTGCTCACCCAGAAAGGCGCGGACACGGCGAGAAAAGTGAGTCGGTGCTCCATCCAACTGGAAAAAGAATCCAGCCGGAATCTCATGTAGTGCATTTGTTTGAATCATCACTAAAAACGTTTCGCCAGTAACTGTCGGTTCTTCGAAAAAGAAAGGACCGATAACTTTGTCCTTTGTAAGCGCACACCACACAATAATCTTAGGTGAATCACGCTCATGTTCCAGCACCTCGTGAGGATTCTAACTTCCCCAAACTCGGCAGTTATGCCTGTTTACGTTTCCACAAACATGAAATGTTGCTTCATCGGAAAAGCAGACCCTTTCAAGGAAGTTTTCTTCTCCTTCAATGCGGGAAAGCATTTCCATAACAAACTGCTTTCTCAATCGCAATCTCTCTGATTAATTTTATGGAGCAGCTGGAGTTTGTACGAACGCAGTCGCAGTCTTTTATGCAAAATATTGTGCACAGTGGAGCGAGGTATCCCTAGCTGCAAACTTGCACGACGAACTGACTTTAGGGGGCTTCTTTCAAATGCCTCTCACACTTGCTCCACCTTCCGCTCCGATACACTGCGGCATGGAGAGTCATGTTGTCACAACACACTTCCTGTCTTCTTTAGACACTGATCCCAATTCATCACTGCTTTGTAAGTTGGTTCTGTTTGGTTTTGGTAAACCTGGCTGAATTTGCATCGAACATGGGTGTACGACTTCAACTCAGTAAGCCAAAGAACACAGTCAACTTTCTGCTGCACAGAGAACAACTTTTCAATTGACGAAAGCACTATGTAATGTAATTGCTGCTGCCTGTATGCATGCGTGTGCACTTGACCTTGGGGACACTGGGGGAAAAACTTGAAGACTTGTCTTCGTAAATGCAATTAAAATGAAACATAGTAACTACATTGTTGCAGAGATACAATCATTTATTTTTTGACCTTTAAGGCCGGACACCCTGTATGATGAATCTGAAAAACCTCCATACAAAGAACCTCCTTAGAACAAAGTGCCAAAAATTGGGTCCCTTCAATTTCATTATAAAGAGGTTTTACTGCACTTGGCCCTCATGCAATTCGTTTGAGCTCCCTGTCCTAATCTAAGAATTAGTCTCAATATTCTACATTAAAGATAACTTACTCTGCCCTTTGCTGTGACGGCCCAGATAGAGAGGTGACCTTTAGGTGCTCCTACTATACTTTGGCCTCCTACACTTACATCTATAAATGGTTCCTGAAATGGCAAACAAAACATCAAAAAATAAATGATACAGAGAAATGATAACTTAACTTTAAAGAATTAAAGAAAAATTATCATTTAAGAAAACTGATGTTTGGCCCATGTGTACCAAAAGTTTTTCACTGAAAATAGTATTGATTGACAGATTATGAGAGAAAACTATCCCAATTAGCCATAAAACAAATATACAACATCCCCCTATTGATGATTTGAAACCACAATGGTGAAGATTGTTATTTCTTGGAAATGTATCACTTCTCCTTATTATAATTTTCACGTAACTGTCAAGAGAATCATGTTGACAGACCTAACCTTATCTTTATCACAGGAAAAATGCTGTTTTATAAATTATTGGAAATAGGCACTGATCTGCTTCTACTGCAATTACTTACAATACATTTTAAAATTACATTCTGAAGATAAATAATTCCATGAACTCCATTGTGTCCTGTGCCACAGATCGTAAGCTAACAATACTAAGAAAACAATGGTTGCTTGAAATTGATAAAGGATGACATCCCATATATGGTTAGTATACATGTGTCATTCACCATGAGAATTTTGTCAGAAAAACTTCTCACCATACCCGAATAAAATAATGAGTCTCATTCTATGAATGCCCGAGATATATATTATATGCATATAACATAAATATACCTCAGGGTGGGCCAAAAGTTAGGACACACAAAAAACACTTAAAAAACAAGTAATACCGTGAAACCTTGATTCTGAACACTCTGATTTTACGTTTTTTCCGATTTTGCACACTTTTTGTCTGGTCCTGACCAAATGCTCATAAGAACAATGTAAAATTTTATCCGATTTTATGTTTCCTCGAATTTACATTTACCCCGAATCTGCATCTTATTTTTCGAGTCCTGACAATGGAAATTCACCAGGTTTTACGTTTTCAATTTTCTATTGCGGAAAATGCGAAGAAGCACCAGCGGTGTTCCGCTCGTGTTCAAGGTTAAAAATAGGCTTTATTTAATAGTTTTAGTCGTAACTTTGTCAAACTCATGTTTAAATAGGCATTTATTTACATAAGAAATGTTTGCAATCCCGCGTGGTAATACATTTATCGGCCAATAAAATAAACGAACACCCTTCATGCTCACCGTTACACTTGCGTAGTTGCAGCCATTTGTTTTTGTAGGAAGTTTATATCAACATGACGCTAGGCATTGTATATACCATATTTACTCATTTAACCCGCACACTTATGTACCTGGCCTACTCCTATTCTTGGGCCAGTTCGGAGGGGAAAAAATAATTTGAGCCAGAATAAGTTTTTTTTAAGTTACCGATTCCCACTCCCTGAAACAAGTTCTGCTCATGTTAAGTATCTTCTCCCTTCTACCTGACGCAATTTATTGGATGATCACTTTATGATGATAATAGCAGAAATCTCCTCACCGATAGTCCTCTTTTGTTAACCCCTTAACTGTTTTTGTTGTAATATTATGCAACTTCGTCCCCACTTCACTGTTTTTGATGTAATATTACGCACTGATGCGGAGCTTCATGAACTATTTGTTCCATACACAGATGGAGAGTTTTTTCATGTATTGTCTTGTGAGTAAATATTGGAAGGTTAGGAACAAACGAGTTCAAACACTTGAGATGTGGATTTCCGTTTTCCTTTCGAACGATGAAATCTTTCATTCACAACAAAATTTCACCATTCTGAATTCCATGAAGTGGATGAGGGAAAAGGACCAAACTTGAGCCTACCTATTCTCAAGCCGGCAAATCCTCAGTAGTTATTGAACTATAGTTATCAGTTTACATATTCTTTCTGCCTACTTTTGCGAGTTTTTGCCTGCAGTCCGGGCAGAACTTACACGTTTGCTTAGTCGCATAAATACGCGTATACCACATAGAATTCGACGTCTTTTACAAATATAAACATAGACGCAAGCACATTGCAGAGAATTTACTATTGATACAATTTATTTAACCTGTTCAGAAATCCTTGTGTAAGATGTGCATCCCCTTTTTTCCCGGCGTTTCAGGAAAAATGTGCAAGGGGTACACGAGTAAATACGTTTAACGTGTAATCCATGTATTTTTAGTAGGAAGTCGACAATATCTACATGATGCTTTGCGTTGTTTATAAACATGGCAATCCATTAATTAATTTTTGACCTGAAATATGGATAATAAAGCAAAATGGAAAGTATTTACGATAAGTTATAAAATTAATATCTTGATGCGCATGTTGGAACACGTATCAAACTTTTTGACTGGTTAAAGAAATAAAATGTTATGTGGGTTAGTTTATTTGCAATTTCAATGTTATTGTGTTCAAACGTATATTTTACCAAAGTTATTATATAAAATAACCCACATTTTACTTTATGTTACACAATCTTCATTTCCCCGATTTTACATTTATTTTAGGTGGTCCCTTCAATGGTGTAAAATCGAGGTTTCACTGTATTAATGTATCTAACAAAAGTCAGGATGCACGGAATAGTTGATACCATACCACCACTTGACGGCCAGCATATCAGACAGTCAGTCAAACAGATATTTATAATATTTTTTATTTTATTTTAAATTAAGTGAATCTATTGCCATTAGAATGCTTGGTTATGTGCAATTCCCCCGCCAGACTTGTGACGTCGGCCTACTGGTCAGAATGAGAACTACTGCCTGTGGCAACATTTACCCAATGTCTACACAGCCCAAGATGTGAGGGATCTGCCTGTGGCAACATTTACTCATCCAATCACTGCCCAAATCGTGAGGCATAGTTTCGTTCCAGAGAGATGACAGCACCCAGAGATGGCTACACCTGATATAAAAGGCATTATAATCTAAAAAGAAAGCAAGACAAAGGCTCGCCAATATCCTTCGTTACTTGTAAATAAAAAGTTAATTTTGACAATTTCTCATTTTCTTAGTTTGTTTTAATGTTTTTTCCAGGAAAGGCCGGCACCATGAGTCTGGTGGGGAAATTGCACACAAGAACCCAATGCTCACCAAAGAAGAATTTTTGCTTTGAAAACATTTTACAAAGAAGTCGCTTCAGCAGTTTTGCAGCAATGGGATGAACATTTTACCTCCTCCACCTATTCGCAAGCATTTGTACCATTTGCAAGACAAATTTGAAACCCTTGGCACCATATTAGATGCCCCAAGAAGTGGTAGGCCGTGTTCAGCATTGACGGACGAAAATAAATGATTGTGGGACAAGCGTTGGTCAATAGCCCATCTAAATCCACCCGAACAGCGTCTCAAGAATGGAAATCTCGAGAATTTCATAACGACGTATTCTTCGTGACCTCAAATTTAAATGTTATATCCTTGTTTAATTCATGGCCTGTTAGAAGATGATTATGAGAGACTCCTTGAATTTTGTGAGGGCATGCGGAATCAATGTACAGAGGATTCTGCCCTTTTACATAAGATACTTTGGACCGATGAGGCTACATTCAAACTCTCAGGATATGTCAATAGACACAATTGTGTGTACTGGGCCACACAGAATCCCCATATTGTACATGAAACCCAATTGAATCAACTGGGAATTTGCATTTGGGAAAGAATTGCTTCATTCGGAGTTGATGGCCCCTACTTCTTCAGCGAGACAGTTACAGGTCCCTTATATCTACAAATGCAAAAGGATTACGTCGTCCCTGTCTAAGAATGCATTGTGAAAATTTTCATGAACTGTACTTCCATCATGATGGGGCTCCACCCAACTATGCGCTTGAAGTTTGCAATTTTGTTAATGAAGCTTTTAATGGTCAAGTAATTGGAAGACGAGAATCTATGGAATGGCCCCCTAGGTCACCTGATCTTACAGCAATGGATTTCTTCTTTTGGGATGCTGGATATGGTATATGCGCGTAAACCAAGAACGGTTGAAGACTTAAAAACCTACATCGAAGATGCATTTGAAGAAATTGAATCTGATGCAGACCTTCGTGTCAGAGTGATCGAAAGTATCCCAAGAAGGACTGTATCAATGTAGAAGGTGGACAGTTTAAATACAGGAAATAAGATTGTTTTAATAATAATATTGGTAAATAAATTAATATAGCTGGTTTTTTAATGTTTTTTAAGTGTGTCCTGACTTTTGGCCTACCAGTATATCAGAATACAATTGCTTTGTCTGGAGTGTAGATATTGAATGATGCACTGAAAAAGAGAAATTTTAAATACTGTATCAATGTTAAATGAACCACAATACTTAAATCTTGCAAACCTCAGCTGGATCTTTGACATTTAGTGGTTCCAAAGCACTCCATGCATCCACAGCAGCATAAATGCGGTGACGAACCCACTTCCGCCGGCGAACACATGATGACCATTGTTTATGAGGATGATAGGTTGCAGGGAAATCGACAGCATAAGTCCAACCCTAAAATACCAATAAAGGAAAAATAACACTGAATACAGGTAAAAAAAATGTTATTCATAATAAGGTTTTTAAAAACAAGTGGTTTTCTCTTTGTTCAGTATTGGATTGGCTCATATATTTTACAACATTAGAGATACCTTATCCCTTTCCTGTGATGAAAAGAGTGATGATATGATTAATCACATTTAGTGGCCTGCCAACTGTATGTCAATGTGGAGGATCCTGCCCTTATTGATACATATTTTCCAGCACTGGACAAGGTTATTAAGTATGCGTTTTTTAATATAGTAAATGTTTGTTCTACTGGCACCCATGGGATAAAAATCATACCAATAAATTGAATGTGCCGTTATAGCAAATGGCTCACTATATATTATTTTTATTGTAATAGAAACAAGTACTGTATTTACACATGTAACCCACCACTTGTGTAACCTGTGCACCCTTATTTTTGGGCCGGTTAGAAGGAATCCTATGTGATTCAATTTTTTGAGTGATCTCTTTGTGCAGATACTATCAGAAATCTCCTCCTTGATAGTCCTCTTTTGTAAACCTCGTAACTGTTTTTGTTGTGATATTACACAACTTCGTCCCCACTTTACTGTTTTTGACGTAATATTATGCACCGATGCGGAGCTTCACGTATTGCTTGTTTTTTTATGTAATATGTCGTTCAGCATCGATAGCCTCTACAGTGGGGCCCTCTCTCAGAGGAAATGAAAGCTATTGCAGGTTTATTGCATGTAGTGAATGAAAGTTTACAAAATAAGAAATAATAATAATAATTTATTGTTCCCAGGACTTGAAAATACAAGTATAGGACAAGTCAGTTAATTATACATTGCAAAGGTAAGACACATTACACATTTAAAAACTCATAAACAGAATAAAAACATTTGTCTAACAGGAATTTCCTTGATTGAACCATGAACAATGTAAAATTTTTAATAGTTTTTACACCAGTAATTTACATTGTGCAAGTCATTGAAGGAAAAATGGCAGCCCCAGTAAATAAATTATATTACTATGTTATTACTTATTGACCCAAATATAACATGATGTTTTTTCCTGAAATGACATTGTAAAAGTATTGAATATAAACGTAGATGCAAGCATACTGCAGAGAATTTACTATTGACCTGCTTTATCCGTGCAATGTTTATGTGGTTTTATTTCAGTTGATTTATAAAAAATTAAGAAGTGTGTGAAATACATTGATCTCAATAATTCACATTTAACTCTAATAATGTGTTTCCCCCGTATAGGATTTTAATGTATTTGGCTCCCAATGTAAGGTTCGTGGGTTCGAATCTAGCTGAGGGCATGGCTGTGTGCATACTGACAATTTATTATGCGAAGTCAGTCAGAAATCTGTGTTTTAAAAGTCATATCAGAGGAGAGATTAATGCTACAAAGTATTTCATTGTGAAAAAGAATGACACGTCTGCCTTTTTCTATGATGATACGTTCAATTTTCACTTTCACACTAAGATTTCTAGTAACTTTTCACATTCATCATCAGACTCTGGTGTTGCCAACTCTTGAATATCTTCGGCTGTAAGCTCTTCAAGAACTGCATTAAGAACTTCCTCAACTCCCTCGTCATCAATTCCATCTATTCCAGCCTCAGTTGCCATTGCTACAATATCTTTCTTAATACTCACAATATCTTCGAAACCTTGAAAGTCATTAACTGCTTCTGGCCATAACTTTCGCCAAACAGCATTCATCGTACTTTCCTTAATTTCATTCCAGGCAGTTGCAATATTGTTAATCGCATCTTTTGTATCATATTTCTTCCAAACTTCAATGAGTGACTTGCTTTTATCTTTCTCACTTTCAACGAGAACAAAACGCACTGCACGGCCATTCCAAATGCACGGGCAATTAATTACAGATGTCTCCTTCTCTCCTCTTATCGCCTTTCTCTTGACAATTTCTATCTTCATTTCCATCGTTATCGCCTTTCTCTTCTTCCTAGGATTAGGTATCGATGTCCAGCTTGGTCGTTTTGACGCCATGATATATTATATTGGGGTTATGAAAATCATAATAATAACAATAATAACACTTGATTCACACGCGAGATAAACACAACACGTAAGAACAAACGAACACCGCGAAACAAAGTGTGTTGTGGTGTTAGTAGTGTGCTGCGCGCGAAATTCAAACATCTTCGCCTTCGTTATAGCGAGATAGTCTTCGTTATATTCTAAAGTAATATAAAAAAAACCTTTGTTATAGTGAAACTTCATTAACCGAATGTTCATTAAGCGAGGAATGGCTGTACAGCAGTACAATAAGATTTAGCTTTCCCTTTATCATACATTTTAAACCAATTTAATACCGAAATATCTATATTTTGGTATACATATACTTCAATGTCTATTCAAACCAACTGTATATGTTAATAACAAAAGGGGGTCCGCGAAAATATGGGAACTTCTTAAGGGGTCCGCGTCACCAAAAAGGCTGAGAAACACTGACATAGGTTATATGGCAGTAAAAATGTTTGGGCAGAAGGGGGTGTTTAATTCAATAATTATTCTCCCGTAAGTTTACATACATACATTTTTCAGAGTTCTAGGTTTTTTCTCTTAATTCATCTAAATACCTAAATATACACCGATTTTCTTCGCTTTTGCTTTATTCGATGGTTAAAACCGTGTACTATCTTATGCTTGTGATGTTTACATGTTGCACAGCTTAAGTTTAAAGAAATATGCAATTTGTTTCAAAATTTTGTGGATTTTTCATACTCTTTCGGGGCGTTGCCAAGGTGGCCGTCATTGTTACCACTGATTCAATTAGCTTCTATGAAGCCTTTAAATAGACGAAAGAATAACATTATTCACTTTGCACTTAAGTTTAAGCAACGAAATGATCGATGTATCGACATCAATCTTTATACATAGCAATGTAAATAGATACTGATAGTTATTCAGGAAACAGCCTGTGGGAAGCATTTATAAAGATTGAACAAAGTAATTGAACCTTTTTTCAACTAATGAATACTGGAATTTTACCTTTTTAAAAGTAAAATCATTATATTCTACATTTTTAAGGTTTATTAATGCAAATAGGCCCACGCAACTGGTGTACATTTATCAGGGTCAGTGTTCAATCATAAACAAATATATGCTGCCTTTTCACGGGTGTTCTTACAAGACATAAAAGTAAACATTTCAGAAAGGCATAATTACACGAAAAATGAAGCTGGATTTGGCGAAAGTGATAGGATCTATGTACATAAAAGTGAAATTCTGTTTTTTTTGGCCGCTATAGAAATCCACACCGTTGAAGGTTTCGTCACGAAACTTCGCATAGGTATATAATTTTATCCTGCGAGTAACATAAGATATATGGCGATAAATAATTTGGGGGGAAGGGATGCCTAATTCAATAATTATTTCCCAAAGGTTTACACAATTCTGGATTTTTCAGAGTTCAGGGTTTTTTCCTTCATTCATCGAAATACCTAAATATGAACCAATTTTCTTCATTTTTGCTTTATTCGACAGTTACAACTATGTACTATCTTATTCTTTTGATGTTTAGATGTTACACGGTTGAAGTTTTAGATTCACTAAATCCACTGAAATTCAACGGGCACTTCTGCTAGTATCTAATATAATATTTAGATTTTTACACATTTCCAGGGTGGGAAACTGCTCCCCTCCCTCCCCTTGCCACACCCTGCTGACACCCATGTCTAAATACATATGTACACAAATGCTGTAAATGATGTCACTTTAAACATACCTCGGTATCTAATGGTTGACCATTGAGGGAGGCTTCCACTCTCCAAGATGACTCTTCCCACTGCCAAGCCAGTGATGGTAAGCATATAGCTTCTAGTTTGCGCTCACGCAATCCATCTTCTGAAGAAAAATGGCTGCGGTCAGTTGGAAGTAATCGGCTACTAAATCCTTCAAGAGGAATCCAACGCTGCAATTTATGTACAAATAAAAAGAAATTCCAGGTAAATCACAGTAGTAGATGAAAGACTAATAATAAGTTATTTTGTAATTTAATCAAATATTCTTACAAAATATAACTATGAAATGCTACTTATGCATACAGGGATAAAAAAACAGCAATCTACGTTTTCGATTACTGTCTTTTACTGGAGGCCTAGCAGAAAATTTCTGTAGCAAAATTCCATATTATTTAGATGTACAATAATTCTTACATGACGAATATCTAAAAGTCTATTAAAATAATTCTATCATATCAAATTATCTAAACGATACACATAAAATTAGCAATGAAGACATAGCAGACAAGTACTACAACTGTTTAATCACTTGGTTCTCAAAGGCTTCCTCCTTGATTCGTATTGGCAAGTCAACGGAATGAACAAGAACATAAATCTGCCGATCGCCACCAACTGCCCACAAGCTACGACCTCCTGCTGAAACTAGCTTTAGCTCCACACCCAAATACGCCAGCTCCTGCCAGGTGGCATACTCGTGCCCCGGACCTCCAACGAAATCCTCCCGGCAATCACTGTACATAAAAAAGTAAAATAATATTCTGGTGACAATTATCAATACGTTGCATTAACTAAACACTCAATAACTTAACTACTTGCTTATCATTTGTACTTCCAGAGTGGCCATCATGAGGAGTCGGAAGTCGATATACTCTGCCTTCGTTGCTTACGGCAAATAATGGCATCTTTCGTGCAATTCAAAGGCTAAATATGTTACAGCACATTCTGAAAATTAAATTTCCAAATCAATTCTATCTGATACACTTCGATATAAATTTGATGCCTAATACTATTACAAATGATCGAATATATAAATAAATTACCTCTTCATCTCTTTTTCACCACATATTGGTCAGAGCAATAAATGCTCATTTGTATTTAAAATTATAATGAAGGAAATACAAATAATTTAGTGTGTTCCATGCAGAAATCTATTCTGTTCAACTTCATACAAAGTTTGATAAATCCAAAAACTATTTCTTCCGACAATTATGGCTCAACGACCTAACAGTAATGCAGAATATATATATATGAATGCTCAAAGCCCCAATGCAATAATCTATGAAGAAAGCGCAAATTCAAAAACATCACTAATCCAGTATATATTTCTAAATACCGCAACACGATCTTCAACTGGAAGAAACAAAGACCTTTCGTCACGCACATTCACCTGATGGTTATGTGCTCGCCCTAGAAATTTAAATATAATCCAGCAAAAGTTTTAGCAGATGTAGTCACCAGGTTAATGAATAGAAGAAAAATCTGCTTCTTAATTTAAATTATTTTATTTGATTACATTATACATTTTAAATAAAATTGCAACGGATATTCTAATCGGAAAAATGGTGGGTCCTAACACAATCACTTGAAATTTTAACGCGCACCGGATTTCTTTCTAAGAAAATAACATTGAAAAACTGGTGTAAAAGAACTCAACTGTTTCATTTCAATTTGGTATCCATTAATCATTACCTTTAACTTCCTATTTTTCAAATACATAATTAGAAAACAAATTCAAAACTACACCACGCACACTCATTTCATTCAATATATTTAACAGTATATCGATATCAACTGTATCAAATGCTTTTTTGAAATCTATAAAAGCAACATAAATATAATTATTTTTATCGAAATCCTCATCATATTTGCGAACTTTTCAAGTGCGAGTTTTGTACCTTTTTGTTTTTGAAAACCAAACTGATCTCTTGATATAAGGCTAAACGTCTTACAGGAGGATTTTCCGCTGCGTTGTGATGAAATTGCTCTTAAGTAAAGGGGTAAGACGGATCTTGCAGCCTATAGATCGGTGCGCCAAGTCTGTTGCATGCTGTCTGAAGGTGAGGCTCCTAGCCAGCGTCACTCCTATATACGTGACCTCTGTTTTCCATGGAGATTCCTCACTGCTAATGAGGATGCCATCTGGATCCCTCGTCCGGCTGTTGGTGAAGAGGACGGTGTGCGTTTTCATGGGATTTACTTGATGTTTGCAGTCCTCAAACCAGGTCAATAAGGTGTCGGTGGCTCTCTGCAGGTACATACTTTACGGCCATCGTCTTGTTTCTGGAGATGCAGAGGAGGGCTGCATCATCCACGTATAACGCCAGGATCGTGTTGTGGCCGAAGTTCTTCGGGATGTCAGCCGTGAAGAGATTGTAAAGGGTCAGTCCTATGACCAAGCCTTGCGGGTCGCTAGCTTAGAGATCTGTACGGATACCGATTTCTGTATCAGCACCCGACCCGTACCCGCAGGCTACATATCCGTATCCGAACCTTACCCGCAAAAATTTCTATATCACCCGATCCGACCCACACGAATAAATTGTCCAACCCAACCCACAAGCAGAAGTCGTATCCGCAGGCAAAAATTATCTCGAGCAGCATCTACGAACCAAAACCCAAAAATTCAAAAGAAAATGTCTTTCGGCAGAACATATGGACGTTGGTAAACTGCGGATCAAAACGATACCTTATTGTTAATCCCCTTGAGGAAAATTAGTGGGAAAAGGGAACCTGTAAATTGCGGACTAACCAGGGCAAACAATAGGAAAGGGGTGGGAGGAAGTGAACTCCGCTGCTAGGTGGTGAGGCAATGTCTCCTGTTGCCGTACCTACTACACTGGAATGCTAAAGGAGACTGCTTGAGTGCCCGCTCTCCAGGAGGTGCGTAAACACTTGGCAACACAGCACACTCACTTGTCACACTCGCACTAAAACCGGAAAATCCAAGGGAATCCTAAGTACCGTAAGGTGGGTATACTTTGCGGCTTAGAGGGGTTACTTTGCATCATTTGAAAAAAAAAAGATCTTGAGTGCTCTGGTGCCTATAGCGTGAACTATTTCTGTTAGCTCGAGGTAATACTAATACATAGCGACAGTAGAGACACATTCAAGCCATAGTAGAGTTAATGTGACTAACGTCTCTGTGGTGACCACGTGTTGATTGTATTTGCTGATTTTTGTCTAGAAAATACACAACAGAACTTTCTTATCTACAGACGTGAATAAATCGTATTTGAAGGTAAGTGTGCTCTTTTACTGTTCCATACTTCTTGCTGACGAATGACTAATAATGGTTTTGTTCATAGCTGGTCTTAATTTTTTTTAAAAAGTAATTTTGTGAAAATTGTCGATTTTAAGGGTAATTTGGGGTTATTTTGCATCACTCCAATTTTGATGCAAAGTTACCCCAAATTTATTTTTTAAAACTTCTTATCCATATTTTACTGTCCTATTATCAAGGAATGCTTGGAACATGTTAGAACAACTTTACACTGATACATTCCAATAAGTTTGGTCATACATTTGTTTCAGTCATGCCTCGAAAACACATTATGAAACCTGGTTCTCGTTCCTACGCAGACTACTCTCCAGCCATTTTAGAAGCTTGTCTTCAGGAAATCATGAGTGGTAGGATTACCCAGCGTGCTGCTAGTGTCAAGTACAGTATTCCTGCAAGGACTATTGCTTACAAACTGAAAAACAAACACGCCAAAAAATAAGGCAGGCCTTCTATTTTTACTGAAGAAGAGGAAGCTATTTTTGTCGAATGTATTATTGTCCAAAGTGATTATGGTTTCCCTGTTGAGTAGACGGGTGTGTTCCAGTTTTTCAAAACAATACACCTGTAAAGGATTGGGTTAGAAATTTTGTAAATCGGAATCCTGAAATAACTGTCCGTTTTTCTTCTAATATTAAGAAAAGTAGAGCCGTTATAAAGGAAGAACTCCTTACGAACTACAGTAGAACCTCATAAATCCGGAATTATCAAAAATCCGGCACTTTTTAAAATTTTTGCCGCGGGTAACCTAAACCGCTATGAAACGATAAACGCACCGCTTCGCATCAAAACTCGCGAATTCTAGAACCAATCTGACGGCAGCAGTTACATTGTATGTGTGAGTGAGTCCAATTGTCAGCTGACCAATACATGTTGGTACATGTTAGGGAATAGTTTCCACAGTCACATTGTATAACTTGTATACAGTCGCGTGTTCAGATTCGTAGCGATCGCATGTGTTTTTCATTAGTGTGATATTGCTCAAGTTCATATTGGAATGTCTTCAAAAAAAGCTGAAAACCCCTCCAGTAGTATTATGAAGCGTAAACATAAATCTCTTTCTATTGAACAAAAAGTAGATTTATTAATAAAACTTGAAAAAGGTGCTTCAGTTAAGAGACTTTGTGAAGAATATAGCGTAGGCAGTTCTAATGACATGAAGATCCAAAAAAGTGAATTACTGACATTTTATGCAGACAGTGACACTCCTAAGGCTATTAGTAGCCGAAAAACATTACACACTTTCAGGGTCAACGATGTCGATAGAGTATTGTTTGAATGGTTTCGACAAAGAAGAAGTGAAGGTGTACCTGTATCAGGGCTATTGCTAATACGGCAAGCAAAGAAATTCCACGATGATTTGAAAATCAATAAAGCTTGCGATTATTCGCTTCAAGCTTCGCCATGGAATACGAAAATTAGCAGTGTCTGGCGAAAAACTTGTGCCGATTCGGATGCTGCCGAAACATTTGTAGAGGAGTTTATGAAGTTAATTTCGGATGAAAATTTTACTGCAGAGCAAATATATAACGCGGACGAGACAGGATTATTTTGGCGATGTCTTCCTCGGAGCACACTTGCAGCCGCCGATGAGGATATGGCATTTGGAGTGAAGGAGTCAAAGGAGAGGCTGACGGTTCTTGCGTGCGCAAATGCAGCAGGTACGCACAAACTAAAGCTAACTGTAATTGGTAAAAGTGCACACCATCGTGCTTTAAAGGTGTAAAGGATTTTCCTGTCAACTACCGTGCTAATAAACGTGCATGGATAACTTCTCAATTAATGTTGGATTGGTTTGTGAATTATTTTGCACCGGAGGCACGTGCTCGTTGTAAATCTAACAATAAGGGACTAGGTGATGATTGTAAAATAATTCTGACATTAGATAACTGTCCTGCCCATCCTGATGCATCACTTTTGGTATTGGGTAACGTGCGTGTGGTTTATTTATCTCCAAATTGTACATCTATTATTCAACCTATAGATCAGGGAATATTACGCTCACTAAAATGCTATTACAGACAGCAACTTATGCAGAAATTGCTTGTTGCATGCAATAGAGGCCAAGGTGTTGACGGATTTGAAAAGGAATTTAACATTAAGGACGCGATTTGGACTAGCTAAAGCGTGGACTGATGTAACGGCCGCAACACTGAAAAATGCCTGTCATAATTTGTGGCCAGCAAGCATGTTTGAAGGATGTGATGAATCATCACCAGATTTTCTAGGTTTCAATGTCAGTGGCAAAAAGAGACCGGTGTCTGAAATTATGGAATTTGCTAAGGGATCGACGAATAACCCTTTCACGAAGGGTCTGGAAGAAGAAGAAGACGTTGAAAACTGGATGGAAATCGACAATGAAGTGCCTGTAGTGAATCAGCTAACTGACGGAGAAATAGTTAAAATGGTTTTCGAACCCGAACGTGAGAATTATGAAAAAGTGAAGGTGACGACGATGGCAATGCAGCTGCAAACAAGCCTTCAATTGACCGTTGCATAGAATTAGTCACTGATACAATATCGGCTTTAGAGCAGCGGTCATGCATCGAATCACAGGATATGATGAATTTGTACCTAATTAAAGATAAACTTCTTAAGGAAAGATCACAATGTATGAAGCAAGCTGTGTGGTATGTTCAAGAGAATTTCGCAGAAAAACCTTCAAAAAGCTTCCAACACTGAAATATATGAAACTTGCATTCCCGCAACTAAAGACGCTGTCTCAGCCTTATCGTCTAGCCATAGAGAGTAGAAACGAGACGTGTAAATTGGTAAGTGTGCATTAAAATTGTTAGGACCTTATTCCAAATTCGTCCACTTGTTAATGATTCTTTCTTTTATAAGTTTTGGCGTAAATTTTGGATTTTAATGTTATGTATTTTATTTATTTTTACTTATAGGCCGTGATATGGTATGAAGGTGCAGTGGCGTAGTCAAGGGCGGCAAGAGGGCAAGGCGTCTATTATGATTTATTTAATATTTTGCATGTTTATTTACATACATTTTGTGTATTTCATATTTTAAAATATTCTGGCGTGATTTCTGATTAAATTTTGAAATACATTATATAGATTACAAAAAGCTTTCTTTTGTTTTATCCAGCAATAGGCCGATTTGCCCCTGGATACTTAGGCAATGTGCAACATTTCCAAAAAACCGGAATTTTCTAAAATCCGGCTCGTGCTAGGTCCCGAGGGTGCCGGATTTATGAGGTTCTACTGTATATTACTAACCTTGCAGAGACTTTAAAAGACGGAGACCCATCCAATATTTACAATTATGATGAAACCAACCTCACGGACAACCCAGGGTCAAAAAACTTTGACAAAACGTGGAGTGAAATATCCTGAATCAGTGTGTATCTCTAGTAAAGCCAGAATTTCTATCATGATGTGTGGAAATGCAGCTGGTGAACTTGTCCCACCCTTCGTAGTATATCGTTCCAAACATTTATGGTTTAAGTGGACAGAAGGCGGGTCTTTAGGGACCCGATATGCTAACTCTCCTTCTGGCTGGTTTAATGCGGAAACGTTTGAGACCTGGTTCATGTCCACTATGTTACCAATTTTGAAACGCAAGGAAGGAAAAAAGGTGTTAATAGGCAACAATTTGTCATCCCATATTATGTATGCCAACTGTATTAAAAGAATGTAAGAACTCCAACACCGCATTTGTTTGTCTCCCCCTCCCCCCCTCCCACCCCCCCTCCCCCCTCCCCCCCTCCCACCCCCCCTCCCCCCTCCCCAACAGTACTCACCTGACGCAACCTCTCGATGTTGCTGTTTTTCACCCAATGAAAAATGGATGGAGAAAAATTTCGACAGAATATAAAACGAGTCTGGCTGGAATGGCAAACAGCGTTTTATAGAAACAAGACTTTCCTGAACTACTAAAGAAATTGTTGGAAAATATGCCCCAAATGTAGAGAAAAATTTGAGATAAGGGTTCAGGAAAACTGGAATTGTTCCGTGTGATGTAACCCCTTTGATTGGACGTTTACCAGGCAAAGTTTCAGATGGCTCCAGTATTGTGTCAAGTTTTAAAGAATTCTTCGAGCGAAAAAGGAAAGAATGTACACTTACAAATCTGCGCAAGAAGAAAACTAAAGTTTCTGTTGAAGCTGGGAAAAATATTGCAGAAAATCTTGACTCAGAAAAATCTGATCTTGTACATGTTCCTTCAATTTCCGATGTCAAAAAACACCTAATAAAAGAGCACACGTCCCTTCAGACAGAGAATATGAAAACTCTGAAATGGATGACAATCTCTCTTTTAGAGATGAGCCAGTTGGCCCTAATGAGATTCCTGATCTTGAAAATCAAACAGCAATGCAAACAGAAAACAGGAAGAATGAACTTAATTTGCAAGCAGTTAAGAAGGAGGTGGGAGCATTCGTCGCTTTTACATATGAAGATGAATATTTTCCGGGAAAAATCGTCCGCTTCCATGAAAATAAAATTGTTATTTCTACGATGCAAAAATTATGTTCTAACTGGAAATGGCCTGCAAAACTGGACGAAGTGTCTTACTCTTGGGATGACATTGTTGGTTCAATTAATCATCCAAAACCAGTGAATAAAAGAGGAATTTATTGTATTCCAGAATTAAACAAAATTTGGCAATGTTGATGTTTTTTCTAATTTTTTCCAATTACTCTGTATTTTTTCATTGATTTTTTGTAAAATTAACGTTACCAATAATAAAAGTACTACTTACTACCTACTTTTTCCAAAATTTTGTAATAGTTCAGTTTTTATTGCAAAAAATGCTGTATTTCCTAAAAAAATGGGTTAAAATTTCAAAGTCAGGACATACACATGTTCTACGGGATGCAAAGATTCAACTTGTGGGGGAATAATTTGCAACGGGACATTCATCAAACTGCCAGCCAATGATATGTAAAAGTGCTGCAAAAGTAACCTCCGCAATTAGGCTACTTTGCACCAATCTTTGGTCAGTCATAGTTGAGTGTGGGATGAAGCTATGAAAACGTGCTTTAAGTGTGTTTATCCTATGAGACCTTTACCTTTGTTTGTCATAAAAAAATTGCTTTCCGTTTTTGAAATATAACTGAAAACTCAAACTATTAGGAAAAGACGCTGCAAAGTATACCCACCTTACGGTATGTGACTGTGTTACACTGTGGTACTAGTTCAGTGATATTTCAAAATTAATAAAACCTCCTTAACCTTATACGGTTAAGGAGGTTTCATTAATTTTGAAATGTCCATCTCGCCGTAGTCTCCAAACCCCCTTTTTTAATTAGTTCAGCGATGGAAGTATATAAAACAGTTTTCGAAGAAGGAAAAGATTTGTTGATTGTGGATGGGTTCACGTTTTGTAAGAAGAAACTTCTAAAAGGTGGCGATATTTCCTGGACTTGTACAATGAAATCGTTCAGAACAAAAATATTTTCATTCGGGGAGCGAGATATAGTATGTCTGGAAAAGGTGGGAAGGGAATCTTTCCGTAATCCGCAATATACATATGGGTTCTCAAGAATGGTTGGTCCGATATTTACGCGTACCCTTTCTCCATCTCGTCAGCTTGGACCGCAATTTACCTACGCCCGAACATATCAATGAACCTCTCTTAATGCATAGAATGTTTTGGAAAATCCCACCAATAGCTCCCACGTCCCTCGAAAGGTAAGGGGAAGGGTCAAAAGAGACCCAAAGCCTTGGAAGGGGTATGAGAAGGGTGCAACCAACGTTATTATTGTTTCCAAGGCCCGCTTCAGCCGGACGCAGGTGAAGCACCCCCTTCCGGGCGGCCAACCTTAGGGGCGGTCAAAGGAAAAATTTTTTTCTTTAATTTTATATTTTTATTTATGTATTGGCATTTATTTGAAATTTTCTTTATACAGTTCCCAGTTAGAATGAATTCGGAATGCATGACTTTACAAGGCGAATAACCGCTTTTTCTGGCATCTTCGTTAATGTTCGGAATATGCCGAAGTTCAAGCATTCATAAAGCATGAAAAGAATGTATTCCGAAGCGATGAAAAAGAATGATTTAAAAAAATTCATGCTTAAGAATGCATACAGCAGGGATGTAAATTAATGCACATAGAATTATGGAATAGAAAAGTCTTTTCTTTGTAAAATTGTTTAAATTTTTTTATTTTTTATTTTAATAAAAATACATACACTTAATTACAAAAATTGTTCGTTTTTAATGCAGAAGCAAGTCTTCCTATTCTTATCTTTCAGTATTTAAGTTACTGTCAGAGTTTTTCGTAGCGTACGTATGCATACTTGACTTAATTCGAAATTCAATGGGGTTCTAAAATATAAAATTAGTCAATTTGTTTTAAAAAAGATATAATTTTAAATTATACTCACACTAAAAATTTTATTTTATTTCTTATGTTGTATTACGGTGAACTATTATTTTAATATTTTGTTGGACATTGATTGCAAGGCTAACGCGAAATTAAAAATTCATGTAATTCTCGTTTTTCCTGAATAAACGACAAACTTGTTGGTTTTGTTCTTTAGAAATTAAAATACCCTATTTAATAATATATAGCCTCATCTTTTAGTACAGTATAGTACATTATCTTCAAAATTTTTTTGGTTTCAAATTTTGAAAACTGTTTAGACTAGAGTTTCTCAAGCGGGATCCTGGGATCCCGTATTTAAAATGTAGACGGGAATTTCCCGGGGAATGCGGTGGATTCCCCGGGGAATCCCCGGTCTACCATACGAGAAATATGATAAACTGGAAAACTCATAATTAGAGAAAAAATAACTAATTGTATTGTAAGCGACGAAAAATTGTTAAAGTTCATTACATTGTACTAAAATTATGCACAATATAAAAATAAGCTACATAATTATCCATCTGTATCCTACATTATTATTCATCTGATTGTGAGATCAAAATGATCGTGTTGAGCGCTTAGGTATAAAACTTATTGTAAGTCCCTGTTTAACATGCTTCCACTATAAACGATTAAACCAGTTAACATAGACTGAAAATGTTTGGTTGCACGGAGTAACCGAAAATGCAGCGGGATTGCTCGACAACGCTTCCCTCCTCTCACCCTGTGGTTGGCTGTGAGGGAGACGAGTCTGTCTCGCCTAGCCTCCACCCCTCCTCTAGCCTTATGTATCAATCCCAATGTTATTTCGTGCGAAAATCAACAATGTGTTTCTTTGTATCTTAGCACGGCTACTGATTTCCGTATCCGCACCCGCAGACTATATATCCGAATCCGACCCACATCCGCAAAAAGTTACGCATAATTCCACCCGAACCGCAACTTTTCGTGCGGATATCCGCGGGTCGGGTCGGATAAATTGCGGATATGCAGATTTCTACGCCAGCTGCGATGCGGGGGAGGGGGGGGGGGGCCCGGTTGCCCACTGCGGTGGATGACGGAGTGTTTCCCAGTTCTGTTACACGCAGTCTCTTCTATGATGATTCCTCTGCTATCAAGAAGGCAGCAGAGCGTCGGCGAGGCTCCTGCGGATGGGTGCCCATTGGAAAGGTCGCTACTAGTCCCTGAGATGAGTTCAGGGTAGTAGCCCCGGTGCAATGTCCTGGGATGTTGCAGGGGCGACAAGTGCTGCTTGGCCCTGAAAAGGACTTTTGGCGCCAAAAGGTACATGACCGTGAAAGGAGCCTGATGGTGTATCGTGGGCTGCGTCAGTTCCAACAGCGATGGTTGGATGTTGGTTGTGCGCTTCCTTGGACGTCTTCTTCACCTCACGTCCACTGCCCGTAGTTTTCCCCATAGAGAGCACAAAAAGAAGCCTTGCACGTAGCCTGGTTCGTCGTCACATTACGAGGTAGTGATCTTCCACCGAGTAGAAACGCCTGTAAGTAGTGATGGGCAAAACCGACTAATAATAATCGACTAAGTCGATTATTTCAAAAAACAGACTAAATCGATTTTTTAGAATTAGTCGATTTAATTAGTCGTTTCACATCCGAATGAATTCAAGAACGACTAATTCGAATAAGATTAGTCGGATTTTGTAGTCGTTTTCCAGCACTAACTGCACGGCAAACTAACGATATTAGTCGGTCAAGATTAGTCGTTTTCCAGCGCTATCTGCAAGGCCGTCTAACGAATTTATTGGAATTTTTAATTTTATCTGTCGTTTTCATCCACTACCAACTCACTTGTAAACTGTGTAATGTAGGATACATAAACTATGTAAATGACTATTACAGTATTATAAAGTTAATTTTATTGCGATTCGGCTTACCATCTCTTGGGGTTCCGCGGGAAAAAATATTTGAATATAAGGTTTCCGTGGCCAAAAAAGTTTGAGAACCCCTGACATAGGACAATCAGGGAACATAATAGAAGAGTTTCAGTCAGAACAGGAAAATTAGTGATACTTTGGTGCCTTGCACCTCCACCCACATAGAAACTGGTATAGAATATTTTTTCTTGCATTTTTCGTTGCTTTTAAAATTACTTACAATTACTGTAGGAGGTTCTAGTAATTTTGATATCTTTGTATAATTCGGATTGTCTTATTTCAGATATTTTTTGCATTCCTTGGAAATTATTTTTTCACATCATATAGTTACAAATTTTATGTGTGTGTAAATATGTTCCATTGTTGTATCTTTTGTTTGTTTTTGTAAGTTTATATGTATATATCTTTATATGAGTTTATACGGAAGATTGGGGTTTAAAGCCTCAACCTAACCCATATAAAGTAGATTAAATAACTAGGAAACTAAATTATATACTCCTAACTACTGTTCATTTTTGTATTTTTCTTTCAAATTTCTACAACAGACTGAATTAATTAGAATAACGCTGTTGTTCAGATGAGTTGGTATTACCAACTGAATAATATCGTTAGTTGGCCGTACAGATAGCGCTGGAAAATGACTAATCTTAACCGACTAATATCATTATATAGTTGGCCGTACAGATAGCGCTGGGAAACGACTAATCTTAACCGACTAATGTCGTTAGTCAGATGTGTAGCACTGAAAACCGACTAATAAATCGACTAATTAGTCGATTTTTTTGGTCGGCGATTCGACTATCAATCGATTTTTTCTATTAGTCGGTTCGCCCATCACTACTATAGAATGACATAAGAATAAATTTTCGTACCATTAAGCGTTATCTCACTGCGCTCGCCATCTATTGGTTAAAAGGACAACTCAGGTGAAATCTGTATTACACGCTATCGTTTGTAACGTCAGAGCATAAAAATCAGCGTTCTGACCATATGACTATGAAGTAGTTCAATTTATTTCTGCTAATGGCAGAGCTGTCGATTCTGGACAACCTATCAAAACGCTCCCAGACCCACCGGCAAAGCCACCGACACTCAATAGCTTTTTTGGTTCATTTGAACATTAAAAAGTTTAACTTCCAGACGAGATACGATATCGATTATGGTCTAACAAGAAGCATCTGCGCCCCAAAATCTTTCGATCAATGCAACATTTATTTCGATGCGATAATTCGTTCAAGAGATATAGGGGAACAAAAAATGATCTACCCCAAAATATATATAGGTTTAAATAAATAAATGCGCAAATAAAACATTTTACAATAAATCAGGAGTGAAAGGGTTAATGAATAAGGAAATATGTACTTAATTCAATTTGAGGAAAATAAAATGTTTATAAAATCTTATGCAATTTCCTTTACAGAATTTGCAGGATGAGAACGCAAAGACATCTGAAATTCAAAACCTCTTCCTCGAACTAAGGCGTCGCACGACCAAACAGCTCAAATAATTATTTAGAGCTATCTTCTTGAATTCTTGAAGCTCCTAACGTATGTTTTCTTTCTCTTATCCTTACTGAAAGCACATCAGTATCTTTGAAAACTTGTCTTTACGTACCCACTAGGAACTAAAACTATTTTATTTTAAGCGTATTGCAGGAACTTTAACCATTAGTATAGAAGCCCCTAGACAAGATGAAAGAACTTCTCATGCATTTTAACGGATTATATATGACTATCACTGGACTATGGAAGTTCGATCAAAAGTCATCTAGCAAAAATTGATAAAGTATAAGAAAATTTTTTTAAAACTACAGAAAAATTTGACGAAAGCTACGAATTTCACATAAAAATCGAATACAAGGTAATCGGTATTTCGCTTGAAGTCTATTTAGAAGAAAAAATGTCGATAATAAGCGGTTCGTTACTAGTGGGATGAGAATGATTATGAGTAGTGGGAGGAAAGAAAAGTGATGTAGAGCTTGTTAAAGGGCCCTCAGGGCATAAGAAGAAGGTCCTCTGGAGAGGATAAAGTTAATTAGGTTTGTGCAGGTGGAAGGGAATCGTAACGAGGGCAGATGGAAGATCACAAACTACCAATTTGATACGATAGAAATCGCACAATGGGGGATGTGATGAGAGTCAAAATTAATAAATGTCCTTACGGAGCTTTCTTCGTTCGCCCCTCGAGTTGATTGCGTCCAGGAGACATCATTGATTAGAGATTCCTAATGGTGATAGGTCCTTTTATTAAAACAATTTTACATGCGATGCCACCGCTGCTGCTCTGAGGAGATTACCTAATCAATTCATTCTTCATTAACTTTCAGTTGGTGTGTGTGTGTGTATATAAAAGGCTTAATGATAAATGAGTTTGAAAGTTTGCAACGCGAGATCTCCGAATCTACTGGGCCGATTTTCACGAAACTTTCACTGAAAGATTCAGTCGTATCTCGAATAGGTTTAGGCTTAATTTTATTCTTCTAGCTTAAGTCGTTTCAAAGATTTGGCGATTTTTCCGCGAACACCCATTTTCCGTCAGCGAGAAAAACAACTCCAGGCGATATCGGCCTGCGCCACTTACTGCGCTATCTACTTCTTCCCGGTGGCGATCTTAGGAACTAGGATCTTCCTCCTATCCCCGCCCATCCCTCTCGCCCTCTCCTCACACCTCCGCGAACACCCATTTTCCTACGCTACTTTATGATGTTCAAAGAGGGGCGGGCGCAATTGTTCGTTATTATACTGGTGTTCTGTCATATAGCAGATCCATTATCTATATGGAACCGATTTAAGGAAGATATTCTACACGGTGTATGGCAATGGTTCCCAGATATGGATGTGCAATTTTCAGATGGGATTTTCAATGAAGGTCTCATAACTTCGGAAAATCAGGTACTGGCGCTTGGAGACAAGCGATTAGTTGAATTTGGCTTGCCTGAACCTCGCGGAAGCGATCCAGATATTTTTAATCGGGAATACTTCAGGGAAATTAGCTACGATCCCGATCTTTTACATGCGTATGTACAAGAAAAAGAGCCGATTTTAGTACCTGATCAGCGACAAGCTTATGATGCCATTCTTAACAGCGTCAACAATAATTCGGGAGATATATTTTTCATTGATGCCCCAGATGGCCCCGGAGAGATATTTGTAATAAATTTATTACTGGCTAATCTTAGAGCTCAGAGGAAAGTAGCAGTCGCAGTGGCATCATCTGGTATCGCTGAATCGCTAAATGGCGGTCGAACAGCTCATTCCACCTTCAAGTTACCTTTAAATTTCATCCAAAGCGACACGACGACGTGCTCCTTAAAGAAAAATAGCAGGCCGCAAAAGTTCTTCAAACGGCAGTTCTTATTGTGTGGGATAAATGCACAATGGCACATAAAGCCGGAGTTGAAGCCGTCGACCGCTGTCTTCGCGATGTTAGATCGAACAATCTCATAATGGGCGGCGTAACATTTGTCTTTGCTGGCGATTTTAGGCAAATACTTCTAGTTATACCTAAGTCGACCAGAGCGGATGAGGTTAACGCGCGCTTAAAGACGTCCCATATTTGGAGGCATGTGAAAAAACTCTCTCTACGAACCAATATGAGAGTCCATTTGAGAGGAGATGATAACGCAGCCACATTTGCCGATTGTCTTTTGCAAATCGGCAACGGGTCAATATGTACAGACGCTACAGGAGTAATTAGTGATGGGCGAACCGACTAATAGAAAAAATCGATTGATAGTCGAATCGCCGACCAAAAAAATCGACTAATTAGTCGATTTATTAGTCGGTTTTCAGTGCTACACATCTGACTAACGACATTAGTCGGTTAAGATTAGTCGTTTCCCAGCGCTATCTGTACGGCCAACTATATAATGATATTAGTCGGTTAAGATTAGTCATTTTCCAGCGCTATCTGTACGGCCAACTAACGATATTATTCAGTTGGTAATACCAACTCATCTGAACAACAGCGTTATTCTAATTAATTCAGTCTGTTGTAGAAATTTGAAAGAAAAATACAAAAATGAACTGTAGTTAGGAGTATATAATTTAGTTTCCTAGTTATTTAATCTACTTTATATGGGTTAGGTTGAGGCTTTAAACCCCAATCTTCCGTATAAACTCATATAAAGATATATACATATAAACTTACAAAAACAAACAAAAGATATAATATATAATATAATATAATATAATATTTATTGTCCAAAGACCATACAGTTGTAGGTATGTAGGTATAGGACTCGTCTAGGAGATATATAAAAAAACATAAATAAAAAAGAAAATAGAGAAATACAATATACATTTAAATACATATTACGACATGAAGGAATTTCATTATCATAATTATTTGTTATTTAAAATATAGAACAAACGTTAATAATTAGAAGATTATGATTCACAAAGATGAGTCTAAATACTCGTTAATAATATAAAAGCACTTTCTTATAAGGAACTTTTTAAGATCTGACTTAAATCTGTTATTGCTGTCAGTGGCTTTAATGAACGATGGAAGCTTATTATAAAGTTTAGAACCCATGGCAAGTGGTGATCTTTGAGCCATTAGTTTTTTGTGATGCTCTAAATGGACATTTTTATGCCCTCTTGTACTATATGAATAAACATCAGCATTTATGTTAATCAAGTTTCGATTTTAATTCACAAATACAACAACTCTGAAAATATAAACACATGGTATAGATAGCATATTTAATTTTTGAAAAAGAGGTCGACATGATGTTCTCTGAGAACAATTCAACATGCATCTTACAATACGCTTTTGAATCAGTAGTACTTTGTTTAGTAGTGATGGTGATGCACCCCAAAACATTATGCCATAACAGGCACGTGCATAGAAATATCCATAATACACAGATAGTAAGACACTGAGGGAAACTGAAGTCTTTATGAAACATATACAGTAAAGGGAAGAACTTAATTTTGGTGTGAGACATGAGATATGTTGAGACCACTTGCCAGATTGCTCAACATGTAGTCCAAGGAACTTAGTATGGCTTGTAGGAATAATATTTTCGTTGTTTGAGGTCAGTTCAAACTTGTCTTGAAGAGGGATTTTTGAAAATTTTATCGCTTGGGTTTTATTGCAATTTAGGAAGAGTTTATTCGTGGTAGACCAATTTAAAACGTTATTCAGGATCATCTGACTCTTACTCTATAATGCATTGAAATTTGGTGCCGAAATCAGAAAATTTGCATCATCAGCAAAGATAATATTTTTTATTTTAGATTTAGTGCTAATTCTAGGAAGGTCGTTTATGTAAATAATGAACAGTACGGGACCCAAAATGGATCCCTGCGAAACACCAGTGGTCACAGGTAAGGGATCTGATAAAAACTGTTTAGTATTGCTGGTAATAGCTACTATTTGAGATAGGGACCTGCGAAGCTTCGTGATTCGATTCGACTTCGAATCGGGGGTAGGATTCGGATTTAAGGAGACCGATTCGTAAATGTCGAATCAATTGCAAGACCGTCTTTATACTTTATACAGGTCGGAACATGTATATTTGCAAGGTTGCACAGCAGTGCTCTTTAATACTACTCTAGAGCAACCATCTTTATATGGTGGTACGAGCTTAGGCGGATTAAGGTAGGGGCACAGAGGGCACGTGCCACTTTACCACAAGTTGCAGCCAGATTTCAGCCACAAGTGAGACACTAGGCTGACTTTTAAGACAAGTTAACATATTGCATTGTTATCACAGTGATTAATAGAAAAGATGATAAATTAAAATCATTTTGGTAAAAAATGAACCAATTATTCTACGAAATGCATACTAAGTTAATTTGCAAAGCTTAAGGTGTGAACAGAATACGTCACGTGCCAGGTCGTCTAACAAAGTATGTATGTCGCGCCCGATTGACGGTTTAATGTTTCTACCTCCTTTTCCTCTTTCCCCTCATCCAGTAAAGTATCACGCACTTCTAAGTAAAACGACTTTCGTTTAGACATTGTTAACTCTTGTATAGCAATTAGATACAAAGTAACGCATTTTATTATTTGAACGGATCTATGAACTTCGTAGGCTCGTTCAGTGACGAACGCATAATAATCCCAAATCAGTAGCAAAGAAGTGTGTGTGCCTGTGAGTAAAGTACCTGCGAATGGACGTTGCATTGACTAAAGCAGATATCGCCCAAAATTTTCAGTAAGTAAATACATAAATTTTTTTTGAAATTGTTGGTCATGTTATTTGTGCACTGTAGCTTAATATGTATATTTTCAAACTTTATCTAAAGGTCGGGTGAGATCATAACGGATCTTAATTAGCAAACACAACCGATATTACAATAATTTATTTTAACAATAATTAAACTATCTTCCAATCAAATATCACTTGAAAATAAAATTCACACTAATGTTGTTAGCCACGACATTAATCAGTTATATCACCATTCAACATATGTATGTGTCACGAAAAGCATGCATATTTGTAATTATGTAGGTGTTAGTATATAAAAATGCATAACTGTCTTATGCCCCTCCGATTCGATTCAAATTCTGATTCGAATTCGAATCGAGATTGTCGATTCGATTCGAGATTCTATTCGAAAGAAAATTAGCGATTCGCAGGTCCCTAATTTGAGACCTATTGGAGAGATAGGAAGAAATCCAATTTGATGCCACACCTCGTACGCCTAATTCCCAACACTTTGCTAATAATATGGAATGGTCTACTTTATCAAATGCACGACTGAAATCAAGGAAAATGGCAAGTGTTGATTTGTCATGATCAATTGAGTTGGATATGAAGTCCATAGCTTGAATGAGTGCTGACTCAGTGGATCTACCTTTCCTGTAGCCCCACTGCGAATTTGAAATTAGATTATTCCTTTCAAGGTAATTGATTAATCGGTTAAAATAAATACGCTCAAATAATTTAGAAAATTGAGGTAATAAGGAGATGGGTCTATAATTATGAATATCATCCTTGCTGCCTTTATTTTTGAAAACTGGCAATACTTTACCCTTTTTCAATGGTTCAGGAAACTTGCCTTCTAAAAGAGACCTGTATATTAAACGCACTAATGGTTTTATAATAAATTCGTAACAGTTAAATAATAGTTTGCCAGGAACATTGTATAGTCCAGGAGAATTATTCGTTCTTAGTTTTTTGAAGCATAGCAGTAATTCCCCTTCGTTACAAGGGTATAAATAAATTGACTTATGTGAACAGTGACTAATTACAGATGTGTAGTTATTGGTAGGGCTATTCAAATTCTGGAGATGCTCAGGAAGATTTAAAAATTGTTGGTTAATGATATTAGATACACTGTGAGGGTTGCTGATGGGGTTGTCTTCTTTGTCAAAGATTTTAGGAAGAAATTGGGTGTTTTGTCTACCTAACTCATTTTTTACTATTTTCCAAGATGCTTTTGTTTTATTTTTTGCATTTATTAATCTATTGTCATTATATGATTTTTTTGCTGCTTTGATTTGGGATTGATACTCCTTTTTTGCCTTCAGGAAGTCTAAACGAGATTCTATGCTACCACTTAATCTATAGTGCTGGGACAACTGCTTAATGATTTTGGACTGTCTCACTATCTCATGAGTAATCCAATTGTTACTTTTCAATTGATTAACATTTATTTTTCTTCTTGTGGTAGGAATTGCACAATTAAATAAGAATAGGAACTTTGAATAAAAAGAATTGAGGCTTTCAGAGAATGTTGGAGCTTTATAAACATCATACCAATTTTCCTTTCTTAAAAGAGAGCAGAGATAAGAGATATTAGAGTCAGAATAGACTCTAATGTCACAGTAAATAGTAGAGATAGGTGCGAATGGGGTATGGAGTTGGAAAGAACTTTGGCTGACAAAGTGATCTGAAATGCCAAGATCAAAAACATTGGACTTTGTTAGTTGTGGATCGTAGTTGGAGAATAGATTATCAATTAAAGTTTGGGAACATATTTACACACACATAAAATTTGTAACTATATGATGTGAAAAAATAATTTCCAAGGAATGCAAAAAATATCTGAAATAAGACAATCCGAATTATACAAAGATATCAAAATTACTAGAACCTCCTACAGTAATTGTAAGTAATTTTAAAAGCAACGAAAAATGCAAGAAAAAATATTCTATACCAGTTTCTATGTGGGTGGAGGTGCAAGGCACCAAAGTATCACTAATTTTCCTGTTCTGACTGAAACTCTTCTATTATGTTCCCTGATTGTCCTATGTCAGGGGTTCTCAAACTTTTTTGGCCACGGAAACCTTATATTCAAATATTTTTTCCCACGGAACCCCAAGAGATGGTAAGCCGAATCGCAATAAAATTAACTTTATAATACTGTAATAGTCATTTACATAGTTTATGTATCCTACATTACACAGTTTACAAGTGAGTTGGTAGTGGATGAAAACGACAGATAAAATTAAAAATTCGAATAAATTCGTTAGACGGCCTTGCAGATAGCGCTGGAAAACGACTAATCTTGACCGACTAATATCGTTAGTTTGCCGTGCAGATAGTGCTGGAAAACGACTACAAAATCCGACTAATCTTATTCGAATTAGTCGTTCTTGAATTCATTCGGATGTGAAACGACTAATTAAATCGACTAATTCTAAAAATCGATTTAGTCTGTTTTTTGAAATAATCGACTTAGTCGATTATTATTAGTCGGTTTTGCCCATCACTAGGTGTAATTGAGATGCCACAGTCTCTCGGCATCATTTCCACATAATAGAGAATGTATATCCAAACACAAAACATTCATTAAATGAATTTATCCTGGCTGTGTGAACGAGTGATTGTATCTCCGGAAAGCGACGAAGTTGAAGAGATTAATCAACAAATTATATCTAAATTTCACGCCGCAGAGAAAACTTATTTCTTTGTGGATAAAGTCATCGACACCGACGAGGCCGTTCATTACTCGACCGAATTCCTAAATTCCTTAAACCCGTCTGTATTTCCCCCGCATAAGTTGACTTTGAAAATCGGTGCACCGATTATACTATTAAGGAATTTGAATCCGCCAAGACTATGCAATGGCACAAGGTTGCAAGTTCGGGACCTCAAAAACAACTTTGTGGAAGCGGTAGTCCTAACCGGAGTTGCAGCTGGGGAAATCGTTCATATCCCTCGAATACCGATGATTCCCTCTAATTTGCCATTCATATTCAAGTGATTTCAGTTTCCAGTCAAATTGTGCTTTGCTACGACATTAAAAAAAGCGCAAGGGCAATCTTTCAACGTCGTCGGTGTCGACCTGTGCAGTGGCTGTTTCTCCCACGGTCAGCTGTACGTAGCGCTGTCTAGAGTTGGGCAACGGGAGAAGCTAAATATACCGTTACCGCCCGAAAAAAACACTCCTATTGTTGCTTACAGAGAGGTGCTCTAAGTTTTAGTATGTATCATTTTCTCACGCTGTCTTCTAAGCGGGAAAAAGTATAACTATTTGAGGTCCGAAATGCACCCGGGCGAAGCCGAATACGAAAAGCTAGTATATATATATATATATATATATATATATATATATATATATATATATATTTAGAGCAACTAGATGTTGAAGGAAACCCAGTGAGCACTTACCGGAAGGAGAGCCGCTGGGGTGTCGGAGAGACACGTCTGTAGACGTTGTTGGAGCTTTCGGGATGATCCCTTCGTCAGCGCAAGAGAGACGCAACTCTCTTATGCTGGAATTAACAACATTTTAGCTTAGATTTTGCGTTAAATTATCTTGGCTCGAGTCTTCCTTGAGGCCCTTACTGAACATTTTGCGGTCCATCGTAGGGCCGCTGCCCATACTTAGAAAAATCCTGCCCTAGTCCAGTGTTTCTCAAGCGGTGGGACTCATCCCACTCTTGGGATATGAAATCCGTCTAGGTGGGAAAATAATCGACTGAATACATTTTGGCACCCCAATCGGTTAGACTTTCTGGCACCTTCTGTTTTATATAGTTAACAGTCTCAGGAGTAAGTTGATGGAATTTCTTCATATTGTCGACATAAAAAAAGATTTACTGGGTAAATCAACAAAAATTAATTTTTTAAAATAAATAAATAATTTTCTGTGGAATTACCAAGTAAATCTTTTTTATTTCGACCTTCTCCTTATATGCTTATAAACGTAGAAATACATTTATTAGAAAAAGAGAGGTTTCTCTTTTTATCTTGGTGGGATCAGGGTTTCCTGAAAAGGTGGTAGAAGGGGACGCAAGAGGGAAAAAGGTTGAGAACCACTGCCCTAGTCAACATGTACATAACTCTATAGATAAAATTATAGGAGTGGTAGGGATGTTCGCATAGAGCACAAAATGCCTTGTCCCAGCTTCCGGAACCGCTTAACCTCCGAGATATGAGGTTTGGAAGTTGACGCCTCGAGGTAGGCAACCCGGTCGTGTGGTAAGTTAAATGTAAGCGATGTGTTGCCGTCCCTTTGCTGTGAGGTACAGGAAGGAAGAGTGAATGTCTCTTCGTGTAATGCAGGTTTTTAATACCCTTTACACCATGCTCAGTGACCACAAAAGCTGTTCGAAATGGCGGCCTCGAACCTTATAGCACAACGCGCACCGACGTGACGTTGATTGCCGAACACGTTCAAAGATACGAGGCGTGTTCCTAATTTCGTCACAGGCAGCCCGAATGCGAGATTCTTCCCATACCTGTGCTGCATCCTTTGGTTCTGCGACTACTTTTCCATCTGTATTCATAATTCCTTTACCACGAATCCCATTAGGCTTCTTATCTTCTAACTCCAGTGCCCTACACTACACACAGTACCTATCAAACAGAAAATAAACACACTTTACACCCAAAGTATAAGCAAGTGGGATCGGAAGATAATAGGTACCTATGTATAGGAGTAGGGAGTCGACATAAATCCCCGGTAACTCTTGGGTACCGCTTGCATTTCCCTGGCATTAAAAATCCCCTAATTCAGCAGATTTCATTGTACAAATGAATGAGTAGACGAATGATCCACTGATCCTTACTCTTTTCTTTTCCTTCGTGTAGGAATATTTCCTAGAATTTTCGGCTTTGCGGAGAATTTTTTTAATCCGCCATCCTGCCTTGACGCTTATGATTGCAGACAGTTGAAAATGACCTTAAAGATTCTCAATAATTGAATTCGCAGCATCGGTGGTCAGTGCAAAGGATGTGACGAGATATAAGAAGAATTTCCACGTGGAAAGTCTCAGCTGCTATTGATCTTTCACAAATATATAAAGATGAGAAATATTATAAAGCTAATCGTTCTTGTTCATATTTTTAACAAAATATAAGCGAATCATAAGTTTTTAACTAGTTTTGGCCGACATTTAGTAGAACTTCGTATTATGGGAATGGGTGTAATTTGAACGAAAATGAAAAAATTTATCCTCTGTTTCAAACTATATACAAATACGATGCATGACCTGTTTCGACGAGTGGTCGACCATGATCAGATGTCGGATATTGAGCGCAAGGATTATAAGCAAGAGACTTATAAGTGGAGGTGTGAAAGGTTTCATTGTGTGTTTGAATGAGTGACCCTTACCTCCTTCTTCATTGCGTGGGAGTACTTATTTAAAATTACGTAATTTTGGAGAATTTTTTTTCCACTACGCCATTTGCCCTAGAAGATCACCTTCATCTATATAATCAGAAGCTAAATACGTATGAAAATAAAAGTCGTATAGTAGGTAAAAACAAAAGAAGAGAAAATTGCTCATATTTCAGAGCGAGAGGCAACAGCAGTGTCATTTGGAACCTTAATGAAGCTCGTCTTCTAAAAAAAAATAAAATGAGAGACAAAATGACCGATGTGAATAACAGAGTAACTGAATGCGAGCGAATGGAGAATTAATTGCAAAATAATTGGATTACAAGGCTTTCATTTTGGAGGGTCTGACAGTTTCTCTCCACATAAAAGCCGATAGGATGGCGCGGTACAGAATGGAGCGGAGGGAGGGGGGGAAGAAGGAAGATGGAGACTGGGAGCGAGATGAAATCGTAGCTTATGTTAGTAGTGATGGGACACACATACTTAAGTGAGTTTAAAAGACCTGATACCGTGTTCATACGTGTGTGTGTGTGATGCACACGCGTGTGGCTGGGTGAAGGAAAAGAGAGAGGAGGAGGAGAGAGAGAAAGAGAGAAAAAGAAAGATGGGGAGAGATATAGGGGGAGGGGGGGGGGGAGTGGAGGAGTTGATTGATGGAGCAAAAACAGTTGCTACGAAACAGTGAAAAAGAGAGATAAAATTGCAGGCTATACTATAAGGAGGGAATTAAGGAGAATTTTTGTTCTTTTGGCGAAATTTTCTTTCACTAGAGTACTTGCTATAAGAGACAATGATCATATTTGTTGCTATTAATGTAGAGGAGGTGGAAGCGTAGACCATGTAATAGAATACGTCAAATATGAATTAAAATTGAGAATCTAAAATTTTGATAAAACTGAACAAAATTTTTGACTTTAGGTAGAAATAGGACGATATTGAAAAATACAGATGAAGCTTAATACGTCGTAATGAAAACTGAGACCGACATTTATAAGGTGATGGGCAAATGAACGAAGATAATAGCACACGAGGGCAAAGCGCTGGAGAAGATTGAAATAAAAAATATATATATATATATAAACTTTTTAAATTATACTCTTATTATAAAGCGCACTTAAAAATATAAAATAAATTTTAGGGTTCAAGAAAATGAACTACTCCCTCGGTATCCGCGAACTCAGTATCCGGAAATTCACGTATCCTCTAGTTGTTTTTTTTATATCCCGTTATTCAGTATCCGCGATCAAGGTCTCGCATATCCGCGAAGCTCTCGAACACATTTTTTACCTTAAAAGTTTAATCCCTAGTAAAATACGCAATTCGTAGTAATTTACTCAATGTAATACCATTTATTTAACAAAAAATGAACTAAAATTCGTGGTAATAATGATATGTACTATCTGCAAAATAAAACATTATCATTCCCAGACGGCAACTGACTGTTAATTACGGACGTTGTGTTTGATTGAATTACATTGAGAGAGTGAGAGACCTTTCGCGGTTCCACATCTGTGACCAGTTTTGTCTTCCGCGGTTTCATATTTCGCGGTAAAGGCTACGCGAAAATGAATCGTGTCTTCCTCACATTTTCTCTTATAGTCATGCCTGAATAATACTGTTGCGTTATTCTAATATGTTAAAATACTTACGTAAGTGCATTAATGTAACGTATATGCGTAATTAACAAATTAGATACACGTGTCTTATAAAGGAACCTAACCCTGTAACTTACATTGCTTTAATTACTTGTCATTCGCGATTTTGTATTTCGCGGAGTTTTTCAAGAACGTAACTTCCGTATTTGGGAAATTAGCTCCTACAAGTTAGGCAACCTTTGTTCATTTTTGGGACTAAAGCTGGCATAGGATGCAGTGCTCATCTTTGAAATGAAATTCATGCATCTACTCACAGGAAATTTCCTATGTATTTTTATAGCCTATCAGATGTCTTTTAGTAAAGTTGTACATAGATTATGTTTAAGAAACTATCGAAACAATTTAAAAGTTCATACTATTTAGAATAAAAAGAAAAGTTTCTTAACTGAAATTCATAACAATATTTCTTGTAAACGCAACAAATTTGATCGCCGAATTTCTGGGTGTCAGCCGTGAAACAACTATATTTGTCGGTAAGAAGTTCATTGCTAACTAAGATGTGGAGAACGAGTTAAACTTAACTGATTTAGACGTTTACCTCGCTCACCTTCCGTTTCTTTTGCCATACATGGTGCTTGATTCTCCCCTAGCTTAACTAAACGTCCTTATCGTTGCTTTAGTGTTTCTTTATTTGCACGAAATTCATAATTTACTTTGAACGTTTCTAATCGTTCCAGACGCTTATTTTCATTCTCTATACTCTCTATTCCTTTTATTTTCTTGTAGTAGGTACCTGTAGATACGTTTGTCTCGTTAATATCACTAGCCGTCCTTCATCCGTTTCATGAATATTTTTTATTTTCATGTCTCGAGTTTCTATGAATTGAAATACAATTACGTCCTTAAAATCACACTAAAATATGGAGTAGTTTGTTTTCAATCCTATCGCATTTTCTTGTCACTTGGTGTCACTAGGTGCGCGATAAGTATAGTAATCGATCTGTTATACAATTAGAAAAAAAATTAAAATACTAAGAGCATGACAATTGTTTAAATATTTTAAATCGTGGAACGTCCTAATATTATATGCTTCTTTTGTTTCAAATTTATTAATATACATTTACATTTCGGATTTGAAAGCATTTATGTATCTGAGTGAAGTTAATAGTAATATAAAAGAGTATAAAAAAGGAAGTTAACCCACAAGATATAGGAAGATGCAGAAAAAGTCGAAATCCAACGAAAGAAAAATAGGTTGGGAATACGAGAGAGAGGGGGGGGGGGGGAAGCGGTAGAAAAGGGGAGGGAAAGAGGAAGGCAGACAGAAGAAGAGGAGATGGATTTAATGGTGAAACAAGAGATGAGTAGCGGCGAGAAGTAGTGGATGAAATACGGCTGCTTTTCTTCGTTTCTCTTTGTTTATCGGTCCTGCGACAGTTTGGGATAGTTAGTTATCTTTATCAAAAAGTTACAATAGCTGGAGGTGATTTTATTTTAATGGTAATTATTTCTAATGAACGTTGCAGAAAATTAAGACAGAAAGACATCATTGTCTCGTCTATATGCACTATTTGAGATAAATTTAAACTTAACACATTCAACGCGTGCGCAAAACCAAAAAAAAAACAAAACAGTTGCCCCACGCGGAAATATATTTTTTAAAATATATTATTCAAGTGTGTTAACTTTATCATAGTATGATGTTAAAAATTAAAATCTTCTCAAAAATTCGCGTGGGTGGCCAATTTTGTACACGCCGTTCTGGAACGTCAGCCGCGTGGCTAATAGGGATTGCATTTCCGTACTTGCCGCGCGGCTGCCTTTTCAGGACGGCGTGTACAACGTTTGCCAGCAACACAATATACCAACCAAATCACTTACTTTCGGAAAGTGCGCAGTAAGATGAATGTGATCTACCGAAAACCACACACACAAACACCAGAGTAACCACGCTAGCTCATGTTACGCTGAGCCAAACTGACGCAAGGACGACTTTTAACCCGCACTCGCGTTGGGTGGAATCGACCCCGTGTGTTTTAATAGCTAAAAAATTGATTTTAATTCAAGAATATTTTTTAAAAATTATTAGGGATGATAAAAATGTCAATAGAAAAAATAAAAACTAATAAAGAATTTATTGAAAGTTTGTCATGCAAATCAAGAATTCTAATTCACATCTTCATCGGAATTTTCAGTATCCTGAAATCTTGCCCTTTCAAAACAATTAACACATTAACACAAATCGTAAAACAATGCCACTTGCATATAAATTTATTACAATTGAGACAAATTGTTTGGTTTTACGGTCGTTTTTTGTCTCGCACAGTTGACAACGAGATGGTTTTTCTGCTCTTTTCTTCTTCATAGGCGGTACGCAGTCTTGTTCTAATTTGTTGGAAAATTTACGACATGAATATTGGAGAGAATTCGGAAGAGTACTAATCTTACTTATGATATTTTATCTCCATAATGCATTGTTAATAGAAGCAAGACATTTATCTTGTTTTGGTACGTACGATAAAAATTTAGTTTTCTTTTGAAAACCAAGGAGTGTTGATTTTATTGCTCGTGATTTTGGAACATTGAATCAACGAGTCAGTTCGCAAAACAAAACAGGAGGAAGACGCACATCATACGATTGACGTTTCTTCAACCACCATTCTGCTATAACTGAGAGAGAAATTCCATTTCGGGGTCCTTTTCCATTTTCACATCTGGAGACGACCGACCGTTTTGCCAGTCGGTATACCCTCAGCCAAAGGAAATATAACAAACATTCCCCTTCCATCCCCATTCACCTGCGAACATCTTTATTTTTGCCGATGCTATTGTAGAATTTCACACTTGAGCACAGAGTGTACACGTGGCACCATAAAATTTTATGATGGGTCTTGTTCGCACTGGGAAACAAATGAGAGCAGGGTGGGGAAGCAGAGGTGTGAAAACCAACGCAGAGACAGAAATGAATGTGGGTAAAAGACCCATCGCTGACCATGACCTCGGCCGAAATTTTCTTGTTGCCATCACACTTGGATTGCTGTAAGAGTGCAATGCACCTCGGGCTGGCACGCACTCGCGTAAAGACTATAAACTTATAGATGACCACTGCAACAAAAGGTGATTTGGCGAGTTTTCCAGCTGTGGAGATTACAACTAACCATCAGTAAAATTTGTAATGTAAAAGTGCCTTATTTTCTCTTCATAACTGAAAAAAATGGTTGGTATATGAGAAATGTTACAAATAAAACCACAAATCTCGTATCACTTCATCAGTAGCATAACAAAATATAACAGAACATTACAAAATATTTCTATCGAATAAAGCGGAAAATAAATGAAGGGCGCAGCATTTTACGTGAGAGGTTTTCTCGTGCCTAGCGCCGCCTACCAGAGTAATTTGCTTTTTTTCATCATTAAATTTTCAGTGCCGAGCTCGTAGGCATATGCGACTTGTTCAAAATATTGAAAAACTCGGCTACTAGGAGAAAGAAGTTATTTGAATTTTTAAATAAAAAGATATGGACGTTTTAAAGTTCATCTGGGTCGATTCGACCCAGACGCGAGTACTCAAGGGGAAATGGGTGAAGAAATAGCCAGGCAAACAAACATTTATTCGAATCAAAAAATTCAGGATAAAGGAAGTTTGAAACTATTAAAAAGAAGAAGCCGCGAGAACGATTGCGTAGAAACCATAAATAGGAGAGAAAACTGTTTGTTGGAATTATATTATTGCAAGGAATCACAATGAAATCCAGAAAAAGCCATTATTTTTTCCCGAAATAGATTGTTAGGGACACCTACATTTTACGAGATAATGTCCGAAATAAGAGTTTTCTTTCTCCACTTCGCTGACGAAGAAGCGTACGATACAGATGCAGGTTCCCCAAAATTATATAAAATTATGCCATTGATAGACTATTTAGTTAATTGTTAATAACAATAGATTAATTCCCCACCATACGAATTTTTTCACCCTAACGATCTTTTCAGAGGGAAAATGATCATTTGAGGAAACCGTATAAAAGTGAAACGCCCTCGCGGTAGGAGAATCTCATCGCACATTTGTATACCGCGTAAATTCGAATCCGCTTTGCGGGAAGCCGCGTTGGGCGAAGTTTTACTGGACTGCCGTCTGTGAATCATAACCCGATTTATCGTGAATCAATATTACGACAGTGGTAGTGGCGGCTCCCGCTACCGAAATATTGAATATGAAATTAGGGTAGGGTATAAATCAAACTCACGCATTATGATTTTTTTAAAAATTATATTTCAAAATTTGTAAAATGACTTTAATAAACTAAATTTAATTTGTAATAAAAGAGAATTATAATAAATAATCTTGTATTATGTAAATAGTAAATTACCAGTAAGTATTATCAAGTATTTAAAATGAATATCTACAATAAATTCTTTGCAATATTTACAATTTACATGTAGTACCTATTTAAAATGAAGATTTACAATAAATTATTTACAATATTTACAATAGCCTATTGGCTATATGATAATTCCCAAAACATGGGTCTACACAGAACCCAGGCTCGTCAGGGCATGCGGCGCAGTAGTACGTTACATCCGTCCTTTTGTTTTCCTTACTCGAGCACCATCTGCATCTCTTCTGCTTTCTTTTCCCCTTTTCACCTCGCTCGGTAAGCCGTAGCAAATGGTATTGGCGGGGAGGGGCAGGCTCAGAAGGCAGTTCTTCCACCCGAATAAGTTGCCGCACGAGTATATTTCGGAACCCCAAAAAATCTAGGCATTTTTCCGTTGAATACTTTCTATATAAAAGGTACGCATTCAACACTATCATTTGGAAGGTATGGACCCCTAGTTTTTTGTAAAATTTTAAGGATTTATGTTCTGAATTGTAGTATGCCAGGAATTGATCCTGTCGGTCAATTCCTGACATATATTTATTATATTCTGCCACGGCAGTTGGCTTCATTTTGGTCCTTCTCCCCGGAACTTCGACCAGCTCTGGTCCGAATTCTGTTGAGATGACCAAAACGTCTCTCTTATCCTTCCATTTTAATATACACACTCCCTTTTCTGAATATCGGTGCACAACCTCCCCACTATTCAAGCGAGCAGAAACAACATCACGGGGTGCATGCTTCCGTTTCGCAAGCAATGTCCCCGTGGTGTATGTTTCTTGTTCCAGAAGGTCGTGGGATAGGTCGACACTGTTATAAAAATTGTCCATATAGACCGAATGGCCCATACCTTCAAAATCGCGCACCAACTTGCGTACTACCTTCTGAGCATGCCCTTGCCCACCGACTTCTTTGTCGCCTTTACCTGCGTATATGAAAAAGCGCAATATGAGACCTGATGGATCTGTAATCATATACAGCTTTATCCCATATTTGTGCTTTTTCCCCTTAATATATTGACGGAAAAGAAGTCGGCCCCGCCACAACACCATGCTTTCATCGAGGCTCAATTGCTTACCGGGCGAATAAATGGCTTTCATTCGGTTGTTGAACCACTCGACTAGGGGGCTAATTTTATAAAGCCGGTCAGTGGGTAAGGGATCGTTTTCACCAGGATTCTTTGCGAAGTGTAAGGCCTGCATTACAACGTGAAAACGATCCCTCCCCATGACGCGGCGAAATATCTGTATATTATACAGCTCATTAGTGCTCCAATAAAGTTCAGTTCGTGGTAATTGTATATTGCCCATATGGATCAGGAGCCCCAACCACTTTTCAAATTCTTCCCTAGTTAGGGTTTTCCAATCGGTTATACGAGCTCTGGGGTTAACATTATGGAGGAAAATTTCCTCGGCAAAATCTTCCGTCTCCCTAATTACCAACTCGAAAAAATCAGCATTGGCAATTACTGAAAAATAATGATACGGGGTCTGGCCATCGGGTATAATTTTGAGCTGTTCAACCCCGGTAAAACGAATAGGTTCTTTCCGCGGCCTATTTTCGCTCCACTTGTACTTGGGCTCATGTTCAAACCTAGGAGACCGCCCTCGACCCCCACGTCCGCGGCAACCACTTCGAGTCCTTCCACGAGTGGGAGGAAGAGCTTGAGATGGTGGAGAAAGGGGTAATTCACGGGTGAGAGGCTCAGGAGATTGAACCTCAGGGTAAGAAGAAGAAGTCGAGGGAGAAATTGCAGATGGTGCTGTAACAGAACCCGATTCGATAAAATTTTGAGGTAATGTAACGAGAACGGGGCCCGTTAGGAAAACAGAAGAACGATCTAACAGACTACCTTCCAAGCCTGGGTCCTGCGACATAGCGTCGTCAATGTCTCCTTCCTCGGTCTCTTCCTCGGTCTCCTCCTCTTCATCGCTGGTGAAATCGTCAAATTCGGTATCTGAATCAAATCCCGCGAGAAGTTCGGGGAGCATTTCGTCATCGATTTCCTCAATATTTACAGTTCCTCCCCTACCCAACCTCTCGAGCAGATTCTGAACTGTAACAAAAATCAAACATTGCTGGTAACTGAACATTCGACTACGCTTGCTCATGAATAAATTACAATTGCCCAAATGCGTAAAGGAAATGACAAGTAGAAGAAATAATAAATAATAAAAAAAATAACTGAAATTAAATAATTACGTTTTTTGTCATATCTTGTTTTCTTTGTGGACCCTTCTTCACCCTCTTGGCTAGTTCTTTTTCTCTGAAGACCAGAAGGACCAGCCACGGGGGTAGTTTGATCAATTTCTAAAAAAGTAAAAATATGAATGAGACAACAATATAATATAACAATATATTATATTATTATAACAGTTTTATGGAATGAAAAACTTATGATAGCGTCATATTGAATAATAGCAGGAAAAAAATTACAAAATTGTGAAATACCTTGCTCGGTTTGCTTCTCTCCCTTTGCGGAAGGTATTTTTTTCTGAAGGCCAGATGGCCCTGCAACGGGGCTAGGTGTGCGATCGGCGACTATAAAACATGAAAATATAAATAGTATATGAATTATAATAATGTGTGTAATTATAATAACAATTTATAAAAAGGTTTGAAAGACAATATCAAATTTTTCAATCGGCGAAAGACGTAGCAGAAACAACAGAGAGAAAAATAGAAAAAAATGGATGAAATATTTACCTTTACTGAGCGAGATATCTTCCTTCCCCCGTTTTTTCTTCGAAGGAAACTTCTTCGGCATGTTTCTCCACTAAATTGCACTCAAACACAAAAACAAAAAAGTTCACTTTTCGATAGAAAATTGCAAAAAAAAAAAACGATTTTCGTATACAGAAAAAAACGGACCGCTCTGGACGGAGGCTAGACACGTACCAGTCACGCGGATGGAGGAGAAAAGGTTACCCAAACCGTGCGGTCTCTCCCACCGCTACATTTCCAACCAATGACAGGTGCCGTGCTGGAACGGCGGCCGCGTGGCTACATACCTTCCAGGCGCCGTTTCAGAACGGCACTCGCGTGGAACGTGTTAAAATGAATAAAACAATATATAGCAGAGATATTCTCCATTCGCGGCCACCCAATCTGTGCTCCATTTGCTTACTCTTACCTTATTTGGGTAATGTAATAAAATCGATAGTTTAAGAGATATTTTTATTCTTCTTATAAATTTATGTTAAATACGTCAATAAGTGAAAACATTGTTACCGCTGCTGTCAAAATTTTCTAATTTTCAATAGCGTTGCGAACGCCGCCATGGATAATTTTAATTGCGCATCGACATTTTTAAGAAAGAGCTAGCAAGTTTCTTAATTTATTGTTTTTTTTTAATAAAGACTTCAAAATGTTTTTAAAATTTTCCTAATCCGACCCGTCGTGGCGGCGCAGTCTCGGACACTTACTAGTAGGTTCTATCTAGGGAGCTGAAAATGGTCCAGCGAAGAGCAGCTAGATTTGTATCGGTTTTATGCGAGTGTATAAGAGATTTTGAATGACACGATAACAGAGGCCAATAGAGGAATTTGTTAGACTTTATTTGGTGCATCGACACCCATGGCCAAATGCCTCTAGAGGCTTTCAGGGTATTAATATAAATGTAGTGGACATCTCCATCTCGAGCATTGAACGAATATCGCAATTCTCCAAATCCTTCTTTGCCAGGCTGATTTTTTTTGGGCCATTGGGAGAGTGAAAATTGAGAATTGCGGAGTGACCATAAGCCACGGCAGTCTCACCACTCACCATACGGAATAGAGTTGAGTAATTAGGAGTTGTATACATTTAACCCTTTCATTTCTTCTTTAATTTCCAACAAAATTTCGTTTATAACATATTTTTAAAAATATAGCTGCATGTACTTAATCTGTGGGTAAATTTACAACAACAGTTTCGAAAAAGCTTTACAATGAACAGAATGCTTCGTTGTATGATAAATTAAATTTAGTTTTAAATAAAAATTGAACAACTATAAAAATTCATATGTAAATAAAGATCTATTAAATTTTATTGGACATAATCTTCATCATATTTCTCTTATCTTGAATTTCGGAACAGCAGACTCATCTAGCAACCGCATGCTCTCTGCAAATACGTATATTTTCAGCACAACACACTAAGAGGTGCAGGTCTTCCTGATTTCTTTCCGGTAAAAAAACATTTCCCTGGTCCATCGTTCCCCTGTGATGGTCTTCCTTCCTCATTAATCCGCGAGAATCGCCTAATTTTTACTATTAGGCTCCTAGGTAGATTTTTCGATCCAACGTAAACATCACCGTCGATGGTTTCATTGAGGGATGACACAGTTTTTACTGAGGGTATGATAAATAATCACTCATCCACGAATTTCGTAGTGTGGATAAGTCCTTCGTCTCAATTGGCTGTCTGTTTTTTCTCCTCTTACATAACCAAAGTATTTTCCTTTACCCTCCACAAAAACCTGGGTTTTCAAATTCAATAGCAATATGTGCATGTAAGTTGTGTTTGAAAGTAAAGACAATATACCTCAATTATAGCACAAAGGTGTCAATTTTGCCCGAATGCATGTTATAATATCGGATGCCATTTTATTGATTGTAACTGAGTCATTTGTTCCTCTTCTTCCCTTTATTTTATTCATTGAATATCTTCGAATTTGTTTTTCTTCTCACTCGTGGTTTGCCCTTCAGTTTTATTTCACCTCCAGTTAACTTAATCCTCTAACACTAGGTCTAACCAATTGGCTTCTCTCTTACTCTCTTCAGTTGTATAACGATGAAAAACTGATATTTTCCGGATCTATTTCATAGATTTTTCTTTTGAAACACTATGCTAACCGAGAAGGTGATTTGTGGATGACTTCGATAAGGCACCAAAAGTTTTGGTCCCACATATTTGGAAAGTGGTTGAGTTTATAGTGGTCCTATATTTTGGAACCGATACTTTAGTCAGAAATTTCGGCCGTCCGATTTTTAGGCGCTTATGAGTTCCATTGTTACTTCCGTTTTATTTTTGAAGATATTTGGATATCATTTATACACGTGGTCGAGTTTTAGATTTTAGAATTTTTGAAATAACTAGTATATCATCAATTCAAACGTGGATTGATTGCATAAACGTAATATGAATATAAACAAAGATAAAAGCGCATTTATTGGCTCTTAATACGATAACTGTCTCAGAAGTTCTTACACTACACTTACATGTAACGGAATATCATGGTCAATTTTACCGTTCCACATATTTCATCGATGCTACGAATATCATTATAATGCCATATAAATTAACTGTGATATTAGGTTTCCGATAAACTTCCTATTTTTAACGATCGATATTTTTGAGATGGTTAAAATATTATCTTAAATAATGCTACTGGATCAGTGCAAAGGAGTTTCTGTGGAGTGCACCAAAGCTTGCGATTTGGAGACAGCTGGTCGTTGCGTCTAAAATGATGGACACAAACGAGTTATTACTATTCTTTAAATTTCTCTATCGGGTTAACAAGTTAATTACTTTTTAATTTGTATGGGCATATTAAAGTCTGTGACCGACAAGGGGGCTGTGTGCATTCGTTTACAAGTCTCTGGCGAAGAAAATGAACTCGTATCGCGCAAAAATGGAAACTCTTGTGGGAAATATTTTATAGTGTTCCCATCAAGGCGGATAATAGGGATGAAGGAAGCTGGAAGGAAGGAGGAAGAAATAGAAGAAAGAGGAAGAGTGGGAGGCGGGAGAGTGTAGCGTGGGCGTCGGTCGGAGAGATCCATTCTCCTACACGCACCGCTCCCTCCCCCTCATCATTTCCTCTTTCTCTCTCTCTCATAACTGCTTGCCTCTCTACCTCTCATTACCTTCCCTTATTTCGCCCACTCCCCTTTTTCGTTCTGCATTTCCCAGACCTCTCTTTCTTCTTTCCCTCATCCATTTTCTTCCCACACTAACGATATCGTTCCCTGGACATCGATCTTCGTGTGGCATAAAGGCGAGACTTACACGTAAATATATCCCTCTTTTACCACTTGCTCTCCATCGACAACATCCATTTCCCTTCTACTGGGAATTATTCGGCCGATCGTCAATTATTCAACATTTCCTCTATTGCGTGGATCGAATGCACGTGCAGCGTGTACATCGTTTTTCAATTGTTTCACAGCAACTTGCACGAGAAACAAACCCTCGAGATTTTCAGGAGTGCATCTTTGGTCCGAAACGATTTCGATAAATTTTCCCTCGCTTGTCGCCGCGTCGCTCCAAGGTTGGAATGCGATGCTAAGTCCCCCTCTACTCTGACGTTCGACGAAATATATGGATTATTCCAGCGAGATTAGAGTTTTTCCCTGGAAACAGAAAACAAGAGTTGAACCATATTCAGAAACAAACGTTACTGAAAGTTATTATCACTGAATAGCGGCGAGAAGCAATGCGACCAAAACTTTTGGCAAATAACAAGGTGTAATGTTAGGAAATATAGCTTTTCTGCTACTAATCAACTTGACCGGGAAACGAACTTGCCGGGTTCGATTCCCGGTCAAGTTAAAAATTTTCTCCTTCTCCGACTTCACAATTTGACAAATATTTTCAAAACCACAGATATTAAAAGAATTTTGCGGAAGCGCTTAAACTGAATGAATTGAGTCGTCGGATGTGCAAACGTGCCATTGTGAAATGAAAGAAGCAGGGATTTTTCATTCAAGCGGAAAATTACATTTATGGGCGAGATTGAGACAAATAAATGGGGGTCAACGAAGAGCCAACCCGAGATATTTTTACACGATCTCAGATGGTCGTCTATAAATGTTAAATTTAATAACATGAATTGAAAATTATTAACACTTCGGCTCCATCGACGTGCACGTTGAAACAATTTTCGTGTCAGGAGGATCGACCAAATAGTGGTTCGCTATGCGTAATATATTATAACACACGCGGTAGCCTGTTGCTGTATATTCTAAATCTCCCTCCATATTTTTATGCGTTTCTATATATCTCTCATTGCTAATTGCTAATTTCATTTTATTTGTATTTTTTGCGATAGATAAAAGACATTTCGAGTTTAATTAAAAGACTTTTGAAATGAAATTCTTTTAGATAAGCTGATTTTCGGATTGTTGACCCCCACCATAAATGACCATCTATTTCCCTCTCGATCTACACTTCTCTCCGTAGCTTTTTCTTCGGTAGAAATAATACACATTTTCACACAATATTCAGATCTCTCCATTTCCTAACCAAATTTAAGTTCAACGTACTAATCTATTTTTTAAATAATCGGCCACTTTTGTACTTTTGAAGATTATTGGGTACAGGCGACGCCCGATATTCGACCGTCCTACATTCGACTAATTTGAGAATTTGACCGTTATACAGTATAACCGAAACTCAACTTTCAACCGGTCGAAGCTCGACTATTCGACCGAGCCTATTAGACGAATTTGAAGCTTGATGAGTTAAGGAAAACACCTTGCTCTAACACCTTCTACTTAACGATCCACGAACAGACTGTGGACAGCACGGATTAACTGGATATGGTTTAGTCAGGGCCAGTGTGGCAGGTAAGGTGTACTCTAGGCAAGACAGACGCCTTACCTAGGTATCATGTACTCTAGAGCAGTGGTCCTCAACCTTTTGCCTCTTGCGTCCCCTTCTACCACCTTTTCAGGAAACCCTGGTCCCACCATGATATAAAGAAAAACCTCACTTTTTCTTATAAATTTATTTCTACGTTTATAAGCACACAAGTAGCACGTTAATAATTGGTAGACACAAAGAAAAAGGTCGAAATAAAAAAGTTTTATTTCGTAATTCCACAAAATTTATTTATTCGTTTATTTTTTTAAATTTATCTTTTTGGAATTACCAAGTAAATCTTTTTTATTTCGACAATATGAAGAAATTCCATGAAGTTACGCCTGAGACTGTTAACTATAGCGTGTACTCTAGAGTTCGGCATGCCTAAACACAAGCCCAGGCATAGCGTACTCTGGCAGGTGATTTGGACTCTAGAGTCCACGCTACCTGAGACCCTTGGAAGGTAAGATGTACTCTATGTTTAAATAAATTTTTAATTGTCATATATTGATGTACATATCATACCATACATGTTGACTGCCAATTTACTATTACTTATTAAAAATTTTGTCAGCATATTTATGGAAAATCACAGCATAAACTCTTAAGCATTTTCTTACTAACATTTTGGATTCAAATGAAATTGGATGATTGAATGATTAGAACACCCCTGATGGATGAATGATTGGAATTGCGCAACTGATACTTAATTATTTAATTCGATTAAATGTTACTTTTAAGAAAAAACTTTCATTCCAAACATATAGGCTAAATCATTCAATCAAATTTAAATGACTTTTAAATTCTCTGGTATATAAATGATGGTATGCGGAAGATTCAACGCTATCAACTCACCGCTGGAAAATTTACCACCAGCAATTCACCGCCGCGGAAAATTCACCTCCAAGGGAAACTAATAGAATTTTATGGATTATCTATAACATACGAGGGAGAGTCAGAAAGTATCCGCAAAGTATTTTTAAAATTTTTGTTTTGTTGGCTGCGTTACTAATTGCATGCGCAACTCTAAGTGTGTACTCTCTTAGCCATTTTGGTGTGGTTTCGACCTTGAATGATGAGTTATCGTGTCGTTATAACGGTGTTAACATGGCCGCTCCACTTGCCGTATGGACCAAAGAAGAGCAGAATGCAGTGATTCGATTTTTGTGGGCTGAAGGTGTACCAGGGGCAGAAATCCATCGAAGACTTTCAGCACAGTATGGGAACAGTGCTATGCCGCAGCGGAGTGTGTACGATTGGATTAACATGTTCAAAAACGGTCGCACAAGTGTCACTGATGAAGAACGATCTGGGCGCCTCCACGTCCGCTACTGATGAGAACATTGAACGACCCACGCCATGATTCTGAATAACAGACGGGTCACTATTGATGAAGTGGCATATCACCTGCAAATCAGTCATGGTTCTGCCCATGAAACTATCCACAACAGACTTGACTTTCATAAAGTCTGTGCGAGATGGGTTCACAAACAACTCACAGAAGAGCACAAGCGCAACCGTTTGGACATCTGCCTACGCCTTTTGAACCGCTATCATAAAGAAGGTGACGCCTTTTTGAGACACATCATCACTGGGAACGAAACATGGGTCCACCACTACGAGCCAGAGAGTAAACGCCAGAGTTTGGAATGGAAACATCCGAAATCGACGGTAAAAAAAAGTTCAGAACTCAACCAACAGCGGGAAAGTGATGCTCACAGTTTTTTGGGATTCACAAGGGCCAATATTGGAACACTATCAAGAGAGGTGCACAACAGTAAACAGTGATCGTTACAGTGAACCATCGGTATATCGGACCTCGATAGAACGGACGGGATGTAACGGATAGAGTTTCCAAATGCTACTTTCTCCCAAATTTCCATCAGGGTCGGGAAAAATCTAAATTTTCGAAAATGTATCCCAAGTTCGATTCCTTGGAATAATTCCGTTTCAAATAAGATATATGGGAAAATCAATTTTCATTTCGCAACTCCGAAATTAAACAATTTTCGAACGATTTAGAATTAAATGCGAAATCCTTTCACATGGATAAAAAACTTTATTCATTTCTTTGTAGGATGGTATACACTTCGCGTAGATAGCGTAATTCTATCGCCTACAAAAAAGCTAATAAAAAGTCATGCACCGTGAATTCAAGGCATTCACATGATATTCAAATGGAAAACAAAAATAATTATTTCAACCTTTCACCCAGCGTATTTCGGTGTGAAAAATAGCGCATTCGACTAGTTTAAGCAGCAGGATAGTTTATGCAAAACTGTAGGTTATCGCGAAGTATGACTTTATACGGAACAAACACACTCTTCAAAATATTTATGTAGAGATATGTGAAAATATTGATTTAAAGTGATAGAGTCCATGTTACCTGGCAGAGTACGTTTTACCTGGGGTATTGTTTGGGCACGGTGGACTCTAGAGTCCACCCTGCATGCAGGTACCGTGGACTCTAGAGTACAAGATGCCGGTAGAGTCCACCCTACCTCCTACACCGGTTCAACAATACAAGCAGACCAAGCGACCGCTTGGAGCGCCGAATTTTTAGGGGCGCCAAATATTTTGGAAAATACCTTAATTTAGTTTTTCCATTTGGTTTTCCATTGATATGTCCAGTGTTTGCAGCTGGCGAATATATGTGAAATATGACTTGAAACGAATGTTCAGGGGAATTAACCGGGCTCTACTCCGAATGGTAAAATGATATTTCCGCAATCGGGTTCAGAGAATACTGTATGTGGTTTTTCCAACATTTTATTGCTGTGTTGCATGCCGGGGGTCTTTACCGACCGAATGAAAGCAGTTCTCACGGTCCCTAATATTTCTATCTGATTCCCTCTGTGATTTTCCGTCCCCGAAGTTTCTGTTCTGGTGCAATGCACCCCTTGCACCAAAGGCAGTCGCGGGCCTGAAGAGATAAGCATTCCCATAGCTTGGAGGGGGGGGTGGGGCGGGGGGGGAGATGAATGTGAAAGGTCATGCCTCCAAAGGAAACTCGGCATCGTTGCATTGGTATAGAATATGATAAATGATTTTCATAAATGAACGAAAACGAATTTCTTGATTTCGCTTTCAACGATAGTTTTACTAGGCGAGGTGTGGTTGAAATACGACCTAACAGGAAGTAATGTATTCTTAGTCACAATTACCTTTAAAATTTTACCCACATTGTCATCCAGATTCTGATTACTACACCTTCCACGCAATACAGGCATTTGCTTCCTAGGTGAAATATTATGCCTTCTTACAACCTTATTCACACTAAGTGGAAGCACTTTCTTCTTTCCTCGTTTCATATTTCTTGAAAGAAATATCCTTATCCTGAGTTATCGTCTTTTCGAGGGCTCTCTCCCCCTCCCTGTACCTCTCCCCCTCCCTGTACCTCTCTCCCCCTCTCTCTCATTCTTTTCCTCTCCTTTCTTTCACTCCTCTCATTTTTCTCTTCATTTTCTCTCTCTCTCTTTCTCACCATTTCTCCTCTCCTGGATCCTCTCGTTTCAAACCGTTTCCAACGAAGTTTAAGTTGCGCTTCATGACTGCTAAGGACACACATTTCTCCCAGTATTCATAATCCGAGGAGGAGAACTCTCAGAGGGAGGGAAAGAATGTCGGCAAGGGAGAGAGAGAGATGAAAGTCGACCATTTAACCTCCGAGGTAAACTAATTTCGGTATTAATCTTCGCACTCTCTCCTTCTTTGCCGGATCTGGAAAATGTCTATTTGTGAAGACGGGTACTAAGCATACCCGTCAATCATTCTCATGAAAATTAGTCAACATGTTAATCCCTTGAATAATATTGGAATGGATGGGTATTTGACAAAAGAATGCGTTAAAACAGTGGCTGTTAGCTATGGCTGTTGAAGTAACTCGTTACAATAATATGCGTCTTAAATTATATTTTCTTAGAAAAATAAATAAATATAAAAATATAAATTAGGAATATATTGATCATAAAACATTATGCAGACAGGCGCAAGCTGTAAAGTAAGGAATCTATATCTATACTATCAACGTATATATTATTTGAGTAAGGGCAATGCCAGTGTCAGTCACAACCCTAAGCGAAGCTTACCTTCAACTTTCACTCAGCCACGCTTCAGTGGAAGTGGAGTGGAAGGTAATGCGCGGGGCGCAAGGAGGAAGGGATTGCGGGTAGTTTAAATAGGGATCCGAGCCTCGGTGAGTGGAGGCAGCTGCGACTTAAATGATTATTATATAAGGAAAAGTGTTGGCCAAAGAAGTTCAATTTGAATACTGAAACCGTACCTAATTCGTAAGTAAAATCTTCCCTTCCATTTTAAATCTGCCAAGATTGAGGGGGAGTGGAGAGGCAAGAAATGCGCGGGGCGCGAGTAGGGTACGCGGGTACCTGGAATAGGGCTTCGAGCCTTAGTGCGCGGGGGCGGCAGCGACGTACATAATTATTATATAATTGGCTAAAACAGTTCAGTTTGAATACTGATTCTTGACGGGAAGTGGACAGGAAGGTAATGCGCTGGGCTAAGGATGGGCGATATTACCCTGAAAGATCGATTCTGTGAATCGATCTAGATCGTATTAATAAAGATCGATTTACCGATAAGATCGAACCAAAAAGATCGATTCAAGAAAGATCGATCTTCGATTCTAGCCACAAGGAAGGTTATAAACTAAAAGAATAATTTTCGTGTTACAATTTTTTTATTATAATAAAGATCGATCTTCGATTCAAGCCATAAGGACCAACATTTTACATGAACATTTTATAATCATAATAAAAAGAAACAAAGAAAATTAAAAACGTAAAAGTTCGCGATCAATTACTGTGTAGCATTAATTTCCTCTCTAATACGATTTTTAATTTTACAGATTTCTGACTGACTATTATTCGCATAATAAATAGCCATGCCCTCAACGAAATTCGAACCAGCGAACCTTACATTGGAAAAAAAATACATACATTAAAATCCTATACTGGGGAAATGCATTATTAGAGTAAAATGTGAATTATTGAGATCAATTTATTTCACACACTTCTTAATCTACTATAATATATTTTGAAGCGTGTGTTTGTTGGTTTGTGTGTTTGTTGATTTGTGTGATTTTTCATGGAACTCCTCCTAAACGATAAAATCTAGAATAACCAAATTTGGTACGATTCTTCCTTACCTCCTAACTTATTGAATGGTCAAGGTTTGGTCAACCGGGATTAATCAGTGCTGCCATTATAGGGGATTAACATTTTTCCATAAGATAAAACGTATGAATCCATTTCTAGACTTGCAAGGTATCCTTCCTTCAAGCATTAAATTACGTAAATATGGACCGATTTATTTAGTTTTTGCTTTATTCGACGAATAAAACTCTATACAATCTTATTCCTGCGAAGTTTACATGTTACATGGTCGAAGTTTTCAGAAATACGGTATTTTTTTTCGAAATTTTGTGGATTTTTCGTACTCTTTCCGGGCGTTGCCAAGGCGGCCGTCATTGTTACCTCCGATTCATTTATCTTCAATGAAGCTTACAAATAGACGAAAGTTTAGCGTTATTCGCTTCGCACTATTGTTTAAGCAACGAAACGATCGATGTTTATGGATAGCAACGTAAATAGATACTGATTATTATTCAGGAAGCGTTTATAACGACTGATGAAAGTAATTGAACCTTCTTTCGTCTATTGAATACTGGAATCTTACATTTTTTAAGTAAAATAATTATATTCTACATTATAATGTTTACTAACGTAAATAAGCCAACGTATCTGGTGTACATTTACCGGAGTCAGTGTTCAATCATGGACAACTCTACGTTGCTTTTTCACGGGTTTCTTGCTTACAAGACATAAAAGTAAATATTTCAGCGAGGCATAATTACACAAGAAATGAAGCTGGATTTGGCGAAAGTGATATGATAGGAAATACAGTTATCGTTATATTTGAATTCAATAGTCTCCGAAACGGATTGTTACAAGCAAATATGATTAATTGTTAAGAAAAGCTAATTGTAATTTAAATAATATCTACATTATATTTAAAGAGTTTGTATGTTGTGCCGTAGTAGCTTCACTAAATCCGTTGAAATTCAACGGGAAATTCTGCTAGTGTATTATAAATTAATTGAAACAAACCGCGCAAACATTGCGTGGGTACAGCTAGTAAGGTTAAGTTGCCGGCTAGATTTGATGCCCACTACTAGAGTTCACCACTTTAACCAATCACCACTGCCCCTCTCCATCATAGGCACCCCACGAGGTGGGGTCGAACGATTCTCGATTCTGGGTTAAAAGAATCGATCCACATAAAAATCGTAGAACAAAAGATCGATCCAAAATATCGAATCGGCCTTGTAAAAAGATCGATCCTGTAAAAGACAAAAGCTAGCTATTCCACCGGCTATCAATCATTCCAATTGAAAACGGTCTCACAAATTACTGTACTTTCAGCAATACGCAGAATCACATCTAAAGCGCAGGGTGCTGACGGAATTTCTGTCATCATAATTAACAGATTAAAATACATCTTATCTTGCCAGTACTAACTAATATTTTTAACCACTCCCTACTCGAGGGAAAATTTCCATCACAATGGAACCGTGCGCTAATACGTCCAATCCCTAAGAAATCTCTCTCCGTAGATAATAATGACTATAAACCGATTAGCTTTCTTCCCACCCTTTCTAAAGATTTAGAAAGACTTGCGCATGAACAAGTAACAGATTTCCTCAACACAAATCAGCTTCTCGACTCTTTTCAATCATGCTTTCCGAAGTCACACAGCATCATCTCCGCGCTAATTAAAATCACAGACGACGTACGCAGACACATGGATGGCAGAAAACTGACTGAACTAGTGTTGCTTATGACACAGTAGACAAAGACATACTCTTAGCGAAACTCCGCTGTATGCGATTCTCCACAACAGCGATAAAATGGTTTTACTCATACTTTAGCGACCGTTACCAACAAGTAATCTTAAATGAATCCTCATCTTCTTGGCTGAGAACCAATCAAGGCGTTCCGCAGGATTCGATTTTAGGTCTTCTCCTTTTCTCCATATTTATTAATGACTGCTCCCAAAGGCTAATTCACTGCAAACATCATTTGTACGCGGACGACCTCCAAATCTACTTATGTTAGACAACAAACCATATAATTTGTAACATGCATTAGCGAATATAAATAGCGATCTCGATCACCTTCAAGAGCGGAGTGATGATAACTTTCTCAGCATAAACCCATCAAAATCTCAAGCCATTTTAATCGGTTATCCAAAACTACTAGCCTCGATAAATCCCGTGGAATTAGATCCTCTTTCCCTGAATGACACAGTCTTATCCTATTGAAAATTCGTAAAAAATCTCGGTATTCCAATAAATGAAACGTTCACCTGGAATAATCACATCATAAAAGTCTGGACGCTAAGGAAAAATGATATTAAATACTTGGAAAGCTTCGAAATGTGGACAGATAGGGTGAACAATGAGGAAGTACTACGAAGAATAGGAGAGAAGCGAACGATTATACAGACTATCAGAAAGAGGAAGGCGAACTGGATTGGGCATTACCTGAGGAGAGAGTGCATGATTAAAGAAGTGCTAGAAGGAAAACTGGATGGAAAAAGAGAAAGAGGTAGGAAAAGGTTTCAGCTGGTAGACGACTTGAAAGGGAAAGAGAGCTATCAAGACATGAAGAAAACTGCGGAAAATAGGAGTATATGGAGAACCAAGTTTAACCTAGAATAATCACGGACCTGTCAACGGACAGACTACCTATGACGAAAAGTCTGCAAGACGGTAAACTCTTCCTTGCACACTTTAAGGCCTCTCACAAACATGATTCCCTCTTCAATAAAAAGACAGCTTGTGACATAATTAATTCTTCCTCACTTTGACTATTGCGATATAGTCTAACAGGATTTATCAAAGGATCTCGCCATTAAATTACACCGTTCTCATAATGCCTGCGTCAGATTTATCTTTAATCTTAAAAAATCTGATCATGTTAGAGAGTACTTCCGTAGACTCCCATGGCTCAAACTTGAATCCCGAAGAAACTTTCACCTCCTCTCCCTATTGTATCACATCCTTAAAAATAAAATCCCTCGTTATCTATCTACTGAGTTTGTTACCATCAATACAGTTCATCAATACAACACCAGAGGATGTGATAAACTTCTGACCCCACTACATTGAACAGAAACACAACAAATCCTTTACCGTCACTGCATGCAAACTCTGGAATGGCCTTCCATTGGGAATAAAAAACTCTTTATCTCTATACACATTCAAACGACTCTACTACAAATATCTCCTATCCCACTCCACACCGTGAACCACTCTTCCTTTCCAGGTCGTCGAAATCTTTCAATTTTTAAAATAGTTGTACTTATTGTTAGACTTCACTGCTATATCAGCACGTTATGTAACCTTCATTAAAATTTTTATTATCATATACAACTAGCTGAAATGCCCGGCTTCGCTCGGGAAAGAGTTTTCTTTTAAGTGTCAAACGATTTTTATTGCTCGGGACAAACGTTCCCCATTCCTTAATTATGTAAGCGATGCTTACATTGACATTTACTATTTTATGTACTGTATTATAAAGTTTTACCATTAATATAAATACGCATTAACGTCTTACTTTATATTCACATGGATAGATGCACCGAAGCCTTTAAGGCAGCAATAAAATTATGTGGATTATGTCAATACTATTAGCCAAAACGTAAACAATAAACAACATCTTGGTTACCGAACAAATGTAAGTAGATGCATCGATTTATGTTGCGATAAATTTTTCATTGTTAATGGTAAAATATAAGAATGTTCTAATACTTCTTAAAAATCATTTGACTCACTTTAAAAGTATTCATATACTATATTTAGGCATGTCTTGGCGTTAGCTATTCTTCCTCTACGGCGTGGATTTTCCTTGCATTAATCTTTACGTGTATTCTCCCTTTGAAGAGGACAACAATTAAGAAATTTAGCTTTGTTGATGCCTGGAAAATGGACATCTAAACCGATAAATTTTGCGCTTAAAGGAAAATTTCGAGCGATTTAGCGTGTAATACATGAACAGAATAAAAATATTCAGTCTTTCGTGCGCAAAATAATCCATTTCCCGTGATCGTAAGTTAATGTTTAGGTATATTTATATCCACATCAGTGAAGGGCTGCATGGCATTTTGGGGTTTCTCCACACCATTTCCCATGAATTCTTACGGAAATAGTATCTTGTTGACTTCATTGGGTATAAGAGACCCCACGGTCTGCAAACCTATACCAAGTTCTTCCTTTGGTCCATAAGGTGACCCATGAAACTTTTGAGTTCGATAGCTTCAACGGTGTAAAAACGTATAAAGAACATACACACACACGCACGCGCACATATATATTGCGTATGTTTTATTTGCACTAATCAAGATAAATATTAAGTCACTGATTAAACTTAATTAATATGTACTTATAGTAAGCATAAAAAATTAAAAGTTTACAAACAAAGAAAGTTTCACTGAAATTCTTATGAAAATATCTTTTTATTCAATATCTTCTTCGCTTGTTAATATAGCAACAATTTTCTTCTTCTTTCTTGGTTGAAACTACTGCCACTAACTTCCTCGGCACTAAAATTTTTTCGAATTCATTCTCCATATGAGACATTATGGGTCTCATTTCAATAAACTCCGTTATCAAGGTTTGTTTTTTATTTTTTTCCAATTCCTTGTAAATTTCCTGGTACGAAGCTAAGCAGTTTTTTATTCCCTATGAAATTTTAAGCTGCGATTCATGCTTGGATCATTATCGAGGAAATAATTTTCCAATTTTCTAGTCATTTCTAGATCTGTACTTATTGTGTTGATAGTGAGTGTTGGAACTGGGTAATCGCAATCGCTTACAGGATCACTGGAAGTGGAATTGATAACCATGTCTACCAATTCATCTCTGTTAAAACCTCTTTCCACGAACAATTCTTCAATTTCCCCAACAGCCAAATCATCTAAACCATCACCTTCCACTAGATGTGCCAGATCAGTGATCTGAGAATATGCATTCTCTGCTGGTGAGATACTAACACCACTCAAAACTACTTCGGGCCATATAGCTTTCCAGTAGGCATTTAAAATTGATTTTTTTATTTCACGAACTGCCAACGCTGTTATTTTCAAACAATCTAAAATTGTAAAGTTTTTCCAAACTTGGCTGACACTAAGCGTGTTGTCAGCATCCAGTTCATCCAAAATTTTTTGAAATGTACTTTTGTGAAATTTTACTTGCTTCCACTATCAGTACCGTGTAAAACCGAGTCTCTTATTGTGTAAAACAAATCTGGTTACATTTTCTTGACCGTCTTAAACCAAAACCATGTAAATCAAGGGATAGGTGTATTTTGTAAATCGTAACCAGTTAAAACTTGTATGTTATTATTATAATTCCACTGTTGTTCTTTTATGTATCTGGGATATTCCCAGGTTTTTTTCCACCCCCCTTCCCTTCGTGGGTGTTTTCCTGTGTGGTCTTTAACTAGGATGGCCAACTCAGGTCTTTCCTAGGTTTTTACCGCAATTACTCTTTTTATAGAAATTTTTCCGAATTTGTAATTTGCTATTTTGCTTGCATGTTTTCTATTTATTGTACTTTCTAGTTCTTTTCTGTGAAATTATTATTACTATTTTATTCTCATTTGTAATTGTTGACGCAAGGTTAAATGTAAGAAGGGACTGTATAGTCTCAATTTCGCCCTAATAAAGTCGGTTGTCTGTCTGTCTGTCTGCCTGGTTGTGCGCCTGATGTATACACTCCATACCATTGCTCAATGCATACCATATGCTTATTGCAGTTTGCGTTAATCTCTGACTCTATGTACATAGCGTATCAGAAAATCGTTGGGCTGCGTTGTTTGAAAGAAGCATTTCAAAAATACCGTTAGGTTGGTTGGAAGAAGGGTTTCAAAACATATTTGGGTTGGGTTGGGTTGGAAGAAGGTTATCAAGCAAGTCGTTAGTTTGGAGTGGTTTGGTAGAAGGGGTACAAAAATATCGTTTGATTGGCTTCGAAGAATGGTATTAAAAAATGCTTAGGTTGGTTGGAGGATCTTCTAACATATTACTCCTACAAAGCTCCGATTTCGGAGCTGTATGGGCAGCTTGTGTGTTTGTGTGTGTGTATATATATATGAGCCGTTTATTTTGAAAGTGGTGTAAGTCCACTTTTTCTTGTTTTGAGATAGATTAACGTTTGCATCTCAGTTTAGTCAAAAATAACATTAAGTGTTAATACCATGGTTTTATGATTATTTTGTTCGCAAATAGCAAAATTTATCAGGTAATTACTTTCACAACCGACAGAGACGATGTTTTAGTCGACTGTAAATGGACACACCATTTTCAAAATTACTAACTTTTAAAAAAAGTGACTTGAATGTCATTTATATTTGGATTTAAATTGAGGCAGGCTACTATTTTATAATAATAATTAAATATAATAATCTATTATATTAAATATATTAATTCAGAATTTACACAAGAGAACTATATTTATATTAAATATTTTTTATTATTAATTTTCAAACTCAAGGTTTTTAAAATAGTCGGAACGTATAGGAGGTACATAAGGTAATAAATCCATCATGTCCTTATATTTTGCTGATGTAATCGGCCGAATATTTTTGTACAAAGGTGACAATTGTATTTTATATAAATTTCTTGGTCTTCCTCGTTTCGGTAACAAATCTAGAATTTTAAATTTCGTATCTGGTGCCAGTGATGTCTTATAATACATTTTATAAGGTATGTTTTTTGAAAATCGCATCCAGCACATTTTCAGCCAATTTGTACTTTCTCCATCAGTATTTTTTACTCTCTTTAGAACAGATTCTTATAGAGATTCCGTCGAAAAAATATCTTCACGTTTCATTTAATGTTTTAAAAACTTTTTTTTTCGGCATTGTGCTATTAATTTGTAATAATCCTGAGGGCATACAAAAAATTCGATTTTCTTAATGCCATTTCTTTAATACCAAAATCGCAATCGTTAGGTAAAAATGAATGCCCTGACAATAAAAATTTATGATCAATAATGTCTATGATATTCTCGGGGAATTGGACCATTTTCAGCCATGTTAAAGCCAACTTCAAATTCCTATTTTGTCCAGTAAACATGGCGCTATATGCAATAACATGTTTTTCAGTTGTAACATTCTGTAAGTGCTTCAAACAACAAGATGCTATTTCTTGCGAACCCTTGGATGCTACAGTTTCATCCAAAACGTACATATTAACTTCATCGTCATGAAAATTATGGAAGCCTAGATTGAAAACATACATATTACACTTATAATATGCAATTGAAACCGATAGTTTCGTATATGGTAAAGCTTTCTGTACATCGAAAGAGAAAGCGAAATATTTGTCAGGCATGGTTGATGCCATTTATTTATCTTTCTGTAAAGATTTTCTAGCTAATTTGGCACATCTTAAATGGATCTCATGTCCTTCTGTAATTTACGGGACTTACTTCACTTTCAAAATAAATATATTGTCAGTTCCGTTTCACAGCTAAACATCTGTTGACACATTCAAATCGATATTTAATTGTTTGACTGTTGATATTGTTTTAAAACAAAAGCATCGCATCAGCCGCTATCCATAGCCTACTTCGCCTACTTTAATTCTATTTTTTCGTATATATATATATATATATATATATATATATATATATATATGTGTGTGTGTGTGTGTGTATAAATGCTTAAGGGAAAGGAAAGGTTATAATATGGCGGAAATGGTGCTCTACAACAACAACTTTACCTTCGGAGGGCGCCACTACCTACAAATAAAAGGTACGGCGATGGGCACTCGCATGGCGCTCTCATACGCCAATGTCTTCCTAGGTGAATGAGAGGAAAGTTTCCTCGACATACACCCCAGACCACTCCTGCGGCTGAGGTATATCAACGACATTTTCCTTCTTTGGACACATGGACCCGACTCACTCCAATCCTTTTTACAGCGCCTCTCTTCCCACACACATGTTACGAAGGTTTTGCTTTTTCGCGGTTCCTATACGCGATCAGTTTCTCCTTGTGCGATATCCTTATTCGCTTTGTTTAAAATTAAAAAAAGGCTCGTGAAGTTTATTTCTACCGTGAATTTTAAATGCAGTAAAATCTCACATAACGCGAATTCACAAGACGCGAATTCACAAGGCGCGATTTCGCTAAGACGCTTTATACATTTCCCTACGTATGGAACCCGCCTAAAATTTCAAAATCATCCGTTTGGCCTGCGTACGATTTGAGTTTGAGACCCTTGACCTATCCCATCCACCCCCGTTTAAGCACTGCTAAAACTTTAATGTAGTAATGATTTTTGATTGTTCCAAACAAAGAAAGGGAGTAAGAACAGTTGTTAGGACATTTCCTTGTACCAATGACATTTTACTCTGTGAAGAATTTAGTTAATATCAGTGGCATTAACTTAATTTGTTTTGTTAAACATGAATTGCTTTAGAACTAATCAGATGAGCTACGCGAAAGAATTAATTTAAAATGTTATATTTAAAATTTTATATTTAGTCTTATCACTATTGTAATACGTCACGCGAGTGTTGGAGATAAGGGTTGTGGTCTGTTCTTTAGTATGGTTTCGACGTTGTGTATCGGTAGCTTGCGTTTTGGACTACCTGGAGGACTCTCGCGAAACACCAGTGGTCCGAGAACCACATTTTCAGAACCACTGGCCTAGAGTGATTCTTTAAAGAACTTTGTAGAAAACCGTGATTTTCTTGTAGCGAGCTCCTTTGAACCCACCAGATATATCGAGGGTGGTAGTGGCGATACATGTACTTCTATCCAAGGACATCATCGCCTCCCTAAATGCCCACTCTATTGGTTCATTAGATAGTGACCATGTACCGGTCACTCCTGACATTAACTCTCGTCCTAAAATCATTCCGTCAAAAAAGTAAGTAGATTTCCACAACACGGATAGTTCCCAATTCAAAGAGAAATTGCTTGGCACATGAAGATACCTTGAGCCTCGAACTGTCCCTGAGAATTCTGTGGCCAAAACAACAAAATCAGAAATGAATACCAGTGCTCCGGAGACCAGACCTAAATAAACTTTATAGAACGCTTCAACGTAAGATCAAGAATCCCATTGCTTCCCATAGAGTGCAGAATTGGGAACAGAAACTCTACTCACAATCCCTAAAATTGAAGCTCCACTATTGCACAGGACACTACAGTAAAGAATGTCGCGCTCAGATTGCGGAAAAGGAAATATGATGGTAAAATACATAATCTATTGCTCAAACCCTGAAGTGGAATAACCTACAGAAGAGGATGACCCTCCTCGGTTGAGGAGGATACCCTGATTGTAAACGAAGAGCACCTCGTTACAGCGCTAAAAGGCTACGCGCTGCGAAAAGTACCAAATAAAGAAAGCAATGAGTCGGTCCCCTCAAATACGTATTAAACGAGTTTTACTGTATATAAATATTCGCTCAAAGACTAAGGAGTAAAGCCTATGTTTGGCGTCAACCTCCCTTGAATACAACGCCGTCTTACGTCAGCGCCAATGGAAGTACGAATGGCACGGGTATTCTCTCGCTACAATGTAAACCTCGATAGACGCGGTAGCAGAGTACATAGTGACCTAAGGTTAGTTTAGCTCCTAAACAAGGGTAGAACAGATGATTGTAAATTACACAAATTACGTTGTCAAAGGTTGCTGAACTCAATATTGTAAAGAGGGGATGGAGAGAGGATGGGGGAGAGAGAGAGGTGGGAGAGAGAGAGAGGTGGGAGAGAGAGAGGTGGGAGAGAGAGAGGTGGGAGAGAGAGAGGTGGGAGAGAGAGAGGTGGGAGAGAGAGAGAGGTGGGAGAGAGAGAGAGGTGGGAGAGAGAGAGGTGGGAGAGAGAGAGGTGGGAGAGAGAGAGAGAGAGACAGAGACAGAGAGAGACAGAGAGAGAGAGAGAGAGAGAGACTTGCTAGAAATGTACTTCCAACCGAGAAGTTTCAACGATATAAGTAGAATATGTTTTTTTGCTTCGATGATCAACTCTTAGTTTTTGATTCCCTTGCAATTCTATGAATTATATATAGGATTATGGAAGGAGTTACTGACAAAATAATACCTATTAACCATTTGCCCGAATACAGGAATAGTAGAAATGTGGAGATAGAGAGGATGTTTCGGCGCAAGATAGCCCTCGGTGATCTTACGCGAAGTTGAGAAGAGAAAATTTGAGGGAACAATCGTATAGCAGCGAATAAACCTCTTCGGAAGTTTTATGGTTTCAACATTTGAGGGTATCTGCCACCTTTCTCTATCTTCTTCTTTCTCTTCACTGAGGCCATCTTGACTTAGCTTGCCCAAGGTTCACGAGTGTTGCTCTGAGGCGATATTATTTTTACGTTTCAGCCTTCATCAAACGGAGTGCCTCTGGGCAATAAACAAGGAGATTTTAGTCGAGTTAGGGAGAGAGATGCGAGTAGAGGAAGGAAGTGGTGTGCTTAGGAGTGAGGTTGGAGAGCGTGGGCGGCGGCGGCGGCAATCGGTTGGACGAAAGGGTCGCCTACATGGCCCCATGGCCCTCTTGGGACGTCGAGGTGTCTGGGGAAATTGTACCTATGAAGGTGAGGCATCTGGACGTTCTAATCGGGGGGTGCACTTCACAAATACGGCTCGCTCTGAAATTGAGTGATGTTGCGAAAATAATTACGGTTTATGAATACATTAAAATTTACTAGGAAGAATTTTATCATGTCGAAATAAAGACAAATTTTTCCTAAAATATTTTAACGTTCAAAAATTTTGCATAAGCATTTTATACGAATCGGCACTTTTCCACATTCTTCCTTTCGGATTAATGTATCCTAGAGGATTTTTTAAAATTGGAATACATTTAAAGTAAACAAGCGCGATAATTACGGATTAAGGGTAGATTTATCCCTACGAACTTTGTCCAGCCCCGTATGGGACCCACTCCTAATTCACATTTGATTTGCTACAAAATTATATTTATACATTAACTTTAATTTTTGTTCACTCGAACGAGTAGATTAACTTTGTCATCGTTTTGAGTGGCATATTAGTAGCAGCATCACATTCATCGCTTCCCAATAACTTTTCAGCGCGTTTTCTCTCTATATTATAAAATCGTAATGGTCATCATGATGCGTAACGCTCTAACTTTTTGGATAACTCGATTAGAAATAAATCCTGAAATTTCTCAGGATTTCAGTGTTGATGAATCTTTACGTTTTGACAAAAAAATTTCGAAAAAGATCACAGGTTCGACTCCAAAGGATGAATGTCTTTTCCCGTAAGATAACACGTAAAAATCACCTTTTTGGTCTGAAGGCTTTCATTCTTTTACTCTTTAAAATATCTTAAAATTAAGTTATCGACAAGAAATTTGGGCTAAAACACGCCTAAATGAATGAGGATTCTTATTCTTACCGTCAAATACTCAATGTCATTCGAATTCGCTCATATTTTGAATTTATACTCGAGTTTTGGTAAATTTTTATGATTTCAATAATAAGATTCCATGGTTACCGGTATTCTTGTCCTCGGTAATTTCCGTGCATATGCACTTAAATAAAGGCTTAAAGATATAAAATAAGATTAAAACTTGCTCGAAATGACCGAAGATATGAATTTAATGCAAATAAATCGAACGCAGTATTCATGTTATTTATATTTCTTTATCTATATTACTAAAATCCTATTTCTGGTTGTCTCTCTCTTTAACGCTCTTTACCTCAGCCATTTTTAATCTCCGGGAATTTCAGTCCTCTAAGTTTATTTTTTATCGAGTTATTCAACTAATTTTCTTAATTTGTTATTAAAATGCAAACATACATCCCTTATATAATATATTCATTCAACTCATATTCAAAACATATTCCCGTTAAACTAATTAATGTTAATCCAATAGTTGCATGTTAGGAACGAAGAAACAGCGAGAAAATGGGAGGGGGGGTTAGCGAGCGTAAAAACGTACTAATAGATGGCCCTCTATGGACAATTAATTTTTTTTCAAGAGATAATTCTGAAAAATTATTTTTGAATTAGATAGCTATTATGAAACTATGAATTTTCAAGTGATTGGTTATTCAAGCAGTCCATAGATTATCCAAAACTCAAAAACTATTCATCAGATCAGCATGAAATCCTATATTTGTGATTTTATATATATTCTTAAGATTTGAAAAGTTTTGATAACAATCGGTCATCCGGAAGTAGCGGTTTACCCCTGCCAAATTTTCGTTTTTCTTAAATATTTCGCTTAAAACTGAATTTCTGTTAACATACGTAGATTCAAGTTGTAGATATTATGTTTTTCTACAATTCTCATGTGAAATAAATTTTCATTGGAGGAATATTTCAAGAGATTTTCTTTGAAATTGACGGTTAGTGGGCAGCTCGTGCGCGTGGTAGTGACGGCGAAGATGAATTTACAAAACAATTGAATCGCTAGCGCTGAAGTGTATAAGTTGAACTGTTCCTGTCATCGTATTTATTTGATTTTAGTTGACAACTTACGTATAGAGAAAGTCATGTGTTGGACACATCAATTTATTATGATAACAATTGGCGTGCAGCCTGATTGTTAATATAGATTTTAAATGGAGGGGAATTACTTGATATTTATAACAAACGCTTCAGAATACTCAGTTTTGACCGCAAGTGGGAGAGATTGCGTGGTAAGGATTGTAAAATTCCGGAGAATTAATTTATCAAATGATTAAGGGTAATTTTCATATTAATATTATTATATTCATAGAAGTTTTAAGGGAATAAAATCCTTGCAGTAGGGGAGACCGGGACCAGTAGGAACAGTTTTTAGTTAGGGATTTTTGTATTTTTTCTAGTGAGTTTATGAAAATTTCAACGATACCATAGTAAATTACAGTGCAAATTTATTATAAAATTATACAATAGTTTGGGAGACCTACCCTAATACAAAGGGTTTACCGTATTGGTAATAATTCCTTAGTACGGAACGGATTGAGTAATAAATTTTCTCATTCACAGTATTATCCGTATTAGGTGCTGATTTGCAGCGTTTCAATATGTGGAATTTACATATTACAATGAAGAAATTAATTGTGCCTCAATTTCCGAGAGAGAAATAATAGCAAAATTTCTATTAAAATTTTATCAGTTTCAAGTTGCATTTGTTACGTTTGAAAATATTTCGTAAATGTTAAAAGAACATATTTTTTAATTTTGAGAAACTTGACTTTCACCGCCAAACTAAGCCAAACCTAATTCTTCTAATTATTGTATAATAGCTGAAACAACACGAGGAAAGCATGAGCCAAAATATTTTATTAGTCTCGTGAAGTAAAGTGGAGAAGTAATCCATGAATTTTAACGCACGCAATCTCATATTTTACAGTTTATTACTGGTTAAAAAGTCTGTGATGGAGTTTTAATGTTATGTACGTAAAATGTATTTGTCATAATATTAGTTTTAAAATACCACATCACTGTATAATTTAACTTTCGAAAAAACTGATTCGAAATTGACTTTATTTGGAAAATTAGATTCTGATTATCATAAAAGTTGCCGTTTCCCGAATATATCAAAATTACGACAAAATAGTATCCTGTGATGCGAGGCAAACGAATATCAATGGTGTACTCGGTGGTTGCGTTCCTCAGGGGTTTAGACTGCGACGAAAGAGCAATGATGACGCTAAAAACCGAAAAGTAAGGTTTCTTTCTTCTGTCTTACTTTAAATCCGAATAATCGTTTAAATTGAAAATTACATTTACTGACCTTATTTTTATATTTTCCTCGCTTTAAATACGTCAAACAAAAAAACATTGGAAACTGAAAGATCTCTAAGTTGACATCAAGGGAGAACTCTATCATCATAGGTAATCCGTTTGTATACATATAGGTCCGTGATTATTCATGGTTAAACTTGGTTCTCCATCTATGTACTCCTATTTTCCGCAGTCTTCTTCATGTCTTGATAGCTCTCTTTCCCTTTCAAGTCGTCTACCAGCTGAAACCTTTTCCTACCTCTCTCTCTTTTTCCATCCAGTTTTCCTTCTAGCACTTCTTTAATCATGCACTCTCTCCTCAGGTAATGCCCAATCCAATTCGCTTTCCTCTTTCTTATAGTCTGTATAATCGTTCGCTTCTCTCCTATTCTTCGTAGTACTTCCTCGTTTTTCACCCTATCTGTCCATTTAATCGTCAGCATTCTTCTCCATGTCCACAATTCGAAGTTTTCCAAGTATTTTATAACATTTCTTTTCCTCCATGTTTCTGCCAAATACAGAAATTATACTTCATAATGGCTTTTCATAGATGCTTACGTTCAAGTTATATTTTTTCTAGATATTTACATAATCTAGGATTTTCTTGCATTTAGTTCCATTCTGTATTTCTTCCTGTTATTACCTGTCTATATATCATTCTCTTGAGCAATTTTTCCTTTCTTGCTATAAGTACATGATCACCCGCGTATTCTACTTTTTATGTAACCCTTTCTACAATCTTCAAATCTCCTGTTCCTTCTATTGCCTCATGCATTACCCATGAATGGTCGGGTATATTAAAAAGTGGCAATGAATCTGTAAAAGTATTACAATATTTTTTGACCAACAAGTTTCCATCATTGAAAATAACAAAGCGTAATCTTTAATTATATAGCAAATAATGAAAAATATTTAATGATAAATGTTGTTAGTTTTTAGTCAAGTATAAAAAGAAGCTCGGCCGATAAGTCAGCCGCAAAAATATTAGAAAAACGAAAAAACATCAGATTTTGTTTCTGTTAGGCAATTTAGCAAGTGAAACCTACCGTTTGTTAAAACAATGCAACCAAGACGAGGATTTTCCTGAAATATCTGTTTTTGCTTCATTTAAAGATGGCCGTATGAAAGCGAAGGCCAATCTATGGCCTGTACGTCCAATTAGATCATAGACACCAGAAATGAATTGAAAGCTGTCTGAAAACAAAGGTAGCAAAAGACTTTCCGTTAGAATGATATTCCAAGAACTATCGAAAAATAAAGATGCAGTTCATTCAAGTTTGATGCAAGATTTGGTAAAGATAAATACTTGCTGATCGTATTCTGTTGAAAATCCTACGTGGGGATGAAATACTTAAGCGTAAGAATCTCTGATCAGTTTCGACGAAAAAATTACTGATGCAGAAGATCTTCGTTGCAAATTTAACATGGGTCTTTGCTTATGAGTAAAAGGCAGAGTCTTGGCTTTCCCTTAAAAGAAAACCAGAATGGTTAAATCAAAGATGAAATGCATTCTCATTACATTTTCAATTTTCATGGGCTAATTGTTGTGCTCTCTTATCGTCTTGATCGGGGAGAAGGATCCCTTGTGTCTATCGGTCTCTAATATTGTCAGTGTGGTCGGGGCGTCCGACGTAAGTTGAGCTCTTAAATACGCCTGATAATTCATCATTAATGTCTTTCGATCTATATCTCTGCAACAGACGTTTCCTATACTAAGCAACATAATTTCTTCACTTTATCCAAGCTATTTAGAACCATTCTCCCTATAAATGACAGCTTCTTCTTAGCGGCACCTATCACTCTTCAAATGTGGATGTCCCACGAAAAATACCGATGGATCGTAACTCCTAAATATTTAACCGAATCTGAAATAGGAATCCTCACTCCGTCAAACGAATAATTAACATTTAGCATGATATTTTTGGTTCTCCAAAAATTGATAACGCAGATTTTCTTTTGGTTGATTTCCAGCACACATTCCTTATCCCACGTTGAATTAGCTTTGAAATCATTTTGAAGATACTGATGGTCTTTCTCTACAAATGACGGTATCTTCCGCGAAAATCCTAATTTTACTTCTATCTACTGAGCTGATATCCTTTATATAAATTAAAAATAAAACGGACCAAGCACACTACCCTGTGGAACGCCAGAGACCACATCCACTAAGCTCGAGGACTTCCCACATATAACAACCTTCTGCTTCCTATGATTTAAAAATTCAAGGATCCAGCTAATAATTTTGTAATTTTACGCATAAGGTTTAATTGCGTTATTTAATTTCTGTATCTATCTAAAATCTAAGAAGCTGGCATACTATTATTTTATCAGCATACAATTCACAAATAGGCCGAGCTGAGTATTGCAAGACCTACCCTTACTGAAGCCGTGTTGACAATTGTCTAACAATAAATTATTATCAAGAAACCGCATTATGTTGCTAACGAGTATGTGCTCAAGTATGATATTGAAGTTAGGGAAATAGGTTTCTGGGTTCTCTTTGTCGCCGCCCTTATGAATAGGAATAACGTGCGCTGAATTCCAGTTCTTCGGGACCTCTCCGCCGGAAATGAATTTTCTCGAATATTATCCTAAGAAAATGTGCTACGTCTTCGGCTAATTTTTTGAATACTCCAAAATACGTTTTAAAATCTATTTTCCTTTCATTTCTTTCCTGCCCGCCTTTTATCTTTCTCCTTTTGTGTTGCCTCTAAATGTTTGTATTGTATATTTTAAATAATTTTTAACTATGTATGTACGTATGTATACGTACACACATGCACACACATACATGCATGCATGCATTTATGTTTAAGGAGTTATATTTGCTTTTGTAACATCCATCTCACCGTATTCTCCAACCCTCTTTTTAATTATCGGAATTATATCACATTATATGTAATTTTTAATTCAATACCTATATAGTCTAGGCGTACATAAAATAGTTTAGTAAGACAGATGCTAATGTAAATCTCTGCAGTGATTATTCACCGGCCATTCATTCAAGGTGACATTACGGTTGGGGATAGCTTGTTTCTAGATAGGTCCATCTACGGCGGATTATGTTCACACCCCTCATATACCTCGTGGAAATTACAGTTATATTTACTGTCTCATATACGAAGTATATTGAGAAAGTATTGTAATCGCGAAAAAATTCGGCCTCGAGATTTTGACGGAAATATAAGTTTTAAGTGTCGCTGAGACCGAACAAGTTGTTTTCGCACTGCCGTCTCTCTGTTACTAGCTCTAGAGCCTAAACGGTAGAGCGAAAATGAATGAAATCTCGTACTTAGGTATTTTATCATACTGAGCAGAGTATATGAAGAAATGGCTCACATTGCTAAATAATTAAGGGAAGTTTATTCTGCTCATTTTTAACAGCAATTTGATTTTCTCAAAAGTGGCTATAACGATTTTTATCAAAGTTCGTATAGTTACTTAGGTTTACGTATTCAATAATACTGTATAGCTCATATTTCTCAAAAAAATGAATATAAGGCTAGTTTATTCTAGGCAACTTTAACAATAATTTGATTTTCTCAAAAACGGCTCAAGCGATTTTGATCAAATTTCGTAGTTACTTGAGTATACGTCTGCAATAATACTACCTATTTCAATTTTCTCAATGAATGAGTATGAGGCTAGTTTATTCTTGGGCAACTTGAACAAAAATTGGATTTTCTAAAAACCGGCTTATACGTTTTTTATTTTCTAAAGATAACTAAACGACGTATTAGTATATGAGAATGTTTGTACAATGTATGTTTTACCAATTTTTTGGTATATTTATTATGTAGCACCAAGTTACTCTGTAACTATTACTATCTAATGACTTTAATTATATAATCTATACTGTAGATAATATCTATTTTAAATATAAATAAAACATATTGTTCTTTGATAATTTGTTGCAAAATAAGCTGGATAAGATAGAAATAAATAATTAAAATAACTACCAGCTATAGCCTCCCTCCTGAAATAATGTTTAACACTGAAGATGTGCTGTCGATCATAAGTGGAAAATGATAAGTAGTTCCTAATCTTGTTAAACCTGTTAAAGTCCAACTTTGCGGAGGGAAAAAAGGTTCAGTCAACTGAAAAACGGAATCTGATTCTGGTGCGTTTCGCTGCTTTTTTGTTTGCGTTTGTTCAAACTATCGTAATCTTCAAATAACTAATCGCACAAAACGCCTATTTGTGATACACTGTATTCTCTTTCCTAACTTGCTTACATAATTATTTTTTGTTCTTTAATATAAGACCTTTCGTTGAGAGAAAACAAATAAAACTCGTTTTATAGGATACGTGGCATATTTCGTCATTCGTGAGTTTTTCATCACATTGCTCTCTCTTTCTCTCTCTCCCGCTTCATTTATATCGATTCTCTCGTCCCCTGTAAAACTCCTTAAAAACTTTGAAGGACCATTCGATAAATTGCCTTGTCTACCACGCAGACACTTGAATTTCCTCCCACCAACTCACTCCCCTCCTCCTTATCTGCCGCCATCCCACGCCTCCTTCTCCTACATCACACCACAGCATCCAACTCTTAACACCAGCGGATTGCGCCGTCATTCATGTTGTTGTTCCCCTCCCGCTCATCTCTACTCCCACCCACTCTTGCGACCTTTATTTGCGCCATTCCGAAGCAGCGGACAAGAGGCGATTTTTTGAGCTTCTACAAATAGATTGCCATTGATTATATTAAGAAAAATCAATTTATAAAGTATTGTTTACATGATATAACACGCACAGGTTATGTCGTTATGTAACTTCGGTTTGTATCATTATGCTTAACTAAATACTACTTTCGCGTAGTAATTCCACTGATATAGCGTCGCATTCATGATATTCAAAGCATTTCCGTGAAATATTGACATTACAAATAAAATGAAATTTACCTGTTTTTTTTGTATCTGTTGATGCTTCGCCAAAGTGATTAAATTATTTACTAAATAGTGAATAGTCTGAAAAATTCTTGTTTAATCAACATATGCAATGCATTATTTTTAAAGAGATTATCGATCAAATACAATGAAAATTTTCCTTAAGATCCTAAAAATTTATTTTATATTTTTCACTGCTCTTTTAAAAAAAAAGAGTGTAAATGAAAAATGACTTTTTTTAATATTTTTATTTTATGCTTTTTAGTGAAATGAATTTGTAATTATGACAATGAGATTAAATTGTAACGTATAAATCGCCATCAAATAATAATATTCAATTTAGAAATTTATATTGTATCTAATATCGTTATAAAACTTTCATAAGGAAATTTTTAATGGTAACATTTTGCCAAATTATGTTATTATTCTGTGCTTTATGAAACCCCTTAAAAATACTTTTTCCAGAACTAAACTAAGACCTTATTTAGCCTTGAAATTATTAAAATATATCTGGACTTTTAAAACAGCAGATGAGACTATTAACACAATAAAAAACTTAAACTGGAGGTCCTCAGTTTACCTCTAAATTATCAACTGAAATCAACTTATATTATTATTTAAAATTATTTCCTCTTTATCTAATTCATACCTACCATAAAATCTATGAATTTCGCTACAAAAACACATTCATCTCATGTTTAAAAAAATTGACCATTGATTGCGCATGTGAATTCTTATTAATTTATATCAACAATAGTTTTAATAATTCACTAAATATATAATTTGATAGGTCATTAAATTCAACATTTTAATAAAACTCATAAGAATTTACCATTGTGGAACTAAAGCTGACATAGGATGCAGCGCTCATCTTTGTAATGAAATACATCTACTCACAGGAAATCTATGTATTTTTATAACCTATCAGAAATATGTAAGTTAAATTTTACATAGATGATGTTTAAGAAAGAATCCAAACAATAACAAAATTTCATATTATTTATATCAAATCGAAAGGTCTCTTTACTGGAAACGCCACAAATTTGATCGGCGAATTTTTTTATGTCAGCTGTGAAAGAATTATGCTTGTTGGTAGGAATTTTGTTGTTAAGATGTAGAGATCGATTAAACTTAACTGATTTAGACGTTTACGACGCTCTCTTTCGGTTTCGTTTGCCAAACGTCGTGATTCACTTTCTCTCACCTTAACTAAACGTGCATCTCGTTCTTCATGTGTATCTTTATTTACATGAAATTCATAATTTACTTTGATCATTTCTAATCGTTCCAGACACCTTTTCTATATTCATTATTTCTTCCTTTATTTGCCTCGTTTTTCATTCGTTCCTGTGTATTCTTTCTCTGTTCTATTCTCTTCTTTTCTTTTAGTATAAACTTTTGTATCGCTAATCTCCTTAGCCTTCCTTCCTTCCTCCGTTTCATGGTTAGTTCTTTTTCATGTCTAGGGTTTCTGTGAATTACAATGCAATTACGGTCTTGAAATCAAACACAGTAATTTGTTTTCAATCGTAATGCATTTTCTTATCGCTTGGTGTCACTAGGTGCGCGATTAGTACATCAATCGATCTGTTATTAAATTTCAAAATAAAATGAAATTACCGAGAACGTGAAAGTTGGTTAAATATTTTTGATCGTGAGATGTCCTAATATTTTTTATCACGTACAACTTTAGATTCAAATTTATTAATATACATCTGTATTTTGGATTTGAATACATGTAAATATCTGAGTGAAGCTAATAAAAAAGACTATAATAATATAGAAAGGGCGGTCATTTTGACATGGCTGCATTAGTATATTTCATAATATGAGTTTAAACTCAAAATTCCACCAGAGGAGATATATAAAAGACACTCTACGCCAAAGGTCATTCGAGATGCTTTTCTTCTTCATCAATGCGTCCTGAAAATAGTGAACATGCGTGAACATAATCCGCCGTAGATGGGCCTATCTAGAAACAAGCTATCCCCAACCGTAATATCACCTTGAATGAATGGCCGGTGAATAATCACTGCAGAGATTTACATTAGCATCTGTCTTACTAAACTATTTTATGTACGCCTAGACTATATAGGTATTGAATTAAAAATTACATATAATGTGATATAATTCCGATAATTAAAAAGAGGGTTGGAGAATACGGTGAGATGGATGTTACAAAAGCAAATATAACTCCTTAAACATAAATGCATGCATGCATGTATGTGTGTGCATGTGTGTACGTATACATACGTATATACATAGGTAAAAATTATTTAAAATATATAATTGATATGTTATGAAATGTGAATGAAAATTTGAAATGTATAAAAAATTATCAAAGCTGAATTTTCATTTCGAAATTTTCCTTAGTTTTTATTTATCCGTAATATATGACCTGCTATTACGCTAGTATAATAATGAATTTCACGATAATTTGTTTTTAATTAAAATGCATCATGTAGAATTTTCAGTCGGTTGCTTTTCAATTTAGAATAAAAATGCTTAGAGTTATTATTATGACATGGGACCCGCCATTTATGTTGAGGTTATATCCATATATTTCAAAATTTTCCATTTTGCCTCACTAGTTTCAGATCCTTAGTTTACGATATAGCTAGGAGCATGAAATCTGGCAGACAACAAACTATGTAGATACCGAAATTCTAAAAGTCGTTTTTCGTCATTATATATTAGTCATCAGAAAGACTATTGTGTCAGTGCAGTGCATCTAATTTTTTTCTATCGTGTCGACATAAAGAGGTTCTGACAATAAAACGACCAATTATTCGTGTTTAGAATGCCAATCCAACACAAATTATTATGTCTATTAATTATTGTATAAATTATGTGTTTGTGCGCGAAATATTTTGTGGTTTTCTTTGCAAAAATGGTATACCATGGATTTAATATTCGAAACGTATTCAATCTACAATTTCATTCACATTTCAAAGTTTGGAAGTTTATTTTTTTATTGTGAATTCTAAATGTATAGGATAAAGTCTGCATATCAATAGATTGGATACATGAAAATCCATCAATAGTGGTTTTATTGAAATGAGAAATTTGGTACCTTCTTTATTAACGAACTAGTGCAATTACCCGTCAAATATGGCGGGCATTCGTGAATTTAGTATTAGGTTAAAATAAAATGAAAATTAAAGCCACCAACTTTTATGCGCACTAAAACGTAAGAAATTAATAAATAATGCAAATAACCAAACGTTCCAGAAAGTAATAATAATCATGGACATATAAAAATTATTTGACAAATATATATGTTAATTAATGAAGATTTATATGTTAAACATACTAAATAATTCTAAGAATTTTTTACATAAATATAAATAAAGGAAAGAAGTGCTAGTGTGCGTTTGTTTGTTTTATGTGTATTTGTGAGTGTGTGTGTGTGAACAAAGAAAAGGATGGTCCCTGGCGTTGGAGTAATTCCCCTAAACCCGGAGTGCATGTGTTTTCCTTATTTAAAAAGATATTTGTGTGGTTATTAGGAGGTTCTTCCATTTATCTTCATAAATATCATAATCTACAATAATCGCTATTGTAATGAAATTTCATGCGCTCGTTTTCTTGAATCTATTAATCTGTTGATTAACAAAAGATTCACTGTCGCTTCTGGTGACTCATTAGCTCTATGCCTCGCTTTTCCTTTGTTCTGATCGTTCAATCTTTTCTGTCTATCCTTTTCCGTTCCTCTTCTCCTAGCTTCAGCAATATTTCTATTTGGCGAGATCTCCAGCGAGCTTGTGCTCCTCTGTCAAGTCTTCTTTTGCTTTCACCTTGAGGTTCATTACTTCTCATGACTATGAAATGTATTAATTAAATCATACGTTGCCATTTATGGCTACTGTAGTTTAGAATTAGTTTTATATAATAGAATATCTCTGAACAATCTTGCTTAGCGCTTAAAATATTTTAAGCCCATATTATTGGCAGCACTGATGTAAATATGCTTTTGGCATTGTAGATTTCTCGAGAAATTGTTAATTTCTATAGGTGTTTCCTTTTACTCCATGGGATAGCTTCTTTTTCCCATAAGATATTGTAATAAATCGACTTTTTTGACTGCAGACATTATTTCGTTAACATTTGAAATTATCTCAAAAATAAGGTTTTTATGCGAAACTTGCGCAGTCATGCAAATACAATTATAAAGATTAATTTCCATATCGTAGAAATTCAATTGTCTTCCGAAAATCTCCAAAAGTTATGTTTTAATACGATTTTTCAAAATTTTTATACATTTCTTACAGATTAGGATCGAGCAAACAATGGACTTGAACAATAGATGTTGTCATGGCGATGAATTGAATAAATGCGTAAAACTCACGAAAAAATATTGGTGAAATGTAATTTTTGACTTTTTCGAATGAGATATGAATTTCTACGACACTGAAATTCATTTCTATAGTTTTCTCGGCATAACTGTGAAAATCCCTCTTCGATATCTCATTTTAAAGATATTTTGAAATGCTAAAGAAAAAAGACTTTCTCGCTTCGTTTCAGCTCTGCCCATGTTATTCAAATGGAGGAAAGATATGCTCTTGGAGTCAAACCCAGGACTACTATGTACACGGCGGGCAGTTTCAAATTGAAAAGTTGATGAGCCAAGCAATTTCCGAAAGTCTGATCGAAAAAGATCGAAAAGCTTTAGAGTCATAAGCGGTTTTCCTTATTCTCCCATCAAACTCCTTACAGGCGCGTAACTGGGGAGGCGCAGTGCGTGGGGGCCCCAATAGTTTTGGGGTCCCACAAAAATACTTTGAATTTTTCCCGTAATCTGCCGTAAGATATTCGAAGTAGTAGTAATATCCATATGGGAATGAAAGATTTCATCGCTCGAAAAGAAGACGAAAATAAGTGTTTGGAGTTGTTTTGTCCTATCCTTAGAATGTTTGAATTATAGAAATCTCAATGTATTTTTGGAATTGAAACGTAAAAAATATCGATAAAAATCAAAACGGTATAATAATTTCATATTTAAAAAAATATAAATGGGGGCCCCAAAAACTCGACTTGCGTGGGGCCCCAAAACCGTAGTTACGCTCCTGACTCCGTATAGCGTGACCGGATTTCTTAGCTTATTATTTAAAGAGATTAGCGACGGCCAGTATATCTTTAAATTATCTAGGAAAAAATAATTGCAATTTCATATTTTGAATCTGATAATGATTATTATAAAAATTCACAATTTACAGCATTTCATTTTTCATATTTATTTCTTTTGTCTCTTAAAATATTATTTTAGACGAAATTTTTCAATATTTTGCTCTGCTTCAGCTTACCAAAAAAGATTAACCTAAAATATAGTTAATGATAAATTTTGTTGAACGAAACAAAGAAATAAATTTCATCAAAGATTTAATAGTTTATTTTAAAATTATTAATTCATTAAACATTTTGGAGTTTGAGATAATACAAAAGTCTAAGAAAGAGAGGATTTAAGTTATATCAGCATGGAAATACAGCCAACAAAACACTGTATAATACATACATGGAAAAGATATTTGCTTTCTACAATAGTACCTAGGCATCTATTTCCATCCCTTATTCTCAAAACGTCAACAATACTTGTCCCGATGTTCAGCTCCAGAACGAGCTATTGTAAATAACAATTTGATCTTCCGTTTTTCAATTAGCAGGGGATGTTTCACGTATTGTAGTTAATAATCAAAATTTTGAAAATGGAATTCCTTTACTCCCTTGAAAATCTTTCAATGACAAATAAGCCTTCGAAATTGAAAATTCGCATCTTAATTCTAAGAAATCTTTCAAATGCGATTTGCATACATCGACGCCCATATTTTGCTCTTGAGAAAAGACCAGCGCCTGGAATGAAACCGGAACCCATCGCAACCAAGTCATCCATATGATAGACAGAAAAACTATCTTCTAGAATGACACGAAGCAATATGGGAAAAGGGTTTAACTATTTATATGTATGTACTATAGAGAGGTTTGGCATCCCATCTCGTGACACCAACCCATCGCCCCTCTTTATCTCTCTCCTCCTCCGCACTCTCGTTCGACCCACCAATCCTCCTCCGCACCCCCTCTTTCCTCCCTCCACCGGCACACCGACTTAGGCTCCGCCTATTTCATCCCCGAGAGCATCACTCACTCCGCTCCGAGAGTAGCAACCGAGTGCACGGCCTTTGTATTTTCTCTCTCGTCGAGCGACGCACCGAGATAGAAGAGGAAGATACACCTGTTGCCCCCCCCCACCACTCCCCCCGCACAGAGCACCTCCAAGCATCGCGCGGCGTAGCAGCCGAGGTGCGCTTAAGAGGGAAAGAAGCTGAGAGACGAACACAGGTGAGATTTTGTTCTTATTACGCCATTCTCAAATTTTGCCGCTTTCGTCTGTTATGCAGTTGTCGGCTATTTTCGTCGTCTTTGTTTCTCTCTCTCTCTCGGAAAACGTTTTGCAATAAGTCAACTTTAAATAGTGATACTTTTAAAAAAAGCGAGTCGGAGAGTGCGGTGAAATATTTGTGAGAAAATATAACTCTTTCAGCGTAAAAAACATACATTTAGAGAAGACAGACGTTAAAAATTTGATAGGGAAGGAAAGAACGATATTTTTTAGACTTATTTCTATGAATTCGAAATTATTACCGCATTAATACGTCTGAGTGATTTATTTCGCCATAGAAATTCATTTTCAATGACCTTCCAAACTTGCGTAATCATATTTTTCATACAGTGAATTATAAAGTAAGCAGTCCAAATAATTATGACGATTACGGTTACTTCAATTAACTGCATGTTGTAAATGATTCTATCGTATACACAGCGATTCAAGAAGATTAACAGAACAAGCAGTTTCACTCATATATACTCACATTATATCCGTTACGATTATTAGTTCACATTAATGATTAGAAATGATTTGGTTAAAAGGAGACTGTATAAATGGCGTGTGAAACATTTCATTATTGCACTTTATTATGAACCGTCTTCATGGGTGATCATTATATCTTAAATATACCGCGGTGCCACTGATACATTCTTGTCTGCTCTAGAAGCTCATTGTGAACCAGATTTCACATTTTTAAGGTAAATTTTCGTATTACAACAAATATCAACATCAATGCTGAACTTTAACGAATCCACGAAGGTAGTGCCTTCTTCACGAAACAAAGTGTTCATCAACATATGCTTCGCTTAAATTAGATTAAACCTTTATCGCATTTATTGGTTTCCCTGACCATAACTAATGAAATGAAAGGTTTTTCTACTGAAATCGGATCTGCAATAAGATATGAATGTTTTACATTTAACGGATTTGTTAATCGTTCCTATCATATTAAAAAGGATGAACGTTTTTATGAGGTTTCGGAAAAATTCTTTGTCGGAAGTGACGTAGAAGAAGATTATATATATGAGATATATTAACGGGAAGAGAGAACAATAAGTTGATATTCTCAAAGGAGATTAGGGATAGCGGTGATAAAATTGAAACTTTTCACTTCACTCCCTTTGACCCAAAGAAATTCGATATAATATTTACTTTTAACGTATATAAGGGTAAAATATAAAATACATATTTTATTATTTATCAAAAATACCGAAACATTCCTATTATAATACGAACCCAATATAATACGCACCCACGTTTTCACGTGTGAAATGTGAAAATTACCTTAACACCTTAGTTTTTGTAAAAAAAAAGATCAATGCAATTTTTCGCTTGGTTATTAGCGGTATGGAGACAATTCTGTCAAGAGAGATGCGTGCGAGAGAATTTACGATATAAACGTTGCTTTTAAATGTATTGCCTAACATACGTCATGGATGGTTCTGAAGACAACAGCATAATATAGAATGAGGTTTTCACCGAGGTGGATAGCGAGGATGGAGACGACGTACTCACGCCGCGCAGCCGTTTGCGCAAACTATGACAGAGAACACAAGATTTTCGGCGGACTATCGAGGACAGTGATAACGGCGGCTAGAAATAATTATATGATTATTATTATTTTTGGTTAAAAATATTTTAAAGCAATGCTCTCGTAATGCAATGACAAGAACGATTTATTATTTAAAAATGCATCCGAAAATATCAATTATTTACCTACTGGAAAAAGTTGTATGCATTTTCTACCGTGTATAATACGCATTCTAAATGTACGTCAAGTTTTCTTGAAAAGAGTGCACATTATATACGGAAAATTACGGCATAATGTTCTGTGTTAAAATACGCCATGGTAGATTAATCTGATATTAATATACCGATGGGAAAATACCATATTTTGCTCACCCGTTTTATGCGACCGAAAAATATTTCTGGTTTGATATTTTTTGATACCTTGAAAAATATTCGAGCCCACAGACACTTAACTGTACGCAAGTCTTCCTATTGTGATTGGGAACCAAACGTGAAAGATTCCAGAGCAGTATGATTTAATGTCTACTAAAAGTAGTCAGGATGGTTTCAGACCGTCTTAAGAATGCCATACCGTCCCACCTCAAGCACTGTGTGTGTAAATACTTATGGAAAAGGAAAGGTAAATGAGGATATTTAGGGCAACTAGGTGTTGAAGGAAATCCAGTGAGCACTTACCGGAAGGAGAGCCCCTGGGGTGTCGGAGAGACATATTTGTAGTCGATGGAGCTTTCGAGATGATATCTTTTAAGTAACTGAAGTAAGCAAGATCTACCATAATTACGTTTCATTTCCATTCGTTTTACTATGTCATTTAGTGAATGAAAGGAAATCCATGACGAAGAAATGAACTTAAACACATTAATTTACCTTAGATATACACACAGATTTTGTAAGTGAAAATAAATGGATAATTTAAGAAAAAGGATTTCAAATGAGATATCGATCTAGTATAATTTGCCTGAGTTGTCATAAACGCTTATTCAGCGTTTTCATTGGTTGAATGAGAGTCAATCAGGGTTCACTACACCATTATGAAATTATGAAGCGACAGGTTGTATATACTTCAATTACTTTTTGTTTTGTTATCATCAAAGACGAAAATGCAGCCGATTAAGCATACGCGATTTAGAACTTACATTAATTATATTGAAGCACGTATATGACGGTAATTTCTACTTCAGTTATTCTCATTATTTACGAATTCGGATATTCATTATTTAATGAAATTTAATTATTTTCCCTACTTTTGTAGTTATGGATAGGCTGACCATAGGACAGTCCCGTTTTTTGGGCTTTCTCCAGACCGTCCCGTCATTTTCGGCAAAAAAAGCCATTTTGTCCCGTTTTAAAGCCTTTCGCGATTAAAGATCAGATTTTTCAATTTTATTAAAATATGAATCACAATAGATTTTGAATGAGCATTTTTTTCAGTTTAGGAAAGTGAGAATAAGGCCACGTTGACACTTCATTGAGCAGGAAGCACAAATTTACTCGCTGCCCGTTTCTATGGGCTCCGGATCTTTCAGTGTTTAGGCTGAATGGGTCCTCATTAGTTGCATCTTTGTAGCAGTATTAATCGTGGTATTCAAAGAAACCAAGGCCGAAACTTCAACTCTGTTACAAAAGTAAAGGTGCGTTCTAAATCGCTTAAAGAAACAATGTCTATGTAAGGCTTTCACTCGGCTGTAATATTCTTCTTTGCTTTTCCCCGATCGTATTGCCTTCTAATTGTAAGTTCAGTATTAGATGAAGTGAAGCAATCAGAGGTAGTGATACACACTGTGATAGTGGGATAAAATTAAGATAAATTTCTGTGAAAGGTAAGACTACTAATTCACTTATCTTAATGGCAATTTATTCTTATGAAACGTCATCGGCATTACTAACACATCTTACTTGTTTTTTTATAAGAATGTACTTAGGTAATAAATGAGAATATTTCTAGAAAATGTAATCACTATGAACAACAAGTTTTTGAACAGAATTACTTAATTTGCTTACATGATGGTTTTAGTGAACATTTTATTCTTGCTTGATACTGAACAAATATTATTTACTTTCATTTCGTAAATTACATATCTTATAGATTTGCTGAGATCTGCCAGCTTTCAAAAACATTTTCTTTATTATTCGCTTTTTTAAATAAAACCATAATAATAAGAAAATGGCGAAGAGAATTTGTTCATTTGACGAAGAACTGCAAAATGAGTTTAAATTTATTAAACGGGACAGTACATTTGTAAATGACAATTCTAAGGTGTAGGTACTGTGCAATCTGCGGTGTTCATTTTTCTGTAGTAGTTCATGGAGGCCGGAGTGACATATCTATATAAATCAACAACTGCGAAGCCGAAAACATAAAGATGCTGAGAAGGTATGTAGAAGCAAGGGCTGGTGGAAGTAGAGGATGAGCTCATTTTTTTCACCAGAGGATTCGACATGTGATAAACTTGCAGCCAGTGAAGCTCGTTTTGCAGTTCATGCAGTGCGTCACGGTCAGAGTTTTCGCACAAATGACTGCTTGTCTAGTTTGATCAAAAAGATATACCAGCCCAAGTTTTCATCTGCCCCTACTAAAGCGGAAGCAATTATTTGTAATGTTCTGTCGCCTTACGTATTAGAGCAAGTTTCCGTTGATTTAATTAAATGCAGAAGTGCAACTATTAGTTTAGATGTTTCAAACAAAAAAGAGAACAGACTCTTTCCTGTTGTTGTTCGGTATTTCTTACCAGATAATGATGTTCAAACTAAAAACCCTTAGAGTTTGCTTCTTTACCTGGTGAAAAATCTGATTTACAATGCAACCTGCTATCTGATGTTGTAAATAAGTATTGTTTGCAAAACACGAGCTTGCGTAAATTTGGATATTTACCCACAGGAAGAAATTTCCAAAAATCAATATAATCTTGACTCACAGGAGGAGAAATTATTTCTTTATATTTGCTGTGTAGTGCAGTGTGGTTCTGGAGATCAAGATTTTCAGTTTGAATTTCTGCTGGATACCTATCGAGATTATCAATTTCTATTGAAAAAGGGTTTACATATAGTTCAACATTGTATTTGTCTTCCTGAAAGTCTTCAAATCTTACTTCAAATTAAGTTTTCAAATTATTCACAAAATTTTTATACTTTTCAAAATTTGCTCGGTTACTACTTTCATTTTCAATTTGTTGCATATGACTGAAATGAGTCAAACGATTTCGGGAAATATCTTTAGAAAAAAGCTGAAGTTTTGCTTTGAATTATGTTATTATGTTGCACATAGTAGGAAATACATTATTTTTACCCTATAAGCGCAAATGAAGGTTGTTCAAATGTCCAGTGATATCCGTAAGGAAAGCAAGATCCCACAACCATTCTTCGTTCTTCAGAAGTCTGCAGTCTTCTGGCAGTTCATCCTTTTCTTCTAAAAATTTTAAAACACTGTCTCTCATGTGCCAAAATCTCTCGAGTGCCTTTCCCTTTGATAGTCAACGAATATTACAATGCATCAATAACTCTTTATCATCATCTGAATCTGGGTTTTCAAAATTAAGTCACGAAATTCACGTCGGTTTAATGCCCGGGATCGAATTCTATTTATACAGCGTAGGTACTACTGGATCAAGTACGTGAGGTAAATCCAAATCCTAAGAACCTCTTGGTGAATAATACAATGATATTTATGTATCTTGCGACTCAAGTATTTTTCTATTAAAGTTACAAAACCGTTTTTCTTTCCTCTAATCGCAGGAGCCACGTCTGTACAAATACTGCCTAATTTTGTCCAACCAACCTCTATTTTTTCAATACAGTTTTTAAGTTGTTCGAAAATGTTTTGACCTTTGCAAGAAATTAATTGACATACATCTAAAAGTTCTTCATTGATGTCAAAATTGTCATTAATGCAGCGGACAAATACAATGAGCTGAGTACTACCAGTATTAGGTAGGGCTTGGTGTGCTGCACCCCCTGCCACCCACCAGTCTGGTGATTTGCAGGGTATCATGTAGATGTAGATGTAGATATTGTCACAACTTTCGTCAATAGCTAATGAAAAATATTTACATGACTGTAGAGAATAACTGATTTGTTACTCAACATTGCGGTACATGTCATCAATTTTTCTCATAACACTATTTCGGGAAAGTGCGACATAGTCCATCATTCTTTTTATTTCAGGGTCACCACTACATTTTGCAAATATTAAAAGGCTAGGTTTAATAATTCCTTCTCCGTCAGAATATGGTTTTTTCTTACGAGCAAGATGAAGGGAAGCTTTTACCATAGGTGTTAATTCATCAACTTTTTCCTTAAAAAAAGATTGCTGGCCTGACAAAGTCTTCTTCTTTTTAGACACAAATTCGGCATGCAAAGTAGAACCAGCTGGATATTTGGATTTAAAATCTGAATGGTTGGTTAAAGTGCCGTTTTAAATTGAATTTTTTTGGGACAGCAACACAAGTATTACAAATGAGACATATTGGCTTTTCAACATCCTGATTAGTAAATAAAAACATTTACTGTTCCTCCCAAGCTATATTGAAATCCCGGCAAGCAATATCTTCTTTATATTTCCTCGTCATCGTAGCTGTTGAAGTACTTGGTTTATTCATTGACATATTTTAAAAAGGGTAGCCGAAAATAGCGCATTATCTGAAATAATAAAGATGTTAATTAATGTATATAGTAAGCGAAAATATTCAATGCAGACATGTATAACGTGTGTATTCGAACATGTTGTGTTCGAAAATTGAAATCTAGAAAAGCTTATGTATTACAATTACATAATAAAATAAAAGAATGGCTTGGGTCGACTAACTGGGACCACGTTGAAAACTGACCACTCGACTGTCATTAACTCGGGTTAGAGGCCCATCCTCAAATCCGAGCTCAGGTGTCCATACCCTCTCAGCAAGGGGGCACTAGCCGACCACGTCTTTGAAGTAAAATTTAAACTATTTTATGTTGTTAACTTAGTGCGATTGTGACTCAAGCAACATATTCGGGTGAATGCGCTGATCAAGAGCGTCTTTTTAACGGAATTCTACGATAAATAATAACATATTTACGCTCACATCTAATCTTGACGCAAAGGAATACCAACCTCTTAAGAGTTTTCGTACGGGATTGTAAGGAAAATCGAAAATTACGTCTAGACTTACGGGAAAATAATTATTGATTTAAGCTCTCCCTCCCCCAAATGTTTTATCGCCATCCATATAGCCTATGTTACCCACAGGGTAAAATATTATATACCTATGCGAAGTTTCGTGACGATTTCTTCAAAACGAAAACTGTAAGTAAAACCGGCAAGACCACAATAAACAACAAAAAAATAAATGAACAGAGGACCTTACGAAATGAATTAATTTAACGAAAGACAAAAAAGTAAATAGAGAACGTTTAAGAATCACTGAGTGAATATTACCCTCATTGTCAGACCATTAGCTCTCTCATCCACGAGTTCTGTTACAAGAAAATTGTTTACATCAACAATACTTTGGAAACAATGAAACGATTTATCCAATCACAATTTGTGGAAAATCTACGTCTAATTATTTAACTTACGTATTTCTAAAAACATCTTGCTTTGGAGAACTCTACGCCACACGAAAATATCATTTAAAAAAATTTATTAGTAATATTTCAATTATAATCAATAAATATTAGGTTGTAATGTAAACATCGCAAACTCGCACACAGAAATTGAAATACGATATTACGTTAAAATTTTTCCAATATAAATGCATTGGACTCTCAATTTCGGCGACAATGGAAGTTGTCATGGTAGCTTATAATGGGTATTGTAATAAAACTGATAAAATCACGTATTTTATTGATTCTAAATGCATTTTTACGCTAATTCGATCAGGATTTGGATTCTATCTTCAATAAAATTAAACTTTGTTCTTTTCTTCGTAGAACCATTCAAGTCTCAAGTTCGTAACATGTTTCTAAGTCATTTTTAAATTCAAATGAAACATAAGCTGCACTCGTCCCTATGTTATTCAAATAAGAAAAGAAAATATTTTTTAAAATTATACAGGTCAATCAAATCGATATAAAAACCTTACTACAAACCCGTACTCGTCATTTCGGTTAAAATGATACCTTTCTCTTGTTTCTAAATGTTGTAGTTGCAGAGCTATAAAATTACATACAAACACTTTATTTTATAGATATATAAGATATAAGATTGGTGATGTTCTTCCAATTTTGTTAAATGGTGATATTTAAAAAATAAATGCATGATGATTTTAAATCATATATCCTAAAATCAGGGGTGCCTTTAAGAGTATTAAATATATTTATCATTAGACTTTATCTCCTCGGGTTTCTTCTTAAATCTCAAGGTTTCAAACAACCTCAGGTTCATGAAGATCTTAACATAGGCAACCCTAAACACAACCCCTAGGTTGCGATTGGTTTAAAGTAGGCAACCCTCAATACAATCTCCGGTTCATGATCTAAAAGTTGACAACCATAGTCATGATCGACGGCAAGGTTTTGGATTTTGTTGATGAAATTAAATATCTTGGTGTAATCACTGATAGTCATTTAAATTTCAAAAGTTATATTGCTTACAAAATTAAAAAAGCCGGAAGTAAAATTGGGTATTTGGCAAGAGTTGGTAAATATTTAAGTTGCTGGACAAAAATTATTATATATAAAAATTTTGAATATTGTTCATCTATTTTGTTTAATGCCAGTAATGAAAATTTAAACAAAACTACAGAACAGAGCTATGAGAGTTATACTAAAATGCGACAAATTAACTTCTGTGAAAGGTATGTTAAAGTCGCTGCAGTGATTATCAATGAGACAAAGAATTTTTTAAAATGTGTTCATTTTAGCTCATAAAATTGTATATAAAACAGTGCCAGATTATTTATGTAAACATTTATTTCTAAATAATGATGTACATAATTACAATACACGTAATGCAGAGGACATACACACGAATACATCAAAAAATGAATTCTATAAAAAGTCTATAATGGTAAAGGGCTTTAAACTATTTAATAAACTCCCAAAACATATTAAATGCATGGAGAATGAAGGAAATTTTAGAAGGGAGTCTGTTGAAATAATAAAACATACGTAGATAATTAAAATCAGTTTCTTTTGTTGATATTAACAATTTTTTACATGTATTTTGTTGGAATAAAAATTTTATGTATTTTATATGTATTTTTTATGTATTTAATATGTTTTTTCTATGTATTTTCGGAGAAATGTGATTATTAGATTTTTCTAAATAAACTTACTCACTGTTGCAACTCGTGTTAAAACGGGATTTTATTCGTGTAAGGCTTCAAGGTGGGCGATAGTGCCCACCAGTGGGCGTTTCTGGAGTTTTGGTGGGTGTTAAAGAACTCAACAAATGCTATTCTAGTTTTTACACTGAAAAATAAAATTCTATAAAAAAGCACATATTCTGTACAACTATACTAGCGACAATGTATCCATGCTGCGGTAAAATCGAAAGGCCCATGAGGATGGTCGGAGTCTCTCGCAGAAGCAGCGAAGCGTTTAAGTTTAATTTTATCAAATATATAAAATCATAAATTTTTAAACACTGTTATTACCACTGAGACTGTATTCGGTAATCTCATCTAACGATATTCCCACTAATATTAGGGTTACCTTACCTCCGTAAATCACTTTACTACTGGGGGCGCAAAATTATTCTTTACCCCTGGCGCCAGAAACCCTCACTACGCCACTGGGTGGGCGGTGAACTTATTTCAAAGGACAACATATGGTAAAAGTGGGCGGTGACTCAAAAAGAGTTGAAGACCACTGGTGTAAGGTGATCACTTTCCCCAATTGGTAAATCGTGCTAAAGTGAACTTCGCGTTAAGCGAACTCGTGTTAAACGGGGAGTACCTATATGTCTATAGCAGAAGCGGTAGCGAAATTATATACGCTAGAAGTTCAGGTGGCTATATTTTTGACGGCGATGATAGGCGACTGACAGGTGACTAGAATGACGGGTGATCGGCAGGAAAAGCCACTCGGTGACTAGAGTTGCTGAGTCGCTTCCAAGTTGCGTCACCGTCGCGTTTCCGTCAACTTGGTATAAATGGTTCCATTTAAGTGAATGTGCCGTCATAGTGCAACTGAAGTTGCCGTCAAATCACTATCACATTACCGTCACCAATCACCTTGGTATAAAACCTCCCTTACACACATTTGACCACAACTATATTCCTCAACATCAACCTCATTCATAGTATTACTGTCGATAATAATTGTTTGTCTTCAACGATGTTCTTACGATCTTCGAATCTGGACTGTTTTAATGAAACACGAGTCGAGTTTCATACTCTTTTCGTCAAATTGCTCCTTCAGTTCGACATGGTTCAAATTATAGATACGTTTAACTCACTTATTTTGAAAAAAACGGCTTTTTAGCGGGATGTTGCCTTGACGACCACAGCATTGGTAAACCTCGAGGTTACGTCGTTGTCTTCCTAAGCGTAAAAAAGCGTGCTTTGAATTTGAGAATCTTTCCCAACAGATGGCACTCACCCCATGTCAAAATAAATTTTAAGATTTATAATGCCTTTAATACAACAAGTTTATAACGTAATAAAGTAATTTTTATTTAATTTATTATCCATATAAAATCGAAAAAAGTGATATCGTTAGGTCGGTATGCATCAACGTGAATATTTCTCACAGCTATTTAATTCATAGAATTTTGAAAAACATTTTTAAAGCTTTAAACGTTGTCATTTTGACCATGGATCAAAGGAACCGCAAACAGCTGCTTTGCTTTCGCTATATCCATGAATACGTTTGAATTTTAATGAAAGTTTTTAGCGGTGGAATTTCGTTCATGAAAACCGCAGACCGCAGTGAGTGGGGACGCCTTAGTCAAGTCTCCCCCAGAAGGCACTCTTCTAATTCCATTCCTCGCTTTAAGGTTAGCGCAGGCGGACGGATAATCGTGGGAAGGAGTTTGAAGGGGAAAATGGCCGGGAGAAAGTCTATTACAGAGAACACATTCGTTCGCGATATTTTCATATCTGTCAAACACTGTTTAGTTATCTTTTGAAAAATATGAACTATGTACAATCACTATAAACATCAATTTAAATAACTATTCGAAATTTAATGAAAATCGTATCACCGTTTTTATAAAATCAAATTGTTATTAAAATTCTTAGAATAAACTGCCCTTAATTATTCTGGAATTTCAACTATTTCTTCATAGCTTCAATGCTGTATGATAAAATGCCTAAGTACGAGATTTAATTTATTTTCACTCTACCGTGCAGGCCCTAGAGCCGCGAACAGACAGACGGAATTGCGAAAACCACTTTTTCGGATTCAGCGACACCCAAAACATATATTTCTACAAAAATCTCGAGGTCAATTTTTGTCGCGATTACAATACTTTATCAATATACTTCGTACATGAGAAAGTAGAAATGTGTTTTGCTATTAACTGTATATTCAAACCAGGGCATCGAACCAGAACCGAACCGCAAAAAACCGGTATTTTTGGTCGAAGTGGAACCGAACCGAAAAAACAAAATGTGTTGAACCCGAACCGAAACCGGAAACCGATATTTATTTCGCTCCTTTATTTCGGTTCGCGTAAACAGTGTAAGCGAAAGGAGGAATTTTGCCACCGCTCAGTAGCCTTCCATGTTCAAATGGCCATCGCCTACCTCACTCTACCATACCCTGTCGCCATGGGGTCCAAACCCCGACCAAGTTCACCAATTCTCAAGTCCCTTGGGTCGTTCCACGAATACGACCATCAAGTCTTTTCTAAGATAATATCTACCGACTTCCGATAATTCCATGGGGAAATTTATCCATTTGAGAATTCCTTGAGCCTTATGAATGCCTAGTGGGAGAAGGGAAGTTTTCCCCAATGTTTCGTTTGCTACATACTAGGTCCACAACATTTCTTTCCTTCACATGAACTGTGCGTAGCATCCATCAGTCTGGCGTTGCCAGTTATTGAAGAAAGATCGTTCCACGTTTGTTTCTTGTGCATTAGTTCACTTTTATATTGGATGTTAATCATTCTTGAAAATTGGAATAAAAAATTAATGTATGCTAGCTGAACTCGCGCAGTATTTGCGCGTTCCTTTCTCAATTAATTTATCAAAAATTAAAGAGTGTGTAAAAAGAGTTCATCTCAATAATTCACATTTAACTATACTAATGTATTTTCCAGGTATTGGTAAGGTTCGCGGGTTCGAATCTCTGTGAGGGCACGGCTGTGTGCGCGTATTGACGATTTATTATGCGAATTCAGACAGAAATCTACATTTTGAATTAGAAAGGAAATTAATACTACGCAGTCATTGATTGCGAACTTTCCCATTTCCCATAAAATAACATGTAAAAATAGAATTCTCGACCTGCAGGCTTTTATTCCTTTTGAGATAAAAATAATAAAGTATTGACCTACAATATTCGGTTATGAAACATTCTGAATAAAACATTATAAAGCTTCTCATTCGGTTCATCATTTTCCGCCTACAATTCGAAATAGCTCAATTTAAACGTTTAATGCATGTAATACTGGAATTCAAGTGGAAAGTAAAAGGGTAAATGAAATGGTAAGATCAGTTTATAGAGGAATGTAAGCAATGGATTAGATAACTCCATAGAGGTGTATTATTCCACTTGTAGAGAAGAGAAGAGAAGATAACCATGTAATGTGTCAAAAAATAACGTATGTCCCTATTCTCATCTAATTTTAAATTTATGCGTGAGACTATTTGCGTTAATAAGCATTATAGATGTACTAGCATAATTGCCTGTCAATATGACGGGATATCTTTAGTTAACCTTAATATAGTTGCCTCCCTCCCTCCTTCTTTCTCTCTCCCTCTCTCTTCTCCTCCCTCCCTCCCTCCCCCTCCCTTCCACTCTCTTCTTCCCTTGTCTCCCTCTCCCTCTCTCTCTTAAATGTAAGAAGGAACTATATAGTCTCAATTTCACCCTCAATAAAGTCATTTGTCTGTCATCCGCTAAATTTCGAAAACAATTGCGTATTTCTGAAAATGTCGACCGTTTAACATGCAAACATCGCAATAATAAGATAGTATGGAGTTTTAGCCGTCGAATAATGCAAAAACGAAGAAAATCGGTACATATTTATGTGTTTTAATGAATGAAGGAAAAAAACCTTGCACTCTGAAAAATCGAAAATCCCGTGTAAACCTTTGGGAACATACATATAATTGTCTCCTGGATTCGAACCCGGGACTTTATGAAAATGAAAATAATTTTCTAGGGACCTCCTATCTTGTAGAAACAAAACGCAGTTTACCGCATATCTCTACGACAAACGGCTTTCAAGATAGAGGGGGGACGGACGGACGGACACTTCCAAAATTATATATAGGATTTTGGAAGTGTCCGTCCGTCTCCCCTTGCATCTCGAAAGACGTTTGTCGTAGAGATATGGGGTAAACTGCGTTTTGTTTCTACAAGATAGGAGGTCCCTAAAAAACTATTTTCATTTTCATAAAGCCGAGGGTTCGAATCCAGGAGACAATTATATGTTCCCATAAGTTAACACGGAATCTTCGATTTTTCAGAGTGTAAGGTTTTTTTCCTTCATTTATTAAAATACGTGAATGTGGACCGATTTTCTTCTTTTTTGCTTTATTGGACACGGTTATTTTCTCTTCGTAGCTTATCTAAATAAATGGTTGCATTCATTTTCACATATAAAAGAAAGGACATATTATTCAATAATAAGAAACAAAGAACATTATAAACATAAATGTTAGTGATCAATACTGTGTAGCAATAATATCCTCTCTAATATGACTTAAAATTCAGATTTCTGACTGACTTATGGGTTATTCTCCTGAATGAATGTAGAAAAGAGACGGAAGACTTAACACACAAGCTCTTACACAGAGCTAGAAAGGTATGCTCTATTTTTCCACCAATCTCACGGGTTTAAACCGGAGAGCGGAAAGGTGCAGAGTCCCTTTACTTAAAGAAACATCTAGCGGAAGGAATTGAATTGAAATATATGATCATCATATGATTTGAGTGCATAGTCCGATAATATTAGTTACTAAAAAGAATACTTAAAACTTTAGTATACATAGGAGGGTAAATATTTACTGATAATTATTCAGTAAACTGCGTATGGTATGCGTTTCTAACGATTTATTCAAAGAGGGTGAATCTTCATTTCATCGTTTGAATGCTGGAATCTTACATTTTAGTAAGTAGAACCATTATATCATACATCTATAATGCTTATTAACGCAAATAGTCTCAGGCATAAATTTAAAATTAGATGAGAGTAGGGACATACGTTATTTTTTGACACATTACATGGTTATCTTCTCTTCTCTACAAGTGGAATAATACACCTCTATGGAGTTATCTAATCCATTGCTTACATTCCTCTATAAACTGATCTTACCATTTCATTTACCCTTTTACTTTCCACTTGAATTCCAGTATTACATGCATTAAACGTTTAAATTGAGCTATTTCGAATTGTAGGCGGAAAATGATGAACCGAATGAGAAGCTTTATAATGTTTTATTCAGAATGTTTCATAACCGAATATTGTAGGTCAATATTTTACTATTTTTATCTCAAAAGGAATAAAAGCCTGCAGGTCGAGAATTCCATTTTTACGTTATTATATGGGGAATGGAAAAGGACGCAATCAATTACTGCGTAGTATTAATTTCCTTTCTAATTCGTAAATTTTAAAATATTGCATGCACACGTAAGGAAATTAAGCGTTTGCTTGTGAGGTTGTTTATGTTAGCAACAATGAAGAAGTAACCATGCAAGAAATTTTCCAAGTTCAACTCGAATTAAGACATTCTGATTTGATTTTCTTGATAACGGCAACTCCTACGATAAAAATATATAGTGAAAGAAATACTCTAATTTAATAGTTTTACAAGTTTTATTCGAAAAATATTTCGATATGAGCAATACTTTACGAGATATGACGGAAAGTTCATTTTCGTCGCCAGTAAAGTGGTACCCCTGATTGTCTTACGCCATTAATTGTTGCGAATTTCTTATCAACTTTGATTTTAAGCCCTTAATATCAAATTTAATGAAAATCCGTTGGGTAGAAGCCGAGAACGATCATACGGACGGACGGACAGACAGACGGACGGACAGGCCGACAACAATAGGCGCTCACGCTGGAAGCGAAACGCCCCTAAAGAAATGAACAGAATAAGAAACTTTATAATGTCTTCTTCAAAATAGTTTATATCCGAAGATTGTACGTACATAGTTTCTTTCTCATTTTATTCCAAATAAAAAAGAATGAAAGCCTGTCAAAAAGTTCATTTTTAAGTGTTACGTTATGGAAATGTAAATGTCTTCCTTGGAGTCGAACCCAGGACTTTTTCGAGATTTATTTTCGTCATCACCTTAAAATATTTGAATCGAGCATTCCTGCCAAATTTAGAGTTACTCTCTAGATAATTTCCCGATTTAATCGGTTTTATGTGACAAATAAATACCAAGGGATGTTAAGTAAAAGTTTGTAAAAAGGAAGACTAGTGTAATTTTCATGAGCATATAATTGCTATATATCACCGGTATAATTGGATTTATTTAATTCGGTGCAGGGATATAGTAGGCGAATCGTCTTTTACTTGCTATAATAAAACCCATTCCTCCATATTTAACGAAAGGCTTACACTCACTCAACCCATTTATAATTACGTCATATCTAAATTGAAAATTCTGTGCACACTAATTTTCGTATCAATGCGACGACCTAAACGCCAGTCAACCATACCTGAAATTAAAGGGAGATATGGAGGATTTATTCCTTAGACTAGCTTTTCGTACCCGGCTTCGCCCGGGTGCATTTCGGACTGCAAATAGTTTTACTTTTTCCCGCTTAGAAGACAGCTTGAGAAAATGATACATACTAAAACTTCTCCTCTCCTTTCTGTAAACTACATTAGGAGTCTTGAAATAAAGTGGAAAGAACACGAAACGAACCAATACGAAAACTACAAAAACCACCATTTCATTCATTTTCGCTCTACCATCTAGCCTCCAGAGCCAGTAACAGACAGACAGACAGACGGCATTGCGAAAACCACTTTTTCGGATTCAGTGACACCTAAAACGTATATTTCCGTAAAAATCTCGAGGTCGAATTTTCTCGCGATAACAATACTTTCTCGATACTTCGTATGAGAAAGTAAAAACCGATTAATCAATCAAAGCTTACGAAACGAAAGGATAATTTCTCTTACCTTTCTCGGCACAAGGACGCGGCCTCACTAGGGCAGTTTCACAATGCTCATCTCATATTCAACTGCAGCCTGAAAGCAAAATGAAATTAGTTGCATCTAATGAATACTGGAGAACAGCCTGTGTTTCAAATTTGAAATGTTGCCAGCATTTTTTATTAACAAATAAGGAAAAGCTTAGAGGTTTATTGAATACTAGCTTTCCGTACCCGGCTTCGCCCGGGTGCATTTCGGACTGCAAATAGTTTTACTTTTTCCCACTTAGAAGACACCTTGAGAAAATGATACATTCTAAAACTTCTCCTCTCCTTTCTGTAAACTACATTAGGAGTCTTTAAATAAAGTGGAAAGAACACGAAACGAACCAATACGGAAACTACAAAAACCACCACGAAAAAAGAAATGAATTAAACGCTAACCAATAGCCGGGAGAAAAGGATGTAAACCTACAGATAAATAATCCTGGAACATAAATTAAGAGTACACCCAAAGAATATAAGTTCAATGTAAAAACCATCAAGAAAAAAGAAATTAATTAAACTCTAACCAATCGCCGGCATAAAAGGTGTAAACCGACAAATAGGTAATCAAGGAACAAAAATCAAGAGCACAACCAAAGAATATAAACATAGACTACAAAATGAACAACTAAGAACGAAAACAAAGAAAACAAACAAAGAACACAAAAAATTGACACAAAACGAAAGCAAATGAAAACAACAAACTAACCAAAACCAACCAACGAATAATCTCCTAAAGCTCAATGTATCTGATGATGGCGACTGACGCTTTCTATTCAGTTGCTAAATAAACAACCAACAATCACAAAATAGCGGGTCGTAGTGATGAGTAAATATTGATTACGCGGAATATGAGTTTCTATGTCAACATAATGGCAGGAGAAACTAAATAAGAATACCTATCATTACTCTAAATAGATATAAAATTATTGATCTTAATTGTGTTTTCCATCGTAATTAATTGAATAATAGATTGAGATATTCGAACGAATCGATTTTAAATAATGTAGTAAAATCTTTTACTTTTCTAATGTAATTAATTACGTGAGTGTATCGGTAGTGTTTACATTTTACCCATGGAACCGCAGACACGAATTCTTAATTTTAGTTCAGAAGACATAATAAAGTTCAACAAAAGTGTTATTCAAATAAAATCTTTCGAAATTCACTGTGTTACGTGTTCAAAATGTTAATCTAATTTAGTTCTCGTATTAAAATAACAATTAATTTTAGAAGAAATTGCTAAATATTGGCCACAAGAAATTAAAATGTGATTGTTTTTTCTATTGTTATCTATAACAAATCATTTAAATGTTAATTGGTTTCTTTTAATGTTCTTAAAAATTAAAACATGATTTAAATGGTATTTGTTTCGTATTTATATTTTATAGTTGGGCTCCCCGTTAATGTGTACGTAAGTGACGAAGCCATGCAAATGTATATGCCAACGCTGAAATAAATTGTATTGTTATTATTATATTATGTATTTACCATCCATCCAATTTACGTAAATGAATATAGGTGCGGCCGCAATTAGTTACAGTGGAGGGGCAGCACTAATTGTTCTGGAAAGTGTTGCCATCTACCAGCCAGTTTGCATAACTAACTGATGAGACCGTCCGGCCAGACACCGACAAAGACATCAAGCGTTTTCTTATAGTAGATGAGAGGTACAAACTTTCCTACCTTTGCTGTGGTGTCAACGTTCCAGCGGTGGAAGAAGAAATAAATCCCTTTCCTCCAGCGATGAGAAAAATTCCTCACACTCAAATATACACGGCACTTCCTCACAGAATGACCATTACACTACACAGGGACACTTTCACATCTCAAAGTAAACTGACCAAATCGACAGAAATTTTCCCGCCAAAATTACCGCCAATATCTGGAAGGTGCGGGAAAATGCCTTTCCTTTGGTTCTTTACTTTTACACCGTCAAATGTAGACAGATAGGTTTTTATGAAAGGCATTTCTTGTGAGTAGGCCAGTGCGGTTTTGTGGAGAGCATTCCGAGTTCCTCGTCTACGCTGATACCTTTTATGGTCAAAGGAAAGGCATTTTCCCATTTTCCCCACCTCCCAGCACTTCATTATTGATTATTTAACAGTCCAAAGTGCCAAGGGAAAAATTCGTGACGTTTTCTGATATTGGCGGGAAATTTTCTATCGATTTGGTCAGTTTACTTTAAGATGTGAAAGTGTTCGGATGTGACGAAGGAGGTTTACGTGATCTCCTTTCGAAGAGAAACCGATGCAGTCTCTAAAGATACGTAAGTATTTTATGAACGTTTGGCAAATTTATTCGCCGAATTAAGGCAATATATAATCTTAAATAAATGTTCTTTTGGTAAAATTATAATATAATTTTAAAATTCTAGCGAGAATCAAAGCAGTTTCATGGTGTCTACGGGAAATTATTGCAATATAAGCTACATGAATGGTTTTCCTAGCCTTAAGTCTATTTATGAGGCATCTCCTATCGTGTTTAGATAGTACCAGTGAATTTTTTCCTCTTGCCATTACAGGTGATACGGAATTGTGATTCCCACCAATTTCCAATATCAAATCTTTACCCTTTATTTCATTCGTCAATCCCAAAGTGCTTTTCATTTACCTCCTTTTGCACGTTCCTGTGTAGTGTAATGGTCATTCTGTGAGGAAGTGCAGTGTATATTTGAGTGTGAGGAATTTTTGTCATCGCTGGAGGAAAGGGATTTATTTCTTCTTCCACCGCTGGAACGTAGACACCACAGTAAAGATAGGAAAGTTTGTACCTCTCATCTAAGGAATAAAATCCTCCATATCTCCCTTTAATTTCAGGTATGGTTGACTGGCGTTTAGGTCGTCGCATTAATACGAAAATTAGTGTGCACAGAATTTTCAATTTAGATATGACGTAATTATAAATGGGTTGAGTGAGTGTAAGCCTTTCGTTAAATATGGAGGAATGGGTTTTATTATAGCAAGTAAAAGACGATTCGCTTACTATATCCCCGCACCGAATTAAATGAATTCAACTCACAATCAGTTTCGTGCGGCGAGATTTTATTTGGGGTAAGCTGGTTGACAGACTCTTTACCTCTTAACTGCGTCGACCGCTTATACCCGTCAACCTCTGTTTTCAATGGATGCTTGTGAACTGCTTTTAAGCTTCGTAGTGTATTTCTTTTGGTTACTGGTTACTCTAACCGGTTACACAGGTTAAACTTACCTATTACATATTAACATCTATTGGTGTCCGAGTTGTATTATCTGATGTATGCTTGAACTTTTTCCTACAAAAATATTAGGTATTCTCCGTGATCATGTTGATTTTGCACAGAGATAGCGCTTTTACGAGTGTTAGGCTTCCTTCTAAAAGCGGAAATCTTTGGTTAATATTGACATTGTTGACATTTTAGCTTGCAAAAAATTAAACCTCTAATGAGTGTTGACTGCAGCAAAGGGATGGGACGAGTCAAACTTGCAGACCAGTGTATCGTCACCTACTCTACTGCCAGGAAGACACTAAAAATATTACGTGAAAATGTTTCACCATTTATCGCATCAACCTGAGTGTTTTTCTCTCCGCATTGCAACGAATCGTTTAGGAACAGGGCGAGCTGCGTTTCGCATGACCAACCTTTCCAGAACCCGTGTTGGTTTTTGATTAGCGGAGAACGACCATCTAAATAACGCAGAAAAGAGCTAACGATTATATGTTCTAGAATCTTACACGATAATGACGTCAAAGAAATCGGTCTATAATTTTCGGGGTTCTCTTTATCACCGCCTTTATGGATGGCCGTTACGTATGCTAGCTTCCAGTCTTTTGGAAAGGTACCATGTGCAACGGATTTTTCGAATATTATTTTCAAGTAAGGTGCTCTTTTAACACATGCGCGGGTATGCCTTCAGGCCCGGGAGAATTATTTTCCTTAATCGACTCTAGTTGGTGCGCGATACCTGTTTCAGAGAATATCAAATCTACCATCGAATGTCCCTCATCATTCAAAGCTGGTTCCTCAAATTCGTTGCTCACTGAAGTAAACGCTTTCTGAAAGTGTTCATTTAATAAATTCGCTTTTTCCGCGCTATCATGAACTACATCACCTGCCTCCGTTCTCAGTGACGCTATGGTGGGGCCTCTACCATGGAACTCCCTAACGTACGACCAAAATGCTTTCGAATTAGCGCTAGGTTAAGGCTTCTGCAGAAATGTTGGTCGGAAGTTCTCTTAGAGGAGGTCTCAGGAATATTAGAGGCACCTACGTACATGGGCAGATACGATCACGAGGAAAAAATACGAGAGATCGACTGTAGGACCGAGCAACATCAGGGCTCGTTTTTCCCAAGGACCATACGGGATCATAATAGGAGAGTGATTCCCACAAGGGACGTTATTAGGTAGGTTTTGGTGCGCTGCACCCCCTGCCACCCACCAGTCTGGTGATTTGCAGTGTATTGTAGATGTAGATTTGACTCCATAATGTCCATTTTATCCATCACGCGTTTAATATCCTATTTTTCGTCTTTTTTTCCAAATATTTCCTTTAAAACTCAATATTCATAAACTGCTGTTATTGTAGAAGTTGTAGAGAAAAAATTCTCTAGAAGATTTGTATTAAAAGTTTTTCATCAAGCGATTAGTGTAAGAGATATTTTAGAGGTTTCTTCTAAATGTATGTCAAATACGTCACTAACAAGGGGATGGCACTACTGACTCCAAACCGATTTGGCTGAAACCTTGTAGGTAAAATGTCCATGACGTCCGACGAACGTACATAGATGTATATCAGGGCCAATACCAAGTTGTTTTTATTTATTAATAAAAACAAGTTAATATTTCTCGATACAATGTTTAAGTGCCGTACTCGGTACCTATCTAAATTCCCAACAAGCGGCGGTGGCCGAGTAGGTTGAATGTTTGACTTTAAATGTCGAGGTTATGTGATCGAGACCGCATTCTTGCGATTTTTTTCCATTTTTCCCACATGTTCGCTTTCCTCATTTTAAATGTTTATTTCCTTAATAGGAGGCTCCACTCCCTACTCGCTGCCGCTCATTATCCCCCGGCTCAGCCGCTTCAGCCGATACGGATATATGCAACGTCATTGTGTTAGTTCCGATTTCGGCCACAGACCTCCTCCGCTAACGCCACTGTCGCAGGGTCAAGGTCAAGTTACACATGATACACTACGATTTTATAACACAAAGTAAGTGATACCATAGTTTCCGCGGATTGATAAAACTTTCTAATTGTGGATAGCGGTGCGTACGCCTCCAAGGGTGATATTAATTACTCATAGATATTTTGTTATCCATAGAAATATCTAAATATTTAATTTACTTATTTTTTTAAATAGACCTAAAATATTTTTTTATATTAATTCTCCAGTGTAATCGCTGATAATTATTTCAGAGATCGCTGACGTAGAGACTAATCATATTCATTGCTCTCTATGGAGAAAGTCATGTGTTGAGCACATCAGATTTTTTGGTACTTTCCTGTTAACGGGAATACCTCCAGGACCCTTCGCAGGACCTGGTACTTACGTATTATACCCAAGCCATACTTACGTACAACATTAACAGAAACTGATTGGCCTGTCTCGACATTTACATACCAAATCTCCGGACAACGTGGAGGGTTTCTTTGGTTCCGGGCGAGGCGAAGGGCGCGGTAGCGCCCGGAGACGACTACCCATTACAACAAAGCGAGCCGAAGGCTCGTCAATATATCGTTTCAATGTTGTATCCTCTTGACTGTTGTGCCGCAAATTGAGACGACTACCCATTACAACAAAGCGAGCCGAAGGCTCGTCAATATATCGTTTCAATGTTGTATCCTCTTGACTGTTGTGCCGCAAATTGAGAGGATATATCGACGAGCTTTCGGCTAGCTTTGTTGCAATGGGTAGTCGTCTCCGGGCGCTACCGCACCCTTCGCCTCGCCCGGAACCAAAGAAACCCTCCACGTTGTCCGGAGATTGGGTTTGTAAATGTCGAGAAAGGCCAATCAGTTTCTGTTAATGTTGTTTTTAAAATTAAATATTGTAAATCCAACAATACGTCAATATATCCTATCAATGTCATATCCTCTCGAACAATCATAACAATACATGTTCATTTTTTAAGGTATTCCCGTTAACAGGAAAGTACCGATTTTTTTATTTGAAGCTCAACCTTGAAAACCTCCTATCAAAGAGAAATTGTTACAAAATGATATCTAAAGCAACACTAATGAAAATCTTTTATCACAAACAAATAATCTGAAATTTTTTTCTATCCTTTTAAGGCCGCATATTTTATAAAACAAAAATATTTTATTTTAATTTTCTTTTATTCTTACTTGTTAAGATTATCTTGTAAGCAGTTTATTACCTTGCAAGGAAATTGACTCAAAACCTTTTGAAAAAAATCAGTTTTTTCTTTATTACTTAATCAACATATAACATATCATGGAAGTAAAAACTAAAAAGCAGGCAAACCTGCTCATTTCTATCTAAAGGTATTTTTGAGACTACTCCCTCGACATTAATGACGCATTTGTTCTTCATCCGACCACGAGCTGCAATTCATTTCGATTTTGGTGCTTTCATTTTAATGGAGACAATGCTGCGTCGTCTCTGGATCATTACTTAGCAGCTTTTATAATTCGCTACGGCTGCGGGTAAGGATAATTGACGACTTGCGCCACCCATTTCACGCGCGGCTGTTATCTGAAGCCAATCCGTATTATCTGTGAAACTACGTTATAATATTATTCTATTTCCACAGTTTACCTCCACCGTAGGCTCCTTCATATATTATCATGCCTATTTTCACAGTCTGTTGAAAGGTCCTAACTATCCCCCAATTTCCAGTTAGATGCAGTCCGAGTAGAATTTGATGTCCTAGATGTCCTTGAATTTCCCAAACTTTATTAGCTGCGTAGTATCTCCATAAACCCAATTAGTCAAATTGGGTATTCCATTTTTTTTTACTTTCTCATATACGAAGTATATTGGGAAAGTATTCTAATCGCGGAAAAGTTCGACCTCGAGATTTGGATGGAAATATCCATTTTAGGTCTATTCCGTCTACCCGAGTCCGAAAAAGTGGTTTTCGCAATGCCGTCTGTCTGTCGTTCTGTCTGTTAATGGCTCTTGAGCCTAAAAGGTAGAGCGAAAATGAATCAACTCTGGTACTTAGGCATTTTATCATACAAAATAGAAGAAATGAAGAAATTGTTGATATTGTTCAATAATTAAGGAGAGTTTATTCTACGCATTTTTGACATCAATTTGATTTTCTCAAAAACGGCTACAATGATTTTGATTAAATTTCGTATAGTTACTTGAGTTTACGTATGCAATAATACCAAGTAGCTTATATATTTCTCAACAAGTTAGGAAAGTGTACAACGTATCACAATGAGCGCGCTTCGTGTAATGGAGTGTTAGAAAGAAATCATATACCTGTACGTAAGGGAAAAAGCGTTTTAAAATTCTTTTCTTCGTCATAACAAACCATTTCCTTCCAATTTAAAAATATTCCATGCACATGTAAGGAAATTAAACGTCCGTTTGTGAGATTCTTTATGTTAGCAACAATGAAGAAGTAACAATGCAAAAAATTTTCTAAGTTCAACTCGAATTAAGACTTTCTCATTTGCTTTTATCAATAACAGCTACTCCTACGATAAAAATGTATAGGAAAAGAAATACTCTAATTTACTAGTCCTACAAGTTTTATTTGACAAATATTTCGATATGAGCAATACTTACGAGATATGACGGAAAGTTCATTGTTTATCACCAGTAAAGTGGTACTCCTGATTGACTTACGTGATTTATTTATGCTATTTTCTCATTATATTTTATAGTAAGTCCTTAATATGAAATTGCATGAAAATCCGTTCGGTAGAAGCCGAGAACGAACATGCGGACGAACAGAAAAGGAGGTTTCTCCATTTTGTGTTTGCTACTGGCAGTGTCAGATAGATTCGTAGAGCTATTTCCACGTTTGGGAACACATCGCCATTACCGGATTCCCGGATGTGCTTTAACGTTTTGAGAGGCGATGACAAATCTTTGTTTATTTTAGAAATAAATACTACCAAATTTATCATTTCGGTAAGGACCGAATTCAGAGTTCGCGGGGCCCCTTAAGCGCAGGGCCCTAGGCCATGGCCTACTTTGCCTATACCTTAATTCGGCCCTGTTCGTCTTGCTCTTGAAGTTCATAATCAGTCATAAAGTTGGAATCTCATTTATTCACGATAAAGCCCACTTTTCATTCCAACCCATATTTTTTAACGATTTTTTTCGGAACGTCTTTCCAAGATCACTTCCAAGATAAGGTTTGATTCCATTCGTTTCGTCGGTTCTTTTTCACCTGCATCCTTCCTTTGCAGTATTCACAGACCCCCAAGTGCATTTTGCAATCATAAATGAGTTTCATCCTTCCTATTTCATTCCAAGAACACTTTGTACCATTAGCTTTAGATAATTGCGTCACTACCTTTATCCATACGTGTGACAACACGTGTTTGTCTATGAATAAGGCTATGTGTCGATGTTGCCTTCTTTATGAAACTTACAGCACCAGCAAGTTTTACAACCATTTATTGAGCCCCATCTGTGCATACATCGATGCAATAGTTCCAATCATTCTCCTTTTCATTGAAATAAGTATCGCACAATATATAATTTACTAGTAGGGCAGCCCCGGATCTCCGATCCTCAATGCGATTTAAATAAACTGAAGGTATAGTGAAATAATTTTTATTGAATAATTAATGAAATATAAATGAAATGCAAAGTATTAAAATAAGCATTTTATCTCATGTTAATATAAAGAGTAAGAGTAAAACCTATAATCCTACCAAATTTCAAGTTTCTAGCACATCTACAGATGTTAACAATAAATTGTACGCAAATGCTGACAGAGGTCAACGTAAAATTAATACATAGTTAGATTTCTTATACACCTGTTATTGACACAGCTGTTATACAGATGTTAACAATAAATTGTAAACAAATGCTGACAGTCGTCAACGTAACCATTTTAAAACGTTATACTATCAATTGAAACAAAATAAAAAACAAATTAATTGCACAATTTAAAATTAAACAATTCCTCATAGAATCAATTGAAACAAAATAAAAACAAATTAATTGCAGAATTTAAAATAAAACACAATTCGCTGGGAAATTGTTTGTTATACACATGTTATTGACACAGCTAGAAACGCTTCCCATACGCAGTCAACAAAATAACTATCCTTAAATATTTACGTTGCTATGCTTCATTAATTCCGATGCTCAAACAACAGTTCGATGCCAATAACTCTTTTCTTTCGTCTATTTGAAGTTTTAATTGGCATTAAATGTATCAGAGGCAACAATGAGAGTCTCCTTGGCAACACCCGGAATGAGTACGAAAAATCCGCAAAATTTTGAAAAGGAATGCGTGTTTCTGAACACTTTGACCGTGTACCGTATAAACATGGCAAGAATAAGATAGTATAGAGCTTTAGTCGTCGAATAAAGTAAAAAAGAAGAAAATCGGTCCATGTTTACCTATTTTAATGAATGAAGGAAAAAACCTTGCACTCTGAAAAATCGAAAATCCCATGTAAACTTATGGGAAAAGATAATTGTCACCTGGATTCGAACCCGGGACACTTTAGCTAACGAAAATATTTTTCCAGGGACCACATAGCCAGTAGAAACAAAACGCCGTTTACCGCATATCTTTACGACGAACGGTTCTTGAGAAATACGCCTATATAAATTGTACACAAATGTCTACAAACGTCAACGTAAAATTAATTTAAAAAATTTTCGGAAAAAAATTAACGGAAAAAATTTTTTTCCGAAAAATTTTATTTGACGGAAACCAAAAAAACCGATAATTTTTTATAAATAATTCCTAAACAATAACTGCTATGGAAAATCGTTTCAAATGAAAGTTGTAGAAAATTACATTCTCTATAACAGGGGTCCCCAACCTTACACCTCCAGTGCGCCGCCTTCGTAATTCGAAAGTCCTCGCGGGCCACAGGCAAAAAAAATCTGTTGAACTTTTTTATAGAGTAGCAGTTCATCGCAAAATCGTTTTTAGAGTCAATTCGTCATATTGATTCTTTCTCAACATCAGGAAAGGGCGCAGAATAATGCATTTGAAAATTTTACTAATAAATAGTAATCTTTACCTAAAGATAGACGAACCACGTCCATCCAAAGGACGGACAATGGACATATCTTGTGAAAGATAAATAAACAAAACTAATTACTCACTTCTTTGGAAAATAAAGTTAAATTTTTGAAATAAAGACATTTATTTATCATTATTTATTATTTTTACATATATTCAATATGATACTTGAGGCTGTATTTTATTAGCAAGGTTATTAACCCTTCGACACACGCAATGGTTCTCAGAGATACATGACTCATATTTTTGTTTACTACTCGTGACTCACTACCTTGTGGACGCTGTGAGTCATAGTACCTTTCACCTACTTCTCTATGCATCTCTTGTCAACGTTTGGTCGATTTAACTCAATTCGTGTTACTGTTAGTGTCAGTTTTCCACTGCAGCGTCTCGGATTGTAACTCCCAGTTACGTTGCATGCTCTTACGTTAGTGTTGAAGTAGAGTGAAATTTTTCGGAATGTCTACGGATAAACGTGTTTTCAACCTTGAAAACGAACAAGATACTGAGTTGATTAGAGAAATTTGTTTTTCAAATGATAATGATGGGCAAGATGAAGATTATTTTGGTCCCCATCCCACCCTGCTTTATTTCATCCAAAAATCGGAATGAAAGAAGTATTTTATTTGGGTTCAACAATGATACTACTCTTGTTTCATACGTTCCTAAAAAAGGGAAAACAGTAGTATTAATTTCAAGCATGCATTTGGATAACGCTATTCACAAAAACACAGGAAATTTGGAGAAACCAGAAATAATAACTCATTATAACAATACAAAATCCGGAGTCGATGTTCTAGATGAAATGACTGAGACCTATAATATTGCACGAAACAGCAGAAGATGGCCAATGATCATATTCTATTCTATTCTAAATATTAGTCCCGAAATGCTCAGGTGATTTATCTTGGAAATAAAAACGAAATAAAAAACAGACTCAGCTGCAAAGATTTCAGCCTACAAGACAGAGACAAGATGAAGAAGTTCCACAACAAAGTAAAAAAAGAAAGCGCTGCATCCGCTGCAACATTACGAAAAGAACTAGGTTGACGAAATATTGTTGTAAATTTTGTGATTCATATATTTGTGCCAATATGATTTGCTCAAGTTGCTGTGAAAATTGAACATGTGGTTCAGGCTCTGATTCTGACATAAATTTTATATCACTAAACAATTAAACAATTTTTTTTAATTAAACAAAGTACATTTAGTAACAATATTTCTTTAGTTCTTACATTGATTAATTTTTGTCTTAAGAAAAAAATAAATATACCATCACTCAAAATGCAATAATTAATTAATACTTGGAAACATTTTCTATATAACAGAAATTAATCAAAAACAAGCAAAAACTGGAGATTTAATATTTTATTATTTCCAACGGATATCTGAGAGGGTAAAAAAATAAAATCAGGAACTTTGACAAGTGTAAAAACATTATAATTTGCATTAGAAATATGATGTATCTCACAGATACATGCGTGTGACATTGATGTCTCTGAGGCATTGCGTGTGCCGAATGGTTAATCTACTTCAATGTTCGTGACACACAACCTTAAAATCTTATGCGAATGATCATCCGAAAGCCTTGTCCTACACTTCGACTTGATTATTTTCATTTTTGAAGATGTTGATTCACAAATATATGTGCTACCGAAAATAGAGAACATGCCCGCTGCTAATGTCTTTAGGTTCATAAATGTGTCTGGTAGTCCTGAATAAAAACTCAAAAGGCTATTTTCTTTGTGTCTCTCAGAGCCTCTGTGGCTCGCAGATCAATTAATTCCATCTGATACATTGCAGGTGAGTCCTCTGGTGCTACTTCAAATGGATTCTGAAACATTCTTATTTCCATCGCATTTTTGTGAAAATCCCAGAATCTGTTCTTGAATTCTTCCTGCAAGAGTTTCAGTGCTTCTGTGCATCTTTCTAGAGTGGAATGAGAAACCATTTTTCCGTCAGATTCTAGTTCTTTACAGCAAGAGAAGTGTGAAAAATTACCTTCACTAAACTTTCACCAAAATATTTAACTTCCCCTCAAATGCTTTCACCTCAGCATATATGTCTGACACCAGCTTTCCTTTGCCCTGTAATCTTAAATTCAAATTATTCAAATGATCTGTGATATCAGTTAGAAAAGCTAAAGCCCAAACCCATTTTGGGTCAGAAAATTCTTCTTGAGATCTTCCTTTTTCTGTGAGAAAAATATCAATTTCATGCCGAAGAGCAAAATATCGTTTAAGAACTTTTCCTCTGCTAAGCCACCTAACTTCTGCATGAAACAGCACATCCCCATATTCTGCGTTTAATTCAGAGAGGAAATTTTTAAACTGCCGGTGAGTTAATCCATAACGCCTGATGAAATTAACGCTTGATACAACAACACTCATTACATCTTAGAATTTTACAATCTTACTGCATAAAGCCTGTTGGTGACTGATGCAGTGAAGTTGCATAGGAATGGCAGTATTTCACTACTTCTTCGTTAATTCGGGCAACTACCCCAGATTTTTTCCCTATCATATTTCTTGCGCCATCTGTTGTCACACTTTTTAGTTTATCCCAACTCAGATTAAGATTTCTCAAAGTTTCGGATAATTTCAAAAATATATTTTCTGCAGTTGTAGTGTCTGTCATACTTTGCAGTGCACACAACTCCTCCGTAACCAAAAAATTTGAATCTAAAAATTAGTAGTTGAGCAGTATCTGTTATGTCAAGGCTCTCGTCAAGAGCTAAAGAGAAGTATAGAAATTCCTTTGCTCTTTGAGTTAATGCAGCATAAAGATCATCTCCCAAATCCTCCAAACGTCTTCTAATTGTAGATGAGGATAAACTCAGATTCTCAATACAATGTAAATTCTCAGGACACACTTCCTTCATTACTTTTAACGTGCAATTCTTTACAAATTCGCCATCAGTGAACGGTCTCCCGATCTCACAAATATATTTAGCCACATGGTAACTAGCAAGCACAGCTGGCAAGTTTTCTTTTATAACTTTTTTAAAAAAAGCTTGCCGCTGGTGCATAGATTTCCTCAGTGAATTCAACTTATTCATTCGTATGTCTGCATGAGACAATGAATACTCCTTATGACGAGATTCGTAGTCTCTCTTAATATTGAACAGTTGAAAATTATTAACAGTTTCATGGCATATCAGACAAAGTGCTTTATCATTGTGAAAAACAAAAAAATATTCATTTGTCCAACGATCTTTGAATTGACGGCCTCCAGCTACTATTTTTCGCTTTTTTGTTGCCATCTTTTTAAAGGGTGCTTTATTTTAGAATTGTTTGTTTGAAGCATTCTGAAAAGAAATAAATCACTATAGTGTATTTTTTTAATAAAATAATTTGGTTATGGTATAGGAATTTTGGGGGGTGAGTTCGACTCTAGGCAAGCATTTTTTAAAGTAAAGAAGGGCTACAAGTAGTTCAGTGTTGTTTAGTTTAAGCTATAAGATCCTTACCGTCATCAAAGACGGAAAGGAGATGCTAAGGTAAATGTACATGTATTTTGGATGAAAATGCATCTTATTAATACTGTTTAAATCCTAAGGTTTTTGTTTTTTAATTTTTGTATGTGTTCTGAATATTTGGGCCTTTCAATGAAAGACACCACGATTGTGCCGAGAATGAGGTCGTCATTAATAATTAGTTCTTAATCTTCATAAAGATAGAAAGTTTTACTAATCCTTTTTTTAAGAAATGATTGTCCGTATTCAAACTTTCTCCCCATTCCTTCACTATCACCAATAATTTAATGTATTATAACGTAAAAAGGGACATAAACATACCTTGCATTAAATCTGCCTCGATTTCTCCGAGTTCGATGCATGTGCACAAGCACGCACGTCGTGGAAAGATTTTCTTCAACGACGCTCACGTGATCATACAAACAAATTTGAGTCCGTAAAAAAACAAGGAGTTCGGCACAAACCAGAATTTATGTTATCTTCTGCTACTGCTACAGAACCTATTGCAAAAACAATTTTACATGAATTGATATAATTACAGTGATTCCATGATTGTTCTATTATGGGAGTTTTTTCCTAACATTATCTGCAAATCTACACAAATTACGTCATAGCAAGCACATCACTCGTGGTTTTCCGTACAGTCATCTGCACACAGAATAATACTCACCTCGGTTTGGACTCGTAAAATGTTGAAATTTGATTACCGTCGTCTATAATATCCTTGTTGAATCACGTAATACACTTCAAAATTAACTGGGAAGAGCAGCAAGAGCGACAAAACGTCGACAAGTCACCCACACCGAGACACAAGACAATAGGGAAGAACTAAACCCTGCAAAATACCTACATCTGACAAATGTTTCAATGGGCACTGGCTGCAGGCGACGGGATATAACTGCCCGTTACTCTGCCATCACTCTCCTTCGTAAATATAATGTAATATATAGATTAGCCATGAATACAATGTTTCACTGGTGTTGACAGCAGATACCAATCTGAATTGGCTTTTCATATTAGCTATGAATACAATGTTTCACTTCCGTTGAGAGTAGATTCCAATCTAAATTTGCTTTTCTTCATCCCGGCTATCCAGCGTCAAGAGTAAAACGTGCACAAAACGTTTAAAAAAGAATTAGTTTCTGGGAGGCCTAGGGCCGCACAGAATTGGTTCGGGGGTCGCGGGTTGGGGACCCCTGATCTATAACATTTGTATAAAATTGTATATACAATAATGACGTTTTAACGGAGAAATATAGCAAAAACCGATTCGGGTTTCGAATAAACCTCGACTTCCGGTTAACCGTTATTCTCCAAAAACTAATCAGTTCTTTGTGCTCATGCTAAAGTGTTATATATGAAGTTTGGCAACGATATGGCAAGTACTTTTTGAGTTAGAGCGCCCACAATCACATTCACACACACATACGCACACACACACACACACACACACACACACACACACACACACACACACACACGCGCACACACACACAGACATCATTCCGGAAATAGTCTAAACGTGTTCTAGGGACCTCAAAACGTGTATTTCCGTTGAAATCTCGAAGTGGATTTTTTCGTGATCACAATACTTTCCAATTACTTCGTATGGAGAAAGTAAAAATATAAACAAGGAAATATAAATGCATCATTTTTACTTTCTCCATACGTAGTATAGGGAAAGTATTGTGATCACGAAAAAAATCGACTTTGAAATTTCAACGGAAATACACGTTTTGACGTCCCTAGATCACGTTTAGACTATTTTCGAAATGATATGTGAGTGTGTGTGTGTGCGTGCGTGTGTGTATGTGATTGTGGGTGCTCTAACTCAAAAAGTACTTGCCACATTAATACCAAATTTCATATATAACACTTCTGAATGAGTACAAAGAACTGATTAGTTTTTGGACAATAACGGTTAATCGGAAGTCGAGGTTTATTCGAAACCCGATTCGGTTTTTACGATATTTCTCCGTTAAAACATAATTATTGTATATATAATTCTATACAAATTCTTTAGAGAATGAAATTTCCTACAACTTTCATTTGAAACAAATTTCCATAACAGGTATTTTTTAGGAATTATTTATAAATAATCGGTTTTTTTGGTTTTCGTCAAATATCTCCTTAAAAACGTCGTTATTTATAATCTTCGTGAGGACCAAAGTTGTAGAGAATAATGTTTCCTCCAAGTTTTGTTTGAAATAGATTTCAGTAGAACCATCCATTTCGGAGACATTTAGCTTTTTCGTAATTTCCAGTATACAACGCCACCACCATTTAGCGGTGAATTCTGTACACATATTCAAAATATAATTTACGGCAATAAGGATGACTGTATTCTTTTACGATAGGAAATAATAATTTTGCCTCATAAAGCTATTCATAATAATTTAAATATCTATACCCCAAATATGGAGAAAGTCATGTGTTGGCTACAGGTTTTTTCATCTAAAGATACACTAAAGGAAAATGACACAACAGCTCGAAATGATGGCTACGCAGGCAAGCTTCATTAGCTTTGTGACTGGATAACAATATACACTTACGTGATGTTTACAAAGCTGAAACCTTCTAGACAGGACCGCGCCGGGCATATTTACCGCCCGGGTGCTGGCAGTTTCTGTTGCCCCTTACGGACTTATAAAAGCACCCTGGCCCAGATTTTTTTCGATTTTTAGATGAAATGTATTTAATTTAAGAAATAAATTCTGCAAAACACATTGCGGAAACTTTCTCGTATATGAATCATCTTGATATATTACGTAAAAGTACTTAATTACAGAAGGCAAACAGAGCTCGTCAAGGGCTTTCCTCTAGAGTCCTGCGGGGATGCCCCTCGAACGTGAAGGAAATCGCATACTTTTCCCTAATACGACCCATCGTGGAATACTGTTGCGCCGTCTGGGACCCTTTCGAGGAGGGCCTAACTAGAGAGCTCGAAATGGTTCAGCGTAGAGCGGCTAGATTTGTAAAAGGAGAATATCGGTATGCTGCGAGTGTATCAGAGATATTGAGGGATATGAAATGGCAGACGTTGTAGAGTAGAAGAATTGATTACAAAAGGAAACTCTGAAAAATTCAAAAGCTCCGAATTCGTTGAAGACGTACGCGGCATAGTCGTCCCCATCGGTGTTAGTGAACGTAATGTTTGATCACAGTGCAGGAGAAAATATGTCGAAACAATCGCTAGACCAGAGAAATACTACAGATCCTTTTTCCCAGACGCGATAAGACAGTCCAACAGAGGAATTAGTTAGAGTTCACTTGGTGTTGTGACACCCCCTGCCAAACGCTTCTGGCGGCTAGCAGGGTATTGATGTAAATGTAAATCTAAAAAAGGCGATCTATCACATGAGTTAACAAAAACAGCGGAATGTAAAGGACGTTTGTATGTTTGTAAAAACACAAAATTAAGATATATTCTTGCGTCCGCCCATGAATTGCCGCCCCTAATATGGTGCCGCCCGGGTGCAATGCACCCCTTGCACCCATAGACCGGTGCGGCCCTGCTTCTAGAAGACAATAACATCCTTTATCTCGGAGATAACCCAGTCGGCAGGGCCTGGTTCAGCACGCTTTTCAATGTTCCATATTCCGGAGATTTCTCGATCGATTCGACGCTATGGTTTTTTAATCTACTTCCTAATAATTCTTTTCCTTTGTCCATTAGCTGTGGTTCGCTTTGGGCCCCAATTCGGTCCCGGGCCACCCCGCCATGCGGGGGCTGCGGGGGGGGGGGGGGGGGGGGGGGCGCTACGCCACTGCAAATGCCCCATAATATTTATCCAATGCTATTTCATTTATATAGAGATGTCCTTGTAGCATTTCAAAGCAATAAACATGTAACCCAATGCAGGAGTCATAACCGCACTTTAAATTTTATCTCCTGAACTAAAAATTGTGTTATAGAGACGATGAAAACACAAATATAGGTATTTATGTGAAAAAATATAACGCCAATCTTGGATACGAACTGAGTTATCCAAAAAGTATACAGGTTAAAAGTGTGTTAGAGAGAGAGAGGGGGAGAGGGGGAAGAGAGAGAGATATTGACGATTTTCAAGAAGGACGTGTTTGTGCTGTTTACGGCTCTCCTCAACAAATAAGGTCTTTAAAACTAGTAGGTGGTGGAATTTCGGATTGATGCGTTTTTGGCGGTGGTGAAAATTATTAATTTCTCCATATACGTAGTAATACCTATGGAGAAAGTATTGTATTCATGGAAAAAATCGAATTCAAGATTTTAACGGAAATACACATTTTGAGGTTCCTAGGACACATTTTGACTATGTCTGTGCGTCTGTATATGTGTGCGTGTGATAGGAATTTCGTGAGCGCTCTAACTCAAAAAGTATTTGTCATTTTAGTACCAATTTTAAATATAATATTTTCATAATAGTGGCAAGAGTTCATTAGTTTTTGTGGAGAGAATAAAATTTGCTACAAGTTTTGTTTGAAATAATTTTCGTTAAACCTATAGCGTAATAGATATTTTGATTTTTCTTCTAAATTTACGTTAAATACGTCGCTAAGAGGAAGGCACTACTGACCCCAACCGATTTGTGTGTGTGTATATGTATCAGGGCCAATACCCAGGCGTTTTTATTTTATTAATAAAAATATGTTAACATTTCCCTAGCCACTGCTTGAGTACCATACACGGTAACTACACTCCCAAAAAGCGACGGTGGCCAAGGGGTTAGAGCGTTCGGTTGTAAATGTCAAGGTCTTGTGTTCGAGACCGCATTCTTCCTCATTTTAAATGCAAATGTATTTGACTTCTTTTGAAAGGTTTTTAACTACTTTCTATTCCGAGCTTTGCACAGAATATTTATTAGCAAGATGAAAAGTCAGCTCGAAATGAGAGCCGTAGTCGTGTCTCTAAGGTAGATTCTGTTTAGAATCAAAAAAGAATAATATATCTCATAAAATGAGACAGAATAAATTGGTCACATGCCAAGTCGCATCGATTGGACACACTGTGTGAGTACACACGAGTTGTGCAATCCGAACCGTACGATAGAGATTTCAGCATAAAAAGTCTGTTGTGATCCCAACAATTTGTGTCGACGAATTCTTCAGCGGGAAGTTACTCTATTCCTGAATATTCTCGGTAAATTTAAATGAGATAAAATGTAGCACTGTAATTTACTGCGCTCCTGGAATGCCAAAAAAACTGGCACTTTTTTGACTTCTGGAATAACGCAGCCGTACCAAAGCGACAAAATGAAACGACCAGAACTTGAGAGAACATTCTATTCCTCGAACCCGAAATTATATGAGGAATAATCGCAGATTGACGATAACCCTCCTCTCAACTTCCACAACAAAGATTTAACTTCGCTTAATAATTAGAGATATTATAGAAATAAAAATATATAAAAACTTTTTAAAAATTTTACTCTTTTTATAAAGCGCACTGAAAAATGTAAAATAAATTTTTGGGTTCAATAAAATACCTGGATATTAAGGAAAATCATGAATCTCTTAAAAAAAAAGTATGGCATTTGTTGATTAAATTACTCGCAATATAAATAGACTGCAAATCAACATATACCATATGCAACTCTTTTTTAAAAGAGATTCATGAACATATAGAATGAATATTTTCCTCATGATCCAGATATATTCTTGAACCCAAAAATTTATTTATATTTTTCAATGCACTTTACAAAAAGAGTATAACTTAAAAAGGTTTTTTTATATATTTTTATTTGGCCTCTACTTTCTAACGTGCCTCTTTCATTTTTCCAAATCTTTTTAATTTATTCTGATTATCATGTTTCCTTTAAGAATAATTATTTTTATCGGTTTTCAGCGCTTTGTGCTATAACTGTAATAATTGAATGTTTGATAAATTTTTAAAATTATCATCACTAAGAATTTTCAGAAAATCTCTTGAAGAATTCCTGTGCCTTTTTTCATTTCTTTTTACTTGGCGCAATTAGATTTAATTTTGATTGGGTTTTGTCATACTGACAATCGATTCTGGTCAATGGTGCTAATTCAGAGCAACTTTCATTTATCTTTGACTAGCTATATTAGATTGGCCCTCCTCTCTCTCTCACTCTTTTTCCTGTTCTTTCTCCTTCCCTTTGTCATCCATGCGTCACACCAAAATCTACCTACATTGTCTCGGGATTTTTGGCGACATCGTTTTTCATTTTGAGTTAATTAAAAAACCAAATGAACTTTGCAAAACTGCATACCACTGATAGCCATCGACGAAAGGCTCTAATGAAAGAGATTTGGGAACCGTTCGATGGATAACTACATCGATATTGTTTTTACTGGCTACTTCAAAGTCAACACAATCAATTCAGATTGATAAATTAGATTATTGTAGTATTTGTATTAATCAAAAGATGCCCTTGGTATCATGGCGAATTTTATTTGCAAAAGCGTGGCATTTTCGCTAATGTTAATGTGATTTTCGATTGGTTAATACATTACTTGGGTAATGATTTATTTGTGACGCGTGCTGATACAAAACTAGAGAAGTGATGCGTCTTTCAAGATTAATAAGAAAACTCCAGTCACATGTAGCTGTGGTGTAATTCAACTGCGTACATTCTGTAACTATAATAAAAAACACGTGCCAAATCGGGAGAGCGAAAGTTTTTAATGATTTAAAAAATGAATATCTCTGTGACGTGCACCTCAAGGCCATTAAAAGCAGCAAGCCGACCAAGATGGGCGTTGATGACCTGCTCGGTTTATACCCGACTGAAGACGGTAGGCCAAACGAACGTGTCACGTGAAAAAGAGGCGATATTCTATTGGAAACGACACTTTGAGGCCGTAACGAATGGATGATCATTCGTATAGAAGTGAATCTGCTATTCAATCTGTAAAGTATCTATGTGTATCACCAATAACTATTAAAGGGCGGGGAAATGCGATAGTTATCTATTTCGCTCAATCCATGAGGCGGGATCGATAATTATTATTTTTATACTCTTTTTTCAACCCCAAAAATTTATTGTATATTTTTTAGCGCGTTTTATAAAAAGAGTATAACATTAAAAAGGTTTTTATATAGTTTTATTTAATACTATTTAGTGAAATGAATTTATAATTATGACAACAAAATCAAATTATTATGTATTAATTTGCATCAAACAGTATTATTCAATACAGAAATTTATATTGTAACTAATGTTCTTATACTATAGAGCGTTCCATCATTAAGTGTCAGTATTGGGTAAATGGCGCGCGGTGTTGCCACGTCTTACTACCCTAACGCCAGCAAAAGTCTGGTAATTTAAAATTTCCTTTATGTAACTTATTAAGTAAATCTATTGTTACAATTTTTGCCGTAATACACGATTTTCTAAACCAAAAAAATACTGCGTAGTAAAATTTCTCTCGCTACGTACCGCAAGCGTGTTGTACACGTGGCTGCTATAGTTTCCCAAACACTCTGGCGGTCCCAAAACCCTCATAAAAGTGAAAAAAGGAGCTTAAAAGAATAGAATCCCTTTGAAGTGCCCTTGTTTTCCCTATGCGCTCAGATTTATTTTTTCTGTGCTAGCGTTCAATTGTCTAAACCAATCTTAGGTAGTCCTTTATCTTGTGATGTAAAGTTACCTACCCTTGTGAAAATGTCAAAATAGTAGAAAAAATAAAAAAATATTTGTAATGTTTTATAATTGGAAAAATCACTCATGATAAAAATGTGATAATTTCTGCAAATAATTAATTAAAGAAAATAATTTAAATTTTATATATTTACAAATGGCGTAAGTTCGTTAATATTGTACAATATCCATTACCAACTTCACAGAACATCATATCATAAATAGATCAAGAAAAAGCCAAATTCAAATTATTTGAAAGACAGGAATAATTCCCCACCAACTGAAACATAAGAAAAATTAATTCTCCAGTTAAGGGGTTAAATATCCTTCGACCTGTGGGATTATTTTGATTTAAATGTGTTACTTGATTGAGGGGTTTATTATGTTAAACTAGCGTAATTGCCCGTCAATATGACGAGATATCTTTAGTTAACCTTAAAATAGTTGCCTCCCTCCCCCCCTCTCTCTCTCTCCTCCTCCCTCCCTCTCTTCCACCCTCTCCTTCCCTTCTACCCCTCCCTCCATCTCTCTCCCTCTCCCTTTCTCCCCCTCACTCCCTCTCCCCTCTCTCTCCCTCCCTCCCCCTCACTCCCTCTCTCTCCCTCCCCCTCACTCCCTCCCTCTCTTTCTCCTTCTCTTCCCCTCACTCCCCCTCTCTCTCTCCACCCCTTCCCCCTCATTCCCTCTCTCCTCCCTCCCCCTCACTCCCTCCCTATCTCTTATTAAAAGCATACAAAGCACGCTTACACCCATAAGGATTGATACAACAATAGGATTTTGAGGTCTAACAATATAATTGGTAGCCAAGGCAACATTCCGTTAAAACGGCAATATTTCCACAAAATATGTGAATTAAACGTATAACATGAGCCATTTCGAATTGTATGCGGAAAAATATGAACAGAATAAGAAACTTTGTAATTCTTTCTTCAAAATGGTTCAGATCCTAAGATCGTTGGTTAATTCCTTCTAATTTTAATTTCCAAAACAATAAAAGCCTGCACATCAAAAAAATGATTTTTACATGTTACCTTAAGGAAAATGGAAATGTCTTCCTTGGAGTCGAACCCAGTACTTCTTTGGAGACTTATTTTCGTCATTACCTTAAAATATGTTAATCAAGCATCCTTGCCAAATTTTAATCTTCTACCTATTCGGGAAGTTTGTTAAAACGCTCTATATCTGCCATCGTGAAAGCGTGACCAACCAACCAATAGACCTGGGCTATTATAGTATAAACTAGTGTAATGCCTGTTGAAATATCAACGGAAGAATTATGGTTATTGATTATTAATATTTGCATTTAAAATAATTATTAGCACACTTTTACATATGAAATATTTCGTCATATATTACATTTCTAGTGAATATTCTGTTGTCGTTTAGTAAATGCCCTTGGTTTTTATTTTCGGCTATAAAATTCTGATATTCTTTTAAATTCGTCATCACCTGAAAAAGTGTTAATCAAGCATCTCTACCAAATTTCGAGTTTCTAACATTATTATTTCTCGAGTTATTAGCGTTTGCATAGGGTGATCAACCAACCAACGGATGACGGCTATTATTATATTAAATAAATAAATAAGGTTTCCTGAACAACAGCAAGATACGATATATTATGCCGTCAACTGCCTAAAAATTTTAAAAAATTTTCCCAATCAAAAATTATTTCATTTGAAAGGCTATTGAAATCATAAATAAAAGTTTAAATAGTACATATTAAAAAATGCATAGTTTACTTTGTAAATAATAAATTAGCTTTGTAGTTGCCATTTGCATTTTTATGCATAACTAGATAAATATTTCGTTTAGAGAAAAATGTATAGAAAAAGTTGTAGGACGTTTTAAAATAGGTAATCATTTATGTTCTAAGCTAATTCGCGGAAAATGCACCCAAACGATGTAAATTGGTGATATTGTCAGCATTCGGTTTCAGCTGCGTTCGGAACATGATGGAACCGACGACACTTTTTGGCTATATATACCTACGTGGCCAAATTCTTGCAAATTCACTTGGCACTGAATAAGCTACCTGCAACGGTCGCGAAACGTCGGTTCCATCATGTCCCGAAGGCAGATGAAACCGAAAGATGACAATATCATCGAACAACCACGCTGCGAAAACCTTCGATCAAAATTGATGTAAATTGATATTTAACAAAATTATAGCATAGCAAATTGGATAAATGCGAGTTCGGAGGTACACTGTGTACACATCTTATTTATGGATTAACTTCCTCGTATATATTAAGATTGAATGTAATGTGATCAGAGGAAAATAGTTAAGCATGTTTGTACGGGAATGATTGCTCACAAAATTCCTAAGTAAAAACAAGAACTGGACTATTTTATGCTGATCACTATACATAACGGAAATTAAGTTGCAATTGAGGAAATTTTTACCTGCCCGACCGACATTACTAATTCATTTGCTTCTTTTTTAATCTTGTAAATTGTCCTCTGAGACACGCCACATAGCTTGCTCGTCCTACTAACAGCAGATGACAGGCTTTCATTAGACTCATTGAGGCAACTACTAAGAACATTCAATATTATTTGTTTTTCCGAACTCACCTTGCTTTCTTTTCCTCGTTGAGACGTCCATTTTCTCACAAGAACCAAAATATGAAATGAAAATACGTTCGGGGATAATCAACGTGTGATGTACATACACAATATTTTTAAAAAGGGGACACTATAAACATAAAATCTGCAAACACAACGTATCTCTACATTTGAACCCTATTATACAATTCAGTTTGAAAACGTTTTGAAGAATTGTTTAAACAAATAATTTTCAATACACGATAAAACTGGCAAAATTTGTAAGTACCTTCCTGCAAACTTATGAGCAGATAAAACGACGAAAGCACAAGATAGTCCATCTGCTGTGTCGTAACTGAAAGAAGAGTGGGGAAGAGCGGGCCACAATAAAACTTTCGCATTGTTCACCCTCCCCTTGGCGACCCAACCCCACATCTGGGTGCACCAAAAATAACTTCAAACATTTATCTACAATTTTCTCGATTGAAAGTATCTTTATAAATAAAAACGTTTCTCACAGATAAACTTTTTCAAGTCAGGCTGGAACACGCAAAAGGAACTTTTATGATTAAATGCAGAAAATAAATATTTAAAATCAATTTATTAAACTTTCAGTAGCACCATTACGATCCTTAAAAATTCCTGAACCTAATGCAAAAAACTGCATTACATTATTTTAAAACAGAACGTATATATCATCGATTGAAACAAACGTGACCATAAAATGTCCATTTCGGGTCAAGTATTGTTTATCGCATTTTGTATAGAATATAATTTTTAGTTTTCATTTAAAAGTATATCATCAGATTCTGCGTTAAAAATAGCGCAATTAGAAATTTTGAATTTTTATTTTAATGCAACTTTAAATTATTAGTGATATTTGGCAATCCCGGTGTCGTAGAGAAGGAGGGGGCGATTGGATTTTTAAGTCTGCAGGAGAGGGGAGAAACGATGCCATTTGAAACCGTACTGATACTTTAAGGTGGAACGCTCTATAGTCACTTTCCCGTTAATATTTAACGGGAGAATTACGAACATCAGAATCACCAAGAAAGTGGAGCGCTTCAAACATATAACACAATCGAATACTCTAACTAAGTATTCGACAATGTCATTGTAATTTACTTGCTCTTTTTTTTACGTCGTGATTTGCCAGTCTCTTGATCCATAATTTTTCTCTTTCTTTTTCCCGGTTAATTCCTAGCCTCGCGACATGATCTGGCAGTCCTTTAGTCCGTTGTTTGGTGGTTTCAATTCAAGGTTTTTTTATTTTTCTTAGAGTTCGATCTAACGCTGTAAAGCTGGTTTTTTTTAATAAGAGTACATAGCATTCAAGTTCCACGCAACAATCCTTAAGGTCAACAATATAGCGAATCGTAAATACATATTGAAACCAATAAAAGAATGATATATATATATATATATATATATATATATATATATATATATATATATACATACATATCTATATTATATAATAATAGTCGTCATCCGTTGGTTGGTTGGTTGGTTGGTCACGCTATGCAAACGCTAATTACTCGAGAAATAATAATGTTAGAAACTCGAAATTTGGTAGAGATGCTTGATTAACACTTTTTCAGGTGATGACGAATTTAAATCCCGAAAAAATTCCTTCCTTCGTCTCCAAGAGAGGCATTTCCATTTCCCATTACTTAACACGTAAAACGCGATTTTTCGACGTGCAGGCTTTTATTCATTTGGAAATTAAAATTAGAAGAAATTAACACACCACTTTGAAGAAAAAGTTAGAAAGTTTCTTATTCCGTTCGTCTTTTTTCACCCACAGTTCGAAATATTCCATGTTAATCGTTTAATTTGCATATTTTGTGGAAATCTCGCCATTTTAACGTGCTGTTGCTATGTCGACCATTATCATTGTTAGCTTCAATACGAGAGAGAGAGAGAGAGAGAGAGAGAGAGAGAGAGGAAGGAAGGGGAGATTGGCGTGTTTTGAGGAAAATAAGTATATTGACGTAAATATAAAAAAAATTAAGTATCAACAGTGTCATTTTAGAAAAATTGGAAATAAAAAGCATTCTTAAATTAAATTCTTTGTAAACCATACGTGCTTACGAATTTATACTTTTATTCTTCGAATTAATTTCGTAACAATGGCCGAAGTTTGGAAACGAATATAAATTGAAATTAAAAGGACATTTAAAACTGTTAACAGGCAATTTTCGAAGAAACAACAGTGGATCTTTTAATGAATTGATTTGTTTTTATAAAAGGAATTTTGGTGCTTATTTAATACAGAGTAAGTTGTAAGGCTTATAATCCATTTAAATCTAATAACAGTGGCTATTATATTTTAAAGAAAGAACTTTATTTATTCACTTTACAGAATGAATTAATTTTAGGCTACCATTGCCTATTAGAAAAGGAGTTATTTTGGAATTTACAGTATGTAAAGTGGAAGTTGTACTGAATGGACTCAAGTATTTTGGATACTTTCCTGTTAACGGGAATACCTCAAAAAATAAACACGTATTGTTGTGATATGTTACGACGTATTTGTTTGTTAACAATGCATAACAAGGGGGGAATTACTTAAAAATGACACTTTTTTGAAACTTATTTATTAATAAAAGTAACATAATTACTAATACAATCTAAATGTATGTTACTAGGGGGCCAATATGTCTTTATGGCATTTGAAATAGCTGGAAATAGGTCGATTTCTTTGTTATGTTGTCGCCACATGAAAACTTCTGCTGACAGGCTTTCGCGTTGCATTTGCAAAATATTCTGTCGCAGAAGTAAAGTTTCATAATATGATCCTTCTTGCACATTCGCCCTTTAGATAAAATATCATGGTCTTGAAGCAAAGACACAGCTTCTTCTTCACTCCTCGGCAAGCTCCACAAATTCATCATTAAGGGATCAACATAAATATCTTAACGAGATTTGTTACGCATAGTTAACAAACAAAATATCACAACAATACGTGCTTATTTTTTGAGGTATTCCCGTTAACAGGAAAGTACCATTTCAAAGGAAAAATCAATTTAAGACTATTGAAAGTTGTTGTTTCGGAAACTGAGAAGTCCAGAGTGGTGAGCGGACGCTAAACGGTATTAATGTATATTTTATTCCAAAATCTATTTAAAGTATTATCAGAGGCAATTGAAGATTGAACAATTTTTTTTATTACCGGAATTCTGCTTATTTCATGAAATTGAAATGCTAATGCATTAATCCATTAAAATCTGTTAAGAGTGGCTATTTTAGTTGAAAGAAATACATGTACCTACATGGTACTTTCAGTCACTTTTCAGAATGAATGAATTCTAGGTTAACATTGCATGTTATAAAAGGATTTTCTTTGGAATAAGAAGTTTTTTATGTGGTTATTTTAACTGAAATGAATCAAGTTCTCTTCTAAGTTTGAAATCCATTTAAAACTGGTGAAAGTTGTTGTTTCGTAAAATGAGAAGGCAAGAGTGCTGAGCAGAAGATAAACGATATTGAGGTATATTATACTCCAAAATCTATTTAAAGTATTATCAGAGAGGCAATTGAAGATTGAACCAATTTTTTGGAAACGAAATTCTGCTTATTTAATGAAATTGAAATCCTAATGCTATAATCAATTTAAAACTAATAACAATGGCTATTTTAGTAGAAAGAACGGTACTATTTTATTCACAAGGTATTTCTGCGAGATTGTAGTTAATTGATTAAAACAGACATAATATAGAAATATTCGATGGTTAAAGCAGTAACAAATTTTTATTACGATTTTTACGTTGCATTGACGAAAATTTAGATTCATTAAACCCGTTGAAATTCAACGGGCACTTATGCTAGTATATATATAAAAGGCTTAGATATGTTTCCAAGAAAGAGATATTAGGTACGTGTGTCGGTTTAAGACACGAAAGTTTAGGCACTTCTAGATATGCTATGAACTTGAATTTTGAGGAGATGATCAGTCATGGGTCACAACCAACAGGAAAAATTGAAAATCCGAAGATTTTCCATTTTCTGGTGGTCTTTTTGACCCCAAACTTCCATTTCATTACTCCATAAGAAAAGCACTGAAATCGGTGCAAGCCATTTTTGAATTGCATTTTAAAATTAATTAAAATTACGATACAAACTCCGGACTTGAAGTATTAAACGGAAAAAAGGGTGAAAATTATTATTTTTGAAAAAAGAATACGAATTCATGCCGAATTAGCTTAAATATTTTATTTTAACTGCATAAAAACGAGAAATTTTAAAATTTATAACAATGAGAAATTTTATCTATAATGGAAACGCTACAATGCTTTTATATGGGATTCTTGCATTTTAATAGTGTGAACATCAATATCTACAAAAGGCTTAGGATGTCTGCAACAACTCGACTTTTCGATGTGCAGGCTTTTATTCATGATCATATAAATTCGAAATATTGTCATCTGAGCTTCGGACCTGGATCGTTTAAAGAAAGAAGTCCTATTGTTGTTAAACCGTATATAGCTTAGGAGCGTAAATTAACGTGTTTTATAAGCCGTTTAAATGAAGAGAGGGTAGAGGGGAAAAGGAGAGAGGGGAGGGTGGGAAAGGAAAAGAGGTGAAAGGGAGATAGGGGAAAGGGGGAAGCAGGGGAGAGGGGGATAGGGAGAGAGGGAGGAGGGAAATAGGAGAGAAGAAAGGTTATGGAGGAATGTAGTGATAAGCGGGCCCTACACGCTCAGTTTTCCCCTAAGGAATGACTATACAAACCGGTTTGTGCAGTTAAGATGCAACGTGTAGGAAGAGAAGATTTTAGTTTGCACAGGCCAAAAAATGGACCGTGCTTTTAGCCAGATGGGGACCAAAAGATGCCTGTGCAAACTTAGATTGCGCAGTGAAAACTACCGTCTGGTTGCGAGACAGGTCAATTGCTCGGTTTTATCTTTGCAGTCCTACAGAACAAACCAGAAATGTCTACTACTCTAAGTGATCAAGAATTGAATTTATTATCACTTTCTTATTTAATTTTCATTAAAAAAAGAGAAAACGTAGATGGCAAGTTTTTCGAAGTAGGTGGTGCAAGCAAAGGCTTATGAAGAGAGGTGAATTTTCTCATATTAATTTATTACACGAGCTGAAGATAGAACCAAACGACTGGATAAATTTTTGGCTACTGGCAGAAGCTATGAAGATTTAAAATACTCTACAGTAATTTCTCCTCAATCTTTAAGAATCATCATACCAGAAACTTGCAGGGCTATCTACATGGTTTTGCATAAGGAATATCTAAAGGTAAGTTGAACAATAACTTTAGTATTTAGAACTGATTAACATTTTATTTTGAACTAGTACACAAAGGAACGTCATTGTTAAATACTGAATACATTAAGGTGGTTAGTTTTCTTGAAAAGAATTAAAGTACTGCGACGCAGACGTATTGCCTTGCGTAGCAGATGAAGGATAAGTAAAAGACTGCAGCGCTATTCCTGATGGATGATATTGCGTAACAGTGGGTGGATTTATTTGCAGTAGACAATTTCTATTCAGACTGCCTAATTCTGCCTCAAACAATACGTCATTAATAAGTTTTTCAGCAAAAATTTGCTGCTGTTTGGGAATGTCTCTCAATTTTTTCCGCCACATTATTTCCGATCGCATCAAATCTATCTTCTGGCGAGGATTTTCTAAGCGCCTGCTAATTTTGGCTATAACTTCTGTCCCCTTGACTTTTGCTGCTTTCTATAGTTTGGGGTGGATGTAGAACTTCTGTCTGTAGATGTTTCTTTGCAATCGATGGATTGCGGAGTAGCCATCGATTCATAACCTCCACCGATGTCCTCATCCTGAAATCAATGATTTGCAATTGTTAATTAACCAAGAGATTTCTCATTTTATTTACAGTTCTATTATCATAATGACTTTATAATAAATTTATCATTTATGTAATTCTTTTTCAGTTTCCAACTAATGAAAATGAATGGGAGGTTATTGCTTGCGACTTCCAAAAGAAATGGCAGTTCCCTTTGCCTGGGAAGTGTGGATGGGAGAAACATTAAAATTGTGCCACCTGCAGGCAGTGGGTCTTTTTATTATAATTACAAAGGAAGTCACAGTTAGGTACTAATGGCGATAGCTAATGCAAATTACGAATTTCTAACTTGCGATTTTGGAACTAATAGGCAAATTTCTGATGGTGGAGTTATAGAAAATACGGTGTTTTATGACAAGCTAATCCATGGGAAATTACACATACTAACTCGTTCAAGGGTGGGCAACAGTGAAAGAACTTTAAATTACGTGTTTATCGGCGATGAGGCATTTGCACTACGACCTGATTTTTAGGCGAGTTTCGCTTACAGCATGAGCGTCTATTATCGTCGGTCGGTCCGTCCGTCTGTTCGTCCGTCCGTCCGTCCGCATGTTCGTTCTCGGCTTCTACTGAACGGATTTTCATGCAATTTCAAATTAAGGACTTACAGTCAAATACAATAAGAAAATCGCAAAAATGAATCACGTACGCCAATCAGGGGTACAACTTTACTGGTGACAAAAAATAAAATTTTCGTCATTTCTCGTAAAGTATTGCTCATATCAAAATATTTTTCAAATAAAACTTGTAGAACTAATAGAGTATTTATTGTCTATACATTTTTATCGTAGTAGTCGTTATTGAGAAAACCAAACAAGAAAGTCTTATATGGAGTTAAACTTAGAAAATGTCTTGCATGGTTACTTCATTGTTGCTAACATAAACAATCTCCCAAACAAACGTTTAATTTTCTTACGTGTGCATGTAATATTATTAAATAGGAAGAAAATGGATTATTTATGATGAAGAAAAGAACTTTAAAACACAATTTCCCTTATGTACAGGTATATAATTTATTTCTAATACTCCATTGCACGAAACGCGCTCATTTGTGATACGTTGTACACTTTCCTAACTTGTTTGAAGCCCTGCAGTCAGCGGGAACTTACTAATGAAAGAAGAATTTGTAACTATCGCCTCTCCAGGCACGCCGTGTCATTGAAAATACATTTGGTATTTTGGCTTCACGATACCACACTAGTATCAATATCAGCCTTGAAAATATGGATGCTGTAGTAATGGCTTTTTGTGTTCTACACAATTTTTTACGTAGGAAGTGTTCTAATTTTTATACACAGCCCGATTGCCTGGATGTTGAAGACACTGAAAATGCCACTGTAATACCAGGGTTGAAAACAGACAATTCTAATCTTAATAGCATACCTAAAGGACGTTATACACATCTTGCAACTGACGCTAAAGAAGTCAGAGAAGAGTATTTACGTTATTTTTGCAACGAAAGCAGTGTGCCGTGGCAAAAAACAATGTATAATTTGTGAAACTTAAGATTTATAAATAAGTGTACATCATTACAATAAATGTTTGTCTTAAAACAAAAGTACTTACTTTTATTTCAATTTCTTCATAATCTTCATCGATGTTGCTGACAGTGCTTCTTGGTGTTTCCTGGTCCTTTAAAAAACTGAATAAATTGTAGTACCACAAGTGCGACTTGTACATTTCTTCTTCGCCTGCTCCAGAACGCAAAGAAGCTTTCTCTTTCTTTAATTCCTTACGCCAACTGCTTCTTAGTGAGTTGATCTTTTTTACGACAGAGTCTCTATCAGCATCTGAATCCACTTCTTTTAATTTTTATATCAACAATTCGTATGCCTGACTTTTCTTATTGCGGTCACAATACTCTTTATCTTTCACTTTCCAAAGGTATGGCTGAGATTTATAAATCTCTATAAATTCCGTTAGGAAGCCTTTCGAAAAGCTACGCAAATCAGCCATCGCAATAGTGATGTTCACCACACAATGCTATGGGAAGGACTGAGTAACTGCATGCGCTTGACTGAGCCGTGTAGGGAAGGAAGAATATTCCAGATTACCTGCACCACGTTAACTGAGCAAACTGGCTTGCGCGTGGTTGCTTGAGCGTGTAGGGCCCGCAATAGAGAGGGTAATGGGAAAAGGAGAGTGTGAGGGAGGGAGAAAGAGAGGTGGAAGGGAGAGAGGGGAAAGGGGAGAGACAAGGAGGGGAGGGGGGGGGGTAAGAGGGAGGGGATAGGGGCAGAGAGAGGGAGATGTATCAATATGAAATAGGGCAAGTAAAAATGTTTGTTCTAGGTAGGCATAAAAGATGCGATAGTATAACAAATATTTTAAAAGAATTGGGTTGGGCCACCTTGAAAGAGCGAAGGAAAATAAATAGTCTGGGGAGCCTGTATAAGGCATATACGTTAGCTCAGAGGTGGGAGGAAATTAACAAAAGGTTAGAAAAACCCAACCGTTACGGTCAGGGGCACCTTAACTCCACAAATAAAATATATATATTTTTAAACTTCGCGTCTTTGTAATTTAAGCTCAAAAAGTATAAATTGTCAGCCTTTTATTTCTCAAGAGGCTCATCATCTACTACATGCTTCAGGTAGTGAATATCTGGCTACTTCCCTGTAATTCATAAATATTTTCTGAAAGTACGTACTACGTAGGACGGCAGCATTCAAAAATTTCACTCGTCGTACACTGTATACTGGACAGAATTATAATAGCTATACTTCAGAGACTCCGAGGAGAAGTGAAGGTCTGGCGAATTTACGAGAGCTTAACGAAGGTTCAGGTTTACATTGGAAAATTCCCGGGCCATGTGATTTCTTTCCATAAGCATTTCTCGATGCCAAAACATGATGATATAAAGGTTCATTCATATAGAATGCACACATCTACGAGACGAAACGAGTATAAGCTACGTCTGTTTGTACAAATATCCATACCACTTGAGATGGCAATCTGGACCTACATACGCTGTGATAATTGTTTCTCGGTTCCCAGGAATCTTTCTTGTGCCCTGTGGCTAGTCCGATGTAAGTCTTTACAACGAAAGGTAGTCGGCAGTATTACTGTATTAAATTTACGTGAATGCAATTGCGATGTACATGTAATAAGACAGATTGAATCGTGTTGTTATTTTCAAAATTCTCCGCAATCTGCACATTAGGAGTTTTGTCCTTCTTTAGAATGGATCGTGGAGTAGAAAGAAAGTTCCATTCCAGTGCATCGAAGGAAAAAGAATAGGCGAATTGGAGAAGATGGATTAAGAACTACATAAGTGAGTCTTATATTTTTTTTATCAAAATCAATTAATTACTCAACCCGACAGTCGTGGTAACCTGTCCTTTTGTACAGAAATATCTAGTTTTGTGGTTTACCTTCGTTAGGCTTAGGCAGCGCTGCCTTAACCATTGGGCTAAATGGGCTATGAGACACTAACTTCCTTACATATAACTTCTGCTTCGTCACATTTTTTCATTGACTGTGTTAGATTAGATATTCGTACGAACAATAGTACAGACATAAACATCCGTGTCATTCGGCGACGGCGCTATTGCAGCGCCGCCTAACGATGACGATGAAATTACATCTAAAGCAGAACTTAGTTTGAGGACAATAATAGATTCAAGTACTGAATCTACATTTCCTAATGTTGCTACTGCTTTACGCATTTTTTAAGTATTGCTGCTACAAATTGTAATGGTGAAAGATCTTTTTCGACGCTAAGAAGAATAAAAAACTATCTGCTTTCATCTTTAGGAGAATGCCAACTTAATAATTTAAGCATATTATCAATTGAATCAGAATTATTTAAAAATATTGATTGTGCAGAAATTATCAACCAATTTGCCTAAAGTAAATGTAGAAAGAAGTACTTTTAAGATATTTTATTTATTTATTAACTGCGTTATTATTTGAGTTTCTATTTTTTTAAAATAAAAATGTGTATTGTTTTCATTTATGATTAATAAAATTGATATGTATTTAGGTATTTACTTTTACATTAACCCTAGAACTACCAAGCGATTTTCACTACCATGGACTACCAAGGTGGGGGAGGGGGGTTGGAAGGCTTCAGTGGCCCACCATCTAAAATAATATAAGAAGCCACAGTAATGTTTTGAATCTATTTTTATATATTTCGGCTTTGCAAGCGAAAAGAAGCTTTCACATATCCCGTTTCCTCACTAATAAAGTTCGCTACTCCTTCCTCTTTCTCTCTTTCCCTTTTCTCTCACCCAATAAACAACGACGACGACGAAACATTAAGTCGACTGACAACACGCGTCCAGTCGCTTCACCGACTTTTGCCAGTCATCTTTAACTGAATCTCCCCACTCCTCCCCCCTCCTTCTCCCCCCCACTTCCCCCCTCCTTCTCACCCCCCTCTTCCTATTCCTTACCGAAAAATACTAGGAACCTCCCGAAACTTAATATGACCAGCCATCTGTCACGGGTGTACCGTTTCTTCTTGGACACAATGCACAAGTCACTTCAAGAAATTGATATCTTCCGTAATATTAGCTTCTGTTTTTCACTGTTCGCTGTGGACAGAATCTTTTTGAGGGTGCCTGATTTGTCGAGATAAGCGTTCGGGGTATTGCTAACTCTAAGGACATGTCGCGACGTGATTGGTCGAAAACAAGTGGAGTGATCTAGAGGGCTAGTGGATGTTCAGACGCGATTCGGTTTGGATGGTTGCATCCGCCGTTATTAATCGGAAGAATACGCTATTCACTGTGTAATTATATTTTTTCTTCGCTTCCATGTTAATTATTGACTCGTTTACGTCAATGTTTATTCGTGTGTTAAGCTTAAAATTGAGGCGGGAGTGATGCACAGAGCGCGGTTATGCCTAGAGCTGAGTCCGAGTCAGGTCGGGAAGAAGACGCCGGCCGACAAGTTCACAGATGCCGAGACAAGCGACCCTTCCGCTCCTACAAGAACGAGTCAACGGGATAGCGATGTGAGTACTGTTTTTACGTTTTGATGCATTAGTTAAGGCATGAAACACGCGGAAATTCGTATTTGCAGTGAAAATCGGACGTTCATTAATCCGACGTTCGAGCCGCCATATTGGTTTTTTGTTAGACAGCCATTTCCATAGGTGAATTACGTGGAAAAATATATTTCGTGCGGAGTGATAGAAAGTTCGTGACTTTTTCGGACAATATTGTTTAGTTTTTTTTTTAAAGAAACTCGGGTTATTGTGTTAGGTAATTTAGGTTCTCTCGATATACGTATGTCCATAGCAGTGGCGTAGCTATGACTACCAGGGGGGGGGGGGGGGGGGGGGGGGGAGGCCTCAGAGGCCCACCATCTAAAATAATATAAGAAGCCACAGTAATGTTTTGAATCAATTTTTATATATTTAGAAACAGCATAGGAATAAACCTATGTAATTTTAGTAAAGTATTTGAAATTATATGTACATTATCTACTATAAAGATAGAAATGTTTGCATAAAAACAATTTTTTTACATTTTTCCTCATTATGTTTTAAAGATCACATTAATTTTGCAGTAAGATTGTATTTACAGAAATAATGACAAATTTATTAGAAAAACAATTTAATCTGCTACATCTGACACAACAATTTAAACAAATAACACGCTTCATACTGTGCTTTCCACACACATGTGAGCACACACTGTGAGCCCTGTCATGGTGGATTTTCCAATAAAAGTATGGAACATCGAAAACGGCCATCTCCTCGTGCCTCTCTTTGTAGTATATGTACTTCCTTGTCATCTGATCTATAGTATCGACCCCTCCTTTAATGGAATTATAATAAATATTTATCTATGATTTTTCGTTATCATATGGCTCGCGACGAATTCTTTTGAAATGGAAAAATTACAAACGTGGAATGCAGTAATTTATCATGTCGTAAAATGCACTATTTTCACCCTCAGGTCTGTGCCCTGGCTTGGGCCACTATTCGTTTGGGGTCATTCTTTTCCTGGCTCCCTGAACTCGAGGTTTTACGAGACCGCGGGTTTGACCGCCCCTTCTTTTAGCTGTCATACTGTCATAAAACGACCACGATGCCATATTGCTTATTGGTATGGACCAAACTAATGTCGCATTCATATTGAAAGAACAAAACAAAAATCCTCCCACATCCTCGCTTGCATGTAAGGTTTTTCACGCCGATACATTTCTCTATGAGAAAACAAATAAACTACTAATAAGGAGGGTGTGGAAATGAATGAAATGCAACATAATTTTAATATAAATAGCAATACTGGGGGGCGGGAGTTGCAAGAATAAAATTGATCAATCGGAAGGCACTCTATAATTGTCAAGGCATGCAGCCAATGACGAAATAATTTGCAGAAAATTGAAATATGCATACATTGATGGAAAACTTCAAGTAATTGTTATCTATAAGTCTCTGCATAATGTAATTAAATGTCAAGACGTCACCTTTATTTTTAATAGAGATACATACGAAAACAAAATTTGTGGGCCTCGGAGCACCCCCCCCCCCCTTGGTAATTCTAGGTTTAAAACTTACAATTAGTAGTAATCCCCACCCCACTCTAAGAGGGCGCATCATGTTACTAGTCCAGGGCGCCCAAATGTCTTAAGACGGCCCTGGTTACGGTAAAAATGTCCATAAATTTAAAATAATAGTAAGGAAACAAAAAAGTGATAAGGGTAAATATTCCTTCGTAAACTGCGCAATAGAGGAGTGGAATGCCCTACCTGAAGAAGTCTTAAACCCTTTCCCTAAAAGCCTAAAAGTACTCAAACAGAGACTTCGGGCTATGAAGTGATTAATTGTAAATACATGTTGCATGTTGTAAAAGCCATAAAACTGTTGTTTATTTCATTATTTTTCTTTTTCCGGTTAATAATGTGAAATCATATTCGAGGTTCCTTAATAATGTGAAAATAATGCTTAATAATATTTAATAATGTGAAAATGTTCATTTAAATACCATTACCACCAGGCCGTAGACCACTGTAATGTTCTCTCTAAATAAATAATGCAAGAAAATGGTAAAATACGTCTTTAATTGAATAATTATCTATGGGGATGTCATTTGCACCATTAATTGATTCACATTATTATTATTAAATTAATTGAAAGAAATCCGTGGGTACAGCCGGAATGCCTCCTCATGAACTGAAGCCGTTATCATGCTCCTTAGAAACCTAATGCCATTGAGAGGACTATGTAATGGTACAAGACTTACTGTTACTCGAATAAAAACACACAATATCAAAGCAAAAGTGATCGGTGCAGCAAACTCATTGTCAGACACGGTACTTATTCCAAGAATCTCACTCATTCCATCAGACACAAATTTACCATTCAGTTTCAAACGAAAAAAACAATTCCCCATAAGATTGGCTTTTTCAATCACAATCAATAAATCACAAGGCCAAACATTTGATAAAATGCCTTTACCTATCAAAGCCTGTTTTTAGTCGTGGACAATTATATGTTACTCTATCAAGAGTCAGATCGTTTGATACACTTACTGTGATGTCAGGAAAGAAACCAGAAATTGATAATTGTGTCTTTAGAGAAATCTTTGATTAAAAATATATAAGTTCCATAAAAAATAAATAAATGCCTGAATGTTTAATTAAGAACCTTTAAGATCCGCTAGATCGGCGTATGTTACGCGGGGTACAGCTAGTTATTATAATTTTGTTTCGCATGTCTCCAAACGTTAATATCCATGAAAATAAAGGTAATTATCGATACGTTTTCCAATTACATCATTCGACTTTAATTCCTTTAACTTAACGAAAAAAAATATTTTTACTGACAATACAATATACCTACTCTTATAACACGATGAAGGACATGTTTTGTCATTGAACTTTATATCAATATCTCCGATAATTAATTTGCGAGAGTTTTTTGAAGTTGAAATAAAATCGAAGACTTCCTTCATTTTACCTCGATTCACGTAAATTACAGAAATACAAACAGTGACTAATTTAATTAAAATGAAGCAACATTAGCTTATAGTGAATTGTAGTGAAATAATACTTAATAATAATATACTTATATTTACGTTAATTTCTTCGTTGTAGAAAGTCCATTTCCTTTTACTTAACCTCTTGTTTGCGTGAATAAACTAAAAGTGGCCTGTGGATAAACTCAAAAGTGTTTATTTTGACTCGCTCCCTCCTACCGCACGCTTTATCTTCAATTTTGCAGATATGACGGGCCCTAAGGATATTTCCTAAGACAATCATGTGATTTATGAAATCTTACAAAATAGATATATTTCTGAAACTAATACATCAAATTTTTATTTAGATATGCAAAGTTGGTGCATATAAAACAATATATAAAAGAATATACAACAGAATATACCTTAATTCGACTTCCTCAGCGGCTCTATTAAATGTAGGGATTTGCTCAACTGAAGCCCGGAGTCGAGTTTCTCGGTTCTATGGACTCTGAATACAGGAGTCGACTCCAATGCGAAGTGTCGCTTCCGAGCTGACGTCATGCGCCCGCGATGAACCGCATGACGTGAACACCGAGACACGGTTCTATGAAACCGCAACGCTGTATGAACTAATAACTCCGTCCTATATACGATGTGTATATGTGTATTCGAAGACAGAGACGTGTCTCTGACGGATTTTGGGGGAATCCTTATTCTAGAGCAGTGGTACCCGAACATTTTTTTCGCGTACCACCAAATATGTGACAAAATTTGTTGGTACCACTTAGTACTAGATAAGTACAAACTTACAAAAATCTGCTTTACTAACAAAAAAATGCATTAAAAAAATAAAAAATGGTAGGTAGACAAAATAGGCAGTAGTGAAAAATAATTTATTTTCTCGCATTTATCATACTTATAAACAAACGATACAAAAATCAGTCAATGTGATGGATGAGGTTGGATATTTGTACATAACATTTTTATATTTGGTTCAATATTAGTTAACTTCAAGCGAAGGTCTGGTTCGAGATTTAGTTTTGTACGAAATTTATTTTTAATTACCAACATAGAAGAAAACCCGGTTTCACATAAGTGTCGTACAGAATTGAATTAGAAATTTCAGCGCTTTGTCAGAAAGAGTGGGATATTCAGCTCCTCTCCTCAACCAAAAATCTTCGAGTTTGTAGTTACCGAATTCAAATTTAAGCTCTCCATCACAAGCCAAATCAATCAACTGCTCTTTTTCCTTCGCGATCATATTTTCAGAAATGGAATCGACTGAAGCAAATGGATTTTTCACCCAATTCCTTTCAGAATAATCGTGTTTTAAATATTTTTCCATATTATTAATCAGCGTCGCACAGTGTTCTTTTATGTTCTAATATAATTCAAAATTATTTACTTTTCACTGTCATGCATACCATAAAACATATTAATAAGGCTACCAAAAACACATTCATTGTCGATTGATTCTGCATGTGAATTCTAATTACCTTATGCTCAACAATTCACTAAAAATCGAAGTTGAAAGGTCATTGAAATTCAACATTATAATAAAACGCATCATAATTTACCACTGTGGAACTAAAGCTGACATAGGATGCAGTGCTCATCTTTGTAAAGAAATACTTCTACTCACAGGAAGCTTCCACTGTATTTTTATAAACTATCAGAAAACTGTTAGTAGAATTGTACATACAGGATATTTAACAAAAAATTCAAACAATTTTTAATGGTCATATTATTTAGATAAAATAGAAATGTTTCTTAACTGGATTTCATAATAATATTTCTTGTAAACACAAGAAATTTTATCGGCGAATTTGTGGGTGTCAGCCATGAAACAACTAATAATAATAGTAATTATTATTTATTTGCCATGGACAAATTTTACAAATATATGGGCATGGTCATCCCGACCGTCACAAGTCACATCACAATCAGTCTCTTCACTTAAATTACATCACAAACCATCATGTAACATACGCATACACTCCTCAATGAGGAATGAGGAACCAGCTTTGAATGATGAGGGAAATTCGATGGAAGATATGATATTCTCGGAAACAGGTATCGCGCACCAGCTAGAGTCGATTAAGCAAAATAAGTCTCCCGGGCCGGAGGGCATACCCGCTCGTGTGTTGAAAGAGCTAGCCTCGGTAATCGCACCTTACTTGAAAATAATATTCGAAAAATCCGTTGCACATGGTACCGTTCCAAAAGACTGGAAGCTAGCATACGTAACGCCCATCCACAAAGGCGGTGATAAAGAGAACCCCGAAAATTATAGACCGATTTCTTTGACGTCATTAGCGTGTAAGATTCTAGAACATATAATCGTTAGCTCTGTTTTGCGTTATTTAGATGGTCGTTCTTCGCTAACCAAAAACCAACAAGGGTTTCGGAAACGTAGGTCATGCAAAACGCAGCTCGCCCTGTCCGTAAACGATTTTTACAATGCGGAGAGAAAATCACTCAGGTTGATGCCATTTTCATTGATTTTAAAAAAGCGTTTGACAAAGTACCCCATAATAAATTAATAGGAAAACTAGGAAAGTACGGCATAAACCCTCATATCGTGAGTTGGGTAAAATACTTCCTCTCAAACAGAAAACAGATAGTAGTTATCGATGGGCAATTTTCATACCCAGTAAAAGTCGCCTCAGGTGTTCCACAGGGAAGTGTCATAGGCCCACTACTATTCCTGATATATATAAACGATATCTGCTAGGTAGTTCGCTGCAAAATAAGACTTTTCGCAGATGACACCGTTTTATATAACGAATCAGGATGACCAAAAATCGCTCCAGGAAGATTTAAACGCCCTTTCAGCATGGCGTCAAGATTGGAAAATCGAAGTTAATCACAGCAAATGTTCCCTATTGAGTTTCTGGAAGAGTAAGAACAATGAATTAGACTCGGAGTACAGAATTGATAGATTGAATATCCAATCTGTAGAGTACGTTAAATATTTAGTTGTCACCATTTGTCGTGATCTATCGTGGAATATCCATATTCGAAGGATCGTAGGCGCAGCTAATAAGAAATTGGGCTTCGTAGGCAGAATAGTAAGAAGTAGCACAGAACAGGTACGAGAAACGTGTTATTTATCATTGGTCAGATCTCAGGTCGAATACGCTTCCAGCATATGGGATCCGTACGAAAAGGGACAGATACTTGAGTTAGAAAGAATCCAAAGCAGAGCAGCCAGATTCGTAAAGCAAAAATATGAGCAAAAATTGAGCGTCACATCACTCTTGAAGGAGTTGAATTGGATATCGCTAGAGGATCGCAGAATTAGCGCTAGGTTAAGGCTTCTGGAGAAATTTAGGTCGGAAGTTCTCTTAGAGGAGGTCTCAGGAATATTAGAGGCACCTACGTACATGGGCAGGCACGATCACGAGGATAAAATACGAGTGATCGACGGTAGGACCGAGCGATATCAGAGCTCGTTTTTCCCAAGGACCATACGGGATCATAACAGGAGAGTGATTCCCACGAGGGACGTTATTAGGTAGGTTTTGGTGTGCTGCACCCCCTGCCACCCACCAGTCTGGTGATTTGTAGGGTATCATGTAGATGTAGATAGAATGACATCTTCCATCAGGCCAGTGCAAAGCCTCACCACAATCAATTACATCACCAAAATCACATCACAACCCATCATACCATAATCACAATTTTCTTCTTTCCATATACTCTTCAATGGAGTAATATACAGCCCCTGTAAAGAATTCTTTAAGATCTCTTGGAAACTTTTTTGCACTGTCGGCCGATGTTCTCATTTGTTTGGGAAGCTCATTAAACTGCAATTTTCTAGCAAATTCAAGGCACTTTGCAAATAGAGAGAGTCTACAATGCTCTATATTTAAAAGATCCTTGTTTATAGTATTGTATCTAGTATTACTATACTATATTTGTCCGTTAGAATTTTATAGCTAATTGTAAGATATGGAGAACGATTTAAACTGATTTAGATGTTTACTTCGCTCACCTTTGCTTTCTTTTGACAATCTTCGTGATTGATTTTCCCCAGCTCAACTAAACGTGCATTTCGTTGTTCTTGTCACTCTTTATTTGCATGAAATTAATAATTTGATTACTTATTATCTTCTTTTTTTGTAGTATATAATTTTTGTCTCGATAATCTCACTAGCCTTCCTTCCTCCGTTTCATGGATAGTTTTTCTTTGCGTGTGTTGAGTTTCTATGAATTAAAATGCAATTATGTTCCTAGAATCAATCTCATTATTGCGCAGTTTGTTTTCAATCTTATCGCATTTTCTTGCCGCTTGGTGTCACTAGGTAGGCGAGAACCACAGCAATCGATTTGTTCTTAAATTTCAAAATAAAATGAAAATACCGAGAACGTGATAATTGGTTAAATATTTTTAATCGTAGGACGTCCTAATATATTTTATTATGGACAAATTTTGATTCAAATTCATTAATATACATTTATATTTAGGATTTGAAAGCATTTATATATCTGAGTGAAGTTAATAACAAAAAAATAAAAAGAGTATAAATAGGAGTATAATAAAAGGGAATAAATTGCAAAGTAAACCTGAAAGATAAGACGTTGTCAGGATAAGAAGGATGCGAAAAGAGAGCCTGGCATTTCTCTAACGGAACATATTCATAAAATGCGAGTACTTCATTTGTGAATGAAAAAAAGCTCAATTCTGAGAATATTTTAGCGAAATGAATTCTTGAACTATATGGATGAGTTTATGAACTGATGTGGTTATATATAGGCTAGATTATTCCACAAAAAATTTGACGTGGCCAACACATGACTTTCTCCATATTTGAAGTATAGATATTTAAATTATTATGAATAGCATTATAAGGCAAAATTATTATTTCCTATGGTAAAAGAATACAGACGTCCTTATTGCCGTAAATTATGTATATTCTGAATATGTTTACAGAATTCACCGCTACATGGTGGTGGCGCTGTATAATGGAAATTAAGAAAAAGCAAAATATCTCCGAAAATTTGTTTCAAACAATACTCGGAAGAAATATTATTCTCTACCACTTTGATCCTCAGGAATATTACCAATAACGACGTTTTTAAGTAGATATTTGACGGAAACTGAAAAAACCGATTATTTATAAATAATTCCTAAACAATTCCTAAACAATAACTGCTATGGAATATTGTTTCAAATGAAAGTGGTAGAAAATTATATACATTCTCTATAATATATGTATCGAGTTGTATATACAACAATGAAGTATTAATGGAGAAATATCGCAAAAACCGAACCGGGTTCCGAATAAACATTGACTTCCGCTTCGCCGTTATTTTCCGAAAACTAATCAGTTCTTTGTGCTCATTCTAAAGTGTTATATATAAAATTTGGTAACGATATGGCAAGTACTTTTTGAGTTAGAGCGCCCACAATCACATACATCCACATAGACACACACACATCATTCCGAAAATAGTCTAAACGTGTTCTAGGGACCTCAAAACGTGTATTTCCGTTGAAATCTCGAAGTCGATTTTTTTCGTGATAACAATACTTTCCCATACTACGCACGCAGAAAGTAAAAAAGTTCCGGTACGTCGTACCGGCGCGTACCGTCACAAAAAACACTATGTGTATGTATGAGAAATAGCGGTTTCAAGTTATTTTCTTCATCATAAATAATCAATTTTCTTCCTATTTAAAAATATTACATGCACACCTAAGGGAATTAAACTTCTTTTGTGAGATTGTTTATGTTAGCAACTATGATTAAGTAACCATGCAAGAAAATTTCAACGTTCAACTCGAATTAACACAATATCGTTCCGTTTTCTTTATAACAGCTACTCCTACGATAAAAATGTATAGGTAAAGAAATACTCTTCTTTACTAGTTCTACAAGTTTTATTTGCAAAATATTTTGATATGAGCAAGACTACGAGATATGACGGAAAGTTCATTTTTTGTCCCCGGTAAAGTGGTATTCCTGATTGGCTTACGTGATTCCTTTATGTGATTTTCTTATCATCTTTGATTGTAGGCCCTTAACATTAAAGTTTATGAAAACTCGTCCGGTAGAATCTGAGAACGAACATGCCGACGGACAGACGGACAGACGGACGGACCGACGCTAATTGGTGCTCACGGTGGAAGCGAAATGCGCTTAAAATGAAACAATTTTAAATTATATTGGGCGGGAAGATCTAACAAAGAAAGTAATATAGGTTTGGATTGGTATCAACTAGAAGTGCGAGACATGGTGGAAGACATTGGGTACAAGGCTTTTAATAAGCAGAAAGAGGAAAGTATGAAGAATATTGCTTGAGAGGAAAAGAACAATAAATGAAAGTCGTTTGAATATGAAGGGAAAAGCGGAATGAGCGAGTGTTTGAATCAATGACGGAGAATACTTTTAACGATTAGCCATGTTGTACCTTTTGTTGATATTTGCAAGAAACTGAAGTCGACTGTATGGAACTAAATCTTTCAAACTTAAGTATTTTAATATGCTAGAAGATGCAGTCAATACCGCTGACTTCGCGAAAGTAATGAAGGGTTTAAGAGACAGGTAAACCATTCCTAAATTCGAAAAAAGTTAATTTTGAGGAGATGGTCTTGTAATGCAGTTTCGCGTAGTTTAGTGAGCCATTGAGAAAACATTTGCATTAGCGGCACTTTGGGTGCTTCCAAAGTGAAGGAAATAACTGCGACCAAGCCTAGTGCTCGATTCGCACGTCGCGGCGCCTCCTTATCGGAGGACCAGAACGATACAAATCGACGTGTGAAGATTTAGTGGGAAAACATGCCGCTCATTCAATTTGCATGGCAATCAAAAACTCCATTTGACTGTCATTATACTGACTGTCCATTTCCCCTGTATCCTTCGTTGCGTCCTTCCGTCCGTATTTACTGCCCAAACTCATATTGATCACACTCTCCCTCCATACAATTCCTAATCCCTCTCTCCCCCTCTCTCTCTCTCTCCCCCTCTCTCTCTCCCCCCCCTCTCTCTCTCTCTCTCCAGCAGCTTCTTCATCCTCTCCTGCACCCATCCCTCTCATATTCTTTATCTCCACCTCCCTCCCACACGCCACTGTAATTTCAAATGTAAGAAGGGACTATTTAGTCTCAATTTCACCCTTATATCCGGGAGAACGCGCACCTACGGGGAATCCAGTATTTAAAAAAAATCAAATATTTCTGCGTCCAGCATTAGGATAAGCTGGAGTCTACCTTCCTGTTTACGTTCATAGCATAACTCGACGTTGCGCCAGTGACGAGTTGGCACGAGTTTGAGCGCAATCGCTTTATCTTTTCGGTCGATTCCCCGTCGTGCGTGTTACCACGTAATTGAATGTTTGTGAATTTCTAGGAATTTGTGAGATTTATTTGTTCGATTTTGATGTGGTTTACAAGTTTATTACCCTTTGAAGTTATTTTATGCTATTAACATTTAGAACCAACATAGAAGAAACCGAAATACAGCGCATCTTGGCGCTTATTGCTCTAAAATAAGACTATCCAACTTCTTTGGTGTGGCGGGCCAAATATGCTAAAAGCCACTGACTGGGGTTAGGGGAGGAGGGTAACACGTCAAAACGGCAAACGTCAAAATAGCGAACGTCAAAACGGCGAAAACAAAAAGGCCGAAAGTAGAAAGGAATACTATTTTAGTTATAATACCTAGTAAAGCAATGGGTTCACTGGAATTAATGAATTTTACATTGTTCTACAAATCGTACTCAACATCTAGTATATCTGCATCCCCGAAGTTATGATTACTATATGATAACAAAGGAGACCTGAGGACAAGGATTATTTTGTGGCATGCCACCATTATTATTAAAATAAAAAATGACAATAATAATAGGTACTAAGTAGGCCAAAAAGTTTAATATAAATGCTCTGGCGATATCAAGACTGAAGTTGAAAGTTATGAGCGATACCTCTCAAGAAATCCAACCTATCTCGATTTTCATAATCATTAACAAGATCTTCGATCCGTTGAAACGTATTTCGGTAAATTTTTCGGTTTAGAGTGTTTTTGACCAGCAATATATTGTTCAATTTTCACTTCATCAAGATTTTGCTCTCTTTTTAAATCTTCTATAAATTTCCAAATTATTGGATGGCTAGATCCAATTAATTGGAAGAAGCCACGGTGCCAAACTTCAACTGAAACATTAGTCCCGGGAAAACCTAATTTAATTAATAGCCTCGTGGCAATTCCATAAAGTTACAGGAAAAAGTGGCTAACGACGCATATTTCTGCGATCCATTCTTCCAACCAACATACCTATCTTGGAAATAATTAATGATTGGCTGAAGGAACTGCTCATTATCAACGTAATACATACAGGACCGGCTCAAGACATTTTGGCGCCACAAGTAGATTTCAATTATGGTGCCCCATCGCTACATAAATTTTACATTAAAATTCGGTAGTTTAGTAGTTTAATAGGATATAATTATTTTGATGTTTTGTGTATTTTTATTATTAAACGGTTTAATAAAAAACAAGGCTTTATTTACAGAAAAATAAATTTGAAATGTCACAAATCTAATTATATATTAATTTTACGTTGACGTCTGTAGACATTTGTGTACAATTTATATAGGCGTATTTCTCAATAACCGTTCGTCGTAAAGATATGCGGTAAACGGCGTTTTGTTTCTAATGGCTATGTGGTCCCTGGAAAAATATTTTCGTTTTCTAAAGTGTCCCGGGTTCGAATCCAGGTGACAATTATCTTTTCCCATAAGTTTACATGGGATTTTCGATTTTTCAGAGTGCAAGGTTTTTTCCTTCATTCATTAAAATAGGTAAACATGGACCGATTTTCTTCTTTTTTACTTTATTCGACGACTAAAGCTCTATACTATCTTATTCTTTCCATGTTTATACGGTACACGGTCAAAGTGTTCAGAAACACGCATTCCTTTTCAAAATTTTGCGGATTTTTCATACTCATTCCGGGTGTTGCCAAGGAGACTCTCATTGTTGCCTCTGATACATTTAATGCCAATTAAAACTTCAAATAGACGAAAGAAAAGAGTTATTGGCATCGAACTGTTGTTTGAGCATCGGAATTAATGAAGCATAGCAACGTAAATATTTAAGGATAGTTATTTTGTTGACTGCGTATGGGAAGCGTTTCTAGCTGTGTCAATAACATGTGTATAACAAACAATTTCCCAGCGAATTGTGTTTTATTTTAAATTCCGCAATTAATTTGTTTTTATTTTGTTTCAATTGATTCTATGAGGAATTGTTTAATTTTAAATTGTGCAATTAATTTGTTTTTTATTTTGTTTCAATTGATAGTATAACGTTTTAAAATGGTTACGTTGACGACTGTCAGCATTTGTTTACAATTTATTGTTAACATCTGTATAACAGCTGTGTCAATAACAGGTGTATAAGAAATCTAACTATATATTAATTTTACGTTGACCTCTGTCAGCATTTGCGTACAATTTATTGTTAACATCTGTAGATGTGCTAGAAACTTGAAATTTGGTAGGATTATAGGTTTTACTCTTACTCTTTATATTAACATGAGATAAAATGCTTATTTTAATACTTTGCATTTCATTTATATTTCATTAATTATTCAATAAAAATTATTTCACTAAACCTTCAGTTTATTTAAATCGCATTGAGGATCGGAGATCCGGGGCTGCCCTACTAGTAAATTATATATTGTGCGATACTTATTTCAATGAAAAGGAGAATGATTGGAACTATTGCATCGATGTATGCACAGATGGGGCTCAATAAATGGTTGTAAAACTTGCTGGTGCAGTAAGTTTCATAAAGAAGGCAACATCGACACATAGCCTTATTCATAGACCAACGCGTGTTGCCAAACGTATGGATAAAGGTAGTGACGCAATTATCTAAAGCTAATGGTACAAAGTGTTCTTGGAATGAAATAGGAAGGATGAAACTCATTTATGATTGCAAAATGCCCTTGGGGGTCTGTGAATACTGCAAAGGAAGGATGCAGGTGAAAAAGAACCGACGAAACGAATGGAATCAAACCTTATCTTCGAAGTGATCTTGGAAAGACGTTCCGAAAAAAATCGTTAAAAAATATGGGTTGGAATGAAAAGTGGGCTTTATCGTGAATAAATGAGATTCCAACTTTATGACTGATTATGAACTTCAAGAGCAAGACGAACAGGGCCGAATTAAGGTATAGGCAAAGTAGGCCATGGCCTAGGGCCCTGCGCTTAAGGGTCCCCGCGAACTCTGAATTCGGTCCTTACCGAAATGATAAATTTGGTAGTATTTATTTCTAAAATAAACAAAGATTTGTCATCGCCTCTCAAAACGTTAAAGCACATCCGGGAATCCGGTAATGGCGATGTGTTCCCAAACGTGGAAATAGCTCTACGAATCTATCTGACACTGCCAGTAGCAAACAGAAAATGGAGAACGCTCCTTTTCTGTTCGTAGGCGCTTAAAAAATAGGTTACGTTCCAAACTAGGTCAACATTAAGTGTAAACCATTATAGAACTGACAGGATCTTCTATTTCACGAATTTTAAATTTTGGTCAAATAATCGAAAGTTTCGCTAGAAGCAAAGCACGGAAAACATAATCTGTGTAATTTTTTGTTTATAATTATTTAGTTGTGTTTTAAGTTTGTATCTATTTTTTATAATATTAAAAATACTGTGTTATACGAAATCGTTTTAGTATTACATAAATAAGAACGTACCCAATTCATTCCTCCCCCCACATTTTTTGGTGCACTGGAGTCCGCACTGAATCCTGGCCTAAGCCCCCGTGAACTTTTATTACGGCTATGAAGATGAACATCGTCTACTAATTGAAATCATTACAACAAGTCAAGGACAACTTTCGTTAACAAGAGCAGCTTACGAATTTCTTACCAATTTAAAATTTAAAACGACCTTCAGGATGAATTTCTTAAAAGGAAATAAAATAACAGAGTTCATTGATTTTAAAGAGAAAATCCTCAACACTAAACTACTTACAATTAGTAAAGGTTGGTCCAAGAAAGACTATAATAGCAAAAAACTTATTTGAATGAAACTGAAAAATAATTTCACCGTACTACGTGAACGATACATAAAAGATATATGATAACCAATTCTTCAAACAGTGAAAGACGCACACCACTCGACTGACGTTTCCACAACAATGGATATATTGGAATTAATCATGGAGCCTATACTAAGGAGATTCCACTCCGGGTCCGAAACTGTTGCCAGTTTGGTCGCTCAAGTTTAAGTTGCCAAAGTCGCCACACGCAGCGTTGCGATAGGTAGGTTTGCTGAAGTTATGGAGAGTACGTATGATACATATGTAATTTTCGTGTTTCTATTTGCGATAATAGTTTGTTACGTAAGAATTCATTGGTAATATAGGTTTGTAAATCAATCTATGAACATAAACTATTTGTTTTTACGAAGTACCGAGTATGTTACATGAATTACGTAGCGGATCAATTGATTGGAATTCCGCCTGAAAAAACCTCTTTTAGGGTATAATTACAGGACGGAATGTTTGTTCTGATGTTCAGTATTTCGCTTAATCCATATTCGATAAATTTATTGTGGCTTTGGTCGAATATGAAATTCACTGTATAGAGGATAGATAGGTGGAGGTAAAATTTGGACTTTTTCAATATCCACGGTATCTGGAAATCTAGTGCCTTTTACTTCGGTTCCAGGTGTACATAACAACATCCAAAAATATAATCAGTATATCTAATTTTACTTACGGTAAATATATGCGACATTCAGTATTTTATTATAATACGAAATGAGAATATTATTACAAAATACAGGCAAACATTCGAGACGAAATTAAATGTTTTCACAGAAAGTATTACACCGTCATGTAAAGCAACACTTTGAATTCCGCATCATTATGTAATAAAATATTCCACCGCATATGGAGAAAATTTCACACAAACGAAATGGATACAACGGTTAGCCGTTAGATCACGTGTAAACTACCCAATTCGTAGCGATTTGTAGCAAACCTAAGAACATCAGCGCCGCCAAGCTGGAACTAATACGCTGCGACTAAATTGGCAACAAAATACGCCCCCATTCGGGCTGGAGTCGTATCTCCTCTATATAGGCTCCATGGAATTAATGCTGACAACATGGAGTTATATAAGGAGGTGAAACTTGTAGCGCATCTCGATCGTCACTTGGAACTTTTTCCTCGCATTTTATTTATTCTCGGATCTCCGCAGCGCTAGTATCGCTAGTCATAGCAAATTTGGCCGTGCTCTCTCAATGTTCCGTATTGAAAAACAACTGGAAGCGATTGCAATCGATTAGATCACGCAAAGAAATATGGAGAAACGGTGGGAAAATACGAGGAATTGTTCGTCGTGCTTCGTTCCTGGCAGTGTCTCAGGTTATCCCCAGACGCAACGGGAAAACAAGAAGCTCGGATTAAGAAATAACAGTTCATTTAATCCAGAGCTGCAAACCACTTCAAAATTTGGAAGTGGTTCGGTTCGCGGTTCGGTTCTAAATTTTCGGAAGTGGTTCGGTTCAGACGGGAATTTTGACAAGTAGTTCGGTTCGGTTCAGCTAAATTAATCATTTGAAATACTATCCAGAAATAATTTACCCAATATAAACATTACACATTCAGTATCAATCTGTAAGTAAATCAATCAGCAGTCATTATTATTTTAAATGAAAGAAGAATTAATTTACAGAAAGGAAAATTTTATATTTTAAATACATTACAATCCCACCATCATCTTCATTTATTTATATTTTAAAAATGGTATTTTTGATCCTAACATGATTTTTATGTGGATAACAATAGTATCAGAGAGGAAAGAGTTAGGCACTCTTTCCTTTGAAGCAAACCCGCTGGTTTTTCCAATGGAAATTCCTGGTCTTTTCGTTGGTCCGTACTTCGAACCGAAACCGAACCACTTTTGCAAAAAATTACGGTTCGGTTATCGGTTCATTGAAAAATTAATCTGGTTTCGGTTCGGTTCGCGGTTCAGCAAAATGGCTGCGGTTCGATTTGCAGCTCTGATTTAAACCGAAGGTGAGGAAATGGCCATTGTCATGCCTTGACAGAAGCTCTCCTGAACTTCATTTTTTCATGCCAAACAGTGAATGCTAAGGACAATCTGCAAAAGGAGAAGTCAAGGCTGCATCGTAAATCTGCAAAGCTCTGATAATAAATGTTCTGATCTTCATTATTATGCTTTTGTATTTACATAATGGAATTAACTTTTTTGATGTTGTAACTTATCCATTTTAGCTATCTCTCAGTAGGCTTCGCAGGTTTTTCACACCCCCCCTTCTTTGTGGGTGTTTACCTGCAGGAAATAAAAACCTCAAAAAGAAATATTGTTTTTCTTAAACGAAATACCCTTAATATTGGTCATTGGTTATATTCCGAACATATATAGCGTGAATTAATTTTTCCTGTGTTATTAATACATATACCTAATTAATTAAATTTAACTACCAGAGGAACAAATTTTCAGATCTAGTCCATTGCATAGGTGTAATGCCCCAATTTTTTTACTGTTAATAATGTTGCATTCCATGGAAATTTATGGGTTTGTTTTTTATTTTAATTTGTGTTGAATCGTATTTTGATGCAGTGGGGGGGTCCTCCTGACCCCTTGTTACGCCTATCATCCGGTTAATGATGTGTGTACGTGCATAAGGTTGGGTCAATTGGATTCTGTTGCTATGACTACCTATCACATCGCCGCCAGTGGTGAGTAAGTAAACAACATTAAAATGCTAGGTGGCTGGTCCCATGATATTCGGCGAGTTTTGCCTCCTTATATAACTCCATGGCTGACAAACTGCTCTTTTTCGATGTCGCCTATGCAAAATGCAAGGGAGGAGGAAATGTTGAAGGAGAAGGGGTTGAAAACGGTGGTATGAGAATATGTACCCCCTCCTCACACACCCTAACACAGCGTGGCAATTACTAAGAAGCAGCAAAAGAAACCCAAAAGATATATATTTCGTCCTCAAACAATAAACCAATAAACCAAAAATATTGATAGTGCCTGAATGAATGCACGTGGAATCAAAGAGGAACCGCAGGAGGGAGGATCTTGTGGTAGGTATCCCGTATCCTCCTCGGACTTTCTAAAGATTTCCTTGCTCTTGGGCACCCTTGTAAATGTCTACCGCTAGCCAACCTCTGAGACTGCGGCAGGCTATTACGGCGGGGCCGATGTCAAGTTTCCTTTGGAAACATGATCATTCTTAGTCATCCTTCTCCCCCCCTCCAACCTAAGGGAATGATTCTCTCTCTTCTTCTTCAGGCCCGCGACTACATTTCTACATCTACATAATACCCTGCAAATCACCAGACTGGTGGGTTGTAGGGGGTTCAGCACACCAAAACCTACCTAATAACATCCCTCGTGGGAATCACTCTCCTGTTATGATCCCGTATGGTCCTTGGGAAAAACGAGCTCTGATATCGCTCGGTCCTATAGTCGATATCTCGTATTTTATCCTCGTGATCGTGCCTGCCCATGTACGTAGGTGCCTCTAATATTCCTGAGACCTCCTCTAAGAGAACTTCCGACCTAAATTTCTCCAGAAGCCTTAACCTAGCGCTAATTCTGCGATCCTCTAGCGATATCCAGTTCAACTCCTTCAAGAGTGATGTGACGCTTAATTTTTGCTCATATTTTTGCTTTACGAATCTGGCTGCTCTGCGTTGGATTCTTTCTAACTCAAGTATTTGTCCCTTTTCGTACGGATCCCATATGCTGGAAGCGTATTCGACCTGAGATCTGACCAATGATAAATAACACGTTTCTCGTACCTGTTCTGTGCTACTTCTTACTATTCTGCCTACGAAGCCCAATTTCTTATTAGCTGCGCCTACGATCCTTCGAATATGCATATTCCACGATAGATCAGGACAAATGGTGACTCCTAAATATTTAACGTACTCTGCAGATTGGATATTCAATCTATCAATTCTGTACACTTGGTGTTGTGGACGTCCTGGCGATAGAGGAAGGCTATATCTTGGAGCTTTCGAGCATCCGCCCTTCTTCGGCACAAGAGTAAAACTAAAACTAGGTGTCTCACTGGGGGTAGAGGGGATGGGGAGAGTATGGGGTTCATGGAAAGGAGGCTAGGGTATTTGAGGTGGGGGTGTCAGCGAAGGTTTAAACCGGGAAAGGAAAGAGAGCGGAGGATTTCAATGTGAGCGAGTTCCCATTGGCAGAGTTGTGGTGCAGGAGCGTCTTTTGGGAGAGCCCGGATTGTTTGTACTGTAAAGCATCTATTGAAGAGTAGGGAGTGGCTTACCGCATGAACGGCCACTGGAAAGGGGCACTTATGAGCGACACTATCCCGATGACCGTTCATGCGGACGTTGAGGGGTGTGGTGATAAGGCCCACGTAAAACGCCGGGCATTTTGTGCATTTTAAAAGGTATATTACGTTTCTGGAGGTTCAGGTTCCGTGGGACGTACATAATTGGGTAGGTGATGTCTGTTTTCGGGCTGGTTAATGTGGAGGAAGTCTCTATGATGGGGCAAGTGAGGCACCGTGGTCTTTCGCATGGGAAAGACCCTCCGGAGGGTGGTGTTGGACCTGTAGGGAGTTATTTGCGCCACAACAAGTCGCTTAGATTCCTAGGTCGACGGAATGATATGATGGGTGACTTGGGGAAGAGTGTAAGAGTGGTAGGTGAGGATGTGAGAATGGGGTGGGCGGCGGCAAGGATGTTTTTCAGGGCTTCGTGTAGCCCTGGGTGGAAGGTTGTTGTGAGAGTCGCTTTATGTGGGTGGGTGGGTTTGGTTTCGGTGTTTTCCGGAGGGGGGGGGGAGAAGAAATGTGTGTGTATACACACACACACACACACACATATATATATATATATACCGTATATACTCGTGTATAACGCGCAGCTTGAAGATCAAATTTCAGGTCATAAGGTAGGGGTGTGCGTTATAGACGGATAACATTTTTGGGCACAAAATCGGAAATTAAAGTGAATTTACCTCGCACCAGTTTCTCGATTTTCAGGTGACTCAAGGGGAAAACCACAATAATTATCGATAATCCAGGTTATGCATATATTAATTATACGTATAGAACACCTAATTACTTCTATACAGTTATAATTCCATCCTCTCCTAATATTCCGTATTTCAGTATCTCATCAGCTTATTGCTGTACTTTTTTCCAAATCGCCAGATAAACTTCCCGCAAAACACGTATCGAAAACAAAAAACCTGGAATAAGTAAATTGAAATAATTTTATTTAGTTAATGATTCTAGCATGTACGGGCGTCCCTCGATATTCGTCCTTAATTGGTTCCGCGGAAACTGGACGGTAAGCGAAAAGACGAATATCTACTAGAGCTATTTTCCCTTACAATTAGACGCCATGTTATAAATGTATAATTCATTCCTGAAAACCCAAAAAGCAGACCAAAATATTAATTATACCTTATTTTATGGAGTTATTGGTACTATAAACACAACCTAGAGGAACATACGGCCCGCGGGAGCATTTTATGCGGCCCACGAAGGCACGATGTAAACGCAAATACAAATGCGGCCACCAAGTATGAATGGGGGTTTGGTTATAATTGGCTATGGACGAATTAGCGAAAAGACGAAAATTGGTAGGGACGAATGGCCAGGGACACCTGTAAAATTAACAATGTAAATAATTTAAAACTTGTAGAATTACGTGTAGTATGAACTTAATCTTAACTGTCGCGTTTCCTGTTTCCAGATTTGTTTGTTAAATTTTCGCATTATTCCTCCGATTAAACAGTTTTAGAATGAGATAGGAAAGAGAGAACCAAAATCCACTATAAATGAAAACTTGATCTACTTTATAGATCCTTTTTGTCTGATTTAAAAGGATTTGCAACAGTGACGCTGCTGTTTTCTACACGTCATCAGTTTGGCCAACTTACTCTATGAAGTTGCTGCCATCTCAACTCAATCACTTTCATTATTGAATGTCTCTCTAACAATAAGACGTAATGTCGAGCTTATTGAACGTAATACTTAAGGGCAAGTCCAAGTGTTTTAAAATAGTTAATTGGCGATAATTTATTGCTTTAATGTATTTATTTACGGTACTGTAGTTAATACTTGACATGACGATATAATTCTAAGGGTGTGAGTTATACACGGGGTATATCTTTACGACGAACGGTTCTCGAGATACAAATGGGAACAGACGGACGGACGGACGGACGGACGGACGGACGGACGGACGGAGTCTTGTAAAATTATGTAACGGATGGGATAATGTTAATGTAAGATCATTTTTCAATTTTTGTGTGAGATTTTGCTTTTTTTATATGGCAACCTAATATTTCTTGATTTAAATTGAAATAATACTAATGAACGGTTTTTAATGATATTTTCCGGTGGCGTAGAGATCTCCAAAGCAAACTGTTTTTAAAACTATACAAGTAACTTAAATAATTTGATGTTGATTTTCCACGAATTGTGACTGAATAAATTGTCATTGTTTACAACGTATTATTGAGAGAAATAATTTTCCCGGAATCTATATAGCTGGGTTATCGGTTCACAAGCATTTCGTCCAAAGACATTTCGTTCAAAGACAAATCGTCCAATGTGTATTTCGTCCAAATACATTTCGTCCAATGAATATTTCGTCCAAAGGAATATTCGTTCGGAAGTTATTTCGTCAACGGCATTTCCGTGTAGACGGATCGGCAAAAGTAATGTAAAGTAAACCTGTAAACGTCATGTAAATAAAGAGATATGCAGGGAATACAAACATGAAGGCAATGTGGGGTGGGAAGACGGGGATGGGTTAGGGGAGAGAAGTCATTTTAGTCTGATATAGGCGTGTGTGTGTATATATATATATATATATATATATGCAAAATGCATAAATGGGTGTCTATCGATTCGGAATAAAATATAGATTTTATAAAAGCGTAAATTAAAACGGAAGCACTCCTTTTCCCCTTACCCTCTCTTCATTTAAACGGCTTATAAAACACGTTAATTTTACGCTCGTAAGCTATACTAGCAGCCCGTTGCAGCTACGCTTGCAAATAAACTAAATAGTTCGGCCCTGGGTTAGATCTTCTTTGTTCCCTATTCATTTGACGTGTTTCCCTATTTCTTTGTCTTTCTTGTACATCTACACGGGCAATCCGCATCTCTTTCTCTCTCTTTCTTACAATACTCTTCGTTTGATCTCTGTCTCCTCTTCCCTTCTCTGGCAGCTGTAGCTGGGCTAATAGCTAATAGCTGGTCTACCCCTTGGCATTTTTAAATTTTCTGCGATTTTACAGCAATATATTAGAGCAATTACGTGATCACAATGTCACATAGTGACTCAATGCTAGTTTAATATCGCGGTATATTCAAAGGGGAAAAATTTTTAATTCTACCTTACCTTTGTTCCAATGATTATCGTTGCACCCTTATAGACGAACTCACAAACTTTCCTTCAAGTGTCTATCAACGACTGCTATTAACATCTTACAGGACCTACTATCACCTACTATAAAGGCGACGTCAATTCAGGCGTTTATTTAGATTATCAATGAAGAGAAGACAACAATAACCCTTTTATTTCGTCTATTGGAAGGTTTAATTGGCCTTAAATGAATCGGAGGCAACAATGAGAGTCTCCTTGGCAACGCCCGGAATGAGTACGAAAAATCCGCAAGATTTCGAAAGAGAATGTGTATTTCTGAAAAATTGGACCGTGTAACGTGTAAACATCGCAAGAATAAGATACTATAGAGCTTTATCCGCCGAATAAAGTAAAAAACAAGTTAGGAAAGTGTACAACGTATCACAAATGGGCGCGTTTAGTGAAATAGAGTATTAAAAAGAAATTATATACATGTACGTAAGGGAAATAGCGTTTTAAAGTTCTTTTCTTCATCATAAATAATTCATTTTCTTCCTATTTAATAATATTACATGCACACGTAGGGAAATTAAACGTTTGTTTGGGAGATTGTTTATCTTAGCAACAATGAAGTAACCATGGAAGAAATTTTCTAATTGTAAGTTGAATTCGATATAAGACTTTCTTGTTTGATTTTCTCGATAACTGCTTTTCCTATGATAAAAATGTATAGGAAAGGAAATACTCTTCTTTACCAGTTCTACAACTTTTATTTGAAAAATATTTTGATATGAGCAATACTTTAAGAGGTATGACGAAAATTTAATTTTTTGTCCCCAGTAAAGTGGTACCCCTGATTTGCGTACGTGATCCATTTTTGCGATTTTTATATTATATTTGATTGAAGGTCCTTAATATCAAATTTCATGAAAATCCGTTCGGTTGAAGCCGAGAACGAACATGCGGACGGACGGACCGACGATAATAGGCGCTCACACTGTAAGCGAAACGCACCTAAAAAAGACAATTTACTTATTTTAATGAATGAAGGAAAAAAACCTTGCGCACTGAAAAATCGAAAATCCCATGTAAACTTATGGGAATTATAATTATCTCCTGGATTCGAACCGGGGACACTTTAGCAACCGAAAATATTTTTCCAGGGACCACATAGCCAGTAGAAACAAAACGCCGTTTACCGCATATCTTTACGACGAATGGTTCTCGAGAAATACGCGGATATAAATTGTAAACAAATGTCTACAGACGTCAACGTAAAATTAATGCATACATAGATTAGATTATGACACAAACTTCGGACTTCGGACCCTCCAGTCTGGTGATTTGCAGGGTATCATGTAGATGTAGATTAAAGGGAAAAAATCTGATTTGGCCAACACATGACTTTCTCCATATTTGGGGTATAGATATTTAAATTATTATGAATAGCATTATAAGGTAAAATTATTATTTCGTATCGTAAAAGAATACAGTAGTCCTTATTGCCGTAAATTATATTTTGAATATGTTTACAGATTTCACCTCTACATAGTGGTGGCGCTGTAAACAGGAAAAGGTTAAATATTTCCGAAATGGATGGTTCTACGAAAATTTGTTTCAAACAAAACTTGGAGGAAATATTATTCTCTGCAACTTTGGTCCCCACGAGGATTACCAATAACGACGTTGTTAAGGAGATATTTGACAGAAACCGAAAAACCGATTATTTATAAATAATTCCTAAACAATAACTGCTATGAGAAATTGTCTGAAATAAAAGATGTAGGAAATTATATTTTCTACATTTTTTGTAATGGTCAATGTATACAATAATGATGCATTATCGCAGAAATATCGCAAAAACCAAATCGGGTTTCGGAAAAACATCGACTTCCGTTTAACCGGCATTGTCCAAAAACTAATCAGTTCTTTGTGCTCATGCTAAAGTGTTACATATGAAATTTGGCAACGATATGGCAAGTACTTTTTGAGTTAGAGCGCCCACAATCACACACACACATCATTCGGAAAATAGTCTAAACGTGTTCTAGGGACCTCAAAACGTGTATTTCCGTTGAAATCTCGAAGTCGATTTTTTTCGTGATCACAATACTTTTCCATTACTACGTATGGAGAAAGTAAAAAGAGTGAAAATAATTACTTCTGAAAACAGAGAACGTGGTTTATAAGCAGTTTAAATGAACAGTTGGGGAAAGGGTGAGAGGGGAGGGAGGGAAAAGGAAAGAGGTGAAAGGAAGAGAGGAGATAGGGGAAAGGGGAGAGGGTAAAGCAGGTGAGAGGGGGATAGGGAGGGGAGAGAGAGGGGGGAGAGAAATAGGGGAGAAGAAGGGTTATGTAGTAAAAGAGAGGGTAATGGGAAAAGGAGAGAGGGGGATAGGAGAGAGGGGGAGAGAGAGGGGAGAGGGGGTGGGATAAGAACAGAGAGAGGGAGATGCATCAATAATGCAAAAAATCTGATGTGGCCAACACATGACTTTCTCCATATTTGGCGTATAGATATTTAAATTATTATGAGTAGCATTATAAGGCAAAATTATTATTTCGTATCATAAAAGAAGACACGTCGTTGCCGTAAATTACGTATATTTTGAATGTTTACAGAATTCACCGCTACATGGTGTTGGCGCTGTAGGCTGGTATTAAGAAAAAGCGAAATATATCCGAAATGGATGGTTCTACGAAAATTATTTTCAAACAAAACTTGGAAGAAATATTATTCTCTACAACTTTGGTCCTTACGAAGATTACCTATAACGATGTTTTTAAGGAGATATTTAACGGAAACCGAAAAACCGGTTATTTATAAATAACTCCTAAACAATAACTCCTATAGAAAATTGTTTCAAATGAAAACTATAGGAAATTACATTCTCTATAACTTTTGTTTAGAATTGTATATACAATAATGATGTTTTAACAAAGAAATATCGCAAAAACCGAATCGGGTTTCGAATAAACCGCGACTTCCGGTTATCCGTTATTGTCCAAAAACTAATCAGTTCTTTGTTCTCATGTCAAAGTGTTATATATGAAGTTTGGTAACGATATGGTATGTACTTTTTGAGTTAGAGCGCCCACACTAACATACACACACACAGACATCATTCCGAAAATAGTCTAAACGTGTTCTAGGGACCTCAAAACATGTATTTCCGTTGAAATCTCGAAGTCGATTTTTTTCATGAATACAATACTTTCCCATTACTACGTATGGAGAAAGTAAAAATAGTAAAATACGTCTTTAATAGAATATCTTTCTCTGCGGATGTCATTTGCACCATTAATTGATTCACATTATCTCCTATAATTTATTTTGAAGAGTGTGTTTGTTGGTTTGTTGATTTGTTTGTTTGTTCATGGAACTCCTAAACGATTGAAGCTATAACAAGCAAATTTGGTGCGACTCTTTCTTACATCCTAACTTAGTGAATGGTCAAGGTTTGGTCAACCGGGATTAATCAGTGCTGCCAATATAGAGGATTAACATTTTTCCATAAGATAACATGTTAGAATCAATTCTTGACTTGCAAGGTATTCTTCCTTCAAGCATTAAAATACGTAAATATGGACCGATTTTTTTCGTTTTTGCTTTACTCGACGAATAAAGCTCTATACTATCTTATTCCTGCGAAGTTTACATGTTACATGGTAGAATTTTTCAGAAATGCGCTTTTTGTTTCGAAATTTTGTGGATTTTTCGTACTCTTTCCGGGCGTTGCCAAGGCGGCCGTCATTGCTACCTCCGATTCAATTAGCTTCAGTGAAGCTTATAAATAGACGTAAGTTTAGCGTTATTCGATTCGCACTTTTGTTTAAGCAACGAAACGATCGATGTTTATGGATAGCAACGTAAATAGATACTGATTATTATTCAGGAAGCGTTTATAACGACTGATGAAAGTAATTGATCATTATTTCGTCTATTGAACTGGAATCTTACATTCTTTGTAAGTAAATCATTATATTCTACATTATAATGTTTATTAAGGCTCACGTATCTGGCGTACATTTACCGGAGTCAGTGTTCAATCATGGACAACTGTACGTTGCTTTTTCACGGGTTTCTTGCTTACAAGACATAAATGTAAACATTTCATAGGCATAATTACACAAGAAATGGAGCTGGATTTGGCGAAAGTTATATATATCGGAGGTGCGCAACCCGGGGATGGCCAATTAAGGAGGTTTTAAAAGAAATTAGACCCAAATATAATACTTTTATCATATCGCGTGACAAAGTAGTTCCTATAATGTCACGCGATATGATACAATAAATACAATGTAGTTGAACAATCGGTATAAGCCTTCCCATCTTATTTTCCGCCTACGATTTCTGTTATTGTACTTGTTATTGAAACTTGTTAGTCTGTTTCATATACGGGACATTCTTGGTTAAATACAAGGACAGTGAAGTGTGAGAGATAGAGAGAGAGAGAGCACCTGAGTGAGGCGGCTCATGCACTTTCCCGTATTTCAGTTGATTTTAGTTGAGCTCACATCAACCATGGTAGCGCCCCCCCTCAGTTAGGCCAATTAAGTGTCTCTTTTCTGGTCTGTTTTGGCCTTTCCGTCAGACCTGAGTTCTTTATTTTCATCTCCGTGTTTGTTGTTATATTTAAAATACCCATATTATCGGCATGGATAAGTGGCTAATAAAAGTTAAACGAAAAGCAAGTGACGAGGGTGAGGAAGATAGTCCAACTAGTTAGACGTCAAACAAGACAAAAACAAGCTACCAGCCAAGTGAAGTGAAAACAAATACTTTCATGGAATTAGCAGAGCCATCGCAGTTCAAACCAGAGAAAAAGGTCAGGAAATACAAAGAACATTACATGAAGTATGGTTTCACTTACACTGTCATTAATAATGAACAACGCCCGAGGTGTGTAATATGTTTAGAAATATTATCCGGTGAGAGTATGAAATCAACCAAGCTTAAGAGACACTTAGAAACAAAGCATGCTGATTTAATGGACAAGGATGAAACTTTTTTTAAAAGACATGCGAATGCATTAGAAATGCAGAAATGTTTTATGAGCAAACATACAACAGTTCCGGAAAAAGCGTTAAGGGCATCATTAGAAGTTTCATATTTGATTGGAAAAACAATGAAACCGCATAATATTGGTGAAACTCTCGTTTTGCCCATCGCAATAAAAATGCCTTAGATTATGCATGGTGAAAAATATGGTAACGATTTAAAATTTGTCAAGAGATACTGTTTCCCGGCATATTACAGTACTTGCAGATAATGTAAAATTCCTACTGTTAAACAGATTGAAAGATTCCTCATATTTCTCAATTCAGTTGGATGAGTCCACTGATGTTGCTAAACTTGCTCAGCTTCTTGTTTATATTAGATACTGTTACGATGGTGATATTTTGGAAGACTTTTTATTCTGCGAACCTTTGAAAGGAAGAACGACCGGTGAGGAAATTTTCGATGTCGTAAATAAGTTTTTCCAAACAAACGCCCTTTTCTGGTCCAATTGCATAGCGATTTGTGCAGATGGTGCAAATGCATTAATTGGCAAAAACATTGGATTTAAGGCTAAAGTTAAAGAGATTGCTCCACATATAACTTTTCACCACTGCATTATACATAGAAACTGCTTTTTCTTGTCTATCTACAATCGAAACAAAGCATCGTTATAAGACTTGAAGTAGAACAGATTTACGATTGGCAATTTCAAATATATTACCAAATATCGATGAAATTATACCAACTATCCTGGCTCAGGTTTCACATTAAATGTAATCATTTTATTAATTTATATGTTGTATCATTATTGTTTATCTATTCTTTATACTGTACCCCCTTAATTGTATAATATAATAAATACTAATCAAAACATATGAATTACGTATTTTTCCCTAGGCAAATAGACTGGGGTCGCGTGTAATTTTCATCTAAATTTAGGGGTCGCGAGTAAGAAAAGGTTGCGCACCCCTGATATATATGATAGGAAACACAATTATTGTTATATTCGAATGCAGTAGGCTCGGAAACGGATTGTTACAATCAAATATGATTAATTGTTAAGAAAGGCTAATTGTATGTTAAAAAGTATCTTCTATATATTTTAAATAGTTTGTATGTTGTGCTGTAGTAGCTTCACTAAATCCGTTGAAATTCAACGGGAAATTCTACTAGTTATTAATTAAAAGAAATCCGCGTAAACATTGCGCGGGTACGGCCGGAATGCCTCTCCATGAACTGAAGCCGTTATCATGCTCCTTAGAAACCTAATGCCATTGAGAGGACTATGTAATGGTACAAGACTTACTGTTACTCGAATAAAAACACACAATATCAAAGCAAAAGTGATCGGTGCAGCAAACTCATTGTCAGACACGGTACTTATTCCAAGAATCTCACTCATTCCATCAGACACAAATTTACCATTCAGTTTCAAACGAAAAAAACAATTCCCCATAAGATTGGCTTTTTCAATCACAATCAATAAATCACAAGGCCAAACATTTGATAAAATGCCTTTACCTATCAAAGCCTGTTTTTAGTCGTGGACAATTATATGTTACTCTATCAAGAGTCAGATCGTTTGATACACTTACTGTGATGTCAGGAAAGAAACCAGAAATTGATAATTGTGTCTTTAGAGAAATCTTTGATTAAAAATATATAAGTTCCATAAAAAATAAATAAATGCCTGAATGTTTAATTAAGAACCTTTAAGATCCGCTAGATCGGCGTATTCTTCGACGGGTATAGTTACTAGCATGTCAATATTTCGAATTTATATGAGCAAATGAATAAAAGCCTGCACTTCGAGAAGTCGAGTTGCTGCAGGCATCCTAAGCCTTTTATATATACTAGACGGAGAAATCCCGTTAAATGAACGGATGCAAATACATAAATCTATTCATTACAACGTCTCCTTAAACGTTCAGCATTAATCCCATTGATACCCCTTTGTTCTTCTACAGACAATGCTGCTTCCGCTTTAATTTACGCCTTTTTAAATCTATGTTTAATTCGGAGTCGATAGACACCCATATCGCTTATATTTGATGAAGATAACATCTTCCCTCCCCCTTCCCTGCCCTTCCCCTCCATGTTCTCCCCCCTACCCTGCCCTTCCCCTCCATGTTCTCCCCCCTACCCTGCCCTTCCCCTCCATGTTCTCCCCCCTACCCTGTCAGTGTTTCCGCTTTAATTTACGCTTTTTTAAATTCTATAGTTTTGAGTCGATAGACACCCATATCGCCTATTCCTTTGGATGAAATATCCATTGGACCACATGTCGTTGGACGAAATAAACATTGGACGAAATATCTATTAAATGAAATACCCATTGGACGAAATGTCGTTGGAGTAAATGACTTAGGACGAAATGTCACTGGACGAATTGTTTTTGATCGAAGATATACCGAATGAGAGAAAGATTTGTTGTAGCAATGAAAACAAACATGCCGTACAAACCAAACGCATAATATTTTATCATATTAATTCATGAATTTTGTCGTTTGTAAAAATGAAATAGCGATTGCAACATTCATTAAAGCCTACTTGCCCTCTGACAAACTAGACATTTGACTTTAACATCAACTTTCAGTAGAATACAAATATAATGATAAAGATATAATCAGAATTTTTGTGAGATTTATTAAATGTTGACAATGTACCATTCATATTTTCAACAATACCTTTTGTTTAATGGCTGAGCATTTTTGGCAAAGCTGGATCTTAGGTAAGGGCTATTCCACGTCAAATCGCACAGCGAAAAACCTCGCATTTTTTGTTTTTCTTCAAATTTTCTGTGTATATTGACCACTTCGAGAAACTAATTTTCCCAAATTTTGAGCCCTTTAACTCGGATAGTTTTTAAGATATCGGCATTGCAAATTGTCATGACTTTATGAAAGTCCGCCCGCGCGCGAATCTTTCAAAGGCGCTGTCTTGTAAACTATTTATTGTATATTACTATGTAATACCTCATTTTAAAGGTTATTTAATATACTTTTTAATGATATATAACAAAAAATAGTTTCTGAACAAGTAAACGAGATATTGAAGGTTGAACTTTTTATTTGGAGTTTTGATCCTTTTGCCGCCACTTTGCCTTTTTGAAAACAATACTGTAGAATTCAAAATTTCTTACTCTTTAGAATGCAATTTTTGAAAAGGTGGTTCGATTATTTGGAAGGTTAGGAAAAAATAAAGTTCATAACGCCGCGCCTCTCCCGGGAGGAATTGGCCGGGATTTGCAGCGGCGCCGGTACGCCGCGTCGTGTTCTTTGCCGAAGCGATACACTTTATGCAAGCAGTTACTTTTATATGCGTTAATATATACAACAAATGTCGAACAAATTGAACCTTTTAACAAATAAATAATGCTTTATGATTGTTGTATAACTCAACATTGTTTTTGGATACAATGCTGGTAGCGTAATCACATTTTATCATATGGTTGAAGTTATAGACAGGACGTAATGAAATAAGCGGAAAAATAGAATAGAGAAATTGTAATATTTTATTCATTCCTTTCTTTAGATATTGTTCTTACTATTATTTGTTTCAAATAAAGCATACTGCAAAGCAAGAAAGAAAATATATAAAAATATATGGGGAAAAATATGCAAAAACTCCACTGCTGGAAAACACAAAAGAAGGGGAGTATAAAAAATCAGCGAAACCTGCTGAGGTCTTCTATGTTGTTACAGTTATAATTAATTAGAAACACTTAGGTTTTATATATAGGTAATGTAGAAATGCAACAGATGCCGTGAATTATCGTAAAGAATTGCAATATGACATAAAACCATCTGGCAGATATTTAGAAATACGATCGAACAAAATACTTATAAAGTAATACAAGAAATGGATTTTCAATCGAATACTCACATAACACCTATACATATAACACAACATAACACACATACACCCATAACAATTACACACATATAACAAAAAGTTACTCATGATGTACTAAATGGATTCATAGCAATAGTCCTTAATGATAAAGCATATTGACAGCAGAAAAATATAAAGGATGCACATAAATGATGTGTGGTATTTTATAATCACGTCAACAATACAGATTAATCTACAACAATTTATTTACTGAAACTTTTCATAAGTTTTAGGTCACTTGAGTCACTTTTAATGTCTTATTAAAATAAAGCTTTACCTAATTCCTCCTACTCTAAGATTTATTAATTAAGAAAGATTTGTTCACACGGAATGACATGTAAGAAAGTAAAGAGAAAAGTAGAATAGAAAAAATTAAGATTTTTAATTGTTATTTTTGAAAAATGTATTACCTACTATGGCCTTCGACTTTTCAGTTGCAAATGAATACAATTTTGTTTCAATTTCATTTTGTGATAACGGAATACAAGCATGTATTGATAGTGTTCCTACTACAACTCGCGCGCTATCAAATCTTTCTTTTAACAATTTTCCTTCGTGTACATGATCCGCTTGCGATGTGTAGCAGAACATAATTGAATCAAAGTTACTTTTGGCACAATTATATGTCTTTCGGAGCGATTATTTGGTTCTGCATCGGCCGCTGAAGACTAGTTCTTGCCGCGAGTCTTTTTACGGTTCCTCCGATCCCATCACATGGGCCTTTTCCATGGGCTGTGGCATAAAAATGCCATTCTGCTTTGACGTTAAAATCTGTCTCATGATGGCAAAGATTTATAAAATTTTTCTTATTTTTGTATTGTGCCGTCACTGAAATAATATATTTTTTTTACTACTTCAAATTGATCACGGAGATAATTAATGAGATGCTTTTGGAAAACATACACAGCAACTGTGTCGTGCTTCAGGCATTCTGAAATAATAACAAAGGATTTGCACTCAATATTGTCTAAATTACGGTAATATATTACAAATGGATGTATAGTTGCCTGGTTGTTATTCCAGTGAAAGCCCTGTACCTCGTCCTGCACAAGAAAGGCATAATTTTCTGAAAAATCGCAAATTATTAAGTATTCTCCTGCTTGTAAATTCGACTTAATTTCGTTTTGAAATTTACTCTGCTGTGTGGCAATAAATGAATGTTTTTTTAGAGCAGCCACTTTACTGATAAATGCATCCATAAACTCGATAGTTGATTTTTAAATTGTTTCAAGAGTTGTTCTGTCAGTTGAGACCCATTGCTTGTACGACACGGTATCCACCATGGATTTTTCGAATGCGGTTATTAACTGACTTTTTAACTCAGTTGTCCCAGGACACGAGTGACATTTATCTAGGTAACAAGAGGGCAATGCGGGATTACACATTATTATAGCTACGCAGTCGCGGTAAGTCTTTATAGGAAGATCATCTCCAGCCGTTACCTGTGCTATTTTCGTACCATCAATCATTAGCTTTACATTCTGATGAATAATACACACACAAACGCTATGTGTTCCAGCAGAACCCGCTAAAACACAGTGCACCGGCCTCAACTGCGCATATTTAGAAAATCCTATTTTAGCCTGAGGATATTTGTCCTTAAAAAAACGGTATAACTCCATTAGGTTACACAACACTAATTTCTTTTGTACTTGCTTCTTATGTCCATTTTCTCTCACGATCACGATGTGTTTTTTTCCTGGCATAGAACGACTTATATCATCACCTTCATAGAAGTCCGTTACTAATTTCGCCGTTGCTTCGGGAAGAATTTTACCTTTTTTTCTATTTGGTTTTGAGAAAATGTCACCTTTTCTCGCTAATTCCTTAGCTATTCGAATCATGTGGGTTGTGGCGGCAAATTCTTTCTGAATTTCCCTAACAGACCAATTAATAGGAAGCACGGTTAATATTTGAATTTTTTTACTCCTATCTTCAGTTCTATAATATGCTACTTTAAGATTTTCTAGTATTTGAGAATTAGTATCTACAATGTCCCCGCTTGAGTCTGATTGCAAATCAAACAATTTCCTTTTTAAACACTTCTCTACTTTCTTCGCTTTCTCCTTTACATATTTACCATGCGTCATTTTCTTTTTCCTTACCGGAGTCTCACCGAGAGATATTAATGTTTCATTGAAATGCGGCAATGCAGTTTCCACAACAACTTGAGGTATATCTATGTCACTATCTATATTCACTAAACCACTACAACTAGGCTGCTCTTCTACACTGGGATAACTTCCTGAATCACTCGATGTAGAAGATTGTTCCTTTGGTTGTGATTGGCTTAATAATATCCTCCTGCACCGACCACAGATTCTCATATTGCTATCAACTTCGTCCAATATTCCCACTCTTCTCAGCATCCATTCTGTTGGCTTTCTTAAGTCCTTCATTGAATGTTGTCTAGTATGACGTAAGTTAAATGGATTAAAGCAGCGGCTACTTCTAAAAACTTTTTCTCCCATTTCGATTATCTGCGGAAAATCACAAATTCATTTGATAGTATTTTAAGCAATATATCAAAAAAGGGTACTGAGCAATGATGGGTAAAATAATGAGCACTTACATTATGACTGATTATTACGCATTCAGAAAAACAAAATACGGTGTTGACACACAAGTATGTACACTTTACTGCTACCACTTCACTTCGGCAAAGAACACGACGCGGCGTACCGGCGCCGCTGCAAATCCCGGCCAATTCCTCCCGGGAGAGGCGCGGCGTTATGAACTTTATTTTTTCCTAACCTTCCAAATAATCGAACCACCTTTTCAAAAATTGCATTCTAAAGAGTAAGAAATTTTGAATTCTACAGTATTGTTTTCAAAAAGGCAAAGTGGCGGCAAAAGGATCAAAACTCCAAATAAAAAGTTCAACCTTCAATATCTCGTTTACTTGTTCAGAAACTATTTTTTGTTATATATCATTAAAAAGTATATTAAATAACCTTTAAAATGAGGTATTACATAGTAATATACAATAAATAGTTTACAAGACAGCGCCTTTGAAAGATTCGCGCGCGGGCGGACTTTCATAAAGTCATGACAATTTGCAATGCCGATATCTTAAAAACTATCCGAGTTAAAGGGCTCAAAATTTGGGAAAATTAGTTTCTCGAAGTGGTCAATATACACAGAAAATTTGAAGAAAAACAAAAAATGCGAGGTCAATTTTCACTGTTTTCTGTGCGATTTGACGTGGAATGGCCCGTAAGTGATACGATACGAAATAAAATTGACCAGTGTTTTATGTTTTGCAGTAGTATACTCACTAAATCCGTTGAAATTAAACCGGCACTTCCGCTAGTTGTTAATAAGGAATTATGGAGACAATTATTACGGAGATTGACATTAAATTATATTATATCTTGCGGTAGTGAAAATCTTTCAACGAATTTTTACAAATATGAATTAATAAGGAACACATTCCTGAAATCTACCAAAAATAAGGCTACACTTGGAAGGAAATTGAAAATAAGACTATAATTGAAAAAGTATTTAATCAAGTTTTCCGTAGCTCCACCCCTGTTACGGCCAAGAATGGGAAGTGAAAGATAAAAGTTTCTTTTAAGAAGGGAAATGAAACTGCTGTTATGGAAGAGGAGGTGGGAATTAGGTATATGAAACAGGGATAGTTGGGGAAAAGGCAAGTTGGGGAAAGGGGGTTTTGACGGGAGAAGCGAAAGTGAGTGAGTTGGGGGGGAGGGCGAGGAGGAGGGACCCACTGACGATTAGGTACCAACCAACTAGGTATAGGCAGGCAGGCAGATGTGAAAAACTTTTCCAATAATATGAAAATTAACTGAAAAACCTCGAGAAGTAATACGATGAGGGCAGAAACAAATATCTCTTTATGCGAACAAAGAAACAGGTGTAGGCGTCGGAAACAAAGTGAAAAGGGAGACAGAGTAAGAGAGAGAAAGTTCGCAAAGAAAATTCGAGGCGGCGCGCCGCGGCGGTACATCCACACCTCCCCCCTCCTACACCTACACCTCCCCCCCTCCTACACTTCCCTTTCATACTCCCCAAATACCTATTTCCTTATATTCTATCCACTCTCCTTCCCCTTTATCTTCATTTTCCTTTCTCCTTCACTCTATAGTAAAGTAAAAGAACGAATTTCAATAATTTATTCCTCAAATTACGAATCCAATTTGAATAGGCTGAGATTTTGCGGAAATCGCCAGTTTTTTCATGTATCTAAACGTCCCATTAATTTTTGAATCTCATTGTTGTCTTCAACTGCATGCAGGTAAGAAAAGCAGGATCAGAATGCAATGACCTTGATGTAGTACCTATATGTTAAATATTTTTATCTCGTAAACATTGATAACATTTTTGAAAGGTATTAATTTTTCGTAAAACTTGCTGTATCCTCAACTTTCCTACTATTTACTTATTTCCTAATTTATTCAGTTTTATTGTCAGTTACTGCCATTATTAGCATTAATTAGTCATTCCTTTCTATTGAAATCGCCAACTTAATTTGTATTTACGATTAAAGTTACATTCGAAAAAATTCCCATATTTTTCTGAGAAAGTGCGTTTAAATATAAAAGTACCTACTAGCTGAAAGTACCCGGCGATGCCCGGGTTATGCCAGACGTCTTTGGCGAATAAAATTATATATTAGTATATGGTAATACAATCATTTCTCCCTTTGCGCACCTCAAAACGTGTATTTCCATTGAAATCTCGATTTCGAATTTTTTAATGAAAACAATATTTTCTCTATATTACGTATATTGGAGAAAGTAAAAATTAATTCTGAGATATCTCTGATACCTATGAATTGGGCCGGGAGGGTCCATGGAGGTCCGGAGAGAACGTGAGCATACGTCAGAGTAATAGGATTTCGAGTTTAACAATGTAATCGGTTGGCAAGACAACTTCGGGTTAAAAAACTAAATTTTGTCAAAATATGATATTAAAACGTTAAATTCGAAAGATTTAGATTCGAAAGCGATAAAAGACGATAAGAATTAGAAACTGCATTTATTTTTCTTTCATATAGTCCAAGTCCGAAAATCGTAGGTCAAATATGTGAATTTTAATAAGCAAAATAAACTAAGGTTGCAGGTCGAAATATCGATTTTTCCATGTTATCTTTTGAGGAATGGAAATCATTCTCGGGAATCGAACCCGGATCGATTTCGGAAATTTTTTTTTGTAAATGTCTTCTAATTTAAGAACAGAACATTTCTACCAAATGTCAATCTTCTAGCTACTAGGAAAGTTTGTTAAAAATATCATTACAGAGTTCCGATTTCCCACCAATGACGACGACGTAGTCAATTTTATATATAAAAGTATTATAAAATAAAATAATATTATTTATTTGAATTTATTTCCCATTATACGGCACCTCAGAACAAATAGGTAGTAACTTACGATTTAAACTATAAGAAGATTTGGCAAATTCCAATGCGGCCCACCGAATGATTCGCATACCTATGCGGCCCGCCATTTAGATCAGGTTGGACAAGACAGGACCTGGACCACTGGTTTTCTCTCTATATTATAAAATCGTAATGGCCATCATGATGCGTAACGCTCTAACTTTCTGGATAACTCGATTAGAAATAAACTTAGAAGTCTAAAACTTCTCAGGATTTCAGTGTTGATGAATCTTTCCGTTATGACTTTAAAAAATTTCGAAAAGGGTCACGGGTTCGATTCCAGAGGATGAATGTCGTTTCCCGTAAGATAACACGTGAAAATGACCTTTATGGTTTGAAGGCTTTCATTCTTTTACTCTTTAAAATATCTTAAAATTAAGTTATCGACAAGAAATTTGGGCTAAAACACGCCTAAATGAATGAGAATTCTTATTCTTACCGTATAATACTCGATCTCATTCGAATTTCCTCATATTTTGAATTTATACTCGAGTTTTGGTAAATTTTTTAACATTTCAATAATAAGATTCCATGGTTACCGGTATTGAGAGTCTTTATTATAAAAACAATGAGTAAAAAAATCGTTAATCTTTTCTATGGATAATAAAAGAAAATGAGCCCTGTCAGCGTCCGCAATGATATCACCAATTTCAAAATTGTATCTTAGCAGCGGAAACAATGGTGTCACTTAGCGACGTATTTAACGTAAATTTAAAATAAAAATCATGATACCTCTTAAACTATCGGTTTTATGAAAAACTGTTTCAAATAAAACGTAGAAAATTACATTATCCATAATTTGTAAAAATAACCACTACGTATTTTTTTAAAAATGGAGTTAGAGAATACATTAGAAAAAATCTGATATGGCCAACAAATGACTTATCTCCATACTTGTATTCTTTTTTTTTTTAAATCTACACATGTCGCAATACTTGTTTATCATAGGTTCTCGGGCCGATGAAGAGTTCTCGTTGGCCGTATTTGACACTCCGCCCATTCCATTACGTACAACATTTCATCGTTAATATATCTGTAATTCTTATTAAAGCAAATAGGATCACGCATCAATTTGAAATTAGATGAGAATTGGGACGTAAGTTTTTTATTCTTATATTATTAAAATTCTTATCGTATGTATGTACGTACGTACGTGAAGCATTAAGGCGGCGTATTTCTCGAGAACCGATCGTCATAAAGATATGCGGTAAACGGCGTTTTGCTTCTACTGGCTATGAGGGCCCTGGGAAAATATATACGTTTGCTAAAGTGTCCCGGGTTCGAATCCAGGAGACAATTATATTTTCCCATAAGTTTACACGGGATTTTCGAACTTTCAGAGTGCAAGGTTTTCTTCCTTCATTCATCAAAATACGTAAATATGGACCGATTTTTCTTCGTTTTTACTTCATTGGACGGATGAAGTAATACTCTATCTTGATATTGCGATGTATACATGTTACGCGGTCGAAACATCCAGATAAACGCCATTGTTTCTTAAGTTTTGCAGATTTTTCCTACTCTTTCCGGGCGTTGCCAAGGCGACCATCATTGTTGTCTCCGATTCAATTAGTGTCAATTAAACATTCAAATAGACGAAAGAAAAGCGTTGTTCGCTTCGAACTTTTGTTTATACATCGAGATTTATGAAGCATAGCAACGTAAATATTTAAGGATAATTATACTGTTGACTGCGTATGAGAAGCGTTTCTAACAATTTAATCAAGGCATTTCATCGTTTGAATGCTACCTTTTTGTTTGTAAAACCTTTATATTATACATCTGTAATGCTTATTTACGCAAATAGGCTAACGCGTAAATTTAAAATTAGATGAGAACAAGAACGTACGTTATTTTTAAAAAAACATTTAAAGTTACATGGTTATCCTCTCCTCATAGCTAATCTAAATAATAGGTTGCATTGATTGGAATATAAAAAAGAAAGGACATATTACAATGAAAAGAAACAAATAAAATTATAAACATAAATTTTCGTGATCAATTACTGTGTAGCATTCATTACCTCTATAATATGACTTTTAAAATGTAGATTTCTGACTGACTTATGGATTATTCTCCCGAATGGATGTGGAAAAGCGACGGAAGACTTAACACACAAGCTATTCAACAGAGCTAGAAAGATGCGCTGAGTTTCTGCCGCCAATTTCACGGGGTTGGGCCGCGCTACGGCCGGATTTGGAGACCCTATAGTTAAAGAAACCTTTAGCAGAAGGAATTGAATTGAACTATGTATATGATCAACGACCCTATAGTTTAAAAAAAAACCTCTAGCGGAAGGAATTGAATTGAATTGAACTATATGATCATAAGAGCGTAGTCCGATTATATTAGTTAGGTACTAAAAAGAATATTCCTGAAGAATTAAAATAAGATTTCATTTCCGCTGCATTTAATGTACATTTATTACTCTTTCCTATTCATATAATACTTAAAAACAAACATATCGTTCACCGGCTGCACATTCCAAAAATGGCAATATTTGAGTTAATACGTCCAATGAGGACAGAATTTCATCTATTACGTTCCTGCAATACTGGCCCAAAGTTGGTTAACCCTATGACGTGTGATGTCGGTAGTGTCCTTGTTGCATTTCGCGGAAAAGCGTACACTTGATTCAGCAACAGCGGCACTTATTCAGTATTAGGTATGCCTTTGGCTCTAACCGTGGATGCGTGAGTTTTGCTTTTCAATACTGACACTTTTTGAGTTGTGCCGCTATTGCTACCATCATTAATGCGTACTGTGAAAGAGAAGGAAAACCCTATGCAAATCTCACTATGTACAGAAATATATTTAATTATGAATTTAATTTATCATTTTTTGTTCCAAAGAAGGATCAATGCCAACGATGTGTTTCTTATCAGAATTCGAGTGAAGAGAAGAAGAAAAATTTAGAAAAAGCATACAATTTACATCTTGAGGAGAAATACTTGAGTAGGGTGGAGAAAGAAAAGGATAAACTAAACATAAATTGGTCAGTCCTACCTCGTCGCATGTTTTGATTTGCAAGCTACTTTACCAACACCCAGAGGAGACGTATCTGCCTTCTATTATATATAAATCAAAACGTTAATAATGAATTATTAATATTTTTACACATAAAACGTGCGGCAAAACATTACACCGCGTTATCACAATAGTGTCAGTAAGTTCAATAAGACATTGTTATTTTCATTAACAATTTGTAGATCACGTGCACTGCTCATATTATAGTAAAAAATGTAAATCCACGGCTTTATTTTTTTCATTCAAATATCACGTAAATGGATGAAAAAAATGTATAAACTTTTTATGAGGAAGAAGCCCCCGGAAATTGAGGGTCCGAGAATCCAGAAAGGCCGAGAAATGTTTATTAACATGATACAAATTTATTTTGACGGAATTTTGCAAACGCACAAAGAAAACATTCATTGACACTAACTTAAAAGCGACAGAATAAATGGAAGATTCTTGAAAATAGCACTTAAAATAGAAATTTGACGCTTGAAACTGCTTTGATTTCAATGATATCATTATCAAATACGCAAGTATTTGCATCAAAGCCTCAGCAATGAATTACTTTGAATTATTTTCTCACTATACCAATTATTCTCTTGAAATTAAAATAAATATATAGAAAATGAGACTTATGCCGCGTCGGATGATTTATCTGTTCCTTATTTAGTTAGTTGTTCATAACAATAACCTATACATTTTGATGGAAATAACAAATAAATATATATTTTTATTCCTATTTTCCGTAACGATTAACATCCAATATAAAGAAAAAAGTCTTTATTATGAGCCCTATGTTTTACCAATGAAAATGAAAGGAGGAACCTCTAAATAACCATAAAAATATTTTTTTAACAGGAAAATACATACACACTAGTTTAGGGGAATTTAGTCCATGCCAGTGACCAAATACACACTCCGGGTTTAGGGGGAATTACTCCAACGCCAGGGACTTTTCTTTGTTCACACACACACACAAATACACACCAACCACAAAAACACACACGAGTGCTTCCTTTCTAAAAGAAATTGCCTAAATACGCGTGTTTCGGAATCAACGATTCCATCGTCAGTAGGCCGATCAAAAAAGTCTAATGCCGGCACCGGGTTTCTCTCCTCCAACGCTTTTTAATTTAAGACTGAGAAGCCTACTATACAGCGCTGGTTGTCGTTTGAAGTCGCAGTGACCCAATTCAACCGAAAAGGCGCCTTAATTTACACCTTAAATAACCTTGCCATAACATCTTCGCGGACACAATAAAACTATAATTAACACCAAATGACATAAACAAGTCACATTTAGTAGAATACTAAATTGACTGACGTTATGAAGCCGTTTGAGGTCAGGAATAGCAATCCTTGCGGATTTTTTAATCCTAAGATTTTGGTATTCGAAATTGCCAATCCTGATATCCCGTTTTATAAAATCCTATATAAAAATTAAAAGTATGATTTTAAACGCTGAAACAGTAAATACTATACTCTTTAATTATCTTATTATTCTACCGTATACTAGTGGGACCCAAACTTTTTTATGCCAAGGACTACTTTCATTCTGTAAATTGTCTTGCGGGATACTAAATTTTTTTAGCATATACATCATGGTATTGTAACTTTAAGTTAAAGGCAAAAATAACCGTAATTAAAGCATTTATTGCAGACCATTTATGAAAATCGACAAAATAAATAATTGCTAAATATATTTACATTTGTTAAATGATTGAAGCTTTCGCGGGAGCTCGTCTTGCTGAAGTTTTATCTGTTTTTCAGGTTATCCCGCGTAAATTTTTGCTTTGAACGTTTCTTCTGTTTCGCCGGAGACTTCTTCAAGGTGATCTGGTCGGGTGACCTCATGTAGACTTTATATATACAGTAAAACCTGGTTAATTCGAAATTCACGGGACCAAAGAAAAAGCATTTCGAATTACGAAGAACCTCTATAATTCGAAATTTACAAAAAAGCGTGATTTACCAAATTTAAAAAATGCAAATATAAATTACAGAAAAACAAAAGAATATGACACCATAAAAAATACAGAAAAAAAGGATGTAATACACATGCATACCTCAAAATATGATGTCGATGAATAAAAGTCAAATTTAGGATTACTCATTTAAACATTGAAACATATATGAACATATAATTAAACCACTAAAATGTTAATAATGTCTTTCACTTATTTCAACTTAAAAGTAAATAAACAAAAGTGTGTAATAAAATATTAATTTAAATTTATTTTAAAAAGTTGGTTATTTTCCCGTTTCAATTTCAGGGCACTCCCTAGCGCAATGTGTTGCATAATGGCATCAACTTTTTCACACATATTCATCGGCACGTCTGGCATCCCGGACACGTACCTTTGAAGGGTATCTTAAGCTTTTAAAACATCCTCCTTAGATGGCAATGGCACATCCAACCTAGCATCGACGTTATCCACAACTTCTTCGTCGCTATCACTCGCAACGGTTTTCGATTCCTCGATCGTGGGGTCATACACAACCGACGTAGCCAAGTCATTATCAAAAGAAACAAAGTCTCCGAAACTGACAGGCCCCAATACATTACTGTCGATTACTTCCTCCACTTCTATACCTTGGAACACTTCTGCCGGCTGCGAAGATAGCCCGCTTTTCTTAAAACAGTTGGCGATGGTTTGAGGAGTCACCAATTGCCACGCCGATGACAAGGCCCGGCACGCGTCTAAAATCGTCCATTTTCGTAAATCATCCTGCGAACATCCATTTGTAATTTGCCCCAAGTATGACGGCAATAGTTTTTTTTTCTGTAATGACTCTTTAAATTTTGAATGATGCCCTGGTCGAGTGGCCGCAGAACACTGGTTGTGTTCGGCGGAAAATACAGCAACTCAACATTGGGCGTATTTATCTGAGCCACATGGTGAGCAGAACAGTTGTCTAGTGTCAACAAAATTTTACGATTTTGCACCGCCACACGTTTTTGCATTCTTATTAAAAAACTTTTGAATATGTCTGTTGTCATCCACACCTTTTTGTTATGCTCGTAAATTATCGGCAAATAATCACGATTAATACCTTTGAAACAACGTGGGTTGCCATATTTTCCGATGATTACAAGTTTTTCTTTATTCGACCCATCCATATTTGTGCAGAGCACGGGGCGGCGGTGAGACGCTCCTTACTACGTTTGCCGCCGTGACATTTTTCGCCTCGGAGAACCAAAGTACGATCGGGCAACATGTTGAAAAAAATGCGTTTCATCCATATTAAAAATGTCCTTGAGCGCGTACTTCTCCAAAACATGTTTATTACTTTGCAGCCAGGTCGTCACTTCCTCTTCGTTAATTTTTTGGGCATCACCACATATACTGCGAGACAAACAATATTGTGGCGTCTTTAAAACCATCCAACCACCCATTGGACGCTTTAAAATCTTCAATGTTCAAAGTGCTCCCAAGACTTCTTGATTTTTCAATGAGCATCGGGCTTGTCACAGGTAAATTCGCCGCTCGTACTTGTGAAAAAAAATCGGACAGTTCTTCTTCGAGGTCTTCGTTTTTCGCAGGCCGTGGACGCTGACGTGTAGCGCTCCCTTTAAATTTATAAAAACTTTCTTCAATCTTCGTCCGATTCCTTAAAATTGTAGATAAAGACGAGTTCGGAATCCCATACTTTGAGGCCAGGTTTCCTTTCCATTCTAACTTCTTGTCAATGTCTTGCAGCAAAGACATTTTTTCATCAAGAGTAAGTCTTATATGCACCACGAACCGGAGCCATTGGAGGGTATCTTTAAAAAAAATATTTTATAGCAATAAATTTAAATATAGTCTCTCTTGCAGTTATTAAACTAAGAATATTATTTAAACAAGTAACTAACAATGATGAAAAATACAATCTAATACGAAACAAACAACGAACCAAAGGAATATTGGAACGCATTTTCCACACAAAACTCGCAAAACAGTAGATAAATTGAGGGGATGGACAGAATCTTGTGACAATACCCAACGCCCAGTCGGTATTATCACGATCGCACAATGTTTGTAAATCAGCCGACATAGTGCCAGAAATATTTTAGTAAATTTCATTTAGTTTCTTTTTGGTAAGTTTTATTTCGAATTATGTCGACAAAAATGCGTTGGTATTCCGAGAACGGGGCAAAAATTTTTTTCGAATTACGAATTATAGAGATTTTCGAATTACTGAAATACATTTGTATGAAATTGGCTTCTTCGGTCTTTCAAGTGTTAAAAAATTTCGAATTACGTCGAATTTCGAAATATAGAGGTTCGAATTAACCAGGTTTTACTGTACTACAGTAGCAGAGGGGGGGTGGGTGGTTTATAGGAAGGGGAGGGTTGGTGGTGGAGTGAGTTTTGTTGTGGCATTCGTGTTATCCTGTTGTTTACTATCACTGGGGTCTACATAAGTGTTCCTCAACTTATAGCCACTGTCTCTGTTGAAATTCATTCCGTGCTTTTGTTATTTCTAATGCCTCCCGTATTACTCTTTTTCCGAAAGTTTTTCTTTCGCGAGAATTCTTGTGTTTTCGAAATCTATTTCGTGTCCCCCGTCGGCGTGTTCTGCAACTGCTGATTTGTCGGCATGCTTGAGTCGAATGGCTCTTTTGTGTTCTTCTACTCGTGTCTTGATCGTTCTCCCTGTTTCCCCTATATGTATAAACTTGATCGCAAAATTAGAACGAGGGGACATTTAGTAAGCTTTGACGTGGTTTCATTGTTCACCAAGATACCTATAGATCAGACGATAACAATAAATTGATCAAGAGCTTTTTGACCGTAACACTGCCAAATTGACTAAACACTGCCTTGAAAGCACCTACTTTAGACGGAAAGATAAATGTTATGAACAGAGGGAAGGAGCAGCAGCGGGCTCACCAATCTCGCCAGCAGTAGCCAACCTTTTTATGAAAAGTTTTGAAATAACATCTACTGACAGCGCGAAGGACAAACATGCACTCTGACTAACAACATAACTGTAAGATATGCGAACGATGCTTTTATAATTTGGACGCATGGACAACAATAATTGGAAGAGTTTTTTGACTTTTTAAACACAAGACACCAAAACATCAAATTCACTATGGAAACAGAGAAAGACGGGAAATTACCCTTTTCAGACGCGCTTATTATCAGGAATGAAGACGGGAGCCTGGGACACACCGTGCTCCGGAAAACTACGAATACGAACAGGTTCCTACACGCCAACTCCCACCATCGGGTCTAGGACATCTCGACGCGGCCATATCGCCGCGGCCGTCTCGCCGCGAAGACCTTTCTCCGCAGCCGTCTCGCCGCGAGGACTTTCGCCGCGGGGTCTTTCTGCGGCGGATGTTTTTAAGTGCATTTTTAGAGAAGATAGATAAAAGTTTACTTCCGAATTGTAATTTATACCTATCGTATTATCTGCAATACAAACGATATACAAAGCATATAAAATGTATAGTGTGTAATAGTTTAATGTTTTTACTTTCCTAGAAGCGAGTCCAAGTTGAAAAACATGAGTATGTATTTATAAACTGAGAGAAAGTCTTCGAATTTTAGTAAGTCGAGCGTTTAAGGGAATTTTTATGGTAAAGTTTTGTGAGTTAAACTAGAAACGAAACTCTAAAAGTCAGAGTAACCAATTAAGTATTCCGAAATTCTTTTTTATTGGGTTATCTTGACTGTAAAATTAAATTCTTTAAGTCAACCCGCATGAATGATCATCATGAGTTACACCTTCATTTTTGAAATGCATATAATTATAAGATATGCTTTAACGCAAATTATTATCTCCTCTTTTGATCTAGAAAATTTTATTAGTGTTTCTATTCAGTACATTTTATTCGTATTCTGAAGAAATTATTTTCTGTATCATTTGAGTTTATAATCGAACTAGGGGTATAATCCAAATTAGACTTCCTACCTTTATCGTGAGTTGGGTAAAAGATTATTGATGGGAAATCTTCATACCCGGTAAAAGTCGCATCAGGTGTTCCACAGGGAAGTGTCATAGGCCCACTACTATTCCTGATATATATAAACGATATCTGCTCGGTAGTTCGCTGCAAAATGAGACTTTTCGCAGATGACACCGTTTTATATAACGAATCAGGATGACCAAAAATCGCTCCAGGAAGATATAAACGCCCTTTCAGCATGGTGTCAAGATTGGAAAATCGAAGTTAATCACAGCAAATGTTCCCTATTGAGTTAATGGAAGAGTAAGAACAATGAATTAGACACGGAGTACAGTATTGATAGATTGAATATCCAATCTGCAGAGTTCGTTAAATATTTAGTTGTCACCATTTGTCGTGATCTATCTTGGAATATGCATATTCGAAGGATCGTAGGCGCAGCTAATAAGAAATTGGGTTTCGTAGGCAGAATAGTAAGAAGTAGCACAGAACAGGTACGAGAAACGTGTTATTTATCATTAGTCAGATCTCAGGTCGAATACGCTTCCAGCATATGGGATCCGTACTAAAAGAGAAACAAAGACGGCATCACGCGCACATAAAGCACCTTAAAGAAGTTGGTAGGGACCACGCGAACGAGTATTTAATATACAGAAATAGTCCTAAATCTGCAAGAGACGAAGCGCGCAAGGAATTTGACGCCTACCGATCCAGGACACTCTCGGATTCACTCAAAATCTTTGGATGAGGGTGTAGTTCCTTTGATATGGAAAACAGCCCACGTTACACCAATACATAAAACGGGAAGAAAATTAAAAGTGGAAAACTACCGCCCTATATCGTTGACGTCAATCTTCTGTAAGGTTTTTGAGCACATTATCGGTAGATCAATAATGCGATTTCTCCAAAGCAAAGAAGCGCTTAACAGTAACCAGCATGGTTTCCGGAGAGGCAGGTCATGCGAGACTCAGTTAGCTCTACTCGCACAAGATATTGTGAAAGCAGCGGATAAAGGAATAGGAGTTGATGCAGTATTTTTAGACTTTAGGAAAGCCTTCGACACCGTTTCTCACGTGAAAAAGTGCAAAAATTAAAGGCTTATTCAATTAACGAGAAAATTGTAAATTGGATCGCCTCGCTTCTTTCCGATAGAACCCAGAGAGTAGTCCTCGATGGAGTTGCATCAGACGTCGTCAAAGTGACTTCCGGCGTGCCTCAGGGAAGTGTAATCGGACCTCTGTTATTCTTGATATATATAAATGATTTAGCGGATAATATAAAGTGTAAAGTTAGACTCTTCGCGGATGACACACTTGTGTATGGAGAAATCAACACAATACGCGATCAGGAGAATTTGCAAAAGGACCTTCAGGCTATTACGAAATGGTGTAAAGATTGGCAACTCAACCTGAATATAAAGAAATGCGCCGCAATGAACTTCACGCGCTCCACGAATTTCAACCGTTACCCGTACCAAATATCTTAACTAAAGCTAAAATACTTCAATAGCTACAAATACCTAGGAGTAATTCTCAGTAGCAATTTGTCTAGTAGAGAGCATATCTAAACCGTTATAGCATCGGCAAACAGAATTCAAGGGCTTTCCTCTAGAGTCCTGCGGGGATGCCCCTCGAATGTGAAGGAAATCGCATACTTTTCCCTAATACGACCCATCGTGGAATACTGTTGCGCCGTCTGGGACCCTTTCGAGGAGGGCCTAACTAGAGAGCTCGAAATGGTTCAGCGTAGAGCGGCTAGATTTGTAAAAGGAGAATATCGGTATGATGCGAGTGTATCAGAGTTATTGAGAGATCTGAAATGGCAGACGTTGAAGAGTAGAAGAATTGAATACAAAAGGAAACTATTTGAAAAATTTGAAAGTTCCGAATTCGTTGAAGACGTACGCGGCATAGTCGTCCCCATCGGTGTTAGTGAACGTAATGTTAGATCACAGTGCAGGAGAAAATATGTCGAAATGACCGCTAGAACAGAGAAAAACTACCGATCCTTTTTCCCAGACGCGATAAGACAATCCAACAGAGGAATTAGCTAGACTTCACTTGGTGTTGTGACACCCCCTGCCAAACGCTTCTAGCGGCTTGCAGGGTCTTGATGTAAATGTATATGTAAAAAATCAGGCCCGTGCAGAGCTCTAAGTCTGACTATATTAGCTACTAAAAAGAATATTCCTGAAGCATTAAAATAAAAAAGAATTACCGCTGTATTTAAGATAAATTTATTACTCTTAGTTTTTTTATTAATAATAGCAGTATTTCATTTCCGATTTGTATAACAGTTAAAATAATCCTTTTTCCTAGCAGTGGAAAGGTAAGGAGAAAAAGATACTGTCAGCGACGGTAACCATAGATTCCAGATAAATAACAAAGAACGGTAGATGACGGGCTATGTTTATTCCGGAGCAGCATAAAAAACATTCATACTCTACAATGAAAACCTTGAACTTACCGAAACGTAATTGCCGCAATTGCGGCAACAGGCATCTAGTTTATAATAAAAATTTAATAAGTATTTATGAATCGCTTTAAATGATTCTCATTGAAAAGATTTTAAAACATTTTCTTCTTAATTAATAGCGCCATCTAAAAATGCGTCCAACATAAACGTTTTTAATAGGGTATTTCAGCGTGAATTACAAGCATGATTTTTTAAATTAATATAATTACTTTAATTTAATTACCGTTTCGAAAAGAAGTAAATTAATATATATATATATATATATATATAATGACTTCCTCACCCTTCCGTTTTTTACGCCAATCAATTAATGGTGCTAATGACATCCCCATATAACACTATCCTATTTAAGACGTATTTTACTATAACGTTGCATTATTTAAACATCTCTCTCTCTCTCTCCCTTCCCACATCCACCCCCTACCCCCTCTCTCTCTTTTTCTCCCTTCCCACCCCCACCCCTCTCTCTCCATGCTACGTATTGGAGAATGTAAATAAAACATAAGAGAATAAGAAACCTTGATCATTTTTTTACTAAAAAGGATCCAAATTCAAAATGCGTATGCCAACATTTCGAATTTACATAGTATATGAAAACCCCTTTTGCGTGTTTGCTCTAATTTGAAATGATAGATTTTTTAAAATGGATATCTTTATTATTATCATTCAAGTAAAACTTATGTAAACATCCTCCCTATCCCCCTCTTTCTCCCCACCTCCCCCTCTCTCTTTTCCCCCATTCTCCTTTTCTCTCTCTCTCTCCTTTTTCCACTCCTTTTTTCTCCCCTCTACCCTCTCTTCAATCAAACTCCTTATAAAACACGTTAATTTACGCTCATAAGCTATACCTATAGGTATGGGGTTTGACAACAATAGGATAATGTCCGTCGTCGACGTATTTAGCGATAAAATGACAGATTTAGTGAAAATTATGTGCGTTAAACTTAAAATGCGGGCGTTTATAGAATCGAAAACGAAAAAATCGGGAGTGGCCAACACGACTTTCTCCATATAACAGAGCGACGAATATGAATACTCTCGGCATCAGAGATCTCAGAAATAATTATCAGCGAGACTATTTAAAAAAATAAGTATCTTCATTGGTCTGTATTTTAAAAAAATACGTTACTTAAATTGTTAGCTGTTTCTATGGATAACAAAATATCTATGAGTAATTAATTCACTCTTGGAGGCGTAAGCATCTCTATAACAATTATAAAGTTTTATCACTTACTTTGTGTTAATATGAAATACACATTTAAAATGAGGAAAGTGAATATGTGGGAATTTTTTTTAACCGAAAGAACTCCGTGTCGAAAGCAGGACCTCAACATTTTTTCTACGAAATCGGTTGGGGTCAGTAGTGACTTCCCATTAGCGACGTATTTGACGTACATTTAGAAGAAACATAAATAAATCTATTACACTATCGGTTTTTCGAAAAATTATTTCAAACAAAACTTGTAGCAATGTCTACAATTTTTATAATAACTACAATTTATGAAAATTGGGTTTTAAATGAGATATTGGAAACGAACGGAAAAACGTCAGGCATAAACATCAACTTCCGGTTGACCTTTATTTTTCAAAAACTAATAAACTCTTGCTACTACAATGAGAATATTACATTTGAAATTTGGCGTATAAAGAACAAATACTTTTTGAGTTAGAGGGCCCACAAAATTCCTATCACACACACAGACATCATCTAGATCATTACTTTCTCCATACGTAGTAATGGGAAAGTATAGTGTTCACGAAAAAAATCGACTTCGAGATTTCAACGGAAATACACATTTTGAGTCCCTAGAACACGTTTAGACTATTTTCGGAACGATGTCTGTGTGTGCGCGTGTATGTTATTGTGGGCGCTGTAACTCAAAAACTACGTGCCACATCGTTACCAAACTTCATATACAACACTTTCACATGAGCACAAAGAAATGATTGCGTTTTCGACAATAACGGGTAACCGGAAGTCGAGGTTTATTCGAAACCCGATTCGGTTTTTGCGATATTTCTTCGTTAAAACATCATTATTGTATTTACAATTCTATACAAAAGTTATAGAGGATTTAATTTTCTACAACTTTCATTTAAAGCAATTTTCTATTGTAGTTATTGTTTAGGAGTTATATATAAATAACCGGTTTTTCGGTTTTCTCCTTAAAAACATCGTTATTGGTGATCTTCGTGAGGACCAAAGTTGTAGAGTATAATATTTCTTCCAAGTTTTGTTTGAAACTAATTTTCGTAGGACCATCCATTTCGGAGATATTTTGCTTTTTCTTAATTTGCAGTATACAGCGCCACCACCATGTAGCGGTGGATTATGTAAACATATTCAAAATTTACGTAATTTACGGCAATAAGGACGACTGTATACTTTTACGATATGAAATAATAATTTTGCCTTATAATGCTATTCACAAAAAGAATTTAAATATCTATACCCCAAATATGGAGAAAGTCCTGTGTTGGACACATCAAAGTTTTTACTGCTGTGATCACGAAAAACATCGACTTTGAGATTTCAACGGAAATACACGTTTTGAGGTCCCTAGAACACGTTTAGACTATTACGGAATGATGTCTGTGTGTGTGCATGTGTATGTGATTTTGGGCGCTCTAACTCAAAAAGTACTTGTCATGTTATCACCAAATTACATATATAACACTTTGGTATGATTCCGAAGAGCTGATTAGTTTTTGGACAATAACGGTTAACCGGAAATCGAGGTTTATTCGGAACCCTATTCGGTTTTTGCGATATTTCACCATTAAAACTTCATTATTGTATACTCTATACAAAGGTTATAGAGAATGTAATTTCCTATAACTTTCATTTGAAAGAATTTTCCATAGCAGTTATTGTTTAGGAATTATTTATAAATAACCGGTTTCTTCCGTTTCAGACAAATATCTCCTTAAAAACGTAGTTACTGGTAACCTTAGTGGGGACCAAAGTTGTAGAGAATAATATTTCTTCCAAGTTTTGTTTGAAACAAATTTTAGTAGAACCATCTATTTCGGAGATATTTTGCTTTTTCTTAATTTACAGTATACAGGGCTACCACCATGTAGCTGTGAATTCTGTAAACATATTCACAATATACATAATTTACTGCAATAAGGACGACTGTATATTTTTACGATACGAAATAATAAATTTGCCTTATAATGCTATTCATAATAATTTAAATATCTATACTCCAAATATGGAGAAAGTCATGTGTTGGCCACATCAGATTTTCTAGAAAATAGTCAAAACGTGTTCTGGGGACCTCAAAACATAAATACAATACTTTCTCTGTACTACGTATATAAAGAAAGTAAAAAGATGATGAAATAAGAATCCCGGGCCATTTCTCTTTAAAACGATCCAGGTTCCAAATTCGTATCCCATATTTCGTATTTATATGAGAAAATGAATGAAAGGCTGCACTCCGTGAGATCCATTTTTCGACCCCCGCTTATTCCATTTCGAAATCGAGCATCAATAACGAGGGATGTATATTCATTCCAGTTTCTTCCGAACACATATTTTTAATGAATTTCACGTTCTGATATAGAAAGAGGTAGGAAAAGGTTTCAGCTAGTAGACGACTTGAAAGGGAAAGAGAGCTATCAAGACATGAAGAAAACTGCGGAAAATAGGAGTACAAGATGGAGAACCAAGTTTAACCTAGAATAATCACGGACCTGTCAACGGACAGACTACCTATGACGATGATAGAATTCTAAACATGTCACAAGAGGAAAATAATAACCTCTACTACGGCCATGAATGGTGTATTACTGGTGGAAGTGCTTTGGACAGTAAGTAAATGTTCCATCGGCCATATACTCCTCACAATTTTGAATTAAAAAAGAAAAGTTTGATTTACAGGTGATCACTATTATTTGAGATTGCACGTCAACGAAGGTATTATTCGTTTTCGTTTCGAGTGAAATCACAGAAGTCAAATCTTCCTGAATACATTTAGGAAGAGAAGGAAGAATTTTCCGCCGCTCCCTATAGCTACATTGATTCCCTAATAGAGGCTATGAAAAGTGGGATGTTTTTGGCTACGAATTTCCGAAACTTGGATGTTTTGGACTACTTCCATATTTTAGTAAGTCAGTCTGCCTGTAAACATATGCACGCCCAGAATTCTAAACCGATTCCTACCAAATTTGGCATGATTGTATGGGAACATCAAGGGGAAGGTCACCGCGGGGCTTTAGCTTCCGTCTGTCAGCCTGTTTCAAAATGGCAGCCAATGGTTTGTCACTTCCTTTATTCACGTTCCCTTTTCTCAGTCGATTCCGACCAAATTTGTCACGATTATAGGAATCGCAAATATGAAGGTCAGCGCAGGATTTCGTTCCCATCTCTCTCTTAAAATAACTAAAACGGGCAGATAGAAACAAAACAGCCGATGAATTATTCCTGAGAGCCCTCCACAATCATGCCTAATTTGATTCATATCAATAGTAGGATCATGGGCGTCGGCAGAAATTTTTGCAAGGGGGGGCAAAACACAAAAATGCCTATTACCCAGGGGCGGACGATTTTTTTTAACCCGGGAAAATTTTACTTAACCGGCCCCCAACTGACCACAAATCCACATCAATGAATCACTATGAATTATATTATCACTGTACTGAATATCCTCTCGAAATTAACTTAAAGCAGTGGTTCTAAACCGGTGTGCCGTGGCGCATTAGTTTGCCGAGAGGAAGGGACTAGTGTGCCGCACACTCCGAGTATATTTAATTTTTAAAAGAGTTTTAAACAAACAAACTCGAATTAATTTTATGATGCAAGGAATTGATTGACCTTAGCAACGATCATACCACTTAAAATTTTTATGCTACCTATAGATGTATTTTGGCTTAAAGCTAAAGGTGTGAATATGCTTCAATATCTGAATATGCCATCGACATAACGTTCCAAATTCAATAACATATTTAAGCGAATTAAGTTGTTCGTCAACGGCTCATATTAAAAATATTAAAAGGACATGTATAAAGAACGTAGTTGAAGAACTTTTTCAAGTTCTTTCTATTACTGAGTCAAATATAAAGCGTCTTTGTATCAAAAAGGCAAGCCTAAATTTTGTCTGACATAACATTTTTACACGTTGAATTATGTATTTAATGTACAATAAAATTAAACAATTATTTGAATATTGCTTTACCAGTCGTAACACTCTAATATAACTGCGACTTTTACTTGTTATGCTAGTTTCTATCTTTAAAATTATTCCGAGTAATGTCACAATACACCGAGAAATAATTGAAGTAAATCTCTCGAAATAAATCAAATTTCTAAAAGAAGTTTAATATAAAGAGTAACAGTTCATTAAATTCAAACTAACCTCTCCAATGGAAGACGATGTACTGACAATGTTGTGAGTGAAGATGTCCCACGTAGTGATGAGAAGATCTGGATCGTTAGGATATCCTTCTACCAAAATTAAAACAGTTTCTCTCACAAAAACTCCAAAAGCGAAACCAAAGAAATTAAAAACAAATAATTAAAATATTTCACGAGTTAAAATACTAACCAGTCCTATTAATTTTTACGCAAAATGCACATACTCTTACTGCAAAAGTACGACACGACTCACTCTCTCTGCGATATTACTTCTTCCACAAAATAAGAAAATCTGAGGCTCTTGAAGTAATTTCTTTTTCGAGAAATTTTAAAAGAAAAAGGAGAGAGGGTGAAGAGACCAATGTGTAAAACACGTGTCAGAAAGGTTTCTTGGGAACGTCGCGACGTTTGCCGACGCGTCGGTAAGATTTCTTTCTAGCCACCCGTAAGGTCATAAAATCTAAAACCTTCAGAAAGAAAGAATGACGTGTCCTCCCATTCAGAAGAAAGGCGTATGCCGGTGGTCATGGAATTTCCATACAGAAATAACCGTCAAAGACGGTACAGCGGTTCCTGTCCTCCAATTATTCTTTTCCTTTAGAAACATTCGAAAGAGTGCTTGAAAATATTTTCGCAACTCACGTGCAAATCGTGCCGTTTCCCGGATTCTGAGAGAGTGGAAAGGGGAAAATTCTGTCTTCATAATATAAATAAGAGGGAAACATAATTGCTGGTATCAGGGATGCCCTATGTCCTTTTAGGTCAAATATGCCGATGGGACCAATGTGGATAATCCCCCCTCCCTTACTTTCTTGAAAACATCCCCTTTTTCCTTCACCCTCGGAGACAAAGGAGACGGAAAGCTTGTAAAAACTACCTCGCGGATCCGACCCGCACATGTTGCCTTTGTTTTGCTTTATACTTCCCTCCATTTTTCGCATATATGTCTCTATGAGCTGGGTGGCCGCTCCTGCTGTAAGACCGAAGTTGGGAGCGAGAATTCTCGCCATCCTTACGCAACGTGTTAAGTTTTTTCGCATGCCCAGTTTTTTTACATTTTAAAATAATATCTAATATAATAATTACGTTTTTACACATTTTCAGGGGGGGGCATTTGCCCCCCCCCCCCCCCCCCCTGCCGACGCCCATGAGTAGGATTCTGGGAAATGCGGGTAGTTTAATTATTATATCGGCCGTTATTATTCCTGAGGGCCCTCCACAGTCGAGTAAGATTCTAGAACATATAATCGTTAGATAGGTTATGAGCTATTTAGATGGCCGTTCTTCGTTAAACAAAATCCAACACGGATTTAGGAAAGGTAGGTCTTGTGAAACGCAGCTCCTCCTCTTCGTGAATGATTTGTTGCAATGCGGAGAGAAAAGCACTCAGGTTGACGCCGTTTTCATTGACTTTAGAAAGGCGTTCGATTAAGTACACCATAGTGAATTAGGAGAGCTATGTAAGTACAGCATCAACCCAAATATTGTGATTCTAACAGAGAACAGTTATTAGTCATCGATGGGAAATATATCTACCTAGTTAGAGTCGCATCAGGCGTTCCACAAGGAAGTGTCATAGGCCCACTACTATTCCTAATATAGGTACATTACGATATCTGCTCGGTGGATCTCTGCAAAATTAGACTTTTTGCAGACGACAGCCTCAGGAATATTTAAATCTCGTTTCGGCGTGGTTAAAAGAATATAAAATTAAATTAATCACGGTAAATGATCTATCTTAAGTTTATGGAAGGGAAAGAGAAACGAATTAGACTCGGAGTACAGAATTGATAGATTGAATGTCTAATACGTTAAATATTTAGGAGTCACCATTTGTCGTGATCTATTGTGGAATATGCATGTTCGAAGGATCGTAGGCGCAGCCAATAAGAACAGAATAGGTACGTGAAACGTGTTATTTATCATTGGTCAGATCTCAGGTCGAATACGCTTCCAGCATATGGGATCCGTACGAAAAGGGACAGATATTTGAGTTAGAAAGAATCCAACGCAGAGCAGCCAGATTCGTTAAGCAAAAATATGATCAAAAATCAAACGTCATATCACTCTTGAAGGAGAATCGCAGACTTAGCGCTAGGTAAAGTATTTTGAAGAAATTTGGGCCGAAAGTTGTATTAGAGGAGGTTTCAGGAATATTAGAGGCATCTACTTACATGGGTAGGCACGATCACTAGGATGAAATACGAGAGATCGACTGTAGGACAGAACGATATCGGGGTTCGTTTTTCCCAAGGTCCATACGATATCATAAGAGGAAAGTAATTCCCGCGAGAGAAGTTGTTATGTAGGTTTTGGTGGGCTGCACCCCCTGCCACCCACCAATCTGGTGATTTACAGGGTATTATGTAGATGTTGATATACCAAATTTTATTCAAATCAATAGCAGGGTCGGAAAGATACGCGTAGTTTAATGTTTTTCCTTGGTTTTGACGAAATAACTAAAATTGTGCCAAATTTCAAGACACTAAGTCAGGGGTCACCAATTGGCGGTCCGAGGACTGCATCCGGACCGCAAACGATTTTTCACGGACCGCGTGTGATCTGAACCTAACAATAAGTCAATAATTTGTACATAAAGTTATTATTTTATTTTTGCATTTTTGTAAGTTCCCTTAATTTGACGTATGACATTTAAAAAATCGATCATACGTTATACTGAATGAAACTTTCTTCTCCTTACTGATGCCATTAAACTTCTGAAATATACGTAATTTTATTTTATAATACAATTAATTAATTAAAATAATCGCTACACATACTGCAATATTTCGGTAAAGCTTTACCAATTCTTTTCACAATTATCCACTTTTTCCTCAATTTAGCATCGGCACTTGTATCCTCGGTTCAACATATATATGTGAATCAACATTTTCGAAAATGAACTTTATAACAAACAAATTTCGGTCTCGGATAACCGACAAACTTCTTCAAAATTTGCTACATATATCAAGTACAAATTTGAATCCAAATTTTGTGAAAATTATTGTCGAAAGGAAGTGTAATGAAATTTGGTACGTTCGTAGGTATGGTGGGTTACTACAATAATTCGATGATAAGATTTCCTTAGGTGCCCTCGGTTCGATTCCAGACCGTCCGGAATATTCCTCGTTTAATTACACGCAAAAGAATTTAACCACCATACCGTGTATACCATATGGGATAGAGAGCTGAATTTTTTTTGGAATACTGTAAAGTACACTGTAAAAACACCGAGACTTTTCACCTCGTTGTCCCGGGTTCGACTAGAAAAATATACTAGAATAAATTAGTTGGTTGGTTTTTTTATCAACCGAAATTTTTTAAAATTTGTTTTATTATCGTATCTCACACGTAGCATGCGCTTAATCAAACAAGTGAATTTTGCTACTATATTCTTGATAAAGCATTTTATTATTTATGATATTGTTAAACAAGCATTATTCCAATGGGCACGCCAAGGGTTGTGCACTATTTTCTTGGCTTGACTTCCAAGAATTGAAAATTTTGGATTCTCCATTGCTTACGCACCGGTTATGCAGTTAACGCAATGCAAATAACAAAAATATTCATTAAAAAAATAACTGAACAAACGAAATAACAAAACAAATAACGAAGTAACTGAATAACTTATAACGAACGAAGTAAAAAACGGAATGAAAAACAAGGAAATTGAATTAACAAAGATAAAAAATAAAATATGTAACTAAAAAACAAATGAAGTAACTGAATTAGTTATAACGAACGATTTAACAAACGGAATGAATAACAAGGAAATTGAATTAACAAAGATAAAAACCAAAAGATGTAACCAAAAAGCTCAACGAACAATAACTTTAAATGCACAATTTCAGCACACGTTTTAGGTGTCGCTGAATCCGAGAAAGTAGTTTTCGCAATGCCGTCTGTCTGCCAGTTACTGGCTCTGCAGCTTAGACGGTAGGACGAAAATGAATGAAATCTCGTACTTGGGCATTTTATCATACTGAGCACAGTATACATAGAAACGGTTGACATTGATCAATAATTAAGAGTAGTTTATTCTACGCATTTTTAACAACTATCCGATTTTCTCGAAAACGGCTCTAACGATTTTGATCAAATTCCGTACAGTTACTTGAGTTTACGTCTTCAATAATACTTTATAGTTCATATTTCTCAAAAAATGAATATAAGGCTAGTTTATTCTGGGTAACTTTAACAATAATTCGATTTTCTCAATAACGGCTCGAACGATTTTCATCAAATTTCGTACAGTTACTTGAGCATACATCTACAATAATACTACATATTTTATATTTCTCAATGAATGAATATAAGGCTAGTTTATTCATGGGCAACTTTAAAAAGAAATTCGATTATCAAAAAACAGGCTCATACGATTTTCATTTTCTAAAGATTACTAAACGACGCATTAGTATATGAGAAAGTTTGTACAATGTATGTTGTACCGATTTTTTTCATCAATTCACCAACCTCTCGGAAGTCGCTCATTGTATCATTTACCTTTAATCTTTATTGTAATCTATCTCACCCCTTTTGTGAACAGTCATCATTCTTTTCTTCCTAGTTGATTAAGGAATGTCACTTCATGTTTGCCCTCTAGTCACATTTCTCTGTTCATAGAATTATTAAAAACACCTGTTAGTACTTCTCTTATAAAACTAGTGTAATTCCCGTCGAAATATCAACGGAAGAATTATAGATAGATTGATTATTAATATTTGCATTTAAAATAATTAATAGTACACTATGACATATGAAATATTTCGTCATATACAAAATTTCTAGCCAAGATTCTGTAGTCGTTTAGTAAATGCCTTTGGTTTTCATTTTCGCCTTTAAAATTCTGATATTCTTCTCCCACCTTGTTCTCGTCAATGCTACATATAATTGTCGGTGTGCAAAGACAGGGAAATAATTATATGTATACATATACAACGTAGGGAAAATAATAGGTAGGTATGACATTTATATTAACAAATAAATGTGCCACTCGAATATTAACAACTACCAAAATTATATTGTGACAGAATACGTTCAGTATTAGCTAACTGACAAAACATATTTTCAAGTGGTCTAATTAAATTTCGCTGTCGGCCATCTTGCGTTCCTTACAGAACGTTTTTATTACAGAGAATATTCGAAAGGCTATATGTTCGTATTATACAGAGCGTTTTTTATTGGAGAACGTTAAAAAATCGCGTCAGACAATATGTTGAGGAGAGCACGTATATGCAATCAGCAATGTGGTGCTCATTTTCGACATTTGCTGGGAAACGCTTTTAAATAACATCAAACAACATTCATAGAAATTTCAGCAATTCTCTCCGTTTTGTATTCTAAGATATAGCGATTTTTTTCAGGGTCCTCGAATTAAAAAGTCAGCCCGTATAATCTCGCTACTTTGTAATTTTTACGTTTAATAAAAAATGGTTTTTACTTTCTCCATACGTAGTATGGGAAAAGTACTGTGATCACGAAAATAATCGACTTCGAGATTTCAGCGGAAATACACGTTTTGAGGCCCCTAGAACACGATTAGACTATTTTCGGAATGATGTCTGTGTGTGTGTGTGGATGGATGGATGTGTTTGTGGGCGCTCTAACTCAAAAAGTACTAGCCATATCTTTACCAAACTTCATATATAACATGAGCACAAAGAACTGATTAGTTTTTGGACAATATCGGTTAATCGAAAGTCGAGGTTTATTCGAAACCCGATTCGGTTTTTGCGATATTTCTTCGTTAAAACATCATTATTTTTATACAACCCTATAAAAACGTTATAGAGAAATAATTTCCTACAACTTTTATTTGAAACAATTTTCCATATCAGTTATTGTTTAGGAATTATTTATAAATAATCGTTGTTTTCGGTTTCCGTCCAATATCTCCTTACATACGTCGTTATTGGTAATCTTCGTGAGGACCAAAGTTGTAGAGAATAATATTTATTCCAAGTTTTGTTTGAAACAAATTTTCGTAGAACCATCCATTTCGGAGATATTTTGCTTATTCGTAAATTTCCAGTATGTATACAGCGCCACCACCATGTAGCGGTGAATTCTGTAAACATATTCCAAATATAATTTACGGCAATAAGGAAGACTGTATTCATTTAAGATACGAAATGATAATTTTGCCTCATAATGCCAATGATAATAATTTAAATATCTATACCCCAATTATGGAGAAAGTCATGTGTTGACCATATCAGATTTTTATTGTTGTGTTAACCTGCCATTGCCTTGCAATATATGAAATTCAGACAGGTACGAAGTTCTTGACCTTGCTATTTAGGAAGCGAATACTTGAATGTTAATTGTTAAACCTTTCTTATATAGAAATTAATTTGTTATTTCAAATATTTATTTCCAAAAAGAATTTTCATTTCGCAAAAAAACTTATAAAGCAAATATCTTGTTTCTATAGATTAGAATGGTATTTTAACAGGTAAATTTGATTCCTAGATACAAGATTAATAGAGTTATTAAGAAAGAAATGTCTTTTTGTTTGGGTCATCTAATGATTGGGATAAAGTTGCTGTCTCAATCTATGTGATGAAAAATATGTTTCCTATTCAATGCATAATTCCTGAAGGGAGATTACATTAAATACCATTTGAGATTTATGTAACTGGGGAGTATGGAATGTTCCAATTAGTACGTATCTGATGACTTTCACTAAGAGTCGTCATAAATTTCACTGTGATTCTTACAATTTTTATTCATCTCTGTTATGTGTAGCTAAAAAACTCATAAATGTTACTCTTTCAAATTTAAAAATCCTTAGATATACTTCTCGCTCCATCGATTGCTGTCTGCGCGTGCCACAGCCACTTTATACTCCGATTCCGTTTTCATTTAAGCGATCATAAATTCACTCACGCATTCCTCTCGAGTTACTTACCGTGCCTCTTTATTTGTTTACAGTCCCTCTATATATGTCGTTCAGACAAAATAGAGAGGCCGTTTACTGTTGAAACCTTGCTTTGGAAATGGGTTCTTACAATTTTTACGTCAAACATAACTGATTTTGATAAAAAAATACCGACGTACTTACATATAGACATAGACAGTATTCTTATTACTTTCTCCATACGTAGTAATGGGAAAGTATTGTGATCACGAAAAAAGTCGACTTCGAGATTTCAACGGAAATAGACGTTTTGAGGTCCATAGAACACGTTTAGGCTATTTTCGGAATGGGTCTGTGTGTATGTGTTTGTGGGCGCTCTAACTCAAAAAGTACTAGCCATATCGTTACCAAACTTCATATATAATATGAGCACAAAGAACTGATTAGTTTTTGGACAATATCGGTTAATCGAAAGTCGAGGTTTATTCGAAACCCGATTCGGTTTTTGCATTATTTCTTCGTTAAAACATCATTATTTTATATACAACCCTATAAAAACGTTATAGAGAAATAATTTCCTACAACTTTTATTTGAAACAATTTTCCATATCAGTTATTGTTTAGGAATTATTTATAAATAATCGTTGTTTTCGGTTTCCGTCCAATATCTCCTTACATACGTCGTTATTGGTAATCTTCGTAAGGACCAAAGTTGTAGAGAATAATATTTATTCCAAGTTTTGTTTGAAATAAATTTTCGTAGAACCATCCATTTCGGAGATATTTTGCTTATTCGTAAATTTCCAGTATGTATACAGCGCCACCACCATGTAGCGGTGAATTCTGTAAACATATTCAAAATATGCCTAATTTACGGCAATAAGGACGACTGTAATCCTTTACGATACGAAATAATACTTTTGCTTTATAATGCTATTCATAATAATTTAAATATCTGTACCCCGAATATGGAGAAAGTCATGTGTTGGCCACATCAGATTTTTTTTCTTTTTATGAACTGAATCTTCCACTACTTCGAACCAAATATTATGCGGCGAGTTGCAGCAACTTATAGGTGGCCATGTTTGAAAGCGAAGGTACATTAGAAATCTTTTTATATTTTCCCCTCATGTCATGTTTATTGTCATGTCAAGATCTGGCCGTACTGGGAACTGGCAGCATTACTTCGCGAATGGGAAGGACTCGTCCGTGGGGCGGATTGCAATGCGGGGAGTTAACACCTTTACTAAAATGCATTCAGTCCTCTTTCGGTGTGGGGAAAAATTATATAAATTTTAAAAATCATAAAAAATTATAAATTAAAATTAAAATATAAAAAATACAGAAATATAGAAACCCATTTTTAAAGCTGCCAATGGATATCCAAAGCCCTCATAAGAAAAGCAAGATAGTAGCTATCTGGATAATACATTAAAATAATATTGTTTTTGTTCGTTACATCATATTGTTAGGATGGCAACAACTGGCGACAACGCGCGCTGCGACCACGGTGAAAGTGACGCCAGGAAGGCGTTCGCACCCGCCCACCGCAGCGTTAACTGCTTCTTAAAATGAAACTCAAATAAAAATCGACATAAAATAAATAACGCTACTTACATTTAAGACAATACGGCGATCATACTAACAGCGCTGAGACAAAGACGACGGCATGACGCGCGTCTTTCTCGGAACTCTGGTTGCGGAGAAATAGTTACTTTACAAAATTAATAACTGCTCTTCATAAAGCAAAGATACGGATTTGAAATTGTATATGTTCATTTAGATATGTATGTTCTATATTTATTTAACATTTGCTAAGAATCGGACCATTCGTTTTGGTTTTAGAAGGCACTATAATTAGGTATCGGGTCTTGATGGCCGAAAAAAGGGCATTTTTTTTGTTCTCACCTCAAAATCACAATTATAAAAACATCTATAAAATATCACTTTATGGTCGTTCAACGCAGATTGAAACAAGCTAAACTTTGTTGTAAAATACATTGTAATAGGGCGAGCCGTTATCAATCTACTTTGCCTCAAACTCGGGTATACATACTTTTGGAACCGATAGTAGGCGTGGCCCTGATCAGAAGCTATGAAGAAATGGTAGGCATTGCTATAAATTAAGGGAAGTTTATTCTACCCATTTTTAACAACAATTTCATTTTCTCAAAAACGGCTCTAACGATTTTGATCAAATTTCGTACAGTTACTTGAGTTTACGTCTTCAATAATATTACATTGTTCATACTTCTCAATAAATGAATATAAGGCTAGTTTATTTTAGACAACTTTAACAATAATTTGATTTTCTTAAAATACGAAGTTGCATCTTCGTTAATATGTGATTCACTTTGGAATACAAAAGAGAAATTTGCAATAATGGATAGATATATAAAAGTCATTTAAACTCTCGACATATATTGACGCCTCGGGCGCGGGCTGTCCTTATGAATTTATTTTGATAGGTTTTCATTTTTGTCAAATTTTTGTGTCCCCCTTCGAAAGGCGCCTGAGGCGGTTGCTCGCCGCCTCACCCTGTATATATATATATATATATATATTTTTTTTTTTGGGCAACTAGGTGTTGATGGAAACCCAGTGTATCAGAGTTATTGAGAGATCTGAAATGGCAGACGTTGAAAAGTAGATGAATTGAATACAAAAGGAAATTATTCGAAAAATTTGAAAGCTCCGAATTCGTTGAAGACGTACGTGGCATAGTCGTCCCCATCGGTGTTAGTGAACGTAATGTTAGATCACAGTGCAGGAGAAAATATGTCGAAATACCGCTAGAACAGAGATCCTTTTTCCCAGACGCGATAAGACAATCCAACAGAGGAATTAGCTAGACTTCACTTGGTGTTGTGACACCCCCTGCCGGCTTGCAGGGTTTGATGTAAATGTAAACCGAAGCAGGCACGGACGCCCTTAGGTCGCTCTTTCACTAATTCTACATATAGGACTGTGCGCATACCGTGTCGGACCGCCATGGGCTGTGTCCTTGGCAAATCACTTTTGAAACGACCCATCACAGCACGGTAGGGACACGGTCGTCGCCCGGTCCTATATGTGGAAATGGAAATTGCTCTTCCAATGTTAGTTATATGGATGGGACACTGTTTTGATCTTTGGTAAAACGGCACAGTCGTCGTCCGTTTTGCGCCCGGTCCTATATGTGGAAATCAGCCTAAAAGGAGTTACTTTGAAACAGTATGTAAAGTGGAAGTTGTACTGAATGGACTCAAGTATTTTGGATACTTTCCTGTTAACGGGAATACCTCAAAAAATAAACACGTATTGTTGTGATATGTTACGACGTATTTGTTTGTTAACAATGCGTAACGACAGGGGAATTACTTAAAAATCACACTTTTTTAAAACTTATTTATTAATAAAAGCAACATAATTACTAATACAATCTAAATTTATGTTACTAGGGGGCCAATATATCTTTATGGCATTTAAAATAGCTGGAAATATGCCCTTTAGATAAAATACCATGGTCTTGAAGCAAAGATACAGCTTCCTCTTCACTCCTCGGCAAGCTCCACAAATTCATCATTAAGGGATCAACGTAAATATCTTAACGAGATTTGTTACGAATTGTTAACAAACAACATATCACAACAATACGTGTTTATTTTTTGAGGTATTCCCGTTAACAGTAAAGTACCAATTCAAAGCAAAAATCAATTTAAAACTATTGAAAGTTGTTGTTTCGGAAACTGAGAAGTCCAGAGTGGTGAGCGGACGCTGAACGGTATTAAGGTACATTATATTCCAAAATCTATTTAAAGTATTATCAGAGGCAATTGAAGATTGAACAAATTTTTTTGGTAGCGGAATTCTGCTTATTTCTGAAATTGAAATGCTAATGCATTAATCCATTAAAATCTGTTAAGAGTGGCTATTTTAGCTGAAAGAAATATTTGTACCTACATGGCACTTCTATTCACTTTTCAGAATGAATGAATTCTAGGTTAACATTGCATATTATAAAAGGATTTTCTTTGGAATAAGAATTTTTTACGTGGTTATTTTAACTGAATTGAATCAAGTTCTCTTCTAAGTTTGAAATCCATTTAAAACTGGTGAAAGTAAGCGGCACAAGCAATAATAACGTCATCCTCAGAGCTACTCATGGTTATGACTGATCTCAAAACCAAAACAGCAGGCATGACACGGCCGGCGAACAGTCCTTCATGTGGAAATACACAAGGCCCAACACGGTCGTCGACCAGTCGTCGACCAGTCGTCGACCAGTCGTCGACCGGTCTGCGCCCGGTCCTATATGTGGAAATCAACCTTTAGTGGGAGAAAAAGGGTAGGCACCTGGTATTCTTCCAACGAAAAGATTTGTGGTAAAGGTCGATGGTACTTTACGAAAGGATTGCCGCCTCAGCTGGAGCTCCTCGCTTGGGTCGGGATAGCAATTAGCGGAGTAGCGCCCCCACCTCTTGGCGACTCCTACGGTGAACCCATTTTCGTGTGACCCTGAGTCATGCGACCGCGTACCGCAAGGGATCAGAAAAATTTTGCCTGGAAGATTTTGTTCATTTTAGATTCTCCAACTTTCCCTTTTCATTCGGACAAAGGAGGAAACATTCCCAAGTCGAATTCCAATAACATCTAGATACAAATACTTTGACGAAAAGCGCCCCGGCAAGTTGGCGCCCGAGTGCATTGCATCCACTGCACCCCGGGTAGGTGCGCCCCTGCTTCTGATCAGTATGATTAAAAGTACGAGATTTCATTGATTTTCGCTCTACCGTTTAGGCTCCAGATCCAGTAACAGACAGATAGACGGCATTGCGAAAACCACTTCTTCGGATTCAGCGACACCTAAAACGTATATTTCCGTAAAAATCTCGAGGTCGAATTTTTCCGCGATAACAATATTTGCTCAATATACTCGTATATGAGAAAGTAAAAAATCGGTACAACACACATTGCACAAACATTATCATATGCTCTAGAGTCGATTAAGCAAAATAAGTCTCCCGGGCCGGAGGGCATACCCGCGCGTGTGTTGAAAGAGCTAGCCTCGGTAATCGCACCTTACTTGAAAATAATATTAGAAAAATCCGTTGCACATGGTACCGTTCCAAAAGACTGGAAGTTAGCATATGTAACGCCCATCCACAAAGGCGGTGATAAAGAGAACCCCGAAAATTATACACCGATTTCCTTGACGTCATTATCGTGTAAGATTCTAGAACATATAATTGTTAGCTCTGTTCTGCGTTATTTAGACGGTCGTTCTTCACTAAGCAAAAACCAACACGGGTTTCGGAAAGGTAGGTCATGCGAAACGCAGCTCGCCCTGTTCGTAAACGATTTGTTACAATGGGGAGAGAAAAACACTCAGGTTGATGCCATTTTCATTGATTTTAAAAAAGCGTTTGACAAAGTACCCCATAATAAATTAATAGGAAAACTAGGAAAGTACGGCATAAACCCTAATATCCTGAGTTGGGTAAAATACTTCCTCTCAGACAGAAAACAGATAGTAGTTATTGATGGGAAATCTTCATACCCGGTAAAAGTCGCATCAGGTGTTCCACAGGGAAGTGTCATAGGTCCACTACTATTCCTGATATATATAAACGATATCTGCTCGGTAGTTCGCTGCAAAATAAGACTTTTCGCAGATGACACCGTTTTCTATAAGGAGATAACGAGTCAGGATGACCAAAAATCGCTCCAGGAAGATTTAAACGCCCTTTCAGCATGGTGTCAAGATTGGAAAATCGAAGTTAATCACAGCAAATGTTCCCTATTGAGTTTCTGGAAGAGTAAGAACAATGAATTAGACTCGGAGTACAGAATTGATAGATTGAATATCCAATCTGCAGAGTACGTTAAATATTTAGGAGTCACCATTTGTCGTGATCTATCATGGAATATGCATATTCGAAGGATCGTAGGCGCAGCTAATAAGAAATTGGGCTGCGTAGGCAGAATAGTAAGAAGTAGCACAGAACAGGTACGAGAAAAGTGTTATTTATCATTGGTCAGATCTCAGGTCGAATACGCTTCCAGCATATGGGATCCGTACGAAAAGGGACAAATACTTGAGTTAGAAAGAATCCAACGCAGAGCAGCCAGATTCGTAAAGCAAAAATATGAGCAAAAATTAAGCGTCACATCACTCTTGAAGGAGTTGAATTGGATATCCCTAGAGGATCGCAGAATTAGCGCTAGGTTAAGTATTTTGAAGAAATTTAGGTCGGAAGTTCTCTTAGAGGAGGTCTCAGGAATATTAGAGGCACCTACGTACATGGGCAGGCACGATCACGAGAATAAAATACGAGAGATCGACTGTAGGACCGAGCGATATCAGAGCTCGTTTTTCCCAAGGACCATACGGGATCATAACAGGAGAGTGATTCCCACGAGGGACGTTATTGGGTAGGTTTTGGTGTGCTGCACCCCCTGCCACCCACCAGTCTGGTGATTTGCAGGGTATCATGTAGATGTAGATGTAGATATACTAATGCGTCGTTTAGTTATCTTTAGAAAATGAAAATCGTATAAGTCCGTTTTTAGAAAATTCAATTGTTGTTAAAGTTGCCAAGAATAAACTAGCCTTATATTCATTCATTGTGAAAAATGAAATATGTAGTATTATTGCAGACCTATACTCAAGTAACGTTACGAAATTTTATCAAAATCGTTATAGCCCTTTTTGAGAAAATCAAATTGTTCTTAAAAATGCGTATAATAAACTTCCCTTAATTACTGATCAATGTCAACCATTTCATCATAGTCACTGCTCAGTATGATAAAATGCCTATGTACGAGATTCCATTCATTTTCGCGTTACCGTTTAGGCTCCAGAGCCAGTAACAGGCAGATAGACAGACAGACGGCATAACGAAAACCACTTTTTTGGATTCAGCAACACCTAAAACGTATATTTCCGTAAAAATATCGAAGTCCAATTTTTTCGCGATAACAATACTTTCTCAATATACTTCGTATATGAGAAAGTAAGAAGCATGCATGAAAACAATTCATAGTTTTTATCACTTCAAAACTCCGTCAGAGTTTTGTTGCTACGGTAAAGTGGTACCCCTGATTTGCGTACGTCATTAATTTTTGCGATTTTCTTATTATATTTGATAGTAAGTCCTTAATATCAAATTTCATGAAGATCCGTTCAGTAGAAGCCGAGAACGAACATGCGGACGGACGGACCGACCGACGATAATAGGCGCTCACGCTGGAAGCGAAACGCGCCTAAAAAGGGCATATCTTCCCTACGTCAAGGGAACAACGGACAAATTGGGACACGTATTAAAGAAATATAACATTACGACAAAATTTAGACCGTCAACCAAATTAGGTAGACATTAAAAACCACAAAGGGGGGGATGTATAGGAACCATGCAGGACTTGCGATCAAGTTTATACATATAGTGGAAACAGGGAGAACGATCAAGACACGAGTAGAAGAACACAAAAGAGCCATTCGACTCAAACATGCCGACAAATCAGCAGTTGCAGAACACGCCGACGGGGGACACGAAATAGATTTCGAAAACACAAGAATTCTCGCGAAAGAAAAACTTTCGGAAAAAGAGTAATACGGGAGGCATTAGAAATAACAAAAGCACGGAATGAATTTCAACAGAGACAGTGGCTATAAGTTGAGGAACACTTATGTAGACCCCAGTGATAGTAAACAACAGGATAAGACGAATGCCACAACAAAACTCACTCCACCACCAACCCTCCCCTTCCTATAAACCACCCCTCTGCTACTGTAGTATATATAAAGTCTACATGAGGTCACCCGACCAGGTCACCTTGAAGAAGTCTCCGGCGAAACAGAAGAAACGTTCAAAGCAAAAATTTACGCGGGATAGCCTGAAAAACAGATATAACCTCAGCATATTTAAATTTATTCTTCATTTAAACAATTATAGGCACGTTTACACTGCATATATTTAGACAGTGATTGGTAATTGGGCCTGTAACTCGAAACCGAGAGGTGGACGGCGTATACTATCTAACGCGCTGAAATAATTAAAGGTGTGAATCTTTTTAAATTTATTTTACAATTTCGTAACCTGTACTCCATAACAATATTATCAATATCACAGCCAAATCCAACAAGATAAGGAAAGAGTTTCTTAAAAAGTGGTAATCTCTTCCGCAGTTCGTAAATAGAAGTCAGATGTAAGGGTTTGAAGGAAGAAAAGAGTTTTTAGTCTCAATCTCGCCCAATAAAAACACTTATCTATCTATCCATTTATATACATTAATCGGAAAATCGGGTTTAGACCAAAATCTCGCTTTAAAAACAATACCCCGACTTCAAATACACCCCTGCGACAATATATAAGCCAACGCGATTAGTCTATATCTTCAGTAAAGCAGATCTCCCAGGCTTAAAAAATTATGTTACAAACCAAATAGCGACATTTATCAATTTTGCGAATAGTAACAGCGTAGATGACTCTTGGACGGAAATTTTGCGAATCATTTGAGAAGAGCTAAAAACGTTTGTCCCAACTAAAGCAATTCGTGATCGCAAGGACCCGCGGTGGGTGAAAGCGAAACTCCGTGCCTTGCTCAAGAAACAAAGACGGAATCACGCGCACATAAAGCACCTTAAAGAAGTTGGTAGGGACCACGCGAACGAGTATTTAATATACAGAAATAGTCGTAAATCTGCAAGAGACGAAGCGCGTAAGGAATTTGACGCCTACCGATCCACGACACTCTCGGATTCACTCAAAAACGACTTGAAAGAATTTCGGTCGTACGTGCGAGAAATTCGAGGTGTCCACAGTACCTCTTCTACGTACAGACAACGGTGAAAGTGTACACGATTCATTTACTAAGGCTAGTATGTTAAATCGGTTCTTTGAAAATTGCTTCACAATAGACAGCGGTGATTTCATTGATTTCCCTACTCGTATAGACTCAAATATGAGCGACTTAGAAATATCCGAAAGCGGTATCGTCAAATTACTAAGTCAGGTCCACAAAAGAAAATCGCCAGGGCCTGAAGCCATACCTGCATTCATTATAAACTCGTTAGCAAACGAATTAGCTCCGTACCTTAAGCTTCTATTCAGAAAATCTTTAGATGAGGGTGTAGTTCCTTTGATATGGAAAACAGCCCACGTTACACCAATACATAAAACGGGAAGTAAATTAAAAGTGGAAAACTAACGCCCTATATCGTTGACGTCAATCTTCTGTAAGGTCTTTGAGCACATTATCGGTAGCTCAATAATGCGATTTCTCGAAAGCAAAGAAGCGCTTAACAGTAGCCAGCATGGTTTCCGGAGAGGCAGGTCATGCGAGACTCAGTTAGCTCTACTCACACAAGATATTGTGAAAGCAACGGATAAAGGAATAGGAGTTGATGCAGTATTTTTAGACTTTAGGAAAGCCTTCGACACTGTTTCTCACGTGAAAATAGTGCAAAAATTAAGGGCTTATTCAATTAACGAGAAAATTGTAAATTGGATCGCCTCGTTGCTTTCCGATAGGACCCAGAGAGTAGTCCTCGATGGAGTTGCATCAGACGTCGTCAAAGTGACTTCCGGCGTGCCTCAGGGAAGTGTAATCGGACCTCTGTTATTCTTGATATATATAAATGATTTAGCGGATAATATAAAGTGTAAAGTTAGACTCTTCGCGGATGACACACTTGTGTATGGAGAAATCAACACAATACACGATCAGGAGAATTTGCAAAAGGACCTTCAGGCTATCACGAAATGGTGTAAAGATTGGCAACTCGATCTGAATATAAAGAAATGCGCCGCAATGAACTTCACGCGCTCCACGAATTTCAACCGTTACCCGTACCAAATATCTGAACTAAAGCTAAAATACGTCAATAGCTACAAATACCTAGGAGTAATTCTCAGTAGCAATTTGTCTAGTAGAGAGCATATCAAATCCGTTATAGCATCGACAAACAGAATTCAAGGGCTTTCCTCTAGAGTCCTGCGGGGATGCCCCTCGAATGTGAAGGAAATCGCATACTTTTCCCTAATACGACCCATCGTGGAATACTGTTGCGCCGTCTAGGACCCTTTCGAGGAGGGCCTAACTAGAGAGCTCGAAATGGTTCAGCGTAGAGCGGCTAGATTTGTAAAAGGAGAATATCGGTATGATGCGAGTGTATCAGAGTTATTGAGAGATCTGAAATGGCAGACGTTGAAGAGTAGAAGAATTGAATACAAGAGGAAACTATTTGAAAAATTTGAAAGTTCCGAATTCGTTGAAGACGTACGCGGCATAGTCGTCCCCATCGGTGTTAGTGAACGTAATGTTAGATCACAGTGCAGGAGAAAATATGTCGAAATTACCGCTAGAACAGAGAAATACTACCGATCCTTTTTCCCAGACGCGATAAGACAATCCAACAGAGGAATTAGCTAGACTTCACTTGGTGTTGTGACACCCCCTGCCAAACGCTTCTAGCGGCTTGCAGGGTATTTATGTAAATGTAAATGTACCCCCGGCCGGAGCGAGGCCCGAAGGCCCCACTCCCTGCGGTCCTCCTCCCGCCGGCGCCCGGCGCTGTGAAGAGGCCGCGGTTACAACAAATCACTCGTGTACTCAGGGCCGATCCTAGGCGTGGGCGACCGCCCAGGGCGGCCCCTCGCCAGGGGCGGCCACTCATCCTTTCCGATGCATATTTGCGAAAATGGGCGACGAGATATGACCCGTCTCTTCCCATCCAATAAACTCAACTCGATCTGTTTTCACCCTCCTCTGGACGCTCGCCTTCTATGAATTTAACAATAGGAAACTTTGATTCTTCTTAAGGCGCCTATTTTTCTCGATAGCACACTCCCTCAATTCAGCCATAGTCATTATTCGAGGGACATGGTTGAAAATTTTAATCAAAGAGCCAACAGCTACGAGTTCACGACTAATGTTTTGCTTACAGAGAGTGTAAACAGATTTGGTATGAACAAGTGGCTCATATTTCATACAGACAATGTAGTTTCTCTTATGAGATTCCGGGCTCTTTGGCCAGGGATGAGACGTAAGAAGCCAGTCCGATGTGGATTTTTACATAGCTCGGGTGCGTTGTGAATTTTATAATCCCTCTCCTTTCTTTGGCTTGGAATAATCCGTGTTAAAAATACCGTAATTTGTTAAGGTGCCTGTGTATTTCTTTAAGGTGAAGAGTTGTGAAGTAGTGCCACGTACATACATCTAACAAATTCATCTCTCGCACACTGCCTTTACATTATTTTCATAAATCCATCAGTTTCAGCCCGGCTCAAACTATTCAACTGTAAGTTTCACTTTTCTATTTATGGTGTTCGTAAAGGACGGCTAACAAAATGTCAGAAAAAATAAAACAAAAATGTACAATTGTGTGGCATTGCCTAAGAGGCAAAACATTGAAAGAATTTTCAAGGCTCATTCATTATTTGAGATGAATTTGATTCAGAACTTAGAAAAAAGGAGGTGAATCGAAAAGTAAATTATTAGCACAGCATTCAGTATTTACAAGGTCAGTTGAGAAATCTAAAATTAGCACCATTACCTTAATCCAGAATAGCGCATCTATTCCTTAAATGTAGCCCTCAATGATGCCGCAAATTGCAATAACAAGACTGCCTCTTTTTTCGACATTATTCAACGTCTTCACAATTTCTTCTCTGCATCTACACATCTATGGGATATTCTTCTACAGAATGTTAAAAATTGAACCCTTAAGTCAAACGCGCTGGGAAAGTCGCGTGGGTGCAGTGAAAGTAGTTAGATATCAAATTGCCGACATATACGAAACACTGATTTCAATTGCTGAAGATGACCATTATCCAGTAAAAATTGAGTTAAAAGGAGAATCGAAGCCAAAGTATTGGTTAAAGATGTATTTTGCTTTAAATTTATATTTAGTTGTTCTATGGTATGAAATTTTATTTGAAATAAAAAATTTCTAGCAAGTGTCTACAAGGAGTGTCAATCAATGTGGTCACAGCACTAGAGTCATTAAAACGTACCCAATTTTTACTTTCTCATAGGAAGTATCAAGAAAGTATTGTTATCGCGAAAAAATTCGACCTCGAGATTTTTACGGAAATATACGTTTTAGGTGTCGCTGAATTCGAAAAAGTGGTTTTCTCCATACGTAAGTCCTCAACTAAAATCAAATAAATATGGCGATAGGAACAGTTCAGCTCACATGTTTCAGCGCTAGCGATTCAATTATTGTCACTACCACGCGCGCGAGCTGCACACTAACAGTCAATTTCGAAGAAAATTGAATATCTCTTGAAATATTCCTCATTTGAAAATTTATTTCAAACAAGAGTTGTAAAAACAAATAATATCTACAACTTATATATATTTGTGTGTATGTTAACAAAAAATCAGTTTTACGCGAAAGTTTAAAGAAAAACTAAAATTTTATAAGAGTAAACCGTTACTTACAGTTGACCGATTGTTATCAAAATCTTTTCAAATCTTAAGAATATATGTAAAATCATAAATATAGAATTTCATGTAGATCTGATGAATAGTTTTTGAGTTAAAGCGCACGCAAAATTTGTCACACACACACGGCCACACGGTCGAAACGTGTTCTAGGGACCTCAAAACGTGTATTTCCGTTAAAATCTCGAATTCGTTTTTTTTATGAAAACAATATACTACATATATGGAGAAAGTAAAAATTCAGGCTCCCTATGAGGTTCTAAGACTTCGAACTACTCGGGGCAATTTTCATAGGGGTCCGTTTGAACTGATCTGCTTTAAAAATTTGAATTTTGATTCTCAAATTTGTAATTTACGTTATTGATTTTATTTAACATAAAATACTTAATGTGTAAATTGAGGAAGAATCGATTATTGACATCGATTACGGTGGTTATGAACACAAAGGCAAGCATCTGACATGAGCAAGAATCAATCAATCTCGCAATTCGTGAATTCCTTTGGAGCCCGCAATATGTGGGAGCCGTCGTCGGTTCGTTGCACCCCCTGAGTCGCAAGTGGCCCTTTAAGGACAGCAACTCTCCCTGATAAAACCTCCAAAAAAGAAATTTACTTCGTAAATTAGATTAATTGAAATTGTAGAAAACTAAAAAGGTATGGACGCAATACGTAGAATAAACGATTGTTTTACAGAGATAATAGCAAAAAGTAAAACAACGGCAAGGATGAGGTAAAAATCACCCCCCCCCCCCCCCTCGTGGATCCGTCAATGATAAAGCGGCTCTTCTTATGTTGCGTTTTACACATAATTTGAAAAAGTGGCTCTTCTTAGGAAAAAGTTTGCCAACCTCTGCTTGCACCAATTTCACTGACATTAAAAATGCCTCTGCCCTAGAGATACGTTGGATCGAGATTTTAATATAGCGGGGGTGCGGGGGAAATTTTTCGGCTGCCTTTATCTTCCCAGGTTTCCCAATTTGTTTTTTGAGATCTTTACAAAATACAAGTTAATTTATTCATCGCATTGTAAAACTTATTGACGATTAAAAAATAAAAGAAATGCTAGCAAGATTGCAACCTGTTTCATGGTATAAATTGGCGTCCAATATTTATTCGCCTGCAAGTAATGCATAGATAGATGATCCGGATAGCGCCCCCCAGGGCCACCGAGAGGGTGGGGATACCGGGGCAAAATCCTCGGGGCCCGGGTCTCTGAGGGGCCCGGTATAAGGACCGGTAGTGAGGTTTTCCTACCGCAATATGAGGGTGCAAGGCAACCAATGCCAACGGGCGGCGTTTTCTCCATTTCCCATTTCCATTTCTCAGATTTGGATTTGGGTTTGCCCAACTCAACCCACTGCTTTTCCATCACCCCTTGGCACCCTGAAACTCCTCCCCACTACTCTCATTTTTCTCTCCTTCGGGAAATTACGTCTTTGGGCCCGAGGTCCGGACCCACAAGCACTCGGAGTGTCGTCGTACGGTCAGTCATAATGAACAATATTGTTTAACTCCCAATTTTTTAGTAATATGTTAGCATTTCTTTCTTTATTGACCATATTTCATAATGCTGAACTTGTAATATTTAAGTACACTTAATATCGCACATAAGACTGAAACGACGAAAATTTCCATCTTATTAAACTTTACTAAAATCGCATAAATACATGACTTAATTCGTTGAATCGTACAATTACGAAATCGCGACCATTCAATAACTAACTTAACGTTACGTTATTATAATATACAACCATATTTATGCGCAAGTATTATGTAGGAAAAAGTTGCGATGTTGGTAAAAAATCAGGAGGAATCCAGAAAAATGTTTAGAACGCAAATACGGAACGATTACGATGGGAAACTCTCCTTCGGAGGATGGATTATCGGTATGGCCCCTATAAATGTAAATTTTATGCGAATTTATATGTTAAAGTACTATAGGGAGATCTGGCGATCGGTATTCATTCATACTAATTGTAAGATCTACTCTCACGTAATTAGTACTTTTGGACTCTGTTGCAGCGCAAGATGCGCAGTTACTTAAAAATGTCACGTGGGACCTCACGGTGCATAGTGTAGGCAATACCGATTCAAATGCGGTCGTCTTTTATGACAAGTACCGATTTTTTTACGCGTTGCTTTTATGGTACTAAAATACGCTTTAGGTGTTAATTTGGAAAACCAAATTTAAAAACCATGACATGTAATTTCGCAAAAAATTTAATGATGAAAAACCTACACTTATCGACGGCAATTAAATTTCGTCGAATATTTGATTTTTACAAATTCGCTCTTTATCGACATTAACCGAATCATACCAAGTCTAATGATGATGTGATACATACACTGTCAGCCTATATTTTATACGTAATTTTGAGAAAAAAAATTTAATTGGATGGAATTTGACAATTTCTGCTTATAATACTGAGAGCCAATACCTTAGAGAAGGGCGGAGGGGGAGTCGGCTGTCCTGGGCCTGCCGAGCGGCCCGGTTCCCTTTTTGAACTTAAAACTGGCTCTCGGCGGCCCTGGCGCCCCCAACACTTTGGCGCCCCGGGCAGTCGCTCGTACCTCGGGCCGGCCCTGCATGCTGGGAAGCGTATTTTATGACTGGTAGGCTTTACGCGGCTTACCAGTATTCTATAGATACAAACGAACCGACCGGTCTTCATTTATATCCAGATATTTTCTTGAGACCAAAATTGTATTTTATATTTTTCAGTGCGCTTTATAAAAAAGTATAATTTTAAAAAGTTCTTTATATATTCTTATTTTTAAATTTTTATTAATTCGGAATCCGTATGCACACATCATTTTTAAACTAGGATAGCATGCGGTTATAATTTATCTAAACCGTCTATTAAATCAATAAAGTCCTTTATGGGAAATACCAAAAACATGCCCTTTCCAACAATTTGTATGAATATTATTCGTTCCGCTTCACACTAATCTCCCAGCTGTGAAAAGTGACTTTTCTGCGTTTCAATGAAAGAAGTCATTTTCAAAATTCATCATAATGGTGTGTAAATCCCGTGTGAATGGTAGCAAGTGAAATTTTAAGAATGGTTTCTTAATTTCTCAAAGGACTTCAAATCGTGATAGAGGATCATGGCAAAAGTGGGGATAAAAATTCTTCTCTGGAATCAGCGGTGATTGACAAAAGGAAAGAAAAATCTAGTTAGGAGATAAAGAGAAGGCGGAATTGATCTAGAACAGAAAGGAGGAAGAAGGAAAGGGAAACGGGAACGGAAACCGCAATAATTAGAGAGTAAGATGGATGAAAAGAGGATAAGATGGGGGAAAGGAAGCGGAGTGGTGTAAAAGGGAAGAGGAGATGGAAAAGAAAGGGAGCTGTAATATGGAGGGAGGAAGGGAGAAAAGGGGTCTTGTCGTGGACTGGCTGCGATGCCATGCGAGAAGTCGCCTTAAGACGTGCTTTACGAAAGAGGGCCAAGAAGAATAAAGGTCCCTCTGAATGGGGTGCCCTCTTTATTCGGCCTCGACATTCTCGTTTTTGTTCCAATTTATTATAATCTCTCGCGCTCCCTTCAACGCCAACGAAAATAACTTTGTTTATGAATAAGAAAGTTTTCTTTAAAAACTATTCCCTTGTTTTTGAGAGAGGCGCACTTTTATAAGAGCCGTAATTGCTAATCGAATTAATTCTGGATGGTGTTTCTACTTTCTCATACGAAGTATCGAGAAAGTATTGTTATCGCGAAAAAATTCGATTTCGAGATTTTTACGGAAATATACGTTCTATGTGTCGCTGAATCCGAAAAAGTGGTTTTCGCAATGCCGTCTGTCTGTTACTGGCTCTGGAGCCTAGACGGTAAAGCGAAAATGAATGAAATCTCGTACTAAGGCATTTTATCATACTGAGCAGAGTAGGTATACATAGAAATGGTTGACACTGATCAATAATTAAGAGTAGTTTATTCTACGCACTTTTAACAACAATCCGATTTTTTAGAATACGGCTCTAACAATATTGATCAAATTTCGTACAGTTACTTAAGTTTACGTCTTCAATAATACTGTATAGTTCATATTTCTCAAAAAATGAATGTAAGGCTAGTTTATTTCTAGGAAACTTTAACAGTAATTCCATTTTCTCAAAAACGGTTCTAACGGTTTTGATCAAATTTCGTACAGTTACTTGAGTATACATATACAATAATACTACGATTTCATTTTTCTTCATGAATGAATAAAAGGCTAGTTTATTCTTGGGCAACTTTAACAAAAATTTTTATTTTCTAAAAAAAGGCTCAAACGATTTTCATTTTATAAAGAGAGTTTTTCTAAGGAAAGTTTGTACAATGTATGTTGTACCGATTTTTTCATATGCAAACGCACTTGATAGCGTATTTTTGGTGCCATCATCATTTCTTGTGACAATGGAATAGAATTCGGCATTGGAATCTATTTTGGTATCTCTTCCTTTGTTGAAATTTTAGGAAAAACAAGCAACTGCGAGCGTGAAAAGGAGATTCTGTAATAGGATCCTAAGAACAGCAGAGGGCGCAGGTCTAAGGATTCCCACGCATCGTCGGCAGTCGAGTGAGATGGAGGGAGAGAGAGAGATGGAGGGAGAGAAAGAGATGGAGGGAGAGAAAGAGAGATAGAGAAAGAGAGAGATAGAGAGAGGGAGATAGAGAGAGAGGGTGAGAGAGGGTGAGAGAGGGTGAGAGAGGGTGAGAGAGGGTGAGAGGATGGAGGGGGAGAGAGGGGGGGGGGGGAGAATTGAATGGGGTTAGTACAGACGTTATTCGTTTCGATCGAGAAATAGAATAGCTTTTTCCGCATCGTGAGAATGGGATAAAAAGGCAAGCGTGGTTGGAATATAGGAAGAGGGGACCGCTCTAACGGTGTTGCTAAGTTATGCTTCTAACTTTTGCAATTTTTGTTTATTTCCAGATATATTTCAAATTTATCACGATACAACTTTAGTTCGCGGTGCTTTAATCAAAGAGAACATTTTCTTCTCGAATTGTGACCGTTATGTGTGTCTCTACTTACTAATGCGCGTGTTGCATGTTTTTCCTCTTGCAACTTCCTTCCTCTCCTGAGAGAAACTTCTCCTTGCGATTAGTTAGAATTGACTCTTTTTGTCTTGATTGGTGTGGGAATTAAAAAAACCGCATTTGAAAATTCTAAAAAGTAATGAGAGGAAATTATAATAATCTTTAACATTATCCAATGTATTCGTTGAAAAGTCGCTTTACTTTATGAAAGGTGATTGTTCTACCTTTACTTCTTACACTACACTTACACTAAAATAAAAGTTACTCGTTGAACAAAATCCGTGACTACTACATTGATTTTTAAACAAGAAGAATTCTACGACATTCTACATATGTGACTTGATCACTGATCATATACATCCCTATTAGAGTCAAGACATCAAGCCATTGGCAGTAAAATATTAAAAGCGTCAAACATTGATTGTATTACATTTTAAATGTCCAAGGATATAATATTATGCTTGTGGATATATCCTTCCAAAGGTTTTAGATAATGTCAAAGGAAGAATAACGTCTCAGTGTATCTCACGTATGAAAACATATCTCAAATTAAATTCCTATCTAACCCGTCCACTCAATATAGTCCTCAAAATACTTTTGAGGGTAATTTGATCATCATACTTATATAAACCAATTTGATTCTGCCGAAGTCAGTCGAACAGTTTGATTTCAAAGCAGTTGTAACAGGATGGGCCAAATCTGATTTCACACAAAAATCACCAGCCATGTTTAGTGAGTACCTACCTGTTATCTTGGTTGTATTTTATGCACGGTGTTCCTTTCTCTATTCACTTGCTTTTTTATTACTTTCTCCATATGCGTAGTATTATAAGAGAAAAAATTTCGAATTTGAGATTTCAACAGAAATACACGATTTGAGGTTCCTAGAACACGTTTAGACTATCGACAGATAGTTTAACAAATATTTCGATTTTTCAGTTTTTCCAAATATCTCTTTAAAACTCAATTTTCGTAAATTGTTTTTATTATAAAAGTTGTAGAGAATAAAATTTGTTTGAAGTTATATTTGAAACATTTTTTCATAAAGAGGTGTCTTGATTTTTCTTCTAAATTTATGTTAAATACGTCGCTAAGTGATACATTTGTTTCCGTTGCTATGATAAAAGTTTCTAATTGTTGGTAGCGGTGCGTACGCCTCCAAGAGTGATATTAATTACTCATAGATGCTTTATTATACATAGAAACAGCTAAAAATTTCATTCACTTTTTGTTTTTTTAATAAAGACTACTGAAATTTAAAAAAATATTCTCGAGTGTAATCACTGATAATTATTTCTGAGAACGCTGCCTTCGAGAATGGGGAATGGGTGTCTATGGGAATGGGTTTAATCGAGAGTGTAATAGAGAACGATATTATGAGAAGTCCTGGCAATACCGCAATTACGTTAGGTTTAACTAGCGATGAAGGTGCTGATATATATATATCTGCGATATTAGTAGTGTTAACTTGTGGGATTTCGATAAAAATGGTGAAATAAAACGCGATCTGTAAGTAAACCAACCGCGAGAATGATAGTATGGAGAATGCATGTGTCCCTAAAACGAATACGAATGGAAAGGCTTAGGTTTATATGAGAAGAGACAGTGAGAAATTAAATGCCGTCGTATTGAACTGCCGAAGCATCCGTAGGAAAATCGCCGACTTTGAGCATATTATTCGCAGTCTAAAAGCCGATGTCGTGATCGGTACAGAGAGTTGGCTCACTGACGGGATTGCAAGTCAGGAAGTATTCCCTCAAGACTATAGAATTTTTAGAAAGGATCGTAGTATCCGGACGGGAGGTGGAGTGTTTATAGCAGTCAGCAAGGCATGCGAAAGTTTTCCACTACCAATTAACGACGTCGAAGTAGAAAGTGTTTGGTTTGGTGTTAGAGGAAGCGACTATAAAATAGTAAATATATGCGACTTTTATAACCCTCCCAATTCGAGTTTAGAAATACATATTCATAATCTAGAAAAACAAGCAGCAACGCTAATATCGAAAAATAAAGAGAGGGCCATTATAATTGGAGAAGACTTCAACCTACCTTCAATAGACTGGAATCATAATTGCTTTGATCCCGGTGGTAGAGAGCGTGAATCATGCGAAGCACTGATAGAAACCTTCGTTAAACATTCGTTGTGTCAGGTAGTAAGATGCCCCACGAGATCGAAAAATATATTAGATTAACTCGTAACGAACTACCCCGAGCGTATGAACAAGCTTTCCATAGAGGAAGGAATAAGCGGTCATAATGCCGTGCACGTGGAATTTAAGCTAAAAGTGGAGAAACAGGTTAAGTCTAGAAGACGCGTATATATGTATGCCAAAGGCGATTTCTCGAAATTTAGGTCTTTTTTACAGACACAATTCCCTAATTTCTGCGGGGCATCTATCGACGCTAGTACAGAGGAATTCTGGTGCGTGTTCAGGGATATGATGCGAGAGTGTACGGATAACTTCATTCCACATAGACTTAAAAGTGATGGTGCGGAACCAAGATGGTACAACCAGAAAGTTAGATGCGCTCTTAGACGGCAAAGAAAACCTCACGCTCGCTTAAATAGTAATTCTTCTAATTTCTCGGGGAAAAAGAGGTCAATAATACGGCATCAATATAGAGAGGCGTGGTCAAGAGCTAGAGCAATAATGCGAGAAGCTTTTAATGATTACAAAAGGAATGTTCTTCATAATAATTGGAAAGAAATTCCGAAAGCATTTTGGTCATACGTTAGGTAGATTCACGGTAGAAGCACTGAGCGTCACTGAGAACGGAGGCAGGTGATGTAGTACACGATAGCGCAGAAAAAGCGAACTTGTTAAATGAACACATTCAGAAAGCGTTTACTTCGGTGAGCAACGAATTTGAAGAACCAGCTTTGAATGATTAAGGTAATTCGATGGAAGATTTGATACTCTCTGAAACAGGTATCGCGCACCAACTAGAGTCCATTAAGCAAAATATGTCTCCTGGGCCTGATGGCATACCCGAAATATTCGAAAAATCCGTTGCACATGGTACCGTTCCAAAAGACTGGAAACTAGCACACGTAACGCCCATCCACAAAGGCGGTGATAAAGACAACCCCGGAAATTATAGAGCGATTTCATTGACGTCATTATCGTGTAAGATTCTAGAATATATAATCGTTAGCTCTGTTCTGCGTTATTTAGATGGTCGTTCTTCGCTAAATAAAAACCAACACGGGTTTTGGAAAGGTAGGTCATGCGAAACGCAGCTCGCCCTGTTCGTAAACGATTTTTACAATGCGGAGAGAAAAACACTCAGGTTGATGCCATTTTCATTGATTTAAAAAAAGCGTTTGACAAAGTACCCCATAAGAAATTAATAGGAAAGTACGTCATAAACCAAAATATCGTGAGTTGGATAAAAAAACTACCTCTCCAATAGAGAAGAGATAGTAGTCATCGACGGTAAATCTTCATACCCAGTTAAAGTCGCGTCAGGTATTCCACAAGGAAGTGTCATAGGCCCACTACTAATCCTAATATATATAAACGATATCTACTCGGTAGTTCTCTACAAAATCAGACTTTTCGCAGATGACACCGTCTTATATAAGGAGATAAAGACCAAGGATGACCAAAAATCGCTCCAGGAAGATTTAAGCGCCCTTTCAGCATGGTGTCAAGATTGGCAAATCGTTAATCACGGAAGATGTTCTCTTTTGAGTTTCTAGAAGGGCAAGAACAATAAATTAGACTCGGAGTACAGAATTGATAGATCGAATATCCAATCAGCGGAATACGTTAAATATTCAGGAGACGCCATTCGCCGTGATCTATCGTGGAATATTCATATTCGGAGTTGATTTGGATATCGCCAGAGAACCGCTGACTTAGCGCTAGGTTAAGTATTTAGAAGAAATTTAGGTCGGAAGTTCTATTAGAGGAGGTCTCAGGAACATAGGAGGCACCTACGTACATGGGCAGGCACGATCACGAGGATAAAATACGAGAGATCGACTGTAGCACAGAACGATATCAGGGCTCGTTTTTCCCAAGGATCATACGAGATCATAACAGGTGAGTGATTCCTGCGAGAGACGTAATTAGGTAGGCTTTGGTGCTCCGCACACCCTGCCATCCACCAATCTGGTTATTTGCACGGTATTATGTAGATGTAGATATCATCTCCTATAATATATTTTGAAGGGTGTGTATTGAATTTTTCATGAAACTACTCCTAAACGATAAAAGCTAGAATAACCAAATTTGGTAAGATTCTTCCTTACATCCTAACTTAGTGAATAGTCAACGTTTTGATTCTGTCCGTCACTTTGATTCGAAATGGCGAACGTTTTAATTTTCAAACGTCACGTATTTTGCCGCGTCCTGCAACTGAAATACAGGGATGAGTGTAGACTACTTTTAGTTTGCACTTTAAAATTACTTAAAGACATGACACGAACTTGAGACTTGGATTCTTCTTTGCGGGAAAGAACAAAGTTTATTTATATTGAAGACAGATTCCGAATTCTGGTGGAATTCGCGTAGAAATGCGTGATTTTTTCAGTTTTACTACGATACCAATTATAAGCTACCATAACCCAACTGTCGTCGAAATTGAGAGATCAATGCCTTTATATGGGAGAGAGGGGAGGGAGGGGGAACGTACCTAATTTTATTTACGTTTTCATTATAATTAATTAAATAAACAAAATTTGAACAAGAATAGCAGTACATAACGTATTATTTATCGTTTTGGAATATTGCATTGATAATAAACAGGATATCTTGGAGTATTAGACAAACTAAAAGAAATACGAATAATAAAACAGGCGACTGCTTGAGCAAGATATATATATATATTACAACATTACATTCTATTTTGATTATTACAAAAGTGTAAAAGGTACGTCATCTCTTCTTACATATCAATATAAAAAAGTTAAATTAACAAATAATTATTTTTTTGAAGAATGTGTTTGTTCATTTATAGCGCAACAACTACAAAACATAGAAGCAAGAAGAAGGTGCCATTTCAACCGCAATAAAAAGATAAGCAAAATGGGAGGGTTTTTAAAGTGATTTGAACTACATTTTTATATTTAAAATGTTTCTCTCTTTTAATTTTTCCAATTTAAATAACACGGGAATGAGCGTATTGTTGTATTATCAATTTACATCACAACCGTTATAAGCAATACGTAATTTCCTATAATATATTTTAAAGGGTGTGTTTGTTGGTGTGTGTGTTTGTTCATGTAACTCCTTATAAACGATAAAAGCTAGAATAACCAAATTTGGTACGATTCTTCCTTACATCCTAACTTAGTGAATGGTCAAGGTTTGGTCAACCGGGATTAATCAGTGCTGCCAATATAGAGGATTAACATTTTTCCATAAGATAACACGTTAGAATCAATTTCTTGACTTGCAAGGTATCCTTCCTTCAATCATTAAAATACGTAAATATGGACCGATTTATTTCGATTTTGCTTTATTCGACGAATAAAACTCTATACTATCTTATTCCTGCGAAGTTTACATGTTACATGGTAGAATTTTTCAGAAATGCGCTTTTTGTTTCGAAAATTTGTGGATTTTTCGTACTCTTTCCGGGCGTTGCCAAGGCGGCCGTCATTGATACCTCCGATTCATTTATCTTCAATGAAGCTTACAAATAGACGAAAGTTTAGCGTTATTCGATTTGCACTTTTGTTTAAGGAACGAAACGATCGATGTTTATGGATAGCAACGTAAATAGATACTGATTATTATTCAGGAAGCGTTTATTGATGAAGTAATTGATCAATAGTGAAACTAAGCCATGTCGCCTTTATAGTAGGTCCTGTAAGAAGTTTAAAGCAGTCGTTGATCGACACTTGAAGTAATGCAATTGTTTGTGAATTCGTCTATAAGGGTGCAACGATAATCATCGGAACAAAGGTAAGGTAGAACTATTAGCCCAGCTACAGCTGTCAGAGAAAGGAGGAGGAGCCAGAGATCAAAGGAAGAGTATTGTAGGAAAGAGAGAGAAAGAGATGCGGAAGCTCATAGGATTGCCCGTGTAAATGAATAGGGAACAAAGAAGATCTCACCTAGAGCCGAGCTATTTAGATTATTTGCATTTAATTTATTTCATTAATTAATCAATAAAAATTATTTCACTAAACCTTCAGTTTATTTAAATCGCGTTGAGGATCGGAGACTACTAGTTAATTTTATTGCTATCAATTCGAAAAAAATCGGCACAATATACATTGTACCTAATTTTTCAAATATTAAGTTGATGTTGAAAAAGTATGGCACAACATGATGTTCATCAATAGCAAATGCGGTGAATTCATTGATGTTACAATTGAAGCAAGTTTATAGGGTGTTAATAAAATTAAAGAATGAATATGAATGCACAGATAATGAAGGTTTGCTAAAACAGATCGACGGGCAATTTATATTTTTCTTGTTAGAAGATCAACCGCCTCACTAAATCTGTTCAGGGTGCCGATGTGAATTGATCCGCAATTTGGTACCAGACACAAAAAGTTCAAAGTCACGACTGGAAGAGTATATGGAAGAGGCAAAATGTCTTTGCGATGAAAAAGGAATCCCGAAAATAAGAGGAAGAAAAAGGAATTTAATGACACGATGAAAATGGTAGCACCCTCATTACCTGAAACAACAAAATACTATTTACGATGCAGTGCATTAGGCAATAAATTTTCTTCAAAGGCAACTGTAGACCCGATTTACATCTGTATACGAAATTGATAATGATTTAAAATTTTTAAGTTGTCCTTTATATTGTATAATATGACTGAAGATGAAAAGATAAATTCCAGTAAAAATTGGTTCTTATGTTTTCTTACATAGGGGAGAGGGGGGGTCAAAAAGTGGCCTGAAACGTCTTACGTAATATATGGACGGTCCCTTATTACGGACGCGAGATGCGTCGACTACGCGTCGACGCCGGTCGTCTGCTCGCGGTAGCAACCGTCGGTGGTGGTGGTGATATTAGGAACTAAGATCCCCCTCCTATCCCCGACCTCCCCTCTCGCATTCCCCCCTCGCCCTCTCCTCTCGCCGTTAGACGCGAGTAAAAACCATTGAAAACTGGCTGGAACCAAAGTAGAAGGAGCCGGAACGAAACTATTTCATGTGCGAACCCGATCCGGAACGGTTCAGTTTCGTTCCATCGACATTTCGTTCCGAAGATTTCGTTCCTCTTTCGTTCCGGTTCCACTTTCGTTCCACGACTTTGGTTCCTTTTTCGGTTTGGTTCCTCTGAACCGTTCCTTGAACCGAAACCTATCTGGAACTGTTCCTCTTTAGTGGGTTCGGTTTCGTTTAACAACCCTGGTGAGGCGGCGAGGCAACCGCCTCAGGCGCCTCTCGAAGGGGGGCGCCAAAATTTGAAAAAAATGAAAACCTATCAAAATAAATTCATGAGGCCCGCGCCCGAGGCGTCAATATAGTTAGAGAGCTTAAACGACTTTTATATATCTATCCATTATTGCAAATTTCTCTTTTGTATTCCAAAGTGAATCACATATTAACGAAGCGGCAACTTCGTATTTATTACAACAAAGCGTATAGTTGAACATAAAAATTAACGTTATGTTTGTGAAATTTTTATATGTAAAAGGGGGCGCTGTTTGTTTGATTGGCCGGGCATCAAAATATGATACCTCGGGATGACAATGTATATTCATGATTTTTTCTATATCGTTTATTCCTTTTTAAACAATGCTGCAAAAACTCGTTTTTATATTGAGTTGACCATTAGTTGGACAATAGCATATTCGTAGAAGAAACCCTCAGCCTAACCATGCATTGTTGAGTGAATGACTTCGTTACAAAAATGAAGGCGTAATAGTATATCTCGGCTCTGATGAAATAAATTCTGGCAACCTTCCTACGAAAATAAAAAAATTGGTACAACATACATTGTACAAACTTTCTCATATACTAATGCGTCCTATGAGCCAGTTTTTAGAAAATCCAATTTTTGTTAAAGTTACCCAAGGATAAACTAGCTTTATATACATTCATTGAGAAAAATGAAATATTTCAGACCTATACTCTAATTGTAAGTAACGTTACGAAATTTGATCAAAATCGTTTTAGCCGTTTTTGAGAAAATCAGATTATTGCTAAAGTTGCCTAGAATAAACTTTCCTTATATTCATTTTTTGAGAAATACGAACTACTGATGAAGTAAACTCAAGTAACTGTACGAAATTTGATCAAAATCGTTAAAGTCGTTTTTGAGAAAATGAAATTGTTGTTAAAAATACGTAGAATAAACTTCCCTTAATTATTAAGCAATGCCAACCATTTCTTCATAGCTTCTGATCAGGGCCGCGCCCAGGGTGTTTCGCGCCCGGGTGCTAGATATCTCTGTGGCGCCCCCCTACTAGCGAAATTTCGTGGTATGATCATACACGGCGTTTCTCATCGATAGAGTTTGGAGACAAGCTAAAGCATTTCTGTCGATGTATAACGAAATGATTGCAGAAATTCGTTGCATAATTATAAATATAAACAGTTCATTTAATATCTGCTTGAAGGAAAATCATAAAACTCACCGCACATATGATTATAATTGAATACTCTGTCCCGTTACTTAATGATCATTCAAAAATTCCTATATTTCTGTTCATTTACAAGCCAAATTAGATTCGATATTTACTCTGACTGTAAGAAAACAACACTTCAATTATTAATGCATTCCTACGTCAAAGTCCCAACTTCGCATTTTCATTTTAAGATATTTTAAAATCCAATGAAGAAGTAGATGTCAATAATTCTCTCATTATATGGAGAAATTTTTTCAGTATTTGAATTTGGTACTATTTAGAAACGAATATTAACGTTAACGTAGGTGGGAGATCGTGAAGGAGTAAGGAAAGCTAGTTTTCGGCAAAGCTATACCAAACCGATCTAAAAGAGATGTGGGATTTCCAAAACTCGGTAATGTGAGAAAAAGGGTAGGCACCTGGTATTCTTCCAGCAAAAGGATTTGTGGTTAAGATCGATGGTATATACTTTACGAAAGGACTGCCGCCTCAGCTGGAGCTCCTCTCTAGGGTCGGGATAGCAATTAGCGGAGTAGCGCCCCCACCTCTTGGCGACTCCTAAGGTGAACACATTTTCGGTCGCCACTGATGCGTGTTCTAGCGACCCTGAGTCATGCGACCGCGTATCGCAAGGGATCGGAAAAATTTTGCCTGGAAGATTTTGCGTCATTTTAGAATCTCTAACTTTCCCTTTTCACTTGGACAAAGGAGGAAACATTCCCAAGTCGAATTCCAATAATATATAGATACAAATACTTTGACGACAAGTTGGCGCCCGGGTGCGTTGCATCCACTGCACCCCAGGTAGGCGCGACCATGCTTCTGATCAGTATGTAAAAGTACGAGATTTATTTGATTTTCGATGTTTTCGACGTTTTTAAGGAGATATTTGACGGAAACAGAAAAACCGATTATTTATAAATAATTCCTAAACAATAACTGCTATGGAAAATTGTTGGATATGAAAAATGTAGGAAATAATATTTTCTACATTTTTACTTTCTCCATACGTAGTAATGGGAAAGTATTGCATTCATGAAAAAAATCGACTTCGAGATTTTAACGGAAATACATGTTTTGAGGTCCCTAGAACACGTTTAGACTATTTTCGGAATGATGTCTGTGTGTGCGTGTACGAGTGCGTGTGCGTGTGTGTGTACGTGTGTGTGTACGTGTGTGTATGTTAGTGTGGGCGCTCTAACTCAAAAAGTACGTGCCATATCGTTACCAAACTTCATATATAACACTTTAACATGAGCACAAAGAACTGATTAGTTTTTGGACAGTAACGGTTACACGGCAGTCGCGGTTTATTCGAAACCCGATTCGGTTTTTGCGATATTTCTTCGTTGAAACATCATTATTGTATATACAATTCTATACAAAAGTTATAGAGAATGTAATTTCCTACAGTTTTCATTTGAAACAATTTTCTATAGGAGTTATTGTTTAGGAGTTATTTATAAATAACAGGTTTTTCGGTTTCCGTTAAATATCTCCTTAAAAACATCGTTATTGGTAATCTTTGTAAGGACCAAAGTTGTAGAGAATAATATTTTTTCCAAGTTTTGTTTGAAAATAATTTTAGTAGAAACATCCATTTCGGATATATTTCGCTTTATCTTAATACCAGCATACAGCGCCAACACCATGTAGCGGTGAATTCTGTAAACATTCAAAATATACGTAATTTACGGCAACAAGGACATGTCTTCTTTTATGATACGAAATAATAATTTTGCCTCGTAATATTATTCATAATAATTTAAATATCTATACCCCAAATATGGAGAAAGTCATGTGTTGGCCACATCAGATTTTTTGTAATGGTCAATGTATACAATAATGACGTATTATCGGAGAAATATCGCAAAAACCGAATCGGGTCCCGAATAAACCTCGACTTCCGGTTAACCGGTATTGTTAAAAACTAATCAGTTGTTTGTGCTCACCCTAAAGTGTTATATATGAAATTTGGTATCGATATGGCAGGTACTTTTTGAGTTAGAGCGCCCACAATCATATACATCCACACAGACGTCATTCCGAAAGTAGAGTAAACGTGTTCTAGGGAACTCAAAACGAGTATTTCCGTTGAAATCTCGAAATCGATTTTTTTCGTGATCACAATACTTTCCCTATGGAGAAAGTAAAAACATGAAAGTATATGCTTTATAACAAATTTAATTGCAAAATACTATAAAAACTGATATCGTATCTTGATTTAAATGGACACCTTACTTTAATCGGTGTTTTTAAAATAGTCCGATATTTTCCTTTGGCGCGACAGCTGATGGCGTTTACGAAGAAAATGAATCGCGGCAAAATTGGAAACAAGTTGTTTAGGAAGAAAATAAATCGGTAAAATATGAAAGAATTATTTACGAAGAAAATAAATGGAATCATTTTGGGGGACATGACTAGACCCGCGGTATATCTGAATCCGCGGTATAGTGAGGCGCGTTGTACCGGAATTTTACTGTATTACATTTGTTGTATTCTCATTTTAAAAAAATCTGATGTGGCCAACACATGACTTTCTCCATATTTGGGGTATAGATATTTAAATTATTATGAATGATATTACTAGGCAAAATTATTATTTCGTATCATAAAAGAAGACACGTCCTTGTTGCCGTAAATTACGTATATTTTGAATGATTACAGAATTCACCGCTACAGGGTGTTGGCGCTGTATACTGGTATTAAGATAAAGCGAAATATATCCGAAATAGATGGTTCTACGAAAATTAGTTTCAAACAAAACTTGGAAGAAATATTATTCTCTACAACTTTGGTCCTTACGAAGATTACCAATAACGATGTTTTTTAAGGAGATATTTAACGGAAACCGAAAAACCTGTTATTTATAAATAACTCCTAAACAATAACTCCTATAGAAAATTGTTTCAAATGAAAACTGTAGGAAATTACATTCTCTATAACTTTTGTATAGAATTGTATATACAATAATGATGTTTCAACGAAGAAATATCGCAAAAACCGAATCGGGTTTCGAATAAACCGCGACTGCCGTTTAACCGTTATTGTCCAAAAACTAATCAGTTCTTTGTGCTCATGTTAAAGTGTTATATATGAAGTTCGGTAACGATATGGCACGTACTTTTTGTGTTAGAGCGCCCACACTAACATACACACACACGTACACACACGTACACACACACACGTACACACACGTACACACACACACGTACACACACACACAGACATCATTCCGAAAATAGTCTAAACGTGTTCTATGGACCTCAAAACGTCTATTTCCGTTGAAATCTCGAAGTCGATTTTTTTCATGAATACAATACTTTCCCATTACTACGTATGGAGAAAGTAAAAAATATCAATGTCTCAATATTCTCAATATCATAGATTCGCGGACCGTAAGAATACTTCTCGTTGGCCGTATTCGGCCCTCTACCTCAGGGGTGACCAACATACGGCCCGCGGGCCGGATGTGGCCCTTGAAGGGTTTTTGGGGGCGTCCCGCGATGCCATGATGAAAAAGCAATCCGAAAAATTTAACACACAAATTCATATATTTTATGTAAATTCCGTAGACAATTCTTTTGAAATCGGTATGTTTACCATGAAAATCTCATTAATATTATATTTTCACTTAAATGGCACCTCAGAATATATAGATAACTTCCGAATTAACTCTAATCCGGCCCGCGGAAGAATTGGCAACTTCCAATGCGGCCCGCCGAAGGATTATTAACCACCGATGCGGCCCGCCCTGTAGGAAAGGCTGGGCAACACTGCTCTAGACCATTCATTACGGACATGATCGTAATGTAATTGGCATGTTTCTTTAGAAAGAGGAAGAGAGAGAGGAAGAGAGGTAGAGAGAGAGAGGAAGAGAGGGAGAGAGAGGAACAGAGAGAGAGAGAGAGAGGACGAAAGGAAGCGTAACACTGTTCCTGGTAAAGTAAAAAAAACTACAAATACGCCAAAACAATTCTCATTACTCACTCGCTTTGCACAGATTACATAACCTGCGAGTCGCGAACGGAATATCATATCACGTAAGACGTCCTTATATGGAAGGCGGCCTCAAACCCTCACAATCACTGCTCCACTTACCCCGTCAAACGCTCACAATGCGTCCTTAAACTAAGAATTTCTTAATTCAAAGTACCTACAGAACTAGTAATTCACCTCACAGCAGCTTTAAATATTAATAACAATTCGACGAAATATCGTGATAAGAGTTTCATTATGTAAAGATACCACATTTATAGACGAAGAGGGAGGGAGGGAGGGAGGGATAGGGGGAGGGGGAGAGAGGGAGGAAGAGATGGGGAGGGAGGGAGAGAGGGAGGAGGAGAGGGAGGGAGGGAGGAAGAGAGGGAGGGATAGATAGATAGATAGATAAGTGGCTTTATTTTCAGGGCGAAATTGAGACCATAAGGTCCCCTCTTCCATTTAACCCTAAAGGGAGGGAGAGACATTGGGAAGATTATCTACCAATTATTCGAAAAACGCTAAAAAATGAACCCTTTTCCCTAAAAAATGAACATTTTCTCCCCAAAAACACCCACACAAAACACCCCAACACCTTAAATTCCTAATATTCACCTGTCGCCTCGCAGGGTTGTTGGCTGGTCTGCCTCATGGTAATGGCTGCCTGTTCTCCTATATTCCAGTTTGCACTCGCGCTTTAGACGAACCACACTCGGAATAATCTCTAATATATATCTATTTAATCACTTACAGAACATGGACATTAATATAACCTATCCACCGAACAACTTACTCGATAAATAAAATAGTTTCGCAAACTATTTCTAGCGTATTATTTCTTCCACGCGGACGCCGAATACTTTTTGCACTCACACGGCATGCACACGTATGACTATAGCTGCCCTCCTGGTAAGAACAACGCCTGATGATTTTCGACCAATCAGTCATTTTCCTTAAAAATTAATCCTCGCGCGAGTTTTTTTTAGCCAATCACCGGTCGTTGCGTGAAATACGAGGTGAATACGCCTACATAGGACATACTACACTTACAGGAGCGCTCCTACCTAAGGACTATAGCCGGGGTGGTTAGCTCCGCGGGTTCGAATCCATGTCTAGGGCATGGTCGTTTGTGTTCGTCCTGTTTATTGTAGTGAGGATAATCAGGATAACTGGCTGTGTGCTGTCTTTGAATTCTTGCAAATAAGTAAATAAATAAATGTTAGCGGAAGATATATACATATGTCAACAGCGCAGGTAGAGGGAGAGAGGGGGGGGGGAGAGAAAGTAAGAGAGAGAGAGGAAGAAATAGAAAGAGGGGAATTCGGGGAATCAGCTGTATGCCGTCTTTTCTAAGAAGTAATACTAAACCCAGCAAAAAACACCAGTGACGTAGCGGAACCATTCCGGGCCCCCCTTCCCCCCCGCCAAGGACCTCCGCCATCCCCCCCACCCACCCTATAAAAGTAGAATTACACCCCACCCTTCCGATCGCTTCCAACGTATGGTTCCTTAATCTACCTCCTAATATTTCTTTTTTTTGTCTCGAAATATATATTAAACTATCGCCTTTACGAAAAAGTTTCAAATAAATGTTGTAGAAAATTTTATTCTCTACAACTTTTATAATATCAACCATTTATGAAAATTGAGTTTTAAAGAAGATAATGGAAAAAAACTGAAAAACGCCATCTATAAACATCAACTTCCGGTTGACCTATATTGTTCTAAAACTAATCCACACTTGCCCCTGTTATAAAAACGTTATATTTGAAATTTGGTACTGATATGACAAATGCTTCTTATAATATTAAATTACGACGAAGGGATCATCCCGAAAGCTCTAACCTCGACAAATGTGTCTCTCCAACACCCCAGTGGCTCTCCTTCCGGTAAGTGTCCACTGGGTTTCCTTCAACACCTAGTTGCCCTAAATATCCTTACTTACCTTTCCTCTTCCGTAGTATTTATATATACATATATATATATGTAGCTAATAATTGGTTACAACATGAGTCGGCAACTACAAATGCCAAAGACATAAACGTTGCAACGCCTCTTTCATTTATAAATTCGCAAGGAGCATTTGCTGACCGATGGAATGGCGTGATGCACTGGATTTCTCTCAGCATATTCTTCGATTTGCACGAATGGATTCTGCCAACAAGTTTCTTCGGGAGGGATTATTTTAATCCATCGCACCGAATGATAAACTTAACACACAAACGAAAGATGTATGAATTAATTAATGAGAGGCACCTAGTGACGTGCATAGCCGCACACCGCACTTCACTTCTTGACTTCACCAAAGGCCGCAAATTCGGAGCCACCGAAAAGAGGAAGGAAGCGGTAGAGAAAGAGAAGTGTGATAGGGACAGAGAGAGAGAGAGAGAAGGGAGAGAAGAAGAAGGGGGTTCTTCGAGGGAAAAGCTTTAGGATGGATGGATGATGGAGGAATGGAGGAGGATGGGCCTTGTGTCAATATGCATCTCGAAAAGGTATGAATAAAACATAACTTCCATTTCAGCGCCTCAACGCAAAATTTTATTCATTTTCCGCTCTCTCTCCCTCTCTCTTGTTCGCTCTCTCTCTCTCCCTCTCTCTTGTTCGCTCTCTCTCTCTCTCTCTCCATCCACGGCGGATGAAGTGTTATCTCGCGAATTTGAAATAGAAATAATGTGCTCCCGAGGCTATGTCTTCTGTGAGAGGCGTGAGAGGAGGCGAGAGAATTTAGGGAGAGAGAGATAAAGGAGGGTAAAAGGAGGAGAGAAGAAAAAAGAGACGGAAGCCATTTGCTGATGGAACGCAGAGAGCAGCTGTAGGGAAATAGAGAGGGAGGGAGGGAGAGAGATAACGGGGAGGGGGAAACGAACGGGAATGGACGGAACTTGTGATTTATTGCATTCCGACTCCCAAAACTATTTACCATTAATCCATACTTCAGCCATTGAACTTTGGAACCTACTATGTTTTTTATGGCTAAATACATTTTGCGTCTCGGTGAGGCAATGAGACTTTTGATCGACTTGCGCAAATGTTTAACGAATTTATCTAAAAAATCTGCACCTATTATGAATTTTTGTCGCATTTGATCATGACGATAATATTTTCCCGCAAACTTCGAATATAAGAAAGTAAATAGAAATGCAAGAACGTCATACATGAAGAAGTCTCAACGATGAGGCAAAGTCGATATACGTAAATAAATGTAGATATAAAATTTAAGTGAAGTAAGCCCAGTGAACACTTACGTAACGATTTTTCGCTCTCATTTGTGTATCCAATGCTATAAAAAAAAGAAAAATAGAAAATTTGAATAGCCATCCAAGTTCTTTTTTCAGCCAAGTACTCGGTGGGAGCTTATTAGCATTCTTGAAGCATTGGAGATTTTTTAAAATTTAACGATTACCAAAGCTTTGTCACTCCCATCAGCACTGCATACGAGAAAAACAGTTATCCTTTCAAAACTTTTTTCTCCGTAGCCCAATCATAATAGAAAATATAGCATTCTGCCCACCAAAATTATCTACTATACATTTTAAAGAATTTGTTTGTATGTAGAAAACGACCAAAACGTTCGATTAAAACAAATAAACAACGAACTAAACGACTGCCAGATCAAGTCGCGAGGGTAAGAAATAACCAGGTAAACGAAGTAAAAGAACTGAAAAAGAGACTGGCAGATCACATCGTAACAACAAGTAAGAATTTTAAAAAAATTAAAAAATTAAATATTTTTGCTTTACAAAATAGGCGGCCTTATCAGGATAAAACAAGAAAAATTTCAAACTATTTGTTCGTTATAAAAGATTTTGGTGTCATATACTTTTCAATACTGTTCCTTTACATATCATTTACATCATAATTACGCTTTGATCGGAGGTTTCCAAGGATGAGCTTCAATAAAAAATCGGTACAACATTTGAAATGTTTACAATTTCGGATTGTTTCCATAGGTTTAGCCCAAAATCATATAACCGTGCAAAATTTGAAGCTCATCAGAAACTGTCTTATAATTTTCATCATTGTATGGGACAATGATGTGGCAAAACAGCCCCAAAAAAACAGAAATTTTTAGAATTTCGGAGTTGTTCCTCGGTTATGACCAAAAACCTATAATGATGCCAAATTTCAAGACGGTATCATAATTATTATCCATGTTTGGGACAATAATGGGGCCAAATAGCCCCTAAAGTTTGGAATTTTTAAAATTTCGGATTTTTTCTATCGGCTGAGATAAAAAAATCTATCATATTTCAGTAGTCTAGCTCATCTGGTAATGCCTTCTAATTTTTAACCTCGTATGTGGCAAAAATGGGGAAAAAGAGCCCCTTAAAAATTTTAATTTTTATAAAATCGGATTTTCTTCATCGATTATGATGAAAAGCTATATACCGTATTTACTCGCCTATAAGCCGCACTTTTTTTCCTAAATTTTTATTCGAAAAATTAGGGTGCGGCTTATACGCGAATTCAAAGGAAAAACATTCTTAAAGTGAGATATTCTCACATTACAATCACAATTTCCATGTTTACGTCATTTTCGATTAGAAGTCGTAAGACATATGCAGTAATCCCTCGCCATTCGCGAAATCTGCGTATCCGCGATTTTCAATTTGAATACGTTTTTTCATTCGCGAGGCAGAAATTCGCGTATCCGCTAATGATCGCTCAAGTACTACTGCTCACTCCGCGACATTTTTTTAAAACTTCTTTATTTCTCGATGTCTCGTAGTCACCGCGGTAGCGTACGCCTGTTTAATGAATTTATTGCGTCATTTTCATAGTTTTTATTAGTATTATTGCTTAATCATGCGCCACGCGACCAGTAGCGTGAAATATTTTGACGCGCGCGCGCTGAAATATGCGGTAGGGAAATTTTCGATTATTTCTTTCTGCATAGTTTTCCTTTGTTTGCAGTGGCCGCGTAATCCTACTCATTTAAAGCAGGCAGGCAGAGAAAAGAAGAGGTAACTCACGAATCTCTTGCGTATGCACCCGGACAAAGTCAGCTGAGAAAATCGAAAATCGACATTTTAATACGCTCGTAACTTCAATTATTCTACACCATAACTTTTCAATTGGACAGCAAATAAGAAAATTTCCGTAGTCTCCGATTGTAGACATATTTTTGAGTTCAAAACGCAGCTTATATCGAGAGGTTTTTTTTTCTATTTTCAATGTTGAAAAACCCTGGGTGCGGTTTATATGCGGTGGCGGCTTATATGCGAGTAAATACGGTATTTGCTAAATTTCAAGTCTTTAGCTGATCTGAAAGTGCCTCATAATTTTTATTGACGTACAGGGCAATAATGGGACAAAATAGTCCCGAAAAATTGGAATTCATTTAATATAGGATTATAACCATCGTTTGAAACCGAAAACCTCTAATAGTTCCGAATTTCAAGACTGTAGTTTATATGGAACTTCTGTTCTCATATGGGGCAATAATGGGTTAAAACCGCCCCAAAAATGGGGAATATATCAATATCGGATTTCTTTAATTGGTCCTGGTTTAATATTAATGGCATTATATTATAATCCTCTGATTCCCATTAAAAGCTTACACATATAAAAGCATTGAGTTCATTGCCACGACAGCCGATTGTTGGCACCCAGAAAAATTATCACTTTTTTCCGATGAAAACTATAAATTTACGCTAATTATATTCGGATTTGAATTCTGTCTTCAAAAATTAGGAACTACATACCTCATACTCATATTATTCCCACGCAAGAGGGTAAAAATTCTTTCAAATGACCTAGACTTAAAGTTTGGTACGATTACAGGTTTTTAGACACAACCGAAAGGGAACATCCGACGTCGTTAATAATAATTTTCAGTGGTTGTTTTTACCCCATTATTTAAAATAGGCTGAAATTCTTGCATATATATATTTAACAAAGCAACTAAATTGAACAAAAATAAAGGAAGAACTCTAAACACGGTGAAGGCAATGAACAGAATAGGAAAATTAAAAAAAAAACTCCAATTCACCGTAAAGGCGGTACTTACGTGTCAAGACTCGCAGGACATTGCTGAAGATGACAGTGTAGCTGTCGAAACGCGCGTCCTCTAAGTGGTCCTGAGAGTCTTGACACGTAAGTACCGCCTTTACGGTGAATTGGAGTTTTTTTTTTTTTTTAATTTTCCTATTCTGTAAATTGAACATGGTAGCCTACAATATAAACAAAATATAAAACAATTTAATTCCTTTGTCAGAAACCAAAATCACCATAAGGACATAAAAATTAAATAATTTAATGTTTACATTTACATTAATACCCTGAAAGCCGCCAGAAGCGTTTAGCAGGGGGTGTCAAAGCACCAACTGAACTCTAACTAATACCTGTGTTAAACTGTCTTATCGCGTCTGGGAAAAAGGATCTGTAGTATTTCTCTGTTCTAGCGATTGTTTCGACATATTTTCTCGTACGCTGTGATCTAACATTACGTTCACTAACACCGATAGGTACAACTGTGGCGCGTACATCCTCAACGAATTCGGAGCTTTCAAACTTTTCAAATAGTTTCCTTTTGTAATCAATTCTTCTACTCTTCAACGTCTGCCATTTCAGATCTCTCAATAACTCTGATACACTCGCATCATACCGATATTCTTCTTTTACAAATCTAACCGCTCTACGCTGAACCATTTCGAGCTCTCTAGTTAGGCCTTCTTCGAAAGGGTCCCAGACGGCGCAACAGTATTCCACGATGGGTCGTATTAGGGAAAAGTATGCGATTTCCTTCAAGTTCGAGGGGCATCCCCGCAGGACTCTTAGAGCAAGGGTCCGCAACCTGGTGCTCGCGAAAATCGCGGCACTCTTTAACAGTCTTTCCGTATACTTCTGCGAGGCTAAAAAAGCGCCTTTCTTAGTACCATTTGCTCGCCTGTTATCTTTGTAAACGTACGAAAGGACATTTTCATTCACTTTGACGTTCATTTGATTTTATTAATGATCATTCTAACTTTAACAAAGGTACAGCGGTGTTCACTAGGTACTCTAAAATGTAAATTGGTGCTCGCCAGATTGAAAACGTTTCGGACCCCTGCTCGAGAGGAAAGCTCTTGAACCCTGTTTGCCGATGCTATGACGGTTTTTATATCTTCCCTTCTAGACAAGTTGCTGCTGATTGTAACTTATAGGCATCTGTAGCTGTTGACGTATTTTGTCCGGGCGAAACTGTAAATAATTTCAGAAAATGAACATTTTCGAGATTTGTCCGGGAATATCGCTATGTGACCATTAAGTTTTGGGCAAATCCCGATGTGACCATATAGTTTTTGGCATATCTAGATGTAACCACGCAGCTTTGGGCAAACCTAATGGATCATAGTTTCCTTTTGCCCAAATCTTGCGCGATGGCCTACAGCAGTGGTCTTCAACCTTTTTTGAGTCACCGCCCACTTTTACCATATGTTGTCCTTTGAAATAAGTTCACCGCCCACCCAGCGGCGTAGTGAGAGTTTCTGGCGCCCGGGGCAAAGAATAATTTTGCGCCCCCAGTAGCAAAGCGATTTACGGAGGTATGGTAACCCTTATACTAGTGGGATTGTTGTTAGATGAGATTACCGAATACGGTCTCAGTTGTAATAACAGTGTTTAAAAATTTATGATTTTATATATTTGATAAAATAAAACTTAAACGCTTCGCTGCTTCTGCGAGAGACTCCGACCACCCTCATGGGCCTTTCGATTTTACCGCAGCATGGATACATTGTCGCTAGTATAGTATGATATGATACTATAGTTAACGACAAACGAACCGAAATAGTTGTACATAAAATAGTTGTACAGAATATGTGTGCTTTTTCATAGAATTTTATTTTTCAGTGTAAAAATTGGAATAGCATTTGATGAGTTCTTTAACGCCCACCAAAAATCCAGAAACGCCCACTGGTGGGCGCTATCGCCCACCTTGAAGACCACTGGCCTACAGTCTACTCAAAATGGTTCGGTCGGTTTGGTAGTTCGTGTCGTACATAATCTTCGTTAAAATAGGATTTTTCTAAAAACAAAATGTTTTTTTAAACTCTTTAAAATTATGCTGAACTATACTTTCGTTGTTCTCAACGCTTGCGCGATGGCTTACCAGAGGCCTGACCTACCTACATCTACAGTTTATCCTGCAATTCACTAAACTGATAGGTGGCACAACTAATCGTTCTCGCTTTTAACTATAATTATCTTGTTGTGCTTTCTAATTGTACTAAGGAAGAACGAACCTTTATACATCTCGGTCCTACAATCATTCTAGCGTATTTTTCCTGGATGATCCTGTCTCCCAATATATATATTTTATTTCGATTTTTCCTATTACTTTCTGAGATTATGCCTGCGATCTGGACTTTTCAAGGAGATTAAATCTTGCTCAGTATTGTAATAAGTAAGCTTGCAATTTAAAGAAATATGTTTTAAATATGATCGTTCTCAAGATGAACTGTTTTGTATATTTTTTAAATTTATTGTTTTCACGTTCTCATTTGCATTGAAATAAATAGTACTTCTAATATGTGTAGATGTACAGTTAAAAAACATAAATGTAATTCAAAGTGCCACTCATCTCTTCAGTATTGTAATACTTAAGCTTGTGATTTAAAGAAATGTTTTAATTAAGATCGTTCTCAAAATAAACTGTTTAGTATTTTATTGAAAATTTCTTGTTGTCTTACCTATCCTAAAAATTCAGTTTAAAATTTTTAATCCTATATTGAATGGTTCGTGAGATATTTTGTACACAGACAGACGACCGAATGCAAAAGCGATTTTCGTTATTCCTGTAAGTGTGGAAAAGTCGCAAAAAAGAACGTGGAAAATACCAACAAGTAAGTGTTTATATTTTCATTTTATGGCATGTGAGTCTTAGGCAGGTCAGTCCACAGGGCTTAATGACTAAAATCTAAATGGTTAATCCGTGAAATTAAGAGGTAGGCATCCCACCGCGTGCAATGGTCCTAATGGACTCTGTGCGGCAAATAAGAAAATGGTCCTCTTAAGAAAAATAGAAGGAAAGAGAAACTAAAAAGCCCGAGAAACGCGTTGTTTTTGATTGATTAGGTATCAAATAGAATAGTCGTATGCTATTTGGGACTCCCAAGAGGAAGGTCACGTAAAAGACTTATAAATAGTCTAGATGCGTGAAGGAGATCATCAAAACAGATATGATGTTTCCTTTGGGAAAGTAGGTAGGTACTTTTATTCTTCGCGCTGCGGTAGATGACTTCCGGGTAGAAAGACATTTGCGAAATTTTGAAAACATTACAAAGGTGATGAGCCTTAGCGTAGTGGCAAGAGCGTTGGTCTGTTTCGCTGAGCATGCCTGGAGCGAACTGGGTACGAATCCTCCAAATTTTGGATTTTTCCAGCGCCTCCCATGTTTGTGTGGAGAACACGTAAATCAGCGCTCAGTCTTTCAGAATAGGCGTAAAGCCGTTGGTCCCCTTGGTGCTTATCGAGAAGAGTATGCTAATATCGGTATCTCTCCTTCCTTGATTTGTGATTTACACTGAGAAGCTTATTAGCGTTCGAGTCGTTTGAAGTCAAAGTCCCACAAATCACCAAATTTGACGTCAATCGCTGTAAGAAAGCGATTGAGGTACTCATATTAGCTCTTAAAAGATGAAAACAAGTAAGCATTAAAAAAAATTCAAAATAAATGTTTTAGTTTTACAGAATAGGAGGCCATAAAATGATGAAAGAAGAAAAATTTCAGACTAATGGTTCGTTAAAAAAAAAATTTTGGTGGCATATTCTTTTCATTGCTATTGCTTTACATATAATTTACGTATTAAATTCTCTTTGATCGGAGGTTTTCAAGGTTGAGCATATTTAAAAAAGTTGTTTTGAAAACTATTTTAAAATAAGTATATGAAACTTAATTTTCTTCGTTATAAATTAATATTGTAACTTTAACAAAAATTGAGAACATTTGTCGTATTCATAAATGTTTCAAATGTAAAAGCTATGATACATCTATTTCTGTTTACCTTTTTAGTTTATCTGTTTTGCTTAACGCGAAATTTTAATTTTCTCTTTCGAGACATTTTATAGTAAGTATAGAACATTTAAGTATTTGTCATTAGATTAGAAAATTAACTTTAGGTACAGTAGATTCTCTTTGTGATGAAGTTACAGCAGTAAAATTCATAGAGGATTTTAACTTAGAAAATCTAGGAAAACAGTAAATTAATATTACAAGTTAAACAAATATTGAGAAACTGTTCACCTCGGTTACGTTTTCTGTTTTCTTAACGCGAACGGATAATATAAAAATAATTTTTAAATAAATATATTAAATTTATTTATTTATTTCGTTAGATGAATATCTATATCTACAGTTCACCCTACAATCCACCGCAATGGTGCGTGGCAGGGGGTGCAATAGCACCAAGGGAAAGCGCATAATAATGAATAGTATCACTCTACGTAGACTGATTTCTTCTCGTAACTTCTGTTCTGCTCAGCTATCGTTCTAGGGAAAAACCTCTCAGTCCTACAGGCTATCTCTCTTATTTTACGAGGATGGTCCATTCTACCAATATAAGTTGGCGCTCTTATTATTTCTTCGACGTCGCTGGAGGATATATGCGTTCTAAATCTTTCAAGAAGTTTTAACCTAGAGCGTGATCGGCGCTCAGCTAGTGATTCCCATCCTAAGTCCTGTATCAAGGCTGTAACAGTTTTGTTTCTATCGTAACAGTTTTTGACGAATCTAGCGGCTTTTCGCTGCACTCTTTCTAAATCTGAGATTGATCCTTTCACGTACGGATCCCATATGCTCGACGCGTACTCTAATAGCGGTCTTACTAACGAGAAGTAACATGTCTCTTTGACTTTTTCCTCACTTTTACCTACTATGTGTTTGATGAATCCTAGTTTCTGTTTAGCCTTCCCTCATATATTTCGTATGTGCATATCCCATGAGAGGTTGTTCGTTAAAGCGGCGCCTAAGTATTTGATGGAATAGGCTAGTTTTAGCTGGACGCCTTCAATAGTGCATTTCGTCGCGTCGATGTTTTTGTTTCCCCAGAATCTCATAAAGAAACACTTTCCTAAGTTCAATTCTAACTGCCACTCTTTACACCACTCGAGAATTGCATTTAAGTCGTCAGAAAGTAATAATTGATCATTAGGACTGTTAATCTCTCAGTAAACTACTGTATCATACGCGAATAACTTGATTTTACTTTTAATAACCGTATATAAGTCATTTATGTATAAAAGGAATAGTAGGGGGCCGATTACACTTCCCTGTGGAACGCCTGAGGCTACGCTGACTGAATCTGATTTAAATCCATCTATAACTACTATTTGTTCACGCTCATTAAGAAAGTCCCTGATCCACTCGATTATCTTTCGATTTATTCCACAGTCATTTAATTTCTTCACTAACTTACTGTGCGGAACTTTATCGAAAGCCTTCTTGAAGTCGAGGAAAACCGCATCTAACCGAGTCTTACGGTCTCCTGATCTTAGTATATCGTGAACGAACAGAGCAAGCTGTGTTTCACAAAATCTCGTCTTCCTGAAGTCATGCTGATATTTACTTAGCAAGTTCTGACTTTCTAAGAAGTCCATCACGGAGCTAACGACAATGTGCTCGAGAACCTTGCAAGATAGGGAGGTAAGCGAAATTGGCCTGTAATTTTCTCTGTCATCTTTTTTCCCACCTTTGTGTAACGGCGTTATAAAGGCTAATTTCCATTCCTTAGGTAAAACATACGCGGACCACCAACAAAATCTTCGCTGACCACAGGTTGGGAAACGCTGCTTTAGTGCGCCCTATCCCCAATAAAAAAAAATCGCCCGACATATAAGATTTCCGCCCGATTAGTTTTTTTACCTATTCTATCTTACTTAGTCTTTTGAAATCCTGGTACCTGAGCAAATAATATCATTTGTTGAGTCTGAAGGTATATTCGATCCCATGCAATCAGTATTTCGTAAATCACACAGCACAACTGCAGCCTTACAGAATGTCACAGACAAGATTCGGCACTCCAAGACAAGAGGGAATTGACCATTCTAATCCTTCTTGACTTTCCCAAAGCATTTGACTTTATAGATAAAGATATACTGCTTGCTAAGCTACGTCACTTAAGATTCTCAACTATGGTCATAAATTGGATCTCATCATATCCAACCGACAGATATCAGAAGGTAATATCTGATGAACTTTCCCCTTCTTGGATTAATTTATCCCGAGGTGTTCCGCAAGGCTCAATTTTGGGCCCATTATTATTCTCCCTTTACATAAATGACTGCTTGCACATCTTAAACACTGCAAATATCGCTTGTATGCTGACGATCTGCAAATTTATCTAAGCATCACCGCTCTTCACTTAGAGAAATCGTTAGAGAAAGTCAACAATGACCTATCAATGCTCACTTCCTTGAGCAAAGATAATTTTCTAAGCCTCAACCTGCAAAAATCTCAGGCAGTATTAATAGGATATCCTAAAATCCTTATTTCTATCTCCTCTAAAGAAGTTATACCTCTCTCAATCTCTAGCACTATTGTCCCATTCTCAAACTCTGTTAGTGATCTTGGAATAACTATAAATGAAACTCTTACTTGGAATCACCACGTTATTGAAATCTGTAAGAAAGTTTACTCTTCCCTTCACTCTCTTAAGCGTTTAAATTGAACTTAGGAAAGTGTTCCTTTATGAGATTCTGGGGAAACGAAAACATTGACACGACGAATTACACTGTTGAAGGCGTCCAGCTAAACCTAGCCGATTCCGTCAAATACTTAGGCGTTACTTTAACAAGCAACCTCTCGTGGGATATGCACATACGAAATATATGCGGGAAGGCTAAACAGAAACTAGGATTCATCAAACACATAGTAGGTAAAAGTGAGGAAAAAGTCAAAGAGACATGTTACTTCTCGTTAGTAAGACCGCTATTAGAGTACGCGTCGAACATATGGGATCCGTACGTGAAAGGATCAATCTCAGAGTTAGAAAGAGTGCAGCGAAAAGCCGCTAGATTCGTCAAAAACTGTTACGATAGAAACAAAACTGTTACAGCCTTGATACAGGACTTAGGATGGGAATCACTAGCTGAGCGCCGATCACGCTCTAGGTTAAAACTTCTCGAAAGATTTAGAACGCATATATTCTCCAGCGATGTCGAAGAAATAATAAGAGCGCCAACTTATATTGGTAGAACGGACCAACCTCGTAAAATAAGAGAGATAGCCTGTAGGACTGAGAGGTATAAAGGCTCGTTTTTCCCTAGAACGATAGCTGAGCAGAACAGAAGTTACGAAAGGAAATCAGCCGACGTAGAATGATACTATACATTATTATGCGCCTTACCTTGGTGCTATTGCACCCTCTGCCACACACCATTGCGGTGGCTTGCAGGGTGAACTATAGATATAGATATAGATAAATAACAGTATTTCCTTTTCACTCAAAAAGCAACTAGTCAACGTGCTCATAATTCCTCAGTTCGACTGCGGTGATATAGTCTACGAAGATCTAAAGCAATATCTCAGAGAGCGTAGAATGTCTGTGTTAGATACATATACAACCTAAAAAATCTGATGTGGCCAACATATGACTTTCTCCATATTTGGGGTATAGATATTTAAATTATTATGAATGATATTACTAGGCAAAATTATTATTTCGTATCATAAAAGAAGACACGTCCTTGTTGCCGTAAATTACGTATATTTTGAATGATTACAGATTTCACCGCTACATGGTGTTGGCGCTGTATGCTGGTATTAAGATAAAGCGAAATATATCCGAAATGGATGGTTCTACTAAAATTATTTTCAAACAAAACTTGGAAGAAATATTATTCTCTACAACTTTGGTCCTTACAAAGATTACCAATAACGATGTTTTTAAGGAGATATTTAACGGAAACCGAAAAACCGGTTATTTATAAATAACTCCTAAACAATAACTCCTATAGAAAATTGTTTCAAATGAAAACTGTAGGAAATTACATTCTCTATAACCTTTGCATAGAATTGTATATACAATAATGATGTTTTAACGAAGACAAATCGCAAAAACCGAATCGAGTTTCGAATAAACCTCGACTTCCGGTTAACCGTTATTGTCCAAAAACTAATCAGTTCTTTGTGCTCATGCTAAAGTGTTATATATGAAGTTTGGTAACGATATGGCACGTACTTTTTGAGTTAGAGCGCCCACAATAACATTTACACACACACACAGACATCATTCCGAAAATAGTCTAAACGTGTTCTAGGGACCTCAAAACATGTATTTCCGTTGAAATTTCGAAGTCGATTTTTTTCATGAATACAATACTTTCCCATTACTACGTATGGAGAAAGTAAAAACGTAGCCAACACGACTTTCTCCATAGAGAGCAATGAATATGATTACCCTATCGACGTCAGTGTTCTCAGAAATAATTATCAGCGATTACACTCGAGAATAAATTTTAAAAATTTCGATAGTCTTTATTTTAAAAAAAAAAGCAAAGAAAATTGTTAGCTGTTTCTATGGCTAATAAAATATCTGAGTAATTAATATCACCCTTGAAATCGTACGCACCGCTATCAACAATTAGAAAGTTTTGTAATAGCAGCGGAAACAATGGTTGAGCAAATGCTTACAAGATATACAAATCCAACTCTTTTCCGGATGTCATCCATCTTCCTACGATTCGAGATCAATACTGAAGAACATAACGAAGTGCGTGCGTCAAACCGACGCCCGTGTGGCCCTCAGCGCATTACACACACCGTGACTCGCTTTAAAGAAAATTGCATCGACGGACGTCGTTTCAAGGTTCGTGTGAATCTTAAAAGGGGAAATTGAATGGTGGATAACACGTGCAATAGAGGAAAACAGAGGGAGGAAAAAAAACACTGGGAAGAAGCGGAAAATGTAACGCAATATTGTAACGAAAAGGTTTGTCACTTTCACCCGACGTTTGACTAAATTTTTCCTGTTCGTTCTTTGTTAACTAATGCAGATAACGTTGCACGCGACAGTAAAAGCGAAGCATCTGGCATTTCCGAGGATAGAAGAGCAGCCAAACTACAGAAGTAGTATAAGGATTTACACGCCAATGCTAGAGATATTACGCGGAAGGATTATATTGACTTTAAGAAAAAGGCTTTAAATAGTCATTTAAAAGAGGGCGCTACTACCAAAATATTATACAACTGTCCTACCGAGTGGGGTCGCTGAGTTATCCCATGAAATTTCTATCGTAAAAAATATCAACCTTTATAATAATTAAGGGTAATTCCAGTGTCAGTCATAACATGCATACATACATACATCATATACACATACACATAAAAAAGATTTTATTTTTGAATTTTTTAAATCTTACTTGTTTTCATCTGTTAAGAACGAAAATGAGCAACATTCAATGAAAAATAACGAACATAAATAATTTACCTCAATCGCTTTCTTACAGGATTGATGTCAAAGTTTGTGATTTGTGGAACTTTATCACATCATACTACTTGAGCGCTAGAAGGCACGTCAGTCTAAATCACAAAACAAATAAGATGAGAAACCAGGTACCGGCATTAGCCTACTCTTTTCGAAAAGCACCAAGGAGGACCAACGGCTTTATGTCCCTTCCGAAGGATGAAGCGTTGATTCGCCGCGTGCTCTCCTATAAACACGTAAATAGGAGGTCGCAAGATTTATTGAAAAAAAATCCCACTTTCGCAGGTTTTGAACGGTATGCTCAGAGTACCAAGCTAATGCACTCGCCACTATGTCACGGCACCCCATTTAGCAAGTTTTCAGATTTCGAAGATACTTTTCTGCCCAGAAGCCATCTACCGCAGCGTGAGGAATAAAAATACTATACAAAAGGAGCCATCTACTGATTACGAGTTGTCAATTGTTTTATGAAAAAGTTGAAATTTCTTAAACCAATAGTGAGCATTACTGAGATATAAAATGGCATAATATAAATAAGCTAAAAGTTTTGTACAATTAAGCGTTATAACTTCTCTCGCCATATATTGGTCAAAATGACAACTCACGTTGAAATCCTGTGACTTATTGCTATTGAAACGCCCCCTGGCTCACAGGCTGAGCAAACGCAACGAGATAGACTTTTGGAAAGTGTGGACATTCATAGTTTAACTGCTAGATGAGATACGAAATTGTTTATGTGCTAAAAACTATCTGCAAGCCATAAGCTTTCAATCAATTTGTCATTATTTACGATCCCATCATTCGTTTTAGAGATATGAAGGAATAAAAAATGGTATACCCAAAATAAATAAATATATAAATTTCGGATGAACGCATATAAAGTTTTCATAAAAATTTGTATGCTTCGTAAAAGTGGCTGGCTTTTTTTCTCTTCTAATTCTTATATTTCATCTTCCTCATAAAGTTGTTCTTACTGTTGGCCAATTACTGAACATATACACGTATTAATGCCACCCACTTTTACGAAGCATACAAATTTTTGAATAATGCTTTTTACCCAGCAAAAAATTTTCTTCTTTAGAGTGCAGTTTTAAGTAAAAGCGTGTGTATACATTAAAAATGTGTTTACTTAATTATATATCAAAATGAATCATATCCAAAATCGCTGGTTAATTCTATCTAATTTTAATCCAAAACAAAATTATAGCCTGCACTTCGAAAAGTCTGATTTTACGTGTTATTTTATGGAAAATGGAAATGTCTTCCTTGGAGTCGAACACAGGACCTTTTTCGGGATTATTTTTTCGTAATCACCTTAATATATGTGAATCGAGCGTTCCTTCGAAATTTAGAGTTTCTATATCTATATTTCCTCAAGTTATTAATAGAGGGATGTTTAGCGTAGTATCTCCCAATTATATGGACGCGGGCTCGAATCCGGCCGAGGGAATGAAAAAACCTATATTTTTAACCGCATTTTTTCTAGCGATCGGGTGTAGTGTTACATCAGACAAACCAACAAACAAACCACCCAACAGGACGCATTGAAAATATCTTATGTAATAAGCGTCTATATAGGTATATAACAGATACAATGAACTCAACTGATTGTATCAGTTAAATTGCAAACGAAACACAAATTAATGTAATTTTTAATGTCAAAAAGTGTGTTTAGTTTGACAACTATTATTTAGCGTGAACATTTGAGTTGAATTTTAATTCGACATTTGAAATTATTGTTCCTATTAAAGTGGCCGAACATGTAGGTTGTTTTGAAGAGAAATAAAAAATATCAGGTAAATACAATTTTACCAAAACTTTAAACTTTTATAAATTTCTATTTCCTATTTTGACAACTGTTATGTTACCATGTGTTTCAAAAATAATATTCACTCCAGATTCGTGGTCCTATTTCCTTTAATATCATAACAACGCGGAACATAGTGATTCAACTTATAAATAACAGTAAATAAAAACCTTTTTTAATTTAAACTCTTTTTATAAAGCGTATTGAAAAACATAAAATAAATTATTGGGATCAAGAAAATATTAGGATTTTAAGGAAAATTTTCATTGTGTATGATCATGAATCTCTTCATGTAATTAGACTGTAAATTCTTGCCTATTCAGCATATGCCATACAATAATATCCCGCCATACGTCACAGATGCGTTCCTGAAAAATGCGACTTATAACGAAACAACGTCAAGCGACACAAAGATTACCATAAGAACTATGAAAAATCAGATGTGGCCAACACATGACTTTCTCCATATTCGGAGTATAGATATTTAAATTATTATGAATAGCATTATGAGGGAAAAATATTATTTCGTATCGTAAAAGAATACAGTCATTCTTATTGCCGTAAATTATATTTTGAATATGTTTACAGAATTCACCGCTACATGGTGATGGCGCTGTATACTGAAAATTAAGAAAAAGTTGAATATCTCCGAAGTGGATGGTTCTACGAAAATTTATTTCAAACAAAACATGGAAGAAATATTATTCTCTACAACTTTGGTCCTTACGAAGAATACGAATAACGACGTTTTTAAGGAGATATTAAACGGAAACCAAAAAAACCGATTTATAAATAATTCCTAAACAATAACTGATATGGAAAATTGTTTCAAATTAAAGTTGTAGGATATTACATTCTCTATATCATTTGTATAGAATTGTATATATCGCAATGATGTTTTAAAGGAGAAATATGCAAAAACCGAATCGAGTTTCGAATAAACCTCGACTTCCGGTTAACCGGTATTGTCCAAAAACTAATCAGTCCTTTATACTAATGCTAAAGTGTTATATATGAAATTTGGTAACGATATGGCAAGTACTTTTTGAGTTAGAGCGCCCACAATCAAATACACACACATATGCACACACACACACACAGATATCATTCCGAAAATAGTCTAAACGTGTTCTAAGGACCTCAAAACGTGCATTTCCATTGAAATCTCGAACTCGATTTTCTTCGTGATCACAATATTTTCCCATTACTTCGTATGGAGAAAGTAAAAAATCTGATGTGGCCAACACATGACTTTCTCCATATTTGGGGTATAGTTATTTAAATTATCATGAAAGCATTATAAGGCAAAATTATTATTTCGTATCGTAAAAGAATAGAGTTGTCGTTATTGCCGTAAATTAGGTATATTTCGAATGTTAACAGAAATCACCGTTACATACTGGAAATTACGAAAAAGCTAAATATCTCCGAAATGGATGGTTCTACGAAAATTTGTTTCAAACAAAACTTGGAAGAAATATTATTCTCTACGAGTTTGATCCTCACGAAGATTACCAATAACGATGTTTTTAAGGAGAAAACCGAAATACCGGTTATTTATAAATAACTCCTAAACAATAACTACAATAGAAAATTGTTTCAAATGAAAGTTGTAGGAAATTACATTCTCTAAAACTTTTGTATAGAAATGTATATATAATAATGATGTTTTAACGAAGAAATATCGCCAAAACCGAATCGGGTTTCGAATAAACCTCGACTTCCGGTTACCCGTTATTGTCCAAAAACTAATCAGTTCTTTGTGCTCATGTTAAAGTGTTATATATGAAGTTTGGTAACGATATGGTTTGTACTTTTTGAGTTAGAGCGCCCCGAATAACATACACACACACACAGGCATCATTCCGAAAATACTCTAAACGTGTTGCAGGGACCTCAAAACGTGTATTTCCGTTGAAATCTCGAAGTCGATTTTTTTCGTGAACACAATACTTTCCCATTACTACTTATGGAGAAAGTAGAAAGTTAGGGGTTATGTTCCTGGCGGATATTTTGTGACACATTTGTTTCCCAAATAATACATATCAATACAGTACATTGGACATACGTTACCATTATGTGTTTGCCACTCATTGCTTCTACATTTTATCGTTACAATGAATAACCGATTGCAATAATAACTACAGAAATCACGGAAAATAATTGTCTATAGTGTGATGGAGCACAAAAATTGTTTCTTTACTTACACGTACACTGACACGCACTTTAGAGTACGTTTCAATCAGATTTCGCAATCCAAAGTTTAACCAATACATCATGAGATATCAACGCAAACGTAAACACACAAAATGTTAGACACAACTGTTCACAAAGCTCAGAAATAGGTTTTTATACATCGTCATTAAAATTGAGACAGTTCCTTGTATCCCCTGTGTATCTTCGTACATAATAATAAACATGAAATTAAAAGCCGAATAGAGGGTTTTTATTGTTATAGTTATAATTTATGCACTAAAATTGGAATTTCTGAAATTTTGCTTTTTGTATTTCACAAACGACGTGTATGCGAAACGAAACGAAACGTGTTCCTTAATTGATTGGCGACGTATATGCGAAACAAAGTATAGCGGGGCAACGTATAGGGGGGCAACTTACACCGGGGTTTTACTGTACTTCTTTTTACTTTCTCTATAAACGTAGTATAGAGAACGTATTCTTTTCATGAAAAAAATCGACTTCGAGATTTCAACGGAGGTCCCTAGAACACGTTTAGACTATTTTCGGAATGATGTCTGTGTGTATGTGATGGTGGGCGCTCTAACTCGAACAATATTTATCACATCATAACCAAATTTCATATATAACACTTTGGTGTCATCACAAAAAACTGATTAGTTTTTGGGTTATATCGGTTAACCGAAAGTCGTGGTTTATTCGAAGCCAGATTCGGTTTTTCCAAAATATCTTCGTTAAAACATAATTTTTCTATATACAGTTATATACAAAAATTGTATAATTTTCTACAACTTTTATTTGAAACAATTTTTTGTAGCAGTTATTGTTTAGGAATTATTTATAAATAATTGATTTTTTTGGTTTTCGTCAAATATCTCCTTAAACATGTAGTTATTGATAATTTTTTAAGTATTAACGTTATAGAGAATAATATTTCTTCAAAGTTTGGTTTGAAAGATTTTTTCGCAGAACCATTTATTTTGGAGATATTTAACATATTCGTAAAATTAGAGTTCAAAGCGACACCACCTATCGGAGAAATTGGAAAGTATTATTTACCCAATAATGACGCTTAAAAAGGATGACTATTCTTATTTCACAAACAATAATAATTGTAGCTTAAGAGTTAACTTTGGAATATATATATATATATATTTCTTTCGAAATAATTGATCTATCATAAATGTTTCGGGTCGTAAATGTTTACTCATCACTATGACTTTAAATTTCGTAATTGTTTCTTTTTTACATAGCAACCGAATTCAAAGCGTCGGAGGCTGCTTTAGAATTATCTGTCATACATTGAGCTGAGGAGATCTTTCGGTTTTTTTCTGTTCTTTCCAGTGTGTTTCGATTTATCTTCTTTATTTATGTTCTTCGTTCGTGTTTTTGTGCTTTTATTTGTCAGCTGCCACTTTAATATCATCTTATGATACATTGAACTGAGAAGATTTCTCGGTTGTTTTTTCCACTGTGTTTAGATTTGTGTCCTTCGTTTGTGTTTTTCGTATGTGTTCTTCGTTTGTGTTTTTCGTGTGTGTCCTTCGTTTGTATTTTTGTTCTTTGTTAATTTATTTGATGGTTTTCAGCTGTTTTCACCGGTGTTTAGTGATTGATTCATTCGGTTTTGATTTACGATGTTGAATTTTCATCGGTGTTCCTAGTCTTTTCCGTTTTCTTTTCTTTTACTGTTTTTTTCAACGTTTAAGGTTTTTTGTTATAACATTTACTTCTTCACGTCTTGTTTGTTACTTTCTCCATACTAAGTAATGGGAAAGTATTGTAATCACGAAAAGAATCGCCTTCGAGATTTCAACGAAAATACACGTTTTAAGGTCCCTAGAACACGTTTTGACTATTTTCTCGATATTGTCTGTGTGTATGGGATAGGAATGTTTCGAAAAACCGACAGTTTATTAGATATTTTGATCCCTAGAACACGTTTAGACTGTTTCCGGAGTGATGTGTGTGTGTGTGGATGTATGTGATTGTGGGCACTCTAACTCAAAAAGTACTTGCCATATCGTTACCAACTTCATGTATAACACTTTGGCATGAGCACAAAGAACTGATTAGTTTTTGGACATTAACGGTTAAACGGAAGTCGAGGTTTATTCGAAACCCGATTCGGTTTTATGATATTTCTCCATTAAAACATCATTATTATATATACAATTCTATATAAAGGTTATGGAGAATGTAATTTCCTACAACTTTCATTTGAAACAATTTTCAACAGCAGTTATTTTTTAGGAATTATTTATAAATAATCGGTTCTTTCTGTTTCCGACAAATATCTCCTTAAAAACATCGTTATTGGTAATCTTTGTAAGGACCAAAGTTGTAGAGAATAATATTTCTTCCAGCTTTTGTTTAAAACAAATTTTCGTAGAACCGTTCATTTAGGAGATATTTAACTTTTTCGTAATTCCCAGTATACAGCGCCACAACCATGTAGCGGTGAATTCTGTAAACATTTTCAAAATATACCTAATTTACGGCAATAAGGACGACTGTATTCTTTTATGATACGAAATAATAATTTTGCCTTATAATGCTATTCGTAATAATTTAAGTATCTATACCCCAAATATGGAGAAAGTCATGTGTTGGCCACATCAGATTTTTTAAAAAGAGAATCTGATCATATACAATGAAAATTTTCATTAAGATCCAAATATTTTCTTCAACCCAAAAATTTAATTGATAAATTTCGTGCGCTTTATAAAAAGAGTATAATTTCAAAAAAAATTTATATATTTTTTATTTTATTCTTTTTAGGTAAATTAATATATAATTATGACAATGATTAAAATGTGATTTCATAATTTGCATCAAACTATACTATTCAATACTGAAATCTATAATGTAGCTAATATTGTTATAAACTTTCATAAGAAAATTTTCTAATGATAACATTTTGTCAAACTATGATTTTATGCCGTTCTCTATGAAGCCCCTTCACGATACTCTTCCAAGGACCGAACTAATTGTAAGACATTATTTAGCCTTGAAATGATTAAAATATATCTGGACTTTTAATATAGCAATTAAGGCTATTAACACATAAATCTTAAACTGGAGGTGCTCAGTCTACCTCTAAATTGTCAACTGACATCAAGTTTTAGTATAATTTGAAATTAATTATTTTTCACTCTCATGCATACCATGAAATCTTTCAATATGTCTTCCAAAAAACACACTCATCTCGAGTTTAAAAAAATCTGAATTCTTATTAATTTATGCTCACCAATTCTTTTAACGATTCACTAAAAATCTAATGCAAGTTGAAAGGTCTTTGAAATTCAACTTTTTAATAAAGCGCGTAAGAATTTAAAACTGATGAACTAAAGCTGACATAGGAAATTTCCCGTATTTTTATAGCCTATCAGGAAAAAATTAGTAAAATTGTACACAGATGATGTTCAAGAGAAAATCCAAAAAATTTCAAAAGGTCATATTATTTAGATTAAATAGAAAAGTTTCTTAAATGGAATTCATAATAATATTTCTTGCAAACACAACAAATTTGATCGCCGAATTTGTGGGTGTCAGCCGTGAAACAATATTTGTCGGTAAGAATATCATTGCTAAGATGTGGAAATCTATTTAGACGTTTACTTCAGCACCTTCGGTTTCTTTTACCAAACGTCGTGATTGATTTTCCCCTAGCTTAACTTAACGTCCTTATCGTTGCTCTTTTGTTTCCTTATTTACTCGAAATTCATAATTTACTTTATACTTTTCTAATCGTTCCAGACGCTTACTTTTAATTTCATTCTCTTTACTTGCTATTCTATTCTCTTATTTTCTCGTAGTTCCTATACATTTTGTATCGATAATCTCCTTAGCCTCCCTGGATTGTTTTTCTTTCCGTGTCTCGAATTTCTTTGAATTAAAGTAAAATTACGTCCTTAAAATCACACTAAAATATGGAGTAGCTTGTTTTCAATAGTATCGAATTTTCTTTGCGCTTGGTGTCACTATAGCGCGATAAGTATAGTAATCGACATGCTCAACAAATACAAGAAAAAATGAAAATACGAAGAATGTGACAACTGTTTCAATATTTTCAATCGTGGGACGTCCTAATATATATGTTATTATGTACAACTTTTGTTTCAACTTTATTGACATACAGGTATATTTCGGAATTGAAAGCATTTATATATCTGAGCGAAGTTAATAAAAAAGGGAAAAATAAAATACAGTATCTATTTTAAACAGAAATATATCTGCGCGAAAAACGGAACACATTTTGGGTGATATTGACAATCGTCGTCTTTGTCCAATCAACACGCCACGAAGCCGACTCTTTAACGAAATCAAAAGCCCCCTCTAAAAGACCCCACCAAAAACCATCCTCCTATCTGCGGCATGAGGCATCCTCAAATTCCTGGCCGTTTCATAATGTTGGGAATTCACGCTAGGGGCGCTGGTGCATTCCACAGTAGATGAGCGAACGTAAGACCTGCCAATCTCCTCGGGAAGTCTCTTGCCGAAAAAGGGATCCATCGAGGCTCACGCATATTTGACCGCGGTGGACCTAGGAGCCAGAATTCCTACGAGTCAAACTTCCTTCCCGCATAATTTCACGTGTATAATATGAATACACACACACACAGATATGTCTGAAGTATTAAGTTAAAATAAAATTAAAATTAATGACACCAACTTTTATGTGCCCTAAAACGTAAAAAAAACAATATAAAATTCACGTTATCGAATGCTCCAGAAAGAAATTATAGTCATGGACATATAAAAGTTGTTTGACAAACATACATGTTAATTAAGATTTATTCGTTAAACATACCAAATAATAATATAAGAAATTTTGTTATTTAAATATTAATTACCTAATCTACAATAATCGCTATTGTAATGAAATTTCATGCGCTCGTTTTCTTGAATCTATTAATCTGTTGATTAACAAAAGATTCACTGTCGCTTCTGGTGACTCATTAGCTCTATGCCTCGCTTTTCCTTTGTTCCGATCGTTCAATCTTTTCTGTCTATCCTTTTCCGTTCCTCTTCTCCTAGCTTCAGCAATATTTCTATTTGGCGAGATCTCCAGCGAGCTTGTGCTCCTCTGTCAAGTCTTCTTTTGCTTTCACCTTGAGTTTCATTACTTCTCATGACTATGAAATGTATTAATTAAATCATACGTTGCCATTTATGGCTACTGTAGTTTAGAATTAGTTTTATATAATAGAATATCTCTGAACATTCTTGCTTAGCGCTTAAAATATTTTAAGCCAATACATTTGTAGCACTGAAGTATACTTTTTATATTTTTAAGTTGATTTAATGTCCATAGCGTATAAATTTAAATATCGTCCGAAAATCTCCAAAAATTATGTTAATAAGATTTTCTTTTTAATTTTATTCTTTTCTTACGCATAAGGATCGAGCCAACAATAGCAGTTGTCATGACATTGAATTGAATAAATGCGTAAAAATTTTAAAAAATAGTCTTTAAATGACATTATTGGCTGTTTTCGAACGGGATTTGAATTTCTACGATATTTCGTAGATAGAATTTCTAAAAAAATTGGCTTATCTAATTTCCCCATGGATGGTGTTTTATTTTGAAAAACACCGTTTGAATCATATTTTCACTGATTGGAATTTTTGAAATATTTTTATGTATATCCTGATTTCAATATCTCTATATATCATGATTTGATATTCTCATGTAATAATAATTATAATTTAACAACTTTTAAAAAATATAACTTTATTTTTTAAAATTCCCTGTAAATATCGTAAGGAACTTAAGATTGATATAATGCTATTCAGCATAAATTCAAATTCCTTCTTTTTATTTCTTAGTAATGATCAAACTGATTCGGTTGGCATTTAAATAAATTGTATATTTCCTACGTTAATAAATAGGCATCCATCAGAAGGGGAAAGTTACGTGGCCACATCACATTTATATACTTAAGAGGTTTTCCGAAATTATCTATTGTTATAAGCTTCTCCTTAGAATTTTAATCTTTAGAGAAATGAAATGATATTTTGGCGTAACTTGGTGGATCTGCCTTATAATTACAAATAAATGAAAACTTAATCGGAATTACGGTTATATTTTTAGGTACGCACGATCACAGCGTAATGTTTTCAGTAAACCCATACAAATTTGAATTTATATAATCTTTTATAATACACACCAACCCACTCCACTTCGTGATTTAAATTTGCTAAGTTATTCCATAATGTTGAACTATGTTCTTTCGATTTACACCTGGTATGATGCCTCTACTTCATCAGGATTTCTCCTCCCACTTTTCTCCCCCCCTCCGCCTTCGTAATCTAAATTTGCTAATTAATTGCATAATCTGGAACTACTAGATGTTGTCTCCAGTCAATTGACACCTTTATAAGGTCCAACGTTCTCCTTAAGCACCCTCTCCCCTCATCCCTGTTCTTAATTTGTTAAGTTATTGAAAATTCTTGAACCAAGTAAGTATATGTTATTTCCGGTCGATTGGCACCCATAGATACTTATTGTCTGTACACTTGATGTGGATTTCACCCACCCTCTCTCTTACGACCCCTCCCCCTCCCTCCTACGTCACAATATTGGTAAATTTGCTAATAAAAACACATGGAACTACTATTTATATTAACTTTAGTTCAGAATACAACATCTTAATTGCATATAAATCTGTTGGTTAGCATTAACCGTTAAATTGTTTATATTTCTCACATAACACAACATTTCCGTTCAATACTTTATGTACTGTTTATTTAGGTTAAAATGCTAGCCGTTTAGTTGTTTAAAGAAACTCATAGCGGCAAACATGGGCTTTTCCCGGTATCCCATAGGGTATGTATCTAGCATAGTATATCTTATGTTATCTTATTCTTATACGTATATCTATAAAATAAAGTGTTTGTATGTCTTTTTATAGCTCAGCAACTACAGCACGTAGAAACTAGAGAAAGGTATCATTTTAACCGGAATAAAGAGTTAAGTGGTATAGTTACATTTTTATATCGATTTGATTGACCCGTCTAATTTTTAAAAATATTTTCTTTTTTGTTTGAATAATATAGGGACGAGTGCAGCTTATTTATAATTTTAAAATTACTTAGAAACGTGGTACGAACTTGAGACTTGAATGGTTCTACGAAGAAAAGAACGAAGTTTATTCTTATTGAAGACAGAATCCGAATCCTGATCGAATTAGCATAAAAATGCATTTAGAATCAATAAAATACGTGCTTTTATCAGTTTTATTACAATACCCATTATAAGCTACCATAACAACTCCCATTGTCGCCGAAATTGAGAGTCCAATGCATTTGTATGGGAAAATTTTTAACGTAATATCATTTGTCAATTTCTGTTTACGATTTTAATTTGTTTACATGGAAACCATACATTTGTTGTTTTTCATTGAATTATCTTATATTCTAACATATAAAAGAGATTGTTTGTAAGTTTCTCCGCTTTGAATGCTTTCAATACGAGGTAGGGAGGGAGATGGATGGTAACGGAAGGGGGATATGGAGATAGGGAATTAGGGGGAAGGGGTGGAGAGAGGGAGGCGGAGGGAGAGGGAGGGGGAGAGGGGAGGGAGGGGGAGAGGGGAGGGAGGGGGAGAAGAAAGGAGAGGGTGGATGGGAGGGAGAGGCAGACAGAAGGACAGACAAACGACTTTATTGAGGGCGAAATTGAGACTATATAGAGGAAGGAGGAGGAGAGGAAGGAGGAGGAGAGTCCGACAGACAGACAGACAAACGACTTTATATAGGGGAAATTGAGACTGTGAAGTACCTTCATACATTTAACCCTTTCGTCAGACTTGAATATTATATACAAGTTAATTACAAAATTTGTCATATATATTGATTACGAAATACTGTTAGTTGAACATAAAGAATTGCCATAGAATAATGTTAGTTTTGTGTGTTGGAAAAAACTGTGTAATCGCATTGTTTAGCACAGAAAAAAGTCCCACTGCGGAAAAACACCTACGAAGAGGAGGGAGGTGTAAAAAAAAACCGCGAAAAATCCCTAAATAGATGCAGAAGAAACAAGTTAGGAAAGTGTACAACGTATCACAAATGGGCGCGTTTCGTGCAATGGAGTGTTAGAAAGAAATCATATACCTGTAGATACGTAAGGTAAATAGCGTTTTAAAGTTCTTTTCTTCATCATAAATAATCCATTTTCTTCCTATTTAATAATATTACATGCACACGTAAGGAAATTAAACGTTTGTTTGTGAGATTGTTTATGTTAGTAACAATGAAGTAACCATGCAAGAAATTTTGTAAGTTCAACTCGATATAAGACTTTCTTGTTTGATTTTCTCGATAACGGCTACTCCTACAATAAAAATGTATAGGAAAGTAAATACTCTAATGTACCAGTTCTACAACTTTCATTTGAAAAATATTTTGATATGAGATATGACGAAAATTTAATTTTTTGTCCCCAGTAAAGTGGTACTCCTGATTGTCGTACGTGATTCATTTTTGCAATTTTCTGATTACATTTGATTGGAAGTCCTTAATATCAAATTTCATGAAAATCAGTTCGATAGAAGCCGAGAACGAACATGCGGACGGACGGACATAGGCGCTCACGCTGTAAGCGAAACGCGCCTAAAAAAATTAAACAAATAAAGAAAAATGGATTTGAATACCAACAAATAAAAGGGAAGAAGTAACATAGACATACATAGAACACATGGAAAATATACATATACAACATATACATACAGGAAATTTTTAAATAATGTGCTAAATTAAGAATATACATGTAAAAGTCGGAGGCAAAAAGCGGATAATTTTTACAGCGTTACATTAGAACAAATTATAAATCGAAAATTTAGAACCACTGTTTCGTGGAAGAAAACAGAAAGATTAATTATACAAATTGTGTCGTTAAGATGCGCTTGTGTTGTGATTACGAGATGCTCAGTGCTGCCTCGTTTACTGTTGGCGTATGAGAAAGGAGTAACCTGAAGGGGTGCCGTGGCGTAGTGGCGAGGGCGTTGGCCTGCTACGCTGAGCATACCGGGTACGAATCCTGCGAAAGTAGGGTTTTTTTCAGAGGTTTAGCGGTGTTTAGAGGAGAACACGCGAATCAGCGCTCCGTCCTTCGGAAGGGACCTAAAGCCGTTGGTCCCCTTGGTGTTCCTCGTTAAGAGTAGGCTAATGCCGGCACCGGGTTTATCTCCTGCCTTGCTTTGTGATTTAGACTGAGAAGCCTACTGGCGATGGTAGTCGTTTGAAGTCGCAAGGTCCCACAATAACAGAGTAACCTGAAGTTGTATGATTTGTTGAAGGAGGATACTACTGTTGTAGAGTTTTGTATGTTTGGTAAACAACGTCACAGTAGTCGAAGTGGGGTATGACAAGTGCAGAGACTAGATGTTTTCTCAGAGAAAAAGGTATTGATTTTTTTGGGCGCGTGAGAGAATGAAGTGAACTGTTGATATTTTTTACATATTTTGGTTACTTGATCAGACCAGGAGAAGGATTCATTTATAATTAGATTAATGATTGATTTCACGGGATTTATTTATTTATTTATTTTATTTATTTTCGTCAGCTCATAAACAGCACTTCACGGCCTTTTCAATGAGTGTTACAACAATAACAAGGACAAACACAACATTCATGCCCGAAGCGGGATTCGAACCCGCGACCTTTACGATATGGTGATGTGTCAAAAGTGATAGAAAGTTATCGAATTTTGCGGAGGAGAGAAGTTTTGGAAAGGCGATGGTGATACTCTTCGTTGGATTTATTTGAAGAACGTTTTGTGTACTCCAACCGTAAAGTGACGCAAGGCATGAGGCTAATAGCATGCTTTAAGTTGGTTGCAGGAGAGTGGATGTATATTTGGAGGTCGTCGGCGTAAAGGTGGTATTTACAGAAGGATATTTCGGTGGAGATATCATTAATGTAGAGGGAGAATAACAAGGGGCCGAGAATTGATCCTTGGGGAACGCCTCTTCCGACCTGAATCCAATTGGAAGAAGAGCTGTCGGAAAGAACTTTTTGAAAACGGTCGTTTAGGTACGAATGAAGCCATTTCAATGAGGACTCGGAGAAATTTAGGAGGCGAAGTTTCGCAAGTTGGATGTCCGTGTCTATAGAGTCGAAGGCCTTACTAAAGTCGAGCAGTGTCATTAAAGTGATCTCTCTTCTGTCCATGGCGCGGCGAATATCGTCGGTAATTTTTACAAGTGCTGTAGCCGTGCTGTGTGATTTGCGGAAACGTGATTGAAGCGGATCAAGTAAGTTGTTGTACGTGAGAAATGATGTGATTTGCTCATGAATGAGTCTTTCGAGTGCTTTGGGAAGGGAAGGTAGGAGATTGATCGGCCCATATTGAGTCGACCCATGGGAAGACTTCCTGGGAAGGGGGCGCACTAAGGCTAATTTCCATTGTGTTGGATGTTTACCTCGGAGAAGAGACCAGTTGAAGATATGTGTTATGGCTGGAGCGACAAGATGGAGCATTTTCTGTATTATTGTGATAGATATCCCATCTGCGCCAAGCGCCTTGTTTTGTATTTTGCCGAGAGCATTAATGATTTGTATTTGAGTTATGGCGGCAAAGTTGAATATTGGTGAGGAGGCGGTGAGAGATGTTGTGGCACGGCGCACAGTGGGACGGATTACCAAAAAGATGGTCATAAATAGGGAAGTTATATATTCTCACCTAAAGTCAAATAATGAGGCACTATTGAGAGGAAATAATGTAAATAACAAAATTTGGCGAAATTTTAATGCTTTGAAGCGCATTTCATACGTCAAATTTCAAGAAACGCAATATACTTAAATTTATCCAATCGCATTGATATGAAATTGAAAACTAAAATGCAATTGTATTCGGTCGGTACATGTAGCAATATTTTAGCTTCTTATTATTTACCAGTAATGATCTAAAATATATTAAAAAATAAAATGCATAACAATTACGAATGTGAATTATGCTAATAGTGAAAAAATTAATCTAATTTACTTGGTATATTCAAATTGTATTTGCAACATTTTAAAAAATCATGAGGTTTACAAACCACAAAAGATTACTTAAGAGGACATTGATCTTATAGAACTAGATCGTTATTTACAAAATGTACAAATATAATTATTGTCACCGTGTTAACAAAGATAAAATGTATTAATTAAGAGGACATTGTTCTTAAAGAACTAGATCGTTACTTACAAAATGTACAAACTTAATTACTGTCACCGTGTTCACAAAGATAAAATGTATTCAGAAACGCAGGAAATTAATTACTGAAGTCGTTTTTACAAAGATAAAATTATTTACATAATATACAGAATTAATTGCTATCAATGTTTTCGGAATCATACGAATCTGTTTCCTCCTTTTCAGTTTCAGATAATTCGATCTTAGGAGATATCAACAATAACAAAACTTCTTTAGGGAAAGGCGCTTTTTTCTTTTGAGGTAATTTCTTCATGCTAGAAATGAGAGGATCAGAAGATATGAGAAGTCTCTTGATGAGATCCTCTATTGTCTTCCTTCTAGACATCTTACGTGAAAATCCCTCACGTAAAATTTTAATGTCCTTATTCCTGGCTTCCTGCGCCTCCTCCGATAACTGCCCTATAGGTAATATGCTCGCAGATATGACCTGAGCGCTATGAATTAAAATTTTGTGTATAGTAGTCGGCATGTTGTACCAAGAGTACTTTTCCACGAATAGTCTTGCTGTTGATACTGCATAGTCTTTAAATACTGTTATATTTATGTCATACCCGGATGACAAAGACTGAAGTATGGTTCCAAATCTCTTGATTATTTGAAAATCAACTCCTGTAATCGATGAAGATATTTCTGGATTTGCGAAAAATGTGCGGGCAGTATTACCATCATTAGTACTTCCATAGCCCGGTTTTGGCCGATCAACAAGAAAGGCCAATTGTTTTTTAAAATCCCATTTGAATTCTTTCTTTGTTTACCGCCAATGATTTTTGTTCAATCTCATTGTCAGTTCGCACCTGCCATTTTTTAATAGGCAGTTTGTATGACAAATTAAGCAAAACTTCAAAAAAACGAACAATTTCTCAGTACTAAAGTAGTTTAAAACATTAATTTCTCATTGCTAAAATGAATTTTGAACATTTCTAAAGCGTTAAAAGCATTGTTACTGTTGCAGCGGGAATATATTAGCGCCTTTTCTTGTACCGTAAAAAATTATTTGTTAATAATAGAAAATAAAGATTTTACAGTAGAATTGTATTAATTTCAGCATGTTTGCAGTACGCCGCATTACATAGAATTTTATTTATAATGAATATAGTTTATAGTTTTAATTTGTTAATTATCATACTGTCAACTAATATTGTATGACAAATATCAGCTCAAATTTATAGTGTCGCACCAACGTATATAAACAAGAAAAATTTTTTTTGGCGCAAATATGCGCAAAATGTTTTTACATTTTCAGAAAATAGAATGCCTACGCTTTATTACCCAGTATAAAAGTTTGTTTAATAAAGCTTAATACTATACTAAAAGTCCTTATGAACAAAATATTTACATACGTATTTTAAATTTTATGCTTAGTCAAAGAAAAAACCTTTAAAAAAAACAAATGAACGGGATTAAAGTTTTAAAATGTATAATGAATTTTTATCATACCCCCAGCAACAGAATCCATATTAAAGTTATGTCACAATATAAGTGTTAAAAGGAATTAACGAAGGCAAACCACAACGATGTGACTCACACGCTACTATACGCCAAGCAAGCGTTACTGTAGGCCACCAATTTTGAAATGATACAATGTCAAGAGATTGCACAAAAGGAGTGTTTTATTACCGATACTTTGTGCGTAGGTCGTTTTAGACTACAATTAGAATAATAAACAGGAAATATCTGACATTTTGATTTTTTCATTTATGACCAGCTTTTCCGTAATTTGTCCCACTGTGCGGCGGAGCAAGTCGTCGATGAAAGCAGTTTTTCTATCGCAGTCCATAATGGTTGGGTTGGGTTGGGTTGGTGTGGTGAATTCGTTTTTGAGACGGTCGAGGGATGTGTCTGTTGGTAGAGTGCTATCTTTAGATTTTCCAATACCTAAATGCCTTATGTTATTCCATATCAAACCTTGTGACTGTTTTGATATATCGCATGTATATTTTATTTGTGAGTTCCTAATACGTTGTTTTGTATAGTTTCTTAGTGCTTTGTAACGTTGGAATGCAACTGGAGTTTTTGATTTCTTGAAGGAGCAGAAGGCCGCATCACATTTCGACATAAGGGTTTTAATATTGGTCGTGAGCCAAGGTGCATGTGGTTTAGAAACACGGATTGTTTTGAGAGGAGCGTGTTTGACTAGTAGAGAGTGTATGTGGGCATTGAAGGTTTCTACTTTTCCGACTAGGTCATTTAAGAATTCAATAGATTCACAAGGAAGGAGGATGAGAGGAAGGAGAAAGGAGGAGGAAGTGTGAATAGAAGGTGTGTGCTGAAGGGAATGTGTTGGGAAGGATAATTTTGAGGCTATCGTGACAACATGTCGCGTCGGCTCCTGTACGCCCCAATGCACTTGAGAGAGGGACGTGGAGCAGAAAGGCGACCGCATAGGTGGTGAATGGCCTGGCACCCGCTGGTGTGGGGCGGCTGAAGGATGAGATGGTTAACGCAGGCGCCACATAGTTAGTTCCTATGTAATGGGAAGGCGTCGGTAGTGATTAGGCTATTGAGTCTTTTATACTTTTTAATTTAAGTAGTAAATAGACAATTTATATTGCTGGCGAATATTTGACGTTGAGATTGTGACGCAAATGCACTTTTTATGTGTACATGAGTTGAAAAATCAACGCCTTATGCCTTTCTGTGTATTTATTTGGCATAAACGGTTACACGAAATCGAATGGTGTCTCTCATTTATATATATATATATCTTTAAATTATGAGCTAAGAAATCCGGTCACGTTATCAGGAGTAAAAGTGGGAGAATAAGGAAAACCGCCCATAACTAAATACCTTGAAAATATTTTTCCATCAGACTATCAGGAATCAGTTGACTTTTCAACTTTTCAATTTGAAACTGCTCGCCGTGTACATAGTAGTCCTGGGTTTGACTCCAACACCATATCTATTCTCCATTTGAATAACATAGGCAGAGCTGAAACGAAGCGAGAAAGCCTTTTTACTTTCTCCATACTTAGTAATGGGAGAGTATTGTGATCACGACAAACATCGACTTCGAGATTTCAACGGAAATACACGTTTTGAGGTCCCTAGAACACGGTTAGACTACTTTCGGAATGAAGTCTGACTGTGTGTGTGTGCGTGCGTGAGTGGATGCGTGAGTGCGTGCGGGCGTGTGTGTGGGTGTGCGCGTGTGTATATGTGATTGTAGGCGCTCTAACTCAAAAACTACGTACCATATCGTTACCAAATTTTATGTACAACACTTTAGCATGAGCACAAAGAACCGATTAATTTTTGGACAATAACGGTTAACCGGAAGTCGAGGTTTATTCGAAACTCGATTTTGTCCCATTCTGATGTTACGTCCCCTACAGTTTAATTTAGTCGAGATTTCGTGACTTTTAATCATCTGAGGGTTGCATTCCACTCTACACTTTTGAACATCCTCCCCTCAATATTAAGGATTATAAAACCATTTTACCCTAGAACGGCGGATGGGACAATTTTGTCTCAAAATGAGTTACTACTTTGTTTCACATTCTCTGTGATATTATTCTTATGCAGGCGGCTTTGTAGCATTGTTGTAGACTATGGCATGCCCTTCCCCTCCTTCCCTCTCATCTTTCGCCAGTCCAACTTCTAGCCTCACCCTTCCCCCCTCCCGCCTTCCACTTGCTCCCGCAGTGTGATGCAGGTTAGAACTTGTTCCTGCAGCACTGTTTGCGGGCTAATTTACTAGAGCGTTTCAGTTGAGTACGGTGCAACGCTACATTCTACAGCATGCTAAAGTATGCAATTAGTAATGTAGAGACTATAACGTTCATAAAAATTGAACCTGGAACTGCGACTGTACGACTTTGTTGTATAGGACATTTTTGTCCCGTCCGCCGTTCTAGGGGGTACGCCATGTTCGGACGTTCTTGTGTTAAACCACAAGCCCAGATGAGCTAATACTCCTTAGCTGGTCTACAAAAGATAGCTAGTAAAAATATATTTTAAAAACATTTTTTTAAGTTATACTGTTTTTATATAGCGCACTGAAAAATAAAAAATAAAATTTTTGGTTTCAAGAAAATATCTGGATATAATTGAAAATTTTCATTGTATATGATCATGAATCTCTTTTTAAAAAATGTATGGCCACGCGCGCGCCATCCGGATGTGCTTTGTGTGAGACGCCCACGAGCGGCCAAACAACGGGGGTGGCCGATTCATCGTCTCTCAGTATTTTTAACAGTAATGCGGATTGTATTACAATATGCCGTATATTCTTTCATATTTATTGGCTGTGGAAATTTATAAAACGAAAAGGCGTTTTTTAATAATTTTTGTAAAGAACGCCTAAAAAGGGCGGCAAATGAGAGACTTGCACTCCGTCCCTGAGTATGGTATATGTTGATTAAACAAAAATTTAAAGTCTATTTATATGGCAGTGAATAATTTAATCAACATATACAATACTTCTTTTTTTAAAGAGATTCATGATCATACAAAATTAAAATTTTCCTTAAAAAGAGTATTACTTTAAAAAGATTTTTATACATTATTTACCTTATACTTTTTACTTAAATGAATTTATAATTATGACAATGAGAGGAAATTGTGATGTATTAATTTGCATCAAACACTACTATCCAATACTGAAATCTATAATGTAGCTAATATTGTTATGAACTTTCATAAGGGAATTTTCTAATGATAACATTTCGCCAAACTATGATTTTAGGCTGTTTTCTATGCAGCCCCTTCAAAATGCTTTTTCAAAGAACTGAACTAAGACATTATTTAACCTTGAAATGATTAAAATATATCTGGACTTTTAAAATGGCATATGAGACTATTAACAAAATATAAAACTTAAACTGAAGGTGCTCAGTCTACATGTAAATTATCAACTGAAATAAAGTTATAATATATTAATTTGAAATTAATTATTTTTCACTGTCGTACATACCATAAAATCTTTCAGTATGTCTACCAAAAAAATAGTTCATTGTCTCTGTATGTGCATTTTTATTAATTTATGCTCAACTATTTCTTTAACAACTCTCTAAAAATCTAAGTTGGAAGGTTTTCAACATTTTAATAAAACGCACTGTGGAACTAAAGTTGACATAGGATGCAGTGCTCATCTTTGTAATGAAATACATCTGCTCAGAGGATTCAATCTTAACTAATTTAGACGTTTACAGCACTCACCTTCAGTTTCTTTTGTCAAACGTCGTAATTAATTTTCCCCTAGCATAACTAAACGTTGTTCTTTTGATTCTTTATTTACTCGAAATTCGTAATTTACTTTGATCTTTTCTAATCGTTCCAGACGCCTACTTTTAATTTCATTCTCTATATTTGCTTTTCTATTCTCTTATTTTCTTGTAGTATCTATACGTTTTGTCTCGTTAATCTCACTAGTCTTCCATCCTCCGTTTCGTGTATAGTTTTTCTTTCCTTGTCTCGAATTTCTATGAATTAAAATACAATTACGTCCTTAAAATCACACTCAATATGGCGTAATTTGTTTTTAACCGTATCGCATTTTCTTGCCGCTTCGTGTCACTAGGTGCGCGATAAGTATAGCCATCGATATGTTCTAGAATTACAAAATAAAATGAAAATACAAAGAACATGACAACTGTTAAAATATTTTTAATCTTGGGGCATCCCAAAATATTTTATTATGTATAACTTTATTTCAAACTTATTAATATACGTTTATATTTCGGATTTCAACTCATTTATGTATCTGAGCGAAGTTAATAAACAGGTTAGGAAAGTGTACGACATATCACAAATGGGCGCATTTCGTGCAATGGAGTATTAGAAAGAAATTATATACCTGTACGTAAGGGAAATTGCGTTTTAAAGTTCTTCTCTTCACCATAAATAATCCATTTTCTTCCTATTTAATAATATTACATGCACACGTAAGGAAATTAAAAGTTTGTTTGTGAGATTGTTTATGTTAGCAACAATGAAGAAGTAACGCAAGAAAGTTCAACTCGAATTAAGACATATTTGTTTGATTTTCTCCATAACGGCTACTCCTATGATAAAAATGTATAGAAAAGGAAATACACGTCCTCGTTAGTTCTGCAACTTTTATTTGAAAAATATTTTGATATGAGGAATACTTTACGAGAAATGACGAAAATTTAATTTTTTGTCCCCAGTAAAGTGGTACTCCTGATTGTCGTACGTGATTCATTTTTGCGATTTTCTTATTATATTTGATTGAAAGTCCTTAATATCAAATTTCATGAAAATCCGTTCGGTAGAAGCAGAGAACGAACATACGGACGGACGGACGGACCGACCGACGATAATAGGCGCTCACGCTGTAAGCGAAACGCGCCTAAAAAATGGTTTAGTTGTGTTGGATGAAAGAAGCGTTTCAAAAATATCGTTGAGGTGGTTCAAGAAATCGTTGTGTGGGTTGGTTGGAAGAAGAGTATGAAAAAAATCGTTTGGTTGGGTTGGATGAATGGTATAAAGAAATGTTTGGGTTGGTTGGAGGGTCTTCTTAACATAATTCTCCTGCAGAGCTACGATTTCGGAGCTGTACGGGCAGATAGTATATAGTATAACAATAGCAGTTGTCATGGCGATGAATTGATAAATGCGGAAAAACAGACCGACGATGATAGACACGCTGAAAGCTAAACGCGCCTAAAAAGAGTATAATAAAAAGGACTGATTAGTAGAGGAATAAACGGGCTAGCAAAGAAGTTATCATTTATAACTAATCCATATTTACACAACAGGCATCTTGAAATGATAAATGTAAACCAGATTCGGTGTGCTATTTCCGTTAAGAAACACTAAAAATACACAATATCATGGTTTTACTTACCAAATAAGAACGGTTTCAATATTCAAATTGAAGTGCTTCACCAAAATAATAAAATAGGATGTGTGTGTGTGTTTGTGTGTGTGTTAACGCTGTAACTCCAAAACCAATAAACCTAGAAAGCCGAAAGTTGGCATACATATTAAGAGCACCCTGAGGGTGTGCATCTCTGACTTATTTTTTTAATTTTTGGCTTGGAATAGCACCGGGAGACAATTATATTTTTCCAAAAATTTAAATGGGCTTTTAGATTTTTCAGAGTGCAAGGTTTTTTCTTTCGTTCACCAAAATACGTACATATAGACCGATTTTCTTTATTTTTGCTTTATTCGACGGTTAAAACTCTACAATATCTTATTATTGCAATGTTTACATGTTACACGGTCAAAGTTTTCAGAAATATGCATTCTTTTTCTAAATGACTTAAAAATTCATTTTACTGCTGTGGTTTTTGAAACTCTCTCCATAAATTAGTTTTGGCCCCAAATAGAGAAAACGAGCAACATTGTATATCCTGAAGTTCTATACGAATAAAAATTATAGATGTTTCAAAAACTAATTACTGTAAACAAAAAAAAATAATTAATATATATTTTAGAGTTTTTTAAATCAGGTTATATTTACAGTTCTGAATCCCGGGCAACGCCGGGTAAACTATCGATAGTCTATCTACTATAATATATTTTGTGTGTTTGTTCATGGAACTCCTCCTAAACGGTAAAAGCTAGAATAACCAAATTTGGTACGATTCTTCCTTACATCCTAACTTAGTGAATGGTCAAGGTTTGGTCAACCGGGATTAATCAGTGCTGCCAATATAGAGGATTAACATTTTTCCATAAGATAACACGTTAGAATCAATTTCTTGACTTGCAAGGTATCCTTCCTTCAATCATTAAAATACGTAAATATGGACCGATTTATTTCGATTTTGCTTTATTCGACGAATAAAACTCTATACTATCTTATTCCTGCGAAGTTTACATGTTACATGGTAGAATTTTTCAGAAATGCGCTTTTTGTTTCGAAAATTTGTGGATTTTTCGTACTCTTTCCGGGCGTTGCCAAGGCGGTCGTCATTGTTACCTCCGATTCATTTATCTTCAATGAAGCTTACAAATAGACGAAAGTTTAGCGTTATTCGCTTCGCACTATTGTTTAAGCAACGAAACGATCGATGTTTATGGATAGTAACGTAAATAGATACTGATTATTATTCAGGAATCGTTTATTGATGAAAGTAATTGAACCTTCTTTCTTCTATTTGATATTGGAATCTTACATTTTTTGTAAATAAAATCATTATATTATTCATAAATTTAAACATTTCATAGGCATTATTACACGACAAATGAAGCTGGATTTGGCGAAAGTGATATATATGATAGGAAATACAATTATCGTTATATTTGAAGGCAATACGTTCGGAAACGGATTGTTACAAGCAAATATGATTAATTGTTAAGAAAAGCTAATTGTAAGTTAAAAAGTATCTACTATATATTTTAAAGAGTTTGTATGTTGTGCTGTAGTAGCTTCACTAAATCCGTTTAAATTCAACGGGAAATTCTGCTAGTAGGTATATAATAATTCATCACGTCGCTGTCGCCTCCGCGCATTGAGGCTGGAATCCCAATTCCAGCTATGCGCACATTACCCTTCCGCCTCCCTCTTAACCTTCTTCTCCACCTCCTCTCAAGCGTGGCTCAGTTAAATTTGTAGGGAAGATTTTACTTACGAAATTGATATGCTTCCAGTATTCAAATTAAACTGCTTTGGCCAATATTTATCGATCTAATATAATTTCCCTTGTTTGTCATATACGTTTCGGAAATTTCATTGATTGAATGGCAGCCAATCAGGGTTCACGAAAGCAATATGAAATTAGAGAACGTCTGCGGCGATATCTGTCGGATTTACTAGGCAGATGGTTAGCGTATCTGCCGACGGTAACTCAGGTCGCGGGTTCGAATCCCGCCTCGAACACGGATGTTTGTGTTTGTCAGGTTTATATTGAAGAATGGACATTGATGTATAATATACTCGACATAATAAAGACGGCTTATTATTATATCTCGCACGGCAAACATCTGAACAAGCGTCGCAAGATTTTACCATGTTTATAAGTGCACGTGTTTGAGTAATAGCCGTGATTCTAATCGATCCAACGAGTTCCGAACATGTATTGTAATTTTTTCATAATACTATTGTGAAGCGTCCTCTCCAAAACTACTGTCTGTGACATTTTGAACGATTTCTTGCACTAGTCAGTGATGGCGAACCTATGGCACGCAAAACGATTTTGGTTGGCACGCCAACGAAAGGCGAAAACCAATCAAAGCATTTATCGTACTGATTAATGCCTCAAAAACGTGTTATTTAGTCAACTATTGTAAACAATAGTTTTACGATTACAAATTTCAATCTATTATTTCTTGATCACGAATTTAATTTAGTTGGCACGTAATAAAAATCAATAACTTTTTTGTGGTACGCGAGGCGGAAAAAATTCGACAATTTCAGTAATATTGGCAAGAGGGCAAGAGAAGGTCCGCCATTACTGGCCTAGGGCGACGAAGGCGACTAACCTTCTTGCCCTTTGAGGATATTGTGGCTATGACATTCATTTTCTGGGGCACGTCCGATGAGGCGTGAACGATTTAGGTTGAATAAATAAGAAAGTCCCTCCGACACGGTCCTTGCCATTATTCCATTCGGTGACCTTTTTAAACGGGACCCCAAAAACCCTTATTCCCAACAAATCTTCATCTCAACTGTCGTCATTCGAGCCTTTTCGTTTATTCCCACAGGCGACAGAAGGGGCGTGGGTGTCTCTCTCCACTCCAATAACACAATGCAATTCTTTCAGACATCCTGCCTCAAGGGGAAAATTCTCCCTGTCTATAAAAAGGACTCGATGTCGCAATTTATGGAGCTGTCGTAAAGTGTGCGGAGCTAAAATTGAATACATTTATTTCGGTGCTTTCCGGTTAGATATACTATTGTAATTTAGACTTGAATGCATAAGAGAGTGGATTTACGATTTATGCAATAATGACAAAGAAATATGAATTATTAATGTCTTAGTTAGTATAATGTCTAAGCACTGATAAACCAGGAAAAATAATGATGCAAAGAAAATATTGATTTACCTATTTAGATTTATTTTATAAAATGCGTAATCAAACAAAAAATGACGAAAAATAACCAAAACATTCGTCACTTAACTAAAGTAATTGTTATTTAATCTTACGGTTTAGGTTCATTCCTTCCCCCTAAATTATCAGTTTATTTTGACTTACAAATCCTCAGGGAAAATAAAGACCTTAGCGTTTATTCCTCGTCCGTGATAATCCATTGACTTTTACTGAAACGTATGCTACGCTCACCAACTCCAGCTTCGCTCGATATTGACAGATTATCATTTTGCGATGAATATGCGTCTAAACGTACTTTACATAAACATTTTTGTGTAATTAGGCCCTTTCTAACTTTCTCTTGTCCGTAGCTCTCTGAAATGTTTACTTTGATGTCTTGTGTAAACAAGAAACCCTTGAAGAGCCAACGTATAATTATTCATAATTGAACACCGACTCTGGTAACTGTACACCAGATGCGTGGGCCTATTTACGTTAATAAACATTAAAAATGTAGAGTGTAATCATTTTACTTACAGGAAAAGTAAGATTCCAGTATTCAAAACATCCGAATACTCTCAGTTAGGATGTAAGGAAGAATCGTACCAAATTTGGTTGATCTAGATTTTACGGTTAAGGAGGAGGATTTCCAAGGACAAACACACGAACAAAATCTTTTAAATATATAGTCTGACATGTTAAAGATGAAATATTTGCACGCTACTTTGCCGCTCTTTCTGTGTTTTTTAAATGAATAGACGAAATCTGCTGCAGTGGACTTCGAACAGTTTAAAAATTAAAAGGGAAAATGGAAGTAAATCCTGAATGTAAGCTTCAAATTGGAAATCCCTTTACAGACTAATAAGTGTTTTGATAGACGAAAAAATAAATTTGAATATTCGTGTCACATGTAGATTTTAAACAAAAAAATAATATTTGGACTCTTATATAAGTATACCTACAGGCGACGCCCGAGTTTCGACCGTTGTACATTATAACTCCAACTCGACTTTCGACCGGTCGACGCTCGATTATTCCATCGAGCCGATTGGTCGAATTTGGAAATACATGCATTTCCATAAGTTTCTGTTATTCCGTTCGAGGAATCAGTCGAATTTTCCGTGAAACATAAAATACTTTTTAAAAAGTTTTTAAAAATAACTTTCATATTATGCACTAAAAAGTAAAAAATACTTTATTTATTTATAGTTTGTGAGTTCGGTTGGTAAAGCGAAACAAAATTTACAACAATTTCAGTAGTATAAATTCCTTCTTGCTCAAAAATGTCGATTTACTAAAGGTTTTTTAGAACTTTTGTAAAAGATATACGGCGCCTTCAACGTATTATTATCTTGCGCAGTATAACATTCACAAAAGTTCTAAATAACGTTTAGTAAATCGACATTGTTGAGCAAGAAGTCATTTATTCCACTGAAATTGTTGTAAATTTTGTTTCTCTTTACCAACCGAACTCACAATTTTTTTCCTTTGTAGTGCATAATATAAAAATTATTCTTTTATCATTCCTTAAAGTAATTTATTTCTTCTTTTTAGTCTCAAGCAATGAAATTTCACATTCTTCCATGGTTTCTATAAGGGTGAAGTAAAAAAATCTGATGTGGCCAACACATGACTTTCTCCATATTTGGGGTATAGATATTTAAATTATTATGAGTAGCATTATGAGGCAAAATTATTATTTCGTATCGTAAAAGAAGACACGTCGTTGCCGTAAATTACGTATATTTTGAATGTTTACAAAATTCACCGCTACATGGTGTTGGCGCTGTAGGCTGGTATTAAGATAAAGCGAAATATATCCGAAATAGATGGTTCTACGAAAATTAGTTACAAACAAAACTTGGAAGAAATAATATTCTCTACATCTTTGGTCCTTACGAAGATTACCAATAACGATGTTTTTAAAGAGATATTTAACGGAAACCGAAAAACCGGTTATTTATAAATAACTCCTAAACAATAACTCCTATAGAAAATTGTTTCAAATGAAAACTGTAGGAAATTACATTCTCTATAACATTAGTATACAATTGTATATACAATAATGATGTTTTAACAAAGAAATATCGCAAAAACCGAATCGGGTTTCGAATAAACCGCGACTTCCGCTTATCCGTTATTGTCCAAAAACTAATCAGTTCTTTGTGCTAATGTTCAAGTGTTATATATGAAGTTTGGTAACGATATGGCATGTACTTTTTGAGTTAGAGCGCCCACAATAACATACACACACAGACATCATTCCGAAAATAGTGTAAACGTGTTATAGGGACCTCAAAACATGTATTTCCGTTGAAATCTCGAAGTCGATTTTTTTCATGAATACAATACTTTCCCATTACTACGTATGAGAAAGTAAAAAATCTGATGTGGCCAACACATGACTTTCTCTATATTTGGGGTATAGATAATTAAATTATTATGAATAGCATAATGAGGCAAAATTATTATTTCGTATCGTAAAAGAATACAGTCGTCCTTATTGCCGTAAATTATATATTTTGATTATGTTTCCAGAATTCAGCGCTACGTGGTTTTGGCGCTGTATACAGGCTATTACGAAAAAAGTTGAATATCTCCGAAATCGATGGTTCTACGAAAATTTGTTTCAAACAAAACCTGGAAGAAATATTATTCTCTACAACTTAGGTTCTCACGAAGATTAACAATAAAGACGTTTTTAAGGAGATATTTGTCTGAAACCGAAAAAACCGATTATTTATAAATAATTCCTAAACAATAACTGCTTTGGGAAATTATTTTAAATGAAAGTTGTAGGAAATTACATTCTCTATAACCTTCCTATAGAATTGTATATACAATAATGATGTTTTAACGGAGAAATATCCCAAAAACCGAATCGGGTTTCGAATTAACCTCGACTTCCGGTTAACCGATATTGTCCAAAAACTAATCAGTTCTTTGTGCTCATGCTAATGTGTTATATATGAAGTTTGTTAAGGATATGGAAAGTACTTTTTGAGTTAGAGCGCCCACAATCACATACACACCAACACACACATGCACACACACAGACATCATTCCGAAAATAGTCTAAACGTGTCCTAGGGACCTCAAAACGTGTATTTACGTTGAAATCTGGAAGTCGATTTTTCGTGATCACAATACTTTCCCTATACTACGTATAGAGAAAGTAATAAAAGTTATTGATAACAACACAATGGGAACAACAGCAAACAGAAACAAGACAAATTGATCATAAATCCATAAAATGTAAAACTCAATCTGTGACAGTATTTTGTTAACAATATTTCAAGTTATATTAGGTACTAGTGAAATTCCCGGCGTTGCCCGGGGAAATTTGATTTAAATCTGATCGGAATTCTAGATGATACATGGTATTTAACAATTCACTCGGCCGCCGTTTTGAATGAAACGGGAAGAGAGAAACAAAAACCACGTATGAATTATTTCTGGGAGCCCTCCACAATCGTACCAAATTTGATTCAAATCAATAGTAGGACTTGGGAAAATACGCGTAATTTAATCAGTCCCCGCCGTCCAATTGCGGATAAGGAAGTAGTCGTCTCCCACCTTTCTCACTGTGTATAAGATGTAGAGTTACCTGTTCTTTGGGAACAGAAAGTTTATGAGGACAGTTATTTTATTGAACAGTTTAGGCATCAGAACAGTTCGAAAAGAACTGTCCCGTTCTTCTTGACTCAACTCATTAGCATATAAAGTTATTTTGCCTTTTGAAAAATGAATATGAAACATTTGGAATTAAAAAGTAACCTACGACCTTCCTATTTGTGAAGAAAGTATTTGTTGACAGTTTGATTATTCTAGCTTTAACAGTGTGGAAATGTATAGATGCACAAACAGACTTTCATAAATATATAGGAGATTGATCTTATACTTGTAGTGAAAGTGACAAATATCAAATTTGAACTTCCTAAGTTAATTTTCTCGAGAATTATCGTCGAAAAACCAAATCTATGCCCTCCAAACCCCCACTTAAAATTTTATTTGAGATACATCATATCTTATAAATATGTTAGTGCGTATGTGTGTGTGTTCTTTATACGTTTTTACACCGTTGAAGCTATCGAATTAAAAAGTTTCCTGTGCCTTCCCATGGACCAAATGAAGAAATTGGTCTAGGTTTGCAGACCGTGGAGTCTCTGATACCCCATGGGGTAAACAAAATACTATTTCCATAAGAATGCATGGGAAATGGTGTGGAGAAACCCCTAAATGCCATGCAGCTTTTCACTGATGTGGATATAAATATACGTAAATATTAACTTACGACCACGGAAAATGGCTTATGATACGCACGAAAGACTGAATATTTTAATTCTGTTCATGTTTTGTCATATTACATGCTAATTTGCTCGAAATTTTCCTTTAAGCGCAAAATTTATCGGTTTATATGACCATTTTCCAGGCGGCAACAAAGCTAAATTTATTAATTGCTGTCCTCTTCAAAGTTAAGAGATATCCACGCCGTGGCGCGCCATAGAGGAAGAATAGCTAACTCCAAGATAAAGTGTACAAATGGATTCATGCCTAAATATAGTTTATGAATACTTTTGAAGTGAATCAAATGATTTTTAAGGAATGTTAGAACATTGTTATCTTTTACCATTAACATTGAAAGATTTATCGCAGCATAAATCGATACATCTACTTACACTTGCTTGGTAACGAAGGTGTTGTTTATTGTTTACGTTTTGGCTAAGAGTATTGAATTAATCCACATAATTTTTTTGCTGCTTTAAAGGCTTAGGTGCATCTATCCATGTGAATATTAAGTAAGACGTTAAGGCGTAATTATATTAATGGTGAAAACTTTACAATACAATACATCGCTTGCGTAATTAAGGAATGGGGAACGTTTGCCCCGGGCAATGAAAAGCGTTTGCTACTTAAAAGAAAACTCCGTCCCGAGCGAAGCCGGGCGTATCAGCTAGTTTCAAATATAGATATGATACGGCGAAATTATTGTATTGTAATATATGATTTTCTTGAATTTCCTGATTCTCCTTAATTTCCTGATTTTCCTGAATTTCCAGATTTTCCTGAATTTCCTGATTTTCCTGAATATCCTGATTTTTCTGAATTTCCAGATTTTCCTAAATTTCGCGAATTTCCTAATTTTCCAGAATTTCCTGATTTTCCTGATTTTGCTGAATTTTCTGATTTTCCTGAATTTCCTGATTTTCCTGAATAATCTGATTTCCGGAATTTCCTGATTTTTCTGAATTTCCAGATTTTCCCGAATTTCCTGATTGTACTGATAATTTCCAACATCTTTTATTTCAAACACTTTAATAAGGAAAATAAGGAAAATCAGGAAATTCAGGAAAATCGAAAAATTCAGGAAAATAAATAAAATCAGGAAAATTACTTTCCTTATTTTCCTGATTTTCCTAATTTTCCTGTTTGTCCGGAATTACCTGATTTTCCTGAATTTCCTGATTTTCCTGATTTTCCTGAATTTCCTGAATTTCCTGATTTACCTGATTTTTCTGAATTTCCTGATTTTTCCGATTTTCCTTATTAAATTGTTTGAAATAAAAGATTTAGGAAATTACCAGGAAAATCAGGAAATTCAGGAAAATCTGGAAAAACAGAAAATGCAGGGAAATCAGGAAATTCAAGAAAATCAGGATATTAAGGAAAGTCAGGAAAATCAACAAAATCAGGAAAATCAAGAAAAGCGGGAAATTCTGGAAATTCAGGAAAATCAGCAAATTCAGGAAATTCAAGAAAATCAGGAAAATCAGAAAATTAGGGAAAAACAGGAAATTCAGGACATTCAGGAAATTCTGGATAATCAGGACATTCAGGAAAATCAGGAAATTCAGTATAATCAAGAAATTCAGGAAATTCAGGTGAATCAGGAAAATCAGGAAATTTTGAAAAATCAGGAAAATCAGGAAATCAAGGAAAATCATAAAATTCAGGAAAATCAGGAAATTCAGGAAATTTAGGAAAATCAAGAAATTCAGGAAAATCAAGAAATTCAGGAAATTCAGGAAAATTAGGAAATTCAGGAAAATCAAGAAAATCCGGTTAATCAGGTAAATCAGGAAATTAATGAACCGTTAACTTGAAATCAGCGATTTCTCTTACGGGTGCCCCCCCCCCCCCTTCCTCCCCACAACCCCCCTCTTCTTGGTCTAATTTTTCTCATCTACAAACTTGATCTTATACTTGTATTCAAAGTGACAAATATCAAATTTGAATTCCAACCCCCAAACCCCCACTGAAAACGTTTTTTGAGATACACCACATAGCCTATATTTTAAGCTGGACCAGTCTAAAGATACTCTGCAACTTTCATAAAAATTCGACCAGCCGTTTTTGAGTGATGCGGTAACAAACAAACAGACAGACAAACAACAATTGTGCAAACCGGTTCAAAAGTTTTCTTGTGATGCAAAACACACAAAAAAAGTAAAACCCCGACAAAAAAACAAATGTACAGACAGAGGCTGCAATTTTATTTATATAGATTTTTAGTCAAAAAATGAAAAAGTTGACTTGCGAGAAACTATTTTTTCTTTGGTTTAGGGAGGTACATCCAGCGAATGAAGTGTTAATAAAAACTGAATGATATATGAAAGCACGGGTGCGTGCTAACTGGTCCGCAATCGAGGTGATTTACGCATTTCGTATTTCTCTTCTCTCCTGTAAAGATTGTGCTTAATGTAAGATTATGTAAAAGAAGTTGTTTATAAATGTTATGATCTACTAAAATATTCAAAAAATTTATACAAATCCGATAACAATGAAAAAAATTACGAATTTTTCAATTTTCAGGAATCGAAATCGCGCATTTTCGCAAATTTTTAAAAACCTTTTATGACCTCAAACACGGGATTTAAGTAAACGTCCTGCGCGCTTGAAGGGTTAAAGTGAGTCAAATGATTTTTAAGGAATATAAGGACATGTCATCTTTTACCATTAACATTGAAAGATTTATCGCAACATAAATCCAGACATCTACTTACATTTGTTCGGTAACCAAGATGTTGTTTATTGTTTACGTTTTGGCTAATAGTATTGACATAATCCACATAAATTTATTGCTGCTTTAAAGGCTTCGGTGGATCTATCCATGTGAATATTAAGTAAGACGTTAATGCGTAATTATATTAATGGTAAATTTGACAATATACAATACATAAAATAGTAAATGTTAATGTAAGCATCGCTTGCGTAATTAAGGAATGGGGAACGTTTGTCCCGAGCAATGAAAAGCGTTTGTACTTAAAAGAAAACTTTCCGGAGCGACCAGCCGTTTTTGCGTGATGCGGTAACAAACAAACAAACAGACAGACATTTTCCTAAAATATTTACCGAAATTGTTTTCCTAAAACATTTCTTCTTATTGTTAGACTTCTTCGATGTAATCAACCGTTAGCTTGAAATCAGCGATTATTCTTACGGGTTATTTAAAGAAAGGAAAATTTTATATTTGAAGTATATTACAATCCCATAATCATCTTCATTTATTTATATTAAAAAACTGGTATTTTTGATCCTATCATGATTTTTATGTGGATAACAATAGTATCAGAGAGGAAAGAGATAGGCACCCTTTCCTTTTAAGCAAACCCGCTGGTTTTTCCAACGGAAATTCCTGGTCTTTTCGTTGGTCCGTACTTTGTGGATTGAGATCGAACCGAAACCGAACCACTTTTGCAAAAAATTACGGTTCGGTTTTCGGTTCATTAAAAAATTAATCGGTGGTTTCGGTTCGGTTCGCGGTTCAGCAAAATGGCTGCGGTTCGGTTCAGAGGTTTGGTTCGGTTCGGTTTGCAGCTCTGCTATGTACTGATACTCTTCTTGCAATTGCTAACATTTTACTTAAGTATGTTGTATTGTAATGAATACATTTTCATTTTCTTAACATTTTGTTTTTATAAGCTCTACTTTTTTCGGCTTTAATTATCCAATGAAGTGAATGACAAATTTCTGTAATTGCCGTGCGTATTAAGTTACTTTACTCAAAAGATGGCGTTTGCCGTACATTTCCACTGAAGTTCTCTTTACACTGCCGGTAGTACTGCACAGCCGACTGCGTTGCTTCAAAAAAGGTATTGGTTTAAACAATGTTCGACTAACACGGTTTCCGACTTACACGGAAATTTTTTAAACGAATTAACCGTGTAAGTCAGGGACATACTGTACTCTTGTTACGAACATCGGGTGATCACTTGCAGTTTGATATGGTAAGAAATGTTTAGTTACTTCTTCCCACAAAGGATTACACGTCATTGTAATGAAATATGTCGGTTTACCATATTCTCTTACAATTGCCATGAAGTCTTGCTTGCTGCATCTTATGCATATATTTTGGACTACCAATATGTGTTGCTGGTAGGATTATTCGTTGGCCCATTCGTTCACCGTCAGCGTTATTTACTGCATCAATAGCACCGCGATATTCACTTGCGCGAAGCTGTTTTTGATGTTGACGAATGTAAAGTAATCTTCCATATTCCATTTTTACATAAGCGTCGACAATATATTCATGCAGTAGTCGGCCAGATTTTATTAAAATATTAAAATCGTCTCTTACTTGCAAGCGATAACAATAAAACTGCTTTTGAGTCATTTTCTTGCTTGAATTCAAGAGTGGTATATTCATTTCATATCCGCATTCACCATGCAGAAATAAAAGTATATAGTGAAGAGGATCGTAGCTTGCATGCAACTCGGAAATTCTTTGCAAATTATTATCCTTCGTCGTCAAAATAACATCTCTAGGTTGATACTCTTCAGCGCCTTCACTCGGAATAATGACTGTAATTTCAGAAGCCGTTGGTCTGTTATATACCTATACGTCTATCTACTCCAGAATCAGCAGCAATTCGCATACAGATATCTTCAGCAGGTCTATCCTTAATAATTTCATGTGCTTGTTTGAATTGCAAAGCATATGGATTATTTTCATTTATCCATGCTTGCAATGCACTAAAAATTTCTCGATCTAAGCAATCAATCCAACGCAGTCGATTATTCAACTGAACATCGTGATCCGTATCATGGATATAAATTTGAGCAAACCTGGGTTTCCCGTCAATTGGTGTGAGAGATCCCATACAATGACACAAAGTTCCATGCAAACGGTATGTGACTACACCATTTGTCGCTTTCAATAAATGAGGATCAACCTTTGCGCCAACTGAAGCAAATGCCAAAACGGAATTGAGTCCACGAATATTTTTGCGATAATGTTTCGATTTTGCACTATTACCTTCAGTCAATTCTTTAATAAAATCAGGTGGGTCACGAAGTGGCGGCAATTTTACTTTACCATCTGAGCAACACTTTGAATACTTTGGATCTGTCAGTGATGAACCTGATTTGCGTTCATCCTTGAAGAAATAGGCATTTATCACAATGTAAATTCATCATCCCAACATCATGTCGACCACGTACACTTTCCTCGACAAAGTCAAGCACTCTAGCATCGAAAAGTTCATTTGCAATCCTGCGTTGTCGCTGAACTCTATTCTGTAAGGCATTCACTTGTCGTTCATCTTCATCTTTGCCTACGTTCTGTCTGTTCAACAGCATCTTTTTCTCTTACTCTTTCACGTTCAGTTTGAGACATTGAAAGATGTCGCTTAGCGGCTGAATGTCGTTTTTGTTCACGTCTTCTTTCAATTCCTGTTAAATCTATTGCATAAAATGGTGATGCCATTTTTAAACGTGAAAGTAAAAACAAATTAAATGCACAATTTAAAATAAAACACAATTCTCTGGGAATTTGTTTGTTATACACGTTATTGACACAGCTAGAAATGCTTCCTATATGCAGTCAACAGAATAATTATCCGTAAATATGTACTTTGCTATGCTTCATTAATTTCGATGCTCAAACACCAGTTCGAACCGAATGAAGGTTTAATTGATAGTAATTGAATCGGAGGCAACAATGAGAGTCGCCTTGGCAACGCCCGGAATCAGTACGAAAAATCCGCAAAAGTTCGAAACAAAATGCGTATTTCTGAAAACTTCGACCATATAACGTATAAGCATGGCAATAATAAGATAGTATAGAGTTTTAACCGTCAAATGAAGCAAAAACGAAGAAAATCAGTCCATATTTACGTATTTTAACGAATGATGGAAGAAAACGTTGCACTCTGAAAAATCGAAAATCCCGTGTAAACTTATGGGAAAATATAATTGTCTTCTGGATTCGAACCCGGGACACTTGAGCAAACGAAAATATTTTTCCAGGGACCTCATAGCCAGTAGAAACAAAACGCCGTTTACCGTATATCTTTACGAGGAACGGTTCTCGAGAAATACGCCGATATAAATAGTAAACAAATGTCTAAAGACGTCAACGTGAAATTAATATATAGCTACAATTAGATTTTTTGAAAAATCAACCAAATTACAGTTTGATGTGAAATGTGGCAATTTTCTTAGTCGTTGAAAGTACTTTTAAAGTTTCTAAATGAAAAATTTAATCTCTAAATAATTTCTTATTTGAATAAAGATGTTAACATTCGCCATGCAAGCCCCGAACACCAGTATGACGTAGCATAATTAAAGTGTAAGAAAGTTGAAACCTCTATAACAAACCGAGACAAATGAATCAAAACAACAAAGTAACTACTATTACGAGTGTCGGTATACTTAATCATAAGTAATAAATCGTAACTCTATCCCTTACTAGTTCTCAGTTATTAATTATTATAGAAAAGGTGAAACTACGAAATAGTTTACTTTGTATACGATAGTGTTTGCTAATAGGCTTTCCTGTAGATGAGCGCGCAAAATATTCTGGAGACCGATAGCAAGTAGCGGAGTAAGTAATAAGACTTTTTTTGAATGAATAGGATTTGCAAGACGAAACACACAAATCCGGCAGCTCTCCTTCCCACGCTCAGTTCCTATCCTTCAGCTGCGCATGGTTAAGCGAACGCTACAACGACAGACATAAACATACTTTTAGGATTCTTCACTTTATGATCTTTTCTTACCGCTGGAATTCACTTTTACTTTCTCCATACGTAGCAATAGGAAAGTATTGTGATCACGAAAAAAGTCGCCTTCGAGATTTCAACGAAAATACGTTTCGAGGTCCTTAGAAAACGTTTAGACTATTTTCCGAATGATGTCTGCTTGTGTGTGTGGATGTATGTGATTTTGGGCGCTCTTACTCAAAAATTACTTGTCATATTAATACCAAATTTCATATACAACACGTTAGCATGAGCACAAAGAACTGATTAGTTTTTGGACAATATCGGTTAACCGGAAGCCGAGGTTTACCCGAAACTCGATTCGGTTTTTGCGATATTTCTCCGTTAAAACATCATTATTGTATACACTGGACATTACAAACAATGTAGAAAATATAATTTCCTACATCTTTTATTTCAAACAATTTTCAATAGCAGTTATTGTTTAGGAATTATTTATAAAAAAATCTGATGTGGCCAACACATGACTTTCTCCATATTTGGGGTATAGATATTTAAATTCTTATGAATAGCATTATGAGGCAAAATTAATATTTCGTATCGTAAAAGAATACAGTCGTCCTTATTGCCATAAATTATATTTTGAATATGTTTACAGAATACATCGCTACATGGTGGTGGCGCTGTATACTGGAAATTAAGAAAAAGCAAAATATCTCCGAAATGGATGGTTCTACGAAAATTTGTTACAAACAAAACTTGGAAGAAATATTCTTCTCTACAACTTTAATCCTCACGAAGATTACTAATAACGACGTTTTTAAGGAGATATTTGACGGAAACCGACAAAACCGATTATTTATAAATAATTCGTTAACAATAACTGCTAGAGAATATTGTTCCAAACGAAATTTGTAGGAAATTGCATTCTGTATAGCATTCGTATAGAAATGTATATACAATAATGATGTTTTAAAGGAGGAATATCGCAAAAACCGAATCGGGTTTCGAATAAACCTCTACTTCCGGTTAACCGATATTGTCCAAAAACTAATCATTTCTTTGTACTCACGCTAAAGTGTTATATATGAAGTTTGGTAACGATATGGCAAGTATTTTTTGAATTAAAGCGCCCATAATCACATACACACACATACACAGACATCATACCGAAAATAGTCTAAACGTGTTCTAGGGACCTCAAAACGTGTATATCCGTTGAAATCTCGAATTCGATTTTTTCGTGATCACAATACTTTCCTATTACTACGTATGGAGAAAGTAATAATCGATTTCCGTCAAATATCTCCTTAAAATCGTCGTTATTGGTAATCTTCGTAAGGACCAACGTTGTAGAGAATAATATTTCTTCCAAGTTTTGTTTGAAACAAATTTTCGTAGAACCATCCATTTCGGAGATATTTTGCTTTTTCTTATTTTCCAGTATACAGTGCCACACCATGTAGCGGTGAAGTCTGTATACAAATTCAAAATATACCTAATTTACGGCAATAAGGACGACTGTATTCTTTTACGATACGAAATATTAATTTTGCCTCATAATGCTATTCATAATAATTTAAATATCTATACCCTAAATATGGAGAAAGTCATGTGTTGGCCACATCAGATTTTTGGGTCATGGCTTGTAAGATCGGTGTCCTTTCTTGGTCCGAAAATGGAAGGAAAGGGGTGCGGTATGCTAACTGTCGTATTTTTACACATTGGAGATCACGTATCCCCCTAAATCTCTTATCCCACCATTTTGTCATTTTCGACCTTCAGGTCACTGTTTACACTCACAATCAGTTTCTTCATTCTTTTAAAAGAAGTAACATCTCCCATGTGACTGTTGCATTTTTTGTGCCGTTTTATAAATCTAGTGTCAAGATAACTGGAATGTTACAGGTTAGTGTTTTTATTTATGCTGTTACATTTACAATATTTTGTTGTCTTTATTAGGTATTTAGAAATATTGGTTTTTATATTTCTCTGTTAAGGGGTTCAAGCAGCGGGTTAATTCAGAGTTAGAAAGAGTTCAGCGAAAAGCCGCTAGATTCGTCAGAAATTGTTACGATAGAAAGAATAGTGTTACAGGCTTGATACAGGACTTAGGATGGGAATCACTAACTGAGCGCCGATCACGCTCTAGGTTAAAACTTCTCGAAAGATTTAGAACGCATGTATTCTCTAGCGACGTCGAAGAAATAATAAGAGCGCCAACTTATATTCGTAGATTCGACCATCCTCGTAAAATAAGAGAGATAGCCTGTAGGACTGACAATGAGAGGTATAAAGGCTCGTTTTTCCCTAGAACGATAGCTGAGCAGAACAGAAGTTACGAAAAGAAATCAGCCGACGTAGAGTGATACTATATATTATTATGCGCTTTACCTTGGTGCTATTGCACCCCCTGCCACACACCATCGCGGTGGCTTGCAGGGTGCAATGTAGATATAGATATAATTCAAATTTATTAAGAGCTAGTTCGCTTCAAATAGTATTAAAAGAGGAATTTTCCCCTATGAATTAAAAATTATTGTGTGCCAGGCTATAAATTGGTATGACCTTTTCTGAATTATCGTCGTTTATAGGATACAGGGATTATAGCAAACGTTTACTATTACATATAATAACTAGGGTAAAATTAATGATGGAGAATCAAGTTTAACGTATTCATCTGTTATTACTTTCTCCATACCAAGTAATGAGAAAAATCGACTTCGAGATCTCGACGGAAATACACGTTTTGAAGTCCCTATAACACGTTTAGACTATTTTCGGAATGATGTCTGTATGTGTGTGTGTGCGCGTATGTGTGTGTGTGGGTATGTGTGTGTGCGTGTGTGTGTGTGCGTGTGTGCGCATGTGTGCGCGTGTGCGTGTGTGTGTACGTGATTGTGGGCGCTCTAACTCAAAAAGTACTTGCCATATCCTTACCAAACGTGAAAGATAACACTTTAGCATGAGCAAAAAGACCTGATTAGTTTTTGGACAATATTGGTTAACCGGAAGTCGATATTTATTCGGAACCCGATTCGGTTTTGGCGATATTTCTCCGTTAAAACATCATTATTGTATTTACAATTCTATACAAATGTTATAGACAATGTAATTTCTTACAACTTTCATTTGAAACAATTTTTCACAGCAGTTATTGTTTAGGAGTTATTTATAAATAATCGGTATTTTCTGTATCCGTCAAATATCTCCTTTAAAACGTCCTTATTGGTAATCTTCGTGAGGACCGAAGTTGTAGAGGATAATATTTCTTCCAAGTTTTGTTTGAAACAAATTTTCGTAGAACCATCGATTTCGGAGATATTCAACTTTTTTCGTAATATCCAGTTTTCAGTGCCACCACCATGTAGCGGTGAATTCTGTAAACATATTCAAAATATACCTAATTTACGGCAATAAGGACGACTGTATTCTTTTACGATACGAAATAATAATTTTGCCTCATAATGTTATTCATAATAATTTAATTATCTATACCCCAAATATGGAGAAAGTCATGTGTTGGCCACATCAGATTCTCTTTTCATAAAACGTTTCTATAACTTTATTTCTTCCCAATTCCTCTAACTCCCTACGTCCCCCCCCCCTTTCACACCCCTACGCCTTTCACAACCCCCTTTCACAACCCCCTTTCACAACCCCCTTTCACAACCCCCCTTTCACAACCCCCTTTCACAACCCCCTTTCACAACCCCCTTTCACAACCCCCTTTCACAACCCGCCTTTCACAAACCCCATTTCACATCCCTACCCCTTTTCACATGCATATCCCCCCCTTTCACACCCTCCCCTCATTCACAACCCCCCTTTCACATCCCTACCCCTTTCACACACATCCCCCATTTCACATCCCCCTCCCCTTTTATAACCCCTCCCCTTTTATAACCCCCTCCCCTTTTCACATCCCCTTACCCTTTCACATCCCCCCTCCCCATCTCTTCCGTCGCGTTTGTCCTTCTATCTTTCTGCTTTTTATCTCTCCTCTGGTCAATCTCTCCTTCGTTTTTTATCCGTCGCTCAACTTATTTCTACAGACCTATCATCTCCCTCCCTTCTCCCCCGCTTTACTTTTCCCCTTTCCTCACTCTTTTTATTTCTTTTTCCATCAATCCCTTACTTTGAGAAACGTGTAAAATACGTTAATTTAATGCTAGCGACTCTTTTACGGTTTGACAACAATAGGATCTCGAGTACTGTAATAGACAAAGTCGTTGTTCAATATTCAAAAAAGTGGACTGTAATTAATTATCTTAAGTGTTCGCAATAGTACTCACAATGTAAATACGCCCAACGTATGCCATGAGCTGCTTTTCCTAATGAAAATAAGTACAGGCACAGTCTATTGTAGTCTCCTGTTAAAAAACGTAGATGATACGGACCTATCCATGCGCTGATCCCTTCTTCACTCACTCCTGTAGAACAGCTGAGCCGCAGCAACCGCAAAGTTCTAGAAAGTCCCTTAAAGGCCACTAGGGCGCAGCACCAACCGGAGTACCATCGGGAACACTTACGCATCTTACCATACCAATACTAAACAGTCATCAAGGCAATTATCAGCTAAAAACGCAAAGTTTTGCATAATTCCGTATGTTATTAAAAAGGTATTTTCGAGTGTTTTCGAATCGATTGCATAATACGTAAATAGATATAAGAAACCATGTTCGTTTTCTTTAACAAAATCCTCTTCCGAAGTTCGTAGGCTAATTTGTCTAAATTTTATTAGTGAATTAATTTCTGCGCTCTTAGACAGCAAAGAAAACTTCACGCTCGCTTAAATACCAATTCTTCAAAAGTCACAGAGGAACAGAGGTCAATGATACGGCATCAATACCGAGAGGCGCGGTCAAGAGCTAGAGTAACAATGCGAGAAGCATTTAATGATTACAAAAACAAAGTTCTGCATAGTAATTTGAAAGAAAATCCGAAAGCATTTTGGTCGTAGGTTAGAGAGGTTCATGGTAGGGGCCCCACCATGGCGTCATTGATAACGTAGGCAGGTGATGTAGTATACGATAGCGCGGAAAAAGCGAACTTGTTAAATGAACACTTTCAGAAAGCGTTTACTTCGGTGAGCAACGAATTTGAGGAACCAGCTTTGAATGATGAGGGACATTCGATGGAAGATTTGATATTCTCTGAAACAGGTATCGCGCACCAGCTAGAGTCGATTAAGGAAAATAAGTCTCCCGGGCCTGAAGGCATACCCGCGCGTGTGTTGAAAGAGCTAGCCTCGGTAATCGCACCTTACTTGAAAACAATATTCGAAGAATCCGTTGCACATGGTACCGTTCCAAAAGACTGGAAACTAGCACACGTAACGCCCATCCACAAAGGCGGTGATAAGGAGAACCCCGAAAATTATAGACCGATTTCCTTGACGTCATTATCGTGTAAGATTCTAGAACATATAATCGTTAACCTCTGTTCTGCGTTATTTAGATGGTCGTTCTCCGCTAAGCAAAAACCAACACGGGTTTCGGAAAGGTAGGTCATGCGAAACGCAGCTCGCCCTGTACGTTAACGATTTGTTGCAATGCGGAGAGAAAAACACTCAGGTTGATGCCATTTTCAAAGATTTTAAAAAAGCGTTTGACAAAGTACCCCATAATAAATTAAAAGGAAAACTAGGAAAGTACGGCATAAACCCTAATATCGTGAGTTGGGTAAAAGACTTCCTCTCCAACAGAAAACAGATAGTAGTTATTGATGGGAAATCTTCATACCCGGTAAAAGTCGCATCAGGTGTTCGACGGGGAAGTGCCATAGGCCCACTACTATTCCTGATATATATAAACGATATCTGCTCCGTATTTCGCTGCAAAATAAGACTTTTCGCAGATGACACCGTTTTATATAATGAGATAAAGAGTCAGAATCAACAAAAATCGCTCCAGGAAGATTTAAGCGCCCTTTCAGCATGGTGTCAAGATTGGAAAATCGAAGTTAATCACAGCAAATGTTCCCTATTGAGTTTCTGGAAGAGTAAGAACAATGAATTAAACTCGGAGTACAGAATTGATAGACTGAATATCCAATCTGCAGAATATGTTAAATATTTACGAGTCACTATTTGTCGTGATCTATCGTGTAATATGCATATTCGAAGGATCGTAGGCGCAGCTAATAAGAAATTGGGCTTCGTAGGCAGAATAGTAAGAAGTAGCACAGAACAGGTACGAGAAACGTGTTATTTATTATTGGTGAGATCTCAGGTCGAATACGCTTCCAGCATATGGGATCCTTACGAAAAGGGACAGATACTTGAGTTAGAAAGAATCCAACGCAGAGCAGCCAGATTCGTAAAGCAAAAATATGAGCAAAAATCAAGCGTCACATCACTGTTGAAGGAGTTGAATTGGATATCGCTATAGGATCGCAGATTTAGCGCTGGGTTAAGGCTTCTGGAGAAATTTAGGTCGGAAGTTCTCAGGAATATTAGAGGCACCTACGTACATGGGCAGGCACGATCACCAGAATAAAATACGAGAGATCGACTGTAGGACCGAGCGATATCAGGGCTCGTTTTTCCCAAGGACCATACGGGATAATAACAGGAGAGTGATTCCCACGAGGGAAGTTATTAGGTAGGGTTTGGTGTGCTGCATCCCCTGCCACCCACCAGTCTGGTGATTTGTACGGTATCATGTAGATGTAGAATCAAAGCCTCCTCTCACAGACCCCCTCTGTACATATTACCTCTACATCTCCCTCGCTCTTTCTTCCCCTGCACCATAACTCTCTCTCCCTCTCTCCTCCTTCCTCATCTACCCTTAATTCAGTCCTCCTCAAACATTTTCTGATCGTGACATACCCTTTAAAGTCACAATCTTTTCGCGGCACGCCAATTCCCATGTGAAGGAAAAGTGAAGGAAATAGCGCTGATAAATTGTATTTTACTCATTACCTCAATTTTCTTAAAAGTTGCAATTACTCTGCGGCACACATATTAGCAAGTATCGGCACGCGCGCACACTTTGGGAAGGACTGCCTTAATCTATTTTTTGCCTCCTTCCTCTCCGTTCCTCTAAATCAGTGGTCTTCAAGGTGGGCGATAGCGCCCACCAGTGGGCGTTTTCGGATTTTAGGTGGGCGCTAAAGAACTCATCAAATGCTATTCTAATTTTTACACTGAAAAATAAAATTCTATAAAAAAGCTTAATGATATGCACACACAACTATTACAGTTCGTTTGTTGTTAACTATAGTATCATATCATACTATACTAGCGACAATGTATCCATGCTGCGGTAAAATCGAAAGGCCCATGAGGGTGGTCGGAGTCTCTCGCAGAAGCAGCGAAGCGTTTTAAGTTTAATTTCATCAAATATATAAAATCATAAATTTTTAAACACTGTTATTACCGTATTCGGTAATCTCATCTAACAACAATCCCACTAGTATAAGGGTTACCATACCTCCGTAAATCGCTTTGCTACTGGGGGCGCAAAATTATTCTTTGCCCCGGGCGCCAGAAACCCTCACTACGCCACTGGGTGGGCGGTGAACTTATTTCAAAGGACAACATATGGTAAAAGTGGGCGGTGACTCAAAAAAGGTTGAAGACCACTGCTCTAAATTTTACTCATCTTACCCCTCCTCCTCCTCTTCACAGTCTCAATTTCGCCCTAAATAAAGTCGTTTGTCTGTCTGTCTCCATGTCAGTCTGTCTGTCCCCCTTCACCTATCTATTAAACACACTCGCTCCCTCTGGATGACTTGTAAATAACGTTAATTGTGCCATCGTTAGTTATATGCGGACTGAATCAAAAATAGGTTATCGAGTTAAGCCAAGATACGTGATTTCAAAAATGTATTGAAAATATTAGCAATCAGTTCGTCAATCCAACGTTAGGAAACCAGTCTGTAGTATTCCTTGCATTGACTTTTTATATTTCATGCGTTTTTCGTAGGCTATTAATAAATTACATAGTACTAAATTTCTATCCTGCCAACAGAATTTATTCTTCCGTATATCTTTCTCCACTTCCCCCAATACGAAATATTCCATATTGCTCCCTGTTTCACTCTTTTTCTTATCCTTCCATGTTAATGCTCTCTAAATTTCTTACTAGTTATTTTAATCCATCTCAAGAACACAGACTATTCCTGCAATTTGAGGAATTAGGAACTGTGAACTTTGATTTAAGTTAAAGACAAAGTAATTACCCCTTTACCCAGCCATTAAAATCCTTTTATATTTAACAGTGCTCGAAATGGAAAATGTGTATTACGAAACGGAACGATAGTTTTGATATCAGAATCGAAGTACACGAAAATACGAGACGGAACGTTATTACAGATGCGTGTTACGAACAGGAACGGCGTTCCGGCTCATCTCCAGCACTTATTTTTAGCGAACCGGTTGATAATAAATTGGGGTGACAGCACTGGTTTAACGTAAATTCACTGAATATACGTATAAAGGATACTTTGAGCAATTTTCTCACCTGATGATGCCAGTTATTTAGCGAAACCGGTCGTGAAAGAAAAAATTGTGAAATTTAACAAAGTTATTATTTTCTTCGTTAATACGAGTATCAATTACCACAAAGTTCAGCCAAATTCCTTGGATTTTATTTAGCTTATCACTCGTTTGTCCGCAAGTCTACCGCCTGCAGCTCGTCTTCACGGCTAACAAGCAGCAAAACGCGATCTAGACTTCTCCGCGTATTATAATTAAAGCTCTACAGCATGTTTACATTTCAACTGATATATTCTATAGAAACGGTTGTTTAATCTGAGGATGTGTTTAAAATATCAATAATTATAAAAAATATAGTTCATTGTCCTTCGATATATTCATTTTTATGTCTTGTAAAATGCATATTTTCTGGAGTTCTGATAATGTTAAAGAATAATCTTGTGAACCTGAAACTAAATCTCGTATTAGCAATAAGCCTTTAGTGTCTTTTTATAGCGTTTCAATCCAGGAACGTAAACTCATTGTAAATGTTGGGTCGATCGAAATACAAACCTGAGGGAGTTAAAGCAGGAGAACTCGTGGAATACTCCACACCTCATCTTGTTATCTTACAGATAAGGAGGCATGGAGGTTTCACTGGCGCTGCTTTGCTAATGTTGCGGAGCGTGGCATATAATGAATGTTATCCCGCAACATTTTTAAGTGCGCAGTACCAATATCCTCAAAGAAAAACGATCCTTTGGAAGACAACCTTCACAACACTCACCCCTGGTAGGTATTGCGTCTTTTCATTATTTAAGTCTGGATTATTAGGGAACAAGTAATGACATGTATTCGCTGCTCCACCGAAATAAAACATCATACTATGCGTTCAAGTTAGGAAAGAATATGATTTAATTTCACCCTTCCTCCAAAAACCTTCAAACTTGTGGTTTGCACATGGCAGTTTGCGGTATCCGGTGTACGCCGTGTCTCCATGGCCGCAGGTCATGACGATGTAGGCCTTTAGTAAGCCATTCGCGCAAGCGTTGGTAAAAACGAAAGTATAGTTCAGCATAATTTTAAAGAATTTTTAAATAAGTTTACTTTTTAAAAAATCCAATTTGAAAGAAGACTAGTACGACACGAACTACCAAACCTATAAAACCCTTTTGAGTAGATTGTAGGACATCGCGCAAGCCTTGGGCAAAAGGGAAATACGATCCATTCAGTGTAGCAGCTCGGGTCTTCGGCGCCCGAGGGCATGGCACCTTCTTGGCTCATCTAAAGGGGGGATTATATCCCCAGCCCGGACCATATGACCTTTTTACTTTCTCATACGAAGTATCGAGAAAGTATTGTTTTCGCGAAAAAATTCGACCTCGTGATTTTTACGGAAATATATGTTTTAGGTGTCGCTGAATCCGGAAAAGTGGTTTTCGCAATGCCGTCTGTCCGTCTGTCTGTCTATTACTGGCGCTGGAGCCTAGACGGTAGAGTGAAAATGAATGAAATCTCGTACTTAGGCATTTTATCATACTGAGCAGAGTATACGTAGATATGGTTGACATTGATCAATAATTTTTAACAACAATCCGATTTTCTCAAAAACGGCTGCAACGATTTTGATCAAATTTCGTACAGTTACTTGAGCTTACATCTTCAATAATACAGTATAGTTCATATTTCTCAAAAAAATGAATATAAGGCTAGTTTATTCTAGGCAACTATAACGACAAATCGATTTTCTCAAAAACGGTTATAACGATTTTGATCAAATTTCGTACAGTTACTTCAATATACATATACAACAATGCTACGTATTTCATTTTTCTCAATGAACGAATATAAGGCTAGTTTATTCTTGGGCAACTTTAACAAAAATTGGATTTTCTAAAAACAGGCTCATACGATTTTCATTTTTTAAGATAACTAAACGATGCATTAGTACGTGTATGAGAAAGTTTGTACAATGTATGTTGTACCGATTTTTACTTTCTCATACGAAGTATCGAGAAAGTATTGTTTTCGCGAAAAAAATCGACCTCGAGATTTTTACGGAAATATACGTTTTAGGTGTCGCTGAATCCGAAAAAGTGGTTTTCGCAATGCCGTCTGTCTGTCTGTTACTGGCGCTGGGGCCTAGACGGTCAAACAAAAATGACTGAAATCTCGTACTTAGGCATTTTATCATACTGAGCAGAGTATACATAGAAATGGTTGACATTGATCAATAATTAAGAGTAGTTTATTCTACGCATCTTTAACAACAATCCGATTTTCTCGAAAACGGCTCTAACGATTTTGATCAAATTTCGCATAGTCAGTTGAGTTTACGTCTTCAATAACACCGCATAGTTCATTTTTCTCAATGAATGAATATAAGGCTAGTTTATTCTTGGGCAACTTTAACAAAAATTGGATTTCCTAAAAACAGGCTGATACGATTTTCATTTTCTAAAGATAACTAAACGACGCATTAGTACCCATATATGAGAAAGTTTGTACAATGTATGTTGTACCGATTTTTTTAGAGCGCACGGCCTCTAACTGCGGGGCCCGGATCAGTCGCACCGTTTGCATTGCTATCACGCTGGCCCAGCCTCCCTGGCCCGTCAGCACAACATCGATCACAAGTAAGATCCAATCTAAGGAAATACATAGGCAAAACAAAAGTGTAGTCCGAAGAATGAGCGATAAACCCAAAGACTTCGGGTGAGCCATGAAGAATCTTCATTGAAGATGTGGCAACCAGAAGCGGGGCTTCACACATATTTTGGATAGACAGTGAGTTTTATAAATATTTTTATAACCCGTGTACGATTGCCATTTATTAAGCCCCAGGGACCATCTAACCGTAAACAAGCTAAGGTATTTACTAACCATGGTATCTCACCTGGTGTATTTCGCAAAGATAATCCCGATTCATGCTGGTATTATCGAAATGTAAAGAAAAATTTTGGAGTGCGAAAATATCTCATCCTGCAGTTCACCAATCATTGTGACTCGCCTTCCAATTTGTATCGCGACGAATTTGACGCGCAATGAGTTTCTCCAGCGACGAATTGACGCACGACGAACTGACCTCGACGAGTAGGACCATATTTTTATGTGCACTTTATTAAGGGATAAAATAAAATTAATGCATCTTAAAAACATTTCCAAATGGCATATTTCTTGCATTATAACCAACCTCATTTATTTGGTTTAAAGTTTCAATGTTTAGAATTTAGTTTTATATAATCCCATATCTTATAATAAGTATATTCGATCTCGCGGCGAACAGGCTGCGGCGAACCGTCCCATTCCCACCCTATCTCACCAAGCATTTCTTTGCTCCCTTCAACTCCATCCTCTTACAAATTATAAGATTGTCTATTATAAAACAAACTTTATTCTCTAATCTTTTAACCATTTTTGGTAATGTCTTGAAGATCTAAAGTATGATCTCTGACTCCCATATTAACAAAAGAATCTTTATCAATATTTATTTTCTGACACCTCAATTTACTTTTAAACTCATTTACATTTTTCCCAATAAAGTCCCTACACCAGGTACTTCTTCCCATGTCTGATTTTAACCAAGTAACTGGAATATGCCTACTCTCTAATTCAGTGGTGCTCAGAACTTTCCGGCACGGGAGACACATAACCTATAGCTGCACTCATTGCAGAACACGCAACTAAATTCTGCCATCTTTGCGGGCCACACCTAGTCGAAAATGGAGAAAAAAAAAGAAATTAAGTATTTAGTTGCGAGTAGAAATTATCTGATTTGGTTTTAATGTATTTATGTATTGTGGGATTTGAGAGGCAAACACAAAATATATTGTTTTTATAATTTTCCATTTTACCTTTATGTTACACTAGCGGAAGTGGCCGTTGAACTTAAACGGATTTAGTGAACTTCGACCGTGTAACATATAAACACCGCAAGACTAATATAGTACACAGTTTTAAACGTCGAATAAAGCAAAAATGAATGAAGAAAGGAAAACTTGCACTGCGAAAAATCGAAAATTACGTTTAAATTATTGGGAAATAATTATTGAATTAAGCACCCTCACCCCACTATTTTTATCGCCATATAGCCTATGTTACCCGCAGGGTAAAATTACATACTATGCAAAATTTCGTGAGGATATTTTCAAAGGTGTGGAAAATATACGTCTAATTATTTAAGTTACATAGTTTTAAAACAGTTCGTTTTGTCGAACTCTACGCCACACGAATATCAATGTCAGTTACAGCCCGAAGCGAAGACTCCCCTCCAATTTCAGTTTGAATACTGAAACCGTACCAATTTCGTAAGTAAATTCTCCCATTCCATTTTATATCAGCCACGCTTGAGGGGAAGTAGAGGGGAAGGTAAAGTCTCTGTCCCTTTGCTCAATACATAGCATATACTTACTGTAGTTTGCGTTCACGTCTCTGACTATATGAACATAACGTATCAAAAAATCGTTGGGTTGTGTTGGTTGGAAGAAGGGTATCAAAAAATCGCTTCGCTGGGTTGGTTGAAAGAAGCGTTTGCATTTACCAATTCAAAATGCCTGTTGTGTCATATCATAAGGAGATTATGGATTACCTATAAACGATAAATTATTTGATTACCCATTTACTCCTCCACCAATCAGTCCTTTTTAGCTATCGTTGGTGCCCTCGCAGTAACCTGGCATTTCGTAGCTTAGCTACGGAGTATTGGGTCATCTAGGGCTATGGCTTAAACGTGCACCCAGGATTTTCTCTTGGAGGGGGAGAGCTCAATTCTAACAAAAATATTCCACCAAACATATGGACAATTCGGGGTCTCCTCAACTACAGGCAGGAACATAGACTCCTCTTGATTACCAACATATGCATCTGGTAATGCAAACCCAATTTTACCCCACACGAGGATAAAAATTATAAGCCGCTGTTAGATGAGCTGCAGAGGTGAAATTTGGCAGGATTATAAGTTATTGGGAAAAACCGAGGGAAAAAATGCGACATTATAGAAATTAGCGGGAGAAAACACTTCGCGAAGCGAGGCGCGGGGTTGAGCGCCGTAAACGCCAGGGGCGCAACCCCCAGTAAAGTATATTTGTTGAAAGCCAATAGTCTATGTAAAGAATTAAACATTTCTTTCGTAATATAGTGAACAGCTATGCAATGCATGAAAATACTTCATGTATGTAGGCAGAGAAGTATGATGCAGACATAAGCTTGTTTAATGGAATTCAGTGCTGGCATCGCTTGCTGGTTTATTTTCATCCCAATGGCTTATATCTTCTAAGACAGGAATAATGCATCTAGGAGTTCATGGAAAGCATCAATGGAGTTGTGCCTCTCTATCCACGTAACGATATGAAATTACTTTCAATTTCTTTCCTGTTTTGTGAGCAAAATTCCTCAATACCTCTTTTCTGCAAATGAAGCCATCTTGGTGGGTTGAATATACGCGTACCTTGTTGAATGAATCATACAATCTCTAATTTCTGGAAATTTGCAATAATTAGGAACTGAAAGATTTAAACAATGATCAGAGTGGTGGACATATAGCGTTTTACCTCTCCCTTGCGTTCTTGTACTCTGCAGTTTTTCCTGCTCACGACTGCACATTTGTCATAGCATTTATCTCGCATTTTCCCCTATGTAAGTAGGTATATTTCATATGAACAAAGGCAATTTAAAACTTGAGACACTGAGTTCCGTGCAGTTTCTAATATACCTTCTTTACGAAAATTTGTTTTAGAGAGAGATATGTGTAAGAGTCGGAGTATCATTCACTGAAAAGCTGAGTTTTTGTGAGATGTGGTGAATAGAATCTTACGGAATGTACGTGTCGGCATGTGTGGATCTGCGGTAGATGCTAAGTTTTAGAGTGTCTGTTTTCGACTAAGTTTAAGAATAGTATCGTGTTGTACACTTTATCTACTAATACAGATTTTATGCAATCATATTGATAACTTACTTCTTGTAGGCCAGTGATGGCGAACCTATGGCACGCAGGACGATTTTGGTTGGCACGCCAACGAAAGGCGAAAACTATACAAAGCATTTGTCGTACTGATTTAACGCCGCAAAAACATCGGTTTTATTTAGTTAACTGTTGTAAACGTTAGTTTTACGGTTACAATCTTATTTATTGATCACAAATTGAATTTAGTTAGCACCCAAAAAAAAACAAGGACTTTTTGAGGCACGCAAGGCGGAAAAGATTCCACAATTTCGGTAATATTGACACGCGGACTATAGAAGGTTCGCCATCACTGTTGTAGGAAATGTGTGTTGTTGCTTTTTAATATGTCAGAAATGTGTCGGCCAGGTCTTGGGGCCGTAGGGGAATGAGTTTGCAACATTTTACTGACATTTCTCATAAAAAGATTTTATAGAAATTGAGACAGAATTTCCCATCTTTGATAGATGGTCGTCACACAAGCAGAGAAATATGAATGTCTGTGGCCAGAGAGTGAAACTTTCGATGGAGCAGCACCATTTCCAATCCTTGCCAAGGGCATTTTCCACAGTCGACGAGGAAAAACTCCTCATTTATTTCAGCAGCCAATACGAGTAAAAATTACGGCAGTTTTGGGAGGTTACTTTAAAACGGGAGATAGTAAACGGGAGACTTCTTCTCTCTGTATCAAATGATCGAGGAGCGAATTATTAATGACAAGGCCAACCGGTTCAATCATCTCAACGCACTGTATTAACTAAATGGAAAATATTACACGATGATTAAGGAAAGCTATGCGCATCATGGAACGTAACTTATCCAAAATAAATGCCAAAGCTGCAATATTCTTTCGCTTATAAATGATCAATTGGAAAGTAAAATTAAATTTAACGAGGTATAATAATCAATTCACGTGAGATAATTTACACAAATTAAAATTCCTTTATATAACCAAAGTACTTTAACTATTACTACAGTATTCCTGTTTCTATTCATTACTAGTAGCCCGTTGCAGCTTCGCCAGCAATTTTATAAAAAAACACGGAATGTATAAAATATTATAACCATTTCTTTTTTAATATTCAAATTTTCCATACATAACAAAAACATTTATTTATTAGTATCATATATGGCATTATAAATATCAATGATATAAATTTAACTTTTAAACTAAAGCTTCTCTATAAACAACATTTAATGTTGTTGTATGTGGGTAATTGGGAACGGAAAATCGAAGATTTTGTCGATTTTTAACTCTCGATGCAGCTACATACAATTGTCCATGAGAGAAAACAGTTTCTTTCAGAAAAACACCAACTGCTTCTAAAGTTTGTCCTTGTGCTTTATTTATTGAGAGCCCAAAAGCTGGTTTAATGGGAAATTGACGTCTCTGCAACTCGAATGGAAAATCAGTATCGGTTGGTTTTAGTGTTATACGGGGAATAAAATAAATTTCACCCGTTTGGCATACTTTTACTTTAAGAGGTCTTGTGCCAACCATATCTTAAACAATAAGTTTAGAGCCGTTACATAGCCCATGTTCAGGAGAAAGATTTCTTAACAGAATAACTATCATTCCACGCTTTAGTGTTAATCGATGTGCAGGGATTGAATTCAAGTACTTATTCGACTGGAATAACAGTTTCCTGTTGTTCTGTTGTTAATGCATCAGACTTAAACAATGCCAAGAAATACCCGGAAATAGTGAAGCCATAGAATATATTCAATCTAAGTCTAATTATTTGAGTTACTTACGCTGTTTTAAAAGCGGTTTGCTATGTAGAACACAACGGCAGACAAAAATATTACTAAAACGTAGTAATATAAATAGTAGAAACGGCTATCAATAATACAGGCTATCTTTAATTGTTTATATTGTTGCCTTCCTCCATCTCTCTCCCTCTCACTCTCCTCCCTCTCTTTCCTCTTCCTCCCCCTCTCTCGTTTTAAAGCATTCAAAGTGCATTTATATTCCCGTAAGGATTGATATATTAATCGGATTTTGAGGTTTAACAATATAATGAGTCGCTATGGCAACATTCCGTTAAAATGGCAAGATTTGCATAAAATATGTTAATTAAACGTTTAACATGGAATACTTCGAACTGTGGGCGAAAAAAGATGAACAGAATAAGAAACTTTATAAATTTTTCTTCAAGATGGTTCAACTCCGAAGGTCGTAGATTAATTCCTTCTAATTTTAATTTCCAAATGCGCGTCGAAAAATCGCGTTTTACATGTTAAGTAAAGGGAAATGGAAATGCCTCCCTTGGAGTCGAACCAAGGATTTTTTTCACGATTTAAATTCGTCATCACCTGAAAAATTGCTAATCAAGCATCCCTGCCAAATTTCGAGTTTCCATCTTCATTATTTCTCGAGTTATTAGCTTTATGAATCTTAGCGTGACGGACACTAAGCAATTTATTATATAGATTCAAGAAAAGAAAAAGATCTCAATCATTTACACATTAAAATTCAAACAAATATTGTATTGCGTAATCAACTAACCAAACATTTCCGAAATAGATTATCTATTTAGGAAATGAATGAATAGAAACAACGCTTGGACACTGCTTGAAAGAGAAAGAGTAAGGATGAACAGGTCGAGCGCAGTTTCCATGGTAATTAATGGGAGAAAGACAAAGGTAGAGGAGGCTGGGCCGCTTTCTATAATCCGGAATTAATGAAGAAAAGTAAGCGAAAAGGGTGTCGAGTAAGAGAGGAATTGCGGGAGAGAGGAGATGGGTGGAATGAGAGGGGGTTGAGGAATGCGAGCGAGGGTGGGGAAACAAGAGGGTGTGAGAGGGAGGGAGGAATACATAGGAGGGTACGTACATACCTACACACACATATATATGATAAAAGAGAGCGATGATGGCGGCCGCGTGTCGTGGGTCGGGTTGGGTTGGTGTCTGACATTATTCGTGATGGCGCTTTCTTTAAAGATCTTTCGCCTTTATATCGAGATCTATTGATTCAACAAACAAATGGCGGTGAGCCATTTTCCGCGGGATGATAGGAAGTTTTTAATTAATCTCGGACAAAACCTCGGAAACGCGTTAGTTACACTACGACACAGATTCGATGTCAGGATAAAAAGACAGACGCGCACGTTATAGCTGATCCAATGTGATGGATGTGGGAAGATGGAAGAATATGGAAAACTTGAGGAGTCTTTGGGACGCCTTCTCTACGTCAATGGATTGAAAAAGGATATCTCCATATATATATATATATATATATATATATATAAAATACGTATGTTAAAGTCTTTGTCGGTCGCCTAATCCAGTATGTATGTACCCTCCCTTAGAGTTTTTTATATTTGCCTTGTAAAATTATTTCCCGTCAATATTCGAACTATCGGAAAATATAGAAATTTATTTTCCTGTTTTTGAAGACGGAATTCAAATCCCAGTAGATTCAATGAAAATTTTATTTTTTATCGGAAAAAAGTGATAATTTTTCAGGTCCCAAAAATCGACTGCCTCGAATCGTCTGAGCACTTCACGTGCGTGCACGCACCAGTCCACGCACGCGCTCGAATCACTTTTAAACCTGCTCAAAAATTTACAGTGCTACTCGACAGCTCGCACGAGACGTCAGTTGCCGGGTGATTTCCAAGCATCTTTTGTAGTTTATCTGTTGTTTCGTTCTTGTGTTTCTTTTGTTCTCTGTGTTGTTTGCGTCGTCATTTTTGTGAAAATGCCACAGGGTCTTCTGATCTCAGTTCATAACATAAAGTATTAGAAGCTACACTTTCGCAGCGTTTCGCGATCCACTTTCTCACCCAACGCCTACTTTTACGTTTTCTTTTAATCCTCGATATCAATTCCTCAGTTATTATTTCACAAACCACGTTGACACCTTCACTTACCGGATCCATTTTGGGAACTGAAATCATTCGAGTCCGTTGCATCGTGTGGACGCTACCACGCACGCTCCATTCGAGTTCGCCTACTTGTGCCATACCACGCACTCCTCAACTAGTGCGTGAACTTGCATCGTATGAACCCGACCTTTATATGGGTAATTAATCATTTAAAGGGATTTAGAGGGCTGCATTATAATGCCACCTCTCGATGATGGCCAGAGCATTGGAATCCCTTTATAGGTTCTTCGGCTCTACCAAAGCAACATATGTTCACAAATTTTAAATCTGGAAATTCTGTATTTATTCCATGAATAAAATGACTTACGGATGAGTCTTCAAATCTTCCATTCGTGTTATAAAAAATACGTCAATTTCCGATTCGTCTGGAGTTTATGATGACGAAAAATAAATCTCGGGGACAAAGGTTTGACAATATTGTCTTGTATGGCAATAGCCCCTTGTTCAGTGATTCTCATACACAGACATCATAGAGAAAATAGTCTAAACGTGCTCTCAGAGAACCTCAAAACCTTTTTTTCCGTTAAAATCTCGAAATCGATTTTTTCACTAATATAATATTATCTCTAATATTACGTATGGATAAAGTAAAAAGTGATAGGTAAAATGTAGCCTAGGATATGCTCTAGTTTTTTCTAACTTCATATACTTAGTATAGAGAAAGTATTGTTTTCATGAAATTGATGGCCAACACGACTTTCTCCATATTTGGGGTATAGATATTTAAATTATTATGAATAGCATTATAAGGCAAAATTATTATTTCGTATCGTAAAAGAATACAGTCGTATATTTTGAATATGTTTACAGAATTCACTGCTATATGGTGGTGGCGCTGTATACTGGATATTACTAAAAAGTTGAATATCTCCGAAATGGACGGTTCTACGAAAATTTGTTTCAAAGAAAACCTGGAAGAAATATTATTCCCTGCAAATTTGGGCCTCACGAAGATTACCAATACTGACGTTTTTAAGGAGATATTTGACGGAAACCGAAAAAACCGATTATTTATAAATAACTCCTAAACAATAACTCCTATAGAAAATTGTTTCAAATGAAAACTGTAGGAAATTACATTCTCTATAACTTTCCTATAGAATTGTATATACAATAATGATGTTTTAACGGAGAAATATCGCAAAAACCGAATCGGGTTTCGAATAAACCTTGACTTCCGGTTAACCGATATTGTCCAAAAACTAATCAATTCTTTGTGCTCATGCTAAAGTGTTATATTTGAAGTTTGGTAAGGATATGGTAAGTACTTTATAAGTTTGAGTGCCCACACGCACATATACACACAGACATCATTCCGAAAATAGTCTAAACTTGTTCTAGGGACCTCAAAACGTGTATTTCCGTTGAATTCTCGAAGTCGATTTTTTTCATGATCACAATACTTTCCCATTACTACGTATGGAGAAAGTAAAAAGTCTATTTCGTGATTTTAACAAAAATACATGTTTTGAGGTCCCTAGAACATGTTTTGGCTATTTTCGCGATGTCCTTCAGTCTTCTTTTCAGTCACTTGATGTTTCTTGGAATCCATTCGATGACACTGGACATCTAACGCTGGTCATTTCTTCTAGCAACATGACCTACCCAATGCCATTTTAGCGCCTTCACTCTTCTAATCACGTCATAGACTCCCATCTTCTTTCTTACCTAGTCGTTCCTCTTGCGGTCTTCTCGGGTGATCCCTAACATGCATCTCTCCATGCTCCTCTGTGTTGTTTGCAGGTGCTGTATCATTCTGGCATTCATGGTCCATGTTTCGCATCCATATGTCAGCACAGGCAGAACACATTGGTCATACAGTCTCCCTTTTAGGAAGACTAGGATATCTGATTCTTCCAGTTTTAACTGGTTGAGGACATAACAGTCTTCAGCCACATTCTTTATGTTGACTAATATCTAGTCAATTTTGTTTTTGATGTCATTGAGTCCTTTCCATGTCCATTTTCTATTGGGACTCTTCTTGAAGAAGGTATTCATTATATAGAGATGGGTACATTCAGAAAAGTCTAAAGGTCTGTATCCGTGTTCGTTTCTGTCTCCATAGCCCCATTTTCCAAATGCCTTCCATTCATTCTCACACTTTGGTGCTGAAATCACCACCTTTAGATGGTGGCTTCCTTTTTCATATATTTCTCCAATTTATTGGTTAAAAACCCTTCTCTTTATCATCTGAAAGTGCTATATAATTGTTATCCTCCTATAGGTCAACAACAAAGTAACACAACTAATAAAATTGAAATTATAACAATTTTGGATTTTTCCCATCGGTTTTGACAAATAACCTACATACGTGATCAAATTCAACTCCCTAGCTCATCTTAAAATAGCTTAAATTTTTTCCCTTGTATAGGGTAGTAATGTGGCTAAAGCAACATTAATTTTATAATTTTTAACAATTTCTCATTTTTCCTTTTGCTTATATATAAAAAACCTCATTTCCTTCATAATTTGTACTCTCTGTGTTATTTGGAAATGCCTTATAATTTTATCCTCTTACACAAGAAACACTTCGATGAAATTGACATTGTTTACATTTTGCCATAAGAAATTTTTACTAAAAAAGATCTCAGTCTCTTAAATTATTGTCTCCCTCAAAAAGAAATTTCTCAGGATGATATCATTATAGGTATAGAATAATTCTTTTAATAATCTGAATGGTACCTTCAAAAATCACAAAAGAACCACATGCAAAATTCAATATCAAAAATAACACTATAAATCACCTTCCCAGTCCCGACTACACACTCAGAATAGAATAGAATAGAATAGAATACAATAGAATAGAACAGAATAGAATAGAATAGAAATTTATTCTTGTTAGTGCATTGCAGTGATATCACAAAGGAACAAACATGAATACATTTTTTATTATTACAGCATATGACAAACATCGCAATAACAGAATTATACTAAGATTCCTGCCCACAGGCTATTTAAAAATACAATAGATACGCATACAGGTACAGTAGAAGTATAACATTTGAATCCTTTATTTATAAACTACTTGAAGGGCACTTTTGCCTTTACAAATTTTGATACATATTTTTTAAATAAATATTCTGATTGCTTCTTCTGGTCTTCTGGAATTTCATTATATAATTTAATACCCTCACTAAAAGGGATTTCTGTGCATTACTGCTATTTTGAGCTTCTAAGAAAAATTTGTTAGCATTTCTTATTTGGTAGCTATGGTTATCTGAATTTTTTATAAGAACTCCTTGAAAATAATTTATCGTTCTATCTTGTGAAACTTTATTCAAACATATCATAGCCTTATATGTGATTCTTTGTTCAACAGAAAAGAAACCAAGTGCATCTAACATCTCCACTCTGTGAGTTCTTTTCTCACATCCCAAAATAATTCTTATTGCTCTAGACTGTTATTTTTGTATCCTATCAATATTATATTTACTTGTACCAGTAACAGTGAAGCACAGTAGTCAATATGTGGTGCTACAATGGTTTTGTACACTAACAACTTTGAACACTGAGTTAAGTATTTTCCAATTCTTTTTAAAACTCCAACTTTCTTTGATATTTTTTGCAAATCAATGTAACATGATCATTAAGGGGTAATGTCTGATCCACTATAATTCCTAAATATTTCACTTTTTTTTCAAATTCCGACACCTTATATTCCAGTAACACTACACATCAAAAACTTAAAATCAAAGGACTGTTTGCAGTTAAAAGCCTATAAAAAATCCTCTTGTCATCATGAATAAGCAGGATTATCTCACGAAATATCCCCTCAATAAATTGATTTCTTCTACCAAAGACACTATTAAAATCTGTCCTAAACTCATAGCCACTGTCTTCAGTTATAAGATTACAGTTTCAAATCTTATCATCCCAAAATCATACTGTTTATCTTGAGTCCACGGACCTGGAATTCCTATGGGACCTATTGTGTCAGGTACCACTTTTCTTTGAGAATGGTTAGTTGACAAAGTTAATAACCTTCCTTCTCCTTCAAAATAATCTGGTATACAAATATGTAAAAATACTTTCTAAATTATACTCTTTTTTAAAAAAACATTGAAAAATATAAAATAAATTTTTGGGTTCAAGAAAATATTTTATATTTTTCCATTATCATAGGTAGTCTGTCTGTAGACAGGTCCGTGATTATTCATGGTTAAACTTGGTTCTCCATATATGTACTCCTATTTTCCGCAGTCTTCATGTCTTGATAGCTCTCTTTCCCTCTCAAGTCGTCTATCAGCTGAAACCTTTTCCTACCTCTTTCTCTTTTTCCATCCAGTTTTCCTTCTAGCACTTCTTTAATCATGCACTCTCTCCTCAGGTAACGCCCAATCCAATTCGCTTTCCTCTTTCTTATAGTCTGTATAATAATTCGCTTCTCTCCTATTCTTCGTAGTACTTCTTCATTTTTCACCCTATCTGTCCATTTTATCTTCGGCATTCTTCCCCATGTCCACATTTCGAAGCTTTCAAAGTATTTTATATCATTTATCCTTAGCGTCCATGTTTCTGCTCCGTACAAAGCTATACTCCATACATAGCATTTTATCAACCTCTTGCGGATTTCCTGCTTTATATTTCCCGTTAGCAGGAGTTTCTTTCTTCTGAAAGCGGCTTTTGCTTTTGTTATTCTAGTCCTGATTTCATCTGTACATTTTGCTTCTCTCGTTATGATGCTTCCAAGGTATTTATAATCTGAAACTTGTTCTAATGGCTTTCCTCCAATACTTATGTTCAAATTTTCTTCTTCTTTACTTGATATTCGCAGCATAACCTTGGATTTTTCTGTATTAATTCTGTTATCACTAGTTTATTTATCATTTTCCGGAGTACCTTTTCCTTTCTTGCCAGAAGTACTTGATCATCCGCGTATTTCACTGTTCTTATAATCCTTCCTCCGATTTTGAAATCTCCCGTGCCTTCTAGCGCATCCTGCATTAGCCTCTCTCCATATATATTGAATAGAATTGGCGATAGACAGCAGCCCTGTCTTACTCCTCTACCGATATGTACTCCGCTGGTGTCCGTATTCTCCAACCTGACCTTTACAACTTGATTCACATATAAATTCATGATCAGTCTCCTGTCTTTCCAGTCTACACCTATATCCTTTAATATCCTCATCAGCAATACCCAATTTACTCTATCAAAGGCCTTCTGCCAGTCGACGAAACATATGCAGCTATCTTGGCTGTACCCTATTGCCCTTTCTGATATGATTCTCACTACACCGATAGCATCTCTGGTTCCTCGTCCTTTTCTGAAGCCGAATTGATCTTCCCCTAGCATTTCTTCTGCCTTTTTCTCTAGTCTTTTATTAAGATACCACGAATCCCATTAGGCTTCTTATCTTCTAACTCCAGTGCCCTAGCGTACATCATATCGTACCGTCCTAACTTCTCCATCTGTTGTATTTCCTCACATTTTTCTTTTATCCAAATTTCCCTAGATTTATCTGTTGCCCTTCTCAACTCATTGTTTATGCGTCCATAATTGGCTCTACCTTCTTCACTCTTAACATTTTTCCATTTTCTTCTCTCATCCATTATCTCCAGCATTTCTTTAGTGATCCATGGTTTTCTGGTTTTCTTCTTTTGTTTCCCAGTCTCTTTATTCAAGGTATCTTTGATGCTGGCTTTCACTTCCTCCCATTCTGTATCCACGGTCTTCGGTTTGTTTTCCAAATTTCTAAGGCGATCTTCCAACTTTGTGATGAAGGCATCTTTCCTTTCTTTCAGTTTTTCTAGGTCCCAAGTCTGTCTATCTCTTCTCGTTTTCTTTATTTGTTTCAGCTTTGTAGTTACATCGACTATTAGAAGGATGTGATCTGAATCAATGTCTGCTCCTGGTAATGTCTTAGCATTTTTTATGCTGTTCCTGAATCTTTGTTTTACTAGGATGTAATCTATTTGGCATCTCATTCTATCTCCTGGGCTTTTCCATGTGTACAGCCTTCGTTTATGTTTTCTGAACCATGTATTAGTCACTACTAGGTCGTTATTAACACAGAATTCTAGCAGTTTTTCTCCTCCTCGGTTTCTTTTCCCAAGTCCATATTGACCGACAACATTTTCTTCTTGTCCTTCTCCAACTGTGCTGTTCCAATCTCCCATTATTATGCAGTTTACTTTTCCTCTTCCGTCTTCTTCGTAAATCTCGTTAATTTGCTCATACATCTCCTCAATTTCTTCTTCTTCATGAGTAGACTTTGGCATATATACCTGGATTATCAATATGTACACTGGGACTACTCTTAGCTTTATTGCCATCAACCTGTCGTTCGCTGCTGTTATTTTTGTCACGCTCTTCATCATATCTTTCCTAAGTACCAGGGCTACTCCCCTTTCCCCACTATTTCCTCCAGAGTAAACTACCGTGAATTCTTCTCAGTCGAACTGTCCTTCTCCTTCCTATCTAGCTTCGCTCAGCCCTATGATATCAATCCTATTTCTTCTCATTTCTTCTTTCAGGTTCTCTAGCTTTCCTGCCTTCCTCATGGTTTTTACATTCCAAGTACCTAAGCGTAAGTTACCTTCGACAAATGCTTTCCTCAAGGCAGTCCCCGCCCGGAGATGCGATTGGGGGACTATTTTACCTCCGGAATATTTTACCCCGAGAGAACTCATATTGTCCAACCATATAATCATTACTAGGGAATTTTTTAATGTGGTAGTTTCCCTCTTGCTTTCCACATCGCAGTAGTGTAGCCGTTCAAATCGTCCTGATCACGCCTACAGCTCTATTGGATATAGACCCAGCCAACATAATTTGTTTTCGGCTCTATGCCATACTGACAGTACTGCTGCCTACTGTCAGGCACCGATGATAGTTTTTTTTGTGAAAAACCTCCATTCGCGGGGTTCGAACCCCGGAACTTTGTAACGGAAAGCCGACACATATATACAGAAAAGGTTTGTTTGTATGTGTGTTTTTTATAGCTCAGCAATTACAGCCCTTAAAAACAAGAGAAAGGCGTCATTTAAATCGGAATATAGGTTTAAGTGGTCATGTTTTTATACCGATTTGATGGCCTTTTCAAATTTAAAAAAATAATTTCGGATCTTGCGCGTTTGTTTTTTGAATTCTCTACAAATTTTGTTTAAAACCGATAATTTAATAGATATTTTGATTTTTCATCGTTTCCCCTGAATATCTCCTTTAAAAATCTATTTCATAAATAATTGTTATTATAAAAGTTGTGAAGAATACAATTTGCTACAAGTTTTATTTGAAACATTTTTTATAAGAATGATAATTTAAGATATATCTTGATTTTTCGTCTGAATTTAGGTGGAGTATTCATTTTCACCTTCAGGTTTTACTAAAATATCTCCGTTAAAATGCCATTATTACATACATTGAAAAATAAGAGAGAGAGAAAGATAGCTAATTTTATTTTCTACAACTTTTGCTCGGAATTTTTTCCGCTATAATGCATCGCATAGGAGATATTTAATTAATTCAAAATTTATCAATCAATTTACCATCTAGCGAAGATTTATTTAAACAATATATTCTATGAATACCGACAACAATAAAGGACATCCGTTCCATTATGAGACAAAATAATAATTTAAACCTAAAATTCCATTTGCGAAAATATGTTTAAGATATATTTGCTATATTAATCGGTTTGTGCCGTATAATGCACACCCTCGACAACAGGAAACAATTTTGTTTTTCCATTGTTTATTTAGCAACTGAATGCTTAGCGTCAGTGGTTATAACTCGTTTTCTACTCTTATGAAGCTTGACCGTGGCGCAGCGAATAGCCTATCAGAGCGTTTTCCCCTTCCACCACCATTTGAAGTTTTCAAGAGGCGCGGGAAAGTAGTACGCTCTTGCCAGATATCCACTCTTGAAGAAAGTCGCACGCGAACGCTAAGGCGTAAACGAGGTAGATCTGGCAACACAGTTGAGTTCGGAGCGATGTGAACAGCACGATGGCGAGAGACCGACTGACTTTCTCCCCTCCCCATCGACAGCCTCTCGAGATTTCATTGGCTGCAGCAGTAAGCATACAACTAGGATTTTCAAGGTCAAGCTTCGTAAGAGTAGAAAACGGGTGTAGTTGAAGTATTTTTTCTGCTCTGTTCTGCCGCTGAGATTTATTTTGTTTTTCTTTCCTTTATTTGCGTTTATCCGTTCGCTGTCATTTTTATTATTGCCGACATCTTCCACCTTCGGATGTCAATAAGTATTTCATTTTTTTCCCGTTTTCCTTTGATTTTACTATTTTTTTGTTTCAACCGCCATCTTATTATAATTATTTATTATTATTCGTATTTTTTTCTAAATATCTCCTTTAAAACTCTATTTTCATATTACCAACAAGATCCAATAAAAGTTACAGAGATTACCGTCATATCTAATAAAAGTTTCCTGATTTGAAATTTTTTTAAATAAAGCCGATAGTTTAATAGATATTTTGATATTTATTCTAAATTTACGTTCAATACCTCGCTAAGTGATACCACTGTTTCCGCTGCTATGATAAAAGTTTCTAATTGTTGGTAGCGGTGCGTATGCCTCCAAGGGTGATATTAATTACTCATAGATGTTTTGTTATACATAGAAACAGCTAACAATTTAATTTACTTTTTGTTTTTTTTAATAAAGACTACTGAAATTCAAAAAAACTATTATCGAGTGATAATTATTTCTGAGAATGCTGACGTCGAGAGAGTTAGGTATCATATTCGTTGCTCTGCTGTTATGTATGGAGAGAAAGGCATGTGCTGTGCTGGTTTGGTCGCATCAGATTTTTTCTTTTTATTTCGTCTTTCTCACGTGACTTTGGAATCAAAAGTTGCGATGCTTCGACTTACAATTAGTATAAAGTTATAAAAAACAAAATTAGGCCAAGACAGTGATTTGTAGCCTAAACATCTTAATACAAGTGTCATTCATTATCACACTGAATGTAACGGAGGGGAGTGCGAAGCCACGAGAAAAAAATTAATTTTTAATGTCAAATTCAGCTGAAATAGTTTAAACATAGTTTTCAATCTTCCCAATATATGTATAATACGTGTATAGATACTTGGATGTAATAATACGAGTTAGTAGATAATGAATAATGATGTTAATACGAGTGCAAAGGGTTATTTTTTTAATCGAAAACATGGTGGGGCATGACGGCTTATAGAAAGCCAAAAGGGAGGTGTTGTGTCAGAAAGATTGGAAACCAGTGCACTAAAGGATACGCGACCATTTAAAAAATGTTCAAAGATGTACGTCAGCAAAAAAAAGTTTTAACAGAGGAAATTGAGAGCATCATTGTGATATTTTAATCAATCAAGCCTTTCATTTACAGAGATTACCGTCATATCAAAAATTGAGTGAAAAGGCTTATGTAGAACGGTTTTCTGAAACTTGAATTGATTCATATTTATGCGTGTAATCGGATAATATTTTTCCCACTTGTCCAAACTGACAACACTTGAGGAAATGTTGGTTATATATCAATATCCTGCACTTTTTTACCCGTTTAGACACGTTTAAAGACTTTATTAGAGATACTAATTTTCAAACATTCAAGCAAGTTTTGCTGAAGCCCTTAGGCGCGGGGCTGAGCTTATTTTTTCTCTCTCTCTCTCCCTCCCCCTCCCTCTCCCCCCCCTCTCTCCCCATCTCTCCCTCCCTCTCACTCTCTCCCCCTCTCTCCCCCTCCCTCCCTCTCCCTACCCCTCTCTCCCTCTCCCTCCCCCTCTCTCCCTCTCCCCCCTCTCTCTCTCCCTCCCTCTCCCCCCTCTCCCTCCCTCCCTCTCCCCTCCCTTCTCCTCTCCCCCCTCCCTCCCCCTCTCCCCCTCTCTTTCTCTCTCGATCGATAAAAATATGTCATACTCGTTTACACCACGAATCTTCGATAGTAGATTGGTTTCATAGAAACATCTTGCAACCGGGCGTCTTCGCTATCGTTTACTTATGATGCCGTATAAGAACAGCCTTCTATTCCAGGAGTGTTAAGTAGCAGCGCAAATGTCATTAAGAAACCTGTGTTTTGCGTAGAAAATATTTGACAAGGGGCATTCGATAAAATTTTTAACTTTCATACCTAGGCGTTTAATTATTTGGCATTCGCATAGAGAAACCTCATTGCGTATAAAAGCTTGCTTACGATTGGGAAATGTGAGAGCAGAGCAGAGCAGATCGGAGTTATAACGTGAGGGATGGGACGGAAGGGAAGAGGAAGCGGTTGATTGCGGATTAGCTTAAGAGAGGACACGGGAGTTTCGGCTAAGCACCCTATTATCTCCGCCTCGACTTGATGATTACGGAAATGACGTCATGGATCCCGGTTTCCACGCCGTCCCTACCGCTTCCCTGAGGCTCCTTCTTTCTCCTCTCTCTCTCTTCCTCTTCCGCTCCTCTTCACTTTGAGTCGTGTCTCCGCGAAAATCTAGCCCATCGCCTCTCCACGAAACGCTAGCTGACAAGCAATTCTGTTAGAGTTGCGCTATAAATACTTATATCAGAATTAAGTGATATCGAATTAATGAGGCATTATAAGCAAATGTATCAGCGGCGCCAAGCTCTTTACTATGGGAGTCATAACTTATATTAAACATTATTTAAAATTGATATTCAGTAATTAATACATTAAAAATTAAGAAACTCGGTTTAGTATTTGTACCCTAAATGTAGATGAAGGTAAAAGATTTGTAATGAGACACTCTTAGCTGCAAAGTATTCTATAGTGAGAATGTATGAGAAAGGAAAGCGATAGTTTATAAACGGAAAGACATAATTTAGGAATGTGAAAAAGGCGCTTGGTATGAGATTCTAAGAGAGAAATAAGATGAATCTCCAATTGGTCAGGATTAACATTTTGGTTAAAGTGGAGAAAATTTAGAAAAGCGTTTCTTTGGTTGGTAAAAAAGGGTGTGTGATGCATGATTCGCATTTAATCATTTTTTTAAGGAGACACGATTGGAGATGGCGTTCAGCACTTTTCACACCATAACACTTATAAGCTCTCACATACTCTAAGCATCGTAAAATTAAATGAGTGGAATGTTTATTAAGAGTGATAAATGTGAAATCTCCGCTAGTCCAGATAAGACGCAAGTTATCTTGAATAGGATAGATACAGCTTGTAAAAATGATTTTTTGATTTTCTGTGAAGAAAGTTACTAACAAGTCGAAGATCGCTCCTAGGGTATCTCGATAGTGTGTGTGTGAGAGAGAGAGAGAGGGGGGCAGGCTTGTAAGGGGGGAAGCTTGTAAGTACGCAACGAAAATGCGTTCAGGCAGATATGCTGTTCCAATAGGAGCAACGGGTGGAGATGCGGTCCTTTTGTACGCATCGAACATCATTTCAATTGCTCAGTCACCTCAGTATTTAACTGTAGAGAGCGTAAAGTAGCACGGACGTTCAGTTATGATGTCGACTATGTTGCATTAGTGATGTTTATTATAGTGGAGGGTCGCAGAACCACAGCTGTTAAGATGGCACATAGACGCAGCATAAACTCGCGAGGAAGGGTTAACTAATCATGAAGATCTGCTGAGGAAGCTTGAACTCGAAGTTTGCTCAATGCAGTTTGGGTTCATATCTCTCACTCTATGTGCTACATATCGTATCAAAAAATCTTTAGATTGGGTTTGTAGGAAGAAGCGTATAAACAAGTTAGGAAAGTGTACTACGTATCACAAATGGACGCGTTTCGTGCAATAGAGTATTAGAATGCAATTATATACCTGTACGTAAGGGAAATAGCGTTTTAAAGTTCTTTTCCTCATCATAAATAATCCATTTTCTTCCTATTTAATAATGTTACATGCACAAGTCAGGAAATTAAACGTTTGTTTGGGAGGTTGTTTTTGTTAGCAACAATGAAGACGTAACCATGCAAAAAATTTTCGAAGTTCAACTCGATTTAAGACATTCCGGTTCGATTTTCTCGATAAAGTGTATAGGAAAGAAAATACTCTTCTTTACAAGTTCTACAACGTTTATTTGAAAAATATTTTGATATGAGGAATACTTTACGAGAAATGACGACAAATTAATTTTTTGTCCCCAGTAAAGTGGTACCCCTGATTGGCGTACGTGATTCATTTTTGCGATTTTCTTATTATATTTGATTGAAAGTCCTTAATATCAAATTTCATGAAAATCCGTTAGGTAGAAGCCGAGAACGAACACGCGGACGGACGGACGGACCGACCGACGATAATAGGCGCTCACACTGTAAGCGAAACGCGCCTAAAAAATGGTTTAGTTGTGTTGGATGAAAGAAGCGTTTCAAAAATATCGTTGAGGTGGTTCAAGAAATCGTTGTGTGGGTTGGTTGGAAGAAGAGTATGAAAAAAATCGTTTGGTTGGGTTGGATGAATGGTATAAAGAAATGTTTGGGTTGGTTGGAGGGTCTTCTTAACATAATTCTCCTGCAGAGCTACGATTTCGGAGCTGTACGGGCAGATAGTATATAGTATAACAATAGCAGTTGTCATGGCGATGAATTGATAAATGCGGAAAAATCACGAAAAAAATAGCCGTTATGCGCAATTTTGGCTTTTTACGAATGAGATTTGAACTTGTACGATATGAAAATTCATTTCCACGGTTTTCTCGGCAAAACGGTGACAATATCGCGTCGATGTCTCATTTTTAAGATATTTTCAAATGCTAAAGAACAAAGACTTTCTCGCTTCGTTTCATCTCGGCCTGTGTTATTCAAATGGAGAATGGATATGGTCTACTATACTACTATGTATGTACACGGCGAGCAGTTTAAAATTGGAAAGTTGAAAAGTCAACTGATTCTTGATAGTCTGATGGAAAAATATTTTCAAGGTGGTTTGCCTTATTCTCCCATTTTTACTCCGTATAGCGTGACAGGATTTCTTAGCTCATTATTTAAAGAGATGTTAGAAGAGTCTATATATGATAGCTTCTCATCTAACAATAAGTGTGCCATTTAATTTTTATCGTCGTATAAGGCAAAAATGGGGCAAAACAGCCACTAAATTTCCGAATATTTACATAGGATTTCCTTCATCTAGAAGTGACTCATAATTTGTGTCCTGTTATATATATGCTACAAGCAAAGTGTATAATCCAGGCATTCTATACAATTCTTAAGCGATGTATAGAATGCCTAAGCATTGTATGGAATGCCTGGCAGTTTTTAGGTAAAGTATGAAATATACGAGCTGTGATTGATTTTTATATTTTGCCTAGGCATTCTATGTAATTACTAGGTATTATATACATACTAATATTGATTTAAGAAATGTGCTAATAGGACATAATTTACCGACACGGCGTACCGTAAAAAACGGGCTAAATTGATTTTTAATCAACATCCTCCCTATATATTTTAGCGAGGTTGTCCAAAACATCCCACATTCTTTATAAGACCCCAAAATCACAATAACGAGAGGGGTTAATTAGGGGCGGATTTCAGTTGTAAATTGTCCATTCATGCAGTTTTAGTTTCAAATGTGATATAACGAAACTAAATAGTAAAGTATAATCTATCTATCTACTATAATATATATTGAAGTGTGTGTTTCTGTGTTTGTTCCTGGAACACCTCCTAAACGATAACAGCTAGAATAACCAAATTTGGTACGATTCTTCCTTACATCCTAACTTAGTGAAAGGTCAAGGTTTGGTCAACCGGGATTAATCAGTGCTGCCAATATAGGGGGTTAACATTTTTCCATAAGAAAACACGTATGAATCCATTTCTTGACTTGCAAGGTATTCTTCCTTCAAGCATTAAAATACGTAAATATGGACCGATTTTTTTTCGTTTTTGCTTTATTCGACGAATAAATCTCTCTACTATCTTATTACTGCGAAGTTCACATGTTACACGGTCAAAGTTTTCAGAAATACGCTTTTTGTATCGAAATTTTGTGGATTTTACGTACTCTTTCCGGGCGTTGCCAAGGCGGCCGTCATTGTTACCTCTGATTCAGTTAGCTTCAATGAAGCTTACAAGTAGACGAAAGTTTAGCGTTATTCGATTCGCACTTTTGTTTAGGCAACGGAAGGATCGATGTTTATGGATAGCATCGTAAATAGATACTGATTATTATTCAGGAAGCGTTTGTAACGATTGATGAAAGTAATTACTCCTAGGAATTTGTAGCTATTGACGTATTTTAGCGTTAATCCCGATATTTCGTACGGGTAAGGGATGAAATTCATGGAACGCGTGAAATTCATTGCGGCGTATTTCTCTATATTCAGGTCGAGTTGACAATAATTACACCACTTCGTAATAGCCTGAAGGTCCACTTGCAAAGTCTCCTGGTCGTATATTGTGTTGATTTCACCATACACAAGTGTGTCATCGGCGAAGAGTCTGACTTTACACTTTATATTATCCGCTAAATCATTTATATATGTATATCAAGAATAACAGGGGTCTGATTACACTTTCCTGAGGCACGCCGGAAGTCACTGTGACTCTGATGCAACTTCATCGAGAACTACACTCTGGGTTCTATCCGAAAGGAACGAAGCGATCCAATTTACGATTTTCTCGTTAATTGAATAAGCCCTTAATTTTTGCACTATTTTCGCGTGGGAAACGGTGTCGAAGGCTTTCCTAATGTTTAAAAATACTGCAACTACTCCTATTCCTTTGTCCGCTGATTAACAATATCATGTGTGAGCAGGGTCGGATTAAGCGGTTCATGGGCCCCACGCAAAACACAGGTTCTGGGCCCCGGCTCAAGATGGAGCCGGATTAATTAAGAGAACCTATAATACTTTAATAATAGTGACAAGAGTTTTTGGACAATATAGGTCAACCGGAAATGGATGTTTATTCTTGTCGTTTTTCCGTTTTTTTTAATGTCTCCTTTAAAACTCAATTTCCATAAATAGTTGTTATTGTAAAAGTTGTATAGAATAAAATTTGTTGCATGTTTTGTTTGAAACAATTTTTTGTCAAACCGATAGATATTTTGGCTTTTCGCCGTATTTTCCAAATATCTCCTTTAAAACTCAATTTTCATAAATAGCTGTAATTATAAAAGATGTAGAGAATAAAAGTCGATAGAAGTTTTATTTGGAACATTTTTTTTATAAAGTCGATAGTTTAAGAGATATTTAGAGTTTTCTTCTAAATTTACGTTAAAAACGTAGCTAGTGATACCACTGTTTCCGCTGCTTTGATAATATTTTCTAATTGTTGGTAGCGATGCGTACGCCTCCAAGGGTGATATTAATTACTCATAGATACTTTATTATCTATAGAAGCAGTTGACAAATTTCTTTACCTTTTTTTACGTAACATCTACATCTACATATTACCCTGCAAATCACCAGACTGATGGGTGGCAGGGGGTGCAGCACACCAAAACCTACATAATAACGTCCCTCGTGGGGATCACTCTCCTATTATGATCCCGTGTGGTCCTTGGGAAAAACGAGCCCTGGTATCTCTCAGTCCTATAGTCGATCTCTCGTATTTTATCCTTGTGATCGTGCCTGCCCATGTACGTAGGTGCCTCTAATATTCCTGAGAACTTCCGACCTAAATTTCTCCAGAAGCCTTAACCTAGCTAATTCTGCAATCCTCTAGCGATATCCTATTCAACTCGTTCAAGAGTGATGTGACGCTTAATTTTTGCTCATATTTTTGCTTTACGAGTCTGGCTGCTCTGCGTTGGATTCTTTCTAACTCAAGTATCTGTCCCTTTTCGTAAGGATCCCATATGCTGGAAGCGTATTCGACCTGAGATCTGACCAATGATAAATAACACGTTTATCTTACCTGTTCTGTGCTACTTCTTACTATTCTGCCTACGAAGCCCAATTTCTTATTAGCTGCGCCTACGATCCTTCGAATATGCATATTCCACGATAGATCACGACAAATGGTGACTCCTAAATATTTAACGTACTCTGCAGATTGGATATTCAATCTATCAATTCTGTACTCCGAGTATAATTCATTGTTCTTACTCTTCCAGAAACTCACCAGGGAACATTTGCTGTGATTAATTTCGATTTTCCAATCTTGACGCAATGCTGAGAGGGCGTTTAAATCTTTCTGGAGCGATTTTTGGTCATCCTGGCTCTTTATCTCCTTATATAGGACGGTGTCATCTTCGAAAAGTCTGATTTTGCAGAGAACTACCGAGCAGATATCTTTTATATATATATATACAGTAGAACCTCATAAATCCGGCACTCGAAAATCCGGAATTATCAAAAATCCGGCACTTTTTGAAAAGTGCACTTTTAAAAATTTTTGCCGCGGGTAGCCTAATCCACTATGGAACGATAAACGCACCGCTTCGCATCAAAATTCGCGAATTATAGAACCAATTTGACGGCACACAGTGGGCTGGCGACCCTGTTTCGCCGCTCAAAAGTCGATTTAACCAACTTCAACCAAAGTAACTCAAAATGGTGTAAAAGTGAAGATAAGAGGTCTGTTCATCAGAAATCGGGCATTTTTTTGCCCAGTGGATCGCATTATTCTCGGGATGAGCTTGGGAAGTTCGTGTATCTGGGTGAAATGTGTCATAGCTGAATTCCAGTGTATTATGCATATGTCATTTTTAGCGACTGACCGGTGTTTTGGGTCATTTCTATTCATGTTATTCTCTACAATAGCCCTTAATGTAGTTGTATGAACCTCCGATTTGAACCCCTGCATTTTAGTTGTTGCAAACGAGCTCAAGGTGCACACAGATGTCATAAATCTCAAAATTTAATGTTTACTTGGACATACAAATAAACAACTATCTACAACCGTGTTGTCATGGTATGCACCAATTAATATGAACCATATACTGCATTTCCGTACAAAATTCAGCTGCCTTTAGCTGCCCCTTCTCGAAAAATCCACCAGTTACAAGCGAGATGTAACGAAAGCTATGAACGCGTTTTTGCACATTTCGGACTCCCGTGTTGGGACGCATGGGGGCTAGGCCCTCTTTTAGATTTCCGATTGTTAGTAACATATATAGTAAGTCACCGATACCGTTCGCCGGACTGGGAAGTAAGAGTACTGAATCGTGCGAGTGTGCAAGTTTCCACTTGCTCCTGACGCGGCGCACAGTGGGACCAAAGCCCTGCTTTGCTCGCCAAAACTCAGTATTCAATCTGATCGGCCTGATTTTGTGTATGAATGGGTTTTTGGGGAAGCCGAGTTCATTTCTTGCGGTTTTAAGACTCAGGGGCGACTTCTTGTGGCCAGTGTCGTAACTCTCTACAGGACCAAGCACCCGAAGAACTGGCCGAAACGTAAGAGTCGCGCATTTTGCTAATGTTCGCGTTTGTTGAGTGGATAGTTTGTCTATATTTCATTATACAGCTTTTAAACGTATTTATGCTACTAGTTGACTTCATTCCAAATGCAAATGGGAAGTTTGAATGCGATTACTTTCATAAGGAATGGTTTCTTAATGCAAAGAGAAAACGATATCGTGATTCAACAAAATTTATTCTGGTGCATTAGTAATACACGAACAACAGGGTGATAAAATAATGTTCTACCTTACAAGTCAATTTGTTTTATTCATCATCATCACTATCGCCATTGTCATCATCTAATGGGGAGTCATGCATTTCGGCTAAAAGGCTAATTACTTCAGCGCTAAGACTTCCACCCTTTTTCGGAGGAAGTTTTCTGTGAGACGATATAACTGGATCCGATGAGGTGAGCATAATATGCAGGAGATCCTCATCTGTAGCTTCCCTGGACGTCTTCCTGCGGTGACCCTCTCTGTACTGTCTAAAATCTTTATTGCGTGCCTCCTGCGATTCCTCGCTCAGCATCCCGATAGGAAGAAGGGACACAGCAATTACTTCTGAGCCGTGTATGAGAACTTTGCGAACAGATGGAGGCATCGGATACCACGAGTATTCTTTAAATAAAGACTTGCTGTTGCTACAGCGTACTCATGGAAAGCCTTAACATCCACTGCGTACCCACACGATAAAGATCGAAGAATGACATCACATCGAGAAATAAGGGACTCTTTGATACCTGTAATAGACGCTGATCACAGGCAAAGGGCGATGAGGCCAAAGATAGCGTAAAGAAGAGGAAAGAAGAAATTCAGAATAGATTTAGAGATGAGTTAGGTTTAGTTATCGATATGCCTAAGCAGGGAACCGGTTCTTCAAATGATGGGAGTACTGCGCGTCGCTTTTTTGAAAACCCTACCCTCACAGCAAACATCACCGGTCTTGACGAAGCGCTGATTACTCGCTTCTCTGTCATTCTGCACGCACTGTCAAGCGGATATGAAGTTAATACAGAAGCGTTCAAGAAATACACCCTTCAGACGGCAAAAGATTATATCTCTCTCTATATTTGGTACCCTATGACTCCCACCCTGCACAAGATCCTACTACATTGGGCAGATATCATACGAGCAGCTCCTCTTCCTATCGGAATGTTTGCCGAAGATGCTCAGGAGAGCCGAAATAAAGACTGCAAGCATTATAGGGAATTTAACTCGAGAAAGTGCTCAAGGATATCCTGTAATGAAGACCTGCTCCACATGTTATTAATATGGTCAGACCCAGTGATCACGTCGCTCCGGAAGCTGCCGAAGGGGAAAAGCACAAGTCCCCCTCGTGGAGTCTTACAGCTTCTCCAAGAACCCCACCATGATTCACATGATATTGATTTTACATATGACAGTGACGATGAACAATAAAATTATCTTTTCAGCATTAAAAATAACTATGGTTATGGCTTATCCCTCATAGTAGAAACCAATCGCACAAACAGATTTTCCATCCGACCAATGATTTTCCTGATACAGTGGGTCAAGTGATCAAAAACCCCCTCCAGATTATGTATAATGGACCAGACATGTTTCTGTTAACGAAAGCAACAACTTTTGTTTGAAACTTTTTTTCATTTAACGCACGAGAAATCCGTGAGGACTTATGAGCGCCGAAACAGGGTCGCCAGCCCACTGTGCGGCAGCAGTTACATTGTATGTGTGAGTGAGTCCAATTGTCAGCTGACCAATACATGTTGGTACGTGTTAGGGAATAGTTTCCACAGTCACATTGTATAACTTGTATACAGTCGCGTGTTCAGATTCGTAGCGACCGCATGTGTCTTTCATTAGTGTGATATTGCTCGAGTTCATATTGGAATGTTTAAAAAAAAAACTGAAAACCACTCCAGTAGTATTATGAAGCGTAAACATAAATCTCTTTCTACTGAACAAAAAGTCGATTTATTAAGAAAACTTGAAAAAGGTGCTTGAGAGAATTTGTGAAGAATATAGCATAGGCAGTTCTACTGTTTATGACTTGAAGAAACGAAAAAGTGAGTTGCTGACATTTTATGCAGACAGTGACACTTCTAAGGCCTAAAAACATTACACACTTCCAGAGTCAACGATATCGATAGAGTATTGTTTGAATGGTTTAGACAAAGAAGTTTGGGCGTGGCTAGCAGATCTAATATGTTTCCCTTTCCGTTGTTGTCGTATCGCGTCGGCTCGTTGACGATTTGTTCCAGCGAGTTTAGGGTAAACGCTTCAATTAATTTATGGCAAGCTTCGCTATTTGTTCCGCCACTTACATAGGTTACGGATTCTCAATCGATCGATGGAAGATTAAAATCTCCTCCAAGAATAATTACTGGATCATTCTTTTTCCTGGCAATCACCTGCAATGTACAACTGAGTTATCTAATATTCTCGTCTCCTGAGTCAGGTGCGCGGTAAAATGAGCAAAGAAATAACCTTTTACCTTTTCTCGTACAAGCTGAGCACCATATCATTTTGCAGTGTTCGTTGACGTTAAACTCCTCTAGTTGGCTTGATATACTGTTTCTGACAGCGATAAAAACTCCATCTCCGACTCTTTCCCTCCTGTATTTGCGATATATCACGTAATCTGGTGGGAAAATTTCGTTAGAATTAATTTCGTCTGATAGTCAGCTCTCTGTTCCCAATACAACGTATGCACATAGGCTTTTAACTAACAAGTGACAAAAATCAGCCTGTTTCCTTCTAATGCTTCGGCAGTTCGTAATAATAATTTTTATTGTGTTATCAACGGATATTTTCGTCTCGGTTTCCTTACTACCACGGTTATCGGCCTTAGTTCTCTAACTAGCGATATTCCCAGGCACTTGATCAAGCGATTTTATTTTTCTACTTCTCGATCTACCGCTATTCGTGGAATCCCTATAGTTAATATTGGGGGACTCTAATCTAACCGATGTATTGGTTTTATCCTCGTCTAACCTAAAAAAAACCCTTGCGTGCTCAAAAACCCTTGCGTGTTCAAAAACCCTAAGCGCTACCGCATCCGCTACCTCGGCCGTATAGTGGACACTAGAACCGTTTAGGGGTATCCCACACGAGTCCAGTACCGGCCTTAGGTCAAAGAATTCCACTCCATTGCCCCTACAGAAGTCCCACAGCCTACGGTTCAGGTCCACCACACGGCTCCAAACCATAGTACCGCAGTCCGTCCGAGGGACAATGCTGCAGATGGTAAGCCGCACATCAGAACCCGACTCCTCTCGGACACGAGCAACCTCAGCGGCCAAGTTCTTAAAAGAACTTAAAACCTCCTCGGACCCGCGCTTCGAGGCGTCGTTGGTCCCAACATGGGCCACCACCCGCAACGAGGAGCAACCCGTGCCCAAAACCGACGCCCTGACGTCCTTCGTCACCTGGGGCACCGTACCTCCTGGTATACACCTGGAGAACACCCGCTTATGAACACCTTCCCGGCGGGCACGTGACAGTAAAGGCGCCACCACACGCCGGACATTCGAGCTCCCTAACATTAACACACTTTCCCCCGAGCTCTCATTGGGCCCGTTTCCATCCGAGGAGACGGGAGCGGGTGCGGGCGCAACGGCTTCGGAGTCGTCCTCCGACAACACTGCAAACGTGTTACTGACAGGAAGAGGGCCCTCCGCAGCACCACCCCATGATCCCCCCGAGTGGACACCACTCTCCACTCGTCGGGTTTCCCGGCCCGAGCACCCTCAGCCCGCAATGAAGAGTCACGGACAACCCCGATCGCTCTACCGACTTCCGCACCCGGACGAACCCGAGCAGCCAATTTGGCAAGGTTCGCTTTCAGGGAATACCCAGCACCCCCTACACGCATCAAAGCCGCCTCGGACTTTTCCACCCTCTGAAGGAAGTCCGAAACCACCCTCTCAAACTCCACGATGCGAGATCTCATCGCCTCCAAATCAGCGTCGCGCAAAAAGGAGGAAATGGAGAAGCCCCAAAGTCCGTTTCCAATAAGGCTAAAGTATTTTAACTGTCCAATTTCCGCTGCTTCATAGCGAGAAAACACATTTAAGATGAAATCATCACGTTCCCTATTTAGTTTCCTTTTCACCGCTATTCCTCCTTTCATGTGTTCACTGATTTTTAATTCTGTCACATTTTGTATGTTTTTCAGAGCCTCGATTGTATTAAATACACTCGGATGAGGTAAGTAAAATTCGAAGGATAATTGCCTATGGAAATTTTCGGCACCATTGTTAGTTCTAAATTTTGAAATAGGCCTTTCTGCCCATATTGAAGGAAGGAAAACTTCACTTTCTATATAGTTCTCCAGAATGTAGTCTAAAAACTCGGTTCATTCAGTTTCTGTTTGTGAGACGTTAAATAATTTGACAAAGCTTCAGAAACTTCTTCGCTGGCCATATTAAACAATATTTCAGCTATTTTCCAAGGTCAGAATTTTTGTCATCGTAAGCAGAACGCAGTTTGGGGACTGACTGGATCTTTCTCCACCATGCCTGACCAAGGTGGACTCTACAGCCCTTGATTTTGATATCGGAAAACACCGTTACAGCTGCCTTTTCGAAATCGAGCATCAATAACGAGGGATGTATATTCATTCCAGTTTCTTCCGAACACATATTTTTAATGAATTTTCACGTTCTGATATAGAAAGAGGTAGGAAAAGGTTTCAGCTAGTAGACGACTTGAAAGGGAAAGAGAGCTATCAAGACATGAAGAAATCTGCGGAATATAGGAGTACAAGATGGAGAACCAAGTTTAACCTAGAATAATCACGGACCTGTCAACGGACAGACTACCTATGATGATGATAGAATTCTAAACATGTCACAAGAGGAAAATAATAACCTCTACTGCGGCCATGAATGGTGTATTACTGGTGGAAGTGCTTTGGACAGTAAGTAAATGTTCCATCGGCCATATACTCCTCACAATTTTAAATTAAAAAAGAAAAGTTTGATTTACAGGTGATCACTATTATTTGAGATTGCACGTCAACGAAGGTATTATTCGTTTTCGTTTCGAGTGAAATCACAGAATTCAAATCTTCCTGAATACATTTAGGAAGAGAAGGAAGAATTTTCCGCCGCTCCCTATAGCTACATTGATTCCCTAATAGAGGCTATGAAAAGTGGGATGTTTTTGGCTACGAATTTCCGAAACTTGGATGTTTTGGACTACTTCCATATTTTAGTAAGTCAGTCTGCCTGTAAACATATGCACGCCCAGAATTCTAAACCGATTCCTACCAAATTTGGCATGATTGTATGGGAACATCAAGGGGAAGGTCACCGCGGGGCTTTAGCTTCCGTCTGTCAGCCTGTTTCAAAATGGCAGCCAATGGTTTGTCACTTCCTTTATTCACGTTCCCTTTTCTCAGTCGATTCCGACCAAATTTGTCATGATTATAGGAATCGCAAATATGAAGGTCAGCGCAGGATTTCGTTCCCATCTCTCCGTTTTATTCTAACGAGCGGCCGATTTACACACAAGAATGTCGGCATAAGAGTTAAGTGCAATTTATGCGCTGTTAAACTAAATAAGGTAGGTATATATTTATTTAAAATAACTAAAACGGGCAGATAGAAACAAAACAGCCGATGAATTATTCCTGAGAGCCCTCCACAATCATGCCTAATTTGATTCATATCAATAGTAGGATTCTGGGAAATGCGGGTAGTTTAATTATTATATCGGCCGTTATTATTCCTGAGGGCCCTCCACAATCGAGTAAGATTCTAGAACATATAATCGTTAGATCGGTTATGAGCTATTTAGATGGCCGTTCTTCGTTAAACAAAAGCCAACACGGATTTAGGAAAGGTAGGTCTTGTGAAACGCAGCTCCTCCTCTTCGTGAATGATTTGTTGCAATGCGGAGAGAAAAGCACTCAGGTTGACGCCGTTTTCATTGACTTTAGAAAGGCGTTCGATTAAGTACACCATAGTGAATTAGGAGAGCTATGTAAGTACAGCATCAACCCAAATATTGTGATTCTAACAGAGAACAGTTATTAGTCATCGATGGGAAATATACCTACCTAGTTAGAGTCGCATCAGGTGTTCCACAAGGAAGTGTCATAGTCCCACTACTATTCCTAATATAGGTACATTACGATATCTGCTCGGTGGATCTCTGCAAAATTAGACTTTTTGCAGAAGACACCGTCTTATATGAGAAGAAAAACAGTCAGGATGACCAAAAACAGCTTCAGGAATATTTAAACGTCGTTTCGGCGTGGTTAAAAGAATATAAAATTAAATTAATCACGGTAAATGATCTATCTTAAGTTTATGGAAGGGAAAGAGAAACGAATTAGACTCGGAGTACAGAAATGATAGATTGAATATCTAATACGTTAAATATTTAGGAGTCACCATTCGTCGTGATCTATTGTGGAATATGCATGTTCGAAGGATCGTATATGCAGCCAATAAGAAATTGGGCTTCGTAGGCAGAATAGTAAGAAGTAGCACAGAACAGGTACGAGAAACGTGTTATTTATCATTGGTCAGATCTCAGGTCGAATACGCTTCCAGCATATGGGATCCGTACGAAAAGGGACAGATATTTGAGTTAGAAAGAATCCAACGCAGAGCAGCCAGATTCGTTAAGCAAAAATATGATCAAAACTCAAGCGTCATATCACTCTTGAAGGAGAATCGCAGACTTAGCGCTAGGTAAAGTATTTTGAAGAAATTTAGGCCGATAGTTGTATTAGAGGAGGTTTCAGGAATATTAGAGGCATCTACTTACATGGGTAGGCACGATCACTAGGATGAAATACGAGAGATCGACTGTAGGACAGAACGATATCGGGGTTCGTTTTTCCCAAGGTCCATACGATATCATAAGAGGAAAGTAATTCCCGCGAGAGAAGTTGTTATGTAGGTTTTGGTGGGCTGCACCCCCTGCCACCCACCAATCTGCTGATTTACAGGGTATTATGTAGATGTTGATATACCAAATTTTATTCAAATCAATAGCAGGGTCAGAAAAATAAGTGTAGTTTAATGTTTTTCCTTGGTTTTGACGAAATAACTAAAATTGTGCCAAATTTCAAGACACTAAGTCAGGGGTCACCAATTGGCGGTCCGAGGACTGCATCCGGACCGCAAACGATTTTTCACGGACCGCGTGTGATCTGAACCTAACAATAAGTCAATAATTTGTACATAAAATTATTATTTTAGTTTTACATTTTTGTAAGTTCCCTTAATTTGACTTATGACATTTAAAAAATCGATCATACGTTATACTGAATGAAACTTTCTTCGCCTTACTGATGCCATTAAACTTCTGAAATATACGTAATTTTATTTTATAATACAATTAATTAATTAAAACAATCGCTACACATTCTGCAATATTTCGGTAAAGCTTTACCAATTCTTTTCACAATTATCCACTTTTTTCTCAATTTAGCATAGGCACTTGTATCCTCGGTTCAACATATATATGTGAATCAACATTTTCGAAAATGAACTTTATAACAAACAAATTTCGGTCTCGGATAACCGACAAACTTCTTCAAAATTTGCTACATATATCAAGTACAAATTTGAATCCAAATTTTGTGAAAATTATTGTCGAAAAGAAGTGTAATTTTTCTCATTAATGTATATATTTGGAATATAGTTATAAATATTATCTCTAAGTGTTCTGTTATCTACTATAATATATTTTGAAGCGTGTGCTTGTTGGTTTGTGTGTTTGTTCACGGAACTCCTCCTGAACGATAAAAGCCAGAAAAACCAAACTTGGTACGATCTTTCCTTACATCCTAACTTAGTGAACGGTCAAGGTTTGGTCAACCGGAATTAGTCAGTGCTGCCAATATAGGGGATTAACTTTTTTCCATAAGATAACACGTATGAATCCATTACTTGACTTGCAAGGTATCTTTCCTTCAAGCATTAAAATACGTAAATATGTACCGATTTATTTCGATTTTGCTTTATTCGACGAATAAAACTCTACATTATCTTATTCCTACGAAGTTTACATGTTACACGGTCGAATTTTTCAGAAATAACCTATTTGTATCGAAAATTTGTGGATTTTTCGTACTCTTTCCGGGCGTTGCCAAGGCGGCCGTCATTGTTACCTCCGATTCATTTATCTTCAATGAAGCTTACAAATAGACGAAAGTTTAGCGTTATTCGATTCGCACTTATGTTTAAGTAACGAAACGATCGATTGACTGTGGCTCTGAGGTTTGGAGTAGGGTGGAGGGGCTAAACCGAAGGCTATGGTCTTTCTGTAGGGGCATGGGGGTGGATTTCGTTGACCTTCGTCTGATTCCCGGATCGTGTGGGGCACCCCTAAATGGCTCGGGGGTTCATTACACGCCGGAGGCATCCCAGGGTGTAGCGCGTAGGATCCTTGAGCATAGTAGGGCTTTTTTAGGCTAGAGAGCAGGGTAGAGTGTAGGCGTCTTAGGGGAATGGGTGTAGTTGAGAGGGTAACACAGAACAATATTACGAGAAATCCGGCTAATACCGCAAATAAATTAGATTTACCGAGCGATGAAGGCGCTGACATCCGTGATATCAATAGTGTTAACATTTCGAATTTCGATAAAATTGGTGAAATAAAACGCGATCAGAAAGAAAATGCTATATCAACCAATTGGCGGAATAATAGTATGAAGGACGCATGTATTCCTAAATCGATAACGAATGGTAAGGCTGAGGTTTATCTGAGAAGCGATAGTGAGAAATTAAATGTCGTCGTATTGAACTGCCGCAGCATCCGTAAGAAAATTGCCGATTTTGAGCATATTATTCGTAGTCTAGAAGCCGATGTCGTGATCGGTACAGAGAGTTGTCTCACTGACGAGATAGCAAGTCAGAAGGTATTCCCTCAAGACTATAGAATTTTTAGAAAGGATCGTAGTATCCGGACGGGATGTGGAGTGTTTATAGCAGTCAGCAAGGCATATTAAAGTTTTCCACTACCGATTAATGACGCCGAAATAGAAAGTGTTTGGTGTGGGGTTAGAGGAAGCAATTACACTATAGCAAATATATGCGCACTTTATAGGCCTACCAATGCAAGTTTAGAAATGATTCATAATCTCGAGAAACAAATAGCAACGTTAATATCGAAAAATAAAGAGGGGGCCATTATAATAGGAGGAGACTTCAACTTACCTTCAATAGACTGGAATAATAATTGCTTTGATCCCGGTGGTAGAGAGCGTGAATCATGCGAAGCACTGATAGAAACCATCGTTAAACACTCGTTGTGTCAGCTAGTAAGATGTCCCACGAGATCGAAAAATATATTAGATTTACTCGTAACGAACTATCCCGAGCGTATGAACAAGATTTCCATAGAAGAAGGAATAAGCGATCATAATGCCGTGTACGTAGAATTTAAGCTAAAAGTGGAGAAACAGGTTAAGGCTAGAAGACGCGTATATATGTACGCCAAAGGCGATTTCTCGAAATTTAGGTCTTTTTTACAGACACAATTCCCTAATTTCTGCGGGGCATCTAACGACGCTAGTACAGAGGAATTATGGTGCGTGTTCAGGATATGATGCGAGAGGGTACGGATAAATTCATTCCACATAAACTTAAACGCGTGGTGCGGAACCAAGATGGTACAACCACAAAGTTAGATGCGCTCTTAGACGGCAAATAGCCTCGGTAATCGCACCTTACTTGAAAATATTATTCGAAAAATCCGTTGCACATGGTACCGTTCCAAAAGACTGGAAACTAGCACACGTAACGCCCATCCACAAAGGCGGTGATAAAGAGAACCTCGAAAATTATAGACCGATTTCCTTGACGTCATTATCGTGTAAGATTCTAGAACATATAATCGTTAGCTCTGTTCTGCGTTATTTAGATGGTCGTTCTTCGCTAAGCAAAAAACAACGCGGGTTTCGGAAAGGTAGGTCATGCGAAACGCAGCTCGCCCTTTTCGTAAACGATTTGTTGCAATGCGGAGAGAAAAACACTCAGGTTGATGACATTTTCAATGATTTTAAAAAACCGTTTTACAAAGTACCCCGTAATAAATAATTAGGAAAACTAGGAAAGTACGGCATAAACACTAATATAGTGAGTTGGGTAAAAGACTTCCTCTCCAACAGAAAACAGATAGTAATTATTGATGGGAAATCTTCATACCCGGTAAAAGTCGCATCAGGTGTTCCACAGGGAAGTGTCATAGGCCCACTACTATTCCTGATATATATAAACGATATCTGATCGGTAGTTCGCTGCAAAATAAGACTTTTCGCAGATGACACCGTTTTATATAAGGAGATAACGAGTCAGAATCAACAAAAATCGCTCCAGGAAGATTTAAACGCCCTTTCAGCATGGTGTCAAGATTGGAAAATCGAAGTTAATCACAGCAAATGTTCCCTATTGAGTTTCTGGAAGAGTAAGAACAATGAATTAGACTCGGAGTACAGAATTGATAGATTGAATATCCAATCTGCAGAGTACGTTAAATATTTAGGAGTCACCATTTGTCGTGATCTATCGTGTAATATGCATATTCGAAGGATCGTAGGCGCAGCTAATAAGAAATTGGGCTTCGTAGGCAGAATAGTAAGAAGTAGCACAGAACAGGTACAAGAAACGTGTTATTTATCATTGGCCAGATCTCAGGTCGAATACGCTTCCAGCATATGGGATCCGTACGAAAAGGGAGAGATCCTTGAGTTAGAAAGAATCCAACGCAGAACAGCCAGATTCGTTAAGCAAAAATATGAGCAAAAATTAAGCGTCACATCACTCTTGAAGGAAGTGAATTGAATATCGCTAGAGGATCCCAGAATTAGCGCTAGGTTAAGGCTTCTGGAGAAATGTAGGTCGGATGTCCTCTTAGAGGAGGCCTCAGGAATATTAGAGGCACCTACGTACATGGGCAGGCACGATCCCGAGAATGAAATACGTGAGATCGACTGTAGGACCGAGCGATATCAGAGCTCGTTTTCCCAAGGTCCACACGAGATCATAACAGCAGAGTGATTCCCACGAGGGACGTTATTAGGTAGGTTTTGGTGTGCTGCACCTCTTGCCACCCACCAGTCTGGTGACTTGCAGGGTATCATGTAGATGTAGATGTAGAGATGTTTATGGATAGCAACGTAAATAGATACTGATTATTATTCAGGAAACGTTTATATCGATTGATGAAAGTAACTGAACCTTCTTTCGTCTATTGAATACTGGAATCTTACATTTTTTGTAAGTAAAATCATTACATTCTAAATTATAATATATATTAACGTATATAAGCTCACGTATCTGGTGTACATATAACGGAGTCAGTGTTCAATCATGGACAACTGTATCTTGCTTTTTCACGGGTTTCTACATCTACATGATACCCTCCAAATAACCAGATTGGTGGGTGGCAGGGGGTGCAGCCCACCAAAACCTACATAACAACTTCTCTCGCGGGAATTACTTTCCTGTTATGATCTCGTATGGACCTTGGGAAAAACGAACCCCGATATCGTTCTGTCCTACAGTCGATCTCTCGTATTTCATCCTCGTGATCGTGCCTACCCATGTAAGTAGATGCCTCTAATATTCCTGAGACCTCCTCTAATACAACTTTCGGCCTAAATTTCTTCAAAATACTTTACCTAGCGCTAAGTCTGCGATTCTCTGGCGACATCCTATTCAACTCCTTCAAGAGTGATATGACGCTTGATTTTTGATCATATTTTTGCTTTACGAATCTGGCTGCTCTGCGTTAGATTCTTTCTAACTCAAGGATCTCTCCCTTTCCGTAAGGATCCCATATGCTGGAAGCGTATTCGACCTGAGATCTGACCAATGATAAATAACACGTTTATCTTACCTGTTCTGTGCTACTTCTTACTATTCTGCCTACGAAGCCCAATTTCTTATTAGCTGCGCCTACGATCCTTCGAATATGCATATTCCATGATAGATCACGACAAATGGTGACTCCTAAATATTTAACGTACTCTGCAGATTGGATATTCAATCTATCAATTCTGTACTCCGAGTCTAATTCATTGTTCTTACTCTTCCAGAAACTCTATAGGGAACATTTGCTGTGATTAATTTCGATTTTCCAATCTTGACACCATGCTGAAAGGGCGTTTAAATTTTCCTGGAGCTTTTTTTTGTCATCTTGCTTACAAGACATAAAAGTAAATATTTCAGCGAGCTATAATTACACAAGAAATGAAGCTGGATTTGGCGAAAGTGATATATATGATAGGAAATAAAATTATCGTTGTATTTGAAGGTAATACGTTCGGAAACGGATTGTTACAAGCAAATATTATTAATTGTTAAAAATATCTAATTGTAATTTAAAAAGCATCTACTATATATTTTAAAGAGTTTGTATGTTGTGCTGTAGTAGTTTCACTAAATCCGTTGAAATTTAACGGGAAATTCTGCTAGTTATTAATTGAAGGAAACAAAAATATGTTATTATACCATTTATTTGACGTTTTATTAATGTTATGCCTGTAAGGGATCCGGACCGTGATGAGTTACATTTTTTCTAATACGGACCGCGAAGAAAACTAATTGGGGACCCTTGCTCTAAGTCATACGGATCGGTCTCATAACTATTAACCTCGTATGGGGCAAAAAATCGCTAAAATTTGGAAGTTTTAAAATATCGTATATTTTTAAAACGGTTGTGACCAACATACAGTCTTGCAAAATTTCAAGTCACTAGCTCATATGTAGACCCATTATAATTTTAAACCTCGTATGGGGCAATAATGGGACAAAACAGCCCCTTAACTAAAAAGTTTTATAACATCGGATTTCCTCCATTGATTGTAACCAAAATCCTACAGTATTGCCAAATTTCAAATCTCTAGCTCATCTGAAAGTGCCTCAATTTTTATCCTCGTACGGGGAAAAAAGCCTAGAAAAACTGGAATTCATATAATATCAGATTTATCCATCGGTTGTAACCGAAAACTGCTAATAGTGCCATATTCAAGACTGTAGCTCATATGGAATCGCCTCAAAAAATTTATGTTCTCCTATGGGGCAATAATGGAGCAAAACGCTCCAAAAATTGTGCGTGTGCGTGCGCGTGTGCGTGCGCGTGCGCGTGTGTGTGTGTGTACTACGGAAGCGAAAAGGGCAACTAGGTTTTGAAGGACACTCAGTGAGCATTAACCGGAAGGAGAGCTGCTGGGGTATTGGATAGACACATTTGTAGAAGTTATTGGAGCTTTCGGGATGATCCCTTCGTTAGCACAAGAGAGACACAATATATATATACATATATATATATATATATATATAATATTTCTTTCATTAGTCGTAGTTTAATATTAATGGAATTATAATATAAGCCTCTGATTTCCATTAAAAGCTTACCCACACAAGGTTTGATCAAAAAGTTCGGTGAATGATGTTATAAATCAATTTTAGTGAAAGACAAGTAGTTACATTATTAATATTCTTCAAAATGCTGTCCTTCCGCAGATACACACTTGATCCAGCGAGCCTGCCATTACTGGAAACATTTCTGAAAGTCATTTTTTGTGAACGTCTTAAGACGTCGTATTGAATTTGATGTCTTCAAGGGTGTCAAAACGCCTTCCTTTCATAGTCTCTTTCAATTTCGGGAACAGCCAGGAGTCATTTGCTGCCAAATCAGGAGAATGGTACGACAGTGATGTTTTTATTGGTCAAAAATTTCCGAACGGATGACACGGTGCATCGTCGTGGTGCAACAGTCACCCGTTTCGCCATTTTTCCAGACGTTTCCGTCGGACCGCCTCTCTCAAACGTGTCAAATCTCCCTTGTAGTAAGCTGCGTTAACAGTTTCACCTTGTGGAACAAATTCTGAGTACACAATCCCTTCAATATCAAAAAATGAAATCAACATGACCTTAACCTTCGATTTTCACATTCTGTTTCGGTGACGAGGGTGTCTTCCACTGGGAGCTCTGCATTTTGCTGTCTGTATCGTAGCCGTAAATCCAAGACTCATCACCAGTTATGATCTTTAATTTAAAAAAGTCGGACCTGCTTCGGCTTCCTCAAACAACTCAGATGAAATGCGGGCTCGAGTTTCTTTTTGCTCCTGGCTGAGAATGCGTGGAACAAACTTGGCGCTCACACGTCTCATTCCCAAATCCTCGGTCAGTATTGTCTGAACTGAACCAAAAGAAAGAGAAGCCCTTTGTGCAATTTCTCGAATAGTTAGACGCTGGTCCGAGCGAATGAGAGAGCGCATTTTTTCGATGTTCTGGTCGTTTCGGGAAGTTGATGGACGACCGCTTCGTTCTTCGTCTTCCAGCGAGAAATCTCCATCGCGAAACCTTTCGAACCACTTAAAAACTTTTTTCTTTGAGATAGCATAACTTCCGTACACCGTAACGAGCGATTCATCTGTTTCCTTCGCCGTATTTCCCAGTTTGAGACACAATTTCATATTTGCGCGTTGTTCAAATTTCGACATTTCACAACTTGCGACGAGTGGAAAAAACACGTCTCTACATTAAGCGCGTCCACGCCAGTCTGGCGCGTTGTAAGATGTTGAAAACTGTTGTGCACAGGCGTGAGGATTGCTGCTATACTCTCCTCCCAAAACCATTTCTCTAGGCCTACCCGTTCAGGGGTTATAATGTCATTCACCGAAATCTTTGATCAAACCTTATATAAGAATTGAGCTCGTTGCCACATGAGCCGACCAAGAAAAATTACGACATTTTTCCGATAAAAACTGTAAATTTACTCTAATTCTAATCGGATTTTAATTCTGCCCTCAAAAATAAAAAAATTACAATTCCTATACTTTCTGATAGTTCTAGACTTGAATTCGAATCTTGACGGAAAATAATTTTTAAAAGCTAATACCCTCTAAACCGACTTATATGCTTTTATTAGGGGAAAATAATGTGGCCAAAATAGGTCCTTAAATTCGAATATTAACGATTTGGGATTTTTCCTTTGAATTTGACCAAATATTTATAATTGTGCCCAATTTCAAGTTTCTAGCACATGTGTGTCTCATAATTTGTATCCTCCTATATCCAATATCCTATGTAAGAAGCGTCTGTATACGTACCTATAATAGATATCACGTGTAAGAAGCGTCAATATATTATAGACTAGTAGACGGTGCTTGCATTCTGCAAGCATTTCAGCCTACTTTAAGTAATGGGATAAAAACAACCCCTAAAAATGAAAATTTTCTCAACGTCGTATGTTCCCTATTGGCTGCGACTAAAACCCTATAATCCTGCCGAATTTGAAACAACTAGGTCATCTGGAATGTTTACCCTCTTATGGAGCAATAATGGGGCAAAACCGCCCCTAAAAATACAATATTAGGAATTTTACATTTCCTCCGATGTTTATTGCAAATTCCACATATTTCTGCAAATTTTTAACGATGTAGCACCGATAGAAATGCATTTATATTGATTTATAATTGTTTAAATTTGATGCGTTTTTAAGGAGGAGGAACAGGATGAGGAGAGAGAGAGATATGAGGGCGAGGATAGAAATGGGGACGAGATGAAAGGGGTAGAGTAAACTGCGTCCCTGACTACCGAGCATTCGTCGCGGTTTCGTGATTTTGGGATATAATCAGTGAGGGCGTTGGCTTACACCGAATTACGAGCCTTCCGCCCCCACCCCACCCACGCCAGCACCCTGCCGCGCTTTGGCACGCCCCCGCATCTCTCTCGGTGTTCCTACCCACCCCCCTCCCCAAACTATACGACGTCAGAGGTGTATCGCACATAAAAGAAGGGTGGCCTGCGGAAGAGAATGGCCCCTTTCTGACCCGGGAAGCGGAAAGCGGAAAGAAAGGCCCGCAGATGATAATAAAGGCGAGGTGGGAAGATATTCGACGACATAGGGGGCACTAGTGAAAAAAGATATGGCAGCACACCATTGTATACAGGATTTAAACGACCTGTGTTCGTAAAAAGAAACATAAATACAGAAATACATACATACATAGATAAATACATACATACACACACACACACACGCACGCGCGCGCGCACACACATACATACACAGACACACGTACATACATACGCACACGCGTACGCACACGCACACAAACATACACATACATGTATACATACATACCTACATACACACACGCGTACACACGCATACATACATATACACATACATACACACACATACATACACACACATACACGCATGCATACATACATACACACATACATATATATCGAGTGAAACTAAGTGTTAAAGGAAGCACATACCAGAAGGAGAGCCGCTAGGGTGTCAGAGACACACATTTACACACGTATATTTGAGCTTTCGGGATGAAACCTTTCGTCAGCACAAGAAAGAGACAAGTCTGGTGGAGGCCTTCATACGTCAATGGATTGAAAAAGGCTGATTATGATGATGATGATATAAATGCTTTTGGAAGAATCGGAGTGCTGCTGTTCGTGTCTAAGAAAAACATTTACAAAACGAGCTTTCCTGTTATTGCCTTCATCAGTAGAACAACAGAGATACAACTGATGGCAGAGACACTGAGATGAATTGGGGGAAGGGGTAGAGTGGAAAGAGATGCAGGGTAAATGGGGGCATGGGAATGAAACACTCACTGACGGAGTTTAAGGCCGAGAAGAGTTGAACGAACGTTAGGCCTCGAAGAATACAACCATAACGGACAGAGTAGGTACTCTTTTGTTAAGGCAATGGCGAAAATAAAGCTATGCACGAATTTCAGTTTAAATATTTAAACAATATTACCAATTTAACAACGTACAGTTAAACAGATTGACAATGTATTAAGTCACGGGCACCAAACCAAATAAAGTAAAGAGCGTAACAAATATAAAAATATCACTTATTAATGCTGATTATTAAACACTAGCATAAGTGCCCGTTGAATTTCAACGGGTTTAATGAATCTAAATTTTCGTCAATGCAACATGTAAAAATCGCAAGAATAAAATTGTGCACAGTTTTAACCATCGAATACTTCCATATTATAGGTCTGTTTTAAGTAATTAACTAAAATGTCTCAGAAATTCCTTGTGAATAAAACAGTACCTTTCTTTCTACTAAAATAGGCATTGTCGTTAGTTTTAAATTGATTATAGCATTAGGATTTCAATTTCATTAAATGAGTAGAATTCCGGTAACAAAAATATTGGTTCAATCTTCAATAGCCTCTGATAATACTTTAAATAGATTTTGGAATATAATGTATGTACCGCAATATCGTTTAGCGTCCGCTCACCACTCTGGACTTCTCATTTTCCGAAACATCCACTTTCACCAGTTTTAAATGGATTTCAAACTTAGAAGAGAACTTGATTCAATTCAGTTAAAATAAACACATAACAAACTTATTATTCCAAAGAAAATCTTTTTATAATATGCAATGTTAACCTAGAATTCATTCATTTTCAAAAGTGAATAAAAGTACCATATACATATATATTTCTTTCAACTAACAGATTTTAATGGATTAATGCATTAGCATTTCAATTTCATGAAAAAAGCAGAATTCCGGTAACAGAAAAATTAGTTCAATCTTCAATTGCTTCTGATAATACTTTAAATAGATTTTGGAATAAAATGTACCTTAATATCGTTTAGCGTCCGCTCACCACTCTGGACTTCTCAGTTTCCGAAACAACACCTTTCAATAGTTTAAAATTGATTTTTGCTTTGAAATGGTACTTTCCTGTTAACGGGAATACCTAAAAAAGAAACACGTATTGTTGTGATATGTTGTGATATTTTGTTTGTTAACAATGAGTAACAAATCTCGTTAAGATATTTACGTTGATCCCTTAACGATGAATTTGTGGAGCTTGCCGAGGAGTGAAGAAGAAGCTATATCTTTCCTTCAAGACCATGATATTTTATCTAAAGGGCGAATGTGCAAGAAGGGCCATATTATGAAACTTTACTTCTGAGACAGAATATTTTGGAAATGCAACGCGAAAGCCTGTCAGCAGAAGATTTCATGTGGCGACAACATAACAAAGAAATCGACCTATTTCCAGCTATTTTAAATGCCATAAAGACATATTGGCCCCCTAGTAACATAAATTTAGATTGTATTAGTAATTATGTTACTTTTATTAATATATAAGTTTCAAAAAAGTGTGATTTTTAAGTAATTCCCCCGTTGTTAGGCGTTGTTAATCAACAAATACGTCGTAACATATCACAAGAATACGTGTGTATTTTTTGAGGTATTCCCGTTAACAGGAAAGTACCCTAAATATTTGAGTCAATTCAATACAACTTCCACTTTACATACTGTAAATTCCAAAGTAACTCCTTTTATAATAGACAATGCTAGCCAAAATTAATTCATTCTGTCAAGTGAATAAATAAAGTTCTTTCTTTAAACTATAATAGCCACTGTTATTAGATTTAAATGGATTATAAGCCTTAGAACTTACTATGTATTAAATAAGCACCAAAATTCCTTTTATAAAAACAAATCAATTCATTAAAAGATCCACTGTTGTTTCTTCGAAAATTGCCTGTTAACAGTTTTAAATGTCCTTTTAATTTTAATTGAATTTTAATTTATATTCGTTTCCAAACTTCGGCCATTTTACGAAATTAATTCGAGGAATAACAATATAACAATATAAATTCGTAAGCACGTATGGTTTACAAAGAATTTAATTTAAGAAAGCTTTTTATTTCCAATTTTTCTAAAATGGCTCTGTTGATACTTAAATTTTTTTATATTTACGTTAATATACTTATTTTCCACAAAACACGCCAATCACTCCCCTTCCTCCCCCCCCCCTCTCTCTCGTATTGAAGCAAACAATGATAATGGTCGACATAGCAACATCACGTTAAAATGGCGAGATTTCCACAAAATATGAAAATTAAACGTTTAACATGGAATATTTGGAACTGTGGGCGAAAAAAGACGAACAGAATAAGAAACTTTATAAATTTTTCTTCAAAATGGTTCAAATCCGAAGGTCGTCTGTTAATTTCTTCTAATTTTTATTTCCAAATGAATAATAAAAGCCTGCACGTCGAAAAATCGCGTTTTACATGTAAAGTAATGGGAAAAGGAAATGCCTCCCTTGGAGACGAACCAAGGAATTTTTCCCGATTTAAATTCGTCATTCTCTGAAGAAGTGTTAATCAAGTATCCCGACCAAATTTCGAGTTTCTATCATTATTATTTCTTGAGTTATTAGCGTTTGCATAGCGTGACCAACCAACCAACCAACGGACGGCGGCTATTATTATATAAAATTCGCGTTTTTTTACTACGCTCTTGAGATTGTTGTTCCTTTAGTTATTAACAACTTTAACATCATGGATCCCGTTCCATTCACCTCAAAGCTAGGGAATAGGAATGTTATCCGTAGCCAGGCACTGGAAATTCTTTATAACATACTGAGTTTTATGAAGGAGGCTGCGGAAGGAAACAGAATTCCTATTAAAAATGCTTATGAGCGGGCCGAAGCAGCAACAGGCATGTCACGTCGCACATTAGAGCGAATTTTAAATGAAGGAGCAGATATTGAAAAAGGTTGCAGGACATCCTTCTTGTCTCCGCGAAAGAATAAGATGCAGAAGAGTCCGAAATGTACGGTCGGCGATTTTGATGCCCATGTATTGAGAAGAACAGTGCATCAATTCCATGTGAAAAACATTTTGTATAAAGAAAATTAATAAATTAGGTTATACCCAAATTCGAAAAAAAGCAATCAGACGGTAAAAATCGGACAAAAACCCGAAGTCTTTATACCAAATTGTATGCAAATGGTGTGGAAGTGGAGGAAGTGGTGTGCTAGGGAGGGAAAAGTTAGGTATTTGCAAAACTCGTGGTAGAACAGGAGGGGGTGGAGTGGCACTTAAGGGTTAGAAAGGCAGGAGCAGGAGGTAATTCGAGGAAGGTCTGGTCATTAACTGTTTTGTTCTGGAGCTCTTGCTGCTCACTGCTTCTTCAAAAACTTTTCCTTCCAAAAAATAACAAAATCTGTTCCGACTCCATAGAAAACTTAAAAATGATCCTTATCTGCAACATATGTTTAGAAAATTTGTTTAACTATAATTCTAAATGAAAAACTTAAACTTACGAGGTATAAATATCAAGTTAAAAGTACTCATTTTTTGTAAGCAATTATTTCGTTATAACGTTAAACGTAATGAAATGTAGATTTTATCGTAACGAAAAACGTAGCGAAAAACGAAATTGCTTTTTTGGCCGTAACGAAAAACGTAACGAATCGATATTTTTTTCGTTTGTCAGCACTGTATAGTAGTCATCGACCGGAAATCTTCATACCCAGTTAAAGTCGCGTCAGGTACTCCACTGTTCTTAATATATATATATAAACGATATCTAATCTGCAGTTCTCTGCAAAATTAGACTTTTTGCAGATGACGCCATTTTATATAAGGAGATAATGAGCCTGGATGACCATACATCGCTTAATCACGGCAAGTGTTCCCTTTTGAGTTTCTGGAAGGGCAAGAACAATGAATTAGACTCAGAGTACAGAAATGATAGATTGAATATCCATTCTGCGGAATACGTTAAATATTTAGGAGTCACCATTTGTCGTGATCTATCTTGGAATATGCATATTCGAAGGATCGTAGGCGCAGCTAATAAGAAATTGGGCTTCGTAGGCAGAATAGTAAGAAGTAGCACAGAACAGGTACGAGAAACGTGTTATTTGTCATTGGTCAGATCTCAGGTCGAATACGCTTCCAGCATATGGGATCCGTACGAAAAGGGACAAATACTTGAGTTAGAAAGAATCCAACGCAGAGCAGCCAGATTCGTTAAGCAAAAATATGATAAAAATCAAGCGTCATATCACTCTTGAAGGAGTTGAATTGGATATCCCTAGAGGATCGCAGAATTAGCGCTAGGTTAAGGCTTCTGGAGAAATTTAGGCCGAAAGTTCTCTTAGAGGAGGTCTCAGGAATATTAGAGGCATCTACTTACATGGGTAGGCACGATCACTAGGATAAAATACGAGAGATCGACTATAGGACAGAACGATATCGAGGTTCGTTTTTCACAAGGTCCATACGAGATCATAACAGGAAAGTAATTCCCGCGAGAGAAGTTGTTAAATCGGTTTTGGTGGGCTGCACCCCCTGCCACCCACCAATCTGGTGATTTACAGGGTATTATGTAGATGTAGATGTATCTACCTATAGATGTATAGATAGCTATAAAGTAAAGTGTTTGTATGTATTTATTTTATAACTCTGATTGACCTTTCTAATTTTAGAAATATTTTCTTTTTTCATATTCTCCATCTGAATAACATAGGGATGAGTGCAGCTTATTTTTCATATGAACTTTAAAATTAATTATATATATATATATATATATATATGGTCCGAACCATAGACATGGACGGTTCTATGCAGGAAAGAACAAAGTTTCTTTTATTGATGACAGAATCGGAATCCTGATCTAATTGGCGTAAAATGATTTAAGAATTAGAAAAATACGTGATTTTATCAGTTTTATTACAATAGCAATTATAAGCTACCTTGACAACTCCCATTGTAGCCGAAGTTTTGAGTCCAATGCATTTATATTTAACGTAATATTGATTTTCAATTTCTGTGGAAATTGTAACACTGCAAATGGACTTTAGTGAGCCCGAAAAATACTCATTGTCAGTTTAATATTGTTGAATGGAGAATTCGAAACAGCGTGAAAGTATGTTTAAAAACAGAAAAACCGCTATTTCAAAGGTATTTTGACAATGACTGCTTTTAACTTCCATGGTAACCGGCAGTCAACGAATTTTCGAGCCAGTGCCGTAAATTTACAAACTCCATTTCGTCATTGTGATGGATTTATCTGTGAATTTTACTTTGAATCATATTTAAGCCGTAATATCGAAAAATAACCCTACGATGTATTTGTAAGTTGAAAAATCCCCGCAGCAATTGGTCGGTCTCAGCTAGTTACTTGTTAAATATGTTTGCGTGAATCTGCGTGCGTGCGTGCGGATGAAACGTTCCCATCTATTTATTAAATCGCAGTTAACGAGATACAGTGTAGTATAATTCCCAACTGCATTTTAAAATTACTCAGAATATGTGTATGAATATGCAACGTGTAAAGAATGAATATTTATTTTTCTATCATTTTTTTTTCAAATACGTGCGTTATATGTCGTTAATTTTTAACACCATATTTTTATTCATTAACATTACATATAATCTAATGACGGCTATTACTCCGAGTGTTTATGGATAGAAATGTTAACATAAAATTCCGATTTCGCTACAAACAAACGCAATTCGGAGCATAAATTACTGCCATTAGTTAATTTATCGAAAAGACAGTAAGTCAATATATATTTACAAATTTTTATTCTATATAATAATTTACAAATTTTGAAAGTAAAACTATAAATGGCGTTATTTTACAAAAAAATGCCAGGCCCCATTCCATACTAAGGTGATTGGTGACGATAATGTGATTGTGATTTGGCGGCAACTTCAGTTGCACTATGACGGCACATTCACTTAAATGGAACCATTTATACCAAGTTGACGGAAACGCGACGGTGACGCAACTTGGAAGCGACTCAGCAACTCTAGTCACCGAGTGGCTTTTCCTGCCGATCACCCGTCATTCTAGTCACCTGTCATTCGCCTATCATCGCCGTCAAAAATATAGCCACCTGAACTTCTAGCGTATATAATTTCGCTACCGCTTCTTCTATAAGGAAATAAAAGACATTTTTAAAGCCCGAACTTAGGCTAACAATCTACGCTTGTCAAATTTTTCCCGAAAACCGCCCGAAAAACGGCACACGATATTTCAGAAGTGAAAAAATTGTAAAATATAACGCTGAAACTTTCATTTATCATTAAAAACACAATTTTTTAAAAACATTTTACGTACTTTTTATTATTTAAATAACCGACACAACTTTAAGTAAATTTTAATAATAATCCCGAAGAGTGAAAATAATGAGAAAACGAGTTAGGAAAGTGTACAACGTATCACAAATGGGCGCGTTTCGTGCAATGGAGTATTAGAAAGAAATTATATACCTGTACGTAAGGGAAATTGCGTTTTAAAGTTTTTCTTCCTTATAAATAATCCATTTTCTTCCGGTTTAATAACATTACATGCACACGTAAGGAAATTAAATGTTTGTTTGTGAGATTGTTTATGTTAACAACAATGAAGAAGTAACAATGCAAGAAAATCTCCAAGATCAACTCGAATTAAGACATTCTCATTTGATTTCTTCAATAACGGCTACTCCTACAATAAAAATGTATAGGAAAGGAAATACTCTTCTTTACTAGTTCTACAACTTTTATTTGAAAAATATTTTGATATGACTAATACTTTAGGAGATAAGGCGAAAATTGAATTTTTTATCACCAGTAAAGTGGTACCCCTGATTGGCGTACGTGATTCATTTTGCGATTCTCGTATTATATTTGATTGAAAGTCCTTAATATCAAATTTCATGGAAATCCGTTCAGTAGAAGCCGAGAACGAATATGCGGACGGACGAACCGACGATAATATACTTAATAGGCGCTCACGCTGGAAGCGAAAGACGCCTAAAAATTAAAACACAGGAAAAGAAGAGAATAGAATAACGAGTATGTATGAAGAATAGAGTGAAACAAATGAAACAAAAATAAATAAATAAATAAAGCGTCTGGAATGATCAGAAAAGTTCAAGTAAATTATGAATTTCGCGTAAATAAAGAAACGCTCTAGAACAGCCAGATGCACGTTCAGTTAAAGTGGGAGAAAACCATGACGTTTGGCAAAAGAAACCGAAGATGAGTGAGGTAAACGTCTAAATCAGTTATCAAAATATTGCTATGAATTCCAGTTAAGAAACTTTTCTACTTAATCTAAATAATATGAACTTTTGAAATTGTTTGGATTTTTTTTAAGCATCATCTATGTGCAATTTTACTAACAGTTTTCTGATAGTTTATAAAAATACATAGATTTCCTGTGAGTAGAAGTATTTCATTACAAAGATGGGCACTGCATCCTATGTCAGCTTTAGTTCCACAATGGTAAGTTGTTATGAGTTTTATTAAAAAGTTGAATTTCAATGACCTATCAACTTACATTTTTAGTGAATTGATAAAAAGAATTGTTCATATAAATTAATAAAAATTCACATGCAGAATCAATGGTTAATTTTTACTTTCTCATATACGAAGTATATTCAGAAAGTATGTATTGTAATCGCGAAAAAATTCAACCTCGAGATTTTGATGGAAATATACGTTTTAGGTGTAGCCGAGTCCGAAAAGTGGTTGCCGTCTGTCTGCCTGTCTGTTACTGGCTCTCGAGCCTAAACGGTAGAGCGAAAATGAATTAAATCTCGTACTTAGCCATTTTATCACACAGAATAGAAGGTTTGAAGAAATGGTCGACATTTCTCAATAATTAAGGGAAGTTTATTCCACGCATTTTTAACAACAATTTGATTTCCTCAAAAACGGCTATAATGATTTTTATCAAATTTCCTACAGTCACTTGAGTTTACGTCTTCAATACTATCAATACGTCATATTTCTCAAAAAATTAATATTAGGCTAGTTTATTTTAGGCAACTTTAGTAATAATTTGATTTTCTCAAAAACGGCTAGAACATTTTGATAAAATTTCGTACCGTTACTTGAATATACATCTACAATAATATTACATACTTCATATTTCTCAAAAAATGAATATAAGGCTAGTTTATTCATGGGCAACTTGAAAAAAATAGGATTTTCTAAAAACCGGATATCGTACGATTTTCATTTTCTAAAGATAATTAAGCGATGCATTAATAAATGAGAAAGTTTGCACAATGTATGTTGTACCGATTTGTTTAAGTGGCACGCGTAAAAGAGCTGAAATAGAAATAATCGAAAAAGTGGCAAGTAAATTATCAACTGAAATCAAGTTTTAATCTTCTTATAATATTAAAATTCTAGCCGTAAGTACGTAAGTTAAACATTACAGCGGCGTGGAGCTAGAAAGATGCGCTGAGTTTCTGCCGCCAATTTCGCGGGGTTTGGAGACACTATAGTTAAAGAAACCTTCAGCAGAAGGAATTGAATTGAACTATGTATATGATCAACGACCCTATAGTTTAAAAAAAAACCTCTAGCGGAAGGAATTTAATTGAATTGAACTATATGATCATAAGAGCGTAGTCCGATTATATTAGTTAGGTACTAAAAAGAATATTCCTGAAGAATTAAAATAAGATTTAATTTCCGCTGCATTTAATGTACAGTTATTACTCTTAGATTTTATTAATAATAACAATATTTCCTTTCCGATTCATACAATAGTTAAAAACAAACATATTTCCTAGCAGTCTAAACAGAAGCCGGTGGCACAGGGTTGGCCGCAGGAGATCCTTGTAGTGTTTTAAAATGAATCGACATTCAATTGTCAATTAATTTAAACAAACAAATTGTAATATTTATCAAGAGATTTCGTTGTGAATACAACCTTGCCTCTATAAATTATTGAATTTTTATTGTACAATAAACATGCGAAATTCATGATTTAAAACAAAATTTGGCAGGAACTAAGCCACATATTCATGTAGTTCCCTCAATACAGCCTGTATTAAATGTATGCCCTGCGGTTCGTCGAGGCGTCTGTCAGGTTATGGCAAACGGCGATGTGCGTCTGAATGGCTTTGGCATTATTTCTGTTGGAATACCGGGTAAGAAGGGCAAAATATATATAGTACTGAGCCCATTCTCAAGAACCTAGATTAAATACGAAACGGATGGTATGTAGACTTCAGAGCAGACGCTCTGCGGAATTCCACTCTTATAAAAATCAGCAATAAAACATTCGTTTTTACTGCCAATTTATAATAATAATTTATTTAACACACATAGATTTCTACGAATTACTTGTGCTATAATAGTTTTAATGTCCAAGGCAGGATTCGAACCCGCGATCCTTACTTAAGAAGTCAGACACGCAAATTCAATTCGGAAATATACCGTCATAAATGTCGCACTGAACGCGTCTTTTGAATTAGCGCAACTCAATCGGTGATCCGCGAACCATTATTTGCTGTTACAAGATATTCCGCCATTCTCTTGAGAGTGGAATAATGGGCAGCCCTGATTAATGAGAAGTTTGTTTACGTTTCCAATTGGCAACTGTCTATCAAAGCGTGGAAGAGTCGATATACTTATATATATATATATATATATATATATATATTAGTGATTAAAAAAACTGATTTGACCGCTCAGAAAATCTTCCAGTCCGCGATCTATTTTCGGTTGAGAACAAATGGGCTGAACATTGTTCTACGCTTAGGTGGTAATAATACAGGTAAAGATATCAACCTCGCTAAAAACAAACGAACTAAACAAATCGATTCAAAATTACGATAATTCCTTGCAATATGTCTACTACTGCGTTTAATTAAGGCAATTTTTAGCGGAATTTCGGTAAATTGACAATGGAAACAAATTATTGTACCACTCGCGGTTAAGGAGTGGAATGAATCTCCGTTGCTTCTTATATGGTCAATATAGGCAGCATAAACTCGCGAGGAAGGAAATATTAGTAGTAGTTGTCTGCCGATTAAACGGTCCACTTCCCTAATTAGACCTATATGTACTATGCTACGGAGGGAAGAAACGTTACCCCTTTTTACGGTCTTATAGACATCTTGGAAATGACACTGTCCAAATAAAGCAATTGGTTTTAGGGAAGAATAACTTGTTAGAAAGAAGGGCGAATGCTTACGATGAGAAAGAAACGGAACACGCAGTCTGAGAGGGAGTGGAATTGTAGGGATGAGAGGGGAATCTCTCGAGGGTAATGTTTGGAAAGTAGAAAGGGAAAATGCTATGGGAACGCCGCTACATCCCCAAGGAACCAAAATGAGATTGGATTCTCAATACGGAATGAGAAGTTACCTGCTTAACTCGTGGAAATGTCGTAGACAGCAAATACATATCACTCTAAACATGGATGAGGTGTTTGATATAGCAAATTAGATTCTTTTTATTGTGCTGTAAACACCTTACTTTTTCATAAAGATATACCTATATTAAAAATGAACTATTATTACGCTGTTAAGAAGTTTCTGAAACCATTCGAGGTATTTAAAGGATTCGAATGACCGAAATAAAGAGATAACCAAGTCGGTAGTTATATTAAAAAGTTTGCTTTAAAACTCTATCTGCATAAATTAAGTGATAATTAACATGCTATTTTGCAAGTTGGAACATAAACACGTAGGATAGTGTAACAGATTTAGAGCAATATAAAGAAATTCAACGGAGAAATGTGCATGTCGTCCTATGACAGAAGTATTTCAAGAAGAAGCACTTATAAAATACAAGATTATTAATATTACTCACCTCAGCTATCTACAACAGCCGAAACAAAGTTATGAAAAGAGGGTTGTGCATTTTGGCTGTAATGCCGCCGTATCCATTGTAAATGCGCATTTGTTTTTCGTAACTTTCCCGCGGCTACTGGATAAGTATTTTTAATTTATTTGATTTTTTTAAGACTTTTAATTGAGTGGAAGAAACTGTTTTCTAAAAATACATTTAAAAAATATCTGGTCGAAATGAAATATAAAAATCACATTTAAAACGCTCTAATCGGAACTTAACATCCATGTTCTGAATAAATCACACTACGAAATTAAATGAAACTCAAGGGTATGGCAAGGTACAAATAAAAAGATAGTTTCAGCATCGGCATAGCATAGCTGTCTACACAAGTCCTCAAGACTCACATTGTTCAAGTTTTACATAGGCAAACCGTTAACTTTAGCAACTAATGGAATATTGAGGTGCCATTTATCGGGAAATGGGCCTCTTCGCCTAGAGAATCTTCTCTCTCTCTCTCTCTCTCTCTCTCTCTCTCTCTCTCTCTCTCTCTCTCTCTCTCCCCCCCCTCTCTCCCTCTCCCCCTCTCTCTATTCGGATGTCCTCCAAATTCCCTTCCTCTCTTGTATTTTTCCTTCTACCCCTTAATTCCCATCCGGGCTCACATTCCTCTCTTATTAAATCAAATACACTCAGAGAACCTGCAGCCCACACGGCATTAGGCCATTTTCGATTGTAGCTGTACATCAATGTTTCCATTTTGTCAACATGGCTTTCTTAAACCTATATCGGCATATGGCGATCGTTATGATTTTAACGGTAATCCAGTATTATAAAAAGCTTGGTTATGTGTAAAGTGTAATGTCGCGTAGCCTGTCCAGGTCCATCGGAGGTATAAGATACAGGAGCATAGTCTTTCGCCATCGTGGCAAGAGAGAGAAAAGGATGATGGGAGGGGGAGAGAGGGAAAATAACTGGATAGAGGGAGAATAGAAGACTGAGGAAGAATGGGAAGAGTTTTCATTTCATTATGTAGTAATGTCTATTTCCACTACTTATTAAGTAGTTAAATTCGATCTTCGAGTAATGAAATGTTATCGTGACATACGACAACAGTATGGTATTTTTTAAAAAACATAACGTTTTGGATTAAACAGATGATAAACATATAAACTCAATGTACGAGGCGCATCCAGAAAGTAAGCACCGTTCGCGCATATCTCCCACGTACGTTTGAGTTGCGCATGCGTAGTAATTTTCTTCCATTCAAGGACAAAGTGCAGACGCCATTTCGTTAATTGTTATTTACTTTGAGGTTAGCCACGTCGCGTTAATCATGTGAAGTACGGTCGGTAATACAGTTTCTGAACGCGAGAAACTTTCGCTCGTGCGAAATTCGTCGTCAGATTTGTGAAGTTTACGGACAAAATGTGATGTGTGATGGTGAGAAAGTGGGTTAGACAGTTGAATGAAGGAAGGGAGAACGTTCACTACGAGCAGCGTAGCGGCCGCCCGTCCCTAGTCAACGCAGTTCTGTTGCAAAAGTGGACGAGAAAATTCGTCATAATAGACGATTCACGATTTATGACTTGTCAATGCAATTTCCTGACATTTCACAATCTTTATTGCATGAAATTGTGACAGAACACCTGCACTACCAACAGTGCCGGCCCTAGAACTTGCGGGGCCCAATTAGAAAACTTTTGGGTGGGCCCCTACATATAAAAGCGTAGTTTGAAAAAAAGATTTGGGAGGGGCACAGCAAGCGAGGTCCAAAGGACCGCAGCAACGAGGCCTAAAAGGCCGAGTCAGGGTGGATCCCAGGCCGCCAACGCATTACCTGCATTCTGAGAGCATCAGATGGCCTCTCATGAGACCACTTGGGTATGGATGGGACTGTGGATAAATCTAAAAAGAAAGGAAAGAACCTAGAGGCGATATAGAGCGATTTGCTAAAAACGAAATTTGACGGCTACATTATGAAAAGGAAGGAAGATAGCGATAACGTCTTATTCACTAGGGCGTTCGATACCAGATACTAAAAAACTGTCTTTTAATGTAGTTTGCCAGTTTGAAGTTTCCATGTCCGCAAGCTGTTCCCCTTCCCAAAAAATATAGAGCAAGGTGCGGGGCCCCCTTACCCGCGGGGTCCGATTGGATCCAATAGGTACAATTGGCCTAAGGCCGGCCCTGACTACCAAAAACTGTGTTCGAGGTGGGTACCCAAAATGCTCACGGAGGATCACAAGAAAAAAAGCATGGGATCAGCTTTGGAATTTTTGCAGCGGTACCAAGAAGAAGTAGACATGTTTTTGAGTAGGATTGTCACAGGTGATGAAACGTGGGTTTCGCACCTGATACCAGAAAGCAAACAGCAATCAATGAATTGGCGGCATACTGGCTCCCCTAAAGGCAAGAAATTCAATCAGACGCTGTCCACCAGAAAAATCATGTGCACCGTGTTCTGGGACAGGCAGGGAATTTTGTTCGTGGAATTCATGCCACAAGGCACGACAATCAACGCAGCAGTGTACTGAGAAACTCTGAAGAAGTTGTGGCGCGCGGTACAGAACAAAAGGCGCGGCCTGCTGAGTGCGTGAGTTGTGTTGCTGCATGACAACGCGCGCCCACACGCCGCGACTCAGACAGGCCAGCTGCTTGACTCATTTGGCTGGGAACTGGTGGATCACCCCCCTACAGCCCGGACCTGGCGCCGAGCGATTTTCATCTGTTCCTGCACCTGAAGAGATTTCTTGCCGGTCAGAAGTTCGACAGCCACAATGAGTTGAAGGAGAGCGTTGAGAAATGGCTCAAGTCACAGGCGGCCGACTTCTATGAACAGGGTATACAAAACCTTTTGTCCCGTTACGGCAAGTGCCTCAATGTGGGTGGCTATTATGTTGAAAAGTAGATTAAGGTATGTAGAATTTGATAAAAATAAAATAATTTTTTTAAATTGTCTTTTTTTTAATAGCCAAGCGGTACTTACTTTCTAGATGGCCCTCGTATATCCGCTACCTATATAATAGTCATAACAGTCACTTGGATTATAACGCTCGACTATAGTGCCTCTGGTGGCGAATAACTCCAGAACGGAAAGTTATCGAGTATTTCTTCGAACTATACTGGGGTGCACCTATCGCTCACTTAAAGCATGTCATCTTCTATCATAAGGACATGGTTTCGATTGTAGGAACTTTCATTTTCTCCAATGTATTAACGCGGGTGTAAGTGTAGCACATTAATCATTTGCATTTTAAAATTACATAGCATTCATCTTAGGAATTCGTGACTCAAAACAAAGTAAAACAACATTATTTCATTTTCCTTTTGTCGATTCTCGGATTCGCTTCGAACAGGTCCACAATATACTTTTTTTAACGCGAGCCTGAGATGCATTCGTGTGTTCTTTTCCTTCGACCTCGTCTCACAGTTCGTACACACACACACACACAATTAGGGAGCTGGACGTCCTCGAAATTAAATCCCACTATTGCAGGATTTGAACTGGGGTTCGTCGCTTCGTCGTAACATGGCGGGGGCAACACTCTAACCACCACAAAAACCGTCTTACACTTTTAAAGAGAAAATTTGACCTATTTATATGTTGAAATATTTCGTTGCCTAGGTGATTTGCATTTCTTCCTATCTACTATACATTTTAAGAGTTTGTACGAGGGGTGTTCAAGTTTGACCTGGACTTTATTTATTATTAAATCGTAAAAGTAACCCAGCACAATAATAATATACTCACTTTTTTTATGTACTCTCTATCCTTCAGAATACACTTGATCCAGTGTTCTTGTAGTTTTTGTATTCCAGTTTCAAAGGAATCTTTCGGTTGATGTCGACACCAGTTGAGGTCTTCATTTTTCACCTCGCCATTCAAACTGAATTTATTGCCTACTAAGTGCTCTTTCAGCAACGTAAACAGATGAAAGTCATACTGCGAGAAATCAGGACTATAAGAAGTATGGGGAAGAATGTCCCACCCAAATTCAGCAAGCATATTCACAGCCAAGTTAGTCCTACGTTGTTGGGTGCTGTTGCAGAGAAAACAAATTCCTTTGGACCGAAGACCTGGTCGTTTCTTCCTTAGAGCTGGTTTCAGATTGTTTTTAGGAGCACTGAGTAGCAATCAGCATTAATTGTATGGCCTTGTTCCAGGAAATCCACATGAATAATGCCTTGAGCATTCCAAAACAGTGGCCATCACCTTGTTTGCTGATGCCGTCGTTTTGAATTTGTGTCTCTCCACTCCATACTGGAACAATTGTCTTCTGAAGTAAAATGATGAACTCAGGTCTCCTCCGTGATTATAATACGATTAAAAAATCAGCTCCTTCCCTCAGAAATCGTTTACCCAGGACCCCTGAAATTTGGACCTGCCTTTTCTTCTGGTTACAACTGTTTGGGCACCCATTGAGCGCTGACTTCACTGTATCTAAGGTTGTAATGAAGTATAATCTCAGCACTACCAATACTAATGTTAACTTGCAACGCTAATTCATGCACTGACATTCGCGTGTCCCTCAGAACGAGCTCATCAACCTGCGTAATTGTCACATCATTGACTGCAGTTGCTGGTCCTCCTGCTTTGTGTTCTTGTTTTCCACGCATTTGCGACCCTCTTTAAATGACTTGTACCACCCAAACATATAAAACCGAGACAGACAGGATTCTGCATACTGTACTCGAAGTCACCGATGAAGTAAAACCCCTTTAACAATAATTCGTTGTTCCACTGAAGTAGAAACACGTTCAGATGCCATCTTTGTTAGTTCTGACATGGATTTCTATGGAAACCAAACATAATTTTTTGCATTGCCAACATTATAATGATAATGTACAAACCTCATCAGCTCAATGTATTATATATAAGATTTTATTAAAAAATAAAGTACAGGTAAAAATTGAACATCCCTTGTATGTTTGTATGTATGTGTGTTTGTTCATGGAACTCTTCCTAAACGATAAAAGCTCGAATCACCAAATTTGGTACATTTCTTGCTTAGTGAATGGTCAATGTTTGTCAACCGGGATCAGTCAATGCTGCCAATATAGGGGATTAACATTTTTCCATAAGATACCACGTATGAATCCATTTCTTGACTTTCGAGTTATTTTTCCTTCATTCATCAAAATACTTACTAAATAATGACCGATTTTTTCGTTTTTGCTTTATTCGGTGTATAAAACTCTATACTATCTTGTTACTGCGATGTTTACATGTTACACTCTCCAAGTTTTCAGAAATACGCTATTTGTTTCGAAATTTTGTGGAATTTTCGTACTCTTTCCGGGCGTAACCAAGGCGGCCGTCATTGTTACCTCCGATTCAGTTAGATTCAATGAAGCTTACAAATAGACGAAAGTTTAGCGTTATTCGATTTGCACTTTTGTTTAAGCAATGAAACGATCGATGTAGAAACGTCAATCTTTATACATGGCAACGTAAATATATATTGATTATTTTCAGGAAACTGCGTGTGGGAAGCGTTTATCACGGTTGACGAAAGCAATTGAACTTTCTTTCGTTTATTGAATACTGGAATCTTATTTAAATAACATCAATATTATTCTTAAAAATATCAATAAAATATTTATACCCTTCGTATGATGGGCATTAACCTCAGAATAGGATAATATTATTAAAATTAAACAAACCGCATAACATTAGATGATCTCATTCTTTCGTTGATCTCAATATTTATTAACGATTCGCTGTATTGTTGACCGTGTGGACTGTTGTGAGAAAATTGAATTTTATTCTGATTATGAAACTAGCTGTACAGCGTTAGATTAAGCTCTAAGAAACAGACCAAAACGTTCGAATAAATCCAATAAACAAGGAACTTCAGGACTGTCAGATCAAGTAGCGAGGCTAAGAAATAATCGGGTAAACGAAGGAAAAGAACAATATATATAATGTACCTTATTCTTTTTCTTACGATGCGATTTGCCAGTATATATATATATATATATATATATATATATAATATACCTTATTCTTTTTCTTACGATGCGATTTGCCAGTCTCGTTCGCAGTTGTTCTTTTCCTTCCTTTACCCGATTATTTCTTATATATATATATATATATATATATATATATATACCATAACTCATCGTGACAAAAAATTACAACGACCTTATAGAATACTAATTTATTTAGAGTATTCGGATGTATGTATTACATTCGAAAAGTTTCGCTTTCTCAATGATTCGAATGAGCATAATTCTTCCGTTAAATTTTAACCGGAAATTCTACTAGTTTCGTATAAATGCATATGATTGATTGGGATTACAAATTCACGTCGCATATGCCCACACATTCACGAAATTACGAATCTGTTTCGGAGTTTAAAGAATACATTAGTAACGATGATCAATACTGCAATAATTCAAATAAATATAAATAAAAAAATGAAAGGAAATAAACGTTTATCCTAAGCAGACGAATAGAATTATTCATAAGATATTAATTCTACAATTAATAAATTGATGTGTCCAACACATGACTTTCTCCATATGTAAGTCCTCAACTGAAATCAAATAAATACGGCGGCGATAGGTATCTACAGTTCAACTTACACGCTTCAGTGCTAGCGATCCAATTGTTGTCACTACCACTAACCGTCTATTTCGAAGAAAATTGAATATCTGTTGAAATATTCCTCATGTGAAAATTTAGTTCAAACAAGAGGTGTAGGAAAAAATAATATCTACAACTTATATATATATATATAGGGCAACTAGGTGTCTCTCCAACACCCCAGCGGCTCTCTACTTCCGGTAAGTGTTCACTGGGTTTCCTTCAACACCTAGTTGCCCTAAATATCCTTACTTACCTTTCCTCTTCCGTAGTGTGTGTATATATATACATATGTATGTATGTATATGTTAAGAAAAATTCAGTTTTAAGCGAAATATTTAAGAAAAACTAAAACTTTACATGAGTAAACCGCTACTTCCTGGCTGGCCGATTGTTATCAAAATCTTTTCAAATCTTAATAATATATATATAAAATCACAAATATAGAATTTCATGTTGATCTGATGAATAGTTTTTTAGTTAGAGCGACCACAAAATTTCTGTCACACACATACGGACATACAGACACACAGATATCATCAAGAAAACGGTCAAAACGTGTTCAGGTGACCTCAAGACGTATATTTCCGGTGAAATCTCCAATTCGATTTTTTTCATGAAAACAATACTTTCTCTATACTAAGTATATGGAGAAAGTAAAAATTATTTATTCCGGGTTACGAAATAAGTCGAAGATAAATATTTTCAACTCTCCATTTACGACGCAAATTGGTAAGGATTTCAAGAAACTGTAAAGGCCTAAAAAAGAAATCCTAACATAAAATTCGTTTCTGTGGTCTCAGCTGAAGAATAATAAAACAGAGCATTTCTGCCAAATGTATGTACTGGGGCACACCAAGTTCTTTGTAGCGGCGCAGCAGACACACCGCTTGCGGTGCACATCCTTAAGTCACTCTGTTCTATAATTGATCTCGCGAGGCTTATCTTCATTATACTTCCTTCCGAATCATTTAGAAACCTGATCTATAACCTCGTTCGCAAGCTTTCCCGAAATATACTTATCTATCAGCTTAAGTAGGTATAGCCTGTGATCTGCGTTCTACTGACGATAGCCATTTCAAATTTATCTTAGTTAGTGATGTAACGCCCCATTTCCTATAATAATTTCCTTTTACAAATCTAGCAAATCTTTTTCTATAGTTTCTTTATTAGACCCTTCTCGTATGGATCATCCCATTCAGCTGATGCGTACTCTACTTTCGACCTTACCAAAAACATAAATTATACGTTTGTTTAATTTTCTCGGGTATATTCCGAACTATACTACGCATAAAGGCCGACTTTTCGTTATTATCGCCTGTCACCCGCCGAACGTGAGAGTCCTACGACAGGTTGCGGAGAATTGCGTATTTCACGGGATGTGATACGGATTAATCTATTCTATGAAACTATTTGTAATGTGAAAATGAATGGAGGAACCTCAAAATAACCATGCAAATATTTTTTAAAAAGGAAATACACACACACTAGTTTAAGGGAATTTACTCCACGCCAGTGACCAAACATACACGCAATCTCACACACTCCGGGTTTAGGGGGAATTACTCCAACGCCAGGGACCCTTTTTTCTTTGTTCGCACACACACACAAATACACACCAACCACAAAAACACACACAAGTGCTTCCTTTCTAAAAGAAATTGCCTAAATACGCGTATTTCGGAATCAACGATTCCATCGTCAGTAGGCCGATCAAAATAGACAAAGAATAACAAGTCGGGGGAGAGTATATAATATATATCAGTGATGGCGGACCTATGGCACGCGTGCCATAAGTGGCACGCAAGACGATTTTGGTTGGCACGCCAACGAAAGGCGAAAACTATACAAAGCATTTATCGTACTGATTTAACGCCGCAAAAACATTTGTTTTATTTAGTTAACTATTGTAAACTTTATTTTTACGGCTACAATCTTATTTATTGATCACAAATTGAATTTAGTTAGCACCCAAAAAAAAACAAGGACTTTTTGTGGCACGCGAGGCGGATAAGATTCCACAGTTTCGGTAGTATTGGCACGCGGACAATAGAAGGTTCGCCATCACTGGTATATATACATGGAGTGAAATGAAAGGGGGAAAAAATGGAAAGAAAATGTGAGAGGGGAAAGAGGTAGTTACAATGTAGCAATGGAGAAGTCAGGAAGTGCGTTCGAATGACCGTTATTCGAAAGAGTATGCAAGGTAATGTTTCCTATTGGACCTGTGTCTTGACTGAGGACCATATCTTTGTTTCTAACCTTTAAATGGTATGGCAGGGTCAAATCTGACCGTACTGATTTTTTATTTCAATTTATTTCCTCCAGGTTTCACCCGTTGTTGTCGTCAATCTGTGTATTCTCAGTACTTGTGTAGACATAGATGTGTGCGGGTTCTGACTGCCGGGTGTGCATTCCTTAGGTAGCTAGGACGCGTACAGGGTCAGATCTGACCCTACCATACTGTTAGAGCAGGGATGGGCAATACGTTCGCCAATCGACACATGTGGCGAATTGGCAACAAAAGTGTGGCGAATTGGATTATTATAACTGGCACGATACTGAACGAAAATTTCATGAAAAAAATTCTTGAAAAAAAATTTTTACGCTGAAAATGCGTGTACTGATATTTCCGGCCTGTCCTGAAAACTCGCAAGGGTTCTTCCATATCCATATGATTCAACAGGCCTACGGAATGTGAACGCATGACACACACAGTGAAGTATGTACAGTACGTATCACACTTCCTGCCTTTTGGATGATGCAATTCTGCAGGCCTGTACTTGCTCTTTATCTTTCTTCAACTGAGATTTCGTCAGTGCATTTCAAACCAGGGCATCGAACCGGAAGGAAACCAAAAAAACCGGAGTGAAACCGAACCGAAAAAATAAATTTTCTGAAACCGAACCGAAACTAAAAACCGTTATTTATTTCCTTTTTAGTTCCTTTTTTCGATTTGAGTGTAGCGAAAGAATGAATTTACGCTCATCAGTGCCGGGCCAAGGCGTGGGCAACATGGGCAAAAGCCACAGGCGGCCGAAGGGTCGGCCATTTGGAGACTTATTTGCGAATTTGGAAAGCGAACGGCTCGGAAGTTCCCTTGTCCGAAATTTTTCCATCTGTACAAATACCGACAATTTTGATCTCGGTAATGGGAATTCTGCTGCTGAATTATGAAACGAAGACGAAAAATGATGTCCTGCAGAAATTGCAGAATCTCCAACTAAGTCGCAGAACTGATGTTCGCCGAATGCTGGAATTCTCAGAAGATATTGATAAGCAATTGAATGATCAAATGAAAAACTGTTTGTGTTTTTCATTGGCGTTGGATGAGTCAACTGACATTAAGGGCACTGCTCAGCTTGTGTTTTGGGTTCAATTTGTATCCACCGACTTGAAGATTCATGAAGAATTCTTAGCACTTTGTGGACTGAGGAATCGAACTCGTGGAATTGACATCCTTGAAAATTCTCTGGAAGTTGTGAAAAGGTTTGAACTCGATTTGACTAAATTGGCTTCAGTTACAACCGATGGTGCGCCTGTCATGGTTGGAAAATATTCTGGGGTTGTTTCGCTTTTGAAGAAGCATTTGAAGGAAAATGGCAATAGTGCCATTTTGCCTTCATTCCATTGCATTTTGCACCAGGAAAATCTTTGCGCGCAAATGACAGGAACAGACACCCTACTTGATTTGATGAACACAGTTGTCAAAATTGTAAATTACATTCGCAGTGGCAGTGCTCTGATTCATCAGCAGTTTGTGGAGTCTTTCATAGACCTTGATGATTGTGATTTTGAAGCCCTCGTGCACTTTGCAAATGTTCGTTAGTTGAACAGTGGAAAGGTTTTGGAACGATTCAGTGAATTGCTTCCTCAAATTCGAGAATTTCTTATTGAGAAACGACAAATTGAGCAGTTTTCTGAAATTGAAAATGGAGTCTGGCAATGCGACTTGCATTTTTTGAGCGATATGATGGCTCATTTGAATGAACTCAATACAAAGCTTCAGAGAAAAGGAAAACTGATCTGTGATCAAACACAATACATTCGAGAGTTCAAGTTGAAAATGAATCTTCTCGCACAGCACAACAAAGACGGTCTGCAGTAACTGTAGCCAGGACTAAATTTTCTACACAGGACTTCCTCGTCAAAATTTTCATTTCTGTGAAATATGCTGCAAATTGTTTTTATTATTATATTTTGGACCTATTTGAATGCCCTGGATATAAGTGTATGTGAATTTTTATTCGGGGCCATAATGTTTGTATAATTTCTTTTGCAAAAACATTGTAGTAGTATCAAATAAATAGCTATAATGTAAAAACGATTACAATTTCTTTATTCCTTTTTGAATATAACTCTTAATAAATAGCTAATGTATCATAATTCAAGAGAAAAAAATTCTCATTTAAGTTAAAATAGAGATTAATAATTTTACAAATTACGGGGTCAGAAATGACCCTGCCATACCGGGAGTGTTAGTATTTTCCACGATACCATTTAAGGGTTAAGAATGGCTAAACTTTCGGCTGGGTCTAGAAGATAGTGGCTGGAAATAGGTTTCAATAATTGAAGGTTTTTTGATGAAAAAGAATGTTGGGTCTGAAGGATGTGAGTTGCCATATTTGTAATATTCCAAAAGTTGACGTAGCAGCTTTTCCTCAGCTTAATTTTCATCCACCATTCCTTGAATCACACGGAAATGGCTTCGAGATGCAAGTACTGATAGTCATTAGGATCGCTTATCTCCTTATAAATTACAGTTTCGTCTGCGAAGAGTCTGAGTTTGCTATCCAACTGATATTGTTTAGGTAAAAAAGAAACAGCAACGGACACTTCTCTGAGGAAAGCCAGAGATAACTTTTGCTGTTGTTGGGCATTTCCCATCCATAACTATCTTTTTCTTCCTAATAGAAAGATTTATTCTCGGATTCAATTTAAAACTTTTCAATTAAACCTTAATTTGTCTAGCTTCATTAATAATTTCTTTTTGAGCCACCTAATCTAAGGATTTCCTTAAAACTAAGAATGTTGCGTCGACCTGGCCATAGGTATTTCACGGGATCTCTATAAGTTTAGAAAAATAAGTCATGCAACAAAATGCCAGTAAAGATAACAGGAATTGTGAGAAATAAGACATCTATTTATAGTCGATGTGGATCCAAATCGTCAGATGACAAATGACACGCGAGGAGGAGGAATTCTCGTTTTTCACCCCTTCGCCTGCGAGCGTCCAAAGGGAGAAACGATTTGCTCAGAATAAACTTAATTAGCAATCGATTTTCAAATTGCCTTAAGAATCTCATTGGACTTGAATTAAGGCGAATGGGAAGCCGCATACGGGTCTTGGAAAAGAGCGGATGGAAAGGGAAAAGCGGAACACGTTAAAGAAGAGATGATGGAATGGGGATTCTAGAGAATGGAAATTTAGGGGAATATATTTATTATTAATAATGAATCGGCATACAAAGTAATCCTGCTTCATTCTGAATGTTGGTAAAACCTATTCATAAGAGAAAAGACCTTCGCTAAAAACTTCAATGATTTTCCAAAACTGCATAAATATAGCATAGTTATGTAGCAAATCATAATAACTGAATGCTTTCATTGTAATATTAATTAGGTATTTGTAAAATGTTTTTTTCTAAATGAAATAAATTGATGTGTCCAACACATGACTTTCTTCATACGTAACTCCTCCACTAATATCAAATAAATACGGCGAAAGGAACAGTTCAGCTCACACGCTTCAGTGCTAGCGATCCAATTGTTGTCACTACCACTAACCGTCTATTTCGAAGAAAATTGAATATCTGTTGAAATATTCCTCATGTGAAAATTTAGTTCAAACAAAAGTTGTAGAAAAAAATAATATCTACAACTTTTATATGTGTGTGTGCGTGCGCGTGCGTGCGTGTGTGTGTTAAGAAAAATTCAGTTTTAGGCGAAATATTTAAGAAAAACTAAAATTTTACAAGAGTAAACCGCTACTTCCAGTATGACCGATTTTTATCAAAATATTTTTATATATTAAGAATATATATAAAATCACAAATATAGAATTTCATGCTGATCTGATTTATAGTTTTTGAGTTACAGGGCACGCAAAATTTGTCACACACACAAACATACAGATATCATCGAGAAAACGGTCATAACGTGTTCTAGGGACCTCAAAACGTGTATTTCCGTTGAAATCTCGAATTCGTTTTATTTTCATGAAAACAATACTTTCTCTATACTACGTATATGGAGAAAGTAAAAATAAATTACGTTACACAAACATTTTGTTTAACTCGGAAACTTTGATTTCGACGAAAACGTGATGGAGTTTCATGAAATAGGGTTTCATACCATTTACCTTATAACCTAAAAGCACTACTTGCCCCTTTGGGTCACGATGAAAAGTTTATATGCGTCATTTCCATTGCTTAAAAAAGTTAGATAGTATCGTAGAATATAATTCTTTTAATTGCCAGAGCCATCTGCTTCGGCATTAACACCAAACCCAAGAAGAGTACGGTAAATGGTAAGAAAAGAAAAGCTTTGCAAGAAGAGAATGGATCTACTCCAAGTGTAAAAACTCGAAGGTATGACCCTGATTACTTAAAATATGACTGTATTTCTATAACTGTCAACAATCAAGAAAGACCTCCGTGTGTAACTCTCTGTAACAAACTCTCCAATGACAGTTTGAGAACCGGAAAACTATTACGACCTTTGAATAGCAATCACCCTGAATAACAAACTAAGCCACTTGAATTCTTTCAAAAGAAAGCACCAGAACAGGGAAAGCAAACGCAAGTTATTACAAAATATACCAAGATGAATGATTAATTGGTTTGAGCATATTTTGAGATGGCCTTAATAATTGCCAAAAACAAAAAAGCTCACACCGTTGGGGAGTCACCTGTACTGCCTGCAGCAATATATGTGTGTGTATGTGCGTGTGCGTGCGTGTGCGTGCGTGTGAAATTATAAATTGCTGAACCTCTTGAGGTCCATTCCTATTTCTAATGGCACGGTAAAAAGGACTTTGCAGGGAATATCAAATCTCAGTAGGTCTCTCGCATCAAAGAGAGTTAGTTATGTACACATATGCAATTCAATTGGACAAAACTACCGACATCACAAAATATGCTAAGTTGATGGTTTTTATAATATATCAATATGATTTCAAAATTTATGAAGAGCTACTCGTCTGTAGGCCTCTTTCCCGGACAACAAAAGGTGCAGATATATTTAAGGAAGTGGATTATTTCTTTACCGAAAATAAACTTGAATGGTCAAAATGCATAGGCGTATGCAGAGATGGTGCAGCAGCCATGACCGGAAGGAATTTGGGATTTAGAGCAAAGTGAAAAATCAGCCTCCGATTCAAAATATCTTCATTGCATGATATATAGAGAACATTACAGAATCGTGACATTGGGAGTCAATTTAACGCAGCGTTTAATGCATTTGCGACTATAACCAAATTTGTAAAAAGTCGTGCTCTCAATTCCAGAATATTTTGTATTTTATATAGAGAAACGAGGTCTTCCCATGAAAGCCTTTTGTATCATACCGAAGTATGATGGCTTTCACGAGGAAAGGTTTTTAAAAAGGGCACTGGAGCTTGGTGTTGAACTTTGCATATTTCTTAACGATGGTAGACAAGAATTATGTCCATTTCTCTGATGAGAAACAGATGCGTTTCGCATCATATTTTGTCGATATGATTGAAAAAGTGAATGAACTTAACCTTTCTCTTCAGAGGAGAAGTACCAACACTTTCACCCTAAATAAATAGTAAATTTCTGGCCTTTCGGTACAAAATTTAAAAACTTTAAAATTGTAATATCTTACTCCAACATTTGAAGCGCCATCATCACCCTGTGTGAAGATGGAATGCCGCATAAACTCAACTAACTCTCCACCTGTCTAAGAAAATGTAACGGGTGAACCGAGTGACACCGGCTTCTTCGTAATTCCTCCAACATTTGGTATGTCAGGATAATATCCGCTCACTATCTCCGCCCTTCCGTGTTCCAACCACTTTCACCGTCTTTTACGTGTCTTCCTTTATCTGCGACAGCTTTCATTCTAATGCTTGCAAATGCTTTTTCTTTCAACTCCACCAACCCCCCTCCCCCTTCCCCCCCTCCTGCTGTTATTACAAGTCGTCTCCAGCTCGAAAAGAAGGAATAATCCTTCCCTCTTCTTCCCGCCTATTCCGTATCTTCTCAAAACGGTCTTGGGTTTCCCGATGTGCACATTCCATTATTCCTCATAGCAACTGACCTCTCTTTCCTTTCCCTTTCGCTCGCCAAATCGCGAAATTCATCGCGCACCTGGTTATTCCATTCTACCATTGTAAGGGTGAAACTTTTAAGCCTCTCTTCCATTCTTCTTGAATTTTGGAGTCCTTCCATTCTTTTGCCCCGTTCTGTGTTGTTGCGGTTTCAGTTTCGGAATTCTTCTATTCTCCTCGTTGGTTCGGATTAAACCCTCTTCCTTTTCTCTCCTTCGGCTCCCCTTTTGTCTCCTTCTTCCAATTCAATTCGGAATCCTCCTCCCGTTCTTTTGTTTCGTTCCTTCATTTATTGTCTCGTCTCGATCAAAAAGTCCAAAAGCGCAATCAGCGCATGCGCATTGGGATTTGGATCGACCGCCCTTATCGTCTCCTCACCGATATTCATGTCAGAAAATCCAAAGTTATACTGCGGCCGTCTAATTTGTCGGAGTTGCGGAACATGTGCACTCCGTCACACGATGTGTCGTGCCCCTTTAGGGTGTATCTGGCACCACTTTGGGCGCCAAAAATGCCACGAAACCTTCCCGCTGCGTTTATCGGTTCGCCGAAAGCGAGACACGAATGAGCAGTGTTCGGCAGGTCAGTAGGAAGAATCAAAAGGAGCCGTGAGCAGGATCTCCTCCTCGCGGTGCCCTACGATGACCCAGAAAAAGAAGAGCGTGTCCGATCACTGGTTTTATTCCATCCCAGCGACACCAATTCCACATAATAAATCAAATAACAATTTCCACCATAATAATAAAGGACACAATCGAAATACATTGAAAGAGGGAGATTTGGTCAAAATGACACAGATTTGTAACAACAGGCAAAAAATAACACCGGACAATAATGAACTTTTCGCAACAATGTTAATTTAAGTGAATTAACGGAGTCGGAGTCTCCCGTCTCAAACCCAACAATACATCCACGGCATGTTTTAAAACCGGCCATTGTCAATTTACATAAGACCAAAATACAAATAAACACTACAAATTCCTGAGATAGTGAAACAAGCGTCCAAACCATTAAAGCGGTGCACACGCAAAAATTATAACAGACAATTGACGCTAGCAAAGCGATTATCGAACACGTGCTCGTAAAGTTCAAGGCAGGCGCTCGTCGACCCAGGGCTTATAAGATGAGATGTACGGATACTGGATCAGCAAGGTCAAGAGGGCAAGAAGCCAATAAGAGCAATGGGGAGAAGACAGCTTCCTGACGCTCCGTCGGTTCAGTTATCCCTTTTGTTCACCGTTGCAGGGCAAGAGTCCATTTTACTTTCTCATATATACGAAGTATATTGAGAAAGTATTGTAATCGTGAAAAAATTCGACCTCGAGATTTTGACGGAAATATACGTTTTACGTGTAACTTGAGTTCGAAAAAGTGGTTTTCGCAATGCCGTCTGTCTGTTACTGGCTCTAGAGCCTAAACGGTAGAGCAAAAATGAATGAAATCTCGTACTTAGGAATTTTATCATACTGAGCAGAGTATACATAGAAATGGTTGACATTGATCAATAATTAAGAGTAGTTTATTCTATGCATTTTTAACAACAATTTTCTCAAAAACGGCTCTAACGATTTTGATCAAATTTCGCACACTCACTTGAGTTTACGTCTTCAATAACACTGTATAGTCATATTTCTCAAAAAATGAATATAAGGCTAGTTTATTTTAGGCAACTTTAACAACAATTCGATCTTCTCAAAAACGGCTATAACGATTTTGATCAAATTTCGTACAGTTACTTGAGTACACATCTACAATAATACTACGTATTTCATTTTCCTCAATGAATGAATATAAGGCTAGTTTATTCTTGGGCAACTTTACCAAAAATTGTATTTTCTACAAACAGGCAAATACGATTTTCATTTTCTGAAGATAACTAAACGACGCATTAGTACGTATATGAGAAACTTTGTACAATGTATGTTGTACCGATTTTTTGTGTAGGTCGAGATCTCGCCGCCTACAACTCGTCTGCTCGCCCGCGCGCACGTAACTCGAGATATAGTCTGTTTTGTTATTATACGTACCGGAAGGAGAACCGCTGGGGTGTGGGAGAGACACATTTGTAGACGTTGTTGGAGCTTTCGGGATGATCCCTTGGTCAGCACAAGAGAGACACAAGACCCGACAAAAGACTCTCCTCCCAATTCCTAATGGACTTGGTAGAATTGGTGCTGAATAAGAACAACTTCTCTTTCGGGGGGCGTCATTATCTCCAAATAAAGGGTACAGCAATGGGCACTCGAATGGCGTCCTCTTATGCCAATTGCTACCTAGGAGAATGGGAGACTCACTTCCTCAACGTACCTATCAGACCACTATTGTGGCTGACAATGAGATTCATTGACGACATCTTTCTCATCTGGACCAATGGACCTGACTCCCTCCAGTCCTTTTTGTCACGCCTTTCCTATCACCCCATGCTTTCCTTCACCCACAATACTTCCACCTCTAACATCACCTTCCTGGACGTCGACCTCTCCATTCAAGACGGAAAAATCCTCACCGGTGGCCACATAAAGCCCACCAATATCCCCCAATACCTCCACTTCAATGGCTTGCATCCCTTACACACCAATACCTCCATCCCCTATGCCCTAGCCCGCCGAGGACGGAGGATTTGCTCAGACAGGAGGTCTCTCTCACTATATTATTCCATCCTCGTAGATGCCCTTCTAAAACGCGGTTACCCACCCGGACCCGCAACCATTAAACACCACCCTCACACTCCTCCTATTCCTGATTTTACCCCTTCACTCACCCTCTTCCACCCCGGGATCCACGAGGTCCTCAAGCAAATCCTCCATGCTTGTGTTGTTTTTCGTGTGTTTCTGTTTTTCCTGTGTCTTCAGCACCCACAGCGGCTCTCCAATCTAGGTAAGTGTCCACTGGGCTCCCTCCAAAACCTTGTTGGCACCTATATTAATAACTTTCCATATATATATATATATATATACACACACACACACTACGGAAGAGGAAAGGTAAGTAAGGATATTTAGGGCAACTAGGGGCTGAAGGAAACCCAGTGAACACTTACCGGAAGGAGAGCCGCTGGGGTGTTGGAGAGACACATTTGTAGAAGTTAGAGCTTCCGGGATGATCCCTTCGTCATGTGTGTGTGTGTGTGTGTGTGCGTGCGTGCGTGTGTGTGTAAGGTAAGTGGGAGGAAGATGCCAATGTGGGGAAGATTCCAAAGATGTCGTATTACAATAATTTATTAGGTGAAGGAAGCGCCGACTACAGGGAATAGTTGAGCACATGTAAGTGTTCATTGTGCAAGCGTTTCAGCAGAGTGCGTATATATTTGTGGCAACTAGAGCAAGCTTTCTCTATGAGTGCACTTGTGCTATAATATTAAGATGTAGGTACAAAGCAAATAAATGTAAAATTATTTCTTACTGAAGTCATAAACTGGGCAATAGTTAGTAAGTTGATAAACTTTGTAGGGGCCGTTATGTTATTTAAAATAGTAATAAGTAATGAAGATTGGAATGAAAGGTTGTGGGGTAAGATGCCACCTTATATGTATGTATGTATGTTGAAGGGAGAAGATTCCACCTTATGTGTGGCATCTCCCCTCAACTATATTATAACTCGGGTTTATTATAGAGTAGGTGCAAGGGACGTCCACCACATAAGATGGGCTGAAGAAGGAGAAACAATCAATGTTATTGCGTGCTGTAATGAAGAAGGGAAGTTACTTCCACCATACTGCATCTTCAAAGGAAAGAGAGAACGTGATGAGTTTGAACGAGGAATATCCCCTGGTGATTCGTAATGGGAGATACGTCTGCACATGTTATTGCGGATCTGATTATGGGATGGATGAGAGAACATTTTGCACCACGGAAGGAAAACGGTAAAATCCTCCACATTTTGGACAGCGTTTGCGTTTGCGTTTGAAAATGACATTGTGCTTCTCTGCCTCCCGAGTCATAAAACGCAATACCTGCAACCTTTAGGTAGATCATTCCTCAAACCACTGAAGGTCCACTGGCAGCGTGCTGTGTGAACCTGGACTCATGGTAACTCTGGAAGACTCCTCAGTAGATAACACTTTAGCGATCTGTTAAGCTCAGCAAGAGGAGTGTGCCGTTGGCCAACAGATATGTGGAAATTGTGATTAATTGTCTTTATTCTGAACGGTAATATTTTTTAAACATGACTTAATACATACTTTACATTTGGTATACTTGTCTTTGTCTATTAGTTTACATAGATATATAAAGGTGGCAACAAGGTGTTGGAGGGAGCCCAGTGGACACTTACCTAAATTGGAGAGCCGCTGGGGGTGCTGAAGAAACACTGAAAACACAAAAACACGAAAAAGACAGAAAGTGAAGCTTTCGGGCTGATGCGTGTAGCGTATGGCACACTTATGACATAGGCCTTATTCAGAAGATGGAGAAAATTCAACTAAAGGGAGCGCGTTTCGTGAAACGTAGATATAATAGGCGAATAAGTGTCACGAGCCTAATAGAAGAGCTTGGATGGGAGTCTCTGGAGAAACGGCGAGAAAGGTGTAGGAATCGGCACCATACTGCACATTTTGAGAACTATAAGAGTGAAAACTAGATATTTAACGGAAATTTAAAGAGAGAGAGGGGAGGGGAGAGGGGGTGGGGGAGAAGACAGAAAAGAGGGTGGTGAGGGGATGGAGGGAGAGAGTGGAACTTTAGTCGATGTGGGACTGCAAAATAGATAAAGGGGAACCAGGTTTGGAAGTGTGCTTTTAAATATTCGTCATTTTATCCATTTTAGCCCACAGTGCCGAGGGGGGCGTATCAGCGCTTACGGGACTTTTAACCTCCAACGGCTTTTAACTCAATCACCGAAAAAATATCACTTGGATTTTTATTTACTGTGTTCTAGTGATAAAAAGGGTTCAATTCTGCATAAAATCGGTTATGTCAGGCAATGGGATAATCGATTACAATAATGGAGAGTGCATTAGAACTTAAAATGCTTCCTCGTAAAAAATTGAATATTTACATCAACCGAAAGAAAATAATTTCTTAGGAAACTTATATATATATATATATATATAGATGTAAATATTGATTCGATGATAATCACGTGGTAGTGTCACATACCAATTTCCTCTTATATAGTTAGTGGGCTTGCTGACGTCGAGATATTTTTAGACGCTATATTATGGAGTAAAAATGGGAGAATAAGGAAAACCGCCCATAACTAAAAACCTTTAAAATATTTTTCCATCAGACTGTCAGGAACCTCTTGACTGTTCAATTTAAAACTGCTCGCCGTGTATATAGTAGTCCTGGGTATGACTCCAAGAGCATATCTATTCGCCATTTAAATAAAATGGGCAGAGCTGAAACGAAGCGAGAAAGCCTTTTTTCTTTAGCATTTCAAAATATCTTAACAAGTTAGGAAAGTGTACAACGTATCACAAATGGGCGCGTTTCGTGCAATGGAGTATTAGAAAGAAATTATATACCTGTAAGCAAGGAAAATAGCGTTTTAAAGTTCTTTTCTTCGTCATGAACAATCCATTTTTTTCCTATTGCATAATATTACATGCACACGTAAGAAAATTAAACGTTTGTTTGTGAGAGTGTTAAAGTTAGCAACAATGAAGCAGTTACTATGCAAGAAAATTTCTGTTCAACTCGAATTAAGACATTAGCAAACTTCCATCAGTGCTGCCAATATATGGGCTTAATATATTTTAAAGGCTAAGCAAGAATGATCAGAGATATTCTATTATAGAAAACTAATTCTAAACTACAATAGCCATAAAAGGCAACGTATTATTGACCGTTATCCTTCAGTGAATACAGTTCATGATCATGGAAAGTAATGAAACTCAAGATGAAAGGAAAATAAGACTTAACAGAGGAGCACAAACTCATTAGAGATCTCGTCAAATGGAAATATTGCTGAAGCTAGGAGAAGAGATACGGAAAAGGATAAACAGAAATGACTGAACGATAAGAACAAACGAAAATCGAGGCATAGAGCTAATGAGTCACCAGAAGCGACGGTAAATCGATTGTCAATCAACAGATTTATAGATGTTAGAAAAATATCACATAAATGTTCATTACAATCTGAATAGCGATTATTGTAGATTAGGTTTTTAATATTTAAGTAAAATTTCTTATACATTTATTTAGTATGTTTAACGAATAAAGTTTCATTAACTTATATGTTTGTCAAACAACTTTTACATGCCCATGACTACAATTACTTTCTGGAACATTCGGTTACGTGGATTATATATTAATTTTTTACGTTTTAGTGCACATAAAAGTTGGTGACATTAACTTTTATTTTATTTTAACGTAATAATTAATTCACGCATACCCGTCATATTTGAGGGTCAATTACGCTAGTAAATTAATATTACTTTTTTATCACATAAAATGTCTTTATCTCTTTAATACGTGGCTATTTATTTCCGTAACTATATTAAGTTCTGGATCAATAATGGGAAGCATAAGAGCGCAAGCACATTCACTCTGACAGCGTCGTTCTCTTTTTTCTTGCATTCCAATCGCCCACGTTCGTCAATGCACACCCGTGTTGGACTTGATACGAAACCATCGACTGTACTTGAACTGCACCACACTTTGTCAACCGTTTTGATAATACGGCACACCTAAGCTGCAGGAAATTATCACTGGTCCTCCTGTATACCAATACGTGTTTAAACACATAGGTATGGTAAAGTTGTAAATTATTCAATAGAAGTGGTTGAGTATTAAAAATTCAAAGGAATTTATTGTAACTAAGTGTACATGCGCAATCTTCGCGCGGTTTTTCTCAATTAATTTATTTAAAAATTTTTGAAGAACTTCTTAGCCGTACAAAGTACGGTTGAGGAGTTCCTAATTTTGAAATATCCATCTCGCCGTAGTATCCAGCACCTTCTTTAATTAATTAATAAAAAAATCTGATATTTCTCCGATAATACGTCATTATTGTATACAACATGACTTTCCCCATATTTGGGGTATAGATATTTAAATTATTATGAATAGCATTATAAGGCAAAATTATCATTCCGTATATTAAAAGAATACAATCGTCCTTATTGCCGTGAATTAGGTATATTTTGAAAATGTATACAGACTTCACCGCTACATGGTGGTGGCGCTGTATACTGGAAATTAAGAAAAAGCAAAATGTCTCCGAAATGGATGGTTCTACGAAAATTTGTTTCAAACAAAACTTGGAGGAAATATTATTCTCTACAGCTTTTGTCCTCACGAAGATGACCATTTACGACGTTTTTAAGAAGATATTTGACGGAAACCGAAAAAACCGATTATTTATAAATAATTCCTAAACAATAACTGCTATGAAAAATTGTTTCAAATGACCGTTGTAGGAAATTACATTCTGTGTATGATTTGTATAGAATTATATATACAATAATTATGTTTAACGGATAAATATCGCAAAAACCAAATCGGGTTTAGAATAAACCTCGACTTCCGGTTAACCGTTATTGTCCAAAAACTAATCAGTTCTTTGTGCCATACCTAAGTGTTATATTTGAAATTTGGTAACGATATGGCAAGTACTTTTTGAGTTACAGCGCCAACAATCACATACACACGCGCACACATACATCATTCCGAAAATAGTCTAAACGTGTTCTAGGGACCTCAAAACGTGTATTTCCGTTGAAATCTCGAAGTCGATTTTTTCCGTTATCACAATACTTTCTCATTACTACCTATGGAAAAATAAAAATAATAAGTGTGTGAAATACGCTGGTCTCAATAATTCACATTTAATTCTATTATGCATTTATCCGGTGCAGGATTTCAATGTATTTGACACCTAATGCAAGGTTCGCGGGTTCAAATCCCGCTGAGGGCATGACTGTGAGTGCGTATTGACAATTTATTATGCGAAGTCATTCAGAAATCTGCTTTTTAAAAGTCTAATTAGAGTGAAATTAATGATACACAATAACTGATCGCGAACTTTTATGTTTTTAATTTTCGATGATTCTTTTAATTGAAGTATGTACTAGCAGAAGTGTCCGTTGAATTTCAACGGATTTAGTGAATCTAAAACTTCGACCAAATTAATATGTAAACATCGCAAGAATAAGATAGTTCACAGTTTCAATTATTAAATAAAGCAAAAACGAAGAAAATAGGTCCATATTCTGAGGAATGAAGGAAGAAAATCTTGCAGTGTGAAAAATGGAAAATTACGTGTAAACTTATGGAAAAATAATTATTGAATGAAGCTCTCTCTCTCCCCACATGTTTTTACTTTCACCAGACGTAGTAATGTGAAAGTATTGTGATCATGAAAAAAATCGACTTCGAGATTTCAACGGAAATACACGTTTTGAGGTCCCTAGAACACGTTTAGACTATTTTCGGAATGATGTCTGTGTGTGTGTGTTTGTGTGTGTGTGCGCGTGTGCGCGTGCGTTCGTGCGTGCGTGTGTGTGTGTGATTGTGGGCGCACTAACTCAAATAGTACTTGCCATATCGATACCAAATTTCATATATAAAATTTTAGGGTGAGCACAAAGAACTGATTAGTTTTTGGGCAATATCGGTTAACCAAAGTTGAGGTTTATTCAAAACCCGATTCGGTTTTTGCGATATTTTTCCGATAATACCTCATTATTGTACACAACAAAAAATGTAGAAAATATAATTTCCTACATCTTTTATTTCAAACAATTTTTCATAGCCGTTATTGTTTAGGAATTATTTATAAATAATCGGTTTTTCTGTTTCCGTCAAATATCTCCTTAAAAACATCGTTATTGGTAATCTTCGTGAGGACCAAAGTTGTAGAGAATAATATTTCTTCCAAGTTTTGTTTGAAACAAATTTTCGTAGAACCATCCATTTCGGAGACATTTTGCTTTTTCTTAATTTCCAGTATACAGCGCCACCACCATTTAGCGGTGAATTCTGTAAACATTCAAAATATACGTAATTTACGGCAGTAAGGACGACTGTATTCTTTTACGATACGGAATGATAATTTTGCCTTATAATGCTATTCATAATAATTTTAATATCTATACCACGAATATGGAGAAAGTCATGTGTTGGCTACATCAGATTTTTATCGTTATATAGCCTATATTACCCGCAGGTTCAAATTATATACCTATCCGAAGTTTCGTGACGATATCTTCAAAACGAAAACTGTAAGTATAACCAGCAAGGACACAATAATCAACAGAAAATAGATGAAAATGGAACAAACGAAATTAACTGATTTAACGAAAGACAAAAAAGTAAATCGAGTACTTAGAAGAATCACTGGGTAAATATTATCCTCCGATTATTACCTCGATTCTCTCATCCACGGGATCTGTTACGAGAAAATTATTTATGTCAATAATACTTTGGAAACAATGAAACGATTTATCCAATCACAATTTCTGAAAAATCTACTTCTAATTGTATAAGTTACTTACGTAGTTTTAGAAACAGCTTACTTTGGAGACTCTACGCCACACGAAAATATCATTAAATGCTATTTATCTTATAAATATTTTAGAGTGCATGTGTGTACTATGTTCTTTATACGTTTTTACACACTTGAAGCTATCGAATTCAAAAGTTTCACGGGCCATCCTATGAACCAAAGGAAGGACTTGGTCTAGGTTTGCAGACCGTGGGGTCTCTTATGCGCCATGAGTTCAACCAGAGCCTTGCCAAGGCGTGCGCACGGCACACGGGCGCCGGCTTGGAGGGGCGCGCCGGGTAGAGGTCTGCCCAAGGCCCACGAGTTATGCCCTGCCAGGCTCACGGCACACACAAACACTTGAGAAGTTTCTGGGTTCCCCTGGAGGTGAGGATACTCTTAAGTTTATGTAAACATCTTATTGAAAGGCCAAACCTGTCACAAAGTGACAGACTTGACCAACCTTTGCGCCTTCACATCTAACTTATGGGCCTATAGTCTGTTCACTATCTAAAGCAGTGTTTCCCAACCTTTTTAGAGTCGTGGCACCCGTAAGTGACTTTTCAGAATTTGGCGGCACCCCTCCCTATCCACCGTCAGTAATAATCGTGCTGAAGTTGAACCCCTGACCCCAATCTCCATATCTTCTTTCATTTCGAAGTGCCTTTGCGACGAAATGAAGGTCGACTTTGCATTCTTGAAAGCCGACGATGCAAAAGGAGGCTAAATATGAGAAAACAGAATATTTTTTGCGGCAGCCTTCAGAACACTTCACGGCACCCAGGTTGGGAAACACTGGTCTAAAGTCTCTTGGCCTTCATAGAGCAAGTAGCCAACCACGAACGTTTCCCCTTCCATCGCCCCTCACAACTTTAGCGCGAGAGGACAGATAAACCCAATCATGAACAGCAACAGCAAGGAAATGACGGTAGAAATAGCAACGCAGACCGATGTGAACGCTTGGAAATCAAGAGTAACCTTCCCAAACGAACCGTCTCCTATTGCTGCTGCTAAGTGGCGTCTTGAAGGCCAAGAGACGTTAGATAGTGAACAGACTATAACCATCGTAATATTAATACGAAAGAGCAGGTTGGCTATCCTTGCGCTTTGGGATTTAATGGGAAAACACCCATGACTGCGAAACTAGTCAGCGAATCGGTAGTATTCAGTAAAGAATTGAATGTGGAAGCACGATAGTGTATCTTGGTGGTGGATGGTGCAGGTTGTCTCCTTCGTGTTAATAGTGTTTTACATAACTTTTGTTTTTTTGTGAAAGTTTTGTATTTTGAATTTATTAGGAGAAAAGTCTAGAAGGGGGGAATATATCACGGTTAAAAAACTGGTGTGCAAGGTGGAGTATGGGAAAGATTTGAAGTGCTTCGTAAGAAAGAAACGAACAAAGATGTGGATGCAGTCCAACGTGTAATAAAGTGCAAGTCTCTCTTCCGATATCGTGGAGTGAAAACTGCGAATTCACACTTAAGTCGGCATGTGTACAAATTTCAAGTGAGTACAGTATTTATTTTTTTATTTTACCACTTACTTAATTGGACACACACACACGCACACATACACACAATATTTTTCACATCTTTAACTTTATTAAGGACGTCCTAATATGTTCATTGTGCTCAATTTTGGATTTTAATGAATTAATGTAAATTGATACTTCGGACTGGAACATATTTATACATCGCAAGTTTATTGTGACTGGGGAACGAACTTTTTCAAAAATTAATTAATTAATTAATAGCTCTCCTTTTCACTGGTCTACCCCTTGGCATTTTTTAAATTTTCTGCGATCAAATTGCCACAGAGTTACTAAATGCTAGTTTAATATCGCGGTATATTCAAAGGGGAAAATTTCTTAAATCTACCTTACCTTAGTTCCAATGATTATCGCTGCACCCTTATAGAAGAACTCACAAACAGTTGCTTTCCTTCAAGCGTCTATCAACCATGGGTGCACGCAGTAAGGGGCAAGAGGGGGCACTCTACGTTTCCCAAAAAATTTTACATATGGTATTTTAAAGTTTACGCTGGCACAAGCAGAGCTGACAGATCGCGGTGTCAACGGTGTGACTGCACCGGGCAGAGCGTTTTCTAAAAATATTTGTTTTATTTGCGGCTGGGCAAAAATCTGCTGAAGTGTGGCTGCAAATAAATGTTTTGAGTGCAATAAAACTCCCATACTCCTTCTGTTGAAACTGTATTTCCGAATGTTGATTGTAAGAAATATAAGGAATGCAGATGACTGGATGTAATTTTCCCGACATTTTTGTTGCCATTTGGGTTCTGTAAAATCAATAGTAAAGGAACAGGTAATCCGAGCACTTGCTGAGAGGCTTCTCGGAAACCCATTCGCAAAACGGAAGAAGAAAAGACGGAACATTTTAAAGTCATTATTTGCTCTCCAGCATTATTCCAAGTGCCCTATGCTGGAATATAAAGTAGCAGAGATATCAATCTTTGAAACTTTAGCAGAGCAGTACTGCAAGCAAGCGCACAGCCAGTTTCTATGTATAAAGTTTGGCGTTACTACAGCAATAATTTCGATGCTTAAAGAAAAGTGCAAAGCGAATAACGCTATTCTTTCACCTACTGGAAGGTTTAATGCACAGTAATTCGAACGGAGGCAACAATGATGGTCGCCTTGGCAACGCCCGGAAATGGCGTAGTGGCGAGAGCGTTAGTTTGCCACGCTGAGCAAACCCGTTAAAAACCTGCGTAAGTAGGATTTTTTCAAGAGATGATGAGGCCCCCTATTTGCGTGTTTAGAGGAGAGCACCCGAATCACCGCTTCATCCTTCTAAAGAGACATGAAGCCGTTGGTGCATTTCGAAAAGAGTAGGCTGATGCCGGTACCGGGTTTCTCATCTTATTTCCTTTGTGAGTTAGACTGACGAGACTACTAGCGCTAGACTCTTTTCAAGTCGATATTTCGCTGTAAAATAAGACTTTTCGCAGATGACACCGTTTTATATAACGAATCAGGATGACCAAAAACCGATCCAGGAAGATTTAAACGCCCTTTCAGCATGGTGTCAAGATTGGAAAATCGAAGTTAATCACAGCAAATGTTCCCTATTGAGTTTCTGGAAGAGTAAGAACAATGAATTACACTCGGAGTACAGAAATGATAGATTGAATATCCAATCTGCAGAGTACGTTAAATATTTAGGAGTCACCATTTGTCGTGATCTATCATGGAATATGTATATTCGAAGGATCGTAGGCGCAGCTAATAAGAAATTGGGCTTCGTAGGCAGAATAGTAAGAAGTAGCACAGAACAGATACGAGAAACGTGTTATTTATCATTGGTCGGATCTCAGGTCGAATACGCTTCCAGCATATGGGATCCGTACGAAAAGGGACAAATACTTGCGTTAGAAAGAATCCAACGCAGAGCAGCCAGATTCGTTAAGCAAAAGCAAAATCTGTCTGACATAGGCAGAAGATGCTCATTCAGGATCTCCACTAAATCAACAGCTCTCATTTTGGTTATCCTAATTTATTGAGTATTATATAATTTTTGTCCTTGACCCATTGATGATTTTTACGCTTTCCGAAGTGAAGTGCAGCCTAGCATTTCGCATTAATAACGCTCACAAAGATGAAAATATTGCATCTTTTCCGAAAGTGCTTTCTAGCCGCGGCATATTCATTTATGTTTCCCTATCCCATTGTAAGACATCACTGTGGACTTCGAACCTTTTACATGCCTCCTTCTCTCGGAGGTTTTCTTGTTACCCTTGGCATGCGAAGGCAACCACAGAGACAGCCCTTTTTTCCGAGTTGGATTGGATGCCCTCGCACTGTTGAATGGGTTTTGTCTCATAGGCTCTGATTCCGTTCGTTTCTTCCAGCACGCCAACCCAGGCTTCGAAACATGCCCCTCTCCTGCTTCCCCTCAAGCAGTGGGTACCAACATACTCGGAACTTTCAGCTCCGGACTATGTGTGGCGTGACCGAGCCGTGTCGCTTGACTTTTAGAAATGAGTGTACATGGGCAGGCACGATCACCAGAATAAAATACGAGAGATCGACTGTAGGACCGAGCGATATCAGAGCTCGTTTTTCCCAAGAAACATACGGGATCATAACAGGAGAGTGATTCCCACGAGGGACGTTATTATGTTGGTTTTGGTGCGCTGCACCCCCTGCCACCCACCAGGCTGGTGATTTGCAGGGTATCATGTAGATGTAGATCAAGTCACAAGGTTCGACAAATCACAAACTTTGACATCAATCATTGTAAGAAAGCGATTGAGGTAAATTATTTACGTTAGTTATTTTTAATTGAATGTTACTCATTTTCACTCTTGAAAGATGAATACAAGTAGGAATTTTTAAAAAATTCAAAAATAAAATCTTTTTGCTTTACAAAATAGGTGGCCTTAAAAGGTTAAAACAAGAAAAATTTCAGACTATTTGTTCGTTATGAAAGATTACATAAACACACATGCACATACACTTTACTTTATAGCAATCTATAGATTATAGAAAATGTTGCAGACTACGAAATTGTTTAGTTTCTAGAAAAATACGATGTAACAAACAAACATTTCTTGAGTTTTTCGTAGTTCAAATTTCTTTGTGTGCGCGTGCGTGCGTGCGTGTACCATGCCATCAATCGTCCATCCGAGCAAACTGTGATTTTTCGATTATCGTGCCGAACTGATCTTAACCCGTTGAAGAAGGCTAAAGCGGCACCTTACCTTCAGCGGGCCACATACTACGTCCTCCGCAGTTGGCTTGAGGTTTTGTAGCTTCAGGTGATTCCTCGAAAGGCCATTATATTCTATAGTTCGCCTGTCTTCTTGTCCTCCCGGCTTAATATTCCCTTTAGATGTTATTGTTAAAATTAGAGACATAAATTACAGCTTGTTTCTGTTCTTAATACTACACTGCCTTTCATTAGTACGACTTAAGCAATAAAATCAGTTAAATTATATTTGTGGGACTAGTAGAATTGCCTGTCAAATATGACGGGGATAAATAGTATGCTTTATCGTCGGGAAGTGTCCACGTGTAATCTTATTTCATCTGAAAATATTCATTTTAGTTATTCAAAACGTTCTCACTACTTTCCCGACAAATTACTCTTATAGTTTTCCAATTCTGTCTTTCCTTCTTTTTGTGTATAACGCTCTTAGAATCTTTCAATATTTTTTTATTATTATTATTATTATCAAATATAAGTTACAAATAGGCAATTTGCCAGGTGGTAACATAACTATCGTACATAAAATACTAAAAAAAACCAACCATAATATAAAAACAAATACATGACAAAATAAGTATAGCATAAACAATTATCTTAACATTACCTTACATCTACTTTTAAAAACATTTACATTCCTTGGGGAGGGCTTAAATAGTTCTGCAGGCAACTCGTTCCAATCGACTACGGTCTTATTTAAATATGAACTTTTTTTAATATTAGTTTTTTGAACTCTACACTTGAATTTAAATTTATGATCATTTTTCCCCACGAAAGTTGGTTCTTCCGCCTGCTTTCTTAGATCACCCCAAGCTCCCTCATTTTTTAATATATTATACATGCCGCATAGCCTGCTCCGTTTCCTCCTATTTTTTATTTATTTATTTACGTATCCAGGCTACAATTAGGCTCTTGGGATGGTGGTAACGATACATTAACACCATGTCAATTTAGTAACTCATTTCATGATTTTAGACTAAATAGGTACTTTTTGCACATCTTCCTAAAGTCTTTCAGGTTTTTAGGAAAGGGGTCAAAGATATCTCCAGGTAATTCATTCCATTCTTGAATACCTCTGTTCAGAAAGGAGTTTTTTACAACTTCTAGTCTTTGAGGTTTGTATCTGATTTTAAATTTATGATCATTTTTACTGAAAAAATTTGGAGTTTCTAAACTACTACTGAAATTTTTCCATCCCCCCTCGTTACTTACAATCCTGTACATTCCACTCAGCCTATTTAATTTCCTTCTTGTTTGTAATGATTCCCACCCCAATAATTCTATCATCTTTGATACACTATCTTTTCTTTTGAATTTATTAAGAACATATCTTGCTGCTTTTCTTTGGACCTTTTCTATTTTATTTACATACGTGGTTTCGCAGGGATCCCATACATTCGTAGAATACTCAAGTATTGGCCTCACTATACTTTTATAAGCCAATTCCTTGGTTTCTTGTTACTTCCTCCCAGGTTCCTCATTATCCAGTGGAGGCTTTTAAATGCCTTTTTCACCACATTTTTAATATGTTGGCCCCATCCTAGATTTGACGATATGTTCAGGCCCAGGTATTTAATGTTGTCACGCTTTAATAACAAATCTCCGAGTAATTTATAATTCCTTAATTCGGTGTTCTTTTTGTTTGTGAAAGTTATTTGTGTACTTTTCCTAACGTTAATGTCCATCTTGTTGACTTTTATCCAGTTTTCCAATTTATCCAAATCCTCTTGTAAGATATCTTTATCTTCTCTTCCTCTTATTCTTCTATATATGATACAATCGTCCGCAAATAGCCGTAAGTCAGAGTCTATACTTTCGTGTAAGTCATTAATGTGAGTCAGGAATATATCTCAGCACTGGAAGCAGCTTGAGTTAAGAAACTTGGTGTGTTTTTAGATGATCACATTAACTACTAGAAAATTTTATTATTTCTACATAAAGTGTCCTTGGTTCGACTACCTTTCGTATTGCCATTTAAAAGCACGGGAAAAAACGATTTTGACCGTGCAGACATTCTTCTTTTGCTCATTAAAATACCTAAATGTTAACTTAGAAACTTCAAAAAAAACTAAAAGACGAAATAAATTATCAGTTATTTTATTATAGCGGTCTTTTATTGTATCTTGCCCTTCAAAATTTAAAAAATACGTAAAAGTGCGTATTTTTTGTGATTTTAACTCTTAATCTAGCATGAGTTGCTATGCAACCTGTATTGTTTTGTTATTAATTAATCAAGTCACTACAATCTTCCAAAGCTTATTTTTTTAAAGAAGCAAGCAAGAAGAAATGTATTCAGTGTTATCAATTAGAATAACTTAATTAAAGCATTTAACGAAAGGTAAAGTGAACAAAGTGTCATCAATTATTACGATATTAACATAAATATTATATAAAAACAAGGCACAGGGGCAAACATTTGACCATGTGGGACTTTATCTCCATAAAACGGCTTGTTTGTCAGATATTTTAGTTATTTTTATGAATTAAGTACGTGATACATTTTCTTCCGTAGCTAAGAAATGCAATTTTCTAATTGTTGAGAGCGAGGCCTGCGTTGCCAAGGGCGATTTTATTGCGATCAAAATTATCACAATACCATATAGCAAAATTTACCGTAAATATTGACAGCAATTCCAACGGCTATTTTAATAGCGAATATTTTGCGCAATTATTTGACAGTTGTAGAACGCTCATCAATATTTATTTATCCATAACAACAAGTAACAGTTTCCTTTACCTATTGATTGTATAACGTGAAAACTATTCAGTGTTCTAAAATTATTCACAAGTGTAACTGACGACAGTTGTTGTGGAGAAAGCTGTTGTTGCCTTGAGCAGATTTAAAGTGCTATTGCAATCATATTCATTGCATGGAGAAAGTCACGTCATGGACACTTTAGGATCATTTACCCGTGGCAAAATTGCTCGCGATGGCTACCCACGGGTGCTAATATTTAGCGGTAATGTATCGAATCCGCCAGCAAAAATACAGCAACATTTGCTTAGAGAATAGATTCTAACGAATTAATATGAAGTTCAAATTGAAAGATTCAAATTTCTAAATAATTTGTTCTAATTCATGCTGATCTGACCGACAGCCCAAATACAATTGCAGGAGTATTGGATTTTGCAGGTCTCTTTACGCCACATCTTCTCATCTGTTTGACGAAGCCGATTAATAAAATGTTCACCGATAAAATTATTCCGTCTCGCGTGCCGTTATTATGCTACTAGAAAAGGAAAACCACGCGATGGTATGAGAAACCAAACAAACGTCTATAGGGAGTCTACATTTAAAAAGGAATACTAACTAAAATTATCCATATATATAAAGTATTTACGACATCTCAACAATTCAATTGAAGCATACTCGGAGAGCTGAAGGCGTGGATGTAATTAGATGAACGAAGATGATGATGATGATGGAAGTTTGAAAGATGGCCACCGGGGGGAGCAAGGGGCTGAAAAGGATTAGGAAAAGGGTCGTATGGTGCCAAGAGGGTTTTCCCTCCTCCTCCTCCTCCTCACGCTCCACTCTCTGGGCCAATTTTCCTTCCCTCCTCCGCCCTCTGGAGCCAATTTGCAGAGGAGGCGACAGGTGAGAGAAAAAGAGAATATCGGATAGGGAGAGACGAAGATATAATTTGTTCATGGTTGCCTAAAAATGGGTGACTACGAATTCCGTAACCTAGAATCAGTTTATATATTACTAGCTGAATCACAGGGCGATTCCCAGGTAAATCCAATAATTCATGTGTGCAAACTGGGGAACTTTTTCCTTATGATTTCTCAGAAGCAACCTATCTCGGTTGTAGCAAAATGCTCTCGGATCTCTAAATCTTTCCGACCCTAATGTCTGCTTTTCAGTGTATTTTCGTATAAAGTGCTGCTGCATTTCTCCATTTCTCCGTTTTTAGGCGCGTTTCCAGCATGAGCGCCCGTCATCTTCCGTCTGTCCGTCCGTCTGTCCGCATGTTCTTTCTCGGCTTCTACCGAATAGATTATTGTGAAGTTAGATATTAAGGGCTTACAGTAAAAAACAATAAGATAGTCACGTAAATGAATCACGTAAGCCAATCTGGGGTACCACTTTACCGGTGACAAAAAATGAACTTTCCGTCATATCTCGTCAAGTACTGGTCAAATGAAAATAGTTTTCAAATAAAACTTGTAGAACTAGTAAAGAAGACTATTTCATTTCCTATACATTTTTAACGTGGGAGTAGCCGTTATCGAGAAAATCCCACAATAATATTTTAATTCGAGTTGAACTTAGAAAATTTCTTGCATGGTTACTTCTTCATTGTTGCTAACATAAACAATCTCACAAAAATGCGTTTCATTTCCTTACGTGTGCATGCAGTATTTTTAAATAGGAAACAAATAGATTTTTATGACGTAGAAAAGAACTTTAAAACGCTATTTACCTTACGTACACTATAAGAGTTTTGCAAGTGAAAAGAAATGAATAATTTTCAACGAAGGAATAATTTCAAAAACGTTTATATAGTCATTTCTTTCAAACTAGCATAAGTGCCCGTTGAATTTCAACGGGTTTAATGAAACTAAATTTTCGTCAATGCAACATGTAATAATCGCAAGAATAAAATTGTGCACAGTTTTAACCATCGAATATTTCTATATTATAAGTCTGTTTTAATTAATTAACTAAAATCTCACAGAAATTCCTTGTGAAAAAATAGTATCTTTCTTTCTACTAAAATAGCCATTGTTAATAGTTTTAAATTGATTATAGCATTAGGATTTCAATTTCATTAAATAAGCAGAATTCCGGTTCCAAAAAATTGGTTCAATCTTCAATTGCCCCTGATAATACTTTAAATAGATTTTGGAATATAATGTATGTACCTCAATATCGTTTATCGTCTGCTCAGCACTCTGGACTTCTCATTTTCCGAAACAACCACTTTCAGCAGTTTTAAATGGAGTTCAAACTTAGATGAGAACTTGATTCAATTCAGTTAAAATAACCACCTAACAAACTTCTTATTTCAAAGAAAATGCTTTTATAATATGCGATGTTAACCTAGAATTCATTCTTTCTGAAAAGTGAATAGAAGTGTTATGTATGTACATATATTTCTTTCAACTAAAATAGCCATTCTTAACAGATTTTAATGGATTAATGCATTAGCATTTCAATTTCATGAAATAAGAAGAATTCCGGTAAAAAAAATTTGTTCAATCTTCAATTGCCTCTGATAATACTTTAAATAGATTTTGGAATAAAACGTACCTTAATATCGTTTAGCGTCCGCTCACCACTCTGGACTTCTCAGTTTCCGAAACAACACCTTTCAATAGTTTAAAATTGATTTTTGCTTTGAAATGGTACTTTCCTGTTAACGGGAATACCTAAAAAAGAAACACGTATTGTTGTGATATGTTGTGATATTTTGTTTGTTAACAATGAGTAACAAACCTCGTTAAGATATTTACGTTGATCCCTTAACGATGATTTTGTGGAGCTTGCCGAGGAGTGAAGAAGAAGCTGTATCTTTCCTTCAAGACCATGGTATTTTATCTAAAGGGCGAATGTGCAAGAAGGACCATATTATGAAACTTTACTTCTGCGACAGAATATTTTGGAAATGCAACGCGAAAGCTGTCAGCAGAAGAATTCATGCGGCGACAACATAACAAAGAAATCGACATATTTCCAGCTATTTTAAATGCCATGAAGACATATTGGCCCCCTAGTAACATAAATTTAGATTGTATTAGTAATTATGTTACTTTTATTAATAAATAAGTTTCAAAAAAGTGTGATTTTTAAGTAATTCCTCCGTTGTTACGCATTGTTAATAAGCAAATACGTCGTAACATATCACAACAATACGTGTTTATTTTTTGAGGTATTCCCGTTAACAGGAAAGTACCCATAATACTTGAGTCAATTCAGTACAACTTCCACTTTACATACTGTAAATTCCAAAGTAATTCCTTTTCTAATAGACAATGCTAGCCAAAATTAATTCATTCTGTCAAGTGAATAAATAAAGTTCTTTCTTTAAAATATAATAGTCATTGTTATTAGATTTAAATGGATTATAAGCCTTAGAACTTACTCTGTATTAAGTAAGCACCAAAATTCCTTTTATAAAAACAAATCAATTCATTAAAAGATCCACTGTTGTTTCTTCGAAAATTGCCTGTTAACAGTTTTAAATGTCCTTTTAATTTTAATTGAATTTTAATTTATATTCGTTTCCAAACTTCGGCCATTTTACGAAATTAATTCGAGGAATAACAATATAACAATATAAATTCGTAAGCACGTATGGTTTACAAAGAATTTAATTTAAGAAAGCTTTTTATTTCCAATTTTTCTAAAATGGCTCTGTTGATACTTAAATTTTTTTATATTTACGTTAATATACTTATTTTCCACAAAACACCCCAATCACTCCCCTTCCTCTCTCTCTCGTATTGAAGCAAACAATGATAATGGTCGACATAGCAACATCACGTTAAAATGGCGAGATTTCCACAAAATACGCAAATTAAACGTTTAACATGGAATATTTGGAACTGTGGGCGAAAAAAGACGAACGGAATAAGAAACTTTATAAATTTTTCTTCAAAATGGTTCAAATCCGAAGGTCATCTGTTAATTTCTTCCAATTTTAATATCCAAATGAATAAAAGCCTGCATGTCGAAAAATCGTGTTTTACATGTTTACAAGTAATGGGAAATGGAAATGCCTCTCTTGGAGACGAACCAAGGAATTTTTTCGCGATTTAAATTCGTCATCACCTGAAAAAGTGTTCATCATGCATCCCTACCAAATTTCGAGTTTCTATCATTATTGTTTCTCGAGTTATTAGCGTTTGCATAGCGTGATCAACCAACCAACGGATGACGGCTATTATTATATAAAATACTCCATTGCACGAAACGCGCCCGTTTTCTGTACGCTGTTCACTTTCCTTACTGGTCTCATTTTACTTTCTCCATACTCAGTATAGAGAAAGTTTTATTTTCGCGAAAAAAAAATCGAATCACTCCTGTGTTTTCATTCAAAGATGATATTCCTAAAGAAAAGAATTATAGGTTTTTACACAACCTTTCAGACAGAATTATATAAATGGACTTAAAATCGACCATTTTGAAATCTCATAACGCTTCGTCACACACTCGTTGACGCTCAAACTTTATTTAAGTAACTTAGGCCAAATTTTTCAAGATTGCTTTGAGCAGCGAAATACATATATAAAGAGCTTTTCAATGAATATCTAGGGTTCGGCTCCAGGCATCAACTTTCATATAAGCAATTTTGACATCGTCAGAGTGGCCTACAGTGGCCCGCAAACGCTTTCCCGTCGCCCCTCGAGACAATTTGAATTCCCGCGCCGCGAAGCGGTGTTGCCAAATCGCTCCCCTTCCATAATCACTCTGATATAGCTGGAACTCGGTTTTCTTAAAAAGGAACGCCAATAAAAAACTATTTTGGTATAGTTTTACACGGAATACGAATAATTAATAAAAAATGCATATCATGATCGATAATACTGAAATAAAATTGAGGCAGTCTTCTTTGACCTGAAATCATACCTCCTGCTGAGAGGGTTGCCTTCGATCCGAGCCAAAGCTCAAAACAGGGTTGTTAAACGAAACTGAACCTAAAGAATAGTTTCGGTTCGGAACGAAACTATATATTTTCTCTTGCCATTGAGTTTGGGTTCGTAACGAAACTGTATGTTCCGTGATGGGTTTAGTTCCGTTCCGGAACGGAATTGTTTAGTCGGAACGAAATATTTCGTTCCGGAACGGTTCCTTTTCTTGAATGGGTTCGGGTTCCAGTTGAGAGTTATTGGGAGATACGTTCAGTAGTTTCGTTCCAAGCAAACTGCACCATTATTCTGGTCGTGGGGCGGAGAAGAGAGCGAGGTACTCGCATAGAGTAGAAGCCCGCAAATCATACGTGGCACCTTAGGGGCTTAATTAGGCATAATTTTATTCTTCTAATGTAAGCCGTTTTAACACATTCAATATCTTCTTGGTTTTTTAGATGCATCCCAATGGCCAACCGAAATTTCACTATTTTTTAAAACATCCTTTTTTTGGAAAAATTCGCACTAAACACAAACTAACCGATGAGCAAACTGACATAAACTAAACTGAGGAGTCGGCTTCCTACGAGAAGCCAATGTGCGAAGCCGTCGCTTAACGGTACGGTTATTACGGAGCGGGAGATGCGTCGACTACGCGTCGACGCCGGTCGTCTGCGCGCGGTAGCAACCGTCGACGGCGGCATTGAATGCGTTAATGATATGGCGATTTTTCCGCGAACATCCATTTTCCGTCAGCGAGAAAAACAACTCCGTACGAGGTCGGCGTTCACTACTCACTGCGCACTCTACATCTTCCCGGTGGTGATATTAGGAACTAAGATCCCCCTCCTATCCCCGACCTCCCCTCTCGCATTCCCCCCTCGCCCTCTCCTCTCGCCGTTAGACGCGAGTAAAAACCATTGAGAACTGGCTGGAACCAAAGCTGGAACCAAAGTAGAAGGAGCCGGAACGAAACTATTTCATGTGCGAACCCGATCCGGAACGGTTCAGTATCGTTCCATCGACATTTCGTTCCGAAGATTTCGTTCCACGACTTTGGTTCCTTTTTCGGTTTGGTTCCTGTGAACCGTTCCTTGAACCGAAACCTATCTGGAACCGTTCCTTTTAAGTGGGTTCGGTTTCGTTTAACAACCCTGGCTCAAAACCTTCGCGGTGAATATCTATTGTGCTTCAAAAGTTGACCTTAGTCCCCTCTTGCCAGGTATATTTCTATGCTTGCCCCCACACAGAAGGGATAAAGCCTCGATATCTTAATAGTTTTTGGCTGAAACTTCTCAACCGGAAGTGAAAATAATAAAATTAAAGTAGAAGAATACATCCGAAAAGCAAACTGCTTGCTCCCCACAGTAGACCATCCGTGAACGAGGCCTAACTGTATCAAGCTATGTCATCGCTTTGGGTGAAATACAATGAGCCTTTAATTTTGTAGTCTAGTTGATAGTGTACAACATATCACAAATGGGCGCACTTCGTGCAATGGAGTATGTATTAGAAGGAAATTATATACCTGTACGTAAGGGAAATTGCGTTTTAAAGATCTTTTCTTCATCATAAATAATCCATTTTCTTCCAATTTAATAATATTACATGCACACGTAAGGAAATTAAACGTTTGTTTGTGAGATTGTTTATGTTAACAACAATGAAGAAGTAACAATGCAAGAAAGTTCAACTCGAATTAAGACGTTGTTTGATTTTATCGATAACGGCTACTCCTACGATAAAAATGTATAGAAAAGGAAATACTCTTCTTTACTATTTCTAAAACTTTTAATCAAAAAATATTTTGATATGACTAATAGTTTACGAGATATGACGAAAATTTCATTGTTTGTCACAAGTAAAGTGGTACCACTGATTGGCGTACGTGATTCATTTTGCGATTTTCTTATTATATTCGATTGTAAGTCCTTAATATCAAATTTCATGAAAATCCGTCCCGTAGAAGCCGAGAACGAACATGCGGACGGACGGACGAATGGATGGACCGACGATAATAGGCGCTCACGCTGTAAGTGAAACGCGCCTAAAAATTTGATGTGGCCAACACATGACTTTCTCCATATTTCGGGTATAGATATTTAAATTATTACGAATAGCATTATAAGGCAAAGTTATCATTTCGTATCGTAAAAGAATACAGCAGTCCTTATTGCCGTAAATTAGGTATATTTTGAATATGTTTACAGAATTCACCGGAAGATGGTGGCGCTGTATACTGAAAATTTACGAATGAATTAATTATCTACTAAATGGAAGGTTCTACGAAAATTTGTTTCAAACAAAAATTGGAAGGAATATTATTCTCTACATCTTTGGTCCTTAAGAAGATTACCAATAACGACGTTTTTAAGGAGATATTTGACGGAAACTGAAAAAACCGATTATTTATAAATAATTCCTAAACAATAACTGCTATGGGAAATTGTTTCAAAGAAAAGTTGTAAAAATTGCAATCTCTATAACCTTTGCGTAGAATTGTATATACAATAATTATTTTTAACGGAGATATTTCGCCAAAACCTAATCGGGTTCCGAATAAACCTCGACTTCCGATTAACCGGAATTGTCCAAAAACTAATCAGTTCTTTGGGCCCATATCAAAGTGTTATATATGAAATTTGGTAACGATATGGCAAGTACTTTTTGAGTTAGAGAGCCCACAATCACATACACACGCACGTACACACAGACATCATACCGAAAATAGTCTAAACGTGTTCTAGGGACCTCAAAACGTGAATTTCGTTGAAATCTCGAAGTCGATTCTTTTAGTGATCACAATACTATCTCTATAGTACGTATATGGAGAAAGTAAAAAGAGCGTATCTATTCGGTTCATCCGTCTGTCTGTATGTCTGACCGTGTAAAAATAACTCAAAAATTACGTAAGCTACAAACACCAAATTTCCAGGATATATAGTTATACATTCTGACTAGTCACGAAAAGAATTTGGAACGTCCGTCAGTCCGTCTGCCTTTTAACAGGATATTATAAAAGCCCTTACGAACTATTTATACGGATTCTTAAGTCGTCTGAAGTTTTGTTAAATCGAAAATATTATTCAGTGAAAGGTTCATCAGTCAGATAAAACAAGTCTATTTTTCGTTACGCATTTGTCTTGCATTGCAACAATTATTCCATTAAATTCTATATTCCATAATTATTTCTCATGCATGTAAAAAACTGATTATTAATAATCTCTATCCTATATATAATTTCTGAAGTGTCCGTCCGTCCGTCCCCCCTCTATCTCGAAAACCGTTTGCCGTAGAGATTTGCAGTAAACTGCGTTTTGTTTCTACAGGCCAGGAGGTCCCTAGAAAACTATTCTCAATTTCCTAAAGTACCGGGTTCGATTCCAGGAGAAAATTATATGTTCCCATAAGTTTACACGGGATTTTCCAGTTTTCAGAGTGCAAGGTTTTTTTCCTTCACACGTTAAAATGCGTAAATATGGACCGATTTTCTCCGTTTTTTATTTATTCGATGGCTAAAACTCTAAATTATCTTATTCCTTCAATGCTGATACGCTACGTGGTCGAAAGTTTGGAGAGAGAGGGAGATAGAGAGAGGGAGATGGAGAGAGAGGGAGATGGAGAAAGAGGGAGATGGAGAAAGAGGAAGATGGAGAGAGAGGGAGATAGAGAGAGGGAGGAGGAGAGAGAGGGAGATGGAGAGAGAGGGAGATGGAGAGAGAGGGAGATGGAGAGAGAGGGAGATGGAGAGAGGGAGATGGAGAGAGAGGGAGATAGAGAGAGGGAGATGGAGAGAGAGGGAGATGGAGAGAGAGGGAGATGGAGAGAGAGGGAGATGGAGAGAGAGGGAGATGGAGAGAGAGGGAGATGGAGAGAGAGGGAGATGGAGAGAGAGGGAGATGGAGAGAGAGGGAGATGGAGAGGGGGAGATGGAGAGAGAGGGAGATGGAGAGAGAGGGAGATGGAGAGAGAGGGAGATGGAGAGAGAGGGAGATGGAGGGGGAGATGGAGAGAGAGGGAGATGGAGAGAGAGGGAGATTCAGTGAGAGGGAGATGGAGAGAGAGGGAGATGGAGAGAGGGAAATGGAGAAAGAGGGAGATGGAGAGAGGGAGATGGAGAGAGAGGGAGATGGAGAGAGAGGGAGATGGAGAGAGAGGGAGATGGAGAGAGAGGGAGATGGAGAGAGGGAGATGGAGGGAGAGGGAGATGGAGAGAGAGGGAGATGGAGAGAGAGGGAGATGGAGTGAGAGGGAGATGGAGAAAAAGGGAGATGGAGAGAGAGGGAGATAGGGAGAGGGAGATGGAGAGAGAGGGAGATGGAGTGAGAGGGAGATGGAGAGAGAAAGGGAGATGGAGAGAGAGGGAGATCGAGAGAGAGGGAGATGGAGAGGGGGAGATGGAGAGAGAGGGAGATGGAGAGAGAGGGAGATGGAGAGAGAGGGAGATGGAGAGAGAAAGGGAGATGGAGAGAGAGGGAGATGGAGAGAGAGGGAGATGGAGAGGGGGAGATGGAGAGAGAGGGAGATGGAGAGAGAGGGAGATGGAGGGGGAGATGGAGGGGGAGATGGAGAGAGAGGGAGATGGAGAGAGAGGGAGATGGAGAGAGAGGGAGATGGAGAGAGAGGGAGATGGAGTGAGAGGGAGATGGAGAGAGAGGGAGATGGAGAGAGAGGGAGATGGAGAGAGAGGGAGATGGAGAGAGAGGGAGATGGAGAGAGAGGGAGATGGAGAGAGAGGGAGATGGAGTGAGAGGGAGATGGAGAGAGAGGGAGATGGAGAGAGAGGGAGATGGAGAGAGAGGGAGATGGAGTGAGAGGGAGATGGAGAGAGAGGGAGATGGAGAGAGAGGGAGATGGAGAGAGAGGGAGATGGAGAGAGAGGGAGATGGAGAGAGAGGGAGATGGAGAGAGAGGGAGATGGAGGGAGAGGGAGATGGAGGGAGAGGGAGATGGAGAGAGGGAGATGGAGAGAGAGGGAGATGGAGAGAGGGAGATGGAGGGAGAGGGAGATGGAGAGAGGGAGATGGAGAGAGAGGGAGATGGAGAGAGAGGGAGATGGAGAGACAGGGAGATGGAGAGAGGGAGATGGAGTGAGAGGGAGATGGAGAGAGAGGGAGATGGAGAGAGAGGGAGATGGAGTGAGAGGGAGATGGAGAGAGAAAGGGAGATGGAGAGAGAGGGAGATGGAGTGAGAGGGAGATGGAGAGAGAGGGAGATGGAGAGAGAGGGAGATGGAGAGAGAGGGAGATGGAGAGAGAGGGAGATGGAGAGAGAGGGAGATGGAGTAGAGGGAGATGGAGAGAGAGGGAGATGGAGAGAGAGGGAGATGGAGAGAGAGGGAGATGGAGAGAGAGGGAGATGGAGTGAGAGGGAGATGGAGAGAGAGGGAGATGGAGAGAGAGGGAGATGGAGTGAGAGGGAGATGGAGAGAGAGGGAGATGGAGAGAGAGGGAGATGGAGAGAGAGGGAGATGGAGAGAGAGGGAGATGGAGAGAGGGAGATGGAGGGAGAGGGAGATGGAGAGAGGGAGATGGAGGGAGAGGGAGATGGAGAGAGAGGGAGATGGAGAGAGAGGGAGATGGAGAGAGAGGGAGGATGCAATTAAAGAGGGAAGGAGAAGTGAGAGAGGAGGAGGAGGGGGAGAGAGAGAAAAAGAGAGAGAGGGGAAGTTTTGAGGAGCTGGAAATAAACACTAGCTTTGGTTATTTGGCTGGCTTCCATCTCACTACAAATTCAATTTCCATTCAGTTTCATTTTTGCGTTTTCGCTCCTGCCGGTAATAAGAGTTTGTAGATGCCTCCACACAGAATTGTTATGGGTCAACATCGATCGCAGTGACAATTTGTGTCAAAATACTGAACTGCGTTCTACGGTTGGTTAGATTATCTGCTGACTGTTACCAAGGTGGCAGGTTCGCATCCCGCCCAGGACATGGATGTTTATTTTCGTGAGGTTTATATGTTAGAATAGATATTAATGTCTAAATATCGACCTAATAAATAAGGATTATTATTATTACCGTATTTACTCCATTCTAAAACGCACTTTTTCACTTTTTAACGTCACTGAAATCGGGGTGCGTCTTACATTCGCTGGCGTCTTTGAATCGATGATAAAAGACTATTCAATGACTTACGCTTCCTCCGAGGGACATATTAAGTGATAATCATAATGGGGTTCCGCAAGAGGTTTTCAACACCTAAAGAGTTCCGTATGCCAGTGCTTCTCAGACTTTTTGTTGTGGCGGACCGGCATTTTTTTTAAAGTTCCAGGGACCGGTAAAGAAAATAATAATAAATATATAAAAAATCAAATCTGCAAAGCTTTTCAGAAGTATATTACAAAAATGTATATTTAAATATTACAATATACAATTTTACTAAATAACGTAGGATGAAAATGTTGATTATTTATTTTAAACGTAAGCTTTTCTAATTTGAAAGATGAGTCTGCGTATTTTTTGCCAGCTTATCCAGTCGTGGTTCGATGGAAGACAGTACCACACGTAATGGAGGATGAATATTAAGACTATTTCTGTACCTGTTCTTAATAACACTCATGGTTGAAAAACCAATCTCGCACAAGTATGTTGAAGGAAATGGAAGAAGAGTCTTCAGAGAAATCTCAGCAAGCTCTGGGTATTCTGCTTTCACTTTTATCCAAAAGGAAGCTAGTGAGTTTTTAGTCTCAAAAATCATCTTCAAACCTTCGTCAGCAGCCAGCTCCAACAATTTATCCTCCATAGAGACAGTTAATTCATCTTTCAAAGGGATAAATGGATTTCGGATCCATCCATTCCCTTTCCGTGGATCTTCTTCTGTTGGAAAGTAAAACTCAAAACGTTCTGCCAAATTCCTCAAGTGTTCACTGATAACGTTTCTTAGAGATGTAATATTAATCTCTTCGCTTGCATCGGAGACGACTGTTGCTAAATTGTGAAACATATGATAGCAATCTCTTGAAACTCGACTATTCCATGCTTCTAGCTTTCGTTTCTGTCCATCGATCTTGTCAGCCATCGTAAAGCATGAAGCCATCCTTCCCTGCATGGAGGTGTTGAGATCATTCATGACGGCAAAGATGTCAGTCAAATAAGCCAGCTTGGCTATCCAATCCACATCTCTGAAAAACTGGGACCAATTTGGTTTTTTGTCTTGAAAAAACAGGGCAAGCTCGTTTCGTAACTCAAATAATCTTGACAAAACTTTTCCCCTCGATAACCAACGTACATCGGCATGCAACAGGAGCTGTTTATGATCAGCTCCCATAGCATCACATAATGCAGAGAATAGTCTCGAATTTAAAGAATTCTCATTTACATTGTTAAGAATCTTCACAACTTCGTTGAGCACACTATGTAGTTCTGGTGACAATTTTTTTGTTGCAAGACTTTCTCGGTGAAGAAAGCAATGCGTCGACTTGCAATTTGGAGCAAGCGCCTTAATCTGGGTAGCAACTCCAAATCAGTCAGTTTGTTAGTGATTCTTTAAATCCATGCATTTTTAAAGTTCATGTTACAAATTTCTAATGCTTTCATATGAAAGATATTGCACATATCGCAGTAGATCGTATGATTTAAACTTCATATTATTATGCAAAATATCAGTCATTTTACTTACAGTTATTACGAGCTAAGGTCCTCCAAGGGCCGCGATCTCTGAAGAAGCCACATCTCACCTAAGAAAGATCTCAAAGGCAACTGAGTGAGATATTCCTAACTCTCCTTACTTTAATGGCCATTTCATCAACCAAGGACTACGCTCCAGTTTCTTCGACAGTCGTTTACAAAAACTCAGTTCGATGGATCACTCTTGGTCTCATGGAGAAAGATAACAAGAAAATAAATCCACCTGAGAATGAGAAACTACGGGACTCTCATGATCAATTTGTTTCATAAAAGGCGAGAATGGATATTTGACTCTGTCAGCAAACGTTTTGAAGCGTCGTGACACATGAAACTACATTCGGGATAAATTTAATCTGTTTACGATTTGGATTGACCCAAACGGTTAGCCATAGAGCACTCCCGTTCCTCTGTTAGTCGCAGGTGTAGGTATCATTAGCTTAAGTATATGTCTTTTAAAATTCTTGCGGCACTATCCAATTTAAATCTGCTTAGAAAAGAGAGGTTTAATAAACGGGAAGGACAACACGTCCCAGGAAAAGAATAAAAATTTTGCATAAAATGTATATAAAGACATTTGTTAATCCAGGTCCGGGTGTCACTCTCATTAGTCTATCTCGAGGCAATGCTTCGTTAACATCTGTACATTACCCTAAGAACTTGTCGTGGACCGGCAGCCGATGGCTCGCGGACCGGTGCCGGTCCGAGGACCACCACTTGAGTAGCACTGCCGTATGCAAACAAAGGTTGAGAAGCACTGACATAATGGGACCCAGAATTTATAGCTATGCACACTGTTAGTTATCAAACTGAAAATTACTTTGTAGAAGGAGACCCCACTTCTTAGTATAGCAATAGCAGGAAACGGCTACCCTGTAAAATATTCTATTACTTTGTTTTCGATCGCACGTTACGTACTGAATATGAGAGGATAGACGTTTGTAATCAAAGTAAGCATTTTAATAAAAAGTATCAAGTTTTCAAACGTTGACACGGCATGACGATGACATGGGAGCGTTAGTTCAGCTCGGTTCGCTTAGGTTTTTTTGTTCAAACAGTTTGTATCCGACATATCAGATCCCAAAAGTGTGTAAGACTCCTACGTTTCTGTAGTTCTTCATATTCAGCAACAACTACTTTCTTGCGACGGTGAATAAACCTTCCAAAAAAAGTCTTCCGAGTAAAGGTAAATCAGCAGCTACTTATAATAGATGTGTATTTTATGCGAAATATATCAGTTGGTTATATGAGTATTCATAATATTGAGGCCATTATAGTATTAGCGTCACGGGCCTTCAAGGGCCTGAATCCGCCACTGGTGGGTGGTATCGTTGGCATTGTTTATCTTTCGGTTGTCGCCTCAGTTCGCTGTTATAATAGCTTAGTAATACAAGTGGTTGCATTTTAATTTATATTTGGCAATTAAATTTAAAAATTTTAATTTACAATTTTTTAAATTTTTAAGTAGGAACCACAATCATTCCAAATTCACAATGTCTCCAAAACGGCTTCACTATGGAGCTGCTGGTCGAAAATTTACTATAAGTGAAGCCAAAATTCGTCTTTGGAGAAATGACCGTGCTTCCATATTTTCTTGTAAGGCAACAACCAAAAAATTCGCAGGACCTAAGAAAGGAAGATACCCACAAGTAGACCCTGCAGTACTCCATTTCATAAAAGAAACAAGTGCAAAAGGAACGTCTGTCACACACCAGGTAATGCAATTAAAGGCATTAGAAACTGTAAAATCACTCGGAATAGAAAAATTCAAAGCTGGGCGAGGTAGGTGCGACAGATTCACGCACCGTGAAGGACTGTCGCTCAGGCGCCGAAAGTCCATCTATCAAAAACTTCCAGCTGACATTCAACATAACCTGTTGAGATTCCAGCGATACGTCATTCAATTACACCAAAAACAAAAGTACGAGTTTAACCAAATAGGAAATGCAGACGAAACCGCAGTGTATTTCGATATGCCTCGCAATTATACTTTTAATGTTAAAGGCGCAAAAAAAGTTAAGATCGCAAGCACAGGTTATGAAAAGCGGCGCCGCGTAACGATGATGCTACGCATAACTGCCGATGGCCGAAAGTTACCACCTTATATCATTCTTAATAGCAAAATGATTCCTAAGAATGAGATGTTATCGTGCGTACACAAAAAAATGGATGGATGACAGCTGATATGATGAAAAATTGGGTTAAAAGAAGTATGGGAAAAACGTCCTGGTGCACTATGTAACCCATCAACTGTGTAAGTCCTTGATGCTTTTCATGGACACTTATCTGAAGAACTGAAGTCTAATCTCTCGGAGAAACGTTGTTACTTGGTCGTGATTCCTGGTGACATGACCAGCCAACTTCAACCACTCGATGTTTCAGTAAATAAACCCTTTAAAGATCATATGTAAGAAAGGGATATGGGGCATGGTTGCTATTGGAAAACGTCCCTTTGACACCTTCTGGTAAAATCAAGAGGGCATCTGCTTCAAAATTTGCAGAACGGGTTTCAGCTTCTTGGAAGAAGATCGCAGAGAAAACGGTGAAAAAATCTTTCAAGAAATGCTGCATCACAAATGCACTAGATGGTGCAGAACAATTCTGATCTTGAGAGCGCTGATTCAAAAAGTACCTCAGAAGAATCTGTAGACTCAGATTGCGACACTGGATGCACGAGTGAAGAAGACAGTGAACAGATAAATGATAGTTAATTTTAATGTATGGTATTGTTGATTAATAAAATTAAGTTTCATGTTTAAATACGTACATTTCCTGTGGTGTTGGTATTTTTTTCCGAAAATCCATCACTTACAATCGATGGCGTCTTAGAGTCAAGGAAATACGGTATTTCTTTTTTCTCTCGGAAGTTTTCCGGCATAGTCTCTACACAGCGGAGGTAACTCAAGCTGCATAACATTATTTATTTTGCTTTTTGTTTTTGGTGGTCAGGTGATATTTCCTAAGAATCGTCTTACAATTCAAGTTGTATTAATAATCACTGATTTTTGTAGTTTTACGTATAATTTGCTATTTAGTTCCATATGTTAATGCTGTTGTGGAGACATTTTGGGATGACACTGGTGGATGATAATACTATGGGAATGATGCTTACTTTGTCTTGGTTCCACATATTCTTGACTTCTTCTGCTAGTGTTTTGTATTTTTTATTTTTTCATTGGATTTCTTTTCTAAATTCGGTGTGTTTGGGATTGCAATGTCTATCAAATATGTTATTTTATCTTTCGTTTTTATTAGCGTGATGTCTGCGTTATAATTTCTCTGTTCCAGTATAATTTAACTTTATCGTTTCCGAGTACAATTTCCGGTTTGTATTGGTACCATGGCGTGTTGTTGTATTCTATTAGGTTATATTTCTCACTTATTGCTAGACTAGCAGAAATACCCGGCGTTGCCCGGGGAAATTTGGTTCAAATCCGAACGGAATTCTAGATGATACATGGTATTTAAGAATTCACTCGGCCACCGTTTTGAATAAAACGGGCAGAGAGAAACAAAAACCACGTATGAATTATTTCTGGGAGCCCTCCACAATCGTTCCAAATTTGAGTACGACTTGGGAAAATACGCGTAGTTTAATGTTTAAATCGACCGCGATTTTGAATGATGCGGACATATAAACACTAAAACCAGCGTCGACATTCCCCTTAGTGCCCCCTACTATCCTGCCAAATTTGGTTGGAATCGATTGATTATGGGCGTGCATAAAGGAGCCGACAGAAAATGGGCTGCCATTAGCATTAGCATACAAAGTTATTTTGATTTTTGTACAATTAATATAAAACATTTGGGATTAAAAAGTAACCTACGGGCTTTCTATTTGTGAAGAAAGTATCTGTTGAGAGTTTGATTACTCTAACTTTAACGGTGTGGATATGTATAGATGCACAAATAAACGAACAAACGAACAAACTTTTATAAATATATAGGAGATAGGTATTAAATCCAGAAATGCTAAATGCAAATGTAAATGATGCCTTGAAGCAATATTGCATAATTTTCAGGATAGGTCAGCAATTATGATAATTGAGGGCTGTGAGGCAAAAACATCTATCTTATCTATTTGTAGTTAGGCTGCGTACAGAAAAGAGAAAACTTCAATTATGATTTTGGAAATTTGTTTATCGTTTGTTGTAGTTCATATTTTGTAACGCGTTTATTTATGATTTCTATTACGGGTGCCCCCCCCCCCCCCACAACCCCCTCCCCTTTGGTCTGATTTTTCTCACCTACAAATCTGATCTTATACTTGTATTGAAAGTGACAAATATCAAATTTGAACTTCCTAAGTTAATTACTCGAGAGTTATCGTCGAAAAACCAAATCGATGCCCCCCAAACCTCCACTTAAAATTTTTTTTGAGATACACCACATAGCCTATTATTTAAGCTGGACCAGTCTAAAGATACGCTGCAAGTTTCATAAAAAATCGACCAGCCGTTTTTGCGTGATGCGGTAACAAACAAACTGATAGACAGACAACAATTCTGCAAACAGGTTCAAACATCTTCTTGTGATGCAAAACACACAAAAAAGTGAAACCCCGACAAAGAAACAAAGTACAGACTGAGGTTACAACTTTATTTATATAGGTGAATTTGTCTGCATACCCTCTTCCTCCCTAAATACAGTGTGAAAAATTCTATTCACCTCAGCAATAAACTCGAATCCCTTTCTTTGCTCCCCAACTCCAAACTTGTGCCATTTGATGTGAAAAATCTGTTCACTTGTGTAACTCCGTCCGAAGCTCTACGTTTGCCGAAGATATTCTTGTGTCTTCAGATACGAAGCTAGTATTAGAACTTTGTACTTTATTTAGTGTGTGCGTTTCCCAAAATTACTTTCGCTTCCAAAATGTGTTTTACGAACAACCTGATGGCCTGGCAACGGGCTCCCAGCTGTCACCTCTCCTCGCAGATATAGTCCGGGCAACTTTGTTCACTTGGAATGGTCCCGCTTAGACTGCGTGTTAAAATTGTTCTGTTTGTGCCAGATTATTTACAATAGTCAAGTAAATAAGATCCAGGTGGTCACCATTTTTTCTTATGCGTGCAGGAGCCTCCATCTTGGAAAAATGGCGGCCAAAAACAGTTTTTGGCTATAACTCTTTAACAGTACATCCAATCAAAACATGCTTTAAACAAAAAATAAAAAACATTACATTTTCTATAAAAAAAGGTTCTCTTACATTTTCCTCTATCTGTTACGGTTGAGCCACAAATCGCCAAGGAGTAGCAATGAGTTAACTTAGAGGAGCAGAAATGGTGGGAAGAAATTGGTATATTTGGTTCAAGTAGTGTTTTAAAAATGAATTACCCATTTACAGGTATTAAATACACCCTAAAGCTTATAAAAATACTTGTCACCCCCCCCCCTCCCCCCTTGTTTGTTTCAGCCGTTATCAAAGATGTGGCTATAGTGAACTAACCAGCCCGGACTACTGGAGTGAAACAGTGAAATAAAATATCCTGATTCAATCCGGGCTACATCAATTCCACTTCCTTCAATGTATTTTCCTAGAGCTGCCAAAGACCAGAATACTGTCTGAAGTTCACCAGATCCAAGTACAAACTGTCTCTTTATGTCTTCTCTTTCAATCCATAGTTTCATAACCATGTCATAGATCTGGAGGTCGACAGTCACAATACATTTGCTCTCAGGCCCCATAGCTTGGACTGATATGGATTTTGCCCTTTTCAAGATAGTGAATAATGCGTCATAATTTGGTGGTGTACGCAGTAAGGGATCAGATAAAGCCACATTTGTGGAAGCCTGACTTTTTCCAATTAATGAATTAAAAGCAGACCAGGTACCTGGTGTCTGTGTGGTATCTCCTGCATGTTCAGTACCACCTATTGCCATAAGATATCACTTTGTTAACTGGTCTCCAGGTTTGTTGAAATTGTTTTTTCTCGCAGTTCACATGACACTACACATTTATTGGGCTTAGGCTTTGAACATGAAGATAATTCGCAATCCAGTGTTTCAAGTAATGCTGTAGCCTTTTTTTGGCGGTCAATTTTTGTCTCACCAACTAACGGAATCTTGTAATGTACTTTTGACTGATATACATGATATACAGCAAGAACAGTACCATGCAACGTGTTCATTCCACTGGGAGTAGCTTCTAAGAAATCTATGTTGTCCACTGCAAACCAGACAAATTCGTCTTTGACAAGAAATGGAGGTAGACATACGTCGGCTGTCTCTTTACTCTGCATTTGAACAGAGCAAGCTATTCCTCTTAGTATTTCCATTAGCTTAGAACAGCTGATATTAATGCTTAGATTACTGAGATGTTGAACAAGGGCTTTAGATCTTGTCATTTTATATACATCTAGTGCAACACCAACTGATAGAGGAGTTTCTATTGTTGCTGAAAATACCTTGCTATTTTTTCTGGAGCCATAGGAAATTTGACGGTCTGATTTGTATGATTGTTGCATATATTGAGCTAAGATTGAAGTACCAGAATCCACTACAGATTGTTTTCTCTCACTTTGATTTTTTCTGCTACCTTGAACAAATTGTTTACAGAAAATGTGTAGTAGAGGAGGTGGAGTATAGTTGTTGAATGTACCCTCCAATTTCCACATTGGGCACTTGGAAATCTCTTTCCTGAGTATATGAGCAGCTTTCATAAGCACTTTTAAGTCTCCTTTATCAATATGGCCTGATTCCACAGCCACAGCTACAGCTGTTTCGTTTGTCTTTGTAGATGGTACTTGTTCTGTCTTGTTTTTCTGGAGGGATTTTCCGAAATGTACACCTGGTATATTATCCAAAATTAGTTCTTTTAGGTACTGTTTATACTGTGGAGGGTCATTTACAGTTAAACCATTCTCTTCCAGAATGTTAGCATAAGTTATATTTATGTTATTCATATTGAGTATTTTACATCGGGGATCACATAGGTCGGTTTTTACAGCATCAATTAACTCCAGGTCCGCAATTACCTTTTCCAAGCTCAGGAGAAGTTTTTTTGTTAATTAATCCTTTGTGTTTAATAAGGCAAGGCAAATGGTATTTCAGTTCATATGCTACTGCTGCTGCAAGGGGATCTGATGAAGCAACAATATTACTTAACCTCACTCGAACACCCTCAGCTTTGGATAACTCTCCAATTTCTTTTAGGTGATTCCCCATATTTACTGACCGAAATTCATGAAGTTGCTCTGTCATGTGTTCTTTACACAAAATACATAAGCCCTTATCAGAACTTTGCCTTTTAATTTTTTTAAGATAGGTAGAACTGCATGGTCTTCCTTTGCGCTTTTGAAGCACATCTGTTGTTGATGTTTCTTGTTCAAATCTTGTTTTTTCCCGGTCGTTCTTCATAGAACTAGTTAAACATTTGTAACATTCTCTATGGTATATAGCTTTACCGTTTACAAGTTCACACACTGTATTCCCTTCTAGTAACTCTACCAAACTATTGTAATCGTTTTCACCATATGTGCTGCGTAATTTAGCGCTGTCTATAATTTTTGAGATTGAATATTCACTACACAAGGAAGTGGCACCTTTTTTAGTCTTGGTAAATAATACAACGATCATAACAAAGTATTCTTGGTTTCTTGTTAGGCTGCAAACATTCCATTTTCAGCTTACAATATTCCATACACAGATACCTTTTATCTCAAGTCCTGGAACAAAAAGAAAAAGAAAAAAATCATTAGCAACATTTTCTAAATCAAGTGCATTAAAAATAAAGTTGGGAATAAATGACAAATAGTGGCGTAAAAAGTCGCATTCTACACGTTATCTTGCCCAATTTAGAGATTTAAGCAATTATTGTATTAATAATTGTTCATTTGCGGCTAAACCCTAGCAGTTAGAGAAAAATGTAACAGAACCTTATTTATAAGAAATTTAATGCTATTTATTTTTTGTTTAAATTTTTTCGATAGGATGCACCGTTAAAGAGTTATAGCAAAAAACTGTTTTTGGTCGCCATTTTTCCAAGATGGCGGCTCAAGCACGCATAAGAAAAAATGCTGACAACCTGGATTTGATTTACTTGACTATTTTCAACAATCCGGGTCAAACAGAACATTTTTAACACGCAGTCTAATCGGAATTTACAAATTTGTCTGGACTAATATCTTCGTGGACACTTTAGAGAAGAAATTGTTCAACTCCACCCAACCCTTCACTGATAATGTACCTCTGTCCCTCCGTGACTTTAGCATAAATACTATTTAAGCGAGCGTGAAGTTTTCTTTGCCGTCTAAGAGCCCATCTAACTTTCTGGTTGTACCATCTTGGTTCCGCACCATCACGTTTAAGTCTATATGGAATGAATTTATCCGTACACTCTCGCATCATATCCCTGAACACGCACCATAATTCCTCTGTACTAGCGTCGATAGATGCCCCGCAGAAATTAGGGAATTGCATCTGTAAAAAAGGCCTAAAGTTCGAGAAATCGCCTTTGGCGAACATATACACGCGTCTTCTAGCCTTAACCTGTTTCTCCACTTTTAGCTTAAATTCTACGTACACAGCATTATGATCGCTTATTCCTTCCTCTATGGAAATCCTGTTCATACGCTCGGGGTATTTCGTTACGAGTAAATCTAATATATTTTTCGATCTCGTGGGGCATCTTACTAGCTGACACAACGAATGTTTAACGAAGGTTTCTATCAGTGCTTCTCATGATTCACGCTCTCTACCACCGGGATCAAAGCAATTATGATTCCAGTCCATTGAAGGTAGGTTGAAGTCTCCTCCTATTATAATGGCCCTCTCTTTATTTTTCGATATTAGCGTTGCTGCTTGTCTTTCTAGATTATGAATAATTTCTAAACTCGAATTGGAAGGGTTATAAAAGTCGCATATATTTACTATTGTATAGTCGCTTCCTCTAACACTAAACCATACACTTTCTACTTCGACGTCGTTAATCGGTAGTGGAAAACTTTCGTATGCCGTGCTGACTGCTATAAATACTCCACCTCCCGCCCGAATGCTATGATCTTTTCTAAAAATTCTATAGTCTTGAGGGAATACCTCCTGACTTGCTATCTCGCCAGTGAGCCAACTCTCTGTACCGATCACGACATCGGCTTCTAGACTACGAATAATATGCTCAAAATCGGCAATTTTCTTACGGATGCTGCGGCAGTTCAATACGACGACATTTAATTTCTCACTATCGCTTCTCAGATAAACCTCAGCCTTACCATTCGTTATCGTTTTAGGAATACATGCGTTCTTCATACTATTATTCCGCCAATTGGTTGATATAGCATTTTCTTTCTGATCGCGTTTTATTTCACCATTTTTATCGAAATTCCAAATGTTAACACTATTGATATCACGGATGTCAGCGCCTTCATCGCTCGGTAAATCTAATTTATTTGCGGTATTGGCCGGATTTCTCGTAATATTGTTCTCTGTTACCCTCTCAATTACACCTATTCCCCTAAGACGCCTACACTCTACCCTGCTCTCTAGCCTAAAAAAGCCCTACTATGCTCAAGGATCCTACGCACTACACCCTGGGATGCCTCCGGCGTGTAATGAAACCCAGAGCCATTTAGGGGTGTCCCACACGATCCGAGAATCGGACGAAGGTCAACGAAATCCACCCCCATGTCCCTACAGAAAGACCATAGCCTTCGGTTTAGCCCCTCCACCCTACTCCAAACCTCAGAGCCACAGTCAATCCGTGGGACAATGCTGCAGATGGTTAACCCCAGACTCCTCTCGGACACGACCGACCTCGGAGTTTAAGTCCCTAAAGGAACTCAAAATCTCCTCGGAGCCGCGCTTCGAGGCGTCATTGGTGCCAACATGCGCCACCACCCGCAGACTAGAGCAGCCCGTGCCAACGACCTCATCCCGTACCGCCTTTGTCACCTGGGGCACCCTACCTCCTGGCATACACCTGGAGAACACCCGCTTCACCACTCCCTCCCGGCGGGCCCTTGATAGCAAAGGCGCCATCACACGCCGGAGATTAGAGCTACCTATCACTAACAACCCTCCCTTCCCAACCCGACTCCTCTTAGGTGGGGTGGGTACGGTGACAGAGTTCGTTGAGCTATCTTCCGAGAGCACCGCAAACCTGTTGCTAACAGGGGTAGGTTCACCTACCACCTGCCTCCTCAGCACCACCCCACGACTACCACGTGTAGCCACCCTCCACTCATTAGGCTTTACGGAGGGAGTCGTCCCTACCCGTGGAGAGACCGCGCAAGACTCCTCGATCACCTTGCTTGAAAACAGTAAACTGTCGATGTATAGAATTGCCAAGTCAGGCAATGAAAGCGCAACAGAGGCATCATACAGAGTAAGTTACCGTATAGCGATCGCCGGAGAAGCGCACACGATTGGAAAATCGCTTATCAAGCCTTGTGCGAAAGATATAGTAATGGGCATTTTTGATGAGCAATATATTTAAAAAAATAGACACAGTACAGCTCTCAAACAATACTGCTGTACGTCGAATGAAGGCTCTTGCTGCTGACATCGAAGAAGAGCTAGTTTCCTGACCGAAAATTTGCGATGGATATTCATTGCAACTAGACTAGTCAATTGATGTATCAGGGCCTGCTGTGTTTCTTGTGTTTGTCCGTTATAGGTTTGACAAGTCTATTGAAGAGGACCTGCTCTTATGTGAATCTTTGCAAGGTAACGCTACTGGTGAAGAAATATTCAACTGCATGAACAATTTTATGCAAAAACATGCAATTCAATGGGAAAAATGTGTCGATGTATGTAGCGAGCCAGGGCAATGGTCGGAAAAATTGCAGGGGCTGTAACGCGGATCAAAAGTGTGGCACCAGAAAGCACCAGTAGTCATTGCGTGTTACATAGACATGCACTGGCAGTTAAAAAAATGCCTACATCTCTGAAAAATGTGCTAGACCAGGCAGTACAAATCATCAATTATATTAAATCTCGACCACTTCAATCCAGACTAATTAAAATTTTGTGCGAAGAAATGGGTGCTCAGCACACAGCGCTTCTTCTACATACAGAAGTGAGGTGGCTTTCGCGAGGTAAATTTCTTGTAAGACTTGAGCTATGTCGTGAACTATTGGTTTTCATGGATTCCACGTTTCGACTGTCTGATTGTTTGACAAATTCCTCTTGGCTGCTGAGGCTTGCGTACCTTGCAGATATTTTTACGAAATTAAATGAGGTGAATCTGTCGATTCAAGGAAAGAATGTGACAATTTCTACAGCATTTGATAAAATGTTGTCATTGTTAAGGAAGCTGGAATTTTGGGCCTCGTCCGTAGAAGAAAACAATTTCGATTGTTTGCATACACTTAGTGACGTTTTGATTGAAGTTAATTCTATAGTCGATAAAGATATTTGCAATGCCGTTGTACAGCACCTAAGAGACTTGCACTCTACTCTGTTAAAATATTTTCCTCTAACAGACGACGATAATGCTTGTTTTCGAAATCCATTTACAATCAGTCGCATTCGTAGCGCAGGATTATGAGAGTCTGATTGATATGACGTTTGACTCTGAACTGAAACAAAACTTTAACGAACTTTTGCTAAATGATTTTTGGAGCAGCCTAATTCAAGAGTACTACCCTAATATTGCAAAATGTGCAGTTCGTGTTCTTCTTCCCTTTGCTACAACGTACCTGTGCGAAACGGGATTTTACATATTACACTGCAACGAAAACAAAATATAGGAATAGGTGCTGCACCTGATATGAGGATCCGACTCAGCAACATCGTTCCTAATATTAAGCGGATATGTGATTTTAAAAAAACAAAAACACTGTTCTCGTTAAAAAAATGTTTTTTTCTGTCATATTTTATAACAGAAAATGTAAAATGAAAGATTTTTTACTTTATATTGATATGTTTTGTTCTTTTTGTTCTTAATAAAATAAAAATGATTTAATTTCCCTAATTTGTTATTATTGTTTTTTGTTCTGTTATAAAGGAAAAAAACGCATATGAATCAAATTTTGATCATTTCTTGCAGCAATTAATTCGTCTGTGAGACCATTTTTTGCTGTCTACTTTAATCCAAGGGCGCATTATATCTCATGAGCTCCTGTTGGTGTTCCGTCAATACACTATAATTAAAAAAGTGTTCCGTGGTCAAATAAGTTTGGGAAACGCTGATATAGATTTTTGAATAAACGCTTAGATCGGATTTCTACTCATATTTCCCTTTATACCGACCTAATGTATTTTATCGTTACGATCCTATTTACGATGGTGCTTAAATTATTCCTAAAACTTCCTCTTTTAGGCATTCCGAGATATATATATATATAACTTCGGTCCTCCAGTGACATCTAGTTGAAATCACTCAATCATGAAATAGTGACGCTTCGTACGTTCGTTTTACGCATCTGACTGCTTTTGCGCTGTACTATTTCTAATTTAATTATATGGCCATTCTAATATGGATTCCATATAATTGGAAGCGTATTCCATATTTATAAATAAAAAGTTTCACGTACTTTCCATGCACTGTTCCGTACTATTTTCTGCATATGATAGCCGATTTATTGCTGGCATATTACGTATTTGCATAGCGACGAAATATTGCAACAAATGACCCTCGTCAACTTTAAATTTTACGTTTGACGTCTGAATAGTTACATATAGAATCGAAAGAGCTTTAGTTTTGGAAAATAGAAGGCAATGGTGGTTATAGGAATATTTAGGTTAGTTGATTAGTGCGTCTACAGGAATTATTATCCCCAAAGCGTTCGTTTAAGTTTACCAAGGCTTGAATTCACCGTCGTCTTTTCACAATAAGATAACGAGGAATAACCCTTATGAATATAAGATGGGAAATTTGCGATATATAATGCTGGAGAATGCCGAAGATACTTGGAAATTCGTAATTTTATTAAGGTAAACGTAATAAAGAGTGGGAAATCGATTCTCCTCTTCGCTCACCGTTGGCGTGAGGATTATCGATCCGAAGCGACAGGGGCTTTAATGGTGGGATGCCATGTATTTCATATATGCAAACATAATTTCCCTTTCGACGTTATCCGTCCATTGCAATATCCCCGAGATCAAAATTCTCTTGCTTCATATTTTTCTTCTTCTTTCTCCTGTCTGCCGCGCTTATCCTCTTTCCTTTGCCCTCTCTAATGTAGCGGCTTTTGCCTGAGGCTCCCTTGGGGAGAATAAATATTTTTTACGCCTCAAAACCTGTAAAAACGACTTAAAATGTGATTTAGCTTTTTTAAAATAGTAGCCACTCCTAATTACTAGTGAGACTTAATCATATCTATGAGGTACATTTTCTATGAAATTGTGTTTATAATTCAATGTGTCTTTTACTTATCAAGTTATATGTATTATTATTTCTTTTTTCTCTCGGAAGTTTTCCGGCATAGTCTCTACACAGCGGAGGTAACTCAAGCTGCATAACATTATTTATTTTGCTTTTTGTTTTTGGTGGTCAGGTGATATTTCCTAAGAATCGTCTTACAATTCAAGTTGTATTAATAATCACTGATTTTTGTAGTTTTACGTATAATTTGCTATTTAGTTCCATATGTTAATGCTGTTGTGGAGACATTTTGGGATGACACTGGTGGATGATAATACTATGGGAATGATGCTTACTTTGTCTTGGTTCCACATATTCTTGACTTCTTCTGCTAGTGTTTTGTATTTTTTATTTTTTCATTGGATTTCTTTTCTAAATTCGGTGTGTTTGGGATTGCAATGTCTATCAAATATGTTATTTTATCTTTCGTTTTTATTAGCGTGATGTCTGCGTTATAATTTCTCTGTTCCAGTATAATTTAACTTTATCGTTTCCGAGTACAATTTCCGGTTTGTATTGGTACCATGGCGTGTTGTTGTATTCTATTAGATTATATTTCTCACTTATTGCTAGACTAGCAGAAATACCCGGCGTTGCCCGGGGAAATTTGGTTCAAATCCGAACGGAATTCTAGATGATACATGGCATTTAAGAATTCAAGTAGAACCATTATATTATACATCCATAATGTTTATTAACGCAAATAGACTCAAGCATAAATTTTTAATTAAATGAGAATAGGGACACACGTTATTATTTAAACACATTACATGGTTATCTTCTCTTCATTGATATTCTACATGAACGGTTGCATTGATTCTTATATAAAAAATCGGTACAACATACATTGTCCAAACTTTCTCATATACTAATGCGTCGTTTAGTTATCTTTAGAAAATGAAAATCGCATGAGCTTGTTTTTAGAAAATCCAATCTTTGTTAAAGTTGCCCAAGAATAAACTAGTCTTATAATCATTCACTGACAAAAATGAAATATGTAGTATTATTGCAGTCGTAAACTCAAGTAACTGTACGAAATTTAATCAAAATCGTTAGAGCCGTTTTTGAGAAAATCGGATGGTGTTAAAATGCGTACAATAAACCACTCTTAATTACTGAGCAATGTCAACCATTTCTATGTATACTCTGCTCAGTATGATAAAATGCCTAAGTACGAGATTTCATTCATTTTCGCTCTACCGTCTAGGCTCCAGAGCCAGTAACAGACAGAGAGACGGCATTCAGAAAACCACTTTTTCGGATTCAGCGACACCTGAAACGTATATTTCCGTAAAAATCTCGAGGTCAAATTTTTTCAAGATAACAATACTTTCCTGATACTTCGTATGAGAAAGTAAAAAGAAAGGGCATATATTTCAGTAAAAAGAAAAACATAAATGTTCGCGATCAATTACTGTGTTAGGAAATGCATTTTTATGTATTACATACGAATCTAAAAAAATCGGTACAACATACATTGTACAAACTTTCTCATATATGGGTACTAATGCGTCGTTAGTAATCTTTAGAAAATGAAAATCGTATGAGCCTGTTTTTAGGAAATCCTATTTTTGTTAAAGTTGCCAAGAATAAACTAGCCTTATATTCATTCATTGAGAAAAATAAAATACGTAGTATTATTGTAGATGTATACCCAAGTAACTGTACGAAAGTTGATCAAAATCGTTAGAGCCGTTTTTGAGAAAATCGAATTGTTGTTAAAGTTGCCTAGAATAAACTATCCTTATATTCATTTTTTGAGAAATATGAACTATAAAGTATTATTGAAGACGTAAGCTCAAGTAACTTGAAATATATGCTTGAAATGATGATGGAAACATGCCCACCGAAGAGGTCCCAGATATCCTTCCGGAAGAGGTGAGACACGCAATCAGAAGTATGAAGAATGGAAAAGCATCTGGAATGGATGATATCACAGCGGAAGTATTCAAAGCAATGGGTAATCATACAGAAACAATTCTCGCTAAGATTTTTAATTCCTGTCTGAGGAAGAAAAAGGTACCAGAAACATGGAACCACGCATGTATTATCCTTCTGCACGAGAAAGGTTCCAAAGAAGACTTGAATAACTATAGACCGATCAACCTACTCCCAACAGTCTACAAAATATTGACCAAAATACTCACTATGCGCCTTCAAAACCATCTTGATTCTGCCCAACCCAGAGAGCAAGCTGGATTTCGCAGTGGGTATAGCACGTTGGACCACATCCAAGTCGTGAGAGAGGTAATCAGTCGGACTAACGAGTATGAATTACCTCTATGTATGTGCTTTATCGACCACGAGAAAGAATTCGACTCTGTCCGAACTTCGTCGGTGTTACGTGCACTACAGAAACAAGGAGTAGAAGAAACGTACATGACCTTGATCAAGAATATCTACGAAAATGCAAAAACATCTGTCCAGCTGCATGAAGAGACGAGTGCCTTTAAGGCCGAAAAGGGAGTGAGACAAGGAGATATTATGTCCCCTAAGTTATTTACAGCAGCTCTAGAGGAAGTATTCAAAACGCTAGACTGGGAGGAAAAGGCATAAAGGTAAATGGAGAACATCTGAGTCACCTACGTTTTGCAGATGATATCATACTGTTCGCAGGAAGCCCAGAAGAGCTCCTTAGAAGAACTGAAGAGCTTGAGCAAGCAAGCCGAGAAGCTGGACTTAAGATGAATCTTAATAAAACAAAGGTTATGTACAACTCCTTCACAGATTCTGAGAAGATACATATCAATGGAGTAGAACTCGGAGAAGGAACCAGCTGTGTTTATTTTGGTCAACTCATCACTACTGATGGTTTGCTTCTTGGAGAAATCAACCGGAGAGTGAAGATGGCATGGAGTGCTTTTGGCAAGAATGCGAACATCTTTAAATCAAATATTCCAGTCTTCCTAAAAAGGACACTGTATGACCAATGTGTTCTACCTGTTCTGACATATGGTTGTGAAACATGGACCATGAATGCCAGAATGATACAGCGCCTGCAAACAACACAGAGGGGCATGAAGAGATGCATGTTAGGGATCACCCGAAGAGACCGCAAGAGGAACGACTGGGTAAGAAAGAAGACGGGAGTCTGTGACGTGATTAGAAGAGTGAAGGTGCTAAAATGGCAGTGGGCGGGCCACATTGCTAGAAGAAATGATCAGCGTTGGACGTCCAGTGTCATCGAATGGATCCCAAGAAACATCAAGAGACCGAAAAGAAAAGATTATTTCGTTAACATTTTAAAATATCTGAAAAATAAGATTTTGACGCTAAACTTGCACAGTCACGCAGAGAAAATTATAAAAATTATTTTCTACATCGTAGAAATTCAAATATCATCCGAAAATCTCCAAAAAAATGTTTTAATACGATTTTATCACAATTTTTATAAATTTCTTACGCATTAGGATCGAGCCAACAAAAGACTTTAAAATTGCAGTTGTCAAGGCAATGAATAAAATAAATGCGTAAAAATCACGAAAAAATAGTCGTTAAACGTAATTTGTGGAGTTTTTTGAATAAGAAAAAAGGCTTGCATCGTTTCGGCTCTACCCATGTTATTCAAATGGAGAATAGATATGCTCTTGGAGTCAAACGCAGGACTACTATGTAGGTACATGGCGAGCAGTTTCAAATTGATAAGTTGAAAATCCAAGTGATTCCTGAAAGTTTGATCGAGAAAATTTAAAAAGCTTTTTAGTTATGGGTTGTTTTCCTTATTCTCTATCTAACGGCGACGGACGGAGCAACATAATTAGGCAGTGGCGTATTGAGGGTTTCTGGCACCCGGGGCAAAGAATAATTTTGCGCCCCCAGTAGAAAAGCGATTTAAGGGGGTGGGGGGTGGGGTGGGGGGTGAAAATCGCACCTCGACCCGACGCACAGTGGGACAAATTACGGAAAAGCTGGTCATAAATGAAAAAATCAAAATGTCAGGTATTTCCTGTTTATTATTCTAATTGTAGTCTAAAACGACCTACGCATAAAGTATCGGTAATAAAACACTCCTTTTGTGCAATCTCTTGACATTGTATCATTTCAAAATTGGTGGCCTACAGTAACGTTTGCTTGGCGTCTAGTAGCGTGTGAGTCACATCGTTGTGGTTTGCCTTCGTTAATTCCTTTTAACACTTATATTGTCACATAACTTTAATATGGATTCTGTTGCTGGGGTATGTTAAAACTTCATTATACATTTTAAAACTTTAATCCCGTTCATTTGTTTTTTTTTAAGGTTTTTCCTTTGACTAAGCATAAAATATAAAATACGTCAATATTTTGTTCATAAGGACTTTTAGTAAAGTATTAAACAAACTTTTATACTGGGTAATAAAGCTTAGGCATTCTATTTTCTGAAAATGTAAAAACATTTTGCGCATATTTGCGCCAGTATCAATTTTACTTGTTTATATACGTTGGTGCGACACTATAAATTTGAGCTGATATTTATCATACAATATTAGTTGACAGTAAGATAATTAACAAATTAAAACTATAAACTATATTCATTATAAATAAACTTCTATGTAATGCGGCGTACTGCAAACATGCTGAAATTAATACAGTTCTAAGGTAAAATCTTTATTTTCTATTATTGACAAATGATTTTTTACGGTACAAGAAAAGGCGCTAATATATTCCCGCTGCAACAGTAACAATGCTTTTAACGCTTTAGAAATGTTCAAAATTCATTTTAGCAATGAGAAATTAATAATTATTAAAACTACTTTAGTATTGAGAAATTTAATCTGGTATGTAAAGGTTGATAGCACTAACTTAACTGCTGAGGAAGACGACTGCGGGTGCCTGGTAATTTCTTTAATACGTCTGGTAAGATGTTCACATTTGGCTCTAAATATTTTTCTTTGCGACTCCTCCATTATATCAATAACTAGGCGAAAAACCGTTGATATCCTATTAGTTCTTCTATCACAATTACAGATAAAAGTGCGGAAATAAAATTGGAGGACTTATTAGATCATACGGTCGAACGAATTACACAGGTTCAAAATGAAGTTATATAATTCCGAAAACGGTGATAGTAATTAATTTTGTATATTATGTAAATAATTTTATCTTTGTAAAAACGATTTCAGTAATTAATTTCCTGCGTTTCTGAACACATTTTATCTTTGTGAACACGATGACAGTAATTAAGTTTGTACATTTTGTAAGTAACGACCTAGTTCTTTAAGAACAATGTCTTCTTAATACTTTATCTTTGTGAACACGATGACAGTAATTACATTTGTACATTTTGTAAATAGCGATCTAGTTCTATAAGATGAATGTCTTCTTAAGTAATCTTTTGCGGTTTGTAAACCACTTGATTTTTTAAAATGTTGCAAGTACAATTTGAATATACCAAGTAAATTAGATTAATTTTTTCATTACCTTTTAAACAGATGGCATTGTATTGTAGATATTACCTGTTTTAATAACTCTACTTTCTTTTTCACTATTAGCAAAATTCACATTCGTAATTGTTATGCATTTTGTTTTCAATATATTTTAGATCATTACTGGTAAATAGTAAGAAGCTAAAATATTGGTACATGTACCGACTGAATACAATTGCATTATAGTTTTCAACTTCATATCAATGCGATTGGATAAATTTAAGTATATTGCGTTTCTTAAAATTTGACCTATGAAATGTGCTTCAAAGCTTTAAAATTTCGCCAAATTTTGTTATTTACATTATTTCCTCTCAATAGTGCCTCATTATTTGACTTTAGGCGAGAATATATACATTCCCCATTTATGACCATCTTTTTGGTAATCCGTCCCACTGTGCGACAGGTGCAAATTTGATATTTTTGCGCCCTCTCCCCCCCTATTTGGCGCCCAGGGCACGTGCCCCACCCTAGTTACGCCACTGGAATAAGGATATTACCTACGTATATAATGTTATCTAAAGTAGCCTACTTCTTCCCGCCAGAAATGTGTCATCTCAGCTACGAATAAGGTTACCACATCAGTGGGGTTCACCCGAGTTAGCAGCGAAATCTTCGGCCTTCGGGTTCGACTCTTCGGGTTGAAATGAATTTGACACAACTTTGTTTTAACGCCTACCACTTTTTATTCCTATGTCTCTGGCGTCTCTTGAAAGGATCAAAATTTGACTACAACGTATACTTAACCAATACATTATAAATTGTTTTCAACAATATCAATATCAACAAAAGATTTCCGCTTTTTAGATGAAAGTCTTTTACTCGTAAATACGATGTTTGTGTGTAAAATCCATCTAGTCACTGGGAATACCTAATATTTTTGCAGGAAAAAGTACAAGGTAGCAAACATCAAATAATATAACTTGGCCACCAATATGTCAATATGTATATAATATAGGGTAGTTTAACGTGTGTAAGAGGTCAGAGTAGCCTGCTGAGAGCAAAAGCGGTACAAGCAACCAATGAACACAGGTTGATGCGTATAAGTGGTTGCCGCAGTTAAGGGGTAAAGTGTCTGTCGAACAGCTTACCCTAAATAAAATATCACTGCACGCCACTGATAAATGTGTGTGTGTATATATATATATATATATACACACACTATTATAGGGGCTGCGCCCCTGGCGTCTACGGTTTTCACCCGCGAGTTTTTATAATTTCGGATTTTTTCTTCGGTTTACCTAAAAACCTACAATTATGCCAAATTTCAAGTCTGTAGTTTATCTAGAAGTGCCTCATAATTTTTATCTTCGTTTGGGGAAAAATTGGGACAAACCCCTTAAAATTTAGAATTATTACAATTGCGGATATTTTTCATTAATTATGCACCAAACTTAATCAACGTGCTAAATATCATCAAGGCTCTAGCTTTTTCCTGAAAGTAGCAAATAATTTCGTCACCCACACACCCATCCAGAACTTCAGCTTTATATTATAGATACACAAACAGAGCAGAACTTGTTAAAGTGACCAACTGCGTATACTGACCATCTGTCTAAAGCAGTGGTCTTCAACCTTTTTTGAGTCACCGCCCACTTTTACCATATGTTGTCCTTTGAAATAAGTTCATCGCCCACCCAGTGGCGTAGTGAGGGTTTCTGGCGCCCGGGGCAAAGAATAATTTTGCGCCCCCAGTAGCAAAGCGATTTACGGAGGTAAGGTAACCCTAATACTAGTGGGACTATCGTTAGATGAGATTACCGAATACGGTCTCAGTGGTAATAACAGTGTTTAAAATAGTTGTACAGAATATGTGTGCTTTTTTATAGAATTTTATTTTTCAGTGTAAAAATTAGAATAGCATTTTGTGAGTTCTTTAACGCCCACCAAAAATCCAAAAACGCCCACTAGTGGGCGCTATCGCCCACCTTGAAGACCACTGGTCTAAAGTGACCAAAATTCGATACTTACGACAGAAAATAGCAGGATTCCCGTATATTGGAAACTGCGTATAGTGACTGTCTATTGTGTAATGTGACTGACCACTTTGATCGGGTTGGGTTGGGTTTTTCCAACTTGTTAAAGTGACCACATGCAGTTGTCAGAAAGCTGTTTAAAGAAGAAGGGGAAGAATGTGGCGGAAGATATGAGTCACCTCTTCATTCAAACAAAAATCCTGTTAATGGGAATTACTTTCTTCCGTTTGCTCCTTCAGCCCCTCTCATAGATTTACCCCATCCACCCTCACTATAGCTTACTTCTTGTTAGGGCATAATTCGTTTCAAAATAGTGCACTTTAGTAGTAGCCGAGATACCAGCTAATCGAAAAGAATTGAAGACGAAAAAAGTGTAAGTGATGAAATATTTAGAAAACCATAGTGAAAGAAAAGCTGCAGATGTTTTCGGAATAAGCAAGACTATAAAGAAAAGAGAAATGGAATACCTCGAGCAGATCGAAGACGAAAACAGTGAGTTATGTAGACAAGTGAGAAAAACATTGATGAATTGAATAAGGCAACGCTAGTTTGGTCCTTTAATTCATGAAGCAGCCCTCCGCTTTGCAAAACATTTTCTAGTGAATGACCTTCAAGCATCAACTGGATAGTTGGATGGTTAAAAGAAAAGAAATTTAATATCCCAAAAAGCGTTGTGTGGTGAATCAAATGAAGTTTCGCAAGATGTAGTGAACTCCTTCAAAAAAAAGTTTAGTGAAATTATTTCGGGTTTTCAGAAGAAAATATATTTTTAATGCAGATGAGCGTGGACTCCTGTTCCGAGCGTTGAGTGATGAGACATTAGCAACAAAAGTAAATGCGGAAAACTTTCTAAAGTGAGACACTGTTTCATTAGCTGCAACTGGTGAAAAGGTACGACTATTTGTGATTGGAGAAGCTAATATGCGTAGGTGTTTTAAAAACGTAGACGTAGACAACTTGCCAGTGATTTGTACAGCAAATAATTCGGTTAGGTTTGCATGTGTATTATTCATTGACTGGTTGAATATCTCAAACAAAAAAATGAAACAAGGAAATCGAAAAATTTTATAGTCGGTTCACTAGCTAAAGTCTCCTGACCTTGAAGACGGTTAGCAGCAGCCAATAGGAGATGGTTTGTTTGGGAAGGTGGTGGGGAGGAACTCCTGCTCTCGAAGAGTTCACATCGGCCTGCGTTGCCATTTCTACCGCCGTCCAAAGCCCGGATCAAGAAGAAAAATGGGAAGTATTTTATTTAGAAATTGCGTATTATATCAGCTGAAGGCGAAAATCCGCAACGGTATCTGCTCTCCCGCACGAAAGTTGAGAGGGGCAATGGAGGGGGAAACGTTCGTGATTGGCCTACCAAGAGACTTCAGCTAGTGAACAGACTATAATGGTTGTGGACAACTGCCGAGCTCACCCGAAAATTGAAAACTTGTCAAGTGTGACAGTCAATGTCCTTCCACCAAATGCAACTGCGGTGCTCTACAGGAAGCTTCTGTTAACTTCAGTACAGGAGACTCCCGAGTCTCGTTGGGGACGTGTTCCTGAAAACGTGTCCGAATCTCGAATATTCGAGTGTCGAACGCCGTTTTTCCATATACTTGCAAAGTCAAACAATTAGAGCATATATAACTACGTCTACACGGAAACTAAACCTCGCGTTTGGTCGGAACTAATAACTACGCGAAATTTATTTCGCGTATATTATCGATCGGCGGGATCGAAATCTCCAATTAATCGAGACTCGAACAATCGAGACTCGGGAGTCGCCTGTATTTGTAAAGTAACTGAATTTTCAAAATATTTAAATGTACTGGATGCTGTGCTGTGGATTGCTGATGCATGGGATAAAATTAAGCAAGAAACAATTATTAAATGCGTCACCAAAGCAGGTTTTGTAGTTAAGGATTCCTCTGTACCAGACCAACAGGAAAACAATGAAGATTTGTTACGTGTAAACATTGATTCTATGTTAGAATATCTAAAACCATGCAGCGTCACTTCCAGTGAACTGATTGACATTGACAATGATATTCCGGTATTTGAAAGGATCAGTGAAGAGGACGTAATACGAAAAGTATTAGACGATTTGAACAAAGAAAATACACTGCAAGATGAAGACAGCGACGAGGACAGTGATGAAGACCATAAAAAGAAAGATGAAAATATTTCTGATGTTATAAACCATGAAGTAACCAACATTAAAGTAGTTGATATCTTAAAGAAGTGCTTTTCAATCAAAAAATAACATTGAAATGTTAAAATATATCAGTAGTGAGGAAAACTGTTTAAATGAACACATAATTACAAAGAGAAGAAAAACTGTTCAACAAACCTTGGATGCTTTTGAGAAAAAATGCTATGCAACCAAGTGATTTTAATTTTTAATTAATTAATTTTTAGGCTTAACAGAGTACCTATCTTCTTAAATGGATAAAATAGTTTAATGTTGAAAGATAAAATTGTTTTGATTACAAGAAATTCTTTCACCATTTGGTAGACATAGGAAGTCTCAAATCAATCGAGCAGAGATTTTTTCTTTTTCACTTTAAATATCTCAGAATTGTGATATCGGAGCGGGATTTGCACTGTTATAAGGAGAAAAGAATGAAAATTCTTATTTATTTCATCGAATTCAGATTATCGATCGAAATCCTCGAATTTCGTGCGCTTTTAGCTTCTGGATCGCATTTTATCGGTCGCTTAGCTCCAATTTAATTAAGATTTTTAATTTAATGTTTTGCATTTCGCTCGTCTAATAAGATTCTTTCAAATAGGTTTTTTTATAAACTTCCATAAACTATGTGATTAATATTAATTTTTTGTTTACTTAATGATAATTACTTTATTTTGTGATGGAAACCAGCCTTCATTAGTTCTTGCATAGACTTCATGTTGTCTATCTTAAAGGAAAACGTGTACACATGACAGAACAGGTTGTTAAAATTTTGGCAGCTCACCACTGTGTGCGTGTGCGTGCGTGCGTGTGCGTGCGTGTGCTTGCGTGCGTGCGTGTGTGCGTGGCGTGTGTGTGTGTATACGCAAATTATTTTTGACATATTTAGTAGTTAGAATCACTTTCTGAGCCATGTTCTGTTGGCTCAACAACTATGTCGCTTCAGTAAAATCTATAGATATCTACAAAAAAAAGTGTTTGTATGTATGTTTTTATAGCTCAGAAACTACAGCATGTAGAAACAAGAGGAAGGTCTCATTTTAATCGGAATAAAGAGTTAGGTGGTGTAGTCAGGTTTTTATACCGATTTGGTTACCCTTTCCAATATTTTTAAATATTTTCTTTTTCATTTTCTCCATTTGAATGGCATGGGGATAAGTGCAGCTATTTTTCATTTGAATTTTGAAACTACTTAGCAACGTGGTACGAACTTGAGACTTGGATGTTTCTATGCAGGAAAGAACAAAGCTTATTTTTATTGAAGATGGAATCCGAATCCTCGTAGAAATAGCATAAAAATGCGTTTAGAATCAGAAAAATACATAATTTTATCAGTTTTATGACAATCGTCTCATATAATAGCCAATTTCTGTTTGAGTGGTTGTACAGCTTTTGGAGCGTTTTCATTGATTGAATGGCAAGTCAATCAGGGTTCGGGATATTGAGGAATATGTTTACATTCGTTACGTAAACTGTTTAACGCGAGCCGATATATTAAAAAGTGCACGAAATTTTATTCTTTTCCCTTACTTATATTAGCAAAAATATCTACGATGAAATCACAGTAGTGAAATATTAAATCTTTAAATTAAATTTATCGTCTTAATTTATGAAACAGATGTAACAGCTATGTTATGTTTTGAAATGTGAATTTTAATTTTTAACGATGCGACGAATCATTCATTGTTGAGAAATCATAAATCATATGTTTACCTTCGTTACGTAAACTGTTTAATTAACGTGAGCGGATATATATATATAAGTTTTAAACAGTTATAAAGTGTACGAAATTCAAGTTTTTTCCATTAGATTAGAAAAATTTCTTTGGCATTGGTAAGATGAACGCAACAGAATTAGAAAAAAATCACACTTCTTCCGTAAAAAATCACGACTGTTCGAACGCATTAAAAAAATTTTTTTGCATGTTCAACTGCAGCTTAACAAATTTTAAGAAGCCAATTTTTAATTTAACTTTAAACGGATAAGTATCGGAATATTATTAGTGTTAAAATTGTGGCGTGTCTGTATAATAAAGACTAAAATAAGATATTAATTGAAATTAAATAAAGTCAACGCAAATTTTACTTTGAGAAAGCGATATTTGTTTTTATTAGCTTTTTTACTGTGTTTCTGATAAACTTTTTACCACATTTTAATGCTTTCGTTGCAGACTTTTTCGTATGCGAATTTTTGTTGATATGGTGAAAAAAGTTCACAAGGCAATTTTTGGTCAGTTTTGTTTTTAATTTTAAACATAACCTACGCATGCATTCAAAAAAAATTCCCCTTCCTAGGATGGGCGGGTACACTAGCAACAATTATAAGCTACCATGGCAACTCTCTTGTTGCTGAGTTGAGAGTTCAATGCATTTATATGGGGAAAATTTTAACGCAATATCGTTTTTCAATTTCTGTGTGCAAATTTGCTTTGTATACATGACAACCAAATATTTGTTGATTATAATTGAAATATTACTAATAAATAGTTTTTAATGATGTTTTTGTGTGGCGCCGAGTTCTGCAAAGCAAGCTGTTTTTAAAACTACATAAGTAACTTACATAGACTTAGGTTTTCCACAAATTGTGATTGGATAAATAGTTTCATTGTTTCCAAAGTATTGTTGATGTAAACAATTTTCTCGTAACAGAACTGATGGATGAGAGAATCGAGCTAATAGTCGGAGGATAATATCCATTCTGTGATTCTTAAACATTCTCTATTTACTATTTTGTCTTTTCTTTGTTCATCCATTTTCTGTTGATTATTGTGCTCTTGCTGGTTTTACTTACAGTTTTCGTTTTGAAGATATCGTCACGAAACTTTGCACAGGTATATAATTTTGCCCTGCGGGTGACATAGGCTATACGGTGATAAAACATTTGGGGAAGGGCGTGGTGCTTAATTCAATAATTATTTTCCCATAAGTTTACACGTAATTTTCGATTTTTCACAGTGCAAGGTTTTCTTCCATTATTCATCTAAATAGGTAAATGTGGACCAGTTTTCTTCATTTTTGCTTTATTCGACGGTTAAAACTGTGTACTATGTTATTCTCGCTATGTTTACGTGCTACACTGTCCAAGTTATAGATTTACTAAATCCATTGAAATTCAACGGACACTTCTACTAGTATTACATATAATCATACAACATTCTTGATTTTTTATCCGCGAATAATCCTGAACCGTGAACTTTTCGTCTAAAAGCAACGACGGCCAATAACGACTTGGCAGGCGAAATATGTGCGTCGTTAACTCGCTCATTTTAGAGTGCGGAATTGGTTTTATATGGCTTAAATAACCATTAGAATGCAATGTCACAGCATGAATATTCGAGGAACAGAAAACAATATAATATATATTCAAAAGAATGCAAAACAACTTTTAATACGCAATCCAAGAGAATATCAGTTTTCAAATTTAATATTTTTTAAAGGAGAAGTTTGATGATAGACTAGGTGAGAATGACTGATGGGTGTCGTGGCGAGAGGAAGGCAGGCAGGCGTCATCGGATATAAAGAAAGTAATTTATGAATGGAAGCGTAATGTAATTGTGAGAGAGGTGTGTGTGTGTGTGTGCTTATAAGCTTTGATAGTCACGCCAACTACATATAGCAATCGCGATATTAATGCTCTGCCTGGGATGGCGTGGAGGAAGTAGTCGATAAAGGGGGAAAAGAGGGGGTGTGTACCCGAGAGAAAGAAACAAAGCAGGTTAAATACTAAATGGAGGTCGTTTGCGAGAGGAAACACTCCCTAGAGGGCTCCAGATAATAAATAAAAATGCGAAAATGGCGCGGAATATACTCACGGTATTAAGAGAATTTTGTGAAAGAATGAGGTGCGAAAGGATACCAAACATAGCCTCCATTTTTAGGCAGGTTTCGCTTCCAGCATGAGCGCCAATTAGCTTCCGTCTGTCTGTCCGTCCGCATGTTCCTTCTCGGCTTCTCCCGAACGGATTTTCATGAAACTTGATATTAAAGACAGTCAAAGACAATAAGAAAATCACATAAACGAATCAGGGGTACCACTTTACTGGTGTCAAAAAATGAACTTTCCGTCATATCTCGTGAAGTATTGGTCACATCAAAATATTTTTCAAATAAAACTTGTAGAACTAGTAGAGTATTTCTTTTCCTATACATATTTATCGTAGGAGTAGCCGTTATCGAGAAAATCCCACAAGAATGTTTTAATTCGAGTTGAACTTGGAAATTTCCTTGCATGGTTACATCACTGTTGCTAAAATAAAAAGTATCACAAAAATACGTTTAATTTCCTTACGTGTGCATGCAGTATTTTTAAATAGGAACAAATAGATTTTTATGACGTAGAGAAGAACTTTAAAACGCTATTTTCCTTATGTACACTTTAAGAGTTTTGCAAGTGAAAAGACATGAATAATTTTCAACGAAGGAATAAAGATGGAGGAAATGGAAATGAATAATTTTCAAAGAAGGAACAATTTCACCAACGTTTATATTGTAATTACTTTCAAATAATCCATTGCACAAAACGTTTAATTTCCCAAGTGTGTATGCAATACTTTTAAATAGGAAGAAAATGGATTATTTATGACGAAGAAATGAATTTTACCCTTGTACTGCTATCGTTATTTTTCGATCACGTAACTACTATCGTGGGGTCCAATATGACCCCATTTTTCAGAATTGAAAAAAGTAGAAAATTTTAATTTTTGGGTTTCAATTTATGGTCATTCATTAGAACAGACACTCGAAAATGTGAGCACGTTTCATTTATACAAAAACCAATACAAATGTATACTGAAAAAATCGGTACAACATACATTGTACAAACTTTCTCATATATGGGTACTAATGCGTCCTTTAGTAATCTTTAGAAAATGAAAATCGTATGAGCCTGTTTTTAGAAAATCCAATTTTTGTTCAACTTGCCCAAGAATAAACTAGCCTTATATTCATTCATTGAGAAAAATGAAATATGTAGTATTATTCCAGAGTTATACCCAAGTAACAGTACAAAATTTGATCAAAATCGTTAGAGCCGTTTTTGAGAAAACCGATTTGTTGTTAAAGTTGCCTAGAATAAACTAGCCTTATATTCATTTTTTTGAGAAATATGAACTATTTGGTATTATTGAAGACGCAAACTCAAGTAACTGTACGAAATTTGATCAAATTCGTTAGAGCCGTTCGAGAAAATCGGATTGGTGTTAAAGTTACCTAGAATAAACTACTCTTAATTATTGATAAATGTCAACCATTTCTACGTATACTCTGCTCAGTATGATAAAATGCCTAAGTACGAGATTTCATTCATTTTCGCTATACCGCCAGTAACAGATAGACAGACAGACGGACAGACAGACGGCATTGCGAAAACCACTTTTCGGATTCAGGGACATCTAAAACGTATATTTCCGTAAAAATCTCGAGGTCGAATTTTTTCGCGAAAACAATACTTTCTCGATACAATTAGTATGAGAAACTGAAACTGAAAAAAACTGTAAATTCGTTTTTTTCTTCATTCTGTAATTTGTGTCATTCTGTTTAAATTGCACTTTTAAGTGCCTGATAAATTGGTGATATTACCCGTGGGTTGTATAAAAATCGAGGAAAGAATTAATTAACTTGAACGGGTGGATTTTCTATCGCCCAAATATTAACTTTGATTTCAGTTGCCTAAAGGCCCGAAGCTTCGTTTATGGGTGGCGTTATCTGACCGTTTCGACCTTGTGCCAAACCTCAGTTTGCTTAATAAGGATACTGAATTATTCTCTTCCTTATCTTTCCAGCCAACCAGCAATGCCCAGTTAAGCTTTTGTAAGCAGAGAACACTTACTATGCAAACACTGTCAATGCACTCAAATAACAGTCCCACCTGTCTGTGTGTGCGTGCGTGCGTGTACGTGTGTTCGCACTGCAGTGCATGCGTTTTTTGTGCGCGCGCGAACTCGATCGATGTTTTCCCCGAAGTTTTAAAAGGGCGATATGTCTATCGCATGATCCTCACGGATACAAATTTCACTTTTTTAAATCTCGATTACTTACACAAGTCAAAAAGACGTATGTGCACAAATAAGGTAATAAATTTAAATTAAAGCACATCTTCCTCCTCCCGCTCTCTCTCTCCCTCACTCTCCCCCCTCTCCCTCCATCCCTCTCTCCCTCTCCCCCTCCCCATATATATATATATATATATAATTTACATATTTCTACATACTTTTAATATTTATGTTTTTTTTAAATCTCACTCAATTTGATTAATCATGTTCATTTTTCAACACTTTAAAATATATTTTGCGATTTTTATATCGTTAAAATTGTACGTACTATTTATAATTCCACAATTATTGTTATTCATGTATGTATGATTTTCGCAGGTTTTTCCACCCCCCCCTTCCCTTCGTGGGGAGTTTTCTGCGTTGGTTTTTTTAACTAGAGTTTGGCCATGTCAGGTCCTTCCTAGATTTTTACCATAAATACTTAGTCTACTCTTTTTAGAAGTTTCCGAATTTGTAATTCAATCTTTTAATTGTGTTTTTTTGTTCTTTTTTCATTTGTTTAGTTTCAGGTATTTGTCTTCTGTTTGTATGTTTATATGTTATTATTTTTATTTTCATTTGTAATTCATAACGTAGGGTTAAATGTTAGAAGGGACTATGTAGTCTCAATTTCGCCTAAATAAAGTCGTTTGTCTGTCTGTCTGTCTCTCTCTCTCTATCATTCTTATTCCCTAATTCTATTCTCTCTGCCTTCCTCCATTTGCCGGCCTTGGTAGAAGGGTGGTTAGAGTAGATGACGCCGAATATTAAGGCCGGCTGGTCGAATCCCGCCGAGGACATGGATGTTTGTATTCGTCGTAATGGGTTGTATGTAAGAATGGACTAAATTGTCTAAATATCGCCCTTGAAAATAAAGTCGAATTAATTTCTCGCCCCCTTCACCTATTCTCTCTCTCTCTCTCTCTCTCTCTCTCTCTCTCTCTCTCTCTCTCTCTCTCTCTCTCTCTCTCTCTCTCTCTCTCTCTCTCTCTCTCTCTCTCTCTCTCTCTCTCTCTCTCTCTCTCTCTCTCTCTCTCTCTCTCTCTCTCTCTCTCTCTCTCTCTCTCTTCTCTCTCTCTCTCTCTCTCTCCTCTCTCCCTCTCTCTCCTCTCTCTCTCTCTCTCTCTCTCTCTCTCTCTCTCTCTCTCTTCTCTCTCTCTCTCTCTCTCTCTCTCTCTCTCTCTCTCTCTCTCTCTCTCTCTCTCTCTCTCTCTCTCTCTCTCTCTCTCTCTCTCTCTCTCTCTCTCTCTCTCTCCCTCTCTCCCTCTCTCCCTCTCTCCCTCTCTCCCTCTCTCCCTCTCTCCCTCTCTCCCTCTCTCCCTCTCTCTCCCTCTCTCCCTCTCTCCCTCTCTCACTCTCGTAATTAGAAAAATTAGTGCATGATCAAATCACGCATTTTCTCAACAAGAATGTATTGTTTGACCCCTTTCTACCTGTCTATCGTAAATACCACAGCGTCACCATCTCTCTAATAAAAATCATTAACGACATTCCTTGCGCAAAGGACAAACGTGAATCATACATATTTATTATTACTTGATTTCAGTAAACCTTCGATTCGATTGACCAAGATGTTCTAAACTTCTTGCAATGTATTTCTCTCCTTCGGTGACAAACTGGATCTCTTCCTATTTAAGCGATCGTTCTCAGCAAGTTATTTCTAACGAATCTTCCTAGATTGGCTTATCGACTCGAGAAGCGTCCCACAGGGCTCAATGTGCCCCCAGGGCATCGAACCGAAACCGAAACCGGGTATAACCGTTATTTTTCTGGAGTGAAATTGTGATACTCTCAATGAAATTGTAAGGCTATTTTGTTTCTGTTATCCCACTTTTCTCTTTAAATTATGTCAGTATCTACTGGCGTCCTTGATCATTAATCTCTTGGGAATTGAATTATGAAGTTTTAACCTAGAATCGACATTGGGTAAACCTTGTAATGTCAGTAATTTCTTGTCGACTGTACTTGTAAGCTATTTTGCTGAATTATCTTGAAACGTGCTATCTGCGTGAAGAAGTAAGGATTGAACCAGGGCCATCGAACCGGAACCGAACCGAAAGCCGAAACCGAAAAAACCGTTATTTTTCCTGGAGTGAAACCGAACCCGAACCGAAAAAAAATATTTTCCTGAACCCGAACCGAAACCGAAAACCGCTATTTATTTCGTTCTATATTTTTCGGTTCGCATAAAATGTGGGAGCGAAAGAAGGGTTTTTTCTTTTGCTTTAGTTTGAGTCTTTCTTAAAACCTCACGTTTAGAAACCGAATAAGAAAAGTGATGGGTTTTTCTTGAGAACACATTCTCCTCAGCCTTGGGAAGGATGTGTCTTTGTGATAATAGTATCTGTTGGCTCAATAGTGGGATTTTCCATGTGCATCTCAATACATAGAGAGAGGGTCTACAATACATCCTGCTGAGATTACCTGTTAAACGAGGCTACTGGAAAGGAACTTGGGCGGTACTTTGAAGACAGCCTCTAATTGTCTTGCTACACTCCCCCCGAGCATACCCCGTAGAGTGTATTCCCGGGAAAAATATTTCCCGATTCTTAACTTGGATTTTCCTTAAAGTTGGAGGTTATTGTCCCCATATACTTTCACTCCCTCTCCATATCCACTGAACCCTTGTATTCTGGTAGTCATTCTCTAAAACTTATCCAGGAAGGGTCGCTCCGCAGTCGTGGTTTTGAGATATTCTTACTTCGGTTATCCTTTGTTACAGGTTAGTAAATGTCTATTTATTTTACAGAGTGCATCTTAAAATGAGCACACATATTCGTATTGGTTACTTAAAACTGAAGAGAAATTAAATATGAATGCGAATTTGTTATTTGAAGTGAAATATTTTGCCGACTGCAGAAACCCACATTAAAGACTCCGCCTGAAGAAAGTTCACGACAGGCCGAATAAGTAAGTCTTATTTTCTTTTTGTTTGCATGTTTGATTTCGAGAGAAATTTAGTGCAGCGATCTAAATTAGGTTTTGTCTCTATGTCTCATGGAAACAAAGAGAGTGAAAATAAGAAGCCTTTGGAATTTTATTATACGTTCTACGTCCAAAGTTCGTAAGTCACTTTGTTCAATTTATATTAGGAATTCAACGAAAGTCTACAAGCAGGAAATGCGACGTTAACCTATCTTATGAGAAATGGGAATAGAATCGGACTTATTGATCTATGCTGGGTCTTTATTCTTGGACTAATGCACATCATCGTATTAAGTTGCATATTCATTAGCGCGAATATGGTTTATTACTTTGTCAAAATTATTAAACATGTGAAATTATTAGTAGCTATTTACAATTATCTGCTTAAATTTAATTTGCAAATTTTTTTAGAATTTATAAATATAACCTTAAATAAATAAAATAAATAGTAAGTATTTACATTTAAATAATTTATTTTCGTTTTTTGCGTATTAGTTTTTTAAATATCACTATTGTTAAAGTGAAGATGTATTTGATTTAAATAAAACTTACGTAAACTAATAAATCAGTTCTTGAAAGTTTCTGTATAATATTTTAAGATCGGAGCGAAAAAAACCGGTTCGAACCGGTTCACTGATTGTTGCCGGAGCGAAACCGGAACCGAACCGAAATTTTGTGTTTTGAGTGAACCGGAACGAAAACCGGAGCGAAAAAAATTACGGTTCGATGCCCTGATGTGCCCCCATCTGACACAATACATGCCGTATTCAACCAAGTTAAAAGAGTATCTACGTGAAAAAGTAATAGTTTCATTAAACATTAATTTTCATGCAAGCATACAGTCAATTTCGTACATATATTTACAAAATTCCCGGAAATTTTGTGAAATTTTCTGAATAAAATGCTTAAAAATTCAACCTATGGTAATTCCTCCTGAGTTTTAATTATTACGAAAATTCCTATTAAATAAGGCACACTGTTTATCTCACCGAAACGGAAAATTCAAATTCTTTTCAGAAAGTCAATAATCCGCTTAATCTGCTTCTTGAATAGTCCGAGCACCATGGGCGTCGGCAGAAAATTTTGTAGGGGGGGGGAAACACAAAAATGCCTATTACCCAGGGGCGGACGCAATTATTTTTCAACCCGGGAAAATTTTACTTAACCGGCACCCATCTGACCACAAATCCACACCAATGAATCACTGTGAATTATATTTTCACTTTACTAAATATTCTCTTGAAATTAACTTAAAGTGTATTTTAAATGACTAATTTATTCCGCGAGTGATGATGGGCCTTTTCCTTGAAGCAGCTTAAAATTCACTCCGATCGGCTAAATATTTTGACATAAATAACAAATATGTATTAATCTTTTATTCACCTTAATTTTCAGAAAACGATTAACGTCCAATATAAATATTGCATGCTTATAATATATTGAAAATACCAAATATAACAAAGGACAGCGAATGATCTCGCACACGAAAACTTCTTTTCGAACAATTTTTGGATGATCTTGGATGAACAGTCCTCAAAACCATCTTATTTTAAATCCCTCACGATCGATACCATGCACATTAAATCCTTTCCGAAGCTATCAATAGAACGTGTTATCTTTCTTCTTACCTCACAAGTGAGCGTAGGATTGAAATACATAAACGATTTAGCGGATAATATAAAGAGTAATGTCAGACTCTTCGCTGATGACACTATTCTTTATGGAGAAATCAACTGAGGAAATGACCATGTCAAATTGCAAAGGGACCTAGAAACGACATGGTTTAAGGATTGACAACATGATTGTAATATAGAGAAATACGCCGCCAGGAATTTCGCGCGTTCCAGGAATTTTATACGTATCTCATACATAGGCTGACCATACGTTCCCTTTTCGCCGGGCCAGTCCCGTTTTTTGGGCTTTCTCCCGCGGCGGTTGAGAAACACTGGTCTATAGCGTTCCACAGGGTAGTGTGCTTGGTCAGTTGTTATTTTTAATTTATATAAACGATATCATCTCAGTAGTTAGAATTAAAATGAGACTTTTCGCGGACGACACCGTCATTTATAGAGAGATAAGCAATACGGAAGACGATCGGTATCTTAAAAATGATTTAAAAGCCATTTCAACGCGGGGAAATGAATGACAGCTAAAAATCAAGCAAAAGAAAAGGTGCGTCCTCAATTTTTGGAGAACCAATATTAACTCGCTGAATGTTAATTATTCGTTCGACGGAGTGAGGATTCCTATTTCAGATTCGGTTAAATATTTAGGAGTTACGATCCATCGGTATTGCTCTTGAAACACAAACATTCACCGAGTGATAGGTGCCGCTAAAAAAAATCTTCCTTTATAGGGAGAATAGTTCTAATTACTAGCTCGAAAAAAGTGAAGGAATTATGTTAATTATCCTAGGTTCGACAACAGGTCGAATATGCGTCAGCTGTCCCTAACACATCAATAGGAAAACGAACTCACTGAAGATATAGAAGAGGAAATATATGTCTGAGGGATTAGCGGATGAGACAGTCCATCTCATCAGAAGTCCGACATATATCGAAAGGCAGGACAGCGAGGATAATACCCGCAAGATCGATTGTAGGACGGAGCGATAGAGAGGATCGTTTTTCTCTAGGACGATAAGGGAACATAATAGGAAGAGGTAAAGTAGGTAAACTAGGGAACTTTGGTGCACTGCACCCACTGCCATCCACCAATAAGGTTAATTTCAGGGTATTCATCATCATCATAGGTAATCTGTCCGTAGACAGGTCCGTAATTATTCATGGTTAAACTTGGTTCTCCATATATGTACTCCTATTTTCCGCAGTCTTCTTCATGTCTTGATAGCTCTCTTTCCCTCTCAAGTCATCTACCAGCTGAAACCTTTTCCTACCTCTTTCTCTTTTTCCATTCAGTTTTCCTTCTAGCACTTCTTTAATCATGCACTCTCTCTCTTCTCAGGTAATGCCCAATCCAGTTCGCCTTCCTCTTTCTGATAGTCTGTATAATCGTTCGCTTCTCTCCTATTCTTCGTAGTACTTCTTCATTTTTCACCCTATCTGTCCATTTTGTCTTCGGCATTCTTCTCCATGTCCACATTTCGAAACTTTCCAAATAATTAATATAATTTATCCTTAGCGTCCATGTTTCTGTCCCATACAAAGCTATACTCCATAAATAGCATTTTATCAACTTTATATTTCCCGTTAGTAGGAGTTTCTTTCTTCTGAATTTGGCTTTTGCTTTCGTTATTCTAGCCCTGATTTCATCGGTACATTTTGCCTCTGTCGTTATGATGTTTCCAAGATATTTACGGTATGAAACTTCTTCTAATGGCTTTCCTTGAATATTTATGTTCAGAGTATTATGTAGATGTAAATATCTAGTTTAAAAAGGAAAGTACAAATGGTGTGTTATAAATAGTACGACACTACGTTATTCGACTACTAAATATTACTATTTATAAACGACGACAAGGAGATTATATGTTAAGATAACTAATACTATGAATAAATAAACTATAAGAAAAGCTAACAAATAATGTAAAAGAAATGCAGTTCTAATTAATAATACGGCAACATCTACTCTAATGTTACTGCTACAATGGTTGCTCGTAAATCCGCAAGACTACGCTGGAGGAAGACCTCTTCGACATCCAGTCATAGAAGCGGTAGACAAGGAGACGATAAATTTTTATGAGCTGGGTAAGCAAAAGCCTTGTCGATGGATAGAATAATTATGACGATGATATATGGGTTATTCTGATAAGCTTTGTGAGCATATAGACAGCACCATAAATTATGAAGTCTCAATTTATGCAAATTTCTTGAAAATATGCAAATTTTCAAGGAATTTTGTGTATGAAATTTTTCTAGCAAAAACGTTAGGTGAGGTGACGTCCAGTGGCCAGGATCATTCAAAGCTCCTCTCTCTTTCTCTTTTAGTATCATCACGGCTGAATCCGCCATGACTAAGAGACAGCCAGTGGAGGGTTGCAGCCATTCCGGAACTCTTCTCTTCTTACTGCCTTATCTGCTCCTCCTTGCTCCCCCTTCCTCCCTCGCGGCACCCCCTCTTCTCCTCTCCCTCGTAGTCCCTTGGGCGCAGCAGGAGCAGGCCGACCGCGCTGGCGGCACGTGGAAGCAGGCGACGCTTGAGTCCTTGGGAGAGTCGTCCCGAGTATTAACTGCCGAAGACGAGAAACGACTGCTGAACGGTTGGAAAAACATATACTATATCACCTCTACTTTAACACAACATTTACAAATTATTTTAGTAGATAGTCGTTTGCTTAACAGTTTAGAGAACTGTCCCTTTGTTTTTTGACTTCTAATATAGCAACCTATCCTTAGTCGACGGCATTTCCCTCTGGTTGGCCAGAATCAAATACCATTTTGTATCAACATTTTTCGAGGAATGTTTCAGTAAAAACCACTTCGTCAAAAACTTTTTAACGGTTACTTTTTCGATGTTTAATAGTTCACCTCTCATTGAAAGGACTGAATTTTATACCAAAACCATCTTATTTTAAATCTCTCACGATCGATACCATGCACATTAAATCCTTTCCGAAGCTATCAATAGAACGTGTTATCTTTCTTCTTACCTCACAAGTGAGCGTAGGATTGAAATACATAAACGATTTAGCGGATAATATAAAGAGTAATGTCAGACTCTTCGCTGATGACACTATTCTTTATGGAGAAATCAACTGAGGAAATGACCATGTCAAATTGCAAAGGGACCTAGAAACGAAATGGTTTAAGGATTGACAAAATGATTGTAATATAGAGAAATACGCCGCTAGGAATTTCGCGCGTTCCAGGAATTTTAAACGTTCCCTTTTCGCCGGGCCAGTCCCGTTTTTTGGGCCTCCTCCAGACCGACCCGTCGTTTTCGGCAAAAAAAGTCATTTTGTCCCATTTTAAAGTATTTTGCGATTAAAGATCAAATTTTTCAATTTTATTAAAATATGAATCACAATAAATTTTGAAAGAGCATTTTTTTCAGTTTAGGAAAGTGAGAATAAGGCCAGGTTGACACTTCATTGAGCAGGAAGCACAAATTTACTCGCTGCCCGTTTCTGTGAGCTCCGGATCTTTCAGTGTTTAGGCTGAATGGGTTCTCATTAGTTGCATCTTTGTAGCAGTATTAATCGTGGTATTCAAACAAACCAAGGCCGAAACTTCAACTCTGTTACAAAATTAAAGGTGCGTTCTAAATCGCCTAAAGAGACAATGTCTGAGCAAGGCTTTGATTCGGCTGTAATATTTTTCTCGATTTAAAGATGTTTGCATTCTTGCCAAAAGCACTCCATGCCATCTTCACTCTCCGGTTGATTTCTCCAAGAAGCGAACCGTCAGTAGTGATGAGTTGGCCCATGTAAACATGGCTGGTTACTTCTCCGAGTTCTACTCCTTTGATATGTATCTTCTCAGAATCTGTGAAGGAGTTGTACATAACCTTTGTGTTATTAAGATTCATCTTAAGTTCAGCTTCTCTGCTTGGCTGTTCCAGCTCTTCTACGGAGCGCTTCTGGGCTCCCTGCGAACAGTATGTTATCATCTACAAAGCGCAGGTGACTCAGATGTTCTCCATTTATCTTTACGCCTTTTTCTTCCCAGTTGTTGAGGGAGTTATTTACTTCAATCTCTCGGGTGAATTTAATGGACGGATGTAAGCTATTGAGGATAGATAACAAGTTAGGAAAGCGTACAACGTATCACAAATGGGGCGCGTTTCGTGCAATTGAGTATTAGAAAGCAATTATATACCTGTACGTAAGGGAAATAGCGTTTTAAGGTCCTTTTCTTCATCATAAATAATCCATTTTCTTCCTATTTAATAGTATTACATGCACACGTAAGGAAATTAAACGTTTGTTTGGGAGATTGTTTATGTTAGCAACAATGAAGTAACCATGCAAGAAATTTTCTAAGTTCAACTCCATATAAGACTTTCTTGTTTGATTTTATCGATAACGGCTACTCCTACGATGAAAATATATAGAAAAGGAAATACTCTACTTTACCAGTTCTACAACTTTTATTTGAAGAATATTTTGATATGAACAATAGTTTACGAGATATGACGAAAATTTAATTTTTTGTCTCTAGTAAAGTGGTACCCCTGATTGGCGTACGTGATTCATTTTTGCGATTTTCTTATTATATTTGATTGAAAGTCCTTAATATCAAATTTCATAAAAATCCGTTCGGTAGAAGCCGAGAACGAACATGCGGACGGACGGACAGAGGGACGGACGACGGACCGACGATAATAGGCGCTCACGCTGTAAGCGAAACGCGCCTAAAAATTGGTCCAATTGTCTGAGAGAACCTTTCCAAATACAAAATATATCATCCACATAACGGTACCATACAATAACATTCTTAATGGCCGGTAATTTAGAACTAACCAGTTTACATTTGATATTATTCGTAAAAATATCAGCCAGGGGAGGTGACAAAGGAGAACCCATAGCTAGGCCTTCTTGTAGATGGTAAAGTTGGACAATAGGACCAATTTTTATCTATCCTCAAAAGCTTACATCCGTCCATTAAATTCACCCGAGAGATTGAAGTAAATAACTCCCTCAACTTCCTTGATTTAACCATACATAGACGTACACACTGCATACAATTCTCAATTTTCAGGAAACCGACTTACACCGATCACACCATTCACTTCTTCTTTCCACTGCACTCCACACAAACACGCGGCTTATCACGCTCTTATACACCAACCCAATCCACACACCTCTCTCTCACATGTAGAATTCGATTAAAAGAATTAAATGTCATTAAACGAATAGCACCCGCCAACGGTTTTCCACATAAATTAATCGACACAGAGGAAACTAACTCTTAAACGTAGTTATAATACTCCGCCATCCGTTATCAAACCCCGTTGGTGTAAATTAACATATATCCACCATATTTCTCGTCTAATAGCGAATTGCATCCCCAAAGATAAATTATGTCCATCTTTCTAAACCCTCACTAATCGAGAGAAAATTTTATTAAACAACAAAGATAAGGTTGACAATTTATTCAGGAGCGGTGTCTATAATTATTAAGAAATAAATTTAATTTAGACTTTTTAATTTAATTTATTAACTTTTAAATATATTATATTATAAAATTGAAATATTAGGGGATAATATCTAATTATATTCTAAAAATATTAATTATCATTAATTTATGCAGTGTTAAAATCATCTATCATTAATTAATGAGTACGTTATAGTTAAAATGAATATAAATTGATTTTCTTTAAGCTGGTTTCTCGTATTCCTCAATCTCCGAAGTAAACGCTTTCTGAAAGTATTTACCAAATTCGCTTTTTCCGCTCCATGGTCAACTACATCACCTGCCACCGTTCTCAGTGAGCGAGAGTGAAGTTTTCTTTGCCGTCTAAGAGCCCATCTAACTTTCTGGTTGTACCATCTTGGTTCCGCACCATCACGTTTAAGTCTATATGGAATGAATTTATCCGTACACTCTCGCATCATATCCCTGAACACGCACCAGAATTCCTCTGTACTAGCGTCGATATATGCCTCGCAGAAATTAGGGAATTGCATCTGTAAAAAGGGCCTAAAGTTCGAGAAATCGTCTTTGGCGTACATATATCCGCGTCTTCTAGCCTTAACCTGTTTCTCCACTTTTAGCTTAAATTCTACGTACACGATATTATGATCGCTTATTTCTTCCTCTATGGAAAGCTTGTTCATACGCTCGGGGTAGTTCGTTACGAGTAAATCTAATATATTTTTCGATCTCGTGGGGCATCTTACTAGCTGACACAACGAATGTTTAACGAAGGTTTCTATCAGTGCTTCTCATGATTCACGCTCTCTACCACCGGGATCAAAGTAATTATGATTCCAGTCTATTGAAGGTAGGTTGAAGTCTCCTCCTATTATAATGGCCCTCTCATTATTTTTCGATATTAGCGTTGCTGCTTGTTTTTCTAGATTATGAATAATTTCTAAACTTGCATTGGGAGGGTTATAAAAGTCGCATATATTTACTATTTTATAGTCGCTTTCTCTAGCACTAAACCAAACACTTTCTACTTCGACGTCTTTAATCGGTAGTGGAAAACTTTCCTATACTTTTATGACTGCTATAAATACTCCACCTCCCGTCCGAATGCTACGATCCTTTCTAAAAACTCGATAGTCTTGAGGGAATACCTCCTGACTTGCTATCTCGTCAGTGAGCCAACTTTCTGTACCGATCACGACATCGGCTTCTAGACTGCGAATGTTATGCTCAAAAGCGGCAATTTTATAAACACCGCTCTGTATAGAATTTTTAATATGGTCTTAGCATTCTGAAACAATTTAGAAGAAGGAACAGGTGAGTAGAAAGCAGCTTTAAGTTTAAATTTAGGAACGGGATTGGATGATTTACAAGAAAGTTTACCTAAAAAATGGGATTCTGCACCAGCAAAGCGGTTTAGAAGTGACGTTAGGAGGGAAAGAAACGATTTTTTTTAAAAGCAATGAATCTACGTTTTTTAGTAAGAATTTTTGTCAATCAAAAGGGTCTTGTAACCACCCTTAATAGCAATCTGCTTGATGGTGTTACGCTCTTTGGTGAAATTGAGTGTAGAGGGGGGAATATTAAGCAGCTGGTGGATCGTGGAATGAAAATCAGCGTGTTTATGAGGAAAGTGTTTCGGAAGGGTGATTGGGCATAGGGGCGGATTGGGCCGCCGGGACACCGGGCAAAGTCCCGGTAGGCCGACGCTGCTCCTGGGCCGGGGCCAGTGGCGTATTGAGGTTTTCTGGCGCCCGGGGCAAAGAATAGTTTTGCGCCCCCAGTCTCAAAGCGATTTACGTTGATGCCTTGGCCAGGAGCTGTTGCTTTTCCGTATTCTAAAGTAGTGTTTCTCAAACTATGGGCCGTGGCCTCCTATGGGGGCCGCAACATTATTTTAGTTGTTAGGTGGGCCGATATCCGAGTATTTGCCGGGGCCGATTTTTGCTCCCAATCCGCCCCTGATTGGGCATAATAGGTAAGTCTGTGCAACTTGTCTCGTTTCTTACTTCTAACCGCCACACAAACCACCATAATATGTCGCTTTCTCTTTATTCTTATCCCACTTAATTCCTCCCTACTTATTGAACTGTTACTTGGAAAACACATCGTAGCGAAACCGGTCGAGTTTTATTACAAACCGTTTTAGTGAAAGATACAAAGGTTTTCATTGTTTTAAATATCTTTGATTGATTTCTGGGGACAACTACCAAACGAGTATGGAAAAGGGGCTAAAAAAGCAACAAAAATATTCATTCCTTTCCCTCACGACGTGCATGTGTGAATCTGGATTTTCCTCTCCGAGTTTATTTAAGAGAAAGAAATCGTCAGATATTGTATGTCAAACTTGATTTAGGATTGAGGCTTTCTTCAATCGACTCAATGGTTGACTGTATATGTCATGGAAAACTGGCATCTCAATCACTTTTATTTATTACGTGTATGGATAAAGATTGTGAATGCGCAATTAAAATGGCCTTGGCAGCGCAGGCAATGCTATCAACAATTAGAAAATTGTATCATAGCAGCGGAAACAATGGTATCACTTATCGACGTATTTAACAGAAGTATAGAAAAAAATCAAGATATCTCTTAAACTATCGGTTTTATGACAATTTGTTTCAAACAAAAGTTGTAGGACAATATCATCTACCGCTTTTATAATTACAACTATTTACGACAATGAGTCTAAAAGGAGACGTCGGGAAAAACGGAAAAATGAATAGAATAAACATCCACTTCCGGTGGACCAGTTTATTTTTTTAATTATTTTATTTATTTGCAATAACTCAGAGACAGCACAGGGCCAATTATACAGAATATCCTAACAACAATAACAAGGACGAACACAAACGACCATGCCCTCGGCAGGATTCGAACCTGCGACCCTGGCAGTGGGAGCTAGACACGCTAACCACCTCTCGACCATCCTAAACATTTTCAAATCTTCATTTGCTAATAAAAAGTTACAGCGCCCACAAAATTCCTATCACAGACAAATATACAGACATGATCGAAAAAATCTGATGTGGCCAACACACGACTTTCTCCATATTTGGGGTATAGATATTTAAATTATTATGAATAGCATTATAATGAAAAATTATTATTTCGTATCGTAAAAGAATACAGTCGTCCTTATTGCCGTAAATAAGGTATATTTTGAATATGTATACAGACTTCACCGCTACATGGTGGTGGCGCTGTATACTGGAAATTAAGATAAAGCGAAATATATCCGAAATGGATGGTTCTACGAAAATTTGTTTCAAACAAAACTTGGAAGAAATATTATTCTCTACAACTTTGGTCCTCACGAAGATTACCAATAACGACGTTTTTAACCCGTAGACGCCGTCATACGTACTATTACGTCCTCCGTCAGCACTACATTTAATTGTCTTTTGGCGCGAGATATATTCTTACATCTAAATAAACTTTATATATTTTCAAAGAGGAAGCTTTGACCTCTCTAGTAGTGCATGTTTTGTAATTTTAGTAGTTTTTTTATATATTATATTTTACGTTAAATTTTCATTTTTGCCCCTAAATTACGGTGCGTCAGCACTAATCTTAATTGTCTTTTGACGCAAGGGACATGCTTAAATCTGAATAATCTTTATATATTTTGAAAGAGGAAGCTTTGGTCTTTCTAGTAATGCATGACTTTATATTTTATAATCTACGTTAAAGTTTGAGATGGATTTTTCATTTTTGGCACAAAATTACGGAGCGCCAACACTAATATTAATTGTCTTTTGACGCAAGGGACATACTTAAATCTGAATAATCTTTATATATCTTGAAAGAGGAAGCTTTGACCTTTCTAGAAAGGTGTGCCTTGTATTTTTTGTTGTCTTATTATTATTTATAATGTACGATAACTTTTGCGCTCGATTTTTTACGAAAGTACCGTGCACCTGAACCTTTCATCGCCTTTTGGCGTAAGGGAGTTTCGTAAATATTTAATTTTATTTATTTAGTGTACAGTTCTACCTTTAAAAAGGAAGAACCTTATCAATACAAAAGAGAAATTCACATCATGTGGTCAAATTAAACAGTATAGAAAATATATACAAAGAAATAGAAATACTCCAATATAAATTTAACAGAAGCACATGTCAATAACACAAATAAATTTTTTTCTATTGACATTTAAATAAATAAATGAGGATATTTTGTTTAACGTCCTAGATATTCTAATCAAGGGAGAATTAAAACAATATTTGTAATTAACTCGGTGTACAAAAAATATTTTACAATTTCTATTTCTAAATGAAGGTACATAAAAATTTATTTTTTCCAATAACAAACTATCAGTACCACTATGTACTAAATCATACATAAATAAGCACCCAGACAGCACTCTTCGTATTTGTAATCATGTAAAAGATTATCATATGATATATAATAATAATATATGGGATAATATCCAAATTGCCTATAGTATAAAACTCATTAATTTCTTTTGAATCATTTCTATTGCATCTATATATTTTTTAGAATAGGAGACCCAAACAATCGATGCATATTCAAGTATACTTCGAACATAAGCATAATACAATATTAATATCGGGCTGCTATTTGAAAAAACACTGCTATTTCTATATACAAAACCCAAATTTTTTGAGGCTCTAGATATGATATCAAGTATATATGATACAAAAGTAAATTTTTTATCAAAAATAACACCTAAGTCCTTCACTTTTACCTATTTTTTAAAAAGTGAACCACCCATGGAGTAGCAGTTATCAAAATATTTCCTTTTCCTTGTGTATATAACATAAAAACATTTTTTTACATTAAAATGAAGGCTATTTACCTTGCTCCATTCCATCAAATTATTTAAATCACATTGAAGTAAATCAGAATCTTCAGTATCAGTAATAATTTTAAACAACTTGACATCATCAGCATACATGAGACAGCGAGAATAAGAAATACAACTTGGTAAATCATTAATAAATAAAAGAAAGAGTAAAGGATCAAGATTGGAACCTTGGGATACACCTGAAGTTGTATCATATAATTAAGATTTGTTACCTTTAAACATTACATATTGTTTTCTGCCTTCAAGGTATGACTTTAGTAATTTAAATAACAAAATGTTAAATCCCATTTTTTTAAGTTTCTTTAATAATAAACTACATTGTACATACTTTGTCAAAAGCCTTCTGGAAGTCAGTATAAATTACATCTACTTGGCCACCTTTATCTAAATTTCCATAAATAAAATCAGAAAAATTAACTAAATTAGATACCGTGGACCTCCCACATCTAAAACCATATTGATAGGGACTAAGAATTCATTCCACCTGACTATAAATATATATAATTCTTTCAAATATTTTAGAAAATACGCTTAATAATGATATAGGTCTATAATTGCTAATATCACATTTATCACCTTTTTTATAAATAGGACAGACTTTAGCTAACTTCCATTTTTCAGGGTATGTGGATGATTGAAGCGATAAGTTAAATATATATAACAATGGATGTAAAAAAATATCTGTACATGCCTTAATAATATATGCTGGAATTTCATCTGGGCCAGTTGGTTTTTTTGGTTTCAATTTCTTTGTAGCATCTAAAATATCTTTTTTTGTCACGTATTCAACATTAACATCATCCAGAAATGTAATATCACATTGTTCAAAAGATGACATATCATTAGTTAAATTTGATGCATATACAGATTTAAAATATTCCTGGAAACCATTTGCAATATCAAGTGGTTTGTTCAAAACATTATCATTCATCTTCATTGACTGTAGGGTAGACATACCCATTTTTTTATTTCTAAGAAATTGCCAAAATCTATCTGTACTTCCTGATTGAAGACTATTATCTCTACCCTTTATATATGAATCATAAGATGATTGTATTTGGTTTTTAACATCAAGATTCAACAAATGGTATTTCCACAAACGATACAAAGAATTTTTGCATTTGTACAATTTCCAATGCCTATGTCGGGCTCTTATTTTTTTAATTGTTTCACAAGTGAACCAAAATGGATACTTATGCTTTAACTGCTTACATTTAGGTATAGAAATATTCATAGCTTCATAGATATATCTATATAATATCTCCACGGCATCATTAACATCAATGATACTTTCTAATAATTTCCAGTCTTTATATGGTAATTCATAATATAAGCATTGATAATTACCTCTTTTAAAATTATAAGACTCAGAAATATACTCTAAATTTTCTTCAGTTTCTTTACCAATATCTAATATTAATTCCAAAGCAGGATGATGCAAATCTTCTTTAACTAAAACATTACTATATTGTGCATGATGAACATAAATGGTATTACAATTCGTCAGCACCAAATCCAGAATTCTTTGATTTTCATTCACAATATCATTTCTTTGTATCAATCCTGCACAATTCAAGAACACATTTAATTCCATTGATATTTCATCTTCATAAGAATCCATTGTAAAACAAGAAGCATTATAATCTCCAACTATAATAGTATTTTCATTTAAAATATTACTAGACAAAATTTTATCATGCAATCTTTGGTAAACATCGACTTGAGTATTTGGTGGAAGGTAAGCTGAACATATATACAAACTTTCATTGCTACTTGTATTAATTTTAACCCAAATATTGTCATCAACTGTTTCTAAGTTTGTCACTCTTTCTGATAAATACGAGGCTCTAACTGCTATAAGAACACCACCTCACAGTCTTTTACCAGTTCTATCATAATCCCTGTCTTTCCTGTATACTGTATATCCTCCTTCAAACAATTCACCATTTACAATACTGGAGTTAAGCCAAGTTTCAGTAATAATAATAACATCATAACATGTTGCCATAACTGCTAAGGAAAAATCATAAGTTTTACTTCTTAAGCCTCTAACATTTTGGTAATATATGGGTAAATTATTGTTTATAAATAAGCTTTATATATTGTGAAAGAGGAAGCTTTGGCATTTTCAGTAATGCATGACCTGTAATTTTACTGTTGTTCTAACGTTTTATAATCAATGTGAAAGTTTGTGGTGAAATTTTTGTTTCTGCGCCGAGAAGTTGGAGCGCAACCACATACTTTTGTCTAAATATGCAAGGCATATTCGTTGATCTGAATAAGCTTTACGTAGTTTGATAGAGGAAGCTTTGGCCTCTTCTGTAATGCATGACCTGTATTTTTACTATTGTTCTAACGTTTTATAATCAACGTGAAAATTTGTGATGAAATTCTCATTTTCCCACGAAATTACGATTCCTCTTTTCACTTTCTCGAAGAAGAAATATAACCTTTTCCCTTGTATCTTTGTGGAGCCTTGTGAGAAAAGTGGTAATCCATTTGAGAAAGAAATGTCTCCTATATACTAAATACACACAGCCCACTTCATATGCTTCTAAAAATCGCTTTTCAATTCACCAAGAATGCTTTCCTCTTCGGCGATCCTTCAAAGACCTTTAACGACTGGCTTGTTCTGCTATTTGTATTGTTTGCAATGTTTACCTATCAAGTCCTTCCGTCCCCCAGAGACACGAAACGGCGCGTTAAAATGAAAGGCTAACTCAAAACCATAACATGACTGATATTTTAGTGAACCAATAAGTATGTTTTATCGATATTTAACATTAGGGAAAACTAAATAAAACAACGCATTTAAAATCAATTTTTGACATAAATATACATTTTTTATTGATTACAATAATAATAAATGCAATTTATCGACAATCTAAAATAATAATAACACAGTTTTTGTCTTTCGTATTCAATGGACCTACGCAGTTTCGATTTCTCAAGTTGACCCATATAGACCCATACAATGCGTGTAGACGAGGAAACGGTCACGCTCGGATATGATTCATGGTATCTTTTCAAAGACTTCGCTTACAAGAGATATATTTACCATGCTATAATGTCAATTTCATGCTGCATCCAATTACGCATGTGTACATTTTCTAAAACAATCGGGAAAGGACTTGTGAGCTGTGAGCTGATATGTAACCTTTAAAAGTTTTCCGTATTCTGTCTAAAATCTCACGATAAATACAACTCCATATCTCTGCTGCTAATGAACGAAATGTAACCAATTTTTCTATTTGACTTCTGTAATGATTAAGAATGATGACTGCATAACTAAAAAGTTTATATTGTTTATAAAACGTCTTTTAAAAATCATAAATACAAGACTTAGTTAAAAATTTCCAGTCAAGACATGGAAAAGTTGACATGCGACAGACGTTTTACCTAATTGGTTTAGATAGGTACATTCAGCGAATGATGTTTAGTAATGTTTAAATGTTTCTTTGAATAAGATTTCATGTCAATACATTTCATAGTTCTCGCGATTCCAAAAGTTAATATAAACCGTGAGCGCGTACCGGAAAATTATTTATTCGCTTCTACTGCAGAAATGTTTGTGTGCGACATATGATATTTTAAATGATACTGTTTAAAAATTTCATCTTTTATGTATATTTACAAAACATTTCATCAAAATAACAATAAAACATAAAAGTTATGAATTTTTGAAAATCGCAAATTTTCTCACCTTTACCTGTGTTTTAAAAAAACCTCAACAGGCGAATAATGTAGGTTCTCATAAATCTCATCCGGGCTTGGGGGGTTAAGGAAATATTTTACTGGAATCCGAAAAAACCGATTACTTATAAATAATTCCGAAACAATAACTGCTATGGAAAATTGTTTCAAATAAAAGTTGTAGGAAATTACATTCTCTATAATACTTGTATTGAGTTTTATATACAATAATGGTGGTAGGGACCACGCGAACGAGTATTTAATATACAGAAATAGTCGTAAATCTGCAAGAGACGAAGCGCGTAAGGAATTTGACGCCTACCGATCCACGACACTCTCGGATTCACTCAAAAACGACTTGAAAGAATTTCGGTCGTACGTGCGAGAAATTCGAGGTGTCCACAGTACCTCTTCTACGTACAGACAACGGTGAAAGTGTACACGATTCATTTACTAAGGCTAGTATGTTAAATAGGTTCTTTGAAAATTGCTTCACAATAGACAGCGGTGATTTCATTGATTTCCCTACTCGTATAGACTCAAATATGAGCGACATAGAAATATCCGAAAGCGGTATCGTCAAATTACTAAGTCAGGTCCACAAAAGAAAATCGCCAGGGCCTGAAGCCATACCTGCATTCATTATAAACTCGTTAGCAAACGAATTAGCTCCGTACCTTAAGCTTCTATTCAGAAAATCTTTAGATGAGGGTGTAGTTCCTTTGATATGGAAAACACCAATATATAAAACGGGAAGTAAATTAAAAGTGGAAAACTACCGCCCTATATCGTTGACGTCAATCTTCTGTAAGGTTTTTGAGCACATTATCGGTAGCTCAATAATGCGATTTCTCGAAAGCAAAGAAGGTTTCCGGAGAGGCAGGTCATGCGAGACTCAGTTAGCTCTACTCGCACAAGATATTGTGAAAGCAGCGGATAAAGGAATAGGAGTTGATGCAGTATTTTTAGACTTTAGGAAAGCCTTCGACACCGTTTCTCACGTCGATTCCCGAAATTGGGGCGGTCTTTGCGGCCGCAACCTATCCTAGCCGGCTACCGATACCAGGGAGAGGCATTTGTTCCTGCCATTTACAGTTCTCGCTTTTGCTTTTTCCATCTTTATTCACTCCTTTTCCATCTCCTACTTTCTGCTTCATAGTTTCCCATGGAGCGACACGAGCCGCCTCACATGGTTAAAGGAAGCCCATTTGATGGCATCCTACTATACGCGCTACCCTTATGACTCCTTTCCCCTATTGCTACCTAGAAGCCCTCACGTGCCATAAGCCGCAGGGTAAAGTCCTTGGCGGTTTCTTCCTATGTAGCCAACACATGAAAATTCGCAAGCAAACGCATTGGAGGTGTTTTTCGCTTCGCTCTTTCTATCCCTCTCCCCTTCGACTCCATCCAATTTCTCGGCATCACTTCCTAGCCATCACTTTTGCTTTTCTTGTCTTCCAAGTAATACGGATAGTGAGAGCTACGTCTTGTATCATTATTTTGTACATTGAACGTCAAGTTAAATATGGCAGATTAGTACTTTCAGTCGTAATAATCAACTATTATTTTTTACACTCAATATTTCGTGTCAATTTTTATTTTTGCTGTTTTTAGAGAAGAAAAGGTTTTAATCTTGGTACCGGAAAAACATACTATAGATCTAAATCTAGTCAACACAACTACTTGGACTCAAGAGGTTAGTCTGAATTTTTAAAAAATTCTATTACGCATATGCGTTAAGCTGCGCGCGTGCGTGCGTGCGTATGAAGTATCCTTTGTTATTTTATAGGGAAAACGCTAAATACAGAAAACGTTTCAGTTGCTTTTTAAAATTTTTGGGATATTTGTGCCAATTATGAATGTGAACCAAAGTGTTGGTAAAACAATGAAGACTTATTTCCTCAAACAAAATTCAAACGCGAATGGTATCGGTCCACAATTAACTTTTTTGAGGTGAAAATCGATCGCCAATAAGGAACTGAAAAATTTGTTTACCTGTTACGTAATACATTGTTGCGAGATTAGCTTATTTATCGAGGCGAAAGTTTGGGATATTTATTCTGGGACGAAGATGCTGATGTTCTTTCTTAAGTAAAATTAGGAATCCTGTTCTATTCACATACTAACATACTTGGGGATATATTGTTGTAAGGCAGGTCCACGTTTTTTTAAGCGAACATAAATTAAATTGCGTTGTTAAAGAAATAAAATCTAAAAAGTATCACAGGGAAGGATATATTCAGAGTGGAGGAAGAGAGGAATCTAGAATTTAATTGAAGGTGAAATTGCCACGGGCAGGGCCGTCTCTAGGCGGTAAGCAGGTAAGACACCGTCTTGGGGCGGCATCTCTCTGGGGGCGGCAAATGAGTTGGTCTCGTAGGCGGCCAAATTGCGTTTGTCCTATAACTTATTGTCGTTGAAAAAAAGAAAACATATTTATATCCATCGAATAGGGAAAAATATGCCGACGGTAAAGTTTAGATGCGAACACGAAAATCGGTATCAGTGCAAGCCTCCAGTTTCTACCTACCAATAATAAAGGGGAGCATTTGGTGCTTCTTATTCTCACAACGCTAAGATTGGGCTTCGTTACACTTCCCTAGGGCTCTTTCCCCATCCCTCTTAACATCCTTCGCCTTCCTCCACCATCGCTCTCTTTTGTTTCCCCATGCGGTCACTAAAACTGTAAATTCAACTCCCCCTGCGCTCGAAAATAAAATAATGGTATGGGAGAGAAATTTGTGTTTCTAGCGGATTCGTTCGGACATGTAAATCAATCAAATTCACTTTTTGTATAGCGAAATAAAACTATTTGAAATGCACGGATCGTGCACAAACGAAATTTTGGTATGTTTCCCTTAAATAATCCTTACACTATATCGAAAGCCACCTTAGCATATTTTGCGGCTTCGCCACCATTCCCATCATCGACTAAAATAGACAGAAAAGCGATGCCGGATTAAATACAACTGCTTCTGATCCCATAAACGATCTTTTTCAATTAGTAAAATTTCCTTCCGATTTCCAATTTTCAAATCTTTTCCTCCTTAGTTTTTTGCCTTACATCGAAGAAGCATCGATAGTCTTTTGCAATTCCATTGAGCATTCTGCGATTTTTTCCATTAAGATTATGTAAATTATTGTATCTATATTGTACCTGATTTTGCGCTACCGTTGCTGAATTACATCTAGACATGATTTCTGCTTATTGAGACACCGCTGTTTTGGATCTGCATATTTATTATTTGTAATATTAGTCTAATAAAGAGAAAAAATAGAAATATAGTAAACCTATTTCCCTCATTATTCTCTCTCTATGCTTTCCTCTTTTTCTTTCACGTCCCTGTTTTGATTCTTCCTTCGCCTCATTCTCTCCTCTCGTTTCGAATGTCGGAAATCTCACAGCCAGCTTCGGGGGTCCTCTTGCTACCCGCAGTTTATGGCTAACAAGCGTGCCGTCTTGGCGAATCCCTTTCCCCTTAAGGCCGCCTATGACCACGTGTCCAACTGAATGTCTACATGTCTAAAAAATATAGGTTTGCGATTCCCATCCACCCGCTCTCCCATAAAACTTCTTCTAAGAATGGCAAAACTGAAGGGCACGTGGTTCTTCTGCATTTTACCATTTTGCTATCAATAAGACCGTCCCTCAAAAAGCTTCGCTTTATTCGGCTCTCCGTTGTTCAGTCTCTTGTCCATTCAGGAGCAATGATCTTATGGTCTTCCATTGTGTCTTCAATTACGGAATAGATTTTGCTTTAATGAAGCGGCTCATCGTTGCTAAGCCAGTTAGTATCTAATTATATTTTTATCTATACAGTTTTAATTTTTTAAATTAAATATGCGTAACTTTCTAATTTTGTCATACAAATTATCTAGAAACTTACGAAAGTAAATTAACCTGAGAATTGCCTCACTGATCCCTGAGGATTTCGAACATAAATCAGTTACTTTATCCCTGCATCGTCGCCTATACAGAAAGGAAGGAAATCACTTGGTGTAGCTTTCATTTTCTGTTCATTTCTGTTTGCGTCTTTGAAAATCGAAGTAAATACTTATCCTATGACCACCTCGTAATTCCGATTTCTTAGACTTTGGATTTATTTGGTATTACATATATTTTACACTTATATTTTCACCTTGTTCGTCCGTCTGCCCATGTACAAGATTCTAAGTATAATAAAAGGCAATATTAATTGGTTGGTTCTTTGACTGTTTATTTGTTTGGTCCGTGTATCAGGCTGTAGAGAAATTCGGACCACTCGTTCAATGGTGTACACAGTGGATCGAAAATTTGGCAGGATGTATGAATCGGATATGATATGAAGGTAACGGCATAATACCTAAATATCGATTAATTTCGCGAGTTCGACCACTAGAGATTGTTTTCATTTCTCCTTAAATTACAATTTGTAAACCATCCTCTGTTTTTTTTATCATGAAATAAGAAATTCGGTAAGCTTGAAAGTCGACAAGGAAGTATAGAAATAATTTTCAACTATTTAACTAACATATTTTTCACGTTCAAGTTCTTATCTTTGTAAAATATCTAATAAATTCCAGTGGCAAAACACTGCATAACTTATTTATTGTATGATATTTATGATTTACAATGACGTAAGCAAAATGGCCTTTTTGTGTATATAAGTTTAAACATTATGATGTACCTACTATAATTGAAAATTTTTTGCAAATTCATTGTATTTGCAGGCATGATAATGGAAGCATAACTCAAGTTCTTCTATCATATAAAGCTATAGTTATATTTTTTATATTTATATACAAAGTAGAGAAAGAGGTCGAATAAATGCTAGAAGAAGATCAATTTGGCTTCAGAAAAGAACGAGGAACCAGAGATGCTATCGGTGTAGTGAGAATCATATCAGAAAGGGCAATAGGGTACAGCCAAGATAGCTGCATATGTTTCGTCGACTGGCAGAAGGCCTTTGATAGAGTAAATTGGTTACTGCTGATTAGGATATTAAAGTCTATAGGTTTAAACTAGAAAGACAGGAGATTGATCATGAATCTATATGTGAATCAAGTTGTAAAGGTCAGGTTGGAGAATACGGACACCAGCGGAGTAAATATTGGTAAAGGAGTAAGACAGGGCTGTTGTCTATCGCCGATCCTATTCAATATATATGGAGAGAGGCTAATGCAGGAAGCGTTAGAAGGCACGGGAGATTTCAAAATCGGAGGAAGGATTATAAGAACAGTGAAATACGCGGATGATCAAGTACTTCTAGCAAGAAAGGAAAAGGAACTCCAGAAAATGACAACTAGACTAGTGATAATAGATAGAAAATACGATATAGAAATAAATATATAAAAATCCAAGGTCATGCAAATATCAAGTAAAGAAGAAGAAAATTTGAACATAACTATTGGAGGAAAGCCATTAGAACTAGTTTCAGATTATAAATACCTTGGAAGCATCATAACGAGAGAAGCAAAATGTACAGATGAAATCAGGACTAGAATAACAAAAGCAAAAGCCGCTTTCAGAAGAAAGAAACTCCTACTAACGGGAAATATAAAGCAGGAAATCTGCAAGAGGTTGATAAAATGCTATGTATGGAGTATAGCTTTGTACGGAGCAGAAACATGGACGCTAAGGAAAAATGATATTAAATACTTGGAAAGCTTCGAAATGTGGACATGGAGAAGAATTCTGAAGATAAAATGGACAAATAGGGTGAAAAATGAGGAAGTACTATGAAGAATAGGAGAGAAGCGAGCAATTATACAGACTATCAGAAAGAGGAAGGCGAACTGGATTGGGTATTACCTGAGGAGAGAGTGCATGATTAAAGAAGTGCTAGAAGGAAAACTGGATGGAAAAAGAGAAAGAGGTAGGAAAAGGTTTCAACTGATAGGGAAAGAGAGCTATCAAGACATGAAGAAGACTGCGGAAAATAGGAGTACATATATGGAGAACCAAGTTTAACCATGAATAATAACGGACCTGTCTATGGACAGACTACCTATGATGATAATGATACAAAGTATGACGTTTTGTATGAATTTTTCCCCTCAGTCTCCCCCCTACATTAACTCCACTGTAGGTAAAAAAAGGCAGCATTATAAACATTGCTTTAGGACGGCAGATGACCCAGGGACGGCCCTGGCAACAGGTCTTATTATCTATTTTAAATAGCTGCTTCTTACTAGAGTTTTATTTCTATTCCCCATGAGGAAAGAATGGAGATCAGTGCAGGTTTTTATAAAGTTGCATTTTTAAATGGGTAAAATATGAGATACTGACTCGGGAAATAAACTGTTTTAATATTGAAAGGTTTAAGTTTATTTATCTGAAAGATTAAAATCTTACTCGTGTCAAAACCTTTTTCATCTGGAAAAAATCAATCATATAAAAAATTAAAATAATAGCTTTTATATTCGCACTAAAAGGGAAGAAATAAATAACTTTCTCAAAATCAATGTAAAAGGTATATTTATAACATTGCATCAAAATCAAATTATACAGCTGCATTTTTGTAATGGTTAGAATCAAGATGTGAATGCTGAGGTAGATGTGCAGTCCAAAGAATGAAGTTTAGTTTAATTTCCACGAAAGAGTTAAAACTCATTCTGAACAAATATAAAATGTCTTTTATAATCAGGTAATATATATTAAAAAATTTTTAATAATCAGAAGTGTAATTATCATGAATGCCTCGCGAATTGTTAAGGGAGCTAAGCTACCTAAATTTCCTTGTCAGATATTTATCGAGGAATAACACAAATAAGAATTTTGACAAAATAAATAAAATCTACTTAATGTAACCATGACAATTAAATTAATAAATTCGATAATTCTCTTAAAAATGATTATCTTTCGAGGAACCTTGCAGGTCATAAAACGTTTTGATGCGCCAATGCCGAAGGGGTCACTCAAAGAGCATTCCAACTCAGTGATGGAAATGACGAAATGACTTTTGATTTACCTAACGAAAAACGTTAACGAAATGTCCAAAATGCTGTAAAAAAATTGTAAGGAAAAATGGAAAAACAAAAACTGTTATTTCGATAGTTTCACGAAGTGGTTGTACACAGGAATGATCCTAGGCATGGGCGGCTACTAAGACTAAATCAATCCAACAAATGGCTAATTACCTCATTGCTACTATTATTTTTAAATTAAAAACTTATTTCATAATGTTAGTACTTAAAATAAGATTGTAAACGACGTAAACAATTTTTATTAAAATCGATACCTTAAATTAGTATCTTATTCCATTACATTTCTAACCATATGAAAAAGAAGAAAATATAAATTTTAAGTTGTTTCCTAAGCAAATGGAAAAATGTCCACTCCCATCAGTTTAGTGTAAATATTTTCTAAATATTTTAATGTCATGGCTACAACCAATGTATTTTCATGTCGTGTTTCTAGCATCAAAATGACCTGTAGAATCCTCTTATTATAACTTTTATAATTTTTTAAATACACCAGAATACACCTTCATCATTTTCATATCATATCGTATCATATTGGAAATATGATATTTTATATTTGAAATTATTATTAAAATGTAAAGAGATGATTAGTTTTTGGCTGAAAACGTTTTAATGGAAGTAGGAAATTGTTTTTTTAATACAGGAAAACCTCGTTAATACAATATCGCTTTATACGAAGTTCTCATTTATACAAAGTAGATCTCATTCCCCTTCAAAAGGGATAGGCATTCTCATGTTTAAAATTCGTTTAATACAAAATATGGTTAATATGTATTACAAAGTCAATGTTTTCAGTACGGTTAGTACAATGTATGCCTAGCTGTCAAGGTCACTTGTCATTTGCGGAGAGGGGAATCAGAGCCATCAGTTTTTGAGGCGAGCTGAAACACAAGTCGCATAATTCGTGCTACAGCTGTGAGCATCGGCGCAATATGTAGACTAGTGTAAATGTTTTCAAACATCGAGTTATTCTGTGTAAGTGCGACTGTCACATTTTGAACCACTTTTATTTTTTAGTGAAGTAAACATTCGGTTTGTGTCAAAAGCGAAAATTACTGCTGTTCAACGAAATCGAAACGAGTTACGCTTGGATATTAAACTCAAAATCATTGAAGAAGTTGATAAGATGGAGTGCACAAAAACAGAAATTGCAAAGCAATTTAACATTCCATTATCAACGGCGTTAAAAAACCGGAAAAAAATAGAAGACGCTTCTGAAGCTGGAATGGTGCTAAAAAGAAGAAAATGTGTATCTACGTGGTGCAAAGCATAATGATCTTGAAGAAAGGCTATTGGAATGGTTCCACCAGGCATCGAATTTACCAATATTGAGTCCATTGCTGCAAGAAAAGGCTGATTGTTTCGCACTGCGTCATGGTATCAGTGATTTTAAGTGTAGCAATGGTTGGCTGCAGTGCTTTAAAGAGCTAAACAACTTACGTTAGTCTCGATTGATATCTGTGGTGAATCTGGATGAGTTGACAAGGAGAAAACCCTATATTGGTTGGAGTCAGTGCAACCAATTCTTGGCGAATATGAAACAAAAGACATTTTCTACATGAATGAGACAGGAGTGTTTTACAATTTGCTTCCAAATAAAACACTTGCTGTTCGTGGTGAAACCTGCCATGGGGGAAATTGAGCAAATAGAGGGTGACTGTGCTGTTGTGAACCAATGCAGATGGCAGTACAAAGCTTCACCCCCTAGTCATCGGCAAGTCTTCTCGGCCAAGATGTTTTAAAGGAGTAACCCACTCTCCCTTGTGAGTATGAATCAGGGCATCGAACCGTAATTTTCTTCGCTCCGGTTTTCGTTCCGGTTCACTCAAAACACAAAATTTCGGTTCGGTTCTGGTTTCGCTCCGGCAAGCATCAGTGAACCGGTTTTTTTCGCTCCGACTTTAAAATATTTTTAGGAAACTTTCAAGAATTGATTTATTAAGTAATTTTCTTATTAAATCAAATACATCTTCACTATAAAAATAGTGATATTTAAAAAACATAATCAAAACACGATAATAAATTATTTAAAAGTGAATATTTAGTATGTATCTTATTTATTTAAGATTATATTTTGAATTGAAAATTTACAAACCATACATGCGCCACAAATGATTTCAACATACAGTAGAACCTCATAAATCCGGCACTCGAAAATCCGGAATTATCAAAAATCCGGCAGTTTTTGAAAAGTGCACTTTTTAAAATTGTTGCCACGGGTAGCCTAATCCACTATGGAACGATAAACGCACCGCTTCGCATCAAAATTTGCGAATTCTAGAACCAATTTGACGGCAGCAGTTACATTGTATGTGTGAGTGAGTCCAATTGTCAGCTGACCAATACATGTTGGTACGTGTTAGGGAATAGTTTCCACAGTATAACAGTATGAATAACTTGTATACAGTCGCGTGTTCAGATTCGTAGCGATCGCATGTGTCTTTCATTAGTGTGATATTGCTCAAGTTCATATTGGAATGTCTTCAAAAAAAGCTGAAAACGCCTCCAGTAGTATTATGAAGCGTAAACATAAATCTCTTTCTACTGAACAAAAAGTAGATTTTTTAAGAAAACTTGAAAAAGGTGCTTCAGTTGAGAGACTTTGTGAAGAATGTAGCGTAGGCTATATATGACTTGAAGAAACGAAAAAGTGAGTTGCTGACATTTTATGCAGACAGTGACACTTTTAAGACCGAAAAACATTACACACTTCCAGGGTCAACGATGTCGATAGAGTATTGTTTGAATGGTTTCGACAAAGAAGAAGTGAAGGTGTACCTGTATCAGGGCTATTGCTAGTACAGCAAGCAAAGAAATTCCACGATGATTTGAAAATCAATAAAGCTTGCGATTATTCGCAAGGTTGGCTTCATCGCTTCAAGCTTCGCCATGGAATACGAAAATTAGCAGTGTCTGGCGAAAAACTTGTGCGATTCGGATGCTGCCGAAACATTTGTAGAGGAGTTTATGAAGTTAATTTCGGATGAAAATTTTACTGCAGAGCAAATATATAACGCGGACGAGACAGGATTATTTTGGCGATGTCTTCCTCGGAGCACACTTGCAGCCGCCGATGAGGATATGGCATTTGGAGTGAAGGAGTCAAAGGAGAGGCTGACGGTTCTTGCGTGCGCAAATGCAGCAGGTACGCACAAACTAAAGCTAACTGTAATTGGTAAAAGTGCACACCCTCGTGCTTTAAAGGGTGTAAAGAATTTTCCTGTCAACTACCGTGCTAATAAACGTGCATGGATAACTTCTCAATTAATATTGGATTGGTTTGTGAATTATTTTGCACCGGAGGCACGTGCTCATTGTAAATCTAACAATAAGGGACTAGGTGATGATTGTAAAATAATTCTGACATTAGATAACTGTCCTGCCCATCCTGATGCATCACTTTTGGTATTGGGTAACGTGCGTGTGGTTTATTTATCTCCAAATTGTACATCTATTATTCAACCTATGGGTCATTGATTATTACGATCACTGAAATGCTATTACAGACAGCAGTTTATGCAGAAATTGCTTGTTGCTTGCAATAGAGGCCAAGGTGTTGACGGATTTAAAAAGGAATTTAACATTAAGGACTCGATTTGGACTCTAGCTAAAGCGTGGACTGATGTAACGGCCGCAACACTGAAAAATACCTGCCATAATTTGTGACCTGCAAGCATGTTTGAAGGATGTGATGAATCACCCCCAGATTTTCTAGGTTTCAATGTTAGTGACAAAAAGAGATTGGTGTGTGAAATTATGGAATTTGCTAATGGATCGACGAATAACGCTTTCACGAAGGGTCTGGAAGAAGACGTTGAAAACTGGATGGAAATCGACTATGAAGTGCCTGTAGTGAAACAGCTAACTGACGGAGGAATAGTTAAAATGGTTTTCGAACCCGAACGTGAGAATTATGAAAAAAGTGAAAGTGACGATGATGACAATGTAGATGCAAACAAGCCTTCAATAGACCGTTGCATAGAATTAGTCACTGAAACAATATTGGCTTTAGAGCAGCGGTCATGCATCGAATCACAGGATATGATGAATTTGTACCTAATTAAAGATAAACTTATTAAGGAAAGATCACTATGTATGAAGCAATCTGTGTGATATGTTCAAGACAATTTCGCAGAAAAACCTTCAAAAAGCTTCCAACACTGAAATGAAATGAAACTTGCATTCCCGCAACTAAAGACGCTGTCTCGACCTTTTCGTCTAGCCTTCGAGAGTAGAAACGAGACGTGTAAATTGGTAAGTGTGCATTAAATTTGCTAGGACCTTATTCCAAATTCGTCCACTTGTTAATGATTCTGTCTTTTGTAAGTTTTGGCGTAAATTTTGGATTTTATTGTTATGTATTTCATTTTTTTTAACGTATAGGCCGTGATATGGTATGAAGGTGCAGTGGTGTAGCCAAGGGTGGCAAGAGAGCAAGGCGTCTATTATGATTTATTTAATATTTTTCATGTTTATTTACATACATTTTGTGTATGTATTTCATATTTTAAAATATTCTGGCGTGATTTCTGAATAAATTTTAAAATATATTATACAGATTACAAAAAACCTTATTTTGTTTTATCCAGCATTAGGCCGATTTGCCCCTGGATACTTAGGCAATGTGCAACATTTTCAAAAAACCGGAATTTTCTAAAATCCGGCTCTCGCTAGGTCCTGAGGGTGCCGGATTTATGAGGTTCTACTGTATTAGGAAAGTATAAAGTAAATTATAAATGAGCACGTTTTCTGCGATAGAGTTATCTAAACTTATTATGTCATGTAAAGCATTCATCTCATTTTCTAATTTACTGTGCTTAGTCCTTAGTACTAAATGTTATCAAAATCCGCTGAATAGCTACGGAAAAAATTGCATCCTGATAGAAGGACGGACAGACCGAAGCTAATATGCGCTAAAGCTGGAATGCCTAATAATGAATTACTAATATTTTTATTTACAAATCGTGCGGTAAAATAAGAGATCGCGTTATCTCTATAGTGCCAGTAAGTTGAGTAAGATATTACGTTATTTTCATTAACAATTTGTAGATCACGTCCACTGCTCGTATTATAGTAAAAACTGTAATTGCACGGCTTAATTTTTTCATTCAAAGATTACTTAAATGGATGAAAAAATCTGTAAAATATCTATGAGGAAGTAGTCCGCAGAAATTGAGGGTCCGAGAATTCAGAAAGGCTGAGAAATGTTTATTAACATGATACAAATTTACGATGACTGAATATTTTTAATCACTTACGTAGTGTGAGAATGTTAAACTTCATTATTTCATGAAATTGAAATGATAAGTACCATTTCGAAAAATTATTACTAAGCGAAAGCATGTGATTTTCACCCGGCAGCAAATAAAAAACATCTACGTACATCTACATATTACCCTGCAATCAAACATGCACACAAAAAGAAAATAAGACTTACTTATTCGGCCTGTCGTGAACTTTCTTCAGGCGGAGTCTTTAATGTGGGTTTCTGCAGTCGGCAAAATATTTCACTTCAAATAACAAATTCGCATTCATATTTAATTTCTCTTCAGTTTTAAGTAACCAATACGAATATGTGTGCTCATTTTAAGATGCACTCTGTAAAATAAATAGAAATTTACTAACCTGTAACAAAGGATAACCGAAGTAAGAATATCTCAAAACCACGACTGGGGAGCGATCCTTCCTGGATAAGTTTTAGAGAATGACTACCAGAATACAAGGGTTCAGTGGATATGGAGAGGGAGTGAAAGTATATGGGGACAATAACCTCCAACTTTAAGGAAAATCCAAGTTAAGAATCGGGAAATATTTTTCCCGGGAATACACTCTACGGGGTATGCTCGGGGGGAGGGTAGCAAGACAATTAGAGGATGTCTTTAAAGTACTGCCCAAGTTCCTTTCCAGTAGCCTCGTTTAACAGGTAATCTCAGCAGGATGTATTGCAGACCCTCTCTCTATGTATTGAGATGCACATGGAAAATCCCACTATTGAGCCAACAGATACTATTATCACAAAGACACATCCTTCCCAAGGCTGAGGAGAATGTGTTCTCAAGAAAAACCCAACACTTTTCTTATTCGGTTTCTAAACGTGAGGCTTTCAGAAAGACTCAAACTAAAGCAAAAGAAAAAACCCTTCTTTCGCTCCCACATTTTATGCGAACCGAAAAATATGGAACGAAATAAATAACGGTTTTCGGTTTCGGTTCGGGTTCAGGAAAATATTTTTTTCGGTTCGGGTTCGGTTTCACTCCAGGAAAAATAACGGTTTTTTTCGGTTTCGGTTTTCGGTTCGGTTCCGGTTCGATGCCCTGGTATGAATCAAACAAACAGCTTGGCTTACCGCTCATATTTATAAATTCTAAAATTGTATAGAAGGCTGATGCGGAAAAGGAAAATTCCGATGATCATGGAACGCTGTGCTGCACATTTTATTGGGGCGCTGAAGTTGTCAAATATTAGATTGATAATTCTGCCTCCAAACACCACAAGTTTGTTAATTCATCTGATTTTCATTCTTTCAGAATTAAGTTGTTTTTCTTTTATTTTTATATTTATGAATATATTAATTTTATGTAAAAACGTGTGTAAAATGGCAAATTAAAGTTTAATTAGAGTAAATTATGAAACCAAATTAGAAAGCTGATTTTGACATGTTCATTTCACAAACCTTCTTATTACAAACCTCGTTATTACAATGTGAGAGAACTTAGATCCCTTGAAGTTTGTATTAACGAGATTTTCCTGTATATCAGTTTTTTCAAATTTTTCTGCTAGGTTGAAATAACTTAAATGTTTATCATTGTCAAATCATTAAAAATTGTATGTTGTACTGGTTTTTTGTTAAATTCTTTTTATGAAACACGTTGTTAAGGAGATGATGAATTATCTAAATCGTAACATCACTCCACCTCGAAAACTAGGGCTGGTGCAGATGAGATGGGAAGTTGAAATTTGGCATGTAGGTCGATGTGCACAATCGACGATTCAACCCTAAAATTAAAAATATTTTTTTAATTTGACGCTTGATGCTAAACCGGTCGTATGAAAAACCAGATGTAGGGGGTTTACTCGTGTCATTTCTCAGTTTTTGTCAAATATCACTTCCTAAGGACTATTTTCTGTTGTCATTAATGTTGCAGAGTAACTATATAAGTTTCTCCAATCAGAAACATAATTTTGAAACTACTGGTCCGCAGTTTAATTCAATTGCAATTTGTATAAATCACTATGTAGGTTGCAAACATAAAGAATAAAAAAACGTTTATGTATATATTAAAAAAGGACAACTCGATTTCATTAATGCGTACTAAAATTTTTCGTTATAACACTAAACGTAACGAAAAACGAAATTTAGATTCGAGTGCAACAAAAAACGATATTTTTTTTTCCCTAACAGAGGGGTAGCATGGGGTGTGCAGAGGGGGGCAGTTGCCCCCGGGCGCAGGGCTTAAGGGGTGCAAACTCACGGACCGAATTTTATCGGTGAAAGCAGATCCTCTAGGACAGTGGTTCCCAACCTCAGGTCACGACCCAAATCAGGGTCGCGGGGGATCTGACGTAGGGTCGCGAGAGGGTTTTATGGAGAACTCGATAATTATGAAAGAAAATCAGAATTTGTATCTAAATTCAAACAGAATGATCGAGAAAATGTAATTATTGAATCTGTGTTTATTAATTTTAAACATACTGGAGCAATTAACTTTTAAATAACTAATGAACACACTTTATTATTGTATGGTACAACGTAGTTGTACTTAAAGCCATAGTATTTCTAATGTTCATTCCACGTTGCAGTAATATTGAGGCGGAGAGTCAATAACACTACTGAAAAGAGAGGAGAATTCTAGGCATGACTGTACATTAGGGTGGGCCGAAAAAATCGATTTTCACCGGACGGAATTTGGCGTTACCGAGTCACCTCTCGCAGTAGGCATCACAGAAGAAGATATGCGTGCTCTAGTAGAGGAGGGGCGAGTGTTTGAAGTTCCGCCGTTAACTTGCCACACACAAGCTGTAGAGAGGATAGTGCAATTAGTATCGGTGGCTTCTAAATGCGTATGCAGCCCTGAAAGAAAAGATATATGGGTGAATTCATGCCTAAGCAACCGCCAGATTCAACCCAAATTTGAATTTAAAAGACAATACCCAGTTCTGTAAAACATCTTCATCTCAACTATTTCGTGTCCCATGGAAGGTGGTTGGGAGGGGGGAGGGGGAGGGGGGCAGGGGACTAGCAGCCACCTACTCGTGGTGATTTATGGGTAGTTTTTCATAGAAACTAGCGAAGAGCTGCTCAAGGGATAACTCCAAATCAAAATTGTGGAATAAATATTCTTAAGTTTCTCCTTCCCGTATTTTTCATTAAAATGCGGTAAATCAGCGGAGGGCTGAAAGTATTTTTGAAAAGAACTCGTAATTTTAACAAATATTTAATTTATCGGGTCGTGATTATGCCTTTTTCTTGCGGAAGAAGGGTTGGAACCTTTACGAAGACATTTCCATTAAAAAAAGATGTTTACAGCGTCTGAGGTCTCAAAATCGGAAAATTCCGCGCATTGTCCCATATCGCAGGTTAGTGCCGGCTGATGTGCTCCAAATTCTAGATATTTATTAAACGTTCTCAGAGACAGACATTTTATTTTAAACATATAATATTTTATCACGTTAATGTGAATGGAGTAAGGTATTCTTCGCACATAATAGTACAACCGTGCTCGAAATATATGGGTTTCCACATGCATTTCTTTCTAGATTCAGCCTGAATTTTCGTAAAATTTTAAAATTTAGTGCTCTGTCGGCAGGGTTAAATATTATCCGATGTCAAAAAAATTTTGCATGGATAATACTCGTATCAATACGCAACATTTGCGCATACGCCAAATTCCGTCCGGTGAAAATCGATTTTTTCGGCCCACCCTACTGTGCATGCAGTAGTGGCAGCGAAGCCTCCCCCCTTTCCTTCTGGTAGTTCACATTTTTCCCGCATGAGCAGTTAGCTCGTTTGGCTGTGTTACAGTCGACTCTAGTCTGTTGTTTACATCTACAAATGTCACCAGGTGAAACGTGCGTTACCAATAAAAGTGTGTTTGTTCTGATAATCAGTGTGTTTTGAGTATATGTGAGTTTACATATATATTTTGTCTTGTTAAGTTTTGGTAACTTGAAATGGCTAAACACAGTTTTCTTAAAGTTCGGATTCACAGAACTTAAAGATCGAAATGGAATGGGTCGACCTCAATGTTTGCAGTGTTTACAAGTCTTGACTTATGAATCCATGAAAGAAAACAAGTTGAAGCATCATCTGACTACAGTTCATCCTAATTTGGTTGATAAACTGTTGACGTTTTGGAAAGAGAAAGAATGAAATGTAAAGCGTATGAGACTTGATGCCCCATCTTGCTCTGCCACTGTGTCACTTTCTAAAACAACAAAGGCATCTTTTGAAGTTGCTTGGAAGATAGCCAGATGCAAAAAGGCTCATAATATTGGTGAAAAGCTTGTAAAACCAGCTGCCATTGCTATGGCTCAGGCAGTATGTGGAGAAGAGATCGCCAAACAATTGGAAATGGTTGCCCTGTCAGACAACACAGTAAAACGGAGAATAGACATGATGTCAGAAGATATTCTTAACGAATTTATTTTTGGACTTAAGAAGGCTGGGAAATTTTTTTTGCAAATCGACGAGTCTGTGGACATTGGAAATAAGCTTCAGTTAATGGCTTTCGTCAGATATAAATCGTGTGACGACATTGTGGAAGAATTTATGTTCTGTGAATCTTTGAGCACCACAACAACAGGCTCAGACATAATTGAGTTAGTCTCAAAATACTTTTCAAAACACGATCTTCAGTGGACAAATTGTGTAGGACTGTTTGTCGATGGTGCCCCTGCCATGATGGGAAGCCGAGTTGGATTTTGCAGACATGTGAAGGATGCCAATCCACAAGTAGTTATTATACACCATCTTTTGCACTGAGAAAATCTCGCAACCAATGCCATACAGGCTGATCTCAGTGTAGTGTTACAGGATGCTGTTGACATTGTGAACTTTATAAAGTCTAGGGCGCTAAATTCACGCTTGTTTCGAGCTTTGTGTGATGAAATGGGATCTGAGCATCAGAATTTGCTGTACTTTTCAGATATTCGTTGGCTTTCATGTGGAAAAATGCTTTCTCGTTTGATGACACTTCGTGTGGAGGTCCACATTTTTTTGAACGAAAAACAGCATTTATTAGCAGAAAGGTTTACTGACGAAACCTGGCTTGCAAAATTCGCATTCCTAAGTGATATATTCCAGCATCTTAATGAGTTGAACACGGACATGCAAGGTAGGAACCGCACTCTGGCAAAAAAGTCACATCTTTTAGTGCAAACTTGTTTTATGGTGGGACAAAATTTCAAAACGGAAAATGGCTTCGTTTCCCTTTATGAATGAGTTTTTAGAAGATGCCAGTAAAGTTTCTCTGGATGACTTGAAACCTGTTTTTGACGAATATTTGGAAAAACTGCACAAAGAGTTTGATCGGTATATACCACAAAATGTAAAGTTTGAAAAGTAAAACTGGGCAAGAAATCCATTTAACGTTGATGTGATGACAACTGGGGATGACAATGATGGCTTCCAGGAAGAGCTTATTGATCTTCAAAATGATCAGCTCATGAAAGAAAGGTTTGCACAAGTTCCACTGACGAAATTTTGGACAGAGCTTACAAATAAAGCGATTTTGGTAAGAGAGTCAGAAAAAGCACTGCTTCCATTTCCCACAACATATCTTTGTGAGACTGGATTTCCCAGCATGGCAATAATCAAGTCAAAATCTAGGAATCGCTTGGATCCTCAGCATGATCTCTGGTGCGCTATGTCAGTGAACATAGTGCCTGACTTCACGGAGCTTGCTGCAAGATTACAGCACCAAGGAAGCCATTGATTTTTGACATTATTGTTCTGTTCATTTTATGTGACGTTCCATATGTTCAGTATTTCACAAGTTTTTAATTTGAAGCAAATGATTTGTCAAACCAGCACATGTATGATTTATTTAAATAAAGATTTGTTTCTTGCATGTTTTGTATATTTAATATTGTCCCAAAAAATATTGGATTTTACAAGTAACATTAAAAATTTAATATTCTTTTAATAAGTGACAATGTTATGTAGTGTTCAAGAAAAGGCATTAGTATTAGTTCATTTACTGACTATTGCCGTTTCCATGATAGGGTCGCGGGTCACATACCATTTGCTACTTTAGGGTCACCCACATAAAAGGTTGGGAACCGCTGCTCTAGGAGGTCGAGGAGTAATGTAATATCCTATCGGATTAAAACAAAAGAGGCGTGAGTCATCAAAAGTGCTTCTGGGAACTGGTCCGAGATGCAACGAATCACCCTTTCATTTATCTTTAGGATATAGTGGTACCGTAGCTTGTTTATGTTTAGATGGTCCCTGAGACTTAATAAATGGCAATCTTAAGCAGGTCAGAGAAAAATATTTATTACAAAATATAGGTGAAGTCCCGCTTTGGGTTGCCACCTATCCGGATTTGACCAGGAGTCTCCGGGTTAATGGTAAAATTCTCCGGGTCAACAGCATACATGAACCAGAGTGACCACATGTCCCGTATTTTACTGGATCCCCGTTTTTCGGCCAATTTTTCTTCAAATGTCCCACGTCCTGTGGCAAATCAATAAGGGACGCACTTTGTCCCATATTTTTTTATGAAAATAGATATATTGATTTCACATACACTTAGGGAAATCACATGTCCCGTATTTTAATGTAATTAATGCAGTGCTCGGAATGAGCCGGAACGAACCCAGACCACACATGTATCGAAAATATCAGCGATTAGTTCCGAATTGTAATATTTTCCCCCCGAGCGTCCCGTTTCGTAATATTTTCCATTTCGTGTACTTAATTAATGTGATTTAATGTAATGTATGAAGAGTTTACAGAAATGAACCCACTTTTACGAAAAGTTACAAACGAGATTTCATCTCTCCTAGATAAAAGGAATGTTATATTAAAATCTTGCGAAAAAATAATTTTGTAAGCTGATGCAAATTATTAAGTCAGTGACAGGTTCTAACGCTATTGTGGAAAGAATATTTCCTTTATGTAGTAATACATTAGGAACAGATTTGACAAGTGCAGTAAAAGGAGAGCTGCAGGTGAAAAGCAACTATATTTCTTGTAAAGACTTTTATAATTATGTTCTTACTAATGAAGATCTTCTGAAGTGCAAAAAATCTCACGAGAAATATTGCTTATTTCTTACTGTGACAAAAACTATTCTTTGTGAATATGTTCTTAGTATTGTGTGCAATTTGGTTTTATTATTCAAGAATAAATGTTTTGTTCTTTTTATTTGCTAGGCATTTATATTGTGTAGGTTTGTTTGTAAAAAATATTTTTTTCTTATAAACTTTCAAAGAATATTTTTTGTTTTAATTTAAAAGTTAAAAAAAGTCCCGTAAAATTTTTAATAGTCCGGTTTTTTTAAGGATCTGTCTCTTAAAATAGTCAACGATATGTGGTCACCATTGACACTACACAATTCAAGTCAGCAAGATTAGCTACGATGTTTTGAAAATACGCTTCAGAAGGTCTTAAAATTGATGGTGCTTATTACAGACCATATCTATCGCTTGGGTTTTGTCCGAAGTCTAATCCCAAGCCCATGCTATATCGTCACATGTACGCATAAATAAGTCAGAATGCTCTCTATGAAGCAAACAGTCTCGAGGGCCTCGATATTACATTTTCTCTTCGGTCAGCATATTTAGTTTTAGTTTACAAACACAGAAGTCTTTAGAATCTTATAAACAGAAGAAACATGTCTAATCTGTGAAGCAGGCACAGAAAAAATCTTGTCGCATCAGCAGCTAAAACTTTGTGGGTGACTCACATTTAGGTGTATTTGCTACCACCATAACTACGGCAATGAAAAATTCTGAATCACAGCGAATGGCTCGTAGCTCTGATTACTACATTTATTCGATGGTATTGGATTGGTGGTGCTTTATAAAGTAGGTACATACATACCACTACAATCTTTTGTTGGTGTTCGAGGGAGCCGCCAAGTTGCATGAGAGAGCGACAAAATATGGTTCATCACATTCACATTTCTATGAAAACTAATTAACTCTTGTGTATCAAACATTTAAAAACAGTAAACGTACTTCAATTTCTTCACCTATGAGAATATCCGGGTTAACCCCTCAATGCCGAGCGACGTACAGTGTACGTCCAACAAGAACTTCGTATGCCACCGAGTGACGCACACTGTACGTCCGAGGAAGTGCTTGCATTCTTTACTGTTTAAATCACTTAATATTTCTTACATCTATAAAACCATTACAGTTTTGAAAGAGAAATCTTTGGCCTTTCCTGTAATGCATGTCCTGTAATTTTACTATTGTTTCTATATTTTATAATCTACGTTAACTTTTGCGATGAAATTTACATTTTTGCGCAGAAAATACGGTGCGCCACCACATTTTATTATCTGTTGACGCAAATTTTAATAACCTTTATATATTTTGAAAGAGGAAGCTTTGACCTTTCTATTAATGCATATCGTATAATTTTAATATGGTTTTTATAATCTACGTGAAAGTTTGCAATGAAATTTTTGTTTTTGCCCTGAAAATTCGGTGCGTCAGCACATTCTTTTGTCTAATTATGCAAGGGGGATTCGACAATCTGAATAAGCTATATGTATTTTGATAGAGGAAGCTTCAGCCTTTCCAGTAATGCATATCTTGTAATTTCAGTATAGTTTTTATAATCTACGTGAAAGTTTGCAATGAAATTTTCGTTTTTGCCCCGAAAATTCGGTGCACCAGCACATTCTTCTGTCTAATTACGCAAGGGAGATTCGTCAATCAGAATAACCAATATGAATTTTGATACAGAAAACTTTGGCCTTTTCAGTAATGCATGAATTGTAATTTTGCTATTGTTTCTGTCTTTTATAATCTACGTGAAAGTCTGCGATGAAATTTTCGTTTTTGCCCCGAAAATTCGGTGCGTCAGCACATTCTTTTATCTAATTATGCAAGAGAGATTCGTAAATCTGATAGAGGAAGCTTAGGCTTTTTTAGAAATGCATGAATTGTAATTTTACTATTGTTCTAACATTTTATAATCAACGTTAAATTGTACGATGAAATTCTCATTTCCCCAGAAAATTACGGTTTTCTGCTTCTAAAAATCGCTTTTCAATGCACGAGGAATGATTTCTTTGGCTTTTGAAGGTGGGTAAAGGGAATTGGCCTGGTGTTTTTTTTTAATTTTGGAACCTTGCGATAATGGTCGCCTGCTTGAGCTATGAAAGAGGAAGGTCTCCTATATATATAGACACATCCTACTTGAGATGTTTCCGATGCAATTCCTGACGTATAGAACTGGGACCCCTTTGACCTTTTGGGTCCCTTTCGAGGAGGGCCTAACTACGGAGCTCGAAAAGGTTCAGCGTAGAGTGGCTAGATTTGTAAAAGGAGAATATCGGTTTGACGCTAGTGGATCAGAGATACTGAGGGATCTGACGTTGAAGAGTAGAAGAATTGAATACAAAAGGAAACTATTTTAAAAGTTCAAAAGCTCCGAATTCGTTGAAGACGTATGCGGCATAGTCGTCCCCATCGGTGTTAGTGAACGTAATGTTAAATCAGAGTGTACGAGGAAATATGTTGAAACAACCGCTAGAACAGAGAAATACTACAGATCCTTTCTAAAAGATAGGGAAAGTACTTGTGAGCTAATAAGTATCTTTTGAAAAATTGACGTACTCTACGTCTAAAATCATTTATGATCATATCTCTGCTTCTAATGAAGTAAATGTAACCAGTTTTTCTATGTGATTTCTGTAACGATTGAGAATGATGACTGCATAACTAAAACGTTTATATTATTAATAAAACGCCTTTTAAAAAATCATAAATACATGTAGTTAAAAATTTCCAGTCAAGACATGGAAAAGTTGACATGCGACAACATTTTCACCTAATTGGTTTAGATAGGTACATTCAGCGAATGAAATGTTTAGTAATGTTTAAATATTTCTTTGAATTAGATTTCATGTCAATACCTTTCCTAGTTCACGCAATGCTGAAAGTTATATAAACCGCGAACGCGCACCGTAAAATTAAGCGATTACTGTTCATTCGCTTTTATGTAGCAATGTTTGTGTGTGGCGCATGATATTTCAAATGATACTGTTTAAAAATTTCATGTTTTATGTAACTACGTAAAAGATTTCATCAAAATAAATTGAAAACATCAAAAGTTATGATTTTTTAAAGTTTTTCCAAATTACGCATGTTTTCGCAACTTTTTCGTGTTTTTTTTTAAAAACTCCTTCGTTCGTTCACGAGTGAATTATTAAATCCTCCTCCGTCGTAGAGGAGTTAAATTATGAAATCTCCGGGTCATTGACGAATTTTAGTGGCAACCCTGGTTGCCACCTTTTCATGTCTCACCCGAAGTCTGGGGTTATTGCTCATTCTTCGGGTTACACTCTTGTTTTGCCTATATATTTCATAGACTGGATCTCACCTGTAAACAATGTTGTGCCGACGGGCCAGGGGGTTTGCAATTGAGTTGAGGTATCTCCTGCCATCTGGCCTTACTCGTACCAATTTCCCATTCAAATATGTTGTTTCATGCTTGAGTTTCCCAGAGCCACCCTATTGGGTTAGCAAAACAGAGAATTGCCTAAAGAGGCCAACACGCTAAATTGAGTACAGAAGACCCAGTAAACCACTCCCCCTGGAACTTGGCGGTAAGAAAAAAGGTCATATGGGCCAGACTTAGGGACGCCAAAAAGATGCCTTGCCCGCGGGCGCCGAAGACCCTAGCTACGCCACTGTCCCGTAACGAAGCGTGTTTTTACTTTCTCATATGCGAATATAGAGAAAGTATTGTTATCGCGAAAAAATTCGATCTCGAGATTTTGATGGAAATATACCTACATTTTAGGTGTACCTGAGTCCGAAAAAGTGATTTTCGCGGTTTGGGGTCACTTTCCCGAAAACCAATTTCCCGAATGCCGATTTCCCGAATGCCTACTTTCCCGAATAGTCTATTTTCTCGAAAGCCATTTTCCCGAATACAATTTTTTTTACTTGCTCATTTTCCCGAAAAATTCATATTCCTTTGCTATCTTATAATGCATTAACTAAGATAAAGAATAAAAATATTCAGTCAAAAGAACCAGTAAATCTGTCAGAGGTAGATGTTCCAGCTGTTCTAAGGCACAAAAAAGACGGTCAGTTGTTTTTATTTAAAGACACTGAAGTCGGAGAGAACAGAATACTGATGTTTATGTTAAAAGGAAAATTTCAAATATGGGGAAAAAGTCGCGTTTTGCTTATGGATGGGACTTTTCAGACTGTTCCAAAGATTTATCATCAATTATATACAATTATGTGCGAAGCTGGTAACGGGGATGCCAAATGTTTTCTGCCTCAGGTTTTCGTCCTTTTTGACAGGTAAGTCAAAGGATTTGTATTCACGAATATTAGAATAAATTATTGATAAGGCAGAAGACGATGGAATTGAGCTGTGTAAAATACATTATCACTGATATGGAAATGGCAGCTATTACAGCAATCAAAGAGAAATTACCATCAGTAACGCATAAAGTATGCTTTTACCACCTTAGGTCATTTGGCGGCAGGTTCAAAAAGTAGACCTTGCTGCCTTGTACCTTGAAGATGAAAAAAATATGCCTCCTCATGCGTAAGATCTCTGCTTTAGCTTTCCCTCCATCATGTGAGATAGAAGCAGCTTATGAAATTATAGATGGAAGTTATCGAAGCACAGATAATGACAAGGTGTTAAAAATGTGGGAATGGTTCGTGGAATACTAGGTGAAAGGCAGGGTTCGACAGCAAAATGCAAGAGGAAGGGTGTATTATTCCAAACCGATGTTTGACCCGTCTTTCTGGTCGGTATATGAAAATCTAGAATATTCTTTGCCAAGAATGCAAAATCATGTAGAGGCGTGGCATAGAAGATGAAAGGAAATGCTATAGAGGAAAATCTACGTTGGATTATATGCATTTATTAGTGGATTAAGAGAGAAATTAGAAGAAAGACAGAAGACATCAACAGAGGCGTTCGAGTTAAGGCTGCATCAATTTCGAGAAGATTCGACAACGGAATACTTGGTATTCTATAAAGGAAGGATCATAGTTTCATTTTCTCGAAAGGATCGGGATAGATCATTTTCTTGAGAGAGAGCATTCGGGAAAGTGGCGTTCGTGAAAATGACTTTTGGGAAATTGGCATTCAGGAAATTGGCGTTCGGGAAAGTGACCTTATCCCAGTCTAATGCACCTAGCATGATCTTTGAGTAGGGTTTCAACAGTACGACCCGTCTGTCCAATATATTCCTTCCCACATGTGCAAGGACTCCTGTAAATGCCCGCCGTTTTTAAACCAGGATCGTCCTTGACCTGGGGAAGGAAGTTACTAATCTTTCTGGGGGGTTTGTGAATCGTTCGAATCCCTTTCTTGTTCAGAATCCTCGAAATTAGGATGAACAAAAACATTTTGAATAGAGATAGGGGATTCCCTCTTAGTAAAACTTGGGATCCCATCTTTCCGATAATGACCGAGGTCGACGCGAGAACCAATTAGAGACCAACAGACGAACCAGTTAGGGGATATAAACCGGAACCCAACTTGAAACGGCACTCAGCTGTTCCTGAAGATGGTGGCTGTGACAGACGCCGAAACGTCGACTTTTATACAAGACATCACCCGGTGTGAAACCCGAGAACACTTCACTACTAATATTCGCCGGGAAAGTTTGAAATCCTTTTTGACCTTATCCCGTTTTCACAATGCCGTCTGTCTGTCTGTCTGCTGGTCTATTCGCGGCTCTAGAGCCTAAACGGTAGAGCGAAAATGAATGAAATTTCGTACTTAAGCATTTAATCATACAGAATAGAAACTATGAAGAAATAACAGATATGGCACGATAATTAAGGGCAGTTATATTCTGTTCACTATCTAAAGTCTCTTGACATTGAAGACGTATGCCACTTAGCAGCAGCCAATAGGAGACGGTTCGTTTGGCAAGGTAGTGGGGGGAACTCAGTGTTACTCTTTCTCTCGAATCGTTCAAAGGAAGGGGAAACGTTCGTGATTGGCTACTTGCTCTACGAAGGTCAAGAGACTTAAGAAAGTGAACAGACTATAATCTATGAATTTTAACAATTTCATGTGTCCAAAAACGGCTGCAACGATTTTGATCAAATTTCGTACAGTTACTTGAGTTTACGTCTTCAATAATACCAAGTAGTTCATATTTCTCAAAAAATAAATATAAGCCTAGTTTAGGGCAACTTTATCAAAAATTTGATTTTCTCAAAAACAGTTAATATGATTTTCAACAAATTTCGTATAGTTATTTATGTTGATGTTTATAATGATTGTGCATAGTTTATATTTTTCTAAAGATAACTAAACGACGCATTAGTATGTGAGAAACTTCGTACAATGTATATGTATGTTGTACCGATTTTTTTCGTTTGTCACCTCTGTTCCAAGTGCTATCGATTGACATACAGTTTAAAATTAAATTTAAATAAATAAAATGTTGATAGTAACTGCCATTCATGAAAGTACAAGTGGAAATATTCCATAGAAATAATTAAATAACTTGGCGATTCTTCGGTCAATGTGGAGAAATTTTCAAAATAGATCGCGATTCGCAAACCATCGAGGGTTCGCGGAGGGTTGGTGACAACAAATTAATCGCAAAGCATGAAAACGGCGATGGTTTACCCTATATGTAGGGTATGGATTTTTCGGGTTTTACCCGATTTTTACCAGATTTTTACCCTCCGAACGGCTTTTTTGAAATTCGGGTAAAACCCGGAAAACCCCGAAATCATTAATTTTATCGCACAAAACTTTTTAGATTAAAAATTTTATTTTAATGCTTTTATGCATCTAAGAACTTGGATGAGCTCTGTGATGTTCGTTGAACTGAACTATATATATAGTATTATATATTACATATACTAATAATTATTCATTAGCAAATCGAATATCCATTTTACTAGATTTTAGAATTAATGTCTAAATTTGTCCACCCATTCTGTACTCGTGTCGAGCCATATCCCTTCATCGGAGGTTAACTCTCCAGCGGTTAAGATTACCCCTTTTCGCAGCTACCTCCCCGCTTGCGCATTTTGGGACCTTAGGCTTGTAACATAGCTGTACAGTGTAACAAATGTCGGAAAATAACAAGTGGCGCATTGCGTATCTGTCAGAGTAGCACAAAGTATCAAATTAAAGAAAATGCACACTCGACCGAAGATACCAATACGCTCGACATCACTCGAATCTACAGTAAGCCATTTAGTTTATTATCACACATCGACACGGTGAGAGCGCTATTGGCAAAAATACTTTTGCGGACAAATAGTTAGGAGATTTAAAGTCTTATTTTGATGAGGATATTATTAAGTTTTGGGTTGATTGTGGTATCCGATACCCTAAATTAAGCAAGTTTGCCCTAACATTACTATGTATGCCCACGAGTAGCTGTGATGTTGGCGTTCATTTTCTCATTTACGTCATTTGCAAACTCCAGAAAGGAGTAATGTTACGGAAGAAAAACTCGCCATGCAAATGTTATTGTATGTAAACCATAAAAATAATTGTTAAATTAACATTTAAAATTTTTAATATTTTTTAAATCATCCGAATTACTCTATGTTAACCCCCGATATTTACCCAGATTGAAATTATTTATAGACCACGATAAATTTATGCCATATTTACACCCGATTTTTACCCGAATGAAAAGAAAAATAATAAAACCCGATATTTACCCCCCGAATGGATTTTTTTTAAACCCGAAAAATCCATACCATACCTATATGTTAATTATCACCGCATTAGTCCGAATTTTTTATATTGCTGGCACCTTTTTAATTATATTTTATCCTGCTGACCTGAGATCTTGGACACATCACTGGTAGCCAGCCCATGCAGGACTCCATCCAGAGCAACGCCGGGTACTCCAAATTGTAAATATTTTTTTAATATGGTCTGCTGATTCCCTATTACTTATGCACAATGTGTATCAAAAAGGTAGCGCAATGAATAGCCGATCAGTTTCAAAAGTTCAGGAAGAAAGGTGACTTGCAATAAGTTTCCAATTGGGGGACCTTGTGACTTCAAACGACTCCAGCGCTAGTAGGCTTCTCAGTTTAAATCACAAAGCAAGGGAGGAGAGAAACCCAGTGCCGGCATTAGCCTACTCTTAACGAGAAACACCAAGGAGACCAACGGGCTTTACGTCCCTTCTTAAGGACGAGGCGCTGATTTGCATGTTCTCCTCATAACCACGCAAATGGACCGGACAACCCGGTTCACACCGAGTTTAAGCGTAGCAGGCCAGCGCCCGCTCAACTACGCCACGACTCCCCGCTTAAATGCAATAAATACATATCGAACGAACGCATATAAAAGATTTTATAATAATGCTTAACAGTAACTTTCATTCCAGGTTAAAAGCAGAAAATGTGTAAATGCCACATCAAGAAATTCACAACTCTATGTTTTTAATAGTTAACACAATTAAGCCATTATTCTCAATACATAAAATGATTATTCATAAACAATGAACAACGATACACTTCATTTTTTGAAATTTCTACACAAATTTTTATCAGTGCCATTAAGCGGTGAAATAGCGAACTAAAGCCATTTTCCAAGATTAAAATATTTTTTGCCCTCTTAAACTAATAAATATGGAGTTTTCGGATTTTTCCCTTCTATGAATATCGAAAAGGTACCCACATGCAAATTTTCAACCTCAGAGGTAAAACAGAAGTACTCTAAACTTTAGTGGACAGACATGCAAACTTTCTGCTTTATTAGTATACATCTTTCTCCTCTTGTTAGTTGTATTTTATTTTTAAAAATCTGCCTTCCATTGCATTTTATTCCCTCAATTTCACCTATTGCTTCTTATCATTCGTTTTCCGTTCACGGTGATCTTTTTTCTATCGTTTTCGAGTTTACCGCATCAATTTTGACTGCGCTCGTCCACAAAACATGATATACTACTCAATCTCATCACCTTTCAAATCCGCACTAAGTTCTTAAAAGTTTTTTGAACAGCCGAAAGAAATCTTATCAAGCATCCAAACTATTGGATCAATTCGCGAACACGTCTAACCTTTCCTCTTTTCAAAGCAGCCTTCTTGGAGAGGGGCGATAGAGGATGGTGGAGACCAGCAACGCCAGACGATGGAGACGTCGAATGGGAACTGCCGAGGGACCCAAAACTCTTTCTACTGACGGAGGAGACGAAGGTGCTCGGAAGGAGGAGGAGGAGAAGCGAAAGCGAGCAAGATGAGGTTGGTCACAACTGGATTCTTCAAATTGGACATTTAAAAACAGTGTTCCTTAACCCTTTTCTCCCAACACATCCGTTGGAGTTGTCGAGATATCCTTATATACAATGTTAAATTTTGATTATGGATTTACAAAATAGCAAGAACAGTCGTGAGGAACATAAAAACCGAGGACACAAGATGTTCTCAGTCTGTCTCTGCTTTAAATGCACGTATACAGTAAAACCCCATTATTTGGATCCCGGATAATTAAAAAATACGGTGTAATTCAGTCCCCAGCCAACACCATAGGATTTTGCTTACTTTTTCGTACGGATTATTCGAAATACAACTACAATGAAATTCCAAGTCATGATCTGGTCTGGTGACTCACGAACAGTTCGTTTAATTCGAAAACTAGAGATATTTTGTTATCCATAAAAACAGAGGCGATATGGCACCTATGGCAAAATTTTAGGAAACACCTTGGTTATGTAGGATATAATTTTTTGTGTTTTAATAAAGAATAATAGTATATTTATTACAAATATAAATTAACGTTTGAGTATTTAAATAATACTTATTTATGGGAAAATTAACTTTTGGCACTTTTTTCGGGAACGTTTGGCACCTTTTGCAAGCGGCATCAATGCCAAATGCCACCATCACCATACTCTATACTATATTTCCCGTCTTATGGTGCATGACCTTGAGTGCGCTGGTGAAAGTGCTACTGTTGCAGCCAATCAGACACCAGTGACAAGCAATGCAGGGGGGGGAAGCCAGTGTCTCTTCGACTGCCATGGTGTTCACTTCGCTCTCTGGTCGACCGTGTTGCCAGATAGCTATTTTACCTCACTGAAAAAGGCTAAATAGCGACCGCAATTTCTCGCTGTCCAAAAACTACCCGCATGCATTTGTAGCAACGCTGTTTGGTAGCTAGGGTCGTTCAGAGAGCTGCAAGCGGTGTTGGAAGGGGAAAACCCTCTCATTGGCCATTCACTCTTCCAAGGTCATGCACCATAAGACGGGAAAAATAGTATAGTTACGGCACTGTGTAACAAGAGCAAACAATTTTGTTTGCTTATTGTCTTTTTCAATGTAAAAAGATTATTGAAAGTTTTTAAAAATTATTATCAACTGTAATTGCAGCAAATTATTATTGAGGGCACTGATGCCGAGAGTAATCATATTCATTACTCTGTATGGAGAAATTCATGTGTTATAACACATCAGATTTTTTCAGTCTTGTAGCCATTGTGATCTCAATACATTATAATGTTCCACTGCATTAATCGCACAATTCAACGGGTTCATTAGGAACTGAAACATATGACTAACGTCGCAAATGTACCAAAATTATAATCACTGTGAATGTTCATGAAACAAAGCATAATAGTGAAACTGCATCATTTGAATTCATGTTGCATATGGTTTTACTGAATATATTAACTATTTATTCTCTATTAATAATTAATCATGTGTATTTCAATGGATTTTGCAAAGAATGACTGCCAATTATTCCAATTTTGGAAGCATTAGGTTCGTTATTGTGAATTAGAATTAGAAGGGTGGGCTATCAACAGCTCTTGCACTGTGACCATTACTGATCTATTGTGCTTTCCCAGCCATTTATTCTGCAAGCAAACCAGCACTTTGATTGTGAATACTGAATGCAGTATTCACAATCTTATCTCAGTCCAGAAGACGCAGACTAATTTTGTGAGCCATTTTTCTGGGAATAAAATGCATCTTATAGCCTGAAAATTACGGTATATAAAATGAAATTTTTGAATGTCGACTGCACAGTTTACGAACCCCCTGTGCTTGCTAGAGCATACAAATCTTTAGCACTCTCTCTCTCTCTCTCTCTCTCACTGAAACACTCCTTGGCCAAACCAATTATTACCCAATTAATCATCCACAGATGGCAACACATCGCGTGAAGCGTACTGGAAGCATATCAGTAGGGGGATCAAGGATGCGCACCTCTATTGGGGGAGGAGTGCTGGGCAGCAGTGGAGGACGTGGGGGATTTGGAGGCTTAGGAGCAAGTCGTGGAATGGGAGGGCCAGTTGGTGGCGGGATAGCTGGGGGTCCGTCTCTTTCCATTGTCAACCCCCTTGACGTGCTGCGACAACGGCTCCTATTGGAAATAGCACGGCGGCGCATGAGACAGTCTGAAGACCAGATCCTAGCCAACCGAGAGCTCCTGAAGAGCATCGGGAAGAGGGAGACCTTAAAGGGGGAGGAACAGACGGAAATTGCTTCACAATTGACTGGCGCCACCAAGGTCAGAGAGCAATGCGCACAAATTGTTTATCATAAAGAGATGTTCTCTCTCAATTAATGTAAGATTTGGCCAGCTTTTGCTTGCCATTGACTGGTGACTTAACCTATTTTAGTTAGCCTATGTGCATAAGCATTGGCCTCTTATATGTTGTAAGTATTTCTGTTTTAAACTGCAGCAACCAGTTTCTGAGGAAGAAAAACTGGGACAAGACGTTTTTAGGATGGCCAATCAGAACAATATCTCATTTTGTCTTTTTTGCCATATATTTATTTAATTGTAAAATAAATACAGTTTGGGAAGTCTAAAAAATAATTTATGAAATCAGTAAGAGAAATGTTTATGACCTCATTAAACATGAATTTGACTGACATGTTGGGAAAGTGGGACAGCATGACAAAATTCAGGTCTGCCTGTCAAAATCTATCACTCTACTTTAAACTGTTCTTGTTTCAATTAAACCATTAAATCCCAAAATCTGTGCTAAATTAAATCAAATTTGAGGGACTTAAGGCTTTTTTTCTATAAAAATTAAGACAGAATTTTATAATTTTATTCCAAAAGTTTAACCTTGACATGGCAGAAGTGTTTTGTAGACCTTCAGAGACACTCCAGCTGTCACATCAGTACATAGTAGAGTCACTCATACCAGTAAGGTCAATTGTCAAGTGCCAGACTCAAATGCAGCATAAGTACCTCAGAGAGTCAGCATATTCTATCATGTTAAAAACACTGTCAATAAAGATAGTATAATATATAATGCTTACTTAAAATTACAATTCAAATTAGATTTCTTAAACATTCACTTGCTTTCAAAATAAAAGAAAAATACTCAATAAGAAGCAAAAAAAATACTTTCTAAAACCAAATTTTATTGCTCTCAAATGTGTAATTTCCATTTGTATAGAACGATGAGAGAAAAAATATGTATGCGAATTTTCTTAGCTATATGTCCCCCGAACAAATAAGCACCATCCCCTCATTTGGACTTTCATATTTCTCATTAATTTTTCGCTGCATATTAATAATTCTTATAAAATTCTTAGTTGATCGATATCAATGTTGACTGTTTCCTTCGAATTCCTTCTGCTCCCCTCCCCTTTTCCCTCCCCTTCTTTTCCCTCCCCTTCTTTTCCCTCCCCTTCTTTTCCCTCCCCCCTTTTCCCTACCCCCTCCATTTCTCTTAACTGTACATAAAATCTGTGGACATATTCACTGTGGACATGTATAAATGTGGACATTAACACTCCAGGCGCAGTGATCAGGTCAATTTTGACCCAGAAAGTAGTTTTTATAACTTTTTACATACTTAGAATTTTTTATATTTTTTGATCCTTTCGATATTCTTCATTCAAAATCCAATATTACTTCTAGTGTACAAATTGAAAAAATATTTAGCTTTTATAGGCATGAATATAACGTCTGAAATTGGTTGGGTCAAAAATGGCCCATCTCCATGCTCCATGTCCTGTCGTGCCAGCACCCTCGGTGCTTCCCCTCTACACAATTTTATTGTGAAAAACTTATAAGTAAGTATTACAGGTCAAGCACCCTTTATCCGTAAATCCAAAAACCAAAATTATCCTAAATCCGAAATTTTTTTGTTGTGTCAACATCAAAGATTAGGAAAGATGGACTGCTCTCAAAAAGGTGCTATACTCAAATGAATGTCGCTATAATGCTGCTACCGCCAGATAAGTGCAAAATTACTTCAAAATAATACATGTAATAACTAATACATAATGAAATGCACTCTATCTTACTTATTAACCATGTTTAAATCATTAAATCACAGTACAATTAACTCTTCAAAATTTTTGCCACGTCACTAAACACAAAAAAAATTTGTTAGACGAAATGAAGTCTCTAAATCTAGCCACAAAATAGTTAAAATGTCATCACTGGGTCTGAAATGCTCAAAGAATTCATTGTTGACGAACTTAAGTTACAATGTAACCTGACATCTGGCACTGCCCACACTGCGTCATTGATCATAGCGATTCATAGTGGTTGGTTCCTAACATACTGTAAGACATTTTTGGTTATTTATCGTATTTGTTATGATGAACATGTCAAAAAGACCATCATACTCTTATGGGTTACAGTATGAAAATAAAAAGGAAGCGAAATTCATGATCACTCGCTAAGAAAGTTGAGTTATTGCAAAAACTTGATCATGGTGCATCTGTGAAGCGATTAAGCGAGGACCATGGCGTGGGTGTCACCACCGTTTATTCATACTGTGTATCATGAATTGTTTACTGACTGTAGCAGTTATTCTAAAACTCTTTCATCCCATGAGCCATTCCGTAAAAATTCACTAGGGAAATCTAATAAGGTGGAAGTTAACACCTCTATGGTAATTGTTCATTTGTATTTTTTATTTTTATATAGCGTGTTATAATAAAACATATTTAATAATTGTTCATTTGTATTCAAGCTGGTAAAAGGTAGCGTGAGTGGTGTAGTGCTCATAGAATAATGTTCAGGATACATTTATGCAAGGACGCTATGCATACTAACTTAATGTGTAATATCCAAAAACCAACATTTTCCCAATTCCCAAATACTGTCTTTCCTGAGGATTTCGGATAAAGTGTGCTCGACCTGTACTGTGATAAATATTGTATTATATAATAAGACGTCTGTTACAAACTTGACATTTAGTGATAAATTTTGTGATTAACCTGCTATATTTGTATACCTATTCTAGTAAATATATTGTATTATAGTAAATTTATCAGTTGGTATAGCATATAGTACACTTCGTAGTTATCGGAAGAAAAAAAAGATATGAGGTAAACGGTGTTTTGTTTCTACTGGCTATGAGGTCCCTGGAAAAATATTTTCGTTTGCTAAAGTGTCCCGGATTCGAATCCAGGAGACAATTATATTTCCCATAAGTTTACACGGGATTTTCGATTTTTCAGTGTGGAAAGTTTTTTTCCTTCGTTCATTAAAATACCGTATATACCTGAATATAAGATGAGGTTTTGTTCCAATTTTTATGACCAAAAAATCGCTAGTCGTCTTATAAATGAGGTCCCTGGAAAAATATTTTTGTTTGCTAAAGTGTCCCAGGTTCGAATCCAGGAGACATTATATTTTCCCATAAGTTAACACGGGATTTTCGATTTTTCAGAGCACAAGGTTGTTTTCCTTCATTCACTAAAATACGTAAATATGGACCGATTTTCTTCTTTTTCACTTTATTCGATGGCTAAAGCTCTATACTATCTTATTCTTGCAATGTTTACATGTTACATGGTCGAATTTTCAAAAATACAGATTCTTTTTCGAAATTTTTCGGATTTTTCATACTCATTCCGGGCGTCGCCAAGGAGACTCTCATTGTTGCCTCCGATTCATTTAAGGCCAATTAAACCTTCAAATAGACGAAAGAAAAGCATTATTGTTATCTTCTCTTCATTGATAATCTAAATAAACGCTTGAATTGACGTCGCCTTTATAGTAGGTCCTGTAAGAAGTTAGCCGATATTTGGAAACCCCCTATATCCGATATTAGGCAATTATGCAAAATGGAGTTTCCATTGTTGTTGTCCCAAATGGGATGTTCAAGAAAACAAAACACTAAAAGTACAAATACTAGAACGTATAATGGAGCAACTTAAACCCCTGAAACAATAACGGTTAACTTACCTTTTGACCGTACACAAAATTTTACACTGGTAGTTTGAATATTCGACTCCTCGAAAAAGTAACAACAGCCGGCCACCTCTCTTCAAGCCTTTAGACTGCAACTAGCAACTCACGAGTGTCATGGCGGACTAGTAGGAGCAAGCTACTGCAATGGTTACCAGGGTACACTGCTTACTTGGTGAGATACGATGGTATCCGAAATTAGGATCCTATCCGATATTTGGTCGCTTTACCCTACAGTTTATATATACCATTCCTACTTATTGCAGAAAAGACGCATGCTTATCTATATACCAATTCGATGTTTTTATTTTCTTTGTACTTTGTATTAAACTATGTTTACATTAATTTTTTGTATTATTCTCTTTATGTTGCAATAAACTATGTTTGGATTAATTTCTTTTGATTATTCACAAGTCCCTCAAAAACTTAAATAAATGATACAAAGTTATGCTATTATAGTCATTGTTCTGGAGGACATATGTTTACCTGCATCCCGAAGCAGTGTCCCTTCACTCATCACAATAGGATTTAGCAGGTAAACAAACTCTTACACTATTACTGGCAATGCACATCCTCCATCATTATTTAACCCCTCCATGGGCGTAGAAAATAGAAATTCACTGTAAGTGAAATTCAAGTAATACTGTGGTGATTGCCTGCTACATGATTTTATTCAAACAAGAACCATTACCAGCAAGACCCAGGCGGAAGACTAAAACCATTGTTATTGGATAGAGAGGACTTAATTTAGTCAAGATCTACAAATATGATTTTTAAATAAGTATGGATAGATTTTACAGATAAAATACTGCTTGGGTCAAAAATGACCCATCACCTCGCTCTGCGGAAAATCTGGTATCACTGTGCTCGGAATGTTAATGACTATGGACATATAGACTGTAGACATATATAAATGTGGACATATTGACTGTGGCCATAAAAGAGTGGACATAAAGGCAGTGGACAGTCACAGGTTTATGTGTCTTTTGACAATGACAGGGCGTATTTAGTGTTATTTTTTAATATTTAGGGAATTGTGAGTGTTTCTTGAATGCATGTGTGAGTGATAGTTCTGTCTGACAGGTCCCTGTAGCTGTCAAAAGACACTTAAACCTTCAGACATCATGTGTGATACCAGGTCTCTGGAAGGGAATCATTTCTCCTAAACCAGGTATTGTTTTCTTTCCTTTCCCCCCTTTGTTTCCTATTTGTGCAAACGTGTGTGGTTGCTGAGTAGGTCCCTCTCAGGATCGTCAAGATTCACAAACCTACCATCAATGGTGTAAGGATCCCTGACGTAGGTCAACACCTTGTAAACCCCTCACCCCCCTTTTATCCTTTCCACCTTAGGATTAGTACTTGTGTGAGTGAGTGAGTGCATGAGCAATTGACAACAGGTCCCAGGTGAAGATTAATACCCTGTAAACCTGTAAGTGCTCCCTTTTTACTTTCTCCGTACGTAGTAATGGGAAAGTATTGTGATCACAAAAAAAATCGACTTCGAGATTTCAACGGAAATACGTTTTGAGGTCCCTAGAACACGTTTAGACTATTTTCGGAATAATGTCTGTGTGTGTGGATTTGTGTCTGTGATTGTGGGTGCTCTAACTCAAAAAGTACTTGCCATATCGTTACCAAACTTCATATATAACACTTTACCATGAGCACTTAGTTTTTGGACAATATCGGTTAACCGGAAGTCGAGGTTTATTCGAAACCCGATTCAGTTTTGGCGATATTTCTTCGATAATACGTCATTATTGTATACATTAACCATTACAAAAAATGTAGAAAATATAATTTCCTACATCTTTCATTTGAAACAATTTTCCATAGCAGTTATTGTTTAGGAATTATTTATAAAAAAATAATCGGTTTTTTTGGTTTCCGTCAAATATCTCCTTAAAAACGTCATTATTGGTAATCTACGAGAGGACCAAAGTTGTATAGAATAATATTTCTTCCAGGTTTTGTTTGAAACAAATTTTCGTAGAACCATCGATTTTGGAGATATTCAACTTTTTTCGTAATTTCCAGTATACAGCGGCACCACCATGTAGCGGTGAATTCTGTAAACATTCTAAATATACCTAATTTATGGCAATAAGGATGACTGTATTCATTTACAATACGAAATAATAATTTTGCCTCATAATGCTATTCATAATAATTTAAATATCTATACCCCAAATATGGAGAAAGTCATGTGTTGGCCAATCAGATTTTTTCTATTTTTTCCTTTCCTTTCTTTCCTGCCCATCTTTTATCTTTCTCCTCTAAATATTTGCCTTGTACGGTTAAGGAGTTATATATTTTTGTAGCATCGATCTTACCATAGTCTCCACCCCCTTTTAAATGTTTTCAAAAAATTGTTTGAGCTAGGTGGGTTGGAAGAAGGATTTCAAAAATTTGGTTTGGTTAAATGGACAGAGGTTTTCAGAAAAATGGTTGAGTTGGTTCAAAGAAGGGTTTCAGAAAAATGGTTAGGTTGGATTGGTTGGAAGGTTTTCATAAATATAGTTGGCTTGGGTTGGTGTCCCACTGAGGCACAGTGGAAATCACTCCTACTTAATCCAAGAATTAAAGTACATGTCAAATAACAAGAGTGAATGGATCGTAATGTAACTTTATATGCATCTTGTGTTGGTAAAAGGTTTACTACTCTCTTCTCCATAAATACCCCGATTTGAGAATGGAACATTAGACTGGCTTGATAGCTTAGTTCAGGGGTTCCCAAAGTTTTTGATGTGGCGAGCACAAAGTTGTATCCTAAAATATCAAAGGAACACGACTACACCTCCGCAAGAGTATTAATGATATTGAATAAAAATCAAATCAGCATCAAAGTTATTGTTAATGATATTGAATACATTTATAATCAAATCATGAAAAAAACTGATTTCGAGATTTCAATGGAAATACACATTTTCAGGTCTATAGAACACGCTTTGACTATTTTTGCAATGATGTCTCTGTGTCTGACAATGAGTGATTGTGATAGGAATTTTGTGGGCACTCTAACTCAAAAACTAATAATCATATCAGCACACAACTTTATATTTAAGAGTTTAGTCAGTGCTGCCAATATAGGGGATTAACATTTTTCCATAATCATTATGAAGCTCAAACTATAAGACCTAGATCAACCAAATTGAAATGAAAATGGTTAAGCTTAAATCTCCTTAAAACTCAATTTTTGCAAATAGCTGTTATTATAACAATTATAGATAATGTAATTTTCTACTAGATTTGTTTGAACCAATATTTCATAAAGTTGATAGTTTAAGAGATATGTTGATTTTTATTCTACACTAGCAGCCCGTTGCAAATAATCTAAATATTTCGGCCCTAGGTTAGCTCTTCTTTGTTCCCTATTCATTTGACGTGTTTCCCTGTTTCTTTGTCTTTCTTGTACTCTCCGCTCCTCATCTAGACGGGCAATCCTATGAGCTTCTGCATCTCTTTCTCTCTCTTTTCTGCAATACTCCTCCTTTGATCTCTGGCTCCTCTTCCTTTCTCTGGCAGCTGTAGCTGGACTAATAGCTCTCCTTTTCATTTGGCATTTTTTAATTTTCTGCGATTTTACATCAATATATTTGAGCAATTACTTGATCACAACGTCACAGAGTTACTTAATGCTAGTTTAATATCACGGTATATTCAAAGGGGAAAAATTTTTAATTCTACCTTACCTTAGTTCCAATGATTATCGCTGCACCCTTATAGACAAACTCACAAACAGTTGCTTTCCTTCAAGTGTCTATCAACAACTGCTTTTTAACTTCTTTCAAGACCTACTATAAAGGCGATGTCAATGCAACCGTTTATTTAGATTATCAATGAAGAGAAGATTACCATGTAATGTGTTAAAAAATAACATGCGTCCCTATTCTCATCTAATTTTTAATTTATGCGTGAGCCTATTTGCGTTAATAAGGATTACAGATGTGTAATATGATGGTTCTACTTACAAAAAGGTACGATTCCAGCATCCAAATGATGAAATGAAGATTCAATTGCTTCGATTGAATCATTAGAAATGCTTCCCATATTCAGTCAACAGAATAATTATCCTTAAATATTTACGTTGCTGTGCTTCATTAATTTCGATGCTCAAACAACAGTTCAAAGCAAATAGTACTTTTCTTTGGTCTATTTGAAGGTTTAATTGGCACTAATTGAATCGTAAGCAACAATGACGGTCACCTTGGCAACACCCAGAAAGAGTACAAAAAATCCGTAAAATTTCAGAAAATAATGCGTATTTCTGAAAATTTCGACCGCTAAACATGTAAACATCAAAATAATAAGATAGTATAGAGTTAGAGCAGTCAAATGAAGTAAAAATATAGAAAATCGGTCCATATTTGCATATTTAGATGAATGAATGCAAAAATCCTTGCACTCTGAAAAATCAAAAATCCCGTGGGGGGGACAGGCGGACAGACAGACAGACTGACCTTGGAGAATTATTATATAAAGATTTATGCTGAATATGTGATACCATTATTTCCACTGCTATAATACAATTTTGTAATTGCTGATAGCGTTGCATATGCTGCCAACAGTCATTTTAATTGCGCATCAAAATTTTGTTATCCATAGAAAATTTCAAAAAAACGAGAAACTCCTTAACCTTACAAGGTGAATATCTAGAGCAATGGTCTTCAACCTTTTTTCAGTCACCGCCCACTTTTACCATATGTTGTATTTGAAATAAGTTCACCGCCCACCCAGTGGCGTATTGAGGGTTTCTGGCGCCCGGGGCAAAGGATAATTTTGCGCCCCCAGTAGCAAAGCGATTTACGGAGGGGGGGAGGGTTCAAATCGCACCTCGACCCGACGGGTGTTAATTTGATATTTTTTCGTCCCCCTGAACTCGGCGCCCGGGCAACTGCACCCCCCTGACCCCCTTCACTACGCCACTAAGCCCACCTACCGTATCAACTTAATAGTAAAGTTTTTAATAAAATAAATGTTTAAAAAGACAAAATTTAATTATGTTTATTAATCCCAAAACAATGTTAAAATAAGCATTTGGCATACATTTCAATGCATACTTTGTGTTTGGTGCCTACAAACCAGGGAATCAATGTCTGACTTAAAGTCTGTAAGGGTTATTCGAAGATCTCCTCTTTCTGTTATTTGTAAGCGGTTTCTTTTTTTGGACAGGAGATTGTCGACTGCACTGAATCCCTTCTCGACTACATATAAAGTTGGGAAAGCTAACAAGAGCAACGATATTTTCTTCCACAAGCATGGATACAGAGAGGGCATTTTCTTGTTCTGCCAAAGTTGTACATATCCACCTTGGTTGAAATTGGCTTTACACTCATCATCATGAATTAATTCTATTATCTCCTCTTGGTATTCAATATCCACATCACACACATTTTGATGAATGGAGTCACCACCCAGGCATCCACTTTCAAGTCTATTACATCGCGAAAACGAGTCATCATATCAATTCTAATGACAGAAAGGTGATATGCAAACTTGTCTATGTCTTCGGCTGTAAGATCATCTTTGATGTTGAGTAGTTCTGGAAACTGGTAAAATTCTTTTTGCAGGATGTTTTTCTGAATAAATCCAATTTCTCAATGAATACCGAAATAACATTTTTGCAATCAATGAGTGTCCGTGAGAAGAGAGAGTATACTTATCTCTTAATATCGCTTCTCTTTCATTTCGCTGCGTTCCCCATATAATGTATCAAATATCTGAGTGAAGGTATCCCGTTGGGGATTTTAAACCACTGGCCGCTTTTCAGCATTTCTTTCCTAAATGGCACATACTAGTTAGGATTACCATATTCTAATAATAAAACCCGGAAAAATTTAATTTTAAACCTAAAATGTAGTATATTTTTTAAAAATCAAGGTATCTAATTGCTTAAGTCTATAGTGTTACAATTTTCGATGGGCATAACCAGAAAAAAATGGATTTTATTTGCTAAAATCTCGGTAAATTTTAAGAAAATCCGGACGTATGGTAACCGTAATACTAGTGGGATTGTCGTTAGATGAGATTACCGAATACGGTCTCAGTTGTAATAACAGTGTTTAAAAATTTATGATTTTATATATTTGATAAAATTAAACTTAAACGCTTCACTACTTCAGCGAGAGACTCCGACGACCCTCATGGGCCTTTCGATTTTACCGCAGCATGGATACATTGTCGCTAGTATAGTGGCCAAATAAAATTCACAATAACAATTACATCTTAAATGTATTGAACGTGTACAAAGAATGTGAATAACAATTAAGAGTTCCGTCACACATCTTCCGCCGTGTTCCCTCTCCAATCTCTCGGCGTGCTCTCTCTCCAATCTCACGGCGTGCTCTCTCTCCAATCTCACGACGTGTTCTCACTCGAATCACCCTCGCCACCGCTCGTTCCAATCCCTCGCCGGGTTCAGTCTCCAGCAAAAAAAGAAAGTCGAAACTTCCAGCGCCGCGACCGGCCTCAACTCCTCCCGTGCTGTGCCCGGCGCGCGTTTCAAATTTTAATCATAAATGCGACTGCACAATAGTATGATATGATACTATAGTTAACGACAAATGAACTGTAATAATTTTACGTAAAATAGTTGTACAAAATATGTATGCGTATCATTAAGCTTTTTTATAGAAATTTATTTTTCAGTGTACAAATTAGAATAGCATTTGATGAGTTCTTTAACGCCCACCAAAAATCCAAAACCGCCCACTGGTGGGCGCTATCGCCCACCTTGAAGACCACTGATCTAGAGGCACAAACAAGGAGAAGAAAACACCAAAAAGAAAACCGGGTGAGAAAGAAAAAAAAATATATATATATAACTACTTACAGGTTTACAGGGTTTTAATCCCCACCAGGGACCCAGACATCGTGTGCGATATCGGATCACTGGCGAGGAGTAACTTCCCGTAAACCTGGTATTATTTCTTGTGTGAGTGAGTAAGTGAATGAGCGAGTAACATTGGGTCCCTGGTGAGGATTAAAACCCTGCAAACCTGTAAGTAGTTATATATATATATATCATCATCATCATCATCATCATCATCATCATCAGCCTTTTTCAGTCCACTGACGGACGAAGGCCTCCCCCAGACTCTTCCAGTTTTCCCTGTCAACTGCCTCCCTCCTCCAAGTTTGCCCCAAGAACTTAACAATCTCTCTGTCCCACCTGTCTTTCGGTCTTCTTTTTGGTCTCTTGATGTTTCTTGGGATCCATTCGATGACACTGGATGTCCAACGCTGATCATTTCTTCTAGCAATGTGGCCCGCCCACTGCCATTTTAACACCTTCACTCTTCTAATCACGTCACAGACTCCCGTCTTCTTTCTTACCCAGTCGTTCCTCTTGCGGTCTCTTCGGGTGATCCCTAACATGCATCTCTCCATGCCCCTCTGTGTTGTTTGCAGGTGCTGTATCATTCTGGCATTCATGGTCCATGTTTCACAAACATATGTCAGAACAGGCAGAACACATTGGTCATACAGTCTCCTTTTTAGGAAGACTGGAATATTTGATTTAAAGATGTTTGCATTCTTGCCAAAAGCACTCCATGACATCTTCACTCTCCGGTTGATTTCTCCAAGAAGCAAACCATCAGTAGTGATGAGTTGGCCTAAGTAAACATAGCTGGTTACTTCTCGAAGTTCTGCTCCGTTGATATGTTTCTTCTCAGAATTTGTGAAGGAGTTGTACATAACCTTTGTTTTATTAAGATTCATCTTAAGTCCAGCTTCTCGGCTTGCTTGCTCAAGCTCTTCACTTCTTCTAAGGAGCTCTTCTGGGCTTCCTGCGAACAGTATGATATCATCTGCAAAGCGCAGGTGACTCAGATATTCTCCATTTACCTTTATGCCTTTTTCCACCCAGTCTAGTGTTTTGAATACTTCCTCTAGAGCTGCTGTAAATAACTTAGGGGACATAGTATCTCCTTGTCTCACTCCCTTTTCGGCCTTAAAGACACTCGTCTCTTCATGCAGCTGCACAGATGTTGTCGCATTTTCGTAGATATTCTTGATCAAGGTTATGTACGTTTCTTCTACTCCTTGTTTCTTTAGTGCACGTAACACCGACGAAGTTCGGACAGAGTCGAATGCTTTCTCGTAGTCGATAAAGCACATACATAGAGGTAATTCATACTCGTTAGTCCGACTGATTACCTCTCTCACGACTTGGATGTGGTCCATCGTGCTATACCCACTGCGAAATCCAGCTTACTCTCTGGGCTGGGCAGCATCAAGATGGTTTTGAAGGCGCATAGTGAGTATTTTGGTGAATATTTTGTGGACTGTTGGGAGTAGGTTGATCGGTCTGTAGTTATTCAAGTCTTCTTTGGAACCTTTCTTGTGCAGAAGGATAATACATGCGTGGTTCCATGTTTCTGGTATCTTCTTCTTCCTCAGACAGGAATTAAAAATCTTAGCGACAATTGTTTCCGTATGATTCCCCATTGCTTTGAATACTTCCGCTGTGATACCATCCATTCCAGATGCTTTTCCATTCTTCATACTTCTGATTGCGTGTCTCACCTCTTCCGGAAGGATACCTGGGACCTCTTCGGTGGGCATGTTTGCATCATCATTTACTTCATCATTTCCTAGAGGATCCTCATACAGCTTGGTGTAAAATTCTTGTACCCGTTTCAGGATCAATTTCCTACTATGGGTTATGGAGCCGTCTCTAGCATCAAGGCCATCAGCTGTCTCTTTCCGATCGAGAGATGTTGCTTCATTTTCTTGTAACTTCTATTGTTTTCTTTTGTTTTCTATATATATATATATATATATATATATATATATATATATATTTTTTTTTTCTTTCTCACCCGGTTTTCTTTTTGGTGTTTTCTTCTCCTTGTTTGTGCCTCTAGATATTCACCTTGTACGGTTAAGAAGTTTCTCCTTTTTTTGAAATACCTATATCCCCACAGTCTCCAACTAACCGTTTCATTATCCATAGAAAAGTTAAAAAGTATCATGACTTATTTTTTTAAATAAAGACAATTGAAAATCTTTAAAAATTATTCTCGAGTGTAATTGCTGATAAATATTTCTGAGGACGCTGATATAGAGAGCAATTACATTCATTGTTCTGTGTGGAGAAAGTCATGTTTTGGCCACATCAGAATTTTTAGGCCTAATGGACTGATTGCTAAGTTTTGGGTGAACACGTTCATAGAATCGACAATTCTGAAATTCACAATCATTACTTAGGCAGCAAAATGCAAAATGGACTATAAAATTTATTAGCGGCAGCATTTTCGAAAAATTACAAGTATAACTAAGGTGACCATCCGTCCTGTATTTTACGGGACAGTCCTGTATTTATGCACCTTGTCCCGTACATTTTAAATTATTATACAGGATGCCCAAATGTCCTGTATTTCATCAACTGTCCCATAAAATCCTGTATTTTCTGACGTTAAAGTTTTTACAAATATATTATAATATAAAAAACATCGCAAATAAATTTATATTTTCAATTGTATTCCAAATTCTTGGTCTCTTTCTTATTTCGATGTTGTATATCAATATATCAATTTTATACCCAGTTATTCCGATAGTTGAACGTCCAAAAATTTATTTATGTGACAATTTTTTCTGAAGAAAATGCCCCCAAAAAGAAAAGGCGTTTTCAATAGCATTTTACAGAAGGAATATCCTTACATTAAGAAAACTATTTCCAGCAGCAATGTTAAGTGTTTTTCATCATTTTCAGTGGCTAATGGTGGAAGATCAGACATTATATAACATTTGAAAACACTTAGACATAAAAAAAAAGTTACATCTTATATGCAAAAAGAAGCATTTGATAATAATGAATAAAATTTAGCTCTGGCTGAAGGAGCTTGGGCATATCATACAGTGAAACATAATCATTCATTTTGTTCTACTGACTGTACATCTAAACTAATCAAGAAGTGTTTTGAGAAAAACTTTGCATGTGCTAGAACTAAAAGTGAGGCAATTGTTTGCATGGTTTTTTGCCCCAAATCATTATAGAATATTAAAATGGAACTAGTCCTAACAAATTGTGTTTCTGTGTATTTTGATTGCTCTAACCATGGTAACATAAAAATTTGTCCAATTTTGGTAAGATATTTCTTGCCAAATTGTGGGGTTAAAGTTAACATTATGGAATTGAAGCAGCTGTGTGGTGAAACTTCAGCCATTCTCTCAAATTACATAAAAGAAACTTTGGTAAATTATCAAGTGGTAAACAAACTGTTAGCTTTATGTGCTGATAATACGAACTGTAATTTTGGAGGAGTATCAAGAAGTGGACAAAATAATGTGTTTTATAAAATGCAACAGCAACAATCACTGGGTACACATTTAATTGTTGTAAATTGTGCTTGCCATGTCCTAAATAACTGTATACAAACGGCATCAGACTGTCTGCCTATTGACATTGAAATTGTAATTGTGAAAATTTACTCATTCTTCTACATTTACACAGTCAAAGTAGAACAGTTAAGAGAAATTTGTGATTTTGTTAATGTTGAGTAGGTACCAAAAACTACTTGGTTTTTGTAAAACCAGGTGGATGGCACTGACACCAACAGTAGGAAGAGTGTTGAGATTATTCCAACCATTAAAAACTCTTTTTTTGTCTCAAGAAAGATGTCTCAAGATTTTAAAAAGTATTTTGAGGATTCATCTGCTGAGGTTTGGCTTTATTTTATCCAAAGTCAGGCCTTAACTTTTCAAAACGGCATACTCCAAATTCAATCAGAAAATAAAGTATCAAATATTTTAAAAAACTTTGAATTAAAATTAATGGAACCATAAATAAATATTTTCTTACCTGCTAATGTCAGAAAAATGATTTGTGATTTAGAAAAAGATGGGGTTCTTGATGACAAAAAATTTAAAAAGCAAGTAAATTCCTTTTACTGTACCTGTGTGGAATACTTGGACCAGCTAACCAAAGAATTCGATGAAATTAATATTTTTGAATGGATTATTCTACGAAAAATTCCAGAATGGACTCAAATTGAAAAGTGTTTTGATTTTATTTCAATGAAAAAATCAGATTTAAATACTGATGATACAGAACTGTTCGATGAAATCACCCGTTTGAAATATTTTGCTACAATAGAGAAAATTGCTGATTGGAGCAATAATGAAATACCTGTTGATCGAAAATGGGTTGAAATTTTTACACATTTTGACTCTGATGAAATACCTTATAAAAACCTGTTACATGTAGTAGATTTTGCCTTATGTTTACCTGGATCAAATGCAGCAACAGAAAGAATTTTTTCATTAATGAATGATCTTTGAACAAGTGAAAAAACTAAGTTCAAAATTGACACAATAAAATCAATATTGATAACAAAAATCAATTACAGCATAAGTGGCACAGAATTTTATAATTTTCTGCAAGAAAAAGATATTTTGAAAAAATATGATGTGGCCAAAATACCTTTATCCATTTTGAGGTATAGTTATTTAAATTATTATGAATAGCATTATGAGGCAAAATTATTATTTCCTATCGTAAAAGAATACAGTCATCCTTATTGCCGTAATTAGATATATTTTGAATATGATTACAGAATTCACTGCTACATGGTGGTTGTGCTGTATACTGGAAATTAAGTAAAAGCAAAATATCTCCTAAATGGATGGTTCTACGAAAATTTGTTTAAAGCAAAACTTGCACAAAATATTATTCTCTACAACTTTGGTCCTTATGAAGATGACCAATGATGACGTTTTTAAGGAGATATTTGACGGAAACCGAAGAAACCGATTATTTATAAATAATTCCTAAACAATAACTGCTATGGAAAATTGTTTCAAATGAAAGTTGTAGGAAATTACATTCTCTATAAGGATTTTATAGAATTGTTTATACAATAATGATGTTTTAATGGAGAAATACAGCAAAAACCGAATCGGGTACCGATATTGTCCAAAAACTAATCAGTTCTCTGTGCTCATGTTAAAGTGTTATATATGAAGTTTGGTAACGATATGGCAAGTACTTTTTGAGTTAGAGCGCCCACAATCACATACACACACACACAGACATCATTCCGAAAATAGTCTAAACGTGTTCTAGGGACAGCAAAACGTGTATTTCCATGGAAATCTCGAAGTCGATTTTTTTTATGATCACATTACTACGTATGGAGAAAGTAAAAATGAATATAAGGCTAGTTTATTCATGGGAAACTTGAAACATTGAATTTTATAAAAACCGGCTCATACGACTTTCATTTTCTAAAGATAACTAAACGACGCATTATACCCATTTTCTACTCTTATGAAGCTTGACCTTGAAAATCCTAGTTGTATGCTTACTGCTGCAGCCAATGAAAGCTCGAGAGACTGTTGATGGAGAGGGGAGAAAGTCAGTCGGTCTCTCGCCATCGTGCTGTTCACATCGCTCCGAGCTCGACTGTGTTGCCAGATCTACCACATTTATGCCTTAGCGTTTGCATGCGACTTTCTTCAAGAGCGGAAATCGGGCAAGAGCGTACTACTTTCCCACGCCTCTCAAAAACTTCAAATGGCCACGGTCAAGCTTCATAAGAGTAGAAAACGAGTATAGTATATGAGAAAGTTTGTGCAATGTATGTTGTACTGATTTTTACTTTCTCCATACGTAGTAATGGGAAAGTATTGTGTGCACGAAAAAAATCGACTTCGAGATTTCAACGGAAATACACGTTTTGAGGTCCCTAGAACATGTTTAGACTATTTTCAGAATGTCTGTGTGTGCATGTCTATCTGATTGTGGGCGCTCTAACTCAAAAAGTACTTGCCATATCGTTACCAAACTTCATGAATAACACTTTAGCATGAGCACAAAGAACTGATTAATTTTTGGACAATAAGGGTTAACCGGAAGTCGAGGTTTATTCGAAACCTGATTCGGATTTTGTGATATTTCTCCGTTAAAACATCATTATTGTGTATACAATTCTATAAAAACCTTATAGAGAATGTAATTTCCTACAACTTTCATTTGAAACAATTTTCCATAGCAGTTATTGTTTAGGAATTATTTATAAATAATCTGTTTTTTTCGGTTTCCATCAAATATCTCCTTAAAAACGTCGTTATTGATAATCTTCGAAAGGACCAAAGTTGTAGAGAATGATATTTCTTCCAGGTTTTGTTTGAAACAAATTTTCGTAGAACCATCCATTTCAGAGACATTCAACTTTTTCATAATTTCCAGTATACAGCACCACCACCATGTAGTGGTGAATTCTGTAAACATATTCAAAATATACCTAATTTATGGCAATAAGGATGACTGTATTCTTTTACAATACAAAATGATAATTTTGCCTCATAATGCTATTCATAATAATTTAAATATCTATACCCCAAATATGGAGAAAGTCATGTGTTGGCCACAGCAGATTTTTTTTAAAAGTCCGCAGTAGAATGCATTCGTCCCATTATGGGATTATTAAAAAATGGGTACAACATTCATTGTACACACTTTCTCATATACTAATGCGTCATTTAGTTATTTTTAGAAAATAAAAATCATGTGAGCCGGTTTTTAGAAAATCCCATTTTTGTTCAAGTTGCCCAAAAATAAATTATCCTTATATTCATTCACTGAGAAAAATGAAATATGTAGTATTATTTCATATGTAAACTCAAGTAACTGTACGAAATTTGATCAAAATCGTTAGAGCCGATTTTGAGGAAATGAAATTGTTCTTAAAAATGCATAGAATAAACTTCCCTTAATTATTGAGCAATGTCTACCATTTCTTCATAGCTTCTACTATATATGATAAAATGTCTAAGTACGAGATTTCATTCATTTTTGCCATACCGTTTAGGCTCTAGAGCCAGTAATAGATGGACAGACAGCATTGCGAAAACCACTTGTTCGGACTCGGCGACACCTAAAATATATATTTCCGTCAAAATCTCGAGGTTGAATTTTTTCGCTATTACAATACTTCTTATATGAGAAACTGAAAACTCGCTAAAGTAAATGACAAAAATTTACGCTTGCAAAGGCACGAGGAAATGATGTTATGCTGGGGAATCCTATGTTTATGTGCACGTGCATACTAGAGATGTCTCGGGACTGAATTTATAGAAACGTTTCTTTTGATTTTTAAGACCTGATTCTAAACCAAGTGGCAATTTTTAAGGAGGTAAAAAGGTAAAAACAGGTCGGCTTACAATCGGTTAAATACAGTACATACAATTGCTTGTTTGCTGTAATATCCATGTGCAAGTTTATGTTTGAAATCTTGATCATTTTAGGATTTATGATTTTCTTAATCTCTGAGCCAATGGCACCCAAACTAATACCCACAGCCAGCTGAGCATTTTAATCTAATCCTCCCCAAGTTTAACTTTAACAATTAAAGGATGCAATGTAGGATAAAATGAAAATAGAAAATTATAAATACAATACAATTCGTTTAAAACTATTTAGGCAAGAATAACCTTTAACTTTACATTAAAATTTCTTTAAATTATTTTCCAAATGTTTCAGGCTACATGAGAACCACAATATTTAAAAATTAACGTTACATCATTACAACCTTCAATGAAAGATAAACTTGAGAATATTGAACTAAAATTAGGGATAGGTTTTTAATGGTCACATGATTGGTTTCAAAGACTGCATGTGAGGGTTGAAATACAATAGATTAAGTAAACAGTATAGAACCTTTCATCCAGATTCCAGTTATCCAGAAATCCAGTTAACCTGCTATTTTTTAAAAAAATAATTCATTTGCTAGGAGAAAGAAATTTAAATTTAAAGCCTCGGTAGTAATTACCCGGCTCACCACCTTGTGTTGGTGCACTCCAGTGAACAAGTGAACACATAATTTGGAAGAGGACAAGTAATTTATATTGGAAAGTGCCCGATTACCAGAGCCAGCTAGGAAAATCGTGGGGACCGGTGCAAGGTGTGTGCGTGGGGCCTCTTACAAGTCAAACACATTTAATAGTAAATTTTAATAAATAAAGCAGTCTCTCTCGCTATGACACTTTGATATTTTTTCAGATTTTCTTTAAAAATGCATGTACTTTTAAGTATGACAAATAGTTTTTAGAGAGCGCGGGGGCTCATAAGAGCGGCGCCCAGTGCAGTTGCACCGTTCGCACCGCCATCAAGCCTACCCTGCCAATTACTGTAGTACAGTTGAGAATCGCTAATCCGTAATTCGTTAGTCCCAAACCACCTGTATTCCGAAAAGACTGATTCCCAATATGTACTTTCCCGACTAGCCGCCATGACATTTCGGGACTACAGTCTATTCCAAACCTAGGCAGTGTATTTAAACATGACAAATACAAAGGTGCACACGCATGCGGTTAACACAGTATGTCGTGCTTTATTTAAAGAAAATACAATCTAGTGTTAATTTAATTTACCCTAACTATGTCTTGTAAGAGATCAAATGAAAGTAATAATGCTGGAAGTTCTTCTGATTGTAAACGAAAGCATAAAACGCTATCAATTCAGGAAAAAGTGCAATTATTAAATAAACTCGACAAAGGTTCGTCAGCGGCAGCTTTGTTCCATATACAGTAAAAGCTGTGCTATCCTGCTATTTAGAAACCGGCCACCCTTAGACACCAGCAATTACACAAATACAATTCATTTTATTTTTTCTCTTTTTTATGAATTTTTGTATGAATTGTATTTGTGTAATACCACAACTTCTACTTTAAAAGTTCTTAAAATATTATATATATATATATATATATACACACACACAGGGCTCCAGAAATCTGCTTGCCCAATCGCCACAGGCGAGTTAACGGAGACCGGTGTCGAGTAAATTTTCAGCCTCTTTCAAGATGCATTTTAAATGTATTACGTTATTTCTTTACATAATTCACACAACATATTATGCAGCCAAGAAAAGACACACTGGAAGGCATAAAAAGCCCTCATGTAATTAAACTAAATGTTATCTGTGTACGTTCTAAATCCACCTAAAGCAAAGAGTGTTACTGTAAGGTGTTGTAAGAATTAAAGAATACATACATTGTTTTTGTTTCATCATCATAACATTTAATACTGAGGTTTTTTTAAACATCACCTATAAAAATACTTATATAAAACAGGCCACAATACTATGAGCGAGTAAATATTTTTTGTGGCAAGTAGATTTAAGTTGTATTTCTGGAGCCCTGTATATATATATAATGTATTTACTCCATATACCTCTGGGGCTGCCAAGTAAGCATGACATTTTTGTTTACGTAAGCCATTTGCATTGTCTAGATCAGGGGTGGGGAACCTTTTTCAATCGGAAGGCCAAAATTCATCCTTGGGAGATCTCATCAGGCCGCACTCGGCATTGTGGGTCACATACATACAGGCACTTCATATAGTACATTTGTAAGGTTTGTTGTTGGTGCTTATATACGTTTCCACGAATGAAATTCAATGGATACGGTCCTCGCAAATAGAATAGCCATATGCAACTTTTTAAATCATGCTTTAGAGCACATAGTACCCACTATCTTTGTCACAATGTAGATATCTCTTCTTGAAGCTCACCAAATATTAATACACATTGATTTACTTAAGATTGAGCATCACATAAATAATTATTTCAAAAAATAAGCTTGTATTTGTGACATTTTTTACTTAATCTTTCTGAGAACTTTTTGATTCACCGTAGTATATGAAAGGCACCGTATCTGATCTTGCTATCAGTATGCTATGCGTCAATCTAGGCGAGATAATAATGAGGATCCCGAGTACGACAATGCTATTGGTAGTTAATCGAACATTTAAATAAAAAAGTGGTTTTTTAATTAAATATCGAATTAATCAAACTTTGGGTGATTTCAAATCTAAAGTTATATTCGACGGTAAATATCCTTTGATATTTTCTTTTAAAATGGTTCTCATCCGTAATGTTATTCTTATGGGAAAATAGGCATATTTAGGAATTTCTGGAGTCGAACCCGTGGCACCTAGGAGAAAGATGACAATTTTTCTGGTGGTATATCATATAGGACTAAAAGTCCTGAAAATCTCATATAAATCGGCTAGGTAGATTTGGCTGGACATGCTTTCTTATGGGAAATAATGGGGGTCATCTGGAGTCGAACCTGGGCCTTGTTATGAAAATTGATATCGTAAACTGATAGATTTGGTGCTCCACTAACGTTACACCAAAATTTATTTCAATGCGATAACGGGAAGTCCCCTAAAATGATTTTCAATGTGCCCTCAGTGTTATTCTTATGGGAAATAGGCATATTTGGGAATTTTTGGGGTCGAACACGGGGCATTTAGAAGTGATCTGACAATTTTTCTGGTGATCTCTTAGTTGAAGAACGAAGTATAAAGTATACAAGATGTTCAACTTTAACTCTTTTTCTTTTTAAAATGAAGTGAGCGGCAGCGATCCTTCCCCAACAAGAACCCAGGGATATTTAAGAGCGAATATGTATTTGCACGAAGGAGAACAATTTTAAAGAAATAAATAGAACTGGTTTCTGGCAAAGCTATACCGAGAGATTGGATTTTCCCAAACTCGATAAATAAAAGAAAAGGGGTAAGAATTTAGTATTCTTCCAGAGAAAGGATTTGTGGAGAAGGTCAACGGCACCTAGTTCAAGGATTGCCGCCCCAGAAGGGTCGTCTCATTTCGTGCCGGATTAGCAGTGGCCACACTAAGTGCCCGCCTCTTCGCTACTCCTATGGTGAATTGATCTTTTGCCTCTATTGTTTGTATTCCAGCAACCCTGGGCCATAAAAGAGGAAATTTTTCCTGGGATGTTGTCCCATGTTAGGGTTTCGGATTTCCCCATTTCATTCAGTGTAACAGAAAAAGCAGACCTAAGTCGACTACTGATTCAACTACCTCAAAGGGTAGGTTGCACCCTGCTGGATCGTCCACCTGGATCGCACTGCAACACTGCATAAGGCCGCACTGGGTACCACAAAAGGCCGCAGGTTCCCCACCCCTGGTCCATATGTTTTGGTGTACTTCTACAATTTCCGGTTTTATCGCTTTTAATTATTAAAAGAATTACCCATCCATTGAATATGGCATCAAAATAAATACCTAAAAGCAAGGGACAGGAGAGAAAAAGTTGTTTTAACGCTAACACAAAAGCTGGAGCTGATCAAACGAATGGAAAAAGGAGAAAGTAGGCAGCCATAGCAAAAGAATTCAACATCGGATCTTCCACGCTCTACGATATCAAAGCTCATAAGGCTAAATTAATGAAATTTGTGTCATCTTCTGAGATGAGTAAATCAATTAATAAATGTCATACACTTCATAAGCCAAATATGGAGGAACTGGATAAAATGTTATATGACTGGTTTTCACTGAAAAGTTCAGAAGAATTAAATAATTGCGTCCTTTACTAATATAGTAAATTAAGATAAATAAGAAAGATGTAATCCAATAAATTCAATTTTGGAAACAGGTTCACTGTCATACTCCCCAAACTTCCCAGACGCCATAAACTTTTCAAGTCTTTTGTTTTGCATGTAACCGAGGCAACCGAAGCAATGTATGAAATAAGAATGGGTAAATATTTAGATCTAAGTACGTGTGGAAGAATTAAAATGGAAAACGCAAACCCCATGCATAGTTATGTTTGAGGAGTACGATAGTGAACCTAAGCCCAATTTTGTTTGGTTATTGCTAAATTTGCGATGTCAAAATCGAAAAACGCTCCCCTAACTGGCTATTTCTCCTAATCGGCTATCCACAATCCCCAAGATAGCCTGATAACACAGCTTTTACTGTACCATGCTGGAACAACAACAGTGTATGACATTAAGAATTATTATGCGTATATTAACAATGTACACGTAATTGTTGCCGATACGGTAGTATGCAATATTTTGTTATTCCTTCTTCACACAGTTGTTTCATTTGTGATGATTGTCATGCACAGAACATAATAAAAAGAATTATGTATATTATTGATTTTAAATGTTGCCAGTTCATATAATAACTTTTACTTGGAACATGTAGACATTTTATTTTCTATTACACTATATTTTTAATAAACACACTTATTTATATGAAATACTAGTGTAATGCCCATTCAAATATCAACGGAAGAATTATAGATAGATAGATTATTATTATTTTCATTTAAAATAATTAATATCTCACTTTCACATATGAAATATTTTGCCATATATAACATTTCTAGTGAATATTCTGTTGTTGACGGGCTATCTTTAGTTAAACTTAAAATAGATGCCTCTCTTTCCCTCCCTCTCCCCCCCTTTCACACCCTCTCTCTCTCTCCCCCCCTCTATCTCGCTCCCCCCTCTATCTCGCTCCCCCCTCTACCTCTCTCTCCCCCTCTCTCTCATATTAAAAGCATTCAAAGCACGTTTATACCCATAAGGATTGAATTAATAATATGATATAGAGGTCTAACAATGGAATTGGTAGGCAAGGCAACATCCCCTTAAAATGGCAATATTTCCTCAAACTGTGTGAATTAAACGTTTACATTGAGAAATTTTGAACTGTAAGTGGAAAAAGATGAACAGAATAAGAAACTTTATAATGTTTTCTTAAAAATGGTTAATATCTGAAGATTTTAGGCCAAATCTTGCTAATTTTAACCCAAAAAAGAATAAAAGCCTGCACGTCATAAAGCCAATTTTACGTGTTATCTTATTGGAAATGAAAATTATCCTCTGGAGTCGAACCAGGGTCTTTGATTTCGAGTTCGATACATTAAAACGTGTTGTTATTATATCATAATGCTATCCTTTAAATTTCATCAAATTCGGTTTAGTCGTGTGCGAGATATTAAGCTTCAAAAAGCATTCCATAACAAAGGGACAAAGTGACAGTCTTTTATATATGTTTTATGATGTATCTGCTGGTACTCTTACCATATACCCCACGCCCAGAATACCCATTGTTTTTAATCTGAAATTATCTGTGATCTGGAACAGCGCATATCCCAAGCTTTTCGGATTATCAATGCTTTACTGTATTACTATTACCAGTGTTGAATCCGGGGGGGTACCCGGGGGGGAAAATCCCCCCCGGAGAAAATGGACAATTAATTCAGTTTTTTATGGAATTTTAGTGAGTTTACGCAACTTTAACAATATATATTTTAATTCTATTTTCTACTAATATTTAAGCACGTTTAACTAAAATCGGGTTTTAAATATTTATTGTGACATATAAGTTATAAATATCTATTTTAAAGATATTTTGACATGTGGACTGCGTCATATATTTGCTGAATCCTGAAGCGTCGATACTTTGTTGCGCATGCAGCATACAGAAAAAAAGATCATGCCGTCACAACGGAAGCAGACTCATGCTTCAAGGTTGTGATTCAAAACAATGTTTTGATTTTCTCTATTAAAATTAGGCAGATAGTATCTTCTCACCATTCTAACACAGACTGCCTGGAACAATCTTGATAGATAGAAGAACTTCTATCTCTCTATTCCCGAATACTTCCTACTTAATTAAAAAAATCTTATTAAGCATGACGATATCCTCAATACTTGGTTAAAAGGCCGCTCTATTTATATTAGCAAAGCGACTGGGTCAGAATTTATTTCACGCATTGGAGAGATATTAGATAAACATGATTCCAGCATCGTTGTAAAAAATAAGTACTTTTCGCTAATGGCTGATGAGTCCACAAATATTAATAATATGTCAGAACTTATGATATTATTAAGTTTCATAGATAACAATAATATTAGAGAAATGTTCCTCTGTTTAATTAAATTAGATAATGTGGATGCAGAAACCATAACACAAACCATTTTATGTTAGCTAAAACAATGGAAAATAGATTTAAAATATTTAGTGTCATGTTCATTTGATGGAGCTACTACTTTCTCAGGAAATATTTCCGATGTACAAAAGAAACTACATATCAGAAAAAGTTGGACGAGAAATACCTTACATACACTGCAGAGCGCACTCTGACAAGTGCTAGAAACAAATATCCAGCGATTAAACGAGTGCTGCATGTTGTTAAAGATATTTACAAACTGTTTCATAGATCATCTAGACGGGAAAGAATGTTACACAATATTCAATCCATTCTTGAGGAACCACTATTAAAAATTCCAGAAACCATAGAAACTCGCTGGCTAAGTAATTTTAGATCTATTGATGCTGTCAGGCTTTGTTACGGTTCCATAATGATGAACAGATACATAAGGATGGTGCGGACCTTGCTTCTTTAGCAGGAGGCATTTTATTAGAAATGGAAAAATCCAGTTTTTTAATAAACCTCTGTGTTTTACATGAAGCACTACTCGCTGTTTCAAATCTAAGTAAGATTTTACAAAAAGAAGATTTATGTTTATCCGCTTTACGCAGACTTATTAATTCCACTATTAAACACCTTAAAACTATATCTCATGATTGCTTTGAAAATAATGAAGAATATATAATAATATAATCTGGAAAAACTACACGCCCATAGTTAAAGATCTTGAAAAAAACAAAACAACAAACCTGAAATAAGTTTTTAAACAGCCAGTAAATTCGTCAATGAAATGATTAACCAGATGAGTTATCGATTCAACGACAAGGCTATACTGTTGATCAAAATTACCTTGAAGTTGGAATCGGCAAAATCATTTCGTACTGTGACTGAACATTTAACTGGTTTGCTGCATTTAAATTTCGATGCATTGTGGAACGATATTCGTTCCTTTAAGTATGCTGTCCAATCCTAAGACAGTCAGAATAATATATTGAAATTAATATTGAAATCCAATATTGGATATGATGAACTTAAGAGTTTATGCATAAAACTATGTTCCATTCCAGTATCCACCGTGAGTGCTGAACGGTCTTTTAGTACAATGAATAGGCTGACAACAAAACTAAGAAATAGATTTGGGACAAGAAACATTGCAAGACCTCATGAAAATCACTATTGAGGGACCTGATGAGTTACCAAATACTTTGTTAGACGATGTTATTGACACATATGCTAAGAAGAAACAAAGGAGACTGAGGTTAATTTAAATTGTTTGTTCCTTATCAAGTGCCTTGAGAGTAAACCATAAATTCATATAGTTATTATTTTTTATTAAGGCATAGGAATTTGGCAGTTTTTGTGAAATAAAATATTTTTTTGTTACATTATGTCTATTTAAAAGTACTAGATGCATAAATAGGTATAATTTCGTATATTTGTTTAGTTTTAGTTTATGCTTTTTTTGATCTTTCTGAGTACTGATAAATACACGTTTATTTATTTCTTCTTTTCAATAAATATATATTTAGTGTTTATAATTATATTACTTATCAAGACTAAGGTTTATTAAAGCGTTTGTTACATATCTAATCAAATTTTCTATGATTATTCCAAATATTAAATTTAGTTAATTTTGTTATTAACCCGTCAGCGTCGTCATGCGTACTGGGAACGTCGGACGGAAACTCCACATGCGGTCGTCATGCGTACTGGGAACGTCGCGGAGGTCGCTAGCTTTCTTTATTTTTTTGACACAGTAAATTTTCTTAGATATGGATAATCCCTATATATTTTAAAAGAGGAACCTTTGGCCTTCCTATTGTGCTTAATTCTGTAATTTTTACTCTCCTTCTTTTTACTTTTATTATACGTTAAGTTTTGTGATTAAATTTTCACGTAGATAGGAGAATTGGGGAATTTTGGCTTCTAAAAAAGCTCCTATTCAACAAAATCTTTGCACGAAAGCAACTGTGAGGTGTAAGAAGAGGATATAGGCCCCATTTGTCTGCTATCAGACATCTCCAAGTTCGGAATCAAGACCTTCGAGCTCTGTGATTTGACTGGCTACTTATGGTCATTTCTTGTATACACGGGGAAGGATACTGTGTTTCATTCGCCCCTTGTCTCAGCTAATGTAAACAAGACCATGGCAATAGTTTTGAATAGGTAGGCCAAAGGTTCCTCTTTTAAAATTATGAAGGTTACCCATATTTAAGAAAATTTACTGTGTCAAAAAAATAAAGAAAGCTAGCAATCTCCGCGGCGTACCCAGTACACAGGACGGCGCTGAGGGGTAAGAATCCTTATTTGAAGGTTTTTTTTCTGAAAAACTTACGGGGAAGAAGTTGAAATCCAAGATAAAACAGTAGATGTGAAGTACTCCGTAAACTTTGAATAAAGAAAAACTGAGTAAATGGCTTCCGTGATTGAGTGAAAGAATTCATAGGCGTATTTCACGCGAATAATAATAACTAAGACGGTGTGAAAAACATAGGTAAATATGCATAGTTTTACGTAAAACCTCAAAAAATTTCAGTCAAATTCCATAAATATCTAATAAGTTACGAATTTTTATATGGTTTCGCGCAAAAACTGCGAATTTCCCTAAATCTCTTCCGACCTGCGTGACGTATTATAGTTAAATGTCCTCCGCGCTTGAGGGGTTAAATGGTGATGTATAAAATTATATTACAAATTATTTGTTAATCTGCTATAAATAAATTGCATTTTATTTTAATTAATTATTTAAACAATTACAAAAAAGACAACTCCTACTAATTTTCTAGCGATATATTATATACCCCCCCGACCCATGCAGTTTCCCCCCGGGGAAGAACGTCTGGATTCAACACTGACTATTACTGTACATTACAGGCAGTGAGGAATTGGAATAAAATTAAGAACCAGCTCTCTATTTAAAAATATGCTAGCTTATATGTATTAACTTTCCCCCCCGTGTTGGGAGGCTAGTTATGTTGCTGTGTATCCATTAACAATCTTTAAGTATTGAATGACAGTACATTTCTTGAAATATCTTGCATTAATTTAAGTAAAAAACATTTTTGGTGTATACACACTTTTACTTAGAACTGCACTCAAAGGTAAAAAATAATTTTTTCCTGTACAAAAAATATTATTCAGAAATGTGTATATGTACATACTTCGTAAAAGTGGGTGGCAATATGAGTATATATTAAGTACCTAAGTGGCAAACAATAAGAACTAATTTATAAGGAAGATGAAATATAAGAATTAGAAGAGAAAAAATCCACCCACTTACACAAAGCATACTAATTTTTGAAAAATATATTTCGCCCAGGAAAAAATTATTTTCTTTCTTTGAGTGCAGTTTTAAGTAAAAGTGTGTATGCACTAAAAATGTTTTTTAATTAATTTTATTGTTATCTTTTTCATCTTATAACAGTTATTAATAATGCATTTTTTACATGCAAGAGATATAATTATGCAATATTTAATAAATTTGGAATAATTGTTGCAATGCAGGACAAATGTGTAACGAAACATGGACCTGCTTTATCTGACTGATGAACTTTTCACTGAATAATTTTTTTTTATTTAACAAAACTTCAGACGACTTGAGAGTATGGAACTCAAACTTCAAAATTATTTTATCATACCAAAATTTCCAAAGTGAGAACAATTATAATTCAAACTTAAAAGAGTTGCATATATTCTTCAATTAAACAGAATGAATGTATAATCAATATAGTAATTTACAAATGTTGTTTACTTTGGTTGCTATGAAATTAATTTCCCTCGCCTTCCCTCTCTCTCTCGTATTAAAAGCATTCAAAGCACGTTTATACCCAAAAGGATTGAAATAACAATATGATATTGAGGATTAACAATGTAATTGGTAGGCAAGATTTCCCCATAATATGTGAATTAAACATAACTTGAGCAATTTCGAAGTGTAGGCAGAAAGAGATGAACAAAATAAGAAACTATATAATTTTTTCTTCAAAATGATTCATATCTGAAGATCGTAGGTCAATTCTGTCTAATTTTAATCTCAAAAAGAATGAAAGCCTGCACGTCAAAAAACCGATTTTTACATGTTACCTTATGGGAAATGGAAATGTCTTCCTTGGAGTTCAAACCGGGACTTTTTCGAGATTTTTTTGTCATCACCTTAAAATACATGGTTTGAGAACTCTAGCAAAATTTTGAGTTTCTATTTCAATTCTTTCTAGAGTTATCGCATTTTTATAGAAATCGAGTGTTGATGTGTGACAAATAAATAAATATGAAGGGAAGTTAAGTAAAAGTGTATAAAAAGAACTAAGAAATAACTCAAATACTACATGGGTTCTGAGAAGTACTTCATGCAAAAATTATTGTCTCAGAAATGCCATGAAATGTTTAAAATCAAAATTAAATATAAGCTCAACTTTGCAAAAGATACTTTATTAATCAAATTGTTTAATTAATAAATACAAATTATAAAGCAATAATGAACTTACGTATCACAGATGTAGTATCGATGCAAAATTTGTGTGTAGGTAGCTATTAAATCTTTTTTAAAAATTGGCAATACTTTTACCCTTCAATCCTACGTTTATGATAATCAAGATGTTTTTAAAACAAAACCAAGTGTTTTTACCAACATCCATGTTAAAGTTCTGAGCCTGCATTTTGATTCAGCTCTATTTCAAAATTATTAAAATATCTTACACTAACTCAAATGTGAACCAAATGGATACATTCTCCTAGAATGGGCTCCTCATGTTATGAAAGATGACAAGACTGAAACCTTTAAATCATGCAAGTGCTAATACAATTATTACTTGATATTTAGTAGGCTCTTCTTCAATAAATACTGTATCTGCCCAAATAGAAGCCGACCCTGGATTTAATCCGACCCCCAAAAATTTCCACAATTTTTTGGCAAAAACGTAAATTTCGTAGATTTTATGCTGAAGTGTGCCGGGCATTCATGCATATCTTAGAATATATTATTCAAGATCGAAGAAATGTGTGGGAAATGGTTTATTTGTTGACATTTTGAAATATTACTCCCATTAATAATTTTGCATCGCTGAATAATGTTTCACATTCAGTGACAATAATTTCATTCATTTTCAGAATAGGTCAAATATAGTAACAGCGATCTCGCCAAGAAATTTTTTATCCAAGTCTATTTCCAATGAAATTAGCATATACATTGCCTTCAGAAATTGCATTTTTATAATTATACACGTTCTATGTAAAGTTTTACCGAAATTCAAACAGTTGAGCGTCCAAAGCCGTCAACACATTTTGTGTAATCGTTCATTTACGCAAGATATTTTTTCATCCAAGTCTATTTCCAATGAAATTAGCATATACATTGCCTTAAGAAACTGCATTTTTATAATTATACACGTTCCATGTAAAGTTTTACCAAAATTCAAACAGTTGAGCGTTAAAGCCGTCAACGCATTTTGTGTAATCGTCAATTTACGCATGCGATCTCGCCAAGATATTTTTTCATCCAAGTCTATTTCCAATGAAATTAGCATATACATTGCCTTAAGAAACTGCATTTTTATAATTATACACGTTCCATGTAAAGTTTTACCAAAATTCAAACAGTTGAGCGTTCAAAGCCATCAACGCATTTTGCATAATCGTTAATTTACGCGGGATATTTTTTCATCCAAGTCTATTTCCAATGAAATTAGCATTTACATTGCCTCAAGAAACTGCATTTTATAATTATACACGTTCCATGTAAAGTTTTACCGAAATTCAAACAGTTGAGCATTCAAAGCCATCAACGCATTTTGCGTAACCGTCAAATTACACATGCGATCTCGCCAAGATATTTTTATATATATTCATTGTAAGTCAAATATTTACTTTACGAAAAATATAGTACTATAATTTGAACGCGAAGGCAGACTTTGAGATTTTACCATAACCCAAATTTTCCTCGGACTCGCATTTAAGCCGAGGGGTGATTTTTTCATGATAGATTTTGACAAAAAACATCGTCTTGTATTCAGGCAGATACGGTAATATTAATTTCATAAACCTTACACCGAGGTTGATCTTGAATTTAATACTAACCCATTACTGAACTCTTTTAAATATTTCCAATTTCTTTTGATATAATGCGAAGGATAAAACAACAAACACTTTCTAGTATTTTTCATGTAATGGGTGAAAAACCATTCCTCCTCACAATGTATTGAGAGTTTGTTAAGTTAAATTTTACAGAAACACAAGAAAAATAAAATGAACCAAGAATGTACTGATTGGCAATAAATAAATTTTGTTTTACTAATAAAACCACCTTTGTATCACAGCCATAAAGTTACATATACTGGTCATTAAAGGGTTCAAAAGAGTAGGAATTGTTCTATAATTAACACAAAATATGAATGAGAGAAGTATCATGTATCACTGCATATCCTCACCCATTTATGAGGAATACCAAGAATCACTTTAAAAAATAAGACTGAATGATAAAATGTAAACAAAAGCAAATAGGCTCATTTACACCCTGCCTCACCATTTACACAGCAACATTTTATACAATTTTGCAAGTATGAAAGCTGAAATTCAGAGTTGAATTTTTTTATATTTAAGCCTACATATGGACAAAATAAACCACTCATAACTTTGAAGTAATGTGAGTTATCAATAAAAGTACCATCCTAAAAGTTTAATCACAATGGTAATATAATGCTCAATCTTCCTTTTCAGAAACCTACATCCATGCAGAAGATGTGATGAGTCATCTCAACATTTAAATTAAAGTTAAATGGCTCTAACAGTGCCATTTATGACACTTCCTCTGACCCAATTACAATTGATCCCGAAGTCAAATAACTATCCCTTCATTACCAACCCTTTCCTCTAACCCAAGAATAACTCAACCTATATTGTTTAATTTCCTTCTCCTAATGTTCCATCATACTAAAAACATTCCTATAAATAAAATGTGATGTGGGATTGTGCTTTGAAAATATAAACACATAATTCAAAAGCCGCAGGATCGGCTACTATTATTTAGTGCATATTCCATGGGCAAGGATATGCTTTAATTAAAGATGGTTCATTTATCTGTAACATGATTAGATATGTTTCAATGTAAAAACAATTTCTCTGTCTCGGGACAAACTCCTTCACCAAGTGTTGAATACATCCTTCATATCTCTCCTTGGGAAACTGAGATATATTTTTGCAACTTTAAATTTTTTTCCAAGATGAAAACATGTAAATTAAAAGAAAATTGATTCAATCAGAGTTCAAGAGAATTTTCACCAAAGACTTCTCTTTTTAAATGCCATTTGTGACTAACTTTGGGATTCAACAAAACTGCACGAGTTTTCCTTCAGTTAACACTCTGCCTGACACAAAGGAAACTTAACTGACAAAAATTTTTAAATTACCTAAGAGAATATTCACTTAAAGTCTATTCAACTATACATAAATATCTCATCCTCAGATGTTATATCTATTACATATAATAAAATTTCATGAGTAGAAGATGAATAAATGAGAGAACATATATATTGGTTGTTGAGATGGAGCAAGGATATTATAGCACAGCAAAAGTAAATTCTCAAATTGTAATCTAATTTCATTTAATATGCATGATGTAAACCCTTCCCATGGAAAAATCAATTGACAACTATTATTTCATGGTATCACTAAGTAAAAGTGGTTTTGCAGATTTGAAATTATCAAAAATAATGGTAAGTGTATGCAAATCTTGTAGGATGAGTGTTGTAAAAATCTCCAGATGAATAAAAATATGAGAAAAATATTGATGTATTGGTAGGTGTTACTTTTACCTTTTTGTCAATTTTAAGTTTAGTCCCCAAATAAGCAGCACGATTCAGTAAACTGCAGAATCTCTCTTTTAAGACATCAGCAGGGCCGGTCTTCAGTGAGAAGGGGCCCCAATGCCATATGAAATTCTGGGGCCCCAAGACTTCAGAGGCAGGGAAAAAATTGCTGCCCCGTTCCCCCATGCTTTGTGTGACAGCAATTCATCATTACCTAGGAATGTGATGTTTACAGTTTACATATCGATCATTTCTTTTAAATATGTACACAAAATATATTGCAAGTTATTTTTATTCACGTGATAAATACAAGTATCTTATGAGGAAATATAAATCTAAGTAATCTATATTATTAAGGATGTGTAAAGTTGAGCAGATGGATATGAAGCTTTGTGATATATTATGTGGAACATAATGCTTGCAGAAGTGAGCGTAGCATATTTTTCATTTGCATTTTAAAATTACTTATAATCATCATACGAATTTGGGAATTGGACGAATGAACTCTAAAAATTCATTTTCCTAATGTCGTTTTTCAAATTTGCATCGAACATGTCCATAAATTAGTTTTGAATATGAAAATTTTACATTTTTAGGTGAAAATTTATCGTTGCGTTAGAACTCTACTGTTGTTAAATTGGATTCTTGCTAATTGGATTTGAGACATCGTCTTGAAATTCCTCTTCTCATCAACCCCTGGCCCTGTATGTCCTAATACATCAGTCTATCCTAGAATTATATTTTGTTTTGACTTTCGTATTTAATGTAAATAAATATAAGAACAGATATGGCTAATGCAACAGAATTTAATTTATTTTTACAAGGTGTTACTAAAATTAAAGTTATTAAATTAGGTACTAGCTGTACCTGCATAATGTTTGCACGGTATTTTTCAATTAATTTATAAAAAATTAAAAAGTGTGTGAAATAAGTTGATCTCAATAATTGTTAGCACACGTAGGTTACCACACTTCCTTTGGCTACGATTACGTGCCGCCGTTCTCCGTTACAACTTAGTGGACTAATTTTTATGAAAAACAAACAAGAATGCAAACGGTAATGAATCTTTCTTTATTACACGCTACGCGACTCCACTTTACAATCAATCACACCGTCACACACACGCTACCAAGTCCAACAGCACCAGTCCATTGTCTCTACCAACAAATACTGTTCTCGGAATCCCACAGATGGCTTTCTGCTTGGCGTCGGCAACATCCCTAAGTGCAAATAATCAACACGTCTGAACAATAATTCACATTTAACTCTAATAATGCATTTCCCCGGTGAAGGATTTTAATTTATTTGTCTAACAATGTAAGGTTCGTGGGTTCGAATCTCTCTGAGGGAACTGATTTGTGTGCATAATGACAATTTATTATGCGAAGTCCGTCAGAAATCTGCATTTCAAAAGTTATATTAGAGAGGAATTTAATGTTACACATAACTGATTGTGAAATTTTATATTTTTAATTTTCAATGGTTCTTTTTATTGAAGTATGTACTAGCTAGGGTTGCCAGATGTCCCGCATCTTGCAGGACAGTCCCGCATTTTATTATAAAATCCCGCGTCCCGCCTCACGATAAAAATGTCCCGTAAAAAGTTTGTTATGTTATTTAAATTTTACCTTGCGTTTTGTCATGTCATTATTCTTATGAAGCAACATGTTTTGTTTTAATTTAGAACCTGCGGCCACTAGATGGTAGCAACAGAATAATTACGACCATGTCGCCTAGAATATTGTTAGACCATAGCATTGTAAATAGTTTTTAATTTTTCTCAACATGGATAACGATTGTTCTGCACTGCAATTTAAAGCAGCCGTACATGAAAATATTTTTTTGCAATGTCAATGTTTGGGAAGATAGATTGAATATCCTTTTCCCGAATAAGTATGTACAGGGTCAGAAATGTTTTTATTCAAACTGACAAAAACTCGAAAGGTGAATAACCGCAAGGGACAACAATATTAAAGCACGAGTCACTAAATAAACTTATTAAAGCATAAAAGGGCCGGTAGGATAAAAATGATGAAGCACTTACGTATGAAAAACTGCTTTAAAACTGTTAACTAACATATTATGTATTATAGTGCTGCCACGTCGGTTGCCTTGCATAACCCACGGAAGGAGGGAAAGGTTGTTTCATGTACTACCACGATCATGTTTATACATCATCGCTCGAAGCGAGATAGTGAGCACCTTTAATTCTGTTACAAAGTGATTTACATTATGTGGGTTAGCTTAAAGATACTACCACCACCACCAGCCCAAGGTCAATTCTGTATGAAACATATGTAATTCGGGTTGCTGCAACATTGTTTAAAAAGGAATTCTCTATGTTGAAATCAATATCTACTGAAAAAAGTTTTCTTTGTAGTCTAATTTTGGCACCCATCACATCAGATATTTTGTGGTTTCATGTTTAGACGCATTTCCTAATTTGATACATTCATAATTTAGTATTTTCACAGTTAGGCTCCTATGATAATTTGATGCTGTAAGCATCTGCTTATGTTGCTTGTGCGTAAATCTGACACGGAGTATATCCCCTGTGACGTATTCAGAAACTGAAGTGTTAACATTGAATTTTCATGCAGTATTTTAAATGTAAAACCTACTATTGTACACTGTCCCGTGATTCACGCGAATGACCAATAAAATTTTGTACACTGTCCCGCAAATGCCAAATAAAAATCTGGCAACCCTAGTACTAGCACAGGGGTTCTTAACCTTTTGTGAGCCCCACACCCTCACAGCGATCCATGGTAATCCCGCACCCCACCATAATTTTTTCAATGGTTATTAATTGTAGTTTTTTTAAATTTTAACGAATTATTAAACGTATAGTATTTAAAATCAAATATAATTATTACAAACTACATTTTAAACTCAACCTTTCCTCAATTAAAGACACAATAAGATTGTAATACAGGTGAGGCAACGATTAGGCATTTTATTGCAATGGAATCTTATCCAATGATTTCATAATAGTTTTCAAGAATGTTTCTTTTTAAACAATTTTTAATGCTGTATTCATCTTGAACTTCAAAATAACCTCTCTGTAGCGGATTATCTCAGCCTTCTCACGAAAAGTAGGACCGAGAGAATGACTTTGTTATAAACATAATTAAAGGGGGAAAAATATAGCGACAATATGTCTGGGCATGGCAGTTTAAATCGCTTTGTAAACAGCTCGAGTAGTGATTAAGGTTTGTTATTTCAAGGAAATGAATGTTCTTCAGCATCTCGCTATATATCTAATAAGAAACATGGACGCATGAATACACACACTAGGACGGCAGCTGGTGGTTCAAAATGTTATCTAAAAAAATAAATAAATAAAAAAGTCAAATTGCAAGATGTTCCTACCGCACACCCTGGACCCACTTCCCGCACCTCCTGGACCATCTTCCCGCACCACTTTGGGGTTCAAGCACCCCTGGTGAAGAACCCCTGTACTAGCAGAAGTGCCCCTTGAATTTCAACGGATTTACTGAATCTAAAATTTGGACAGTGTAACATGTAAACATCGTAAGAATAAGATAGTACACAGTTTTAACTATTAAAAAAAGTAAAAATGAAGAAAATAGGTCCATATTTTGATGAAAGAAGAAAGGTATTATGCTTTATACTTTTATAGAGTTTATGAATTTCTTTGTAACTTTTGTTAAATTGTAATTGGGTTTTTACCTGTGTCTAAATAAATAAATACATAAATAAAAAAGAAAATCTTGCACTGTGAAAAATCAAAAATTACATGTAAACTTATGGGAAAATAATTATTGAATTAAGTTCTCCTTCCCCCAAATTTTTTATCGCTATATAGCTGATGTTACCCGTAGGTTAAAATCATACACCTATGCAAAGTTTCATAACGATATCTTCAAAACGAAAACTTTAAGTAAAACCAGCAGGAACACAATAATCTATAGAAAATGGATGAACAAAGGAACAAACAAAATTAATTAATTTAATGAAAGACAAAGTAAATAGACAATGTTTAAGAATCACAGAGTGAATATTATCCTCCGACTATAATCTCGATTCTCTCATCCATGAGTTCTGTGAGTTCTGTTATGAGAAAATTGTTTATATCAACAATACTTTGGAAACAATGAAATGATTTATCCAATCACAATTTGTGGAAAATCTACATCTAAATATTTAAGTTATTAACGTAGTTTTAAAAAGAGCTTGCTGTGGAGAACTCTATGCCACACGAAAATATAATTAAAAACTATTTATTAGTAATATTTCAATTGAAACAAATATTTGGTTGCCATGTAAACAAAGCAAATTCTTATACACAAATTGAAAAACGATATTGCGTTAAAATTTTTCCCATGTAAATGCATTGGACTCTCATCTTCGGCGACAATGGGAGTTGTCATGGTAGCTTATAAATGGTATTGTCATTAAATTGATAAAATCACGTATTTTTCTGATTCTAAATGCATTTTTACGCTAATTCGAACAGGATTCGGATTCTGTTTTCAATATAAATAAACTTTATTTTTTCCTTCATAGAACCATTAAAGTCTCGAGTTTGTACCATGTTTCTAAGTAATTTTAAAATTCAAATGAAAAAATAGCTGCACTTATCCCTATGTTATTCAAATGAAGAAATAGCTGCACTTATCCCTATGTTATTCAAATGGAGAAAATGAAAAAAGAGAATATTTGTTACATTATAGAGGTCAATCATATCGGTTTAAAAACCTGACTACACCACTTCACACTTTATTCCGATTAAAATGACACCTTCCTCTTGTTTCTACATTCTGTAGTTTCTGAGCTATAAAAACATACGTACAAACATTTATTTATAGATATCTACTACAGATATGACCTTTTTACTTTCTCCATATAGTATAGAGCAGTGATGGCGAACCTACGGCATGCGTGCCATAAGTGGCACGCAAGACGATTTTGGTTGGCACGCCAACGAAAGGCAAAAACCAATCAAAGCATTTATCATACCGATTTAATGCCGCAAAAACATTTGTGTTATTTAGTCAACTATTGTAAATTTTAGTTTTACGGTTACAATCTTATTTATTGATCACGAATTTAATTTAGTGGCACGCAAAAAAACCAAGGACTTTTTGGGGCACGCGAGACGGAAAAGATTCAACAAATTTAGTAATATTGGCAAGCGGACAATAGAAGGCTTGCCATCACTGGTATAGAGTATGGGTATCCAAACTGTGTCCACTGGGCTGCTTGCAGCCACTTTCAAGATTTCGCTCGGCCCGTTGAACGATTTTAATTTTTAATGTACTTGCAGCTATTTTCAAGAGAAGAAATTCCAAAATATTTTTAATTGTCGTAATTTTATTTGTTGTTTAAATATATATTCATATTTTGCCAAGTATTCATTGTGTATCGATGAAAGTACTGACATCATCGATACTGTTCAATTAGCGATTTTTATTCCAGGTGTAACAGAGAGTTTCGAGGTTGTGGAGGAATTGCTGAATGTAGTTGCTTTGAATGACTCCACAACCGGAAAGGAGATTTGCGATGCGGTTATAAAGGAAATGCAGCTACGCAAAATTGACTCATCGAATCTTACTGAAACTGTGACTGATGGAGAGCCGTCAATGCGAGGTTCTAAAAATGGTGCAGTATCGTTGCTGAAAAAAAATATTTTACAAAAATTCCCATGTGCTGAAGTCAGCGAGACATCGAAGATTTAAGGAAATGATTAAGGATGTGGAGGAAGCCGAAGGAACTGACGTTATTTATTTCACAAATGTTCGTTGGTTAAGCAGAGGAAAAGCAGTGAAAAGATTTTTCGAGCTACAAGAGGAAATTAACTTTTTCATGCAAGCAGAAGGTGAACCCATCAATGAATTCGGTGAAGAAATTTTTCTCTTGGATCTTGCATTTTTACTTTCTCCATACGTACGTAGTATAGGGAAAGTATTGTGATCACGAAAAAAATTGACTTCGAGATTTCAATGGAAATACACGTTTTGAGGTCCCTAGAACACGTTTAGACTATTTTCGGAATGATGTCTGTGTGTGTGTCTATGTGGATGTATGTGATTGTGGGCGCTCTAACTCAAAAAGTACTTGCCATATCGATACCAAATTTCACATATAAAACTTTAGGGTGAGCACAAAGAAATGATTAGTTTTTGGACGATACCGGTCAACCAGAAGTCAAGGTTTATTCAAAACCGATTTGGTTTTTGCGATATTTCTCCGAAAATACGTCATTATTGTATACATTGACCATTACAAGAAATGTAGAAAATATAATTTCCTACATCTTTTATTTCAAACAATTTTCCATAGCAGTTATTGTTTAGGAATTATTTATAAATAATCAGTGTTTTCGATTTTCATTGAATATTTTCATTAAAACGCTATTATTTACAATCTTTATAAGGAACAAAGTTATAGAAAATAACATTCCTTCCAACTTTTGTTCGAAACAATTTTTCATAGAACCATCCATTTCGGAGATATTAAACTTTTTCGTAATTTCCAGTATACAGCGCCACCACCATGTAGCGGTGAATTCTGCAAACATATTCAAAATATATGTATACATATTCAAAATATATGTAATTTACGACAATAAGGATGACTGTATTCTTTTACAATACGAAATAATAATTTTGCCTTACAATGCTATTCATAATAATTTAAATATCTATACCCCAAATGTGGAGAAAGTCCTGTGTTGGCCACATCAGATATTTTGTTGATACAATGTTCCATATCAAGAATATAATGTGCAGCTGCAGGAAAAAGACACAAATATATCTGAAATGTATCGTTTGATCAACACATTTATTGGGAAGATAAATTTGTTTCAAAATCAGCTAAGGGAAAAAAATATGATCATTTTGAATCTATAAAGTCCATTATATTAACCGAGAAGGATACTAAAAGATTTGCAGTGGATATCGATATTTTAATTCAAGAGTTCAAAGAACGCTTTTCAGTACTTCTAAAAATGAAATTGAAATCCTATCAAACCCATTTATTGTGGACTATAATTCTGCACTAGATCATTTGCAACTGAGCTTATTGAATTTCAATCTGATAATGAAGCGTATTGTGTTTTCAAAGAAAAAAAATCTGATGTGGCCAACACATGACTTACTCCACATTTGGGGTAGTAGATCTAAGGTGATAAAACGTGTTTTGTTGAAGCAGTTTTATTTATAAATTAGAAGTGAAAGTATGGTTGGCACAAAGTGCTGTGTCCCCAATTGCCATGAAAAGCTGGTTACTCGAGTTAGGTAAGTTTTTTGACAAAAATCAAACATTCTTTTAGCAAAAGTAATACTTTTTTATGAAAAATGTATTTTTTCGCAATTTTCATCTAGCAAGCCTAATATTGGAAAGAACTCCTATAATCATGTGTTTCTGATAAATTACGTCTAAATATAATGAATTAAATTATTTCATTGTCTCAAAAGTATTCGTATACGTTGTTTTGATTGTTGTCTGACATAATCGTCACAGTATACAATGCATATTCATTTACAAAAATGTATGAAAGTAAAACTCAAAGTATGCAATAAATATGGGAAAGAACTTCAATAATCGTGTGTTTCTGATAAATTAAGTCTAAATTTAATGAATTTTAATGATTTCATTGCCACAAAAGTATTCGTTTACATTGTCTGTTTCGATTGTTGTCCGACATAATCATTACAAACGAAAGTAAGTTCAATATTTTTGGATCCGATGTGAGGGTTATAGTGTGGAGTAAACGAAATACTGAGTGAAATGTTTGAAATTTGTGTTCCACAGTGAAGTATGGGAGTGGTTCTGTAATGGCTTCGAGTTGTATGTCAGCATATGGAGTTTATATTGAAGAGACAGATTCAAGTATGTAGACATTTTAAAAAAGAATTTGAAAGAGAGTGCTATAAAAATGGGTATGGCTAATACATTAAAATTTTATGAAGACAATGACACAAAATATGTCTTTATATTTTATAAATGATCCAGGTTCCCTCATCTCACTTCCGACCAGGGTTACCACCTCTCCGGGTTTGACCCAAATTCTCCGGGTTTTCGAACTTGCCTGCGGGCGAGAGAAAAAATCTCTGGGTCAAAATGAATATTTTCGAAATTGGCATTAAAGATTACGATTTATATTTAACTTCTCGAAGAGAATAAAGATTTCATTCTAGAAATGCAATTAACCTGGTAGAAGGTACACAGGGCCGGTCAAAGGGAGGGGATGCAATGGATGCGAGGTATCCGGGTCCCCGAATAGTCATTCGTTTATTGCCCCCAAAATTTAGAGATGTCAGTTACTTATTAAAGAATCTGCCGAAAATTTTGTGCAAACTTTTATTAAAAAATTATGATTTCTCCAAGCTCATAGAGAAAACGGCATTAAATAAATCAACAAACATTGATCGAAATAAATATAGTTAGTATACTTCGTTTTTTTGCTTACTATACTGCTGTTTTCACATTATGATAATTTTAAATTTTAGGAAGTAATAAATTATTATTAAAAATTATATTTTTCGTAATTTTTGTATCTTTTTCGAGTGTAGGAGGTGGAGTAGGGCCCCCAAAATTATTTGTATCCGGACCCCCTTAAATGCTTGGTCGGTCCCGAATATACATGAAAATATTTTTTTTAAACAGTAATGCAGTATGGTGTATGAAGCAACACAAGCTGCTCTTTGTTTTCCCACATTACATATTTTATGTAACATCATCAGGTATTATACTTACATTTGCATAAAAACATCAGTTGATGACGTAATTTCGGGAGAAAAAAATGACGCATTTGTATACTAGATTATACCCCAGGGCAGTTGAGAAATAATTGTCTCCATGACAATACAGGCGACTCCCGTGTCTTGTTGGGGATGCGTTCCTGAAAACGTGTTCGAATCTCGAATATTCGAGTGTCGAACACCATTTTTCCATATACTTGCATGTTATAATCGGGGGATACGTTCCCGCATCTCGGGAAAAAGTCTCCCCTCATGTCCTATAAAGATAAAATAACATTACTAATATGTTAATACAACAATATTAAATTATGAATAACTAATATAATAAATATTTTAAATGTATAACTTATATTTTGGACTAAAAAGGAAAAAATAAATATGTGTTTCGAACATCAAAGATAGATGTATGCAATATGCTTTACAGACAGCCCGGTCCAGATCACGTGAGTCGTTTGTTACAAATGGCTCGCGCGAGCTGGATAACATAACTGCGTACATCTATCTATACAAACTATTTATTGCAGCGAAATTAATATAAAAGTTATTAAAAATATACAAAATAACTTAAGAATAAAGAAACAATAAAATTAAAAATATTTTCATAGCTTTTTCAACTGCGCTTACTGGACTTGGTTTATTAATTGAGAAGTTGGAAGATTTTAGTTGGAAGAAGAGGAGTTATTGGGTGGGGAACTGTTTATTGTTGTTATCAAATTACGTGAATTTATCACGTTCTAGAATTTTCTCCTTCTGTTTCACATAAGTGCTAATAGTTGAAGGACACATTCCCAACGATCGTGTGATTTCAGCTTGGCTTTCACCTTTCTCAACACTTTAAAATTTCTAATTTCAATTCATAACTATGAATCTTATGCCCTCTTTTATTTGATTCCCTTACATTGTCACTATTACATTTCCTTTTAGATGCCATGTCAAGTGATAAATTTATAAATAAAACAATAAAATAAATAAATTTAAATAAAAGATTAACAGAAAAAAAAGTGAAATCAGCACAAATTCAAACAATTAGAGCAGGTATAACTACGTCTACACCAAAGCTAAACCTCGCGTTTGGTCGGAACCATCGGAACCAATAACTACGCGAAGTTTATTCCGCGTATATTATCGATCGGCGGGTTCGAAATCTCAAATTAATCGAGACTCGAACAATCGAGACTCGGGAGTCGCCTGTAATCTTGTTATGATGGAAAAAAATTGCAAAATTGCAATTATTAATGCAAAATTTACAGAAATACGATCGATTAGGAAATTCTACGACAAAAATTAGAATTTCCATTCCGCAGAGAATAGTGAAAATCCATCGCTGTTATCATTTTTCTTAAGTAGTTTAGTGTAGGTAGGGAAATAACCTTGCACGATAGGTTTCAGATTTCCCATTTAAATCAAAAGGAAAGGATAATTCATGGAATCGATCCTGGAACTTAAATTTTCGTCATAAAACATATCCCCATGATCTTGGCCTCAGTATAAAGAGTTTCTAACCAATTGTCATGAAACAAATAAAGAATCATAGACAGTTACAGCAAAGAAACCATAATCCTATTTTCATTCTGGAAGGGCAAAAACATTTTTAAAAGTTGGCCTTTAAAAATCTCTGGATCAAATTAGGAAATCTCCGGGTCAGACCAGAGAAATCTCCGGGTCAGAATTGAAAATGTCTGGGATAGTGAGGACTTTGAGATGGCAACCCTGCTTCCGACTCAAATCAGCGATTTGATGTTTGGGTAAAGCTGGTTGGGGATCCTAACCTACTCTTCATGGACCAATCATTCATTGTTCTATATGGAGGCAGCAGCTATATACGCTAAAAGGCCGACCCTGCCTTTAAATGTATGCACTTTTATTATACCAGTAATGTTTACAATTTATTGTTTCCGCTTAATCATCATCATAGGTAGTCCGTCCGTTGACAGGTCCGTGATTATTCTAGGTTAAACATGGTTCTCCATATATGTACTCCTATTTTCCGCAGTTTTCTTCATGTCTTGATAGCTCTCTTTCCCTTTCAAGTCATCTACCAGCTGAATCCTTTTCCTACCTCAAAAAAGAATGCTGTTAGTAAAAGTTCCACTTTTATTAACAGAAAAACGACCGGTTTTGACTAATATCTAGTCATCATCAGGTACAAAAACAAGAAGCAACACAAATATATACGGAATCTGAGGGGAGTGGGGGAGGGAAATGTGTATTGAGAGGGGGGACCAATGAATGGGAGGATGAGGGGGGTGTGGGGGGGGGCTAAATCAAGGTATTGGGGAGGGGTGGGTGTTAGGGAGAAACAAAGTAAGCATTGATAACAATGATAACACACAACCTCGTTAACGAACTTATTTCCCTCACCCACTCTCCCTTGCTTACTTTGTTTCTCCCTAACACCCACCCCTCCCCAATACCTTGATTCAGCCTTCCCCCCTCCCATTCATTGGTCCCCCCTCTACACATTTCCCTCCCCCACTCCCCTCCGATTCCGTATATATTTGTGTTGCTTCTTCTTTTGGTACCTGATGATGACTAGATATTAGTCAAAACCGGTTTTTCTGTTAATAAAAGTGGAACTTTTACTAAGTTATCCTTCTCATTCTTTTATGATGGAGTTCCACCAAGTAAAGGCTTCCTCCGTCGATTTTTTTCCTACCTCTTTCTCTTTTTCCATCCAGTTTTCCTTCTAGCACTTCTTTAATCATGTACTCTCTCCTCAGGTAATACCCAATCCAGTTCGCCTTCCTCTTTCTGATAGTCTGTATAATTGCTCGCTTCTCTCCTATTCTTCGTAGTACTTCCTCATTTTTCACCCTATCTGTCCATTTTATCGTCAGCATTCTTCTCCATGTCCACATTTCGAAGCTTTCCAAGTATTTTTTATCATTTTTCCTTAGCATCCATGTTTCTACCCCATACTAAGCTATACTCCATACATAGCATTTTATCAACCTCTTGCAGATTTCCTGCTTTATATTTCCCGTTAGTAGGAGTTTCTTTCTTCTGAAAGCGGCTTTTGCTTTTGTTATTCTAGTCCTGATTTCATCAGTACATTTTGCTTGTCTCATTATGATGCTTCCAAGGTATTTATAATCTGAAACTTGTTTCTGCTTATGATGTGCTAATAGAGAAGCTCTTATGATATATCCATTCTTGTTTATACTATGTCAGCCTTGACTTGTCTTATATCTGTTTATACAGATCGAAAGACTAATAAATACAATTGTTATTATTATTGTGATTGCTATTATTATAATTATTTTTTGAAAATTTGCCTTAATTTATCTACATAAATAAAATTGTAACCTCTGTCTGTACATTTGTTTTTTTGTTGGGGTTTTACTTTTTTTGAGTGTTTTGCATCACAAGAAGACGTTGAACCGGTTTGCAGAATTGTTGTCTGTCTGTCTGTTTGTTTGTTACCGCATCACACAAAAATGGCAGGTCAAATTTTTATGAAACTTGCAGCGTATCTTTAGACTGGTCCAGCTTAAAATATAGGCTATGTGGTTTTTCGACGATAACTCTCGAGTAAATTAACTTAGGAAGTTCAAATTTAATATTTGTCACTTTCAATACAAGTATAAGATCAAGTTTGTAGATGAGAAAAATAAGACTAAGGGGAGGGAGGCACCCATAAGAGAAATGGCTGATTTCAAGGTAACGGTTGATTACATCGAACTCGAATAAGAAATATTTTAGGAAAACAATTTCAGTAAATATTTTAGGAAAAAGTCTGTCTGTCTGTTTGTTTGTTACTGCATCACGCAAAAATGGCTGGTCGAATTTTTATGAAAACATTCCCATTTCCTTAATTTCGCAAGCAATGCTTATATTAGCATTTACTATTTAATGTATTGTATTGTATTGTATGCATTAACGTCTTACTTAATATTCACATGGATAGATGCACCGAAGCCTTTAAAGTGCCAATAAAATTATGTGGATTATGTCAATACTATTAGCCAAAACGTAAACAATAAACAACATCTTGGTTACCGAGTAGATGTATCGATTTATGTTGCGATAAATTTTTCAATGTTAGTGGTAAAAGATAACAATGTTCTAATATTCCTTAAAAATCATTTGACTCACTTTAAAAGTATTCATAGACTATATTTAGGCATATCTTGGCGTTAGCATTCTTCTTCTATGGCATGCCATGGGGTGGATTTTCCTTGCATTAATCTTCACGTGTATATCTCCCTTTGAAGAGGACAACAATTAAGAAATTTAGCTTTGTTGCTGCCTGGAAAATGGACATCTAAACCGATAAATTTTGCGTTTAAGGGAAAATTTCGAGCAATTTAGCATGTAATACGATAAAACATAAACAGAATTAAAATATTCAGTCTTTCATGCGTAAAATAAGCCATTTCCCGTGATCGTAAGTTAATATTTAGGTATATTTATATCCACATCAGTGAAGGGCTGCATGGGATTTTGGGGTTTCTCCACACCATTTCCCATTAATTCTTATGGAAATAATATTTTGTTGACCTCATGGGGTATAAGAGATCCCACGGTCTGCAAACCTAGAACAGGTTCTTCCTTTGGTCCATAAGGTGACCCATGAAACTTTTGAGTTTGATAGCTTCAATGGTGTAAAAACGAATAAAGAACATACATACACATACACTCTAAAATATTTATAAGACTAGCTGAAACGCCCGGCTTCGCTCGGGAAAGTTTTCTTTTAAGTAGCAAACAATTTTTATTGCTCGGGGCAAATGTTTCCCATTCCTTAATTACACAAGCGATGCTTACATTAACATTTACTATTTTATGTATTGTATTGTAAAGTTTTACCATTAATATAATTATGCATTAACGTCTTACTTAATATTCACATGGATAGATGCACCGAAGCCTTTAAATCAGCAATAAAATTATGTGGATTAATTCAATACTCTTAGCCGAAACGTAAACAATAAACAACATCTTGGTTACCGAGCAAATGTAAGTAGATGTATCTATTTATGGTGCGATAAATCTTTCATTGTTGATGGTAAAAGATAACAATGTTCTAATATTCCTTAAAAATCATTTGACTCATTTTAAAGGTATTCATAGACTATATTTAGGCATGAATCCATTTGTACCCTTTATCTTGGAGTTAGCTATTCTTCCTCTATGGCGCGCCACGGCGTGGATATTTCTAACTTTGAAGAGGACAACAATTAAGAAATTTAGATTTGTTTCCACCTGGAAAATGGTCATTGTAATGTTGGTAACACAGGTAGCAGACTCAGTCAACACTGTTTATGCATCATTATTGTTTGTTTACATTATTGCCATTGTTAAGGGGAACATTATTAAATGCAAAGGTATGAATATAAGTTTTATTAAACAGTTATTAAATTGCTTAATGTTCTCCAGATATCACATTGGCGCTGCGGACAGGATGGTTTCAGCTATTATTGGTATGGTAAATGAGTTCAATCCAGTTACAGATGATTGGAACATATTTAAGAGAAGATTAGAGCAGTCTTTTTAGCAAATGGTATAACAGAAGTAGGTAAGAAGAAAGCAATTCTTCTTAATTCATTACATCAAGATGCTTTCAAATTATTAATAAAATAAAATCCTCAATGTTATCAGTTTTATATCGCTGAAATGTGCACTAGTGAATCAATAGCTGCCTGGGCAGCCAGAGTAAAACAATTAGCTTCAGATTGCCAATTCGGCGAACATCTTGAAATGGTTATAAGAGACAGATTTATTATGGGTCTACCTGAAGGAAAAATCAAAAAAAAATTATTTACAGAAGATGTAATTAAACTAACATTCAATGAAGCAGTCAATTTAGCACAAACTATTCGGGCAGCCCAACATATGTTTGAGTCTTCGGAAATTAAAGTTGAGCCTGAGATTTATCAACTTAGAACCAATACTAGCGCTACTCACAGACGTTTTCGTCATGCTCAGAAGGATTGTTTGGTTTGTGGTTATAACAACCATGCAACTCATCAATGTAGATTTAAAGATTATGTCTGTACCATTTGCAAGACAAAAGGACATTTAAAGAGAGTTTGTCCTCAGTCATCCGATAAATCCAATCGGAACAAGGTTAGTAACCAGTAATTGAATAATTACTGCATGGAATTGGAACATATGAAGCAAAAACCAGATACCATAAGTGAAAAATTTAATTATTCTAACTTAGAAGATATGATTGGCCTTTTTAACATAAGGTGTTCTAATCCGAATTTATACCCACCAATCATACTTAAAGTCAATTTAAATGGAGTTGTTGTTGAAGCACATTTGGACAGTGGTGCTACATATAGTGCCATTTCAGATAAAGATTATTATAAATATTTCCAATCAGTACAATTAGATAAATGCCAAGATGTAATAAAACTATATAAATACCGTATTTGTACGAATCTAAGACGAACCCGATTCTAAGACGACCCCCCTTTTTTTAGAACTCCTCAAAGGAAAATAAATTAATTCTGAATAGCAATCAATAATAGTAAGTAAAAAATATAATACTTACTTAAAAATTCATTATACTGTATTTGCTCGTGTAAGCCGCGCCCCCGTGTATCCCGCGCATTCCGGTTTTTGGGCCGGCTATAGGGGAAAAAATTTGAGCCGAAAAGGGGTTTTTTAAATCATCAATTCCTATTTCTGAAAAATGCTACGCTCAAGTTAAGCATCTACACACTCCTACGTGACGAATTTATTGGGTGATCTCTTTATATCGGTACTTGCAGAAATCTCCTCGATGGTCCTCTTTTGTTAAACACTTAACTGTTTTTGTCGTCATATTGGTCACGTTCGGCAGAAATCGCTCCTGGAGCGATCACCGATCATTCTGCTGTACTAATTTTCCACTGATCGCTACCGTAGCGGTCGTCATTTTTTTGGCGAACTAAAATTATGATCGGTGATCATTCAATTATCACCACGGCGTCCATGACTTTCATAGACGTATCAGAGAATAAAAGGAAGCATGCCATATCTGAACATGGTAGGTGTCGTCTGCTGTGAGCACAAAACCCCCACCAACCCAAACTGGTCGCGCGTGACGATTGCAGCAGAAGACTTCGTCGAGTTTGGGGAGCACCCGTCAATAAACTTAAAACTCATTAAAAATTTGTATACAATGAATGAAAATGACTAAATACACCGAAATTTGGAAATAGAATAATAGATGCGGCATGGGTGCTAGATTAACGAATATTTGTTTACCGACACGACATTTTCGGAAGAAAGGTGCGCGGTAAATAAACGAATTCGTGTACGACGCGCACCCTCTTTCTTTCACCGGCGTTTTGGGAAAAAAGGTGCGCGGAAAACTGGGACGCATTCATATCGTTGCTTCGAAACCACGCTGACACTGTTACAATTTATACCGGTGGCGGGAAGACAGCTGACACCGCACCCTCACGAAAGGTATCAAGTGTCAGCTAACCCCGGGCAGGCCCCGGGGCATTGGTACAATGCCCAGGTGAATGAATCATTGGTGGAACTAAGTAAATACGTCGCAACAGGATTGGATGCTCCATTTTAAATCCGAATTAAGTAAATTGTAACCAGTCATACGATAATATCGTGAGTTTAGATAACGGTAATGAAACTTTTGCTTCTCATGGCATTTCACTATGTACACATTGGTGAACGCGGATATCTAGATTATGTAATGCCATTGAAGTCAAATAATTTTGCTTACGATTGTAAGACGACCCCCTTATTTTCAGACGTCCCGGAAGGGAAACAAGTTAGGAAAGCGTACAACGTATCACAAATGGGGCGCGTTTCGTGCAATGGAGTATTAGAAAGCAATTATATACCTGTACGTAAGGGAAATAGCGTTTTAAGGTCCTTTTCTTCATCATAAATAATCCATTTCCTTCCTATTTAATAGTATTACATGTACACGTAAGGAAATTAAACGTTTGTTTGGGAGATTGTTTATGTTAGCAACAATGAAGTAACCATGCAAGAAATTTTCTAAGTTCAACTCCATATAAGACTTTCTTGTTTGATTTTATCGATAACGGCTACTCCTACGATGAAAATATATAGAAAAGGAAATACTCTACTTTACCAGTTCTACAACTTTTATTTGAAAAATATTTTGATATGAACAATACTTTACGAGATATGACGAAAATTTAATTTTTGTCTCCAGTAAAGTGGTACCCCTGATTGGCGTACGTGATTCATTTTTGCGATTTTCTTATTATATTTTATTGAAAGTCCTTAATATCAAATTTCATAAAAATCCGTTCGGTAGAAGCCGAGAACGAACATGCGGACGGACGGACGGACAGACGGACGGACGGACGGACGGACCAACCGACGATAATAGGCGCTCACGCTGTAAGCGAAACGCGCCTAAAAACATCGTCTTAGATTCGTGCAAATACGGTACTTACAATTAGATAAACCTCTTGGAAGCTGTCGTTTAAAAGTTGAATATAATGGTGAGAGCACTTTCTTACCTTTTCATGTAATAATTGCTGGGGGTCCTATTCTCTTAGGAAGAGGCTTTTTGCATGCTTTTAATTTCAAGCTAAGCCAAAAAACATATATGAACAGTGAAGATATTAAATATAGACGGGACGTAGCAATACAGCGCAGTGATATTCAATTTCAAGTGCTAAAAAGGGTTCCAAAAGTATGCAACCGAAAATTAGGATTATTTAATAAAGGTACGGTAACTCTCAAGTTACAAGAAGGAGCAGTTCCCAAATTTTGTAATCCCAGGCCAGTGCCATATGCATTAAGGCCATTGATGGAAAATGAGCTGAAAAGACTGCAAGAAATAGGAGTTATTTCACCCATCAAATACTCCACTTGGGGAACCCCTATAGTGCCGGTTTTAAAACCGAATGGCACTGTAAGAATCTGGGGTGATTATAGCGTCACTATCAACAAGAATCTTCAAAGTAGGTTAGATGGTTTACTGAATCAATTACACGGAGAAGTTTTTTTTACAAAATTAGATCTACAAAATGCTTATCAACAAATTGAGTTAGATGAAGAGTCAAGAGAACTTACAACAATTAGTACACACAAAGGGTTATTCTGCTATAATCGCATTCCTTTTGGGGTAGCTCCAGCTCCACAAGCTTTCCAGAAGATTTTAGAGACAATAATGAGTGGACTGGAAGGCTGTGTTTTGTGGCAAGATGACATAGTTGTCAGTGGACAGACACGATTGATTCATGATGAAAGGTTATTTACTGTATTGAAATGCCTTGAAGATAGTGGTTTAACTATAAATTTATCTAACAATAAGTGTTTCTGTTTTGCGTTATTTAGATGGTCGTTCTTCGCTAAGCAAAAACCAACACGGGTTTCGGAAAGGTAGGTCATGCGAAACGCAGCTCGCCCTGTTCGTAAACGATTTGTTACAATGCGGAGAGAAAAACACTCAGGTTGATGCCATTTTCATCGATTTTAAAAAAGCGTTTGACAAAGTACCCCATAATAAATTAAGAGGAAAACTAGGAAAGTACGGCATAAACCCTAATATCGTGAGTTGGGTAAAAGACTTCCTCTCAAACAGAAAACAGATAGTAGTTATTGATGGGAAATCTTCATACGCGGTAACAGTCGCATCAGGTGTTCCACAGGAAAGTGTCATAGGCCCACTGCTGTTCCTGATATATATAAACGATATCTGCTCTGTAGTTCGCTGCAAAATAAGACTTTTCGCAGATGACACCGTTTTATATAAGGAGATAACGAGTCAGGATGACCAAAAATCACTCCAGGAAGATTTAAACGCCCTTTCAGCATGGTGTCAAGATTGGAAAATCGAAGTTAATCACAGCAAATGTTCCCTATTGAGTTTCTGGAAGAGTAAGAACAATGAATTAGACTCGGAGTACAGAAATAATAGATTGAATATCCAATCTGTAGAGTACGTTAAATATTTAGGAGTCACCATTTGTCATGATCTATCATGGAATATGCATATTCGAAGGATCGTAGGCGCAGCTAATAAGAAATTGGGCTTCGTAGGCAGAATAGTAAGAAGTAGCACAGAACAGGTACGAGAAACGTGTTATTTATCATTGGTCAGATCTCAGGTCGAATACGCTTCCAGCATATGGGATCCGTACGAAAAGGGAGAGATACTTGAGTTAGAAAGAATCCAACGCAGAGCAGCAAAAATATGAGCAAAAATTAAGCGTCACATCACTCTTGAAGGAGTTGAATTGGATATCGCTAGAGGATCGCAGAATTAGCGCTAGATTAAGGCTCCTGGAGAAATTTAGGTCGGAAGTTCTCTTAGAGGAGGTCTCAGGAATATTAGAGGCACCTACGTACATGGGCAGGCACGATCACGAGAATAAAATACGTGAGATCGACTGTAGGACGATATCAGAGCTCGTTTTTCCCAAGGACCATACGGGATCATAACAGGAGAGTGATTCACACGAGGGACGTTATTAGGTAGGTTTTGGTGTGCTGCACCCCCTGCCACCCACCAGTCTGGTGATTTGCAGGGTGTCGTGTAGAAATTAATTTTCGAAAATGGCACAATGTATAAAAAATATTTCCATTCGTAAATTCCCTTTAAATGCCGGCCAAACGTTGTGTTTTCTGGTGAAGAGTTGGCAACGTCGATCTTGAGCTTTCTGCTAGGAGGCACTACCCCCTCCTTGTGGCAGCGAAGAGATACGGTCGGTCCCGAGTGCGGCCAAAATTTCACCCGCCAACTCAGTTGTAAACCAGTTTTTTTATAAACATTCCTTTGTCCGATTCCAAAATCAGGAAAGAACTTCAGATAATTAAATAGATGGCAGATAACGACCATGGGTGTCGGCAGGGGGAGAGGAGGGGGGGATACAAACCTAACTATTATATTAGAAACCAGCGGAAGTGCCCATCAAATTTCGACAGATTTAGTTAAACTAAAACTTCGACAGTGTAACATCTAAACATTGCAAGAAAACGATAGTACATAGTTTTAACCTCACGACCGCCCCTGTGCAAGTCTCATTTGCCGCCATTTTAGGTGTTCTTTACAAAAATAAAAAATCTGATGTGCCCAACACATGACTTTCTCCATATTTGGGGTATAGATATTAAATTATTATGAATAGCATTATGAGGCAAAATTATCATTTCGTATGGTAAAAGAATGCAGTCGTCCTTATTGCCGTAAATTATGTATATTTTGAATATGTTTACAGATTCACCGCTCCATGGTGGTAGCACTGTATACTGAAAGTTAAGAAAAAACAAAGTATCTCTGTAATGGATGGTCCTACGAAAATTTGTTACAAACAAAACTCGGAAGAAATATTATTCTCTACAACTTTGGTCCTCACGAAGATTACCGATAACGACGTTTTTAAGGAGATATTTGATGGAAACGGAAAAACCTATCTATACATATCTATAAAGTAAGGTGTTTGTATCTATGTATGTATGTTCTGCTAAGGCTCAGAAACTACAACACGCAGATAAAGAGGAAGGTGTCATATTAACCGTTATCATGTGTACGGTGGTGTAGTAAGGTTTTTAAACCGATTCGGTGTACTATTTAATTATAATAAAATATTTTCGTTTATATGGGATTTCCATTTAAAATTTTTTCGTAAATTTCTCGAATTTTTAACTCCTTACATATATATCGCAGACATATGCTCTCGCAGACTTTTTTGTGCTAAATTATCTCCTCTTTTGGAATAATTTTTTAAAAGAGGGGCTTACAGATCAAATAAGACGAATTGAAGGGAAAATCTTATTTTTCATTATTGCTCAGCATTTGGATATACGTGGCAACCGATGTAAACAAATTACGTTTGAACTATAAACATGTCGTAAACGTAGAATAGTTGATGAAATACTCATTTAATATCTTCTGATTTGATTGTATGTTTTTCTTTCATTATCTATGGTCTTCTATACACAGGTTAATTCTGCGAATAAACATTAGTGAACTTTCTTTTTCTGTAATCGTGTCATTCGCAAAATAGGTATGTTTGGATATAAGTTAAATTGTTTTTATATGCCTTTTGTCTTATTTTATTTCATATTTTGTTTAAGTGAAAATTACTGAAGATATATGATTAAATTACTACGTTAGAGTTTTTGTGTTTTGTTTTATCAGCTTATCAATAAAAACTGAATTGAGCATTTCATGCTAACATGCAAGTTTTTTCCTATGCTCATCCATTTTGCGTTTCAATAATAATTAGATACTTTTTTGTAATATATAATATCGTTTGAATTAAAAGAGAGTTTTATCAATTGGAAATAAGGTTCACTCTTGAATAATTGTTATTTTAATACGAGAACTAAATTAGATTAACGTTTTGAACACGTAACGCAGTGAATTTCGAAAGATTTTATTTGAATAATACTTTTGTTGAACTTTATTATGTCTTCTGAACTAAAATTAAGAATTCGTGTCTGCGGTTCCATGGGTAAAATGTAAACACTACCGATACACTCACGTAATTAATTACGTTAGAAAAGTAAAACATTTTACTACATTATTTTAAATCGATTCGTTCGAATATCTCAATCTATTATTCAATTAATTACGATGGAAAACACAATTAAGATCAATAATTTTATATCTATTTAGAGTAATAATAGGTATTCTTATTTAGGTTCTCCTGTTATTATGTTGACATACAAACTCATATTCCGCGTAATCAATATTTACTCATCACTACGACACGCTATTTTGTGATTGTTGGTTGTTTATTTTGCAACTGAATAGAAAGCGTCAGTCGCCATCGTCAGATACATTGAGCTTTAGGAGATTATTCGTTGGTTGGTTTTGGTTAGTTTGTTGTTTTCATTTGCTTTCGTTTCGTGTCCATTTTTTGTGTTCTTTGTTTGTTTTCTTTGTTTTCGTTCTTAGTATTGCCTTAACCCCTCAAGCCTGTATTTAAATTACTAAATAGTGTAGCTTAAGATATGTTTTTCCTCTAACAAAGTATAAAAACTAACAAACTGACAGGAAATTGGTGATCCATTGAAAGATCACATATCGATGGACTGCTGTGACACATATAGTCCCATGAAAGACTAATTTATGCTGATAGAATCGCAATTTAAGCAACATCTGCATTTGGCGAGTATGTAATTGGGCTATCGGCTTAAGGGGTTAATACTATATACATGACCGTGCACATTTGCCCCTCCCTCTAGAATTATTGGTTGAAAAATAAGAGACATATCATTCAGAATATTTTATAAAAGAAGATAAAATAAAATAAATATTATTGAAGTTGAACAGCTTGCATAGGAACTCGAAGAGGGCTGAATGCAGTCTTATCACTGGAATAGTTTCAAACTGACCCTGGTTTTTATTCCCCTTGCTCCCACAATATGTTTCTGTGAATGCTGATGGCAACATAAAATCTTTTACAATTTTGAAATTTCCTTAAGTTTGCCTTGGCTGAGGCAAATTGTCTAGCCATCCTCTACCTTCATACTATAATACATTAACTAATCCTGGTTATATGGCTAACATAAACAAAGAATTAAAACTTATTAGTAAACTTTACCAGCCATCATGATATAATTCAATTCAATTTTCAATTCAATTTATTTAATGCTGTTGGTCAGTAAGACATAGCACCCGTCAGAAAAAAGACAAACACATAATACACAAACATAAAAAAACACTATAATTTCCTGTAAATATTCAGTAATGCAATAATATGCCAGGTTTACTGCATAACAGGAGAAACTCATCAACACTATAAACAGAGTGCTTTAACATAAAGGTCTTGAGTTGCATTTTAAATGATGCAATCGATTCAATATTTTTTAGTGCTGGTGGCAAACTATTATAATACTTAATGCCTTGATGATGAGGACCATTGCTGCAAAGAGCAGAATGTCTTTGTAAAACATGAATATCATCCTTTGACCTTGTGCTGTGGTTATGCAAACTAGAATTTAAGTCAAATAAACTAATATTCTTTTTTACATACAAAATTAATTCATAAATATGTAACGCTGGTAGTGGCAAGATACCAAGGTCCTTAAAATGATCCCTGCAAGATTCACGGGAGTTCAATTTCAAAATAATTCGTATTGCTCTTTTTTGCAATCTGAAAATTAAAATACTATTAGAAGCGCCCCCCCAAAAGATGATACCATAAGACAGACATGAATGAAAATTTGAAAAATAAACACACCTCAGAATATTTATACTGGTACTAAGTCTAAGAGTCTTAAGTTGAAAGATAACTTTACTTAACTTGGATGCCAGATAGTCTAAATGAGAGTTCCATTTCAATAATTTGTCAACCTTGATGCCCAAAAATGTGACATTGTCAACAAAGGACAATTCCTCATCGTACAAATGAATGTTGGGAGAAAGGCTATTTTTAAATGATACACATACAGATTTTTTAAGGTTAGTAACTAACCTGTTCTTGTTTAACCATGTTTCTAAACTGGACATGGTATTGTTAACTTTTGATTGCAATGCCACAAGATTCTTTGCTTGGATTAATAGGCTAGTATCATCAGCAAACAATACTGAGTTTGCATCCGGCAGCCAGTTCGGTAAATCATTTATTAGCATTAAAAATATAACTGGACCCAGAATTGATCCCTGGGGAATACCAGTTATGACCTCTCTTGTTTTAGAAGAAAAGAATTGTTTACAATTATAAATATCGTGGAAGTAGGGCACCTCAACCAATTGGGATCTACCAGAAAGATAAGAACGAAACCATTTCAGAGACACTCCTGTAATACCATAAAGAGCCATCTTTTGCAATACTATATCATGGTTCACAATATCAAAAGCTTTAGTTAAATCTAAGTATACTCCTACAGACAAATGTTTGGAGTCAATAGCATTTAAGGTTTCTGTTACGAAATTAAACAAAGCTGATGAAGTTGACTTATTTTTCCTAAAGCCATGTTGCTGAGTGCTAAGAATGGTATTCATATCCAGATGATTAAGTAAGCGTTTTAGCATTACCTTTTCAAATATTTTTGAAAACCCAGAGAGTAAACTAATTGGTCTATAATTGCAAACGTCAGTGGTATTACCCTTTTTAAACATGGGTTTAACCTTGCTCAATTTAAACCTCCGAGGGAAGGTACCTTCTGATAAAGAAATGTTGCATAAGAATACTAATATATGAGCAATGTATGGTATAGCAATTTTTACAATTTTGTCAGGAATATTATCAATACCGGATGACAATTTGCTACTAAATGATTGGCCAATTTCAAGAATTTCACTGTGGGAAACAGGATGTAATTGAAAGGGCAGGATGTTGGAGTTTGAGATTTGGGGAAGATCAGAGATATTTAAGCCACTATCCAGGTTAGAATTAATTCCAGAAGCAGTACTACTAGGGATTTCAACAAAATAATCATTTAAAATGTTAGCCACATCTAATGGGTTTGAAATCAGTTGACTCTCACTAACAATCTCAAGGTTTGTATTCAATGGGATTACTTTCTTGTTAAGCTCTTTGTTTATGATAGACCACGTAGTTTTAGAAATGTTTTTTGAATTTGCAATAAGTTTATCGTTACTTTTAGATTTAGCTTCTTGAACAATTTTTCTAAAATATTTATTTTCCTTATTTTTGTCGAACAGTATATTACATTGCCACAAACCATGACAAGTTCTGTGTCCTGAGTTTAGATGCTGTCTTCTCCAAAGCAATTCACAAATTTTTAAATTGAAACAAGTAAGATACACTTACTAAAGCAACAGGTGGAAGCACATTTTATTAAAAATTTTCAGAATTCTGTTTTGCCTCCCTAGTTGCAGAGGGGGAAACCTGCAATGTTGGAACGTAGACCTTCCCATTCATGAAAACTTCGCTCCTGTAGCTTCAGTAGTTTGGTTAAATACCATTTCAAAAGTCACCTAGAGGAAAAACGATGAATTACATGAGAAGTACAATTGCAGTGAACTTCAAGGATGGATAAGAGCTATCTAATTCAAAAAGGGTTTTCTAAATACCTCTTTAAAAAAACGTTGATTGTCCACTGACAGATGGACACAGAAAGTTATCATAATAACACGTTTTGGCTATTAAGAAAATGAGCTACAAATTGTGATTATTATGTGTAAAAGGATATTAATTTAAAATATTATTTGTTCTACCCTGTGTGGATAGCTAATATTCTTCTAGGCCATTGGTGAATTCAGTAATACCTCTTTAAATTAATGATACTAACTTTTTAAATAACTATGTACTCATACAAGGAAAAACATTTTCATAATTTGCTATTTCATGGTACTAATGACTAAATGTTCTGATTACATATGTGTTTTCTGGAGACTCAGCCGCTTGGGCTATTGTTACACCAAATATTCTGATATTAGCTAGTTTTACATTTGTAGGATGACCCCACAGCTGATATTTAGTTATAATAAAATTCCACAAAATAATATTGCTTGCTCTTAGAGGTGATAAATCCATTATGCATGATGGCTGGTCATAAAAGTACTTACAATCTAGACTCAGCAGTGTGTCAGTTTTCAAGTCATAATAACTCAGAATTCAAGGCTACTTTGGCATCAAACACACTCCAATTAATTCTTCACAGGATCTCCTCCTGATAGAATCCAATTTAAAAGGAAAATGCAGTTGGGCTGTACATCAGTAAAGATTGATTCAAAATTCACTCTCATGGCAGCAATATCATTTGAATAAAACTTCAAAATTTAATATGTTACATAATTCTATGAATATGAATGAAAATAACAAACAACAATTCAAACTATGCTCTTTTGATTGGAAATGCAGATTTGATATCTCCCCAAGTTTCACGAAGTAGAGCCTGCTTTCCTTATTAGAAAAACAAAATTTACAAGAAACGTTGATATAGCTTGTTGAGAAAAGACAGAAATTTGTTATATTTAATTAATACATATAACGGAACTAAAATGTGATGCAGTCTCACTTCACTGAACATGACCAATCTTTGACGATGGATGAAGCAGAACTAACAGTGACAAGATGCTATTCTTGCTATCCTATATTATTGCGATCTCTTAAATGCGAAGTATGAGCGGAGGAGACATAGGGGGAAGAGATTATAAACAGCAATGTAAAACTCACCCATTAGGTCCCGGTAGCCATGCGATTGATTAGGGGAATTGCTGCCGGTAGATCTTCTCTCAAACAGAAATGTATCACAAAGTAGGACATTTTGCATCCTAATTATCATTAGAGTAGGACAAAGGACATTTTACCTCAAAGACTTGATGGAAGAAGTTTACATTTCCTTATCTGGGACACTATTGCAACTTCGTTTGTTTTTTGATGGCCTATTGTGCTATTCGATAATTACACTCCTGGCGACAGAAATATCTTATAAACGAATTGTAAAACTTATGTCACATTTAAGCTCATGACAATTTGATGTATAAATTAAATTAATTGATATAGAAAATCAAAGAATCATTTAAAGTCATCGAAAGTTTACTTAATTAATAATTTAAATAAATACTCATGGTAAAATTAAAACATTTTATTTAGAGAGAGTTGCATCATACATTTATTAGCCTAAAGTATTATCTTCAGATATTAAACAGTGATGTAGAAACTAACAATACAAGATTTCTGTATGAAATAGAAATCACAATTTAAGATAAACAACTATAAATTACATTTCAACAGTAGAATTCAACATAATTAATGAAGATTTTATGTTGCCATCAGCATTCACAGAAACATATTGTGGGAGCAAGGGGAACGAAAACCAGGGTCAGCTTGAAACTATTCCAGTGATAAGACTGCATTCAGCCCTCTTCGAGTTCCTATGCAAGCTGTTCAACTTCAATAATATTTATTTTATTTTATCTTCCTCTATAAAATATTCTGAATGATATGTCTCTTATTTTTCAACCAATAATTCTAGAGGGAGGGGCAAATGTGCACGGTCATGTATATAGTATTAACCCCTTAAGCCGATAGCCCAATTAGATACTCGCCAAATGCAGATGTTGCTTAAATTGCGATTCTATCAGCATAAATTAGTCTTTCATGGGACTATATGTGTCACAGCAGTCCATCGATATGTGATCTTTCAATGGATCACCAATTTCCTGTCAGTTTGTTAGTTTTTATACTTTGTTAGAGGAAAAACATATCGTAAGCTACACTATTTAGTAATTTAAATACAGACTTGAGGGGTTAAGGCAATATTGAAGATGTGATAACAAAAATTTATTCATAGACTCGTAGATATAGAATTTATTTCATTTTTAATTTATTTATTTTGCTGTAAAGAGGATTTTTATTTACATAGAAGAAATAAATATTATAGCGCTAATACCATTATTATATATTTGGTTAGGAATGACAAATTCTTCTTTATAAGTTTATAAAAACTAATAACACAATCGACTGTTGCCAAGAGCTTACTATGTGTAGGAAAATAGAAAAAAAATTATAAATGTCTCAATCCGAACTTTTATATTTTGGCAATTCTCAAAAATTACGTTAATAACTGTATATATCACCCTATGGCTGCTAAAAGGTTAAGGAGGAAGTTGAAATTTAATTAACTGTTTAACAGTTACTATTTCTGAGAAATGAATTGATTTCATCTGATCGAGTGACCAGATTTTGACTTCATGAAAAGAGGACAAATTGCTAAAAGAAATACAGCGAAAAACAGGACAATAGAAAAAAGTATTAATAGGAATTTACTTTAAATGTACAAGGCGTTTTTATATAAATTAACAATGGCTCAGTAATACACAAATAATGCAACATTAAAAGTAAATGAAAAGTTTTATAAAATTATCTAATATTTTTTCTAAGCTGCCCACATTTTTAAATTCTACATCATTAATTAGTATATGGTCCTAAAACTGCATACATGACAAAATTTTAAAATTATATTTTGTGATTAGGAGTCCTTTAATAGATTGAACTGCCAAACGATTTGCCATCTGTCCACTAAACATTAGACTAAAACAGTGTTTTCATTGTGAGCCGGTATTGCACTTCTAAAATTAAAAATAGAAAAACATACATGTTGAAAAGATAAATATATTATATTATATAAAATAACAATAAATGCAGATTAGGTCTTAAAAAGTCATGAGATGACATTTATCTTAATTGTAACCATAATTTAAAGTTAGAACCTTTAAAACAATACAATGACTTTAATTAAAGCATTATTACCTTCAACTTTAATTTTATAATATAAATAAGAATCGCAATTGCAAGTAAGAAATGCCGTTATGGTTTGAAGAGCCTTGAAGGTTATTTTAATTAGTGTTGTTATTGATTTGAAAAGTGTTGTTATTGATTTGAAAAGTGTTGCTATTGATTTGAAAAGTGTTGTTATTGACTTGGAAAGTGTTGTTATTGACTTGAAAAGTGTTGTTATTGGATTGAAAATGGTATATATATATACATGTGTGTGTATATATATATATATATATTATCAAACACAACCTATGAACTTTTTATAAATAAGGCAAGTAACAATGGTAGTTATACAATTGTAGTTATGTATTACCAATAACAACGAATGAAATATATTTATAAAAGAAGAGAGGCAGATAACAATCATATATTCCTTCATTTTCAAGATATGTACATAATTTCAAACAGTAGTGAAATTATAAATTCATACATATCTTTTATTGACTACCCCAATAAAGTCGATAATTATGTTATATACTCAGACTTTCTGATAAAAATGTCTAGATTAGAGAAGTACTTATTATAACTAGCACATATCCTCGTTAATGTTGAGTTCATACAAAAGTTTCTACCTGCATATTTAACTTAAATTGTACGATACTGTTATATTGTCAGATGGATTTTGAGTATAATTTTTATAGGATGTGATTTTTATGTGAGATAGTTTTTCTTATTATTGTGCTTTAATGGTTTATATTGTATTTCAACGCACGTTTAAATATTTTAGCTTATTTTTAATACATTTCTGATTGTATTTTTAGGAAAAGGGCTTGTCCCGTAAATAAAGTATTATTATTATTAGTGTAAAATTCATAATGGAGAGGAGCTTACCTTTATGAAATATACGATAATATTACAATAATAAAATTTTATAAATTGATGCAAAGGATGATCCGTATATACTTATGCGACAGGCATTAGCTGTAATAATGGGAGATACAAATGGAGAAAGACGGACGGACAATTGTAAAATTAGATAAAGGATTTGTTGGAAATTGACGCACGAATGTTTTTTTTTGAAAATATATTACGTGAGTTTTTGGATTTGAAATAGGAAATGAGGTGGAAGGTTACCGTGAAGAAGGACTCACCCTAGTTTTTTATGGTTCTTAAGTGCATTATGAAGGCTAATTCACTTACTAATAGAGTATCTTAGTTAGGACAATTACAAGTGTATTTTTCTACCTGTTCCGGACATCTGTGTTTGTAAATCAGTAGGTTCCTACGGTAGGTTCCTACATTTCAAATTTATACGAATATTTTATCGGTATCAATTGAATATACCACAGGTTTCCAAAGTACATGGATAAGATAAAAACCTGAAAGTATTTTCCGGAGTATAATTGCTATTCTTATAATTACACTCGTGAATAGTTTTTAATAACTAATAATTGTTTCCGCATAATTTGTAAACGTCGCAGAAACTACCCATGTAATTGTTTATGAAGACATGTCCTACAGAAAAATAAATGTTACCAAAAAACGCAATCGTATTTGGACCAAAAATTCGTTATTACTTAATTAATTACATTGTCGGTTTTTAAGCAATGTGAAAATATATTTTAATGCCTTATTTTTACCCCTCTCCATGACGAATCCAAATTTAGGTTTGCAAAGCAAAAGTTTAATGCCAATAAATTTGATTTACTGCAAGTAATTTATAACATTTAAGCAAATTTTATCGATCCTATAATAAGTTATAATTGTGTTCCTACTAAAATGTGAAATCAAGATATAAAAAGGAATTGCTTATTTTTTGTGGTTTTTTTGTCGAAATTGTAAATATCCTGCTTTATAAGACGAAATGTTGGTTAGCCTGCGCGCCTGCGCGTTACTTCTTGTTGTTTCATAGAAATCTTAAAATGGCTGACGAGGTTATCTGTTATGTGCGTAATACCGTTCGAAATTTATTTTATGTTTCCATCAGACCTTTTTAGAAGGAAAAAACTAGACCTTTTTATTGTATTCGAAATTTAATGTTGATAGTTATGAACGTGATATAAGTTTGGCCTTGTGTTCTTCGAAAACTGGTCCACGTGATAATCATTTTCACAGCAGTGTTTTAATACTTTTGGTTATTTTATTTTATTTATTTTAGAAGGAAAAAACTAGACCTTTTTATTGTATTCGAAATTTAATGTTGATAGTTTTGATCTTGACAAAAGATTGGCCGTTTATTCTTCGAAAACAGTGGTCCATGTGACGCATTTTGACAGCAGTTTTTAAATATGTACTTTTAGTTTGATTTGTGTACGTTTTAAGACGCTTAAAGTGAAGTGAAGTTTTATCTAAAGTTTTTTATAGTTTCAATGTGTGTAATCTTCACATTGCGTACTGGACATTAGTTAACGTCTCTTAATAGTACTATTTCTTATTTTGTAAATCAATGATATGTGAATTTGTATATGTAATTATTCAGTATGCCCTGTTTTGCCACTTAATTGTAATTTATGGTGATGTTTTGATGTATTATTGTTTTTCTTTAGTCCACTCGTGCTGTTATATTGTTTTACTTTGTATTTTCTTTTGTGATTGAGTTTGTCTTATTGATTTGCCATGTAACTATGATCTTCTGGAAAATAAATGTACTGTTATTATTGTGTGATCTAGCTGTCCTGGTCAATCTCCTCGAGGATTTATATCTTCAAAGGTAAGGAAATCTTAAATAACTTCTCTATTCATCTTTGATTTATAGTTGAAATATCTTTACCGTATATATATGTATATAGTAAATGTTATATTTATCATATTTATGTATAATGGAGTAATTATTCTTATAAATTAGTCCTTATGTATAACATTTTGTTACCGCATAACATGTTTAATGAGTGATTTTATCGTTGTAAAGTATCATTTTCTGTGAAGAGTTGGTAAAGTTTTTTGCAAGGACGGATTTGTTTATGGGCAAATATAGCCAAGATATGGCGTTACATTCTTAACGTAGGATTAATTAAGGGTTTGTTATCAATATATATTGTGTTTTTAAAAACGTATGAATAATACATTTTTAGCCAGTTTCCATTACTTTATAAACTTCAAATCAAAAGTTATTGTGAAGGTTTTGTAGAATTTTTATCCTTTGGGTGCGAGATTTCTGAGTTGCTTCTGTCGTTGTTTCAGATGCGTGCCTCCGAAGAATGAAGTCTGAAAACGGAGCCAGCATCGTACGTCTTCCTCAGGCCAGCTCTGCTTTGCGATATCAAGAAAGAATAATGGGTGAGTGTGATTGATTTTGCATTTCAAATTAGAACTAATGAGCTTCCCGCTTTAAATATATATATTTCATGTCCTGGCATGTGCAGAAACTACATTAGTCTTACGTATTTTTACACATAGGGGTATTTTCTCTCTACGGCAGTTTTAATATATCTGGAAGCTGCGGAATTGCTCTTCTCGTACCAGCATCTGTTATGCTTTTCTCGGTTATTAAAAAACAAAGCTCTACGATTTTGACATTCTTTATCCATTTTTCCTAAATGTGAATCATCTCGTCGAGTAGCTAATCCGTTTCCTATTGCTGAGTTTAAATTTGTGTCGTTTCTTCGCCTTCTGCCGTTGGCTGCATCGATTCTGTTTTGGCTTCTTCTTATATTACTCCCTTCTTCAGTTTGTTCATTTCTTCTTTGTTACCTGATTTCGTTTATGGTCTCTCTCGCTGTTTGTCGTTGCTCATCTGTCCATATTGATCTTCTCACTCTTTCTCTTCTATGTCGTTCTTCTTTATCTTCTTCTGTCTCTATAATATTTATTTATTTATTCATTTAGTCACAAGGTGGCTGGATCTGCCAGGTGGCGACAAGTAACATAAAATGACGCAATGAAGTACGTTTGAATCAGATTGACATTAAAATTTTCAAAAGAATCAATTTAGATTCACGTCATTGGTACATAAGTAAAAATTACACAGTTTCAAAGACCTCGTTATATTCTTCTTTCTTCCATTTGATGAATTAATGGGCTATTATTGCCTTAAACTTTAATTAAAAGTTATATTTGTAGTAATTAAAATGCTGATAGTAACAACAACCTGGGAAATTGCAATTGATAGTGCTTTACCGTCAGAGGTAATAATGAGTAAAAGCGTTGTTATGTAAACTAAACAAACAAAATTATAAGTTCTATTTGATGAATTAACGGAGTACTAGCTGTACCCGCACAGTGTTTTCACTGTTTTTTCAATTAATTTATAAAAAAATTAAGAATTGTGTAGAATAAGTTGGTCTCAATATTTCACATATAACTCAATAATTCGTATTTAACTCTGATAATGCATTTCCCCAGTATAGGTAAGGTTAGCGGGTACAAATCTCGCTGAGGGCGAGGCTGTGTGTGCATATTGACAATTAATTGTGCAAAGTCAGTAAGAAATCTGTATTTTAAAAGTCAAATTAGAGAGGAAATTAATGCTACACGGTAATTGATTGCAAACTTTTATGTTTTTAATTTTCTTTGTTTCTTTTAATTGAAGTATATGTCCTTTTTTTCATATATCAATCAACGCAACCGTTTATTTAGATTAACCGCTTCCCTGACGATTTTTTTTACACTTTAGGATCTAAAAAAGTCATATTTTTTTATTTCAGTTTCGGAAAAATCACAGTTAGACAATAAAAGAAATGCATTCATTTTTTAACAATAAATTTTATTAAAAATTTTATTTAACTTTAAAATTTTCATATTATGATAAATACGAAGTTTTTGAACTCGATTTATGTTTCAAAACTAACATTTCTTTTACGGTAACTAGAAAATTAAGAATAAATGATGTATGATATGTACTTATATACACAATATAAAACACTTTTATGCAATAAAAAATACATATATAGTAAAAATTACATATACACTTATGTGATGAACATGAAACAATAAAAAATAACTAACAGTAAGTAAAAAACTACTAAATATTAAACTTATAACTAATACATAAGTAACAAATAAAATATATACAAAATATATCACATCTCATAGATTTACACTTGTATGATAAATTCTAAAACACGGAACCACACATAACGGAACATTACACGTCGGGCAGTAGAATCGGCTCTCTTTCCTAATCCGCTTTCCCCGGGCGTCTCGCTTTCGTCCGCACAATGCACACTGCTTAGTGGGGTTCGTCGTCTTCTCAGTGGGCGGTATGTAGTCGGGAAAATGCCTTCCAGATAGGCGAAGAGGATGCGGCATCGACGGTGGTCGTCCAGCCCTAGGGGAGGTGATGCTAGGGTTATAAACCTCGATTGTCTTTTCAATAAGCTGAGTTCTATACTCCAAATGATCATGCTGTCCTCCAGTCTTCTTATAGAGTACAAATGAATTCCATACTGCTATGTCTAGAAGGTGGAAAAAAATTTTTTTATAATACTTTTTCCCTTGCTTCCGTGGAATGGGATAATCTGCAAGGTGCTGGTCCACTCTGTCTACCCCTCCCATCATGTCATTATAATCAATGACAGCCTTGGGTTTTTTTGCGTACTGCCACTCTTTCCTTCCACTGTCACCATTTCTTGGTTGTGGACGGTAGAGAGAACCGTTACGTCTCCCACGTCCCTCCATCGAAGCACAATCACTTTCCCCCTACGATATGCCACTATTTCTCCTTTTCTCAGTGGTTTCTCCCTTAGGCCAACGGGCATTTCTTTTCGATTTAGGCGCACTGTTCCATAAATGTCTGTTGACCGTGAAACCAATAACTCAGCCAATTGCGGCGAAGTATAAAAATTGTCTGTTGTTAGACAGTAACCTTTGTCTAGCAAGGGCTTCGCTAAAGTCATAACCACCTGTGACGTCATCGGCAGATTTTGGAATTCCCTGTCGAGAATAGTCCCTTTCCCCGTGTAAATTACACTTGACCACATATAACCACTTTTAGCCTCACAAAGCATGAAAGTTTTTATGCCAAATCTAGCCCTTTTTTGCGGAATATATTGTCGCCATCCCAGTCTTCCTTTGAATAGCAAAAGGCTTTCGTCAATCGTGATGTCTCTCTCAGGTGTGTAAAATTTTCGGAACTTCTCCTCTAAGCTCTGAAAGACTGGCCATATTTTATTTAATTTAGGATTGGGATGGTTTTCCGCATCGTAGGTTTCGTTATCGCTGAAATGCAAAAACTGGCGTATTTTAACAAATCTCCTGTAGGACATTGTCTGTCCAAAGAAAGGAGCAAAGAACACAGGTCTTGTTGACCAATACATCTCTTGGTCAGGTTTGTGATCAATGCTTTGCAACATCACTATCGCAAGAAAAACACGAATTTCAGCTCCAGTGGTGTGGTGCCACTGACGTACAGCGGTACTTGAACTCGATGGCCTAGCATTGAGAGACTGAGTCGCATATCTGTTCGTTTCATTAGCAATAGAAACAACGAGCTCTTCATCAAAAAATAGTTCAAAAAACTGTAAAATACCTTCTTCTGGATCAACTTCAAAATTCAATGAAGATTCACCTTCAAAAGGAAATCTTTCCGGAGCAGGAGGAGGAGGACCTGATGTGTTCACTTCACGCCATCGATTATCCTGCGATGGATTCACCGTGTACTCGGCATCAGAACTTAAATATTCCTCGGACACACTTGATTCCGATCCAGATTCCTCAATGGAAATCTCCTCAGCGTCAATGTCACTGTCGGAATACTCCTCACGCTCCATTAGGGATAAGTAAAGTGATATAAAATCACAAAATAACAAAACGTAAAAATGTAACAGAATATAACAATATAACAGAATATAACAATATAACAGAATATAACAAAACAACAGAATATAACAATATAACAGAATATAACAATATAACAGAATATAACAAAATAACAGAATATAACAATATAACAGAATATAACAATATAACAGAATATAACAAAAACAACGGTATAATAAAAATGCTAGGGAGCACAAACGGAAGGAAAACTGCTAGACGTATTCACTCGAAAGCTCTACGAATAACTGCCGCGAAAAGGTATTCAAAAGGCCGATCCCAAAGGTTGCATACTTATCTCCAGGGGGTGAGGCGAAGGACCTTCCAGGAATTGAGGAAAGAAAGAATGCATGGGAAAAACCCTCTCAGGGCGAATGACCTAGCAATGGATGGTCTCCTTGGTAGGGTAAAGAACATCTGGAGTAGCAATCGAAGCAACTGGGTTGTAAAGAGAAAATTTTGCCGTCAGCGGTACAAATGACCGCGTGAGTTCTGTACCCCGATATTTCGAAAAACCCGCTCCGAGAAATCTAAACTGTCTCTCTGAGTGACCTCTGACGGTCGGAACGAAAACTAATACGAAGGTCCGAAAAAACTCGGTTGCGTCGCGAAAGGAACGGAAAAAATACAGTAGCCCGAGTATACTCGGGGTTGTCAGAATTTGACCCTAGTCTCGATCCGAGTATACTCGGGGTAATCAGGGAAGCGGTTAACAAAGAAGAGAAGATAAGTTTCGGCGAGTTCTAGGTTATCAATCTAAAACAAATGTTTTCATGCTGCTCCTGAATAAACGTAGCCCGTCGCCTAACATTCTTTGTCATTTAGATTATCTACGAAGGTGACATAACCATATAACTTATAATTTGTTAAAAAATAATGTACATCCTTATTCTCATCTAATTTTAAATTTATGCATGAGACAATTTGCCTTAATAAGCATTATAGATGTTTAATAGTTTTACTTACTGAAAAAGTAAGATTCCAGCATTCGAATGATTTAAAATAAGATCAATTGCTTTGATTAAATTGTTATTAACTGGATAATTATCCGTAAATATTTTTGTTGCTATCTATAAAGTTTGACATTGCTACAGCATTAATTTCGATGCTTAAATTAAAGCGTGAAGCGAATAATGCTATTCTTTCACTTATTTGAAGGTTTAATTGGCACTAATTGAATCGGAGGCAATGCCAGGAATCTTCCTCTCTCTGTCACAGTGCAATCTGGCATCGGAACTTTTTAATTTTTTTGTACCATTTGGCGACAAATGAGGGTTGATCGAAACAACGATTATCAATGGTGACGGTTATAGAGGTCCAACTGTATTTCAAATGTTTATATAAACTCAGATCGCGCTTGCAATTGGGAGCTTTTAGAATAACAAAAGATTGTTTCATTTTTAACTCTTTTTAAGTACTAAGTTAAGATTCCATCAGAAGCACCTGTTGGCATAGGTTTGTAAAAGTTTGAAAGGATTGAAAATATACGTTTGATTTGTTATAACTATTTTAATTTATATTATTCCAGAGCTTGCGATTATATACTTGATACGTTTTCGTGTATGGTATATTGCAAAACGTGGTATTGTACACAGTCCGACATCGCATTCTTTACATACATACAGTGAAGCCTCGATATATTGGACTAAAAGGAGGGGAAGGCCTGTCTGTTATATCCGAAACATCCGAAGGAAACGTATGTGTTGCCTTAAATTGTTAAAGTGCACATGTTATGAAGGACAGTGTTTTACTCCGCTATATATTCATACAAATTGTTAGAGCGCATGAAGTAATAGCACAGAGTTTTCTAATTAATTTAGGAAAATAGGAATCGTATTAATTTTTATATTTTACTAGTAAAAGGTGCTTGCAGTGTGCTAGCAGGAGCATATTGTTATAAGAACATAATTAAGAATGAAATAAATTATAGCGACCGTAAGAAAAATTGATTTTCCCTTGCGTTCTTATTTGAAAGGAATTATTCTTAGGAATGGAACTTGGGATACTTTTTCGAGATTTTAGATTTTTCCGGACCCTGGTGGAAATGGGGCAGAAAGTAACAATGAATACAAAGAATGTTTTAAGACAAACAAACCCCATGAGTAACGCAAGTCAGTCAATTTCAACCAGTCACAATGATCAAACGCAGGAACAATTAATTTTTGCGGATTTGCTGCACCAATAAATTATACATTGTATCTACCATATATACTCGTGTATAACGCGCTGTTTGAAGACCACATTTTCAGGTCATAATGTAGGGGTGCGCGTTATACGCAGGTAACACTTCTCTGCACTTAAAATAGGAACCTACCTCGCACCAGATTCACGCTTTTTGGGTTAATTAATGAGAAAAGCACAATAATTATTGATACTCCAGGTTATACATACATAATTATATGTATAGAACACCTAATTACTTCTATACATTTATAATCCCATCCTCTCCAATTATTCCGCTTATCACTAGCTCATCAGCTGATTGCTGTAATTTTTGCAAAATCACAAGATAAGTCTTCCTGCAAAACACATATCAAAAACAAAAAAAACATAGAATAAGCAAATTGAAATAATTTTATTTAGTTAATGATTCTAGTATGTACGATTGACAATGTAAGTAATTTAAAGCCCATAGAATCTCGTGTGTGAACTTAATCCTACCTGTCGCATTTCCTGTTTCCAGATTTGTTTGTTAAATTTTTATGTTGTTCCTTCTCTTAAACAGTTTTAGAATGAGATAGGAAAGAGAGAACCAACATCCACTTTAAATCAAAACTATTTTATAGATCCCTTTTTGTCTGATGTAAAAGCATTGGCAACAGTGGCGCTGCGGTTTTCTACACGGCATCACTTTGCCCAACTTACTGTATGAAGTTGCTCCCATCTCAACTCAGTCGCTTTAATTATTGACGATGTCTCTCTTAGACATAATATGGAGCTTATTGAACGTAATACACTTATGGACAAGTCCAAACGTTTTAATATTTACATACCTCCCATAAATGAAGGATGTGTGTCATACACGTGGTATAAGAAAAAGTCGGGATTTTTTGGAATAAAGTACGAGTGCGCATTATACACGGCAGTTATACACTGGGACGCATCATACACGAGTATATACATTAATTATATACATTATAATATGTATATATATCCATATATTGCGACGTATAAGTCGACCTTGAATTTTCAACTTGAAAATACTAGATTAAGTATATGTTCGCAGTATAAGTCGACCCCCTTTGTTTCACTTAAAAATACTTCTCATGAAATCATCGCCAGGCAAAATCAAGGTCCTGTACGATCCAAGTTTTAACAAGATACAGAAATAAACATAGTAATAAAAGAATATATGCATATAGTTTTGAGTCCGTGCTATTCTTCTTGAGCCTTCCATTTGACAGGTGTTTTAATTTCAACCAATAAGAAACTGCTATTCTCAGAGAGCTTGACCAACTAAATAATGGTTCCTATGATTTGATTGATGTCGGCTGTTAATGATGCTATCAAATTTAACTGCACCTAGTTATCGCAATCAATATCTACGGTGGTGGAATTCAATATAATATCACGTTGGCAGGCATAAGGATGGTTTTGATGATTACATTATTCCCCTTTTCAAAAAAGGAAATGTTTTTTTCGCATATTTTTTGATTATTTTTTTGTCTTTTTTCACGTACTTTTTTGTACTTGATTTATTTGCATATTCCACATATAATCATAACTTGCAATTAGTATGGTTAATTCCGATCGAAGTGTACCTCTTCTATCTCACTTACTTCTACAGCATTACAATACTTTGGATGATACATTTAAAAAACAAGGTAATTGTCCATAATAAACATTTCATAAATGTCATATTAAGGAATTGATATTTTAATAAACAATCAAGTAATGATTATAACATTCTAAGTTGTATTATTTATTTATAATTATAATGTTATAATTACATGTGGAAAGTGCAAATAAATCAAGTACGTATGTGAAAAAGACAAAAAAAATGATCAAAAAATTGCGAAAAAAAAAACAAAAATGTAATGAAGACATAATAATAATACAATTTTACTAGTTAAAATATATATACAGACCATTTCTGAAAAAAAATGCTGGCTGCTGGGATCGAACCCCAGCCCATCCGACTACTAGACATTCATTCTACCAATTAAGCTATTGCTGCTTCTGTTTTGTAACCGTAAGGTTAATGATATATGTTGCATCCATGCTTACACCTGAATTTAAATTGTTAATATCTTTTAAACAAGGGCCCATTGGCAAAAACGCAGAGAGATATAGGTGATGTTTTAGTTCTAGTTTCACCTCCTAAAAGGGTTTTACGAATTTCAATATTAATGTTATGGCCTCCCCTTGTTAGTAAATATCGATGTTATTTATCTGTAATTTAAAGTTTACAATTTTGTATTCGTCGTATAAGTCGACTTTAAGTTTTAGGAAAATTTTTTAAGCTTCAAAGGTCGACTTATACGCCGTGATATACGTTAGTTATAATGTTGCGATGTATTCATTAGGCCTTCCAAATAACGCACATGTGATAGGTCCGCATGAGACACAATGTATTAGTGGCGTCATTTAACTGTTTTGCATCGCCGGACATTCTGTCCGTTACATCCTAAGTACGTTCCATCAAGGTCCAGTATGCAGAGGTTTCAATGTACTGTGGATTTCTTCCTTTTCATTGGCTTCGTGGTACTTTTGTTTCAGATGGTACACTTCCTCGTGGCTAATCTCATCACAATTTACCGAAAGAAGTGAATAATATCAGTCAGTCTCTCTTTTACAGTAAGCACCGCCTCGAAATATTCCAATTCATTTGCATCGGAATCAAAACGTTATCAGTTTTGTCTTTTCATTGGGAATCAGTGGGCTAATGAAGTTTATTCTAATGTGTACTTGAAGTTGTTTTATTTATTTAACTAGTTTTGAATTTTTACTTTGCAAAAGCCATAAATAATGACTTGAAAGGCTTACAGAATGCAAGCACCTTCTATTTGTATATCGAACAAATAAGTAACATATCATTCTTGTCATTAAAGAAAATTTTTAATAATGTATGTGTATCTGTAAATGTAATTACATGCAAGGTTATTTGTCAGGTGCGTTTCGCTTCCAGCATAAGCGCCTATTAGTATTAGTCTCCATCTGGTCTGTCCGCATGTTCGTTATCTGCTTCTACCAAGCAGATTTTCATGAAATTTGATATTAAGGACTTACAGTCAAAGATAATAAGAAAATCACATAAATGAGTCACGTAAGACAATCAGGGGTACCACTTTACTGGTGATAAAACATGAACTTTCCCTCATATCTCGTAAAGTATCGGTCATATCAAAATATTTATCAAGTAAAACTTGTAGAACTAGTAAAGTAGGGTATTTCTTTTCCTTTACATTTTCATCGTAGGAGTCGCCGTTTCCGAGAAAATCGAACAAGAGTCTCAATTTGAGTTGAACTTTGAAATTTTCTGGCATGGTTACTTCTTCATTGTTGCTAACGTAAACAATCTCACGGAAATATGTTTAATTTCCTTACATATGCATTTAATATTTTTAAATGGGAAGAAAATGGATTATTTATGACGAAGAAAAGAATTTATAATGCTATTTCCCTTCCAAACACGTAAATAATTTCTTTCAAATACTCCAGTGCACAAAATGCACCCATTTGTGTTACGGTGTACACTTTCCTAACTTGTTTATATCTTAAAATCTCATTATAAATATTAGTGTTATTTTAAACTCTTGTACTAATTTTTAAACGAAGTAATCAACTGATATTTTATAATTATACAGTTTGCATAAGCACAACATTAAATTACCATAACTTTAATGTATGTTAGCAACAAATTGTTGACAACATATTTGTAGTGAATCTGAGATAAATACAGAGTTCATAAAATTATTTCTAACGAAGAATGTAAATTAAACTACAAAATATCCTTTTAAGATTTAGTCACATTAAACGTTTATTAGGAAAATTACACTGTAATCGTTTTTGTGCATCAAATCTTGGAGTAATTATTGGAATTTATTTTACAATGCAACACAGACGTCTTTATATAGTTCTCTGGTGAATAAATTAAATTAAAATGGTATTGCAAAGTTCTTTGCTTATAAATAACTAGCAAATTTACCCAGCGTTGCTCAGGTTATGTTTTAAATCATCGTGACTTCAAATTATGGCAATAATTATGAACAAAAAATTATATCTATGCTTGAATTAAGTTTTATTTGGGAAATTTTTTCATATTTTAATTGATATAAATGAAAGTGTTGGAAAATATTTCGAGTATTCGTAATTAAAATTGGCAGTCAATGCAGTCGATTCATTTTGTGAGGTGACGCTTTTTGCCAGGTGGAGTTCGTTCTCTAAGCTTCCGGTAGAGAACGTGCATGTAGAGTACAGGTAGTTCCGCCCAATGTAGCAATTGAAAATTACTAGAAGTTACCTTACGCCTCAGTGATCGGAGGTAATATGTAGAGTGGAGGGGAACGAATTCCATTAGAATAGAGGGGCATTGAAGGTGAGCGCGCTTCCTAGAAGGGAAATCCCCGTGCACGCAGAGTAGAGAGGTGACTTCTTATGTCAGTTACCATACGGTAGCTTTGCTTTACGCATGGACAGTTATATGTGGGATGTTCAAGAGTTCAAAATAAACATTCTTTAAAAATTCAGATAATACCAGGTTCCTAGAAAGGAGCGTCTGTCTCACACAACATTGTACGAGGGTTTCCCAGAAAGTAATGCACCACATGTTTTGAAATTACGCATATTTAACAAATATGTGACAGATTTTGACTTTTATCGATAAGTTTCCTGGACAACGAATGTCATTTTTGAGGCTCGAGATTCATATTATTGCCTCGCGAGAGATAAGGGGGGGAACAGCAGAGGGAGGGAGGGGGATAAGGCATTGTCAAGTGCAATTTGTAACGTTTTAACAAAAGTATTGTCCACTTATTGTAACAAAGTATTATTCACTTGACATAAATTTATTTTAACAAAACTCTTTGCTTAGAGAATCATTCTAAGAGTCGGAGCATTGAATTTCTGTGTGATTTTAATTTCTTTTCTACTGTTTTTGTTTTTCGTTGCATTAATTCTTTTTGTTTGTTCATCTGTTGTTTGTCGTTTTGTATTAACCAAACCACATCCAACACAGTGTAATGTGAGCAAATAAAGTAAGTGGTAAATGTTTTCACTTGTATAAATTGTGTAGTATCGAAAGTAAGATTGCATAACCCGGCCGCTGAATGGGTTTGTTGTCTAAGTAGGCTGTTATGAAGGTTAACATACGTAATAGTGTCTCATTGCACCGTCAAATGTCATGGATGTCTGCGTTGACCAGCATCATAGCTAATCCTTATATACAATAAACTTTGAAGCTTCTTTGTTTTTTATAAAAAATTCCGACATTTCAAATTTAAAATGCAGGCATCTCTAGTGGAATTATAAAATGTTATATTCTCCTATATTATTGTTATTATAGCACTGACTATAATTAACCAATTGGCCAAACCTTTTATACATTCATCAAGTTAAGATGTTAATAATAATCGTACCAAATTTTAGTTATTCATGTCTTATAGTTTATGGCATGCATAATGAGATATGCAAACAAACTTTTGCAAATATATATAGATTGTGGGAAGCTCATTCAATTCTATTTGGTATAATAATTATAGGATATTTATTTTGTTTCTCAATTTTGTAGTTATTGTTTTGATTCTCAGGTTGGTCTCTATGTAAATATTAACATTGTCTCTTGTTGGATGAGTTATATTTTAGATTACTGAACAATTTCATGGCTGTTTAAAATATCTTCATTAAATTATCGTAACGATAATTTTGGTAAACTCCATATGAGATTTTGACTTATTCTAACACAAGCGTTACTGAAAAGGAATTCTTTAAATTTATTAACATAAATAACTCAATTGTATACAAATATTTAATGAAATACTTTAGTTTTTCGTGCACTCAATACTTTCATAAATTACAATTGAAAATTCTTCAAATATAAGTCTTTAAATAAATATTTTGTAACGATAATGTATTGCTACTTACATTTTGCACATTTATAATGTTAAAAAATATAATTATTGATAAATTTTTAATGATTTGATTTGCTGATTTTTCTTTTAAATTTGACAAATTGGCCATGAAAGTGTTAAGCTATTGATAAGGAGCAATGTGATTTGTTAACGATAGTCACGCAATGCATTTACTGTACATTACCTGGAAATATAAGACAAACTTTGAGAATATGCTATATTTATTCATAAATAGAGTGTTTGCTTTGATTAAATATTATATTTTGCATAATAGCTTTGAATCTGAACTTTAAATGAGCAAATATGTTTTTGATGTTGTAAATATAAACTTACCTCCATTAATGTTATATTTTTAAATCCAAGCAAGATAATTCTTAAAGACAAAATGTATTTAGTTCAATCTTTGTTGCTATAAAAATTAAATTATCAGAAGTAAATGTTTAGTCTTTGAGTTTCTATTATGCAATTAACGTTTTTAAAAAACAGTCAAGCGTCTAATTGTGGTACATGGTGTAATTTCAATGCATTTTAAGCAAATTAATTTGGCAAATATAAAGAGGTTTAATTTTATAAACATTTGAAATAGGTATGCCATAAAATTTTAACTGCATTTTTTGGAGTTTATTTCCGACTTGGAATGGTTTATAAAAATGTTATTCTGACATTTAAGTAATTCCAATTAAGCATTGCTTTGCGAGATTCATTATTTTTTCGTCATTTATGCAAACATTGCTCCCATTTGGAATCAGTTGCGTGTATTCAATTTTGACCAATAAGAGACATTGTTAATTGTAATTAAGGTCATTGATAATGTGATATGTTTAAGTGTTTCCAGAACAAGCACTTGGAAAAATCACTTGCCTCTGATAAAAATAGCTGCGACTGGGCTGTGAGAAAATTAATACATGCATTTCGACTTCAGAGCAGTTGTTGTCAGTGGCATTTCGCCACTGATGATGGCTGTTCTGTAGTTCTAAATGCTTGTATTAATTTTTCCACAGCTCAGTTGCAGTTATTTTTATCTGAGGCAAGTAATTTCTTCAAGTGCTTGTTCAATAATTTAATTCAGCTGTAAAATGTGTTTGATGGTTTATTTTTTCATGTGATATATGTAGTTATGTCAACTGTTGAATAACAGTTGAAAATATTGTGTTATATGTAATTTGTCAGTTCAATAGTTGAAATGTAGATAAATTGTCATAATGTTGAATAATTTGTTCAATAATCAGCAAAATTTGGCTGAATTTGTGGTCAAAAATGTCATTTTTAGGCTAAAAGTGTGCTAATTCTAGCAAAAATATACCTAAAAAAACCCCTTAAGTCCAACGATACCTAAAAGAGGCTCCGAGAGAAAGAAATTATTTCTATCTAAAAGGAGTCAACAGGTTTTGATCATAATAAAATGTCTTTATTGCAATGAAAATAATGTACAATGTATACATACAAGTTCAATAAAAATTTTACAATCTGAAATAATACATTTTCTCTACTTATTTTATCCTGGACTGAAAAGAAAACTGACTCTAGACAAAAGAAATGTTTGTTTACATTTTGGACAAGTCCTAATTTCAGAAATCTTTAAAGTCTTGGAGTTAAAAATTATTCCGTCCAAATTGTAAACACATTAATTTTTTAACTTGTTTACAATTTGGACTTAGAATAATTTTTAACTCTTCGACTTAAAAGCTTTCTGAAATTACGACAAAAAAATTAATTTGTTTACATTTTGGACAGAATAATTTCTGACTCTGACTTTAAAAAATTTCTGAGCTTTAAAAAATTTCTGGACTTAAAATGCTCTGAATATTAGCACAAATCAAAATTGCCATTTAAAAATTTTCATGAAGTGCAGAAAAAAATTTACAATTTAGCAAACACTACAATAAAAGTTGGACATTTTTACAAAGCACTTTGGCAAGGATAATATCATTTTAACAATTTCTATTGGTGACAAAGAGGAAAAATAGCACAGCAGCTTAGAAAAAAATATGAGACAAAATATATATATATATACCCAAAAATGCTAATTCTGGTTTGTTCAGATTTAAAAAAATGGCAGTAATTAGAGAGAATGAAAAAGCAATAGCTTATATACATTTAGACTTAAAAGAATTTACGATTTTTCTGAATAATATAAATAACGGAACACTTTGGAAATCTATTTACAAGTAAATAATGTCTAGCAAATTGGATATTGATGGAATTATTAAAAGAACTTTAGTATACAGACTTGGAATTCTTTTTTCTGGATACTGACTTTAATTAAGAATAAAAAAACCTTCACAATTTTTCTTAATTAAGAAATGTAACTCTCCACAAAGTTAAATCTTTTTCTAAATATTGCCTAGAATTAAGAACAGTTAAATTACCATTTCCAATGAATGGCTTAATAATTGGAGATTATAAATTTTTCACAATGAAAATATTTTCCCTTACAAAGGCATTCAGTCGGATTTTCAATCAAAACTCTCAAAACTAACCGAAATTTCATTTACATTTTAAACTCTTTATCTGATTTTGATAACTTGAATAATGAATAGAATTTGTATTGCCTCAGAAATTTTTCTGCCTCGAATAAACCACAAAAAACCCAAAGAATATTTTCTGAATTAATTCAAGCATATCGTACATTTATCTCCAAATTTCTTTAAATTATTAAATTAAATCTGGAATTATTTAACCACGACAAAACCTCTTGGTAAAATTTTATATGTAGAACACAAAACATCCTGATCCAAATAATCTTTTTAAAGGGCTGCTCCTATTTTAAGATTAAATTTAATTAATTACTTTCCAACATCCAATTTGCTGAACGATATTCACCATAGAAATGCATGACAAGTCTGCAAACATGAGCTAATACAGTGCTGCCTCAGAAGTCAATGTGAAACCTTCGCATTTAATAAGTTTTCTAAGGTTTTTAAATATCTTCTGTAATTCATAAATAAATATTTACAATATTAATTCTTATTAACAGAAGTGGAATTTGATGAAAAGTTAAAATTTATAGAAGTACGCTAATAAACTTTACAAACAAAATGGAATATGCCTTATAAAATCAAATTAGAGAAAGTTTTTAGAGTTGAAACTGAAAACCAACACCTTATATTCTCATAAATTTATAATCAATATTAAATGCATTTTATAAAAGTTGAGTTATCACAAAGCTTTTCAAGTTCAAAGAGAAAATTAATGCCTTATATTCTCAGAAATAAAATATTCTTACAGAAGGTACCAGTTAAAACTTTTTTTTCAGAGGTAGCGCTATATTTTTCATTTATTTACTTTAAGTGTAAATTGATTTAAAAATATTTTAAAGAGAAATTGAATTCTTGGGGTATCGTATAATCCGATCGTAAATTTTGGCTTATTCTGAATTACGGGAAAAAAACAGCTCCTAAAAATTGGAATTCTTATTGTATCGTATTTATTTCAATTGGCTGAGCAGAAATCTATAATAATGCCAAATTTGAAGCATTTAGCCCATCTAAAAGTGCCTTATAATTTACAATCTCTTCTCCTAAATCTTCCGTAATATGCAGCCATATTATTATACAAGATATTTATCGCCTGATATATTGAACAAACCAGAATATAGCAACATATAGGTATAAAAACCTTCTCTCATCCCATGTGTGTAGCCTCCAGCACATAATCCGCTTTACTCTCGCACCCAGATGCATCAGTTCTTGTTTCAGCAAAGTAATACTCTTCGATTCATGGTTCCTTGATGCCTCACACCATCGCATTTTCACTCAGCATCAACTGTGAATGCCTAAAATAAAGAAGAAAAATGGTTGTGGTGAATTCAATTAAGAAATATAAACTAAAAAATCTAAATATTAAAGATTAATTTTCCCAAACAACACGAAAGAGCGCATCTCATTTACCAAGGTCTATTTAGAATCTTAAAATTTTAAATTCCTGACGAGTTTATTCAAATTATTATGTGAAAGATTTATTTGGCAATTAGTTTTAAAATTTTAACCTTCCATATGGTGTCGCTTAGGGTGTCGGCTTCCCGTTACAAAGTTCCTGGGTTCGATATCCACGAATGGAGGTTTTTCACAAAAAATTAATTAATTAATAACAAAAACTATCATCGGTGCCTGGCAGTAGGCAGCAGTACTGTCAGTTTGGTATCGAGCTAAAAACAAATTATGTTGGCTGGGTTTATATCCAATAGAGCTGTAGGAGTGATCGGGACGATTTGAATGGCTACAGTACTGCGATCTGCGATGTGGAAAGCAACAGGGAAACTGCCACATTACAATTCCTTAGTAACGATTATATGGTTGGACAAAACGAGTTCTTTTGAGGTAAAATAATCCCCCAATAGGATCTCCGGGCAGGGACTGCCTTGAGGAAAGCATGTGTCGAAGATAACTTATGCATAGGTACTTGGAATGTAAAAACCATGAGGATGGCAGAAAAGATAAAGAACCTGAAAGAAGAAATGAAAAGAAATAGGATTGACATCATAGGGCTGAGCGAAGCTAGATGGGAAGGAGAAGGACAGTTCGACTCGGAAGAATACATTAGGGAACTATACAACAAGCAGGCAGGATCGGCACAAATGGAACTGGAAGAAGAGAATTGCATTGAAGAAGATTGGGACTAAGTATTATGAAAAGCGAAGCATAAAAGGCAATACTGGAATTAAAGAAAGGAAAAGCTACAGGCAGCGATGGAATACAGGCAGAGGTACTTAAAAGTCATGAGATTGGAAGGACAAAGTGATTACGAAACTAATTAACAAGATTTACAACTCGGGAGAGAGGCCTCAGGATTTCCTAGATGTAACAATGATCCCTCTAAAGAAGAAGCCAACGGCAATGCAGTCTAAGGACTACAGAACGATATCCCTACTGTCACACACTTTGAAGATCACCACGAGTATTCTTAATAAAAGACTAGAGAAAAAGGCCGAAGAAATGCTAGGGGAAGATCAATTCCGCTTCAGAATAGGACGAGGAACCAGAGATGCTATCGGTGTAGTGAGAATCATATCAGAAAGGGCAACAGAGTACAGCCAAGATTGCTCCTATGTTTCGTCGACTGGCAGAAGGCCTTCGATAGAGTAAACTGGGTACTGCTGATGAGGATATTAAAGGATATAGGTGTACACTGGAAAGACAGGAGACTGATCAGGAATCTATATGTGAATCAAGTTGTAAAGAAAACTGCAGAAAATAGGAGTATATGGAGAACCAAGTTTAATCATGAATAATCACGAACCTGTCTACGGACAGACTACCTATGATGATGATGGCCTCAACTGATAAACCAAATAAAGAATTGATTTTTTTAATAGAAAATAAAGCGTAAATTATCAGGGGAAATAAAGCAATCGCGTTATATAACAATTGAAAGTTAAAATGAACCGAATCAAATATTTATAATTCAAACAAACTCTTTATAAGTTTAATAATAAATTGCATGGCAAAGTAAATATACTCAATAGCCAATTACGAGATATCAATGTTAATAATAATAATAATTTATTTAACACAAACAGTTTCCTCCAATTACGTGTTGTAATATATTTTTAACAAGCACAAACGACCATGCCCTCGGCATTGGGAGCTAGACACACTAACCACTCCTCTATTTTTCACAACGAAAATATTTTCCTTTACATATAGGCATTCAGTTCGGATTTTCAATCAAAGCTCTAAAAACTAACCGAAATTTCATTTGCATTTTAAACTCTTTATCTGATTTTGATAACTTGAATAATGAATAGAATTTGTATTGCCTCAGAAATTTTTCTGCCTCGAATAAACCACAAAAAAACCCAAAGAATATTTTCTGAATTAATTCAAGCATATCGTACATTTATCTCCAAATTTCTTTAAATTATTAAATTAAATCTGGAATTATTTAACCACGACAAAACCTCTTGGTAAAATTTTATATGTAGAACACAAAACATCCTGATCCAAATAATCTTTTTAAAGGGCTGCTCCTATTTCAAGATTAAATTTAATTAATTACTTTCCAATATCCAATTTGCTGAACGATATTCACCATAGAAACGTATGATGTCTGCAAACATGAGCTAATACAGTGCTGTTTCAGAAGTCAACACAAAAACTTGGCATTTAATAAGTTTTCAAGTTCAAACAGAAAATTGATGCCTTATATTCTCAGAAATAAAATATTCTTACGGACAATACCAGACAAAACATTCTTTTTCAGGGGTGGCGATATATTTTTAATTTATTTACTTTACGTGTAAATTGATTAATAAATATTTTTAAAAGAAATCAAATTGTTTGTGTGTAGTTTAATCCGACCATAAATTTCGGCTTATTCTGAATGATAGGAGAAAAACAGCTCCTAAAAATTGGAATTCTTATTGTATTGTATTCATTTCAATTGGTTGTGAGCAGAAATCTATAATAATGCCAAATTTGAAGTCTCTAGCTCATCAAAAAGTGCCTTATAATTTAATCTCTCCTCCTAAATCCTCCGTAAGATGCAGCTATATATTATACAAGATATTTATCGCCTGATATACTGAACAAACAAGAATATAACAACATATAGGTATAAAAACTCTCATACCGTATGCATAGCCTCCAGCTCAGATTCCTCTTTACTCTTGCACCCAGATGAATCAATTCTCGTTTCAGCAAAGCAGTACTCTTCGATTCATGGTTCCTCTACAGCTCAGCATCAACTGCTACTACCTACAATGAAGAGGAAAAAATGGTTGTGGTGAACTCAATAAAGAAATATAATCTAAAATTATAAATATAAAAGATTAATTTGCTTAAACAATATGAAAGAGAACATCTTATTGATAGAGCCCTATTTTAGAATTGTAAAATTTTAAATTCTTTAAGAGTTTATTCATATTATTATGCGAAGATTTATTTGACAATTAGTTTTTAAATTTTAACCTTCCATATTGCCTCAACTAATAAACCAAGTAAACGATTTTTTATAGAAAATGAAGCGTATGCTGCAGAAACATGGACAATAAGGAAAAATGATATTAAATACTTGGAAAGCTTCGAAATGTGAACATGGAGAAGAATGCTGACGATAAAAATGGACAGATAGGGTAGAAAATGAGGAAGTACTACGAAGAATATGAGAGAAGCGAACGATTATACAGAATATCAAAAAAGGATTGGGCATTACCTGAGGAAAGAGTGCATGATTAAAGAAGTGCTAGAAGGAAAACTGGATGGAAAAAGAGAAAGAGGTAAGAAAAGGTTTCAGCTAGTAGACGACTTGAAAGAGAAAGAGACCTATCAAGTCATGAAGAAAACTGCAGAAAATAAAGAGTATATGGAGAACCAAGTTTAACCATAAATAATCACGGACCTGTCTATGGACAGACTACCTATGATGATGATGATTGTTGACTAATCAACCAAATAAATTGTTTTATAGAAAATAAAGCGTAAATTATCAGAGGAAATAAAGCAATCGCATTAGATAAGAATTGAAATTAAAAATTGTACCGTCATTTGCCGGTGCAATAAAAGTATTTTATTTATAATTCGAACCTTAAACTCTTTTAAGGTTTAACAATAGATTGCATGGCAAAGTAAATATACTCAATAGTCAATGAAGGGATATCAACGTTCTATTTGTTAACTCAATCTTAAGTTGATATTTTAGAAGGCACCTCCTGCTGACCACCAAGTTATTAAAATTTTTTTAATTTTTAGATGAGATGGCATTTTAATAGATTATAGTCTTCCTGTGACAAATAAACATCGTTAACTACAGATAAGTATTAAATATTATCTGTTAATAATTTCAAGTGTAACAGCAATATTCATTTCAATTTATGCTATCAAATCAACTAAATTAATGAATTAACTTTATAAAAATTATTCCCTGTATTCTTAATTGGAAATTATCGACGTATCACGGCATTGGTTATAATGTCTATATCTATAATATATAATCTAAAACCAATTTCACATTGGATAAGACTATGGTTTGTTTTTACATTGAAAAACGGTCAAAGAATATAAATTCTGATTAGAACTTTAAGCCAAATAATAGTAAGGAAATATTTTTAATCTTCCGAAAGCTTTCATCGTAACAAGACCAATATGCTGCACTTAACAAAGTAAAAACTGACGTTATCGCTTCTGATTTCATGTCACTTCTTTATTCACTGTCTTTAATACTTCATAAATAACAGGCTAATAAGATAAAAATCGTCATAATAATGCCATGAAATATGTTTCACATTTTAAAAAGCATTGGACCTGCTGACACACCAATTTCACCAAAAATAAAATCCTTTGTCCTAGTAATAACTAGCATAATGCATCATGTACAACCTGCAAATATTAGCCTTCTAATTCTTAGTTTAATATCTATTTTGATTTGATTGATTGAACATAAAATAAAATGCTCTAAAATGGTATTTGAATAAATATTTTACAATTTTGGCATGCTCAACTGATGATTAGCCAACCACCAGCGAAATTAAACAATAAAAACGAATTGTCACAACAAACTTTCATTACCATAGCAACTTTAAAAAAATTTGCATGTAATCCAATAATTCGACTAACTTTCACTATTAAGAATCTCAGAAATCGCTTTCCTCAAAATATTTCCGCGATTGCTTCAGTAATTCTCATATAGATAGCCTTTTCCAAACAAAATATTTTAATCACTTTCCTCAAAATGTCTCCATAATTTCAACATTCAATCCTTTACACATCACCAAAGAGTAAATTCAATGAACATTTCACGTTACACTGTCACTGCAAAACTAATATTTTTGTTTCTATGAAATTGTCTCCTATTTATACAGCATATTTAATTGATTTATGCTGAATTGAAAGTCAGTAGACTGAAAAATAAAATTTCCCAGGTACAAAGTATTTCATAAAATATGCCAAAAATTGAAGCATTGATAACACTTATGTTAACAAAAGAAGTTGAGATTTATCACTTTCCAATTTAAACTCAAGTTACACTTTCACCATTAATAGATGGAAAAACCAGCATAATTCTCACTGGAAACTTCCTGAGGTAACAGCCAATACGTTAAATGCAATAGGCAAATTACTTAAAGAAGTTGAGATTGTACTCACCGTTAATATTTCTTGATATCTCAAAAGGGAACACGACAGCTGTTCTGTGAAGTCTTCTCACGTCTTCTGGAAACATTCTTCTGAAACAAGAGAATGAAACCTTAAAGTTTGTACTGTAATTTCATGCTGAATATTATTTCTGTTAACATCATGTAATGTCTCTCGTGCTAAATCACTCCGATAATATTCGAAAATATTATATTTAACTCAAATTCCAAGATTTGTAAAATATAAAATTTGTATCCCTTTAGTTGCTAAGTTAGGCTAAATACTCATTTCAAAACCATAAGACTAGTATGTACTGATTACGTACATTAATATCAACTCAATAAACGAAATATATCAAAGAATGAATTTTACGATAGGGTTGCCAACATTAAACATCGCAGGACACGGAGAATTTTGTCAGAAAACTGACTATTTGGGAAAGAACCTTAATATTTTTTCAGTTATTCATTAAAATATTATTTATTCAGCTAAGCGTACGCTTTATCTAGGTTAAAATATACGAAAAGTTATGTGCACCGGACTCTCGTCAAATTGGCACTGTTGGCAACCCTCATCATCGGCTACCACCGTATATAAAATCATTTATAAAATGGTGTATGAGAAAAATTTCCGAAACAACGATAGAAATTTCACTACCTGTCCTATGTGATAAAAAACCAACCTTTACCTTGTAACTTGACGCTTACACAACCACTCGACAAGTTAAAAACCATATTCATGTCTAAACTTGACTCAGTCCACCCAAAATACACGTGGTTAAAACTTTCAACAAGGAAAAATAATTGCATTGATCCTATATAAAGCTTTCCCCTAATTAATGCAAAGATTATGCCGCCATTAACTTAAAGTGAAGAGATCAACCACTTCGTTTAATTAAGAAATAATTTCAAAAAATCTGTGAACTACGGTTCGGAAGAAATAATGACCTTGAGACAAAATTGTACTGCAATATTAATGCGGTAATGCTAACCCGCTTAAGCAATTAAATTAAATTTTCGCTTATTTCTAACTAAAGAATTCAAACCCGACAATGGATCACAGTAACACGAGGTCGATGTAAATCTCTTGGCAAGTATGAAGAGAAAGTTCCTCACTCGTCGACGATGTGATCTTCCTCAACGTAAATTTAAAGTAACCAAAACCCAACTTCTACACGCCCGTCACAGATTTAAGAGATGCGCATGTTCGGACTTCTTTTGTTCATGGCTGTTCCGTTCTCTTTACATTTTTTATTAAATACTGCGAAATAAACATGGTATCTTTAATAAGTAATATTGAAATGTTTTAATTAATATTTAATCGGCCCTTTTATTAATAATATGTTATAAATTAAATAAACACTGGAATATGTAACACATTACCTGTATAAAAGTTTCCATCCTTTCGCTTATAACAAAAAATATCATTGTTTGTTATCTGATTTGAAATTTTACAATAGAAAAGCCCGGAAAAACCTTTTTTAAATCTATTTTACAACAAATACATGTATATAATTTAATATATGTAAGATCTTATTTACTTCGATTACTGCTAAGAATGTTAAGGGTGGCAACAGTTGCGTATCCATACATGAATATTTCCTATTTCAAACTGAACTAACATATGTGTCTCTAGTTGGATTTTCTCAAAAATACTTAATCCTACAATAAATATGTATAGGAAATGAAATGTTCTATTTTAAAAACACTACAGATTTTATTCGAAGACTTTTTCTATATAAATACCTAATATTTTATATCTATTAATTTGTCATCCATGATAGGGTTAGGTGAATCGTTTATACGATATATAAAAATTAAAGCAATTCATTTCTCAGGATTAATAACGGTTAAGTAAATTTAAACTTCCTCTTTAACCTTTTAGCAGCCATGAAATGATATGATGCCATATTTAATGATCTATCTAATATAAACTGGTGTTCATTACAAAATCTTGATATTGATTCTTCATTAAACTTCTTTTACGATGTATTGCAAGATATTATAAATAGACGTCCCCAAAGTTAAGCCAAAAAAGAAACAATTCCCCATCTGGTTTACACCTGAACTAAAGAACTTAATAGTAGAAACAAAGTTCATATGACTTATTAAATCTCCAATTTATCCATTGATTACAATATATTTTCAAATTTACGAACCAAATGCAAAAGTTTAAATAAAATTTGCTTTTCAAATTACATCAATGACTTAGAAGAATCTATAACTTTTGACATAAAGCCCTTTTAGAAATTTGTGAACTCGACCCGGAGAGATGCTGGTTTACCAAAACACGTTTTTAGATACCCAATCAGGTGATGATGGTCAGGAAATAGCAAACCTTTTTTCAAATTTCTTCTCTAGTGTTTATAGTAAATATTCCGATACTGATATTAATCCTAATTATGACCACACAATATATATTTCTCAATTTAAATTATCAGCTAGTGATATTATAACTAAACTTAATACAGTTGATATTAATAAAAGTCCTAGTCCAGATAATATACCTCCGCTTGTGATTAAAAACTGCTCAAATATCCTATGTTTACCACTTCTTATAATCTATATCAAATCACATTGGAGTTTTTTCCTAGGATACGGAAAATCAACTATGTGTACCCAATATTTGAACACGTTCCGTGCGCCGAGCGCCATATGTCGCCGGAGTAGGGACAAATGGGTGGCTGAGAGCGGCATATGGCGCGCTTGCCCCACTGCTATTCTATTGGCTCTCGTGGAAGCCAGCCATGCGTTGGAGCCAGGCCTCTGAAACTCCCTTAGAAACGGCTGTTCCGAAGTTTAGCGGAAGGGGATAACCAGATGGCAATAGCGTCGCTCTTAGCGTGACGTCATACAGCGGCTTTCTCAAATCTGTTTAAGCATCAGATTTGAACATCGAAGGTTCATTTTGTATCAAAATCACTATTACAGGAATTTCATGAATTTAAACTTATACGATATATGGGATGAAGCATTGAAACAATCTATATATATATATATATATATATATAACGCTTAGGTATGTATGCTTTGTTGATTACCGTTACCAAGTAACCATTTATTACCCCATAAGCATTGGAATCGGTGCAAGGTATTTTTAATTTCTTTTTAAAATTATTATACGAAGTCCGGACTTGAAGTATTAAACGGAAAAATGAGTGAAAATAATTATTTTATAAAACAATACGAATTTATGCTGAATTTGCTTAAATATTTTAACTGCATAAGAACGAGAAGTTTTGAAATTTATAATGGGAAATTTTATTTTTTAGTTTTGTAATAATTCTCCAGAGACGATCATTAGAGTCAATGAAATATACACAAAAATAAATCCGAGGGAATTCATTATAAACAATGAATATAATACAATGGAAATATGAATAAATTTATTTATTTAAAATTTTGGTGAAATCACATATACAAATATCTTGCACACGCTTTTAGGTTCACAGGAGGTAAAAATCATAACATTCACATAATGTAGAAATTTTATCAATACCAAGCAAAAATTTTATCTTTTAATATACAATGCATTCAATGGAAATATGAATATATTTATTTAAACGTTCGATCAAATCACATATACAAATATCTTGCACACGCTTTTAGGTTCACAGAAGGTAAAACTCATAACATTTACATAATCTAGAATTTTTATTAATACCAAACAAAAATTTTATAACTTTTAATATACAACACATTATTAGATTACATTCATTAGTTTTCAGAAACTTTAATAAAAATTTACTTTGCGAGCTTGAACACTTTCCAGTTTAAATTATAGAAACTTAGAATTTTTTTAATAAAGTGGTGATTTTTGTCTGTAACACTGACGAAGGAAGGGATATTTACATCAAAAATATTTTTTATTTGCCTAACTTAAAAGAAAAATATGCAGGAACTATATATCCCAATAAACACACACACGCCTTTTTACAAAAGTAATATAATTGAAACAACTTATTTCATCTAAAGTTTCCCTAAACTTGGAAACACACCTTATTTACATAGCTAAATATGGGTACAAACATGGTACCAGGAAGAGAGTTCCTCTTATTTTTTCACACAATGATACTAAAACTCTATCCCGCACATATTTTACAAAAGTAATGAAATTGAAAAAGTAATTATTTTATCTAAAAGTTACCTAAACTTGAAACACACATCTAAATTACACATTTACATAGCAAAATATTTTAACAAACATGGTACCAGGAAGAGTCCTCTTAATTTATGCACGAAGATACAGCAGCACATTTTGTGCATGCAGTGCACAATACAAAAACAGACAAAATTTTACATTTACAAAATGCAGTTTACTTTCCATGAAATTTAAGAAATCATGGGTGGGGACAAAGTGGTACTACACTTGAAGAACAAGTATATTTTGTTCTTTTTTCTGCTTTCCTGGAGCAGCATAGGCGACATCTTCTCCAACTGCCACCTTGATAGGAAGATGCTTGACAACTACTTCACTGTATTCCGATCATAACACATTAGAAATGTAAAGTTACACAAGAAAAATATAAATTTTGCTTACCTTACTCATCAAATAAAGCATCGTAACTTTCTGGCAAGGTAAATCTTGATGTTTTAATTGCTTCAATCTTGCTTTCTCATCTAGTGTCAGACAGAGGTTTTAATGTCAAGTCTACATGATTTTTCACAACCTGCCAGAAAAGAAAAAGTTATACACATCTTGAATTGTACCAAAGAAATTGATTGCTTCATTTGTGACTTGGTACATTGGCGTTGTCAAAGCATTTATGCTCGATGGGATCTTGTTTTAGGTAGTAAGTATTGGAATTAGTATTTGGAACGGTCAAATTTAAATACATCCACACAAAGAATGTAACTATTTTCAATGCGAAAGATAAAATTTTGTCATTCTCCAGGAAGCTAGTTTTGGATTTCGTCTGTATAACAAAATAATTTGGATTGGTTTCCAACATTCAATGATTTCCTTGAAGAAAACAAATGCAAACTTGAAGAAGAAATTCAGAGCAACATTGTAGATCATCTTCGCAATTTATACACCAACATCAGGAAGTATTTTCCAAACATCAATGAGAACAATAACTGGATTCGGAATCCATTCAGTATAACCGAGAAACCAGAAGGATTATCTGCACTAGATTATGAAAATTTAATCGAAATCACTTCAGATGTCCATTTAATACAAACATTTAAAGAAGTTTCTCCGATTACATTTTGGGGCAGCTTATATCATGAATATTCAGACTTATCAAGACGGGCAATTATAGAGTTATTACCATTCGCGAGCACGTACTTATGCGAAACTGGGTTCTCGAAATACACAACAAAAACAAAATACAGAAATCGACTACATGCCGTTCATATAAACGATTTTTATCTTTAAATATATGAAAATAGACGAAATGTTGATCACATGACCTATCTTTATTATTATCTGTACTTACTTGTGCTTTGATTTTCACCTTATAAACAAAATAACTGTTTGGGGTTCCGCAACTTCTCTTTCGAGTTGCAAGGGTTCCGTAGCGAAATTAAATTGGGAAACGCTGCCCTACAGAAATAATTCTGCGCACCAAGTTACCAACAAAGGAAATGATAATTGCAGGTAAGACATCTATGCATTGGAGTATGTCTAGGCTGGTTAAAGCATTTCAGACCATTTTCTGACCCCTTGAAAAATTTTAATGCAACGTTTTCGTAGATGAGCCAAATTTGTTAGAAGCTTCTATGACGATGGCCTCTAAATCACATACATAACGTGTAATTACTACCTATCTTCATAAAAATAGCAAATTGAAATATTTTAGATACCAAAGAAGGGAGTTTGACTACGAGATCGTAATCGTCGAAATCGAAAAATAGAAATTACTTACAACTTCCTGTCAATCGGGAAAGTAAAAAACTTGATGCCAGGACTTTCCCGTGTATTCCCGCAACCAACGACTGAACACCTTATAATAACCGGCATTTTTCCGTAAAAATTTAAACCACAGCTAAAACAGAACCAGCCCACAAATTCTCACAAGATGTCCGCTTTAAAAGGTGAAAAAGATGACACGGAATATACAGAGTTCCGTTCCTTTCCTTTCACCTTTTTATTCGACACTAGCGCCAGTAGGCTTAGGATTACCCTTCCGAACTTTTCCGTCACAATTTTTGGCCGAAGTTTCAGAGGGGTGGTTAAACCGTTACAACGGTGAAAACAAGGCAGGTCTGTGCGTGGCCATTATGTCCGAGAGTGGCAACAAAGACATATGTCGAAAAATTTGAAAATAAGAAGGAAGATATGTTCCGTGAGTGGGTGTGAGGAACGCAGCGACGGGACAAGAAAATTTTTTAATTTCCCGAGGACGGAAAAAGTGTAAGTTAATTTATATTAATGAATATTTTTCTTGTGAATGCTGAAGTGTTTCTGCAAGTTATAAGTGTAGTTTATAAATAGATACAACGGTTGTTTTCAGTGCGAAGATTGTCATTTATAAGCGAAATTTAGAATTTTATTTATTCACTCTGCTTTGAGGAAGTACGTTTAACTAAATGAAGGGATTTGTAAGGCGAACATATATGTGTCATTGGTCTCTCCATTTGTTAAATATGTATAGGTGGTTTGCTCGAAATATACATGAGTTTCGTCAATTAAATCTAGTGGAAAAGTTGCTGCCTAAATTATTACGTTTTGTAAATTATAAATTACATGATTTCAGCTTCAATGTGAATTATTGTATGCTCTTGGAGATTCGTTCCTTACATACTCTTTAGGACGTAGGAATTAAATCATTCTTTCCGTATTTGTTTTTAAAAAAACTATGTCGATTCTTCTAGTCTTTTTGCACTTACTATTAACCTCTCAAACTGTGAGAAACTATCTTTAATTTAATAGAAACTTTTACAGCATATGATAGAATACAAAGGGCAGGTAATGTGTATATTGACATTTGCAACATTCTTATATGAGATAAAAGGAAACTGAAAATTTCATGTACAAACAAATGTGGTATGTTTCAAAGCATTAATTTAACTCCAAATATGACAGCAATTCCTAAAATGCATTTATTCCTGCTAATTGTCGTAATGTGATTAATTTGCATTTATAATTTCCAGTGTGAAATATTTTTGTATTATTATTCCTTGACCTTTTATAAAGAAATTAATAAAATGTTCGTGATTACCTTTTATATAAAACCGAGTGCACCTTTGCAATTATGTTAAGAATAACTAACTTATAGGTATAGGTTTTACATTTCTTTGTTAATATATGTTATTGTAGGGTATAGGCTTTAAATTTTGTAAATATGTATATATGTACATATTCATTATTCAATCTTTTAATTTCTATATGCTTTTTGTTGGGGAAATTAACATAATTCAGATATTGTGCGACCTTTTATGTTGCAGTATGTACACATTTTCACTTCTTATGATTTAAAATTATCTGCCTAATATCATTGCCCTCATTAGGTTTGGGAACAGGTATTACATCATGCCTCTTAATGTTAGAGTACATATTTGGATGGTTTCTGTGTGTTGTATGCACTGCTTAGTGTATATATGTTCATTTTTATACTGTTTATTTGGTTACCTTGATATGATATTATGAACTTGTATATATGTCATGTGAAGGGTGTCACTGTTTATATGCTTGCATGAATTAACACATTTGAGATGTTGCAGTATGTACATACTTTTACCTTCCTGTTATTTCAAATTATCTAATATCAATGCTCTCATTAGCTTTGAGAGAAAGTATGATTTTATATGCATTTTGTGGCATGAACTAGCACAATGCAGATAATTTGCAACCTTTTATTATTTAGTATGTACCTGCATACATCTTTTTTGTTAATTCATTGTTCATTATGTTCATATTACATTTTTTGTCTATGTTCAATTGCATATTTTCATGGTTTACAGTATTGTCTATACTACTTCGTGTATGTTAAGATTTTCTTATACTTAGTCTCACTTTTTTCTGTTTGTGTAATACCAGTTGAGGATACATTTCCACATATTTTGTACTTTTCCATGTGTGATCTCTGTTGAATTGCTAATGTTTGAATTGAGATTTGGCAACTGTTTGTTTTCATCTGGTACTACTTTGTAATGTAACTGTGCCATCTTTCTGAGTGTATATCGCAAATAATTTGTGATGTTTGCAAAAACCTTTTTGCAATCTCAGCTGAAATGCTACAGAATTGTTTCTCACTTAAAATACGGCATTTACTTGTTATGTGTACATCTAACGAAGCTTAAATAAAGCAATATAAATTACACAATAATTTTGTTGTTTTTTCAATTTTATATTTCTATTTAAAATTTTGCGATCATTTATATTAAGCATTTTACGAGGAATAAATAACCTGATATTTTAAACGCGCGCGCTTGGTGCGACGGTGGTGCCATCTATGAACAAATGTAGTCGTAACATGAACCTATTTCCCACAAGAGTAAGATGCACAGGGCTGGTCGCGACGAAGCGATTGCTGTTTGACAGAGAGAGAGGAGGTTACACAACGAGAGACGAGAAGATTTTCCTCGCAAATTTCATTATATGCTATGTTATTCATGTAATTTAAACTACGAGACGTGTGCATCTCAAGACCATTAGTTTTGCTGTTTTGTTATAATTGTCTGTAAAATATAGCATTTAGTTAGAGGTGGATGTGTTGTATGATTTGGTCGCCACAATTCTTAGCTACATAACATCAATATTAGTATCAATAATATATTCATACACTTCGTATGATGGACACTAACGTCAGAAGATATCCGTAATAACAATTATAAAATTAACATTAGATTATCTCATTCTTTCATTGATTTCAATATTTATTTACGATTCGCTGTATTGTTGAACGTGTGGATTGTTGTATGAAAATTGAATTTTATTCTGATTATGAAACTCTTATTGTTAGTCTTTCCACCATGTATGTCACCCGCCTTCGTCCGTGGTCTCAACTCTAGCGCAGTGTCAGAGGACTTCTGACCATAGTTGTCAAAATAAATTTGATAATGTCGCTAAAAGTCGTTAAAAATAAAATAGTAAATAAATACTTCAAATAATCTATATTATATTAAAAGGCTTAGGTATGTTTCCGAGAAAGAGATGTTAGGTACGTGTGTCGGTTTAAGACGCGAAAGTTTAGGTACTTCTATACAGCGTTCCATCTTAAAGTTTCAGTACGGTTTCAAATGGCATCGTTTCTCCCCTCTCCTGCAGGCTTAAAAATCCAATCGCCCCCTCCTTCTCTACGACACAGGGATTGCCAAATCTCACTAATAGTTTAAAGTTGCATTAAAATAAAAATTCAAAATTTCTAATTGCGCTATTTTTAACGCAGAATCTGATGATATACTTTTAAATGAAAACTAAAAATTATATTCTATACAAAATGCGATAAACAATATTTGACCCGAAATGGACATTTTATGGTCACGTTTGTTTCAATCGATGATATATACGTTCTGTTTTAAAATAATGTAATGCAGTTTTTGCATTAGGTTCAGGAATTGTTAAGGATCGTAATGGTGCTACTGAAAGTTTAATAAATTGATTTTAAATATTTGTTTTCTGCATTTAATTATAAAAGTTCCTTTTGCGTGTTCCAGCCTGATTTGAAAAAGTTCGTCTGCAAGAAACTTTTTTATTTATAAAGATACTTTCATGGTCTAACAATACGTGAGAAAATTGTAGGTAAATGTTTTAAGTTATTTTTGGTGCACCCAGATGTGGGGTTGGGTCGCCAAGGGGAGGGTGAACAATGCGAAAGTTTTATTGTGGCCCGCTCTTCCCCACTCTTCTTTCAGTTACGACACAGCAGTTGGACTATCTTGTGCTTTCGTCGTTTTATCTGCTCATAAGTTTGCGGGAAAGTACTTACAAATTTTGAGTTTTATCGTGTATTGAAAATTAGTTGTTTAAACAATTCTTCGAAACGTTTTCAAACTGAAGTGTGTAATACACTTAAAATGTAGAGATACGTTATGTTTGCAGGTTTTATGTTTATAGTGTCCCCGAACGTATTTTCATATTGATATTGTGGTTTTTGTGAGAAAATGAACGTCTCAACGAGGAAAAGAAAGCAAGGTGGGTTCGGAAAAACAAACAATATTCAATGTTCTTAGTAGTTGCCTCAATGAGTCTAATGAAAGTCTGTCATCTGCTGTTAGTAGGACGAGCGAGCTATGTGGTGTGTCTCAGAGGAAAATTTACATGACTAAAAAAGAGCAAATGAATTTGTAATGTCGGCAGGTAAAAGTTTCCTCAATTGCAACTTAATTTCTGTTATTTTCATAATCGTGACGAATTGGAGAATTTTTTGGGAGTTAACATGTACAGAAACGTCCAGGGTTCGATTCCAGAGGTTAATTTACCGTATTTAATCGATTGTAAGCTGACCTTTTTTTACCTTTTTACCATCTCAGAAATCGCCACTCGGCTTAGTATCGGGGGCAAAAAAAGTAGTCAATAAATTTATGTCCGTAGTTACACTATAACGCGAGATCTTTAAATATATGCAAAAAAAAAAGAATCAAATTGACTGAACTGAAGAAATAAATTATGTAAATAATACGTGGCGCGTCAAAGAACGCAGCGATAGCGCTCGTATGCGTAAGTAGCTAACACTGAAACATGATAGGTGGAGGAGGGAGGGCAGGGAAGGGCAAATGCTTCGATTCACGAGTAAAATGGAACATTGTGCTAGCTCCCTACGCATACGAGCGCTATCTATCTATAGTTCACCCTGCAAGCCACCGCAATGGTGTGCGGCAGGGGGTGCAATAGCACCAAGGTAAAGCGCATAATAATGTATAGTATCACTCTACGTCGGCTGATTTCTTTTTGTAACTTCTGTTCTGCTCAGCTATCGTTCTAGGGAAAAACGAGCCTTTATACCTCTCATTGTCAGTCCTACAGGCTATCACTCTTATTTTACGAGGATGGTCCATTCTACCAATATAAGTTGGCGCTCTTATTATTTCTTCGACATCGCTGGAGAATATATGCGTTCTAAATCTTTCAAGAAGTTTTAACCTACAGCGTGATTGGCGCGCAGTTAGTGATTCCCATCCAAGTCCTGTATCAAGGCTGTAACAGTTTTGTTTCTATCGTAACAGTTTTTGACGAATCTAGCGGCTTTTCGCTGCACTCTTTCTAACTCTGAGATTGATCCTTTCACGTACGGATCCCATATGCTCGACGCGTACTCTAATAGCGGTATTACTAACGAGAAGTAACATGTCTCTTTGACTTTTTCCTCACTTTTACCTACTATGCGTTTGATGAATCCTAGTTTCTGTTTAGCCTTCCCGCATATATTTCGTATGTGCATATCCCACGAGAGGTTGCTTGTTAAAGTAACGCCTAAGTATTTGACGGAATCGGCTAGTTTTAGCTGGACGCCTTCAACAGTGCGTTCTTTAAGACTTTGACGACCACGTATTATTTACATAATTTATTCCCGGGTTTTATTATATTAAGATCCCGCGAGGTCAAATTACTTTTTTCGTAGAAGTTGTTATGAATAAGTGACTAAAATGTATTTTATGTCACCGTAATTTTAGTTAATACTTTAACCCTCTCACGTCCTGAGGTGTGGGGCATCTGCTGGCATTAAAAGTCCAGAGAAATTCAAGATGGCCGCCAAAAGGGGAACATTAACTAAAACAATTATACATTAATCTCCAAAAATATATATTTCTCCGAAGTAGAAGAATTACTGCGAGACATATTAGATTGTTTAGGGTCCAAAAAAATAGCGAATTTCGATCGAATATTTTTAAAAAAATTCTTCCTATACAAAGTTAAGAAAAATCTGCCAAATACGATCTCAATCTCGTGTTTATATGGTATACTACGTCATTTCCGAGAGAGAAGCCATCCAGTCAACGTTTTCAGAGGTAAATTTGAAAGTGTATTTTCCGGGCGGTCCCGCGATCGGGAGTATAAAAATTTACGAGCATTCTCGGGCGGTCCGGTCGCGAGAGGGTTTGCGTGGCCTTGTGAAAAGTGGGGGTCGATTAAATACGGTATATTTCCTATAACATAAGACGTAAATATAAGATTTCCTTATTTTGCAAATTTAAATTGGAAAAAAATGACCTTCGAATCTTCGGATTTGGACTATTTTAATGAAAAATGAATAAACTTTCTTATTTTTATCGTCAATTTTTAGATATGGATCGAATCGGTCTACGATTTGGTTTTTGACACGAAAATTTAACATTTGTTGAGCCGAAATCCTTTCGTCGTCAATGGCTACCATTATGTTGCTGTTAAGTGAAATTGCGTACATTGCGTTGGATTATATGGAAATTTTCACATCACATTTTATAATACGGGAATTTAGATTCATTTCTTACTGTCTATGATTTCGTTGAAAGATTAAGGTGGAGGGGGAAACTTCGGAAGAGAAAGAGAGAGGAAAATAAAAAAGGACGGATAAAAAACACGTGCTGAGAATGGGGCCCATGGGTCTCTTTAATTATTCCAGCCCAATCTTGGGCCGGGTCCCAGTACTTGTGCTTTGCGTGAGGCCCATGAAGAGCTTAATCCGACCCTGTACATGACTTGTAGCGAATTATATAGTATCTAAAACTGCTTTAAAATTTTATTCTAAACTTCTGCTCAGGGTTTAATGGTTTCGTCTACACTTGCACAATCGCAAAGCCTTTTTTTCTTACGTTACCATACCTCGGATTTCGTTTCCTTTGCGAGGTCACGATGAGTCCAAGAATTGAACGAATAGAAGTAATTATATAGAATTTTTAAATGTACTTCGCAACTATGATCCTCTTTTAGATAATCCATAAAGATCTTCGGATCATTCATTCTATCAATTTAAAACATAGGTATTCTCTCCATTTGAGAGGGTAGGGGTTTCCTTCGATGTATCTCATTGAGGACATCCGTTGGGGCTGATTGTGATTCATTAGGATTTCTCCCACCCTCTCCCCCTCCCCTCCCGTTTGTGTTCCAAATTTGTTAAGTTACTTCATAATCTTCAACTACATTTATGTTATTTCCAGTCAATAGACACCTATATTGCCTGTACTTCATGAGGATTTCTCATACACTCCTCTTTATGTCCATTACGTTATATTGATTATATTCATTATTATTGTTTTATTTTATACTATGTATGTTATATTATTTTTCTCTCCTCTGTTCCATTGTGTGTGTTTCATGTATATTTCCTTTTATCCTACCATATTTTTGTATATATCTTGTAAATAGTATGTCTATATCTTTATATGTATTGTGATGACAGTATACAGTGTGAATGTATTCAAGTTTTCTCCTACTGTACATACTATTTAATGTTTTACTTTTGTATTTACTATCTAGGGGTTTCACAGGTTTTTCACACTCCCCTCCTCAGTGAGTGTTTTCCTGCGTGGGTTTTACTAGTTAGGACAAGTATGTTCCTATCTAGGTTTTCCCCACAAATTTAAATCTGTCTTATACTTACCACTTCTTATTAGGTTTGAATTTTATACTGTTCTCTACTATTGTAATATTGCCAGAATAAAGATGCTTATCTATCTTTACACTCCCCCAACTTCATAATCTATATTTGATGATTGATTGCATTTTACTATACTATTATAAGCATCAAATCACCATTAAAACTAACTTTAGTTCAGAATGAACATGTTCAATTGCTTATACGTTTTTTAACATTACCCATTTAATTGTTTATACTACTGGTATTAATATTTGCCATTCAATAGTTTATATAGCTGGTGGAACAATTTACCCATTCATTAATATATAAATCTGGTTTGTTTATACTAGCGGTGGTTAAATTTCCAGATTGAATTGTTTATACTGTGTAAATTAGTTTAAACTGCAACCTGTTCAATTGTTTAAATATATTTTTAGCGTTAAACATCAGTGAAAAAATGACAAGTGGAGCTTTTGTCGCACTTTCATGTTTTGGGGCTTTTGTCGTTGGGGCTTTTTTTGCATCTTTTGTCTTGGATCACCTACAATCGAACCAAATTTGGTGTAAATCAGTTGAGAAATGTGGGTGTGCATAGATAGACAGACAGACAAACTTTCATCTTTATATAGTAGACTAGCTGAAACACCCAGCTTTGCTTGGGAAAGAGTGGCAAACGATTTTTATTGCTCGGGGCAAACGTTCCCCATTCCTTAATTACGCAAGCAATGCTTACATTAACATTTACTATTTTATGTATTATATTGTAAGCATTAACGTCTTACTTAATATTCACATGGATAGATGCACCGAAGCCTTTAAAGCGGCAATAAAATTATGTGGATTATGTCAATACTATTAGCCAAAACCTAAACAATAAACAACATCTTGGTTACCGAACAAATGTAAGTAGATGCATCAATTTATGTTGCGATAAATCTTTCAATGTTAATAGTAAAAGATAACAATGTTCTAATATTCCTTAAAAATCATTTGGCTCACTTTAAAAGTATTCATAGACTATATTTAGGCATACCTTGGCGTTAGCATTCTTCCTCTACGGCGTGCCACGGTGTGGATTTTCCTTGCATTAATCTTTACATGTATATCTCCCTTTGAAGAGGACAACAATTAAGAAATTTAGCTTTGTTGCTGCCTGGAAAATGGACATCTAAACCGATAAATTTTGCGTTTAAGGGAAAATTTCGAGCGATTTAGCATGTAATACGACAAAACATAAACAGAATTAAAATATTCAGTCTTTCATGCGTAAAATAAGCCATTTCCCGTGATCGTAAGTTAATATTTAGGTATATTTATATCCACATCAGTGAAGGGCTGCATGGGATTTTGGGGTTTCTCCACACCATTTCCCATTAATTCTTACGGAAATAATATTTTGTTGACCTCGTGGGGTATAAGAGACCCCACGGTCTGCAAACCTAGAACAGGTTCTTCCTTTGGTCCATAAGGTGACCCATGAAACTTTTGAGTTCGATAGCTTCAATGGTGTAAAAACGTATAAAGAACATACATACACACACACAGCGCATGTGATGGTGTTTCCTTGAGATTCTGCTGTCTCATAAACATGAGACATATTTGAAATTACTGAACAATTATCTCAAATCATTAACAAAATTTATTTTCTTTACAATTAAATAGTTTTTGTGACCAGCAGTAGTTATTTCCTTATATTTAGTAGTATAGTTAAGAAAAAATATGCTAATATGTTAGGAAGAGATCAAATGGCTGACAAAAAGAGCTGAAGGCCTGATATATAGGTACTTCTACAGAAAATATGGCTGGTTGTAGAAGGAAGATGTGCATAGCAGTCATTGCTGATGGGATAATTAAAAAAAAACCAACCTCATATATTTCATCAAAGTTTACAATATAATTCTTTAAGAACAAATAGTTTAAAACTCAATTTCAAATTTGCTTTTTCATTCCTAATATTTATAGCTTAAAGCAGTGTTTTTCAAAGTACAGGTTGCAAACCCATTACTGGGTTGCGGGATTCATAAGGAAAATGTGAGCACTCAATGCACAACCAATTGAAATGTGTCAAAACTGACAGAACTAAATGCTCTTATTGTATAAATGCCAATATTTTAGTACGACTTACTTTTTATAGAGTTAATGAAAACTCAGTTAAGAACGTATTTTTCTTCGTGTTGCTTACCCCTCAACTGGGTCGTGAGACATTCCACTGGGTCACGATGGAAAAAGTTTGAAAAACACTGCCCGCCTTAAAAGGACTAGCAGCTTTCAACTTGAAATACTTCGACATTTTAAAATCCCAGAAGAAAATATTATGTAATTATTTAAATACAGTAGAACCCAGATAAGAAGTCCCCGCATAAGAAGTTTTCCCCTGTAAGAAGTTTCACTTTTAAAGTCCCGAAATAAAACCCATAATGTGTATATTCATTTTTCCCGGATAAGAAGTTTCCCGCTTATTAAGTCTTCCGACTTAAGAAGTCGAATCTCATGATACCAAAAGTACGATTTGTAATGCAATTTTATCCGTTTAATAAGTTTTTAAACATATGTATATAAAGATTTCATTTCTAAAGTTTCAGATTCTTCGTATTTCTTTCACAGATGAAAAATCTTTTACGTTGCAATCGATCGATCGATCACTTGCTATCTGACTATCGATATATGCTATGATGCTATCGATCATTTTATATTACGATAGGACTCTGCCGAAGTGACCGGAAGTCCCGGAAGTTTTCAGTTGATACAGTCTACGTGGTAACGTGCTGGTTACATCAATCAATTGATCAATACCATCAATCAATCTGCATACTTTGTCTTTGTCTACTACTGAATCCTATACCCCAGAAAATTGCTGGAATTACAGTAAGTTATATGCACTACGTTAAGGAGGCTCCTACTAGACTGCAGTAGTTTTACCAAACTGAAATTACTTATTTAATAAGATTATTAGAAATCGTTGTAAAAATCTGTAAGTTGTCTCTTTAGATGCTGTTGGAAGTGTTTATGTTGTTTACTAACTGCATTCGTAAGTGTCTACGAGTCCGTTTTTGTGTATTTTAGATGGTTACTTTTTCATTATATTTTTCGTTATCCTTTTATTGCTTTTGGTGAATTGCATTTTAAATTAGGTTTTGTTAGCTATTAAGGCCGTTTTACGCGAGGCATATTCCTCCGCATTATCTTGCACGAAAACCATCTAATTCTAATTGGGATTTCCTAATCAAATCGCGCTAAACCGAAGATTTAATATACATATAATCTTTTGAATATTACCCCATTTTAGTTATGGATTTAATTCAATTAATTAACTTTTATTTTGAGAAAATTTCATTGCTGTAAGATGGTCCTTTTTCTAAATATGAAATCTGAAAGTAAAAACGTAGTTTGTAGAAACAAAAATCTCAAGGAAGTTTAAAGGTTTAAATATATTGAAGGTATAAATCGGCATAGTTTTAACAAAATTTTGACTTATGTTAGCGTTAACACATGAAAATATTGTTCAAACATGGTTGACTAACTTAGCTCAATTGCATACACATTCCTATAAATAAACTACATATGAATTTCAATGTGGTCTTTGTTTAATAGATTAGATAATGATTAATATTTTATTCTATAAAGTGACGAAATTGTTAAAATAAAACGAGATGTTACACATGATCAATATTCCTAGAATTATTTCTAATTTTTTAAATTATTAGAATTATTTCAATTTTCAAATGAGATTTACGGGAAAATATGTTCGGTAAGGTGTTGTTTTTATTTTTTTATTAAATGGTGATGTATATAAGCTGTAAAAAAATTTTTCAAGCATTTCCTAAATATTGCTCATTTGAGAGGAGCCTCCTTAAAAGTCCTTTTTTGATCTCAAGATTGTTTAATTTCGAAAGATGTCCATCCATAAAATGTTAATAATTTAAAAAATTTCTTTATTTTATAGAAAAGAGCTTGGAATTCATTTAGGAATCATGAACCACAGAGGAATAAAACGCAAAGCCTTGTTACTAGAAGAAAAGCTGAGTGTGATTAGAAAAGTGGAATCAAATCCTACCTTAACTCGTGTTGAATTGGCTAAGCAGCTTAACATGCCTGTATCTATGGTCAAAGGAATTATGGGAAAAAAGGCAACGTTAATTTCTCAGTTGGGTGATACTTCATGTAAAGTTAAAAGAAAACGTCCTGGCAAGTACGAAGATGTGGAGAGAAAGCTATTAGTGTGGTTCAAACAGTCTTCTGCATTAAATATACCAATTAACGGTACTTTACTGAGAGAAAAGGCCGTTGAAATTGCTGATAGACTTGGTGTAGACTTTAATCCTTCCAATGGGTGGCTAGATAGATTTAAACATAGAAGTGGGTTGGTGTATAAAGCCATCTGTGGAGAAGCACGCAGTGTTAATACACTGGAAGTAGAGGAATGGAAGAAAACAGTGCTGTATCCTTTACTTGAACAGTATAAACCTTGCGATGTGTTCAATGCTGATGAGCTAGGTCTATTTTACAATCTCCTACCAAATAAAACCTATGCGTTTAAAGGAGAAAGTTGTCATGGGGGAAAAATGAGCAAGAAGAGGATGACAGTGCTGGTAGGAGCCAATATGGATGGGTCTGAGAAACTTCCATTATTAATGATTGGGAAATCAGAGAAACCAAGGTGTTTTAAAAATGTTAAAACCTTGCCATGCAAGTATAGGAACAATAAAACAGCCTGGATGACGTGGCATTTTTTATGAATACCTGAAAGCCCTTGATGTCAAGATGGGGGTAAGAATAGAAAAATTATCCTATTCATTGATAACTGTCCTGCACATCCAAAGAACACAGAACATTTGTCCAATGTCCATGTTGACTTCCTCCCAGAAAATTCTACCGCAGTTTCGCAGCCTATGGATCAAGGTGTTATTAAAGTGTTGAAGACATACTTCCGGAAAAGGCTTGTCCATAGGCTGCTTCTGCATGTTAGTTCGAACCCAGCTGCTCCAATAAATAAATTCAAACTTTCTGTGCTGAATATATATTTAAATATGTAATAAAAAAATGAAGCAATGCATCATTCATAAAATTAATTCCTATCAATTTGCAAACACGTAATAAATATATAGCAACTAATATCTTTATAAATAAGTTACAACCCAATGATCAAATTGCTATCTACTTTTAAAATTAAATAGTTCAAACAATGAATTTTTTATTTACATAAAAGGGTCGCATCTTGGGATCAAGTCAGTCCAACGTTGATATCCAATTGTTTCCATAAAGCTGGATTTTATAGAAGCCCGAATGTTGTTGTTGGGGATGATGAAGAAGAATGTGTACAAGATATATGGAGTAATTTACAGGAAATTCTTGACTTTAATGGGAGGTTTGAAGATTTTATCAATGTAGATGACAATGTCATGCCTTGTTCATTGCAAACTATTGAGCAAATTTGCGAGGAGGACCAAAATGTGTCAGAGAGTGAAGAAGAAGAGGAAGATGGTGTAGTGCCTTCTTACAATGAAGCTCTTAATGCCCTAGCCACATTTCGGGCATTTATTGACAATGTTCCCGATGTTCCTGAAACGACTCTTAAAAGTATTAAGGAAGTAGAATTGTTTTCTATGACACTCAGGAAAAAATACTCCAAACAATCCACTCTGGATTCCTTTTTTATAAAGAAATTGTAAATCAATGGCACAATTAACCTTTATCTGCCGGATTTAAATACTCTCTGGTGGGGTCCCGCTGCCGGATTTAATTTTGGACATTTAAATATTTTGTGTACGTCTTTTGCAAAAATCGCATATCTCGTGAACTATTGGTGAGAAAATGTTCAAATAAAAAGGATTTTGTGGTCAAACTATCAGAGAATTACATCGTTCTGCCTATTTATAGAAATAAACAGGGTTATATAACCGTAATAGACTAAATTACGATGCCGAAATAACTTATTGTTGATATAAATCAAAATATAGTGCAAAAATGCTGCATTTAGTCACTTTTTGGCAATGTGGTTCCTGCTCAGTCTGCAGCTGACACAACCCCAGTATTTACACTTCCCTATAGAGTCGAGCTAGTGTGGTATTCCTCGAAGCAGGGCTCAACACATAGTCCCATGTCACATGCCTTGCACCTATATTTCGTCCTTGAGTTTTTGCTCTTTGAGGAACACACATGGCAACAGATAAGGGTCCCCGAAATGGGCCAATGCTTATTGTCCTTGGCCTCTAAGCGCTTTATTTGCATTCCAATAGCACTAGGTCACCCCCTTCAGAGAGTCTGGGAAGGAAGAACCCTAGCGCCCTCTTCAACCATTTGCCACACAAGGGAAAGTCGGAATTGCCGATGTGAAAATGCGCTGCCGCACGAGGGAAGGAGAATCCAACTATTTAGGATAGTTAGATCGACTAAATGAAAAAATAATTTTTGTCCATTTCCCAGTGCGGCAACCGATGGTGTAGCTGTTAGCCATCCTATCTCAACTAGTTATATAAAAATAAAGGAATCACTAAAAAATTAACGGACGAACAGCTACAGATATTTTGAACGCACAAGTCTGCATCCGCTCTACTTCGTGGTCTGCAAATGAATGAACGTAAACGTAATAAAACATATATGCATATATGTGGAAAAGGAAGAAGAAAATAACAAAGGGTAGGAACCTTTGGGGTAGGGCATAGTCCTGGGGTTCAGTTTATTGCATCTCTTTGGGTTGCAACGTAGTAAAACACAAATGCGGAAAAGGAAGAATAACAAAGGGAAGGGACCTTTGGGGTTCAGCTTATTGCATCTCTTTGTGTTGCGAGAGAGTCTCACCTCGGCGGAGACATACACTTTGAGTGAGGCACTCTCGATCGTTTGTTTACTCTCCCCTCCCCCAATACGCAAGACCTTCAGCCTTGGGAGAGCAGATGGAAAAGAAGGATGCCTCATCTTTCTTCTCCTGCAAAAATTTTGATTCTATGACAAAAACGACATCTGTGAGCGGCCTCGGAGCTAAGCGGGACACCGGTGTCCCTTTCGGCAGGCTTACCCAGAAATTTGCCGGGACACCGATGTCCCTTTCGGCATTTAAAGGTTAAAATGTCTTTGTATAAATTAGACTAATTTGTTTTTATTTCTGTATATTTAATGCACCAGCTACTATCCTATGGCTTTTAATAAGTTTTCTCTCTTAATAAATCTTCCCGCTTAAGAAGTCCTTAATCCTCTGGTCCCTTGAAAGACTTCTTAACAGGATTCTACTGTATATTATTGTAATCTGATGTTGTTTGCCTTATGGTTGTCAGCCCTTGCTCCAAGTCTCATTAGGAGGAATGGGGAAAACACTTAGATTGGAAAAAGTAAATACAAAGGACTAAATTTTTATCAAGCAGATATATATTTAAATATGTAATAAAAAAATGAAGCAATGCATCATTCATAAAATTAATTCCTATCAATTTGCAAACACGTAATAAATATATAGCAACTAATATCTTTATAAATAAGTTACAACCCAATGATCAAATTGCTATCTACTTTTAAAATTAAATAGTTCAAACAATGAATTTTTTATTTACATAAAAGGGTAAGGATAAATAGGAAAATAATGATGGGTGTATCCATCGATGAAGAGGGATATTTATTGTATTAAAGTAAGAGTAGGCATTTTAAAAGCAAAAAACTAAAAATTTCATTTAAAAAGAGCATTACCTGTGATACACAAAGAAAAAGTATTTTACAAATCATGTGTTAAATTTATTAACACACTATAACTACTACTTGCCAGTCCAGGAAATAGGTAAATGAAATAGAGACCACTTAAAAATCACAATTCTCTATAACAGCCATTTCATTACTTATTACCTAATATACAAATGTTATTCATTAAAAAATATACAAATATTAAACAAGCATATGAGTAATGGTAAAGACATTGCCTAAAATATCTTAAATGAGGGCAGGCAAAAAAATGCCAGAAGAGTATATCACGTATGTACTTCTAAATAGTTCATTTACTTCATAATCAGCATAAAGGAAGTTAAAAACACACAACTTTGTTTCAAGCTGTTCCTGGAGGTTTGCTTGTTTTCCAAGATAGGTAAGTATTCCAAAATAATGCAACAACTTGAACAAATAGAACTTGATATTGCAAAGGCATCAAGTAGAAATTGACTAGCTGCACAGCAGGCCACACCTGTTAAACATTTCATGGTATATTACAACATAGGAAAATATGAAGGATAACATTATAAAGAAGGGGGATACGATTCAATACTATTATTATTAATTATGTTAATTTTTATAACATATTTTTATAAATGTGTAAAAATTATAATACTTTCTCCATACAATATGGGAAAGTATTGTGTTCACGAAAAAAATCGACTTCGAGATTTCTACGGAAATACATGTTTTGAGGTCGCTAGAACAAGTTTAGACTACTTTCGGAATGATGTCTGCGTATGTATGTATGTGATTGTGGGTGCTGTAACTCAAAAAGTACTTGCCATATCGTTACCAAACTCCATATATAAGACTTTAGCATGAGCACAAAAAACTGATTAGTTTTTGGACAATATCGGTTAACCGGAAGTCAAGGTTTATTCAAAACCCGATTCGGTTTTTGCGATATTTCTCCGTTAAAACATCATTATTGTATATACAAATCTATACAAAGTTTATAGAGAATATAATTTCCTACAACTTTCATTTGAAACAATTTTCCATAGCAATTATTGTTTAGGAATTATTTATAAGTGACCAGTTTTTCGGTTTCCCTTTAATATCTCCTTAAAAACATCGTTATTGGTAATCATTGTGAGGACCAAAGTTGTAGAGAATAATATTTTTCCAAGTTTTGTGCAGAACAAATTTTCGTAGAACCATCCATTTCGGAGATATTTTGCTTTTTCTTAATATCAGTATACAGCGTCACCAGAGCTGCCAAATTACAGCTTCAATAATCCGCTAAAATTAATTGAAAAAAAGTCAAATTCCACTAAAATGATCTTTAAAAAAGCCAAAAATTCCGCCGAGGGAAAGAAAGGGTAAAAATGCTAATAAAAATTAATTTTTGTATTTTTATCTGTTTTTAATTTAATTTTGTCAAAATAATACATTAGAAATAGTACAGTATTGAATAGTCTCTTTGAAAAATCATTATTTTACAATATTTTCTCAATACAACCTAAATAACCTTTATAATATAAAAATATTTAAAGGTATTATAAAACTGATTGAAAACTAAATATTACAAAATACTTATACATTTATTAGCTCATCCAAATCTTCTTCCTCTCCCTCATAACAGTATGCTTGCATAGTACCCACTTTGGATAGAGCATCTTCTGAAATTTCGTAATTATAACAATTACTCCCACAGCGTTTCAGACCAGATCTAATTGTCAAAATGGAATTCAACATTTTTGTTTTCATTGAGTTCCTCATTTTTCCTTTGATATTATTCATAACACTAAACAATCTTTCCACTTCTGCATTTGAATATGGTATGATTAGCATTGAAATAGCAAAGTCCGCTAACTCTTGGAAGGGGTTTTCAAAAGCAGCATTTTTATACTGCATCACTTCACACCAAAATTTTGTAGTATCCTCTGTTTCATTCCACTTAATAAAGTTAATATTCTCGTATTGATTTTCAATTTTTCCATTTAGAGAATCTTGCAATTTGAATTCCAACAGTAAATCCAGAATTGGCTCTTTTTTGGCTCTTAAGACATTGGAAACTCCTAAAAACTTAATCTTTTGCATAATATTAATATTCTCAGGTAAGCGCTGTTGCTTTACTAATTGTACAATGAAATTTTTGCAACTTCTGCGCAAATCGTTTTCCTTTTCTTCAGAGAAATCTGATTTACCTCTCAATTCCAAAACCAACTTCCCAAACGGATAACCCATGTAAGGACTGGGTTCCACATAATTTTCAAAATCACATTCTAAAGGTTCTATAATTTCTGACTTTTTTATTATTTTTTTCAGAAGAAATTTTAAAAGGAGCAAGAGATCTTCCAATAATTTAACGTGATCAGCGGAACTGCTTTCGAATATTTTATTTACTTTTTGTACTTCACTCAGAATCGGCTGTAAAAATATTAGAAATGCATAATTAACGGTATCGCTATACAAAGAGAAAAGTTGATCGGCCACATAGCATTTTTCATTCTCCTTTATTTGGCCAAAATGAGTTTTTAACTCTACCCATTGATCCAAAATACACTTTACGGAACGTTCAATGGAGAGCCATCTTGTCTGAGAGAGTTGAACTAATTTCAGCGGGTCTTTATCGTCATTAAAGAGCCGGTATAATTTCTGGTATTTCAGTTGCCGAGAGGTAGATCTTCGAAACCAATTGTATGTTTCACTTACAAGATACTCTAAGGATGACGGTAATGTTTCCTTTGTTGCATATGAAACAGCGAGCTGTAGTGAATGGCATACACAACGAATTAGAACTAAGTTAGGAAGTTTTTCTCTCAGTAATGCATAGACACCTGCATTAACCCCAACCATCACGCTCGCATTATCCTTGGCGATGGACTTCAAATTGCACAAATTCAATTTAAATTGATTCAAACTTCCAAGAATGGAATCAACTATTGTCTTTGCTGTACCATTTTCTAGGTATGCTAAGTGAAGAAATGTGGATACCAGTTTGTTTTCTAGTTTACTATAATATACAATTATTATACCTAAATACTTATTTACACTTATATTAGTAGATTCGTCAATTATCAGACTGTAAGGCGAATCAGCAATGTCATTTAATAACTTATTTTTAAAATGAGGCTCCAGAACATTCTGTATAATACCTGCACATTTGGTTCTATGCAGAGAAAAACGTTTTGCCATATCAGAATCACTGAAAGCAGACTTACAGAGCATACCCAAGTGATCTACAGATAGGATCGAACAATGCTCAGCGACAAACAAGGAAAACATGACTTCAGCAATTTTACACTTATTCACGGTTGTACACTTCATAAAGTTAAGTTTTTCTTGTCTGTAGTTGGAAGACACACCGGCCCAACGCTTATGTTTAGCTGAATTTCCATGCGCTTTCAAATCAGAGAGTTTGTTATAGAGTAGATCGTTGCAATATTTACACTTAGGTTTTTTTGTGTTCTCAGGCGGAATTAAAACGTAGGTAAGCCAATCCTTCAGAAGCAGATCCTGTAACCACTCCATTCGAAATTTCTGTTTATACACGCCTTTCATAGCCATGGCTGGAATTAACTAAAATCGGAAATATAACACATATTCTTAAATAATATTTAAATAAAAAATTATTGATTATTTTTAACAAGTTTTGTAAAAGAAATTAAAGTATTTTTCATCATAATCTGATAATAAGTTAGAGAATTGTAATTTAAGTAGAGGTTTAATGAATTTTTAACAATAAAGTGTCTTTTAACATGATTGCCCACTCATTAAAATCTGATTATAAAAGGATTATAAAAATATGCAATTTCGAAAATTTTCCTATTTTAAAAATAAAATTTAACAGAGCTTTTTGTCACTGAGGTATGGGTGATTATGTTCATAAATAAAAACGATGGTTACGTTGAAATACTAACTTGGAAATTTTTCCGCAAGAAAAAATAATTGATATAAAATATTGCTTACCAAATATTTCAACTTTGACAGCAGGGAAACCTTGGTGAAGTCTTTGTAATAGCTCTAAGTTGACATATAATGAAAATCGATCTCTTCCAGGCCCTGGTTTTTCCTTCTCCAAATGTGGCAAATTGCAAATTCGCTTAAAAAATTAAGCGAAACACACGGAATGTAGCTTAATTGTATTGAAAGAAATCTCTATACACAAATACAGTAATCCCAATCCAGAAAACACTGAATGGTCTTGTTTCGAAGACAACCTCCGTGGAACTAAGGCCGGGTCTCCACTGGGGCATATTTTTCATTTTGTTGCGAAACAATGTTTCGCTACATGTATCGCGCAACACAGAAACATGTGCCTGATACATTGTATACGAGATACAAAATTGAAAGACCCGTGGACGGAGTTGTCGAAGTGCGCTACGTAGAAATCTGATGCCACTTGAAGCTCAAATTCTGCCAGAAAAAGTCAAAAATTGTGACTTTCCCGCCCAATTTACCGCTATCCGCTAAATGATAATTTTTTCCGCTAACTGACAACAAATTCCGCCAGATCTAGCGGAAAAAAAGCCAAATTGGCAGCACTGAGCGTCACCACCATGTAGCGGTGAATTCTGTAAACATATTCAAAATATACGTAATTTACGACAGTAGGGACGACTGTATTCTTTTACGATACGAAATAATAATTTTGTCTTATAATGCTATTCATAATAATTTAAATATCTATACCCAAATATGGAGAAAGTCATGTGTTGACCAAATCAGATTTTATTAAAATTTTGCATTATGAACCACTCATCTTATATATATATATATATATATATCATCATCATCAGCCTTTTTCAGTCCACTGACGGACGAAGGCCTCCCCCAGACTCTTCCAGTTTTCCCTGTCAACTGCCTCCCTCCTCCAAGTTTGCCCCAAGAACTTAACAATCTCTCTGTCCCACCTGTCTTTCGGTCTTCTTTTTGGTCTCTTGATGTTTCTTGGGATCCATTCGATGACACTGGATGTCCAACGCTGATCATTTCTTCTAGCAATGTGGCCCGCCCACTGCCATTTTAACACCTTCACTCTTCTAATCACGTCACAGACTCCCGTCTTCTTTCTTACCCAGTCGTTCCTCTTGCGGTCTCTTCGGGTGATCCCTAACATGCGCTGTATCATTCTGGCATTCATGGTCCATGTTTCACAAACATATGTCAGAACAGGCAGAACACATTGGTCATACAGTCTCCTTTTTAGGAAGACTGGAATATTTGATTTAAAGATTCTTACCAAAAGCACTCCATGACATCTTCACTCTCCGGTTGATTTCTCCAAGAAGCAAACCATCAGTAGTGATGAGTTGACCTAAGTAAACATAGATGGTTACTTCTCGAAGTTCTGCTCCGTTGATATGTTTCTTCTCAGAATTTGTGAAGGAGTTGTACATAACCTTTGTTTTATTAAGATTCATCTTGTCCAGCTTCTCCGCTTGCTTGCTCAAGCTCTTCACTTCTTCTAAGGAGCTCTTCTGGGCTTCCTGCGAACAGTATGATATCATCTGCAAAGCGCAGGTGACTCAGATATTCTCCATTTACCTTTATGCCTTTTTCCTCCCAGTCTAGCGTTTGGAATACTTCCTCTAGAGCTGCTTTAAATAACTTAGGGGACATAGTATCTCCTTGTCTCACTCCCTTTTCGGCCTTAAAGACACTCGTCTCTTCATGCAGCTGGACAGATGTTGTCGCATTTTCGTAGATATTCTTGATCAAGGTTATGTACGTTTCTTCTACTCCTTGTTTCTGTAGTGCACGTAACACCGACGAAGTTCGGACAGAGTCGAATGCTTTCTCGTAGTCGATAAAGCACATACATAGAGGTAATTCATACTCATTAGTCCGACTGATTACCTCTCTCACGACTCGGATGTGGTCCATCGTGCTATACCCACTGCGAAATCCAGCTTGCTCTCTGGGTTGGGCAGAATCAAGATGGTTTTGAATGAGCATAGCGAGTATTTCTATGCTCTGTAAAGTGTGTACGGTCAGCGCCCCAAGATGAATTTGTTAAAAACCTTAAAATATTTAAAACTTTAAAACATTTGTCTTTTAAAACACTAATGTGGCTGACTCCACCAACTTAGTCTTCTGTCTAAAATCAGACCTAGAAAACGGATTGTTTCCACGACATCTATTCTATTGCCTCCTAACTTTAAAACAGGTTGGGGAAAGATTCCTCTCACCCTGTAAAAGTGGAGGTATTTGGTTTTATCGTTTGAGAAACGAAAACCATTTGCGCATGCCCATTTGTCTAAATGATTGATAGTAAGCTGTATCTGCCTTGTGGCTGTAGACAACTTGGATGATCTGCAGAAGATTGCAAGATAGTCCACGAATAGAGATGCCTCTACTGGTGTCTTGATACAGCTTACTATGTCATTCATCGCTATAGCAAACAGTGTCACACTTAAGACTGATCCCTGTAGAACTCCGTTTTCTACGGTAAAGGGTCAGTTCCTATCCGTACCCTAGCCATTCGATTTGATAAAAAAATTTTAATAAAAAGGGGGAGATTTCCTCTGAAACCCCAGTCATGCAGTGTACTTAATGTCTTGTATCGCCATGTCGTATCGCATGCTTTTTCGAGGTCGAAAAAGACTGCCACAACGTGTTGACGAAGAAGAAAGGCCTCCTGGATAAAGTTTTCAGTCCTTACCAAGTGGTCGATTGTAGACCTGTTTTGCCTGAAGCCGCACTAGATGTACCATAAGAGGTTACGGCTTTCCAGGCACCAATACAACCGTCGATTAACCATTCTCTCTAAGATTTTGCATAAGCAACTCGGTAGAGAGACGGGATGGTAACTACATGGTAAGGACTTATCCTTTCCCTATTTTGGGATGGGTATAATCAAGGATTCCTGCCACTCATTGGGAAAAAGCCTTTCTTCCTAAAGTCGGTTAAACATTATCAGAAATTCCCCCTTTGCCTTATTGGGCAGGTGTTTCAAAAAGGTGTTGTGTACCTCATCAACACCTGGCAAGGTGTCTTTTGACTCCCGAATGGCTGATCTAGTTCCCAAAGAGAAAAAGAGTCATTGTAGTGATCCCTTTTACTCCCTAGGTTGAAGTCAAGAAACCTCCTTTCTTTTTCTTTTTTGATTACCTGAAACAAGTCTAGGTCCTTGTTTGTACTACTCGTTTCAGCATAATACTTTCCCATTAAGTTCGGAACTTCTTCAGCGCATTTTATTAATACACCATTGAAGTTCATCGCACTAATGTATGATGTCTGATGGGTGCTGGAGATTTTCCTGATTTTATTCCAGACCTGCGATATGGGTTACGGTGGCTGATGGATGACACATACTTCATCCAGGATTCTTTCTTGGCATCTTTCACCACCTGTCGAGCTTTCGCTCTCAGTCGCCGAAATGCTGTCACATTTGTAGCCGTGGGATATTTAGAAAAGATTTGCAGTGCCCTTTTCCTGTTTTTTATAGCCGTTGCACAGTCATTGTTCCACCACGGAACTGGTGGACGATATGGCTTTCCCAATGATTTCGGGATGCTCTTTTCTGCAGCAGTTACTACGGCATCTGTAAAGCATTTTGTGTTCTGTAGAGAACTGAGACTGGCATCAAAAATAAAATTTATTTCAGTTTTAAAATCTGTCCAGTTAGCTTTCCTTAAAATCCACTTACGTGGATAGTGAAAGCTATTAACTGGATCTCTCTTTCTGATTAAAATGGGGAAGTGATCGCTTCTGCAAAGATCAGAGTGGATGGATATTAAAAACAGTGGAGCTATTGCACTCATGGAAATAAAGATCGATGGAGGAATATTCTCCATTAAAAGAATTAAAATGTTTTTTCACGGTCGTTTAATAAAATCAGGTAAAAATCTTCTAAATATTTTTGCAAGAGATGCCCGCTACCATTACTGTCAGCCATCGTGTCTCCCCAGAGGGTGTTATGGGCATTGAAATCCCCTAACAACAGGAATGGCCTAGGTAGCTGTCTGACTAGATCCTCCAGGTTGGTCCGAGTTATGGGTGCCCCTTCCGGAAGGTGTAAATTACAGAATCTAATTTCCTCCGGAGTGGCAATGGTAAGGGCTATTGCCTGGAAGGGCAACTGCAGGTTCACCTGGGAGTTGTGAAGGGTCTCCCTGATGGCTACAGCCACTCCCCCTTGAGCCCTATTGCCACTTAGGTCATCCTTTCGGAAGACATTAAAACCCTTTAATTTAACCTTATCATGTTCTTTAAAATGCGTCTCTTGCACAAATATGCATGCAGGGTTAAGATCAGAAATTAGGATCTCCAACTCTTCTCTGTGCATGTAAAAACCGTTGCAATTCCACTGTACTGCTAAAAAAATGTTTAAAATAAAATAAATATATATATATATATGAGTTAAAATAAAATATTTTGAAAAAGTCCATCTCTCTGGAAGCTTATCTCTTTAACTTCCCCTTCCCCCTTTTCTTCCGGAGAGTTGTGAGGGAGTTCTCCCACTCACCCTCGGAAAGTGTGTCCTTCTCCATCCTCTCTTCGGTTACAGGAGGAGGTTTGCGGGAGGGACCAGGAGAGGGAGTCTTGTCCAGTCTCCCTCCAGCATTTTTGATTGGCGACCCAGGTTTTAACTGGGTCACAATAGGGGCATTGCCATTGGGCCCCTTCTTTGGTATGCTTGGTTTAGATGTATTTGATTTTTCTTTTTCATTGTTGCCATTCTCTTTCGTTTTTTCTTTCTTATGTTTTTTCTGAGTAACCTGGATTGGTGGATCATCAGTCTGGGTGGCAATTGTACTCCTCTTCACTGGTGTTGCTGCCAATGACGCGAAGGACTTCGAAAAGACTGGAGCGACGAGAGTCCTGTATTTCTTACGGGCTTCGAAATAGCACAGTTTCTCTACCGTCTTTATCTCCATTACCTTCTTCTCTTTCAGTTTTGCACATTCTCGGGAGAAAGCGGGGTGTGGGCCATCGCAGTTGACACAGAGTAAGGCCTCCTTGCATGCTTCCTCCTCGTGCTTTTCCTGGTTACACCGGGGGCAGGTTGGTTTGCCCTTGCAACGAGGTACAGTGTACCCAAACTTCTGGCACTGGAAGCAGTACAGAGGACTCGGTATGTAAGGTCTGACTGAACAGACCTCATAACCAACTCTGACTTTCTCTGGCAGCTTATCGAGGGAGAAGGTGAGGATCATCGAGGTGGAATTGATGACCTCACCGTATCTCTTAATTGTAAGCCTCCTAGTCTATCATCCCCTGTGGGGCCAGCTCTCCCTTGCATTCCTCAATATCTGTGTACAGAAGGTCATAGTTGGTTATGACCCCCTGGCAGGTGTTCAGGGTTTTATGTACCTCCACCAAGACTGGCATGTCCTTCAGTGTCGTCATTCCCAGGATTGTAGCGCTCTGCAATTCGTTGCATGTTTGAATAAGTAGGGTTCCATCCCTGAGTTTCTTCACTGAATGAAGAGGCTCAGGTACATGTGATGAGAGAGAATTGTAAATCAAGAAGGGAGACACTTTGGTAAAGGTCTCACCTTCTGTTATATGCTTCATTATCAAATACTTATTACATTTTTTAACTATTTCTCCCATCTGTATCCAGATGGGATCTCCCCCCGCCCGCATCCAGACAGGATCTTTTGAGGGGAGGAAAGGAGTTCTCCGCTATGATAAGATTTTTAAATATTCGTTCTCTGGTCTCCCCACCCACCACAGAGCCACAAATAGGACACCGCACCACAAACTGATGCGGTTGCCAGGGCTAACCAGCAGGATATAGCACCTCTGACTTGGTTGTCTGCTTCGGGTGAGATCTCCAGTGTAGGGATGGGCGATCTTACATTGAAAGATCGATTCTGTGAATCGATCTAGATCGCATTAAAAAAGATCGATTTACCGATAAGATCGAACCAAAAATATCGATTCAAGGAAGATCAATCTTCGATTCTAGCCACAAGGAAGGTAATAAATTAAAAGAATAATTTTCGTTACAATTTTTTAATATAATAAAGATCGGTCATCGATTCAAGCCATAAGAATCAACATTTTTACATTAACATTTTATAATCATAATAAAATAATAAAAGGAAAATTAAAAACAAAAGTTCACGATCAATTACTGTGTAGCATTAATTTCCTCTCTAATATGATTTTTAATTTTACAGATTTCTGAATGACTATTATTCGCAAAATAAATTGCCAATAAGCACACACAGCCATGCCCTCGGCGAGATTCAAACCAGTGAACCTTACATTGGTAACCAAATACATAAAAATCCTATACTGGAGAAATGCATTATTAGAATAAATGTGAATTATTGAGATCAATTTGTTTCACACTTCTTAATTTATCATAAATTAATTTTTTTAAATTGGTACAACATAAATTGTACATACTTTCTCATATACTAATGCGTAATTTTGCTATCTTTAGAAAATGAAAATCTTATCAGCTGGTTTTTAGAAAATCCAATTTTTGTTAAAGTTGCCCAAGAATAAACTAGCCTTATATTCATTCATTCAGAAAAATGAAATACGTAGTATTATTGTAGATGTATACCAAAGTAACTACAAAATTTGATCAAAATCGTTAGAGCTGTTTTTGAGAAAATTGAATTGTTGGTAAAAATTCGTAGAATAAACTACTCTTAATTATTCAGCAATGTCAACCATTTCTAAGTATACTCTGCTCAGTATGGTAAAATGCCTAAGTATGAGATTTCATTCATTTTTGCTCTACCGTTTAGGCTCCAGAGCCAGTAACAGACGGACAGACGGCATAGCAAAAACCATTTTTTCGGATTCAGCTACACATAGAACGTATATTTCTGTAAAAATCTCGAGGTCGAATTTTTTCGCGATAACAATACTTTCTCAATACTTCGTATGAGAAAGTAAAAATCGCACAAAGATTGCATGGGTACAGTTAGTAAGGTTAAGTTTCCGACTAGGTTTGATGCCCACAACTAGAGTTCACCACTTTCACCAACCACCACTGCCCCTCTCCTTCATAGACACCCCACCGGGTGGGGTCGAACGATTCTCGATTCTAGGCTAAAAGAATCGATCCACATAAAAATCATAAACAAAAGATCAATCCAAAAAATCGAATCGGTCTTGTAAAAAGATGGATCCTGTAAAAGATCGATCTTGGATAGCCCATCCCTACTCCAGCGTATGGGCTCTCCAAACCCATGCACCTTTGACTCCCCTACACAGACCCCCATAGCCTCAGCACTCGCCGACCGGAACGTCAAGATGCGACGGCAAGCTGATTCATCGGGTGTGGCTGGCTCCCGATGTCCTGTTTACAGTGAGTCCGAAGCCGAAGTGGTGTGTTGCTCACGGATTGCATCTTGGGCATCCAAAACCCAGATGGAGTCTAGTGAGCTCAACCATCAAGCATCTCTTCCCCACCTTACGGGTGTCCATGCACGGCAAACACGCGGGTGGGCCGATAGCCAGATGTTATGGCTGAAACTCAAACAACAGACCCACATGCTGTTTGGAAACTACCCCGAGTAGACTGTGGGTATTTTTACAAGGTTGTCTCCTCGCCCATTGGTCGCCTCTTAAGACCAGCAGAGGGGCTGCGGGAGAATTCTATCTCCCCTACCCGCAGGGAGAGTAAAATTTGGTTTTGCATCAATTGGTGATCAAGAGTGACCACAACTACGACTGAAACACAAACAGAACCGATCCAATTATTAAAAATACCGAACCGAGTCACTACTTTTTGCTGGTTTGATGTTCTTACGGGCCCCTAAAAGCTGGGGGCCCACAATCAGGCGAGGTCCTACGAAGTGGGTTGTATAATGTCTGGACTGTAGATATATATATCAGAATTTCCCGTTGAATTTCAACGGATTTAGTGAAGCTACTACAGCACAACATACAAACTCTTTCAAATATATAGTAGATACTTTTTAAATTACAATTAGCTTTTCTTAACAATTAATCATATTTGCTTGTAACAATCCGTTTCCAAGTCTTTTGCATTCAAATAAAATCTGATGTGGCCAACACGACTTTCTCCATATTTGCGGTATAGATATTTAAATTATTATGAATAGCATTATAAGACAAAATTATTATCCTTATTGCCGTAAATTAGGTATATTTTGAATATGTTTACAGAATTCACCTCTACATGGTAGTGGCACTGTATACTCGACATTAAGAAAAAGTTGAATATCTCCGAAATGGATGGTTCTACGAAAATTTGTTTCAAACAAAACCTAGAAGAAATATTATTCTCTACAACTTTGGTCCTCACAAAGATTACCAATAACGACGTTTTTAAGGAAATATTTGACGGAAACCGAAAAAACCGATTATTTATAAATAATTCCTAAACATTAACTGCTATGGAAAATTCTTTCAAATGAAAGTTGTAGGAAATTACATTCTCTATAACATTTGTATAGAATCTAATGTATAAAATTGAATTCGTCGTCGGTGGTAAACTCTGTAATGCTATTTTTAACAAACTTTCCGAATAGCTAGAAGATCGACATTTGGTAGGAATGTTTGCTTCTTAAAGTAGAAGCCATTTACGAAAAAAAAATTTCCAAAATCGACCCAGGTTCGATTCCTGAGAATGATTTCCATTCCTCATAAGATAACGGAAAAATCGATATTTGGACATGCAACCTTATTTTATTTTGCTTATTAAAATTCACATATTTGACCTATGATTTTCGGACTTGGAATGTATTAAAGAAAAATAAATGCAGTTTCTTATTCTTATCATCTTTTATCGCTTTCGAATCTACATCTTTCAAATTTAAGATTATAATATCATATTTTGACAAAATTTAGCATTTTTAACAAGAAGTTGCTTTGCCAACCGATTAAATTGTTAAACTCGAAATCCTATTACTGTCACGTATGTCGGTGAATTTTCCGTAAGCCATGCTCACGTTCTCTCCGGATCTACATGGACCCTCCCGGACGAATTCATAGGTATCAGAGATATCTCAGAATTATTTTTTACTTTCTCTAATACACATAGTATAGAGAAGATATTGTTTTCATGAAAAAATTCTAAATCGAGATTTCAACGGGAATACACGTTTACAAGAAAGCTTTGAAATAAATATTAAAACATATTTTTCTAATTTATAATGCCTTCATCCTTTGGTAAAAAATGTGCAAAAGGTGAAATGATTGTATTACCATATAAGACATAATTTTATTCGTCAAAGACATCTGGCACAACCCGGGCATCGCCAGGTACTTTCAGCTAGTTGTATATACAATACTGATGTTTTAATGGAGAAATATCGCAAAAACCGAATCGAGTTTTGAATAAACCTCGACTTCCAGTTAACTGTCATTGTCCAAACACTAATCAGTTCTTTGCGCTCATGCTAAAGTGTTATATACGAAGTTTGGTAATGATATGGCAAGTACTTTTTGAGTTAGAGCACCCACAATCACATACATCCACACACACAGATCTCACTCTGAAAACAGTCTAAACGTGTTCCAGGGACCAAAAACGTGTATTTCCATTGAAATCTTGAAGTCGATTATTTTCGTGATCACAATACTTTCCCATTACTTCATATGGAGAAAGTAAAAAGAGGTAGGCCTAATTCGGTTTCTATAATTAAATCTCCAAACATTAGGAAAAAATCGGTACAACATACATTGTACAAACTTTCTCATATACTAATGCGTCGTTTATTTATCTTTAGAAAATGAAAATCGTATGAGCCTGTTTTTAGAAAATCCAATTTTTGTTAATGTTGCCCAAGAATAAACTAGTCTTATATTCATTCATTGAGAAAAATAAAATATGTAGTATTATTGTAGATATATACTCAAGTAACTGTACGAAATTTGATCAAAATCGTTTGTGCCGTTTTTCAGAAAATCGAATTATTGGTAAAGTTGCCTAGAATAAACTAGCCTTATATTCATCTTTTGAGAAATATGAACTATACAGTATTATTGAAGACATAAACTCAAGTAACTGTACAAAATTTGATCAAAATCGTTAGAGCCGCTTTCGAGAAAATCGGATTGTTGTTCAAAATGCATAGAATAAACTACTCTTAATTATTGAGCAATGTCAACCATTTCTATGTATACAATGCTCAGTATGATAAAATGCCTAAGTACGAGATTTCATTCATTTTCGCTCTACCGTCTAGGCTCCAGTGCCAGTGACAGACAGACAGACAGACAGCATTGCGAAAACCACTTTTTCGGATTCAGACACACCTAAAACGTGTATTTCCGTAAAAATCTCAAGGTCGAATTTTTTTGCGAAAACAATACTTTCTCGATACTTCGTATGAGAAAGTAAAAAACAAAAGTTTACCGTATCCAATGATGTTAGGCTACAAAATTGAGCAGCTCACTGGCCTGAATTTGTAGAAGCAAGAGAGTGATGTGAATTGTGTGCATTCAATAAAATACAGTCACGCTCACATTCAAAGTGCAAGATTTGTCAAGTTTTCCTATGTGTAAATGAAAAAACGAATTGTTTTTATGATTACCATCATATGTAAGTTATATAATAATAAAACTTTTTAAGTATTTACTTGATGAAATATTTATATACTACATGTATGGATGGTACAAAATATATAATTTATGTGTATCAAATTTTATAAATATTGATATCATTTATATTTTATTGTTTTTACCAAAAATAAGAAATTATGTATGTAATGGACAAAATGTTTTTATGTTATGTACTGGATTTAAAAATGAAGCACTTGAATAATGTTGTTCAAAATGTATTTCAATGCGTAGACTCCTGACGGTACTTTAAAGCAGTGCTACTCAAGTGGTGGTCCTCGGACCGGCACAGGTCCACGAGCCATCGGCTGCCGGTCCACGACAAGTTCTTAGGGTAATGTACAGATGTTAACGAAGCATTGCCTCGACATAGACTAATGAGAGTGAGACCCGGACCTGGATTAACAAATGTCTTTATATACATTTAATGCAAAATGCAAGCTTTTTATTCTTTTCTTGGGTCGACGTGTTGTCCTTCCCGTTTATTAAACCTCTCTTTTCTAAACAGATTCAAATTGGATAGTGCCGCAAGAATTTTAACAGTTATATACTTAAGAAAAGGCCATTAAAGTAAGGAGAGTTAGGAATATCTCACTCAGTTGCCTTTGAGATCTTTCTGAGGTGAGGTGTGGCTTTTTCAGAGATCGCCACCCTTGGAAGACCTTAGCTCGTAATAACTGTAAGTAAAATCACCGATATTTTGCATAATAATATGAAGTTTAAATTGTATGATCTACTGCGATATGTGCAGTATCTTTCATATGAAAGCATTAGAAATTTGTAACATGAACTTTAAAAATCACTAACAAACTGACTGATTTGGATGGCTCTGAAATATTTGAGTAAAAAACACCACTGTATGTTTTAATAACATCTTGTTGGACGCCGTTAAATGTGTTACAACTTATTTTATGAAATGATTTGGCTTCCAATTAGGGATGACTACCAGTATTGGAAAACCGGAATTAATACCGGTATTGAATTAGACACACAATACCGATATCGGGTTTTTGGTATGAAAAAATACTTTTTGGAAGCAATACCAAGTTACCAAAAACATGTATGTTAATCAAATTAAACTTGATATTGATATCTTTTATGCCTGTGTAAATCAGTAAATTTAAACTTTTTCTGTACGACCATACTTACTAAGTAATATTTATTTTTTGATATGTTTAAGAATTTTATAGCCTGTATGTGTCCATATTTTTTATAACAATTCATGCAGTTTATTGAATATTTCAGGGTGAGGTTCGATCTTATGGTTAATGTGATGAAGTCATGATATGCGAACTTTTTAAACTAATATATATTTAGTTTTTTTAAAGTACAGATTTATGTAGTTACTAAAATACTCATATCTTGCTTTTAAACTCTATTTGATATATTGTAAGAAGGAAGGTTTATTCCATTATTAATATCATATCTGAGTGCTTACGTTTGTATGTGCGTGCGTGTCTGTTTGCGCTCATATGATCTGATGAATTGCCGAATGATTTTTTGTGACAATTTTAGAAAGCTTATGCTTTGGCATTGACGCTAATGTCCATTTTCAATTCTACTAGAGTCCCGAAGTTGCTACTGCATTTATTCGGTTTTCATCCTAATATCAGAAATTAAGTATTTACTTGAAGTATAGATTTATAAAAAAATATTTTTATCCCCTATATATAGATGGCGAAGCAAGGTACATTGGACATGTTTACTAAGCAGAGACATGCGGTTGTGGAACGCGCAAGCAATTCTGCATCAAATGGAGATGGTGAAAATGGAACTGAAGTTTATTCAATGAAAAGAATTGGTGCTAGCTTTACTCAGAAGTATGACTCATACATTAATTTCGGTTTTGTAGCCTATGATGATAGTGGAATTCCAAAACCGCAGTGTGTTATTTGTGGAGATATGTTGTCTAACGACGCAATGAAACCGTGAAAACTCAAAGAGGCATTTAAATGCAAAACATAAAGAAATGAGTTCAAAGCCGAAAGAGTTCTTTGAAAGAAAGCATGCCGATCTGAAATGCCGTCAAAAACAGATCTTCAAAGTGTCACACATAAATATAAGTGCTATTCGAGCTTATAAAGTAGCGCTTCGAGTTACTAAGAACAAAAATCCATACACAATTGGTGAGACGTTAGTGAAAGGCTGTATTAATGATGTCTGCATGGAAATGCTGGGAGAGCAGGCTGCAAAGAAAGTGAGTCAGGTGCCACTTTCAAATGACACTATAGCTAGACGAATTTTAGATGTCTCAAGATATGGAAGATCAGCTCATAGAACAGATTAAATTAGCAAAGTACTTCTCTTTACAGCTTGATGAGTGTACAGACGTTTCAAAGGCAGCTATTCTGATGGTGTATGTGTGCTTTGAATTTAATGGTCATTTGAAGGAAGAGTTATTTTTTTCTGCTTCACTACCGACAAAAACAACTAGTTTTGAAATTTTCAAAACTTTGAACGACTACATTGTTAATAAATGTAGGTTGGACTTCAAATTTTGTGTAGGCGTATGTTCTGATGGCGCTGCCGCAATGGCAGGACATTCAGGAGTTGTTACCCAAATTGCAAGTCGACGCATTGCTTTCTTTACCAAGAAAGTCTTGCAACAAAAACATTGTCACCAGAACTAAATAGTGTGCTCAACGAAGTTGTGAAAATTGTTAACAATGTAAAGGCGAATTCTTTAAATTCGGGACTCTTCTCCGCATTATGTGATGCTATGGGAGCTGATCATAAACAGCTCCTTTTGCATGCCGATGTACGTTGGTTATCGAGGGGAAAAGTTTTGTCGAGAGTATTTGAGTTACGAAATGAGCTTGCCCTGTTTTTTCAGGAAAAAAAACCAAATTGGTCCCAGTTATTCAGAGATGTGGATTGGATAGCCAAGCTGGCTTATTTGGCTGACATCTTTGCCGTCATGAATGATCTCAACACCTCCATGCAGGGAAGGATGGCTTCATGCTTTACGATGGCTGACAAGATCGATGGACAGAAACGAAAGCTAGAAGCATGGAATAGTCGAGTTTCAAGAGATTGCTATCATATGTTTCACAATTTAGCAACAGTCATCTCCGATGCAAGCGATGAGATTAATATTACATCTCTAAGAAACGTTATCAGTGAACACTTGAGGAATTTGGCAGAACGTTTTGAGTTTTACTTTCCAACAGAAGAAGATCCACGGAAAGGGAATGGATGTATCCGAAATCCATTTATCCCATTGAAAGATGAATTAACTGTCACTATGGAGGAAAAATTGTTGGAGCTGGCTGCTGACGGAGGTTTGAAGATGATTTTTGAGATTACAAACTCACTAGCTTCCTTTTAGATAAAAGTGAAAGCAGAATACCCAGAGCTTGCTGAGATTTCTCTGAAGAATCTTCTCCCATTTCCTTCAAAATACCTGTGCAAGATTGGCTTTTCAACCATGAGTGTTATTAAGAACAAGTACAGGAATAGTCAGGATATTCATCCTCCATTACGTGCGGTACTGTCTTCCATCGAACCACGACTGGATAAGCTGGCAAAAAATAAGCAGACACATCTTTCCAATTAGAAAAGCTTATGTTTAAAATAAATAATCAAAATTTTCATCCTACTTTATTTAGTAAAATTGTTTATTCTAATATTTAAATATACATTTTTGTAATATATTTTTGAAAACACTTTGCAGATTTGATTTTTTATATATTTATTATAACAGTATTATTTTCTCTACCAGTCCCTGGAACTTAAAAACAAAAATTGCCGGTCCGCCACAACAAAAAGTCTGAGAAGCTCTGCTTTAAAGTACCAACTATAACTTCGTTAAATAAAAACATTATAAAATTATTTTTTACATAACTTACTCCCATTTTCATTTTAAAATAGCATCCTGAACACGAAAAAAAATATTAACGTAATATTCATAAAGATAAAATAATAAGAGTTAAATGGTGGAGGTTAACTTATATGCTTGAGTGCATAGTACTAGTGCCGGAAGATTTACTGAGTTAGCTCTTTCATCGTCATAAATACCCCAATTCGAGTTTGGAGATTTAGTCTGGCTTGATAGCTTAGTGGTTAGAGCACCTGCCCGGCATGTGGGAGATCCAGGTTCGATCCCCGGCCAAGTTCAAAATTTTTCTTAGTCTCAATCTTTCCATTTTTTAGATATTTAAATTATTATGAATAGCATTATAAGGCAAAATTATTATTTTGTATCGTAAAAGAATACAGTCGTCCTTATTGCCGTAAATTACGTATATTTTTTAATATGTTTACAGAATTCACCGCTACATGGTGGTGGCACTGTATACTGAAAGTTAAGAAAAAGCAAAATATCTCCGAAACGGATGGTTCTATGAAAATTTGTTTCAAACAAAACTTGGAAGAAATATTATTCTCTACAACTTTGGTCCTCAGGAAGATTACCAATAACAATGTTTTTAAGGAGATATTTGATGGAAACCGAAAAACCGATTATTTATAAATAATTCCTAAACAACAACTGCTATGTAAAATTGTTTCAAATAGAAGTTGTAGGAAATTACATTCTCTAGAATCTTTGTATAGAATTGAATATATAATAATGATATTTTAACAGAGAAATATCGCAAAAACTGAATCGGGTTTTGAATAAAACTCGACTTCCGGTTAACCGGTATTATCCAAAAACTAATCAGTTCTTTGTGCTCATGCTAAAGTGTTATATATGAAGTTTGGTAATGATATGGCAAGTACTTTTTGAGTTAGAGCGCCCACAATCACATACATCCACAGACACACATCACTCCGAAAAGTCTAAATATTTTCTAGGGATCAAAATATCTAATACACTATCGGTTTCTCGAAACATTCCTATCACATACACATAAACAGTATCGAGAAAATAGTCGAAACGTGTTCTAGGGACCTCAAAACATGTATTTCCGTTAAAATCTCGAAGTCAATTTTTTTCGTGAATACAATACTTTCCCATTACTACGTATGGAGAAAGTAATAAGATTATATATATAATGCCATTAAAATGCTTATCGTAGTACTACGGGGCAAGTCCCCTGCTTGCCCTCGCTCGCCAACCCCTCTTTGCACGCTTCGCCCACAGTCACTTCGTGAAGATTTTCCTCGTTAGAAGAGCTGAAATCAGCAGCAAATACTTGGATTAAAAAAAACGACAAAAAACTAATTTAATAATGGACTCCGAAAGCTAATTTCTCGTTGGGAAAAGTGTATTAAACTAGGGGACAACTATGTTGAAAAACTAAGTTTAAGTAATGAATACGAGGGCGAGTCAATAAGTACCCGCAAGGTGCTCATATTTTGTTGTTGAGATTGGCCCCACTGCTGAATTCATGCGCAATAGTAAGCACAAAGCATCTCCGTTGTTGTAGCGACATATTTGACCTTGGCCATGCAGTGGACTTTCTACAGTAGCGGTGTCAACATGACCTCTCCGCTTAACACACTCACCATAAAAGAGCAGAGTGTAGTGATTTGATTTTTGTGGGCTGAAGGTGTAACAAGTATGGAAATTCATCCAAGACTATCAGCGCAGTATGGCAGCAGTGCTTTTCCACAGCGAAGCATGTACAAGTGGATGGACATGTTCAAAAATGGCTGAAAAAGTGTCACAGACAAACAATGGTCAGGGCGCCAGTCCACATCAACGACTGATGACAACATTGAACAAGTCTGCGCACTGATTCTCGCCAACAGAAGGATAACTATCGATGAAGTGGCAAACCACCTAAAGATTAGTAAAGGTTAGGCCTATGAAATCATCCACAACAGACATCTCTTCCATAAAGTTTGTGCAAGATGGGTTCCCAAACAACTCACTGAACAGCACAGGTGTAATCATTTGGACATTTGTAACCGACTTTCGAGCCAGTATCAAGAGGAAGGTGACACCTTTCTGAGTCTCATTTTCACTGGTGACAAAACGTGGGTCCACCACAATGAGCTGGAGAATAAGCGTCAGAGTATGGAGGAGAAACACACTACGTCCCCTGTCAGAAAGAAGTTCAAATCTCACTCGACAGCAGAAAAAGTGATGCTCACACATTTCTGGGATTCACAAGGACCAATCCTTGAACATTACCAGGAAAGGGGTACAACAATAAATGATGTACACTACAGTGAGATGTTGCGTGACAAGAGAAAACCAGTGATTCGGAGTGAACGTTGAGGAAAACTGTCCCAAGGTGTTGTGTTGTTGCATGACAATGCCCGTCTCCACAATGCTGCCCACAAAGTTGAAACACTCCAGCAGCTACGCTTCTTGGTCCTAGAACATCCACCATACAGCCCTGACCTTGCCCCGTCTGACTATCATTTGCTTGGACCTCTCAAAGATGGCATGCAAAACCTTGTGCAACGCAGGACCAAGTGTGTTGAAAAGTAGAGTGACTATGTTGAAAAAAAATCTGATGTGGCCAACACATGACTTTCTCCATATTTGGGGTATAGATATTTAAATTATTATGAATAATATTACGAGGCAAAATTATTATTTTGTATCGTAAAAAAAGACACGTCCTTGTTGCCGTAAATTACGTATATTTTGAATGTTTACAGAATTCACCGCTGCATGGTGTTGGCGCTGTATACAGGTATTAAGATAAATCGAAATATATCCGAAATGGATGGTTCTACGAAAATTAGTTTCAAACAAAACTTGGAGGAAATATTATTTTCTACAACTTTGAACCTTACGAAGATTACCAATAACGATGTTTTTAAGGAGATATTTAACGGAAACCGAAAAACCTGTTATTTATAAATAACTCCAAAACAATAACTCCTATAGAAAATTGTTTCAAATGAAAACTGCAGGAAATTACATTCTCTATAACCTTTGTATAGAATTGTATATACAATAATGATGTTTTAACCAAGAAATATCGCAAAAACCGAATCGGGTTTCAAATAAACCTTGACTTCTGGTTATCCCTTATTGTCCAAAAACTAATCAGTTCTTTGTGCTCATGTTAAAGTGTTATATATGAAGTTTGGTAGCAATATGGCATGTACTTTTTGAGTTAGAGCGCCGACAATAACATACACACACACACACACACACAGACATTCCGAAAATAGTCTAAACGTGTTCTAGGGACCTCAAAACATGTATTTCCGTTGAAATCTCGAAGTCGATTTTTTTCATGAATACAGTACTTTCCCATTACTACGTAAGGAGAAAGTAATGATGCACTTGTGAGTTCTGTATTGTTGTTGTGTTAATTTAAATAAATACATTGCAGACACTTTTTGACTTACCCTCGTAATACATCTTTTATTTCATCTTTCTTGAAAATTCCTAGAATTTTTCGAACACCCCTCGTATATGCTACATCATTTTCATATCCCTGATTTTACACTTTCCTCAATTTATTAGGTGGTCCCTTCAATAACGTAAAGTTGACGTTTCGTTGTATATAAAATCACTTTCGAAGCTAATATAAAAGTTGGTAAAAAAAATAAGAAGCATGTGAATTAAGTATTTATTCATTGTTATCTTCTATACAATATATAATATTTAGATTTTTTAAAAAAATTTTAATCAATGAAAAAGATCATACAGAAACAAAAATAAAAAATCTGATTTGGCCAACACATGACTTTCTCCATATTTGGGGTATAGATATTTAAATTATTATGAATAATATTACGAGGCAAAATTATTATTTCGTATCGTAAAAGAATACACGTCCTTGTTGCCGTAAATTACGTATATTTTGAATGTTTACAGAATTCACCGCTACATGGTGTTGGCGCTGTATACAGGTATTAAGATAAATCGAAATATATCCAAGATGGATGGTTCTACAAAAATTAGTTTCAAACAGAACTTGGAAGAAATATTATTCTCTACACCTTTGGTCCTTATGAAGATTACCAATAACGATGTTTTTAAGGAGATATTTAACGGAAACCGAAAGACTGGTTATTTATAAATAACTCCTAAACGATAACTACAATAGAAAATTGTTTCAAATGAAAGTTGTAGGAAATTACATTCTCTATAACTTTTGTTTAGAATTGTAAATAGAATAATGATATTTTAACCAAGAAATATCGCAAAAACCGAATCGGGTTTCGAATAAACCTCGACTTCCGATTATCCTTTATTGTCCAAAAACTAATCAGTTCTTTGTGCTCATGTAAGAGTGTTAGATATGAAGTTTGGTAATGATATGGCACGTACTTTTTGATTTAGAGAGCCCACAATAACATACATACATACACACACACACACAGACATCATTCCGAAAATAGTCTAAACGTGTTCTAGGGACCTCAAAACATGTATTTCCGTTGAAATCGCGAAGTCGATTTTTTTCATGAATACAATACTTTCCCATTACTACGTATGGAGAAAGTAAAAATAAAGAGAATCAAAGCACTTCTTTAAATACTACAATAGATGTGTGTACTCCTTTATTTTGAAATCTGCCTTGTATGATTTTCACTTTTGGTATTGGAATGAACGGACATGGAGAAAAGCAACATATAGTTGCCATGGATAAAAACTGGTTGAGGTAAATACATTATGAATATGTGGCGGTGTAACCACATGAAAAATAATAAACCTGCTGATTTGTCCATATTAATGAATAAAACTTTACTGGTTAAATAACGAGTGAAATTATGGAAATTTAACTTATATGCATGTGTGCATAATACTGATCACAATTGTGAAGACTGAGAAGGAGAAAAATTCTGAACTTGACAGGGACTCAAACCCTGGTCACCCTCCTACTCAGCAAGTGGGAGACCCAGGTTCGAGTCCCGGTCAAGTTCAGAATTTTTCTCCTTCTCAATCTTCACTACTGGTTAAACTTAGTTTCATACTGTTTTGGCATAGAAATGACTTCTCTCTTGAATAATATTAAACTAGGTTTTTTAGGTTTACTAATGTCCAATTGAAGATTTCATATCTCGATTACCACATTTTAAAATATAAATAAAAAATGGCATGCAGCGATTCCCATGTATTTCTTATATTAAGGAAATGAACGCATCTGAAATTGAACTAAGTTGAGAAAAAAACGAGCATCTTGATGGGAGTCCCCATGCATTCCAACCATACCACATTTAAAGGGGTTTTATCTTCTGTTTTCACGAAAAAGGGAATCACACATACAAACCCACACTGAGAAATAATATATAAGATTAGCCTCTCCCATCTTTGTTACACCAAATACCTTGTCTCCTTTCATACCCTCTAATCAGTGACGTAGATACCGCCTGGGCAGCCCAGGCGAAGCCTGGGGGCCCATGCTTAAGGGCAGGGCCAGCTCAACAATACAAGCAGACCAAGTGACCGCTTGGGGCACCGAATTTTTAAGGGCGCCAAATTTTCCTGGCAAAAATTTTTGGAAAATACCTTAATTTGTTTTTCCATCTGGTTTCCCATTGATATGTTTAGTGTTTGCAGCTGGCGAAAATGTGACTTCAAATGAATGTTCAGGGGCTATAACCAGGCTCTACTCCGAATGGTAAAATGGTATTTCTGAAAGCAGCTTCTGAGAATACTACCAAATACAGATAGCTGGATGTCGTTTTTCCAACATTTTATTGCTGTTACATTCCGGGGATCTTTGCCAACTGGGTGAAAGCAGTTCTCACCACCCCTAATATTTCTAGCTGATTCACTCTGTGATTTTCCACCCCCAAGGGTTTCTGTCCGGGTGCAACGCACCCCTTGCACCAAAGGTAGTCGCAGGCCTGAAGAGAGAAGCATTCCCTTAGGTTGGAGGGGGGGAGAAGAATAATTAAGAAAAGTCATGCCTCGGCATCGTCCCAGCCTTACTAGTCTGCTGCAGTCTCATCAAAGGTTGGCCAGCAGGAGACATTTGCAAGGGTGCCAGAGAGCAAGGTAATCTTTAGAAAGTCCTGCGGTTTTTCTTTGTTTCCATGTGCATTCATTCAGGCACATTCAAAATTTTTGGTTGATTGGTTGCGGCTCTTGTTTGAGGATGAAATATATATCTTTTGGGTTTCTTTTACTGCTTCTTAGCAATTGCTACACTATGTTAGGGGGTGTGAGGATGGGGTACATATTCTCACACCACCGTTTTCAACCCCTTCTCCTTCAACATTTCCTCCTTCCTTGCATTTTGCATAGGCGACATCAAAAAAGAACTATTTGTTTGCATTAGTTCCAATACGTCCATCGCTGCGGAAACGTCAGTCGAGTAATGTGCATCTTTTAGTGTTTGAAGACTCTGTTATCAGGTTATAGCAGGTTAGTTTTCCTTGGGCATAATTGATATGTTTTTGTCTTTGCCCAAGACATAACGTCAATATTTAGTGTAAATATTATTTTTTCCCATTGATAAAAGCGGGTTTTTCACCCTGAGAGTTGGAGCTATATAGCTGGATCATTTTATGATGGCAGCCGTCGGTGCACGAGAGGGGAAGGGAAAGGATGGGAAGGGGAAGCTTTAAGGGGAGAGGGCTGACGTCATAGCTGCGCAGTATATGAATTTTGGTTCGGGCCGAAAAGAACCCCTAGAGGAGAAAGGGAATTTTGCCTAGGGGCAGCACAGCTGTTCATCGTCATTCTCTGTTAGAGTCCGAGACTTGCCTGTCATATCACCACGTACTATCGTTATCATTGCTAATTTTTGTTACTGTTTACTATCATTATCGTTGTTAATTTTTGTTACAGTTTACTATCGTTATCTTTGGTAATTTTTGTTGTTGTTTATGAATTGTTTTTTCTTTAATTTTCACGTTACGTTTTGTCTCTTTTTTCAGTTATTTTTCTCATTTCATTTTGTTACATATTATTTTCTTTGCATTTGTAATGGAGACACCTCCATCTACTTCCAAGGTAGGGAATAAGAAAATAATCCACAGCCAGGCTTGTGAAATTATTAGTAACGTGTTAACGTTCATGAAAGAGGAAGGAGCTACTGGAATTCGCATTCCTCTTACATCTGTCCGTGAGCGAGTTGCAGCAGCTTGTGGAATCTCGATTCGCACTCTGGACTGAATTTCAAAGGAAGGAGCAGAAATTGAAGAAGGAAGCAAGGCTTCATTTTCTATTCCTAGAAAGAAGAGGACACGGAGTAGTCCTAAAAGTGTGGTGGACGATTTTGATGTTCACGTCATACAGAGAGTCATGCATCAGTTTTACGCCGTAGAACGAAAGGCACTCACGTTGAAATCTCTATTACCAAAAATTAGAGAAAGCACAGGATTTGTGGAATTCTCTTTGTGCATTTCTGAAGAAAATTGGTTTCAGGTATGAATTTGGTGGTAAATAATATGCTTATAATTTATTTTAGGAATTATTAAAAATTGTTTAATGTTTTGTTTGGTGTCAAATAACAGGTGGAAAAAGAGAACTGACAATAGGCAAGTTATTTTTGAGTGCAGTGATATCTGCTTGCAAAGGGTGCAGTTCTTGAGAGCTATGAAGAGGTTCAGAGAAGGAGGACACCCAATCGTCTATACCAGTGGTCTTCAACCTTTTTTGAGTCACCGCCCACTTTCACCATATGTTGTCCTTTGAAATAAGTTCACCGCCCACCCAGTGGAGTAGTGAGGGTTTCTGGCGCCCAGGGCAAAGAATAATTTTGCGCCCCCAGTAGTAAAGTGATTTACAGAGGTAAGGTAACCCTAATACTAGTGGGATTGTCATTAGATGAGATTACCGAATACGGTCTCAGTGGTAATAACAGTGTTTAAAAATTTATGATTTTATATATTTGATAAAATTAAACTTAAATGCTTCGCTGCTTCTGCGAGACTCCGACCACCCTCATGGGCCTTTTGATTTTACCGCAGCATGGATACATTGTCGCTAGTATAGTATGATATGATACTATAGTTAACAACAAACTAACTGTAATAGTTGTACATAAAATAGTAGTACAGAATATGTGTGCTTTTTTATAGAATTTTATTTTTCCGTGTAAAAATTAGAATAGCATTTGGTGAGTTCTTTAACGCCCACCAAAAATCCAAAAACGCCCACTGGTGGGCGCTATCGCCCACCTTGAAGAACACTGGTCTATACAGACGAAACATGTATACATTCAACGCACACCCAAAAGTTTGAATGGTCAGATGGATCTCAGAGTGGATTGAAGACACCCATTTCAAAAGGGCAGCAGTTAATCATAGATCATGCAGGTAAATTTAATTTCATATTTACGAAATAACAAATTATTGAATTATTGAATAACAATTGAATTATTGAATTATAATTTATTGAATCGCATTAATTATTTATTTTTATTTACAAGGAGGAGAATTGGGATTTCTTCCAAATGCATTGCTGATTTTTAAGACCGGCTTGAAAACATACCATAGGGACATGAACACCAAAAGTTATTTAAAATGGCTGGAGTCAATTAATCCCTAATCTTCCCCCAAATTCAGTGGTCGTTATGGACAATGCAGCCAGCCTATCATAACACGCAACTTGATCGCTCGCCATGCACTAGCTCAAAAAAAGAGGAGATAAAGACGTGGTTAGAGAGCCGCGGAATAATTTTTTCGGAAAATGAAACAAAGATTGAACTTTACGAAAAAATTAAGAGGCATAAGCCAAACAATAAAATCTTTGCTGTGAACCAAGTTTTAGCCCAACATGGGCATACTACAATTAGATTGCCTCCATATTACCCTGAAATTAATCCGATTGAAAACATTTGGGGCATAATGAAAAACTGGGTGGCATCGCGAAATGTATCATTCAAAATAAATGATGTTAAGGCGTTAGTGGAAGAGAAATGTAATTTAATAGGTGAAAATGAGTGGAGAAATGTTAGCCAGAAAATAAAAAATACAGAAACTGAGTACATTGAAAGAGAATGTGTCATGGATGGAATTTAACAAAATATTTGTTAATGTAAATTCGGAGAGTGAAAGCACTGAAGCAAGTGAAGAATAACTTTTAAAATAATTATTATTAACTATTATTGTATCTATTATATAATTTGCAGTGTATAAAATGGTAAGGCCTACAGTGTGCCCACAAAAATCCTCACTCAAGGTACAAATTGTAATTATTCTTATATATGTATTTAAGATTTTGTGGGTTTATTATAAATAATGTGTGTGTGTGTGCATGCGTGTATGAGGTATTTAGGTTAAATTAGTTCTTGTTACCACCTAGTCATACGACTAAATTGTAACGACGATTTTTAAATAAATAAAAGTTTCCTTCAAAATATATTTCAGTAGTTGTAATATTTTGTACCAAAGAAGCTTACTCATCTATGGACCATCTGCATGAGGAACTGAACAAGAAAATAAAATACTTAGTGGCATTTCCCTAAACACTAAAAAAAAGCCGCTAAAGGAATTAAAAAGTCACTACATCTACCGACAAAGTTGCAGAAATGGCAACTATGGTTGTGACATCTAATTCTCCCTTAGTGCTCCTCCCTCCCTTACCGTCTTCCCCTCCAGAGTATATGTTCGCGCATCTATTGCCCACGGCTAAACATAGCACCCCTTATAGGCGGTCCTGGCTCGAGAATGGACTTGTCCTAAAGTGAAAGTGTCTTCTGCACACTGCCATCATAAAACGATACTACTGTACCTAGTCTACAATCAACAAAGATTTTCTAAACCAGGAAGTTATATACATTTTTATTCAACCTTTTTATGTACCGTATTTAATCAATTGTAAGCCGACCCCTACTTTTCACAAGGGCACTCGAGGAAAATTCCTTGTTGGGTTTACAGACATCCTAGTTTTCCGGGATTTGTCACGAAAAAATACCTAAAAGTATAAATGCCCCGGTTTTTTTCAATTCATAATTAAATAAAAAGGTATCAACTAAAATTACGACAACACAAATTATGTTACATTCAAGCATTCAGTACAATTTTAATTAAAATGTAATATGTTCCGGTTATGTCCCAAATTTTTAATCTTGCAACAAAAATATCCCGGTTTCTCTCTTTGTCTTCTCCAACATCTCACATTCGACTCATCAATCCTGTAGTGCCATTGTGCAGCAAGATTTGATGTTTTTTCCGGATATTCTATCACTTTTCTCTTAAAGTCCACAGAATAATGCCTTCGTCCTATTATGGGATTATTAAGAAAAACTGAAAAACTCGCCAAAGTAAATGACAAAAATTTAAGCTTGCAAAGGCACAAGGAAATTATGATTGACTCATGGAATCCTAAGATTACGCACACGTGCCTATTAAAGATAGCAGAGGAGTGAATTTATTGAAACATTTATTTCGATTTTTAAGACTCGATTCTAAGCCAAGTGGCAATTTTTTATTTGAGGTAATTAACTATATTAATGGGCAATTTTATTTCCTTTTAAGAAATTCATTCTGCAAGTCATTTTAAATTTTCAATTTTAAATTGGTAAGAAATTCGTAAGCTGCTTCTGTTAACGAAAGTTGTCCTTGACTTGTTGTAATGATACCAAGTAATAGATGACGTTCATCTTGCTCTTGAAGTTTGTAATTGGTCATAACGCCCATAAAGCCCACTTTTCATTCAAAGCCATATCTTTTTAATAATTTTTTTTGGAACGTCTTTCCGAGATCACTTCCAAGATAAGGTTTTCATTCCATTCGTTTCATTGCTTCTTTTTTCCCTGCATCCTTCCTTTGCAGTATTCACAGACCCCCAAGTGCATTTCGCAATCAAGAAATAATTTCATCCTTTTTATTTCATTCCAAGAGCAAGTTGTACCATTAGCTTTAGATAAGTGCATCACTGCCTTTATTCATGCGTTTGGCAACACATGCTTGTCTATGAATAAGGCAATGTGTCGATGTTGCATTTTTTGATGCACCAGCAAGTTTGACAATCATTGATTGAGCCCCATCTGTGCATATATCGACGCAATAGTAATTTATTTTTTTGTGAATAAAGCCTTGTTTTTTATTAAACTGTTAACCATATTTAATCAATTGTAAGCCGACACCGATTGTCAGTCGACCCCCACTTTTCACAAGGCCATGCAAGAAAAAAAATTTGATTTTAACCCTCTCGCGACCGGACCGCCCGAGAATGCCCGTAAATTTTTATACTCCCGATCGCGGGACCGCCCGGAAAATACACTTTCAAATTTACCTCTGAAAACGTTGACTGGATGGCTTCTCTCTTGGAAATGACATAGTATACCATATAAACACAAGATTTAGATCGTATTTGGCAGATTTTTCTTAACTTTGTATCCATAGAAACCGAGTGGGGGGCAATACGGAACTGTACCCAAAAAATAAAATACCACCCAAGTATCACCTGGGCATTCCTCTTCGATTTTATCCTTAACCTTTAACTGGGCACGTCAAAAAATGTCACGCAACTGGTCGCGTGGCGTACTGAGTACGCCATTGCATTGTGTGGAAAACGCGAATGTAAACAGTAATAATAGCGATTGGTTCATTCTAATTTTTCTTTATTCAGTCATTTAATGCATGTAACGATTAATAATTCTCATTGTTGAAGTTATTGTTAGGATTTTCTACATTATATACGAACTCCAGTTTCAAGATATATTTAGTACCATACGACATTATAGCATTAAAATTTTATCAATATATATATTTACATGAGTGCCATTTTAGGCCCAAAGATGTAAAAAAAAAACAGGAATACTCAAAAAATTGTTATTCGTTGGAAAGGCAAAAGCTTCGATTCAAGAGGAAACAAAAGAGAATCAAATTGACTGAACACCTACGAAGAAATAAATTATGTAAATAATACGTGGTGCATCAAAGTCTTAAAGTACGCAGCGATAGCGCTCGTATGTGTAAGGAGTTCACACAATGTTTCATTTTACTCGTGAATCGAAGCATTTGCCCTCCCCTGCCCTCTCTCCTCCACCTATCATGTTACAAGTGTTAGCTCCTTACGCATACGAGCGCTATCGCTGCGTTCTTTTGTGAATTTGACACGCCACGTATTTTTTACATAATTTATTTCTTCACAGGTGTTCAGTCAATTTGATTATTTTTTTGCATATATTTAAAGTAGATAGTTTACTTCCACTTTAATACACTTATATCTCACGTTATAATGTAACTACGGACAAATTCATTGACTACTTTTTTTTGCCCCCGATTCTAAGCAGAGTGGCAATTTCTGAGATGGTAAAAAGGTAAAAAAAAAGGTCGGCTTACAATCGATTAAATACGGTAATCATAAAATTATACAAAACATCAAAATAATGATATCCTATTAACCCTTTATAGGTTACTGGTACAAGAGTGTACCACTTTTTTAAATTGTAACTTTCTTTGGTTTTTTTAGTCACTTATAGTTTCTTTTACATCAATGTCTTTAGTATTGCCCTTTCCCCATTCTGCCATTATTTGGTGGCGACTATTAACTACTTGGGATTCATATTAACTTAATTTTGTTTCTGGTGGTACCTATTTGTACCACTGTCTGTTAATGGAAAGGTACTATCTCTGTAAACCTACTTTCTTGAGTTTGTAAGCAGATATCTCGATATTTATATTTAGAACTTCCATTTTTATCTCGTAAATACTTTAATTAACACTTTATACGTGATTTTTAAAGAGAATTGCACACTAATTAGACACGTATTTTCTTTGTAATATCTGTATTTGTAAAGGCAGATGGCCGCCAGTCCGATTTGTATACAAGTTTTAATGTTATTTTATTACCATACAAATAAAGTATTGATGTTTCATTCTTATTTTATATTCTTCACTATTTTGGCTTGATGTAAATGTATTATATTCTGTTACTGGACTTAGCCCAAAGATAATATTAATCAATTACCATGCTATTGCATGGTATTTTTCACTACTTTATGGATTCTTTTTCTTTTATGTAACATCTTATGGTTTCTGAGAAGATATATATGTATACGTATATATGTTTAAATGCTTAGTTTTTCTCTTGTATTTTTATTATTGTTTTATACATATTTTAAAAAATGGCAGTAGTAAAATAAAAATTTAATTTTAATCTCAGTATATATGTAAAAGCGCATGGTCCCCAATCCAAGTTTTATAATAGACTAGCTGCCCGAACAGCTCCGAAATTGGAGCTCTGTTGGAGGGTTATGGTAAGAAGGCCCTCCGCTGCCCAACACGCGTTCCACCGATACACACGCCCCCGATGCCTGCTGCCGTGCACTGATGCTCGAAGTCTTTTTACAGCTATCTGCTATTGATTCATTTCTAATTTTTTAAATTATACTATTTTGTTAAATTGTGTTTTATGTAAATGACCACTTCCTATTTCAGTGCACAAACAAAAAATTGCAGGTGGTACAAATGGGTACCAGTGCTCAAAAGGAATTTTCAGTCATCGTTATAGGACACTGGTGCCATATGTATCACCAGTTTCTGAGGCCATGAGGTCACCAATTAAAATAAATTAAGTTTTTTCCATAATATAATATGATATTTAGCAGTTATAAATGAAAATAAAGTTTGATTTTCATTCTTTAACTTCTTGCCCTATAAAGGGTTAAACTACTAAACTACTGAATTTTAATGTAAAATTTATGTATCGATGGGATGCCATAATTGAAATCTGCTTGGGGCACCAAAATGTCTTGAGCCAGCCCTGCTTAAGGGGGCCCCACAAGAGATTGAATGTTGAGACCAAAATGATAAGAGTTTACACTTGGTATACTTTAACCTTGATGGGACAATTTTGAATCGTCTTTCTCATGAAAAGAGAAGAAAAATTCCATAGACCCAAAGGAAGCAGTATAGGCATATTATGAAGTCTACAGCCTAATCCTCACGAGATAAATACAAAACGATGAAGATATATAATAGGCCAAGATAAGAGACACCCCCTCTGTGCGACCTTAATTAAGCAGCTTAGTGCCATGTGGTTAGAATGGATAGACTGTTTACAAAGAGTATAAACAGATTCCTTACAAACAAGCCTTTCATAACTCTTTTAGACGATGCTGTTTCGGTTATGAGATAATGGGCAGTTTCGGGCCCTTAGGGCCGAAGGAAAGAATCGCTTGATTTGCTTCTGATGATTGATCCACTTCTCATAAAACAATACTACTTTGCCATAGCAAACTCAGTTTGAGATTTTCTCTTCATGGTGATGGAAGTCGGTTCTCTCGTTAGTGATCAACGATAACCATTATTTCATCTACGTAATATTTTCATTATTGTGAGGGTCAATCATGTTGACATACAAGCATTTGAGCAGGTCCAAAAAAGGTAAAAGAAAAAAAAACAACTTGAAACTTACAAAAATTACTAAGTTTTTACAACAGGATTCTACACATGATACAGGTGATATTGGGCATGCTATTGACAAAATATCAGGTATTGAAAATGTTGGAGATGATAGCCTATTTAGTAGCTGATTTCATTTCAGTCTTACTTAAAAAGTGATATCGCTAAACTTTCAACTGTGAAGGAAGTAGCTAATCTGCTACTCATTGAAAATGCTGCACTATCCACCAGTTTTCCAGACCATTGTACAATATTAATGCAATTGCTAATCATTCCAGTCACTGTCCCAAGTTCAGAACGTGCATTTTCAAAACTTAAAATTATTAAGACTTATTTGAGAAGTTCCATGGGACAGGAAAGACTAAGTGGATTGAGTTTACTCTCTATTGAGAATGAGGCAGCGTATCTTCTGAGGAACAATGTGTATCACATTATTAACGTGTTTGCTTAGTAAAAAGTGCAGAAACAGAACATCTAACTCAAAAACAAGTGGTGAGTACAGCAGTAATCTGTACTTTATAATTTATCTACTTTTGTATTTTTGTGGTAGATTTAATATCCCTCTTACAGATTGAAGAATATTAACCCCTTCAGCATGTGAGATGTACTGTTTGCATCCACTGAAATCCATGCCTCAAGTGTGTGTGATGCACCATTTGTGTCCACGCTTTTCACTAAGCTATGTTGTCTTTTTATCTCTAATTTATGACCTCTCCGGCACTTATGAACTCATATCTACTGCTTTCGTTCTGAGTCCCATTTCTGTCTGTGTTTACGTCTAAGATTTTCTTTTATTTCTTTTTTCCTCGTGCTCCTTGCTAAGCACAGTCCTCAGTCAAAGATGGCCTCTAGCTCTCATGTGTTAAGTGACATGATATTCTGAATGAAATAAGTGAAAGTAGCTTTTAAAATGACTCTGAAGAATCAAAAGGACATTCAGTTGATACAAGTAATGACGATACATTAGAATCCGAGGGAGAATTATCCCAGCCTAAAGTGTGTTATCTGCAGAAAAAGTATGTCCTACATTTGGAATACTGAGAGTGCTAAACCTCCTCAGCCCTTTCCACGTGATATGGTTGGGAAACAAGAGTGTATGACGTAAATCAGGGGTCACAAACATGTAGCCCATGAACCACATGCGGCTCGCCAGTTCATTTTATGCAGCCCTCTCACTGATCTTATTCTAATTATATAATGCAGCCCAGCTCAGTGTTGAAGAATTTTTTAATTTAAAAATGTTTTTAGTCCTTTTGAAATGTATTTTTTTTGTTTTTGGCTAGGTTAGTGTATTAGTGTTTAGGGTATTCTCTTGGGATGGTTTTCCAAATGTTTGTGATTTTCTCCAATCCCAAGAAACTCAAAAAAGCAAGCTCAAAAGGTTTGACATTCCTGCTTTAGGAGCTCCAGAGCCATTTTATTATTCTGGGTCACACATGGAAGAGGGTAGAGCTTCTCTAATGCACTGCTCTGCAGCACCAAAAAAGCGCTCATGGAAAAGAAGTCTTTCTCACTTGGAGAGAGCAAAAATGCCAACTGTTTTATGACAGATTGGTTGAGGAAAGCAAACAGGTATGGATGAACAATAATGCTATAGAGAAGAGAGCCCATTGCCGCATCCCATCACTCTTTGGAGGGTCCCTTCGAGAGTGTGAATTCTTTGTCAGAAGTGTTCATCCAAATAAGAGGAGACGATTAACATCAGTGGCAATGGCCAGTAAACAGCTTAAAAGATGCTGTAAAAATAATGTCAACTAAGGATTTGTAAAATGACAACCGACCCAGCAGTAGGGATGAAACAATGCTGTTTGGGTAAGAGCGGTCAAAATTCGGCTCAAAGAGCCAACATACCTGCAGGGGGCACCAGGGTTTCCCTGAATGAATTCTTTCAAAATATTACTGTAGTGAGGGCACGATATTACATAGGAGAGAGAAAAGATGTGACTGTTCTTGTGGGTGTTAGTGGTTGCCATGGAGTTGGGAATTACCCTGGGTCTTTCCAACTGAAGGAGAATAACAGAGGGTTATTGACCATAGTAAAAAGGGTGATGTTTTTAGAGACTAAAAAGTGTTCCGTGGGCAAATATAAGGAGGTAAAGGGGGTAATTATCCAATTACCCCTCCCCAAAAATGCGCTCTTAGATGTATTTGGTACGAAATATCTTGAATTTGCTCCGCAAGTTAGTTCTAAGCAAATAAATATCTTTGCAGAGTGAGACAGTGACACAAACAGGTTTATCTCAAGGGGGAAGTCAGAATTATTTGGTAAGCACAAAACTTGTAAGCAACTTATATCAATGTTGTGCATTGCCTTATTAATTATATTATGTTTAAAACAAAGGGGGCAAACCGTCCCCTATACCTCTCTGACGGTGCCCATGAACCCAAATTTAAAATAACTATGTATGTTTCCACAGTTTAGAAAAATCACCATTTACCAAATCTGGTAGACCACCCGCAGTGTGTGTGCCACTGGAGTGAGAGTTACACTGATAGAATATTCGTTGGTCTACAGAAGTATGAGAAAATGATAGATCCAATTGCTCGCGTTGAATAACATCTCTCTCTCTTTCTCACTTAAGAAGTTTCTGGATTCCCATGGATGTTAGGATATTTGTGAGTTTATGTAAACATATTCTTGAAAGAAACAACCTACGTCAATTCTTACTCAAACATATTTGTTAAGCAGACATGACCTATGCTGGAAGCAGGGGGATATCCCTTTAGGAAAGGTTTTGCCAACCTTTATGCCTCCCCATCTATATTATGGGCTCAGTCACCAGTAATATTAGTCCTAAAGAGCAGGATGGCTGTCCTTAAGCTTACGAATTTAATGGGAAAATCACCATGACTACAGAATTAGTTAGATAATCACCTGGCTACCAATTCAGTAGAGAATTATGAGTGATGGTGATGTGAGGAAGATACAGTAGTAGTTAATAAGTAAGTAATCTTTTTATATATTTTCCTATTCCCTGCATGAAAAGGAGGGGCAGCAGCTGGTTGTAGCTACCATATTTACTCGTGTAACCCGTGCACCTATTTTCCCAAAATGCCTGTAAAAAAAGGAGGTACACATCTTACATGAGGATTCATTTATTTTTGTACCTCGCCCACCTTTTTCCCAAAACGTCATGTCGGAAAACAAATATATCTTAAGCCAACACCCATGCCACATCTATTATTCTATTACTAAATTTCTTCGTATTGAGACATTGTTATTCTTTGTGTATAAATTTTAAGTCTATAATGATAGGCACAAAGATTGGGTCAGCATCGCCACTGTGGATTGAGCGTGTCGCAAGAGCGTAACAGTCACAATATTGTAGCGGTGTAATGGGAACACCGGTTACATTATGACATATTCTGTCATAACATTGTTAATATCAGCTACTTTTAAACACATACATTAAATTACAATGGAAATGCACGGGATTTTTCCACGGCGGCAAGCATCATATCCTTGGGGGATAAAGCTCAGACAGATTTCAAGTCTGCCTTTTTAGGTGAATTAATCATTACCCTTACAATTAATCTTGGGAAGAGACTGCGATTGTTTACCGTTAGTGTAAAATTGCAAATTATAAGGGAGGCAGAGGTAATAGGATATCGTGCAGCAGAGTGAAAATACGATGTATCAGAATCGTGCATCAGGGACTGGAGAAAGATATGTTTTTATAAAATTAAAATTGTACCTTTTAAATGAGTTTTAAGTTTATTAACTGGCATTCTACAAAGTATAGGTGCAGGAGCTGATTTGGCTGCCGGGAAGCCAGGCTAAGTCCCGATAGGCCGGTGCTGCCTCGTGAATTTGTCCCTGCATACGCGTATCTAAACGTTTAACTTGGGTGGACCTTGTTCAGGGAAAAGGAATCGGTGAAGAGGTCGACTTCTTTTTAATCCGGCACGGATTTATTCTTTTCCCTTTGAATTGGCACAAAAATAGGGGTGTGCATGATACACGAGGGCGTGGGTTACATGAGAAAATACGGTAATTTATTGGCAAAAAGTATTAACTTTGTGTATATGGTGACCTTGTGTTATGAAGGTTTCGCTTTTTCACAGTCCCTAAATATGATCAATTTCCTTATTCGCTTTTTTGCTGTTGAAAATGAAATAAAGACTCGTGAAGTTTATTTCTACTACTGTGAATTTTAAATACAGTAAAACCTCACATAGAGTGAATTCACAAGACACGAATTCACAAGATACAAATTCACAAGACACGATTTCTCTAAGACGCGTTATACAGTTCCCTACATATGCGGCCCTCCTAAAATTTCAAAATTATCCATTTGGCCTGCATACAATTTGAGTTGGAGATCCCTGATGTAAATGATCCGTCGCAATACTTTGGGTTTTTTTTGACAGGACTCTCATTTCCCTCGTGCTCCATATGAATTGTTATGCGGAACAATTCTTGTCACGCAAGAAGCAAAAAATCTCATTATAAGAAACCGGTTCCAACTATTTCCAATGAAATCAGTGTTTATAGCTTTATGTTAATGGGTGTTGTTCATAAACCTAAGTATAAAATGTATATGAGTGAGGAAAGGTTTTCATTACAGAAGAAGTTTTTGCATTTTGTATTGAGCCATGATAAGGACATTGTAACTAAAGATCCAAATTGTGTAAAATATTACTAATTATAGTTGGACCGGTGAGAGTTGATTGCTCCCCTCTGCCCGACTGACTCGTAACCACCCTGATCCCGAAGTGTGAGATAGTAAATTTTCGAGCAACGTAAACGGGTCTATAGATTTATTCTTGGAAAGAAAATTTTTCAAGGATGAATTTATCGAACGATTAAGTTTTCGAGATTAATGCTTCGTTTTAAAAAATTAATCAATCATTGCTTTAACTGATTCAACCGTTTAGAAATACTTTAACTTATCACTTGCTCATTCTAATGAAACATTAGGTCATAAAGAGTAAATTAATGAACAATTATTTTACTGATATTCTACTTATTCATAATTATACAGTGGTTGGCCATATTATTAGACTCGGTCACCAAATTTCATATTTTTTGAATTCAAGCACTCGTACCAAATTATCGGTTCATGGACTGTAAATTCACAAACAGAAAGTAAAATCTACGCGGTAAAGTTCAGGAAATACTATAGTAGTATTATGTGCAGTAGATGTACAGTACAGGAATGCTGTTGATGCGTTCCTGAAAAATACCCTGTTATTTAAACACACAACAAATGAAAACGAATTTCCAATAAGATTAGATGAATGATAGGATGCATTTCTGGCAAAACATTACTTTAACTCCTGCGACTGGTCTAAATAAATGAAAGCTTCCGTTATGAAAACGGTTCTAATATGTAACGCGCAATTCGGGTTTTCATTTCTTGTAAAAATATGAAAATTAAAATTAAGAAAGGAATTAAAATATTAAAAAATAAACATGGAATTTGGCCTAATCAAGTTGAGACTTTGGACTTGTAAATCCTGCTGAAGAGTTGAGCTGGACACAATTTCATTCTCTGCTTGAAGGGCCTGGTTGAGACTCACTGATGGGAGGCCACAGTAAACTTTTAAAGAATTTGTATAAGGACAACTGCATTGAAGTGTTTACATTTTTTTCCAAACGTGATTTTCAAGTGTCAATATGCAAGCATCCTTTGTAAGAGGAAAAATGGGGGAAATCCCTCTGGGGTTTTGACTGCTATGTTTAGAATTGCGTGAGGCGGGAAACTGAGAATTAAAAACTGGCAACAGAGCCTTCCGTTAAGGCTCGCGATAGGTCCATTTCACTCCCTCCTCTCCAGCTCTGCCTACTACTCAACGATCAACTCTCACCGGCCCGACTATAGTGACCATTTCAAAAACATTTCCAAAAACCATACATGCCATTGTTGACGAATCAGTGCTGTTGTGAAAAGGTAGCTTGTTTTGGAGGCAGTATATTCCTATGAAAACTTCTAGATTTGGGATTTAAATGTTTGAAGTGTGCGAACCATTAGGTTATCTGTGGGATTTTATTACATACTAGCAGAATTTCCCGTTGAATTTCAACGGATTTAGTGAAGCTACTACAGCACAACATACAAACTCTTTAAAACATATAGTAGATAGTGTAATGCCCGTTGAAATATCAATGGAAGAATTTAGATAGATAGATTATTATTATTTTCATTTAAAATAATTAATATCACACTTTTACATATGAAATATTTTGCCATATACAACATTTCTAGTGAATATTCTGTTGTTGACAGGTTATCTTTAGTTAAACTTAAAATAGTTGCCTCTCTTTCCCTCCCTCTCCTCCCCTCTCACACCCTCTTCCTCCCTCCTCTCTCTCCCTGCCCCCATCTTACACCCTCTCCCTCTCACACCCTCCCCCTCCTCATTTCTCCCCCTCCCCCTTCCCCTCTTTCCCCCTCCCCCCTCCACTTCCCTCTCACTCCCCCCTCTACGTCCCACCCTGTCTCGTATTAAAAGCATTCAAAGCACGTTTATACCCATATAGCGTAATTGCCCGTCAATATGACGGGATATCTTTAGTTAACCTTACCTCCCTCCCTCCCCCTCTCACTCTCCATTACAATCCCTCTCTCTCCCTCCCTATCTTGTATTAAAAACATTCAAAGCATGCTTACACCCATAAGGATTGATTTAACAATAGGATTTTGAGGTCTAACAATATAATTAGTCACCATGGCAACATTCCGTTAAAATGGCAAGATTTCCATAAAATATGTAAATTGTTTAACATGGAATATTTCGAACTGTGGACGAAAAAAGATGAACAGAATAAGAAACTTTATAATTTTTTCTTCAAAATGGGTCAAATCTGAAGGTCATAGGTTAATTCCTTCTAATTTTAATTTCCAAATGAATAAAAGCCTGCACGTCAAAAAATCGCGTTTTACATGTTAGGTAATGGGAAATGGAAATGCCTCCACTGGAGTCGAACCAAGGAATTTTTTCGCGATTTAAATTCGTCATCACTTGAAAAAGTGTTAATCAAGCATCCCTGCCAAATTTCGAGTTTCTATCTTCATTACTTCTCGAGTTATTAGCATTTAAGTTAGCGTTATAGACAGAGAAATGTTAGCGTTATAGACAGAGAATTGCTTTTTATTATATACGACTAGTGTAAGTGCCCGCTGAATTTCAACGGATTTAGTGAATCTAGTTTTTCTGCCAATTCTAGGGTGTGTGCGATATATACAAAAACATTTTACTCTACGAATAACTAAAAATCACGTATGAAGAATACTTTTTCACTTAACTTTTCTTAACAATTAAGTAAATTCATTTAAGTGTAAAATCTATTATTTGTAGGGATAATGTTTCTGAATCCATGAAAAAGAAGTTCTTTTCAGAAGCAGAATTGTTCTATCAAACCTGACATGATTATCTAATGAAATGGATTTCACCTCTCAAGGACTTTACACTTTTGCATGAATGTCACTTATCAGAGTTCCAACATGGGAAGAACTTGTATAAACCTGCATATATCTCATTGAAAGAGGATTAGGAGTGAATGATACCCAGTTGTTTAGTCAGTGGATCATTCTGAAGAAAATCACAGAACAAGAGCTCCAGCCAAATGGTGAAGATTGGAATAAGAAACTTTACGATGAGAAGTAGTCAGGTGTTCTCCAGAAAACCGATTCCCACGAACAAATAGAGGAACCGACTAGACATATCTACAGTGGAGTCAATTTCACAGTGCTTCATAAACTTAAATATGTCGTACAACGAGTTTTATCATTATATACTTTAAATCAAACAGTTGTAGAGAGATACAAAATCATCAGAAAAATTTTAATTTGCAAAATTTTTGAATTAGTGTTATAATGTTAAATGCCAATAAAAATTTCCTAAATGTAAGCCAACTAGTACTAAAAATTTTCCATCTTTCTAATTAATCTTACAATGCTAAATGTCAATATAAATTTTCTAAATATAAGCCAACATGAATTAATAATTTATCTTTTTATTATCCCCTTTCAAAATTGTATGTTCCGTATTTTGAAGCCTGAGATTAATTTTACAGTATATACATTAGGGTGTGCCAAAAATAAAAAAATTCGAAAATTTATTGCAACAACCCATAAAAAGTTTCCTTTTTATGCAAAAACACTCCTTACAAAATTTGGTGGAAATCCGATTACTTTTAGAGGTCGCTATTTTGTTTCAAAGTTTCAATTTTTATGCGAGAATATCAATGTCACATATTCCTTCATATCTCATCACCTGTAAAACCTACAGACCTACAGAAAATTTTGTTTAACGTGTTCAGTGCGGCAGGAATATTGCTGCCTGCTCCCCCACCCCCTACCTCTCCCCTTCCCCACCCCTCTCCCTCTGCTTCTCCTTCGCCCGCCACTTTCTGTCCGTCCGAGCTGCAAGTCTGTGCCTGTCCGGCACTAGCTGCTTCCTGGAAATATCCCTCATGCTAGTAGTATCTCGTGCACATTTCTGCAGTCGTGCTCCACATGCAGCGGAGTAGTGACACTGAAGTTTGGCACATAGGCCAGCCAAATGATCAAATATTAGGATGTAAGCTTCCATCAACCCATCAAGTGTTACAGTTGTTCTTCCATCACCACAACACACTGAAAGAGACACTAAGGCACAGTGCTAGGCATGCCGTCGAAGAAGCTGTCAACTTCTGGAATAAGGCCAGGATAGCAACGCAGACGATGAGTCGTGCAACCGACAAGCTGCTCATAGTCCACAAACGATGGACTCACCTAAAGAAAAACTGAAACACTCGGTCTGAAACTCAGAGAGCTAATAGAGAGGATTTCACTAAAGATGTGAACTGCTTATTTGATATTGCTCATGAAAATGCCTTGACACTGATGACTGTTAAAGAAGACAGGGAATTTCTCCTTGCGCAAAGGGAGCATGATCGAGGAGGTGTTATGGGATCAGGAGATGTGAAACTGGCATTGAAGGAGAAGAGATCACTAACTAGATTAGAAAGAGAGACAGCAAGATTAGAGAAAGAAGCCTCTCGTTGCAGGAGCTCTGAACTTAAAGTGGAATTGGAGGGAAGTAATGAGGAAGACAACCGACATGACGACGATATGTCAGGAGAATACCGGGTGGCCGAAAATAAAGCTCGAAAATCAGTGATGTCACTGGAAGTGCGTGGAGTGCTTGATTGGACTGGAACTTCAAGTCGCAACGCCGCAATCCTCATAAATTCAGTAGCCTCAACCGTAGGTGAAAATGTACAGGATTTATCTGTTTCGCACAGAACCGTGCACCAAGCGAGAAAGAAGCATCATGCTGAAGTTGCCGCTACAGTTAGAGGGACTTTCATCCAGAGCCCCCTCTTCTGGTCCATTGGGACGGTAAAATCATGTATGATCTAACAGGTGAGGAGACATGCACTGAGAGTCAGTGATTTCAAAGAGGTTTTTTCGGAGGTGGAAGAGGTGACACTCAACGAATTGTGTTGCTCATTCTCAATAATTATATCTTGCAGGAACCGACAATGTAGAAAGCCTTGCAGTTGTAGTGACTGGGAAAAACACAGAGCAAATTCTTGGTATCCCTAAAATTGCTTCAGGGACCGGAGCTCTACAAGCAGAAGCTGTGGTTAATTTGCTGCAGGAGTGGGATATTGCGGACAAAATTTGTGGACACCACGAGCACCAATACAGGCAGAAAAATGGGGCCTGTGTCCCGATAGAGCAGAAACTTGGGAGAGATTTATTGCAATTTGCATGCAGACATCACGTACTTGAGCTTGTCCTCAAGGTGGTATTTGAGGCGGTTTCACCTGCTTCATCTGGACCTGATGTCTCCATTTTCAAAAGATTTAGGGAAGCATGGAAAAATATCGACCGTGGTACGTAAAGTAAAAGGGGGTCAAGTATTATTCAATCCCTTTTTTTTCATTAGATCAAACATCAAGTTGGATGTTTTTTGTTCCTTTGCAGGTAAATTCCAGGCTGCAGATCAGGAAATGCTGGATTCCATTCCCAATGCAGATGATGTGATACTGTTTTGCAAAGAACTGCTTGAGGTGGGATAAATTTTCAATTTTGGGCTTGGTCATTACATTTTCCAAAAATTAAAGGTTCCTTATAGGAATTATGATTTTTTCATTTGATTTTTATAGGGTTTCCAGCCACGTGACGATTATAAAAAGCTTTTAGAGCTCACTATCATCTGTCTTGGTGGAGTGCCTCTCAATGGTGTCAATTTCAAGCAGCCCGGGGCATTTCACAGAGCATGTTGGATGGCCAAGGCAATATATGTTCTGAAAATTTGGCTCTTTAGGGCAGAATTTCACCTTGCAAGAGGAGAAAATGTCTTCCAAGCGTTAACTATTTTTATTGTTTTCACATATGTCGAGTTCTGGTTCGCATCTGCTGCGGCTGTGTGGGCTCCGGACAATGATCTATGCATGCTGAAACAATTGAAGAAGGAAGCTGGGTGGTCACGCTTGCGGAAGGCAGCTTATGACAAATTTTCGAACCATCTATGGTACCTGAGTGCTGAAATGGTTCCCCTTGCATTGTTTGACCTCAAGGTGACAAACGAAGTGAAAAAGAAGATAGTGGAGGCTTTTCAGGTGAGGGATGGCCTGGAAAATCCACCAAAGAGAGCTTTCATCAGGGAAGGCGATGTGGATTGTCTGGAGCTCCACGATTTTGCCAGCAAGCCATCACTTGTTTTCTTTGAACGCCTTGGTATTTCTCCTGTGTTTATGGACACTGAGCCGACAGAATGGGAGTCACATGATAGCTTTAAGGAAGCTCTTCGCAAAATGCAGCATTTGCGCGTCATGAACAACAGTGCAGAAAGAAGAGTGGGTCTGATGAAAATGTACAATACCATTCTTGCAAAGGTAGAAGAGGATAAACAGGCTCTCCTTCAGACTGTAGTGGAGTACAGGAAGGTCTTTCCAAAGTGTACTATAGCTAAACAGTCGTGAAAATTAGCAAAATATTTTGTGTATTATGTGACATGTTTCACAAGTTTTCCTTATATTTTGTGTTATATTTTTGAACTTCTTGGCATTAAATAGCATTAAGCATGTATTAAGTATCATTTCTTACCAATCCAAAACTCATGTACAGGCAACTCCCGAGTCTCGATTGTTCGAGTCTCGATTAATTCGAGATTTCGATCCCGCCGATCGATAATATACGTGGAATAATCTTCACGTAGTTATTGATTCCAACCAAACGCGAGGTTTAGTTTTGGTGTAGACGTAGTTATATCTGCTCTTATTGTTTGAATTTGTGCTGATTTCACTCTTTTTTCTGTTAATCTTTTATTTAAATTTATTATATTGATTTATTTATAAATTTATCACTTGAGATAGCATCTAAAAGGAAATGTAATAGTGATAATGTAAGGGAATCAAATAAAAGAGGGCATAAGATTCATAGTTATGAATTGAAATTAGAAATTTTAAAGCGTATTGAGAAAGGTGAAAGCCAAGCTGAAATCGCACGATCGTTGGGAATGTGTCCTTCAACTATTAACACTTATGTGAAACAGAACGAGAAAATTCTAGAAGATGTGATAAATTAACATAATTTGATAACAACAATAAACCGTCATAGGCATGGTGTTATGATTCCTAAAATGGAAAAACTTTTAAAACTTTAGGGAGATGATCAATGGCAGAAACACATACTGAAATCGTACGATCGTTGGGAATGTGTCAACTATAAGCACTTATGTGAAATAGAAGGAAAAAATTCTAGAACGTGATAAATTCAGGTAATTTGATAACAACAATAAAGTTCCCCACCCAATAGCTCCTCTTCTTCCAACTAAAATCTTCCAACTTCTCAATTAATAAACCAAGTCCAGTAAGCGCAGTTGAAAAAGATTTAAGGTATAAAAATATTTTTAATTTTATTGTTTCTATATTCTTAAGTTATTTTGTATATTTTTAATAACTTTTATATTAATTTCGCTGCGATAAATAGTTCTATGTATAGATAGATGTACACAGGTATGTTATCCAGCTCGCGCGAGTTGTTTGTTACAAACGACTCACGCGATCCGGACCGGGCTGTCTGTAAAGCATATTGCATACATCTATCTTTGAAGTTCAAAACAAATTCATTTTTTCCTTTATAGTGCAAAAAATAAGTTATACATTTAAAATATTTATTATATAATTTATTCATAATTTAATATTGTTGTATTAACATATTAGTAACGTTATTTTATCTTTATAGAACATGAGGGGAGACTTTTTCCCGAGATCGGGAACACATCCCCCGATTATAACATGCAAGTATATGGAAAAACGGTGTTCGACACTCGAATATTCGAGATTCTAACATGTTTTCAGGAACGCATCCCCAATGAGACTCTGGAGTCGCCTGTACTGAATAATGGGACTGTTTAAGCTTTCCAGCTGGAAAAAAACTGTTTGCCCCTTTGAGGTAGGCAATCGAAAAATCTAAAACATCCCTCAAAACCAGTATGGCCCAAAATCGATAGAACACCTCAAAACTAACAATTTACCTTCTCAAAAATTTTCTGTAGGTCTTATTGGTGACGAGATATGAAGGAATATTTGACAATAGTATTCTCGCATAAAAACCGAAACTTGGAAACAAAATAGCGACCTCTAAAAGTAATCGAATTTCCACCAAATTTTGCAAGGAGTGTTTTTGCATCAAAAGGTAACTTTTTACGGGTTGTCGCAGTGAATTTTCGGAAATTTTTCATTTTTGGCACACCCTAATATACGAGGGAGGGCTGAAAAGTAATCAGCCTCGGGTAATGAAAAAGATTATTTAAAAAAAAATTTTTTTTATTTCTCAATATAATCTCCCCTGAGATTAACGCACTTTTTACATTTTTCATACAATGATTTTATACCATTAAAAAAATATTCTGAAGACTTCTCTGCAAAATGGTCCTCGACGGCCGACTTCATCTCGTTTTCGTCATTAAATCTCTGTCCCCGTAAATCTTTTTTGAGATTTCTGAATAGGTAGTAATCGCTGGGGGCCAAATCGGGACTGTAAGGTGGATGGTCAAGTACCTCGAACCCCGCATCCTTCACAGCACGCCTCGTAACTTGGGCCGTATGGCACGGCGTGTTGTCTTGAAGCAGCAAGACGCCTCGTCTAACTTTCCCCCTTCTCTTCTCCAGTATTACACGGCGGACTTCGATGATCAAACCAGCATAATACTCGCCGTTCATTGTTCTTCCTTTTGGCAAGTAATCTATTAATAGAATCCCCTCGCAGTCCCAAAAAACGGTCGCCATCAGCTTCGAGGTCGTCTTGAACTTCTTCGGAGCCCTTTCACCTTTTTTTATCCACTGCATCGACTGTTGTTTAGATTCGGGATCATATTGATGGATCCATGTTTCATCGACGGTTATGATGCGACGGCAAATTTTATTCAAATCGCCCTCACACAACTCGAGAAATTCCTGAGAACATTTCACGCGTCGCTGTCGGTCGAACAGTGTCAGCATTCTGGGAACCCAGGGCGCGCTCAGCTTTCTCATGTCCAAATGATTGTGAAGGATTTCGCCGACACGTTCCTTGCTAATCCCCAGAATCTCAGCTATCTGAACAAGTCGGATTCGTCGATCTTCGAGCACTAATTGTTCCACTTTTTAAATATTTTCTTCGGTAACTGCCGTTTCGGGCCTCCCAGGTCGGTCGTCGTCTTCAATGGACTCTCGTCCTTGTTGGAAAAGACGGATCCACCTTTTAACTGTCGCGTATGACGGTGCCCCGTATGTGGTCGACAATTCCCCGTGAATGTCTTTCGACGTTTTACCCTTTTTTACGAGGTATTTTATTATAGCACGGTACTCGAGTTTCACAATTGACTGCGACTTGCTTGACATGATGAAGCTTGCTCGGCGATAGCTCAATAACTAACCCAACAATTGTGACTAAACTTTGCACGTGTAATAATTAAACATGTGCACATGCGCAACAATACAAGAGATTTTTCTCAAACAAACCCTTATATGTGGGGCTCATTACTTATCAGCCCACCCTCGTACATACAATTTTAAATGGTGTTTTTCTTGATTTTTTATTACTTAAAATAAAGATTAGCGCTAAGAATAGTTTTAACGCAAAAGAAAAGAGATTGTTTCGGATTTTTTAAGCATCCCATATTTATTCCGTATTTTAATGAAGAATTTGGTTGTATGTCCTGTATCTTCCAAACTGAAATCTGGCAACCCTACTTATACTATAATATAGGTCTGAAAGATAGAAGAGACAATACGGAAGAACAGCCCTAACCCTAAATTTATATCACTATTTGAAAAATAATACTTTTAATGTAAATAAATTACCACACCTGCCCTAAATTTATATTACTATTTGAAAAATAAAACATTTAATGTAAATAATTTTACACACCACCTAGTAAAATTGCGTTAAAATTTAACGGGAGGATTACGATCATTCAAATCATTCAGAAAGTAAAACATTTCAAACATAATGCATCCGAATACTAAATATTTGCTTGTAGTTCTGCGTTAAGTTGCCATCTTTGCGGCACTTGTCTAGGTGTTTGTCATGTAATATATCGCCACAGACGTTCTCTGGCTAATCGTCATTTTTGCTGTGACCTGGTTTCACCTTCCATTCTAAGGCTAAAATAAAGACAAAATGGAGAAGAAATTCTGTGTTTAATTTTGAAAATAATTAAAATATGGAACGCTTCCTTAACTACAAATTTCGTTAAATAATGAACATCCGGAATTCGTAAATACTGACAATAACCAAAGTATAACCTACCGTTTTTTATGTGCTTCAATGCAATTAACGTAAGTTCTAAACTGCATATGCTTAATCGACTGTATTTTCATCGTTGATGAAAACAAAGAGTAATTTCATAATGGTGTTGTGAACCCTGACTGGCTGTCACTCAACCAATGAAAATGCAGAATAATAATAATTTATGACAAACCAGGCAAATTATATTAGATCGATAGTAGTCAAGGAATAAAATTAGGGTGTGAAATAACATCAGAGGAAGACACACTATCGACGATAGTCGATCTTACATTGTGTGATAAGATGCTAGATTCTGGTAGATGTACATATATGGATAATTTCTACAGTAGCCCTAGCCTTTTTTGAAGATTTGAGAGGTCAACAGATGCTGTAGGGACTGTAAAAATAAATAGGAAGTGAAGTACATATAAAAATATGAAATTTCATCAACAAGGACTAAATAAAGATATTTATTTTTTATTACATAATATAGGGCATCTTTAATACTGTATATTTTTTGGAATTATCCAATGATTAATTAATTAATTAGCATTAAATGAGTATATGCATAACAAAATTGACATCAATGAAAAAGTCATGCTGAGGGTTTTAAATGCCACGAAAAAAGCATACTTGAGCGGTTAAGATGTAACACTTTAACCTTTATCTGCAGAATGGCACATCGGTGTGCAGGCAATTATGTGGGTCTATCTGCCCAATGGCACGCCGGTGGCACACTTATTTCCGACGCCACTCACATACGTCATTTTTTATATAGAATCGAGATGGATAGATGTGATGAAAGACTAGACACCCCTCTTATCCTCCTCCTCTCCTAAAGCAGAAGGAAGGGATTAGAGGAGGGAAGCACAAATAATACTCGAGTGTTTCTCTCAAAATAAGCCTCCACTGCAGGATCCTCCCTCGCATCCAAAAGAGATTCAATAAACTGAACCCAGTGACTCAGCTCAAACCCTAAGGTCCTTTTGTCATTTTCCTCTTTATTTTGCATATCTTGTTTTTCCGAACTGCCTTGCTCATTCGTTTTGAGAACACAAAACAGAGCAGAGAGGGTTCTAGAGCTCTTCCTGCTCAGGCAATACCACGGGGGAGACCTAGTGCTACTGACACCCAACTTAAGCGTTTGGAGGCCAAGGAAAATAAACATTGGCCGATTATGGGGAACAGCGTGAGATGTCATGTGTATTCTTCGAAATACAAATACACGAGGACGAAATACAAATGCAATGTGTGTGACGTGGGTCTGTGTGTTGCACCTTGCTTTGAGAAGTAACACACCAGCCCAAGCCTCTGGAGAACAAAAAACACTGGGATTGCATCAGATGTGGAGTGAATCAGAAATTTACAGACAAAAAATTGAGTAAAAATAGTGTTTTATTTTTTTGTTTTATATTATGCTTGTGCAACAGTATGTTATTTTGATGTATTTCTTTCGCATAAAAAGGAGAAAGATATGATTATTCATTATTTTTTCAATGAAATACTTTTTATTTGAACGTTTTCTCACCAACAGGTCATGAGATACAAGATACAGCTGGACTGAGGGTGAGCAATTGCTGCACCACCATTCCCAAATTTTCTACATACTAAAGAAAACCATGATGCTATTTGTGCCTCTGACAATATTACTCAAATAGTTTCAGTTTTATTTAGGGAGACTAAATTCTCAGAAAGAACTGAGACACATAAGAAATATATATGTACTGGAAATATGTAATTTTTCAGTCTTTTTTATGCTTACATGTCATAGAAATATATCTGCATAATCCAAATGTAATTTTGTTTGATACATTGTACTACAGTAAACTCCCAGTTATCCGCCACTCAAGCAACTGGAATTCTCAAGCAACTGGCATCTCTTGCCTCTCGATTTTTTTATTGCATCTAGTTCGGAATGTTCTCGCTAAAATTGGCATTTTCGGCAGTCGCAATTCACAACTGTGGATGTTTCTTGTACTCAGTGTTTATGTTAACCTTTATTGTACGGATTTAAATTCCTGCTGTAGGGGCCATTGGTCAGACTTATTTGAGATATTTAAATGCCTTCTGTTACTTTTTGAATACACTATCATATCTCGGGAACTAATAATGATAAAACCTTCAAATAAGAAGTATTTTATAAGAAAAATATTGGCAAGTTAACTAGTTAAAGTTACTATCTCAATAAATTCATAGTAAAAGCAAATTTTTATGGTAAGATGACTAAAACAAGACGAAATGAAACACTATTTTACTCACTTTCTTTCGCAGTCGTTTCTATACACCCACAGATGTCATGAATGCTATTGAAGATCAGTCAATTCCTTTAGTGTGATATTTCTCGAAGCAGGGAACGACACTGTCCCACGTCACACCACACCAATACATGCAGCATGTTTTTTCCCTTTGAGGAACACATACGGCATCGCAACAACTTCCTCTTTGCTGTCATGTCTTTTGTTACACTATTACTGTCTTTCAATAAGTAGTCTTTCATGGCATATGTATATTCTCTCGAGTCGCAGAGTTTGTAAATCTTTATACCGAAGCGTTTTTTTTTATATTCGTTGCCACATAAATCAGGCACTGGCTAACAACTAAATGAGACTGACCAAGAAAGACCCTAATACCACGTGACAATAAAAAGAAAAAAATAGCGCAAGATGAACAAGGGGCCGAGAGTATGAATCATGTATTCGAGAGGCACCGTGTCACTTTACGAAGAGGGAGAAATGAAATGGAGATGCATTCTTAAGAACTGGTCCTCTGCTTGCTTAGTCACTCTTTCAAGTGGTAAACAAACTATTTTGACGATAATTCGTTCCTTACAGTATACAGTCTTTACTCAGAAAGCGATGTTTTACACATTCCACAAACATCACGTTACTCTAAGGAGTCTGGGTAACATGAATTCAAGAAGACCGTCTGACTCTCCGGTTAACATTTAATTGTACGCACGGCCAAGCGCACCAACAATTTGTGTACGATATATCGTACGCACATACGATAAAGGTTAAATAAAATATTTTGAACACCTTTTTAAATGCCTCCTAAAACTCCAATATGTGCTAAAGGTAATAAAAGGAAATGGTTGTGCTAACCTTACCCCAGAAACTTGACATGATAAAATGTTTAGAGTAAGTTGAGAACCGCAGTTTTAATAAAAGAGTTCAATGTTGGTTCTTACACTATTTATGACATTAAGACAGAAATCACAGTTAATGAAATTCTTTACGTCTTCTGAGACAACTAGAGGAAATGAATATCAGCGCAATCTTCATAAGCTGAAACTTGAGCAATTGGAAATTGGTATTTATGAATGGTTTTCTATAAAGCATTGTGAGGGAGCCCCTATTTCTGGACCAATATTGATTGAAAAGGCCCAAGGTTTTTATAAATAAATGGAGATTATCAAACCGTGTGCATTTTCAGATGGATGGCTAACACGTTTTAAGATTAGGCATGGGATCAGACGTCTAGATGTTTCAGGTGATAAAAAATCAGCCGACCAAGGAGCTGCCAATAAATTTTGTGACTTTTTTGAAACATTAGTTAAGGAACATGGCCTAACCCCTGATCAAATTTATAACGCTGTCAGATCGGTTTATTTTGGCAATGTTTACCACATTCAACTCTGGCTGGTTTAAGTGAGGCTAGCGCAGAAGGTTTTAAAGAAAATAAAGACTGCTTAACTGTGCTTACCTGGTATCAATTTGCCTCCAGAATTTCTGCTAATACATTATCATGGGTGTGGATAATTTCTCTCGTTTTCTCAGACAAGGAAACAATTTTTGTCGGAAAATCCTAAAGGTTGGACCCTTACCTCCAGTTGTTATTAGAAAACAGAAGCTAATAGCGATAGTCATACGAGACACTCCGTTGGGTGTAATGTAGTTAGTAAATATCAAAATATTCTAATTAAACGTGCTGAATACTTGTAAATTTGAGTTTCATTACTTCCTTGAATGTCAAGGAATTATTTCAGAACAATTATGAGTAGAATACCTAGTCTACAGGTTATCAATTCCAAGGTGAATGTATAATTCTGCATTTGTTCCTTATTTTGGTATCCAAATGCTTTATTGAAGCCTATCCAATAAAACTCTCAAGCAACCAGAATATTCACTTAACTGGAAAACTCAATTTACCGGGCATTCCAGATAACTGGGAGTTTACTGTAGTATGTAGTACAGAAGAAAGTACAGGTAGTCTTCAATTTATGTGACAGATATGTTCCAAAAAAAGTCAAAGCAGGTGAAATTGCATAAATCGAAGATAATTTCCCCATAAGAATAAATGAAAATGTCCGAAATCTGCTACAAAAAGCATTAGAATATTCTTGTCATTACTTAAACTGATTGTCCAATACAGTACATCCTTTTTCTTATTTTAATAAAATTTATTTTATTTTAGTATGAATAAATTGTTTATAAATATTTAGTTTGAAAAAGAACGCTAGACATTGCAAAGAAATACTGAGTAAAACATGGTGTTGACTGCCAGCGAAGTCTGCACTTGAAGCTTAGAGAATACGTTCTCTTTCACTCGAAAGGAAAGAAAATGGTGGATTCCAATGACGACTGGGAAGGTGGGGAGACCTCACACTGAGAGTAAACAGAAAATTCGCATTAAAGCAAGTGCTATTAATTGAAATCGATCTAAATTAGTTGAAAGCATTAAAATGAAATCGCATATAACAAGAGTACCTGTATTGTATTCGTGAAAAAAATTGAATTAGAGATTTCAACAGAAATACTCATTTTGAGGTCCCCTGACAATATGTTTTCTTGATGATGTCTGTGTGTGTGTACTAGATAGAATTTTGTGGGTGCTATAATTCAAAAAATAAACTCAGATCAACACAAAACTTTATAAATTGATGGAAAGGATGATCCGAAGATCCTTATGCGACAGGCAAAAGTTGTAATGATGGGAAATGTGGAACCAGGTGAAAAAATCTGCTATGACTGGGAAATGTACCAGGGTCATCCATTTGCCGGATGGATATTCTACCAATGGGGGTTTATTATTATCATTTTTCCATTTTTCCCTAAATATCTCCTTTAAACTCATTTTATGTAAATATCTGTTATTATCGAAGTTGTAGAGAATGCAATTTTCTACAAGTTTTGTTTGAAACAATAATTTCAATAAATACATTCAATTTGGATTATCTGTGTTTTTCGATTATCCAGGTCCCGGTTCATCCCAATTACCAAGGATAATCGGTGCTCTTCTGTACTACGTACAAAGCTCCTGTTAAAATTTTGATAATTTGTGTAGCATACAGATGATAAGAGCTTCAATTGCCAATGAAAACGGTCCAGCCAGCCTCTAGATATATAAGAGAGGAAAATCACTGCGCTTCTATTTATTATAGAGATGAAACAATTTCTATCTCCACCAATTCCTACAAATCAGAGTGATGAATGTTTAAGAGCTCCATAAACGTTTGAACAAGATCTAAAATTGAAATATCCGTTATCATGGCAAGAAATATTGCCAAGACCTGCTCAAAGTTTCATTAAGGTCTTTAATGTGTATCTATTAAAAAAAAATTAAAAGATATTCTGCAAGACTCGCAACCATAATTTTCCTTCAAATTCCATGTTAAAAAACATCAACCAATACATAAGAAAGCCAAGAACACCACAAATTCAAGAAGGGGGTTTGGCCAATTTGTATTGCTGCCAGATGACAGCTCTATGTGAGAGGGTTGCATGAAACCCCAAAAAAACCGTGACAACATTTAAGGGTGAAATCTTTATAAAAAATATAATTCATCCAAGTCAGATAAATGACGATAAAATATTATACAGAAAACTTCCTAGTAATGTCTCTTAAAACGTACCTTATAATTTGCCCACAGGATGTCATAATAGTCACGTCGAAGTTTGTCTCGTATTTCTGACCAAGAATTGTTTTCGAGAACGCCGAGAAGAATAATAAAAGATGCCAAGAAATTGGGTGCAAATATGGTTTGGTCGACTATAACTTTTTTCAATGCAACTGCTGGACCGGTCTTTTCTCTTCCTACGTATTTATGAAGGCATTCATACCACACCTTGAGTCCAGGACCCTATTTTGGAATATTAGAAACCTTTCTCAAATCTTTCCATTAAATACTTGATTTAAAACGAAATTCATTCATATCAGTAACTTATAAACTAATGCTTTCAATTATAATTAGTTTTAAAGCTATCTAGTTAATATCATATTTTGGTTGATATTAACTTTTGAAAAAACAATATTTTGCGAAGAGAAATTAATAAATGAAACATACTGCAATGCAAAAACCAATACCAAAAAATCTGCTAGTCCTTACAACATCAACATTTTTAAAATTCTTATTCTCGATTGCTGTCTGGGCTATAATATCGCCTAACCCCATAAGAATGCCTAAAAAAAGAGAAGATACCAAGAATAAAATTGATAAACGTTGAAAATGATCATAAAAATTTATAAATACGAGAAGAACCTGATTGAAATGCTTGAATTTTTGTAGGATGTTTGGTGAGCATAAGTTTGTAAGCACTAAGTAACGACCTCATAATCTTGAAAAGGGTCAAAAACGTAACTACTAATCGATCTCTCAAATACCTCACTTTACATTCAAAGAATCATGTCAACAACATCTCCAGAAACCGCCACTTCAACTATCAATAATAAAGCTGAGGAATATCGATACCTTCAACCGATATAAATCGGCATATCGATACATAAATATTAAGATGTCGATATTCTACAAAAATTGCGCGAAAATAATAATTGATTGAATAAGTATTTCACTGATGATAAGATATTCATGACACGAGATGTCGGTGAATTATGTAAGCGCTAAAAAAAACCCCATTATCCAAGATCTAAAATGACACGTAAATAGGGTTGCCAACACAAAAAGTTTTTTAAAACGGCCTGAATCCTGAATGCCGGTTTTTCAAATACAAAAAAACCGGCCCGAATCCCGAAATCCCTAGACAACAAACCAACAGATTTCAACACCTTTTAATATAATAGGCAGTGGCGGATTTGATAACTTACCGACCCTAGGCCAAAAATATTTTTCCTCCCCTTAAAAAAGTTTTCAATAAAATAGATTTAATTTATATGTCATATCAGAGGAACAATCCGTTCTTTTCCAGGGTATTTACGGTTATCATCTTGACAAGCATCCTTGGATGGATACCTATGGTTTTTCATAATTTTAAAGTAATATTTTTCGACCTCCATAATTTTGAAAATCACACTGAAAGCCCTCTTTACAGTGCTTCCTCGTATACTATATTTACAATCTTGCAACTTGGCGAATTAATATATAAATCCGACGGCCTCGAAATCCTGCCACCCCCAAAACCTCGCGCCCCTAGGTCATTCCCTACTTGGGTAAGGCGGCCAGATATAAGATTAGCGAAAGCGGAACAAACTATTTTAGCCCCTGCAGTGTAGGCAATTTACGACTTCATACAAGAGTTCCTCGTTGTCAAAGCGGGACTACTCTGTTAGCCCCTGAAGTTTTGGTAATTTTATGGTATCCGGTTATTGTTCAGCTGTTCCCTCTGATAGATTGAGGGGTTGAACACTCTTGCCATCTTCCACATGCTTTCACTTCTTATTTCCATCAAATTAGTGGAACGCGGAATAAAAAGCTCAAAAAATGAAATATACTAAAACGAAGTGCAGCGGAGTCAAAACGTCAAGATTTCGACAGGCCGGTTAGTTACAAAGTAGTACACCGTGGTATTATACTGTATAAGGTAAAGAAGAGATAATGACAAGAAAACCTCAATAGTATGTATTTGAAAAACTGGGTACCCAGGCAAAAAAGTTACAATATAAAAAGCTATAAAAATTTTATGAAATGAAATGCAACATAATTTTAATATAAATAGCAATACTGGGGGGCGGGAGTTGCAAGAATAAAATTGATCAATCGGAAGGCACTCTATAATTGTCAAGGCATGCAGCCAATGACGAAATAATTTGCAGAAAATTGAAATATGCATACATTGATGGGAAACTTCAAGCGATTGTTATCTATAAGTCTCTGCATAATATAATTAAATATCAAGACGTCATCTTTATTTTTAATAGAGATACATACGAAAACAAAATTTGTGGGCCTCGGAGTACCCCCCCCCCCCCCCCCCCCCCTGGTAGTTCTAGGGTTAAAACTTAGTAATTCCCACCCCACTATAAGAGGGCGCATCATGTTACTAGCCCAGGGCGCCCAAATGTCTTAAGACGGCCCTTTCTATACCTCCCTGCCCCTCATATTATCGTCATAACCACTCCCCGTCCTCTCCCTATCAGTTGGCGCCGCCGTGCCCGTTAGCAGATTATTTGAATCATTATAATGAGAGTCATCATTCATGCTATCAATTTCCTACATTGTAAAAGTTAAGTACCCATTCAATACTGTTTCAACTTAGCCAACATTATATCACCATAGATGATGCGACGTTATCACAGATACCCTCTACCACACTTCGTCCCCCGTCAAAAAATTTCAGACCTCCCTCCCCCTCACATGGATGTGAGGTACTTCTTGTATCCCTTGATGTCACATCTTTACATATTATTACATTGTATGCAAATTTGTGACAAATTTACTAACGTGTAGTGAAGGAAACAGACTGGTGGGATTGTGGGAACGTGCGAAAATAGGTACTACTTGACCAGAGTCACCAGAATCAATCACTCTGGCGTTAAGACGCTCGTGTTTGAAATACCTAGACGTTTTAATTCATTAAACTGGCATTTAATTGAAAATTAATTCATAGAATTTTCAGGTAATATATATAAATTTGCTAATCATATTATCTATTCATATTTTGGCACTTATTGAAAACCATGGAATTTATATTTTTCTTGCTGATTTTTTAACCCGTCAGCGTCGTCATGCGTACTGGGAACGTCGGACGGAAACTCCACATGCGGTCGTCATGCGTACTGGGAACGTCGCGGAGGTCGCTAGCTTTCTTTATTTTTTTGACACAGTAAATTTTCTTAGATATGGATAATCCCTATATATTTTAAAAGAGGAACCTTTGGCCTTCCTATTGTGCTTAATTCTGTAATTTTTACTCTCCTTCTTTTTACTTTTATTATACGTTAAGTTTTGTGATTAAATTTTCACGTAGATAGGAGAATTGGGGAATTTTGGCTTCTAAAAAAGCTCCTATTCAACGAAATCTTTGCACGAAAGCAACTGTGAGGTGTAAGAAGAGGATATAGGCCCCATTTGTCTGCTATCAGACATCTCCAAGTTCGGAATCAAGACCTTCGAGCTCTGTGATTTGACTGGCTACTTATGGTCATTTCTTGTATACACGGGGAAGGATACTGTGTTTCATTCGCCCCTTGTCTCAGCTAATGTAAACAAGACCATGGCAATAGTTTTGAATAGGTAGGCCAAAGGTTCCTCTTTTAAAATTATGAAGGTTACCCATATTTAAGAAAATTTACTGTGTCAAAAAAATAAAGAAAGCTAGCAATCTCCGCGGCGTACCCAGTACACAGGACGGCGCTGAGGGGTAAGAATCCTTATTTGAAGGTTTTTTTTCTGAAAAACTTACGGGGAAGAAGTTGAAATCCAAGATAAAACAGTAGATGTGAAGTACTCCGTAAACTTTGAATAAAGAAAAACTGAGTAAATGGCTTCCGTGATTGAGTGAAAGAATTCATAGGCGTATTTCACGCGAATAATAATAACTAAGACGGTGTGAAAAACATAGGTAAATATGCATAGTTTTACGTAAAACCTCAAAAAATTTCAGTCAAATTCCATAAATATCTAATAAGTTACGAATTTTTATATGGTTTCGCGCAAAAACTGCGAATTTCCCTAAATCTCTTCCGACCTGCGTGACGTATTATAGTTAAATGTCCTCCGCGCTTGAGGGGTTAAAGATGCTAATCTTGCACATATGATACATCGCTGTCTATGTGTATTATTTCTAGTAATTTTTCTAGAATTACCTGTCCTGATAAAAACCACTGAATACAGTAGAACCTCCAAATTCATGGGGGTTACGTTCCCGACAACACCGCGAATTTGGAATGCGCGAAAATAGAAAAGGCCTTATGAAAAAATGGGAGTTTTCCCATAAGGTTTACACAGGATTTTCGATTTTTCAGAGTGCAAGGTTTTTTTCCTTCATTCATTACAAACGTAAATATGGACCGATTTTCTTCTTTTTTGCTTTATTCCGCGACTAAAGCTCTATAATATCTTATTCGTGCGATGTTTACACGTTATACGGCCGAATTTTTCAGAAATACGCATTCTTTTTCGAAATTTTGCGGATTTTTCGTACTCATTCAGGGCGTTGCCAACGAGACTCTCATTGTTGCTTCCGATTCATTTAAGCCTTAAATTTGAAGGTTTAATTGGTCTTAAATCTTAAGACCAATTGAACCTTCAAATAGACGAAAGAAAAGCGTTATTGTTATCTTCTCTCCATTGATAATCTAAATAAACGCTTGCATTGACGTCGCCTTTATAGTAGGTCCTGTAAGAAGTTAAAAGCAGTCGTTGAAAGACACTTGAAGGAAAGCAACTGTTTGTGAGTTCGTCTATAAGGGTGCAATGATAATCATTGGAACTAAGGTAAGGTAGAATTAAAAATTTTTCCCCTTTGAATATACCGCGATATGATCTAACGCAGGGCCGAACTATTTCGATTATTTGCAAGCGTAGCTGCAGCGGGCTGCTAGTGTGACATTTAAATCTGCCGTAGCCGTAAAGTAGGTTTAAAGAGATAATTTTGCATAAACCGTGATTAACAAAGAATATACCTACCGAAAAAATATTTATTGAATCACGTAAACGGCAAAAAAATGCATGCATTAAATTTGGTGAGAGCTAGAAAACGAACCCCTCACCCTTTGCTCGCATTAAAAGATGTTTTAATATCAGTACTAGTCCCTTCACCACCTGATGTTTGAATAATGTGCCTGTAGAGACAGGGCCGTAGATACGGTTTAGTTAAGGGGGGGGGGGGGGGGGGGTTTAATGAAAAAAACATTTTAAATATTTTAGTACATTGCTATGTTATGACATTAAATTTTAGTACTTTCCTGTTAACGGGAATACCTTTAAAAATAAACATGTAATGATTGTTTGAGAGGATATAACATTGAAAGGATATATTGAGGTATTGCTGGATTTACGATATTTTATTTTAAAAATAACATTAACAGAAACTGACTGGCTGGTCTCTACATTTACAAACCCAATCTTCGGACAACGGGGAGGGTTTCTTTGGTTCCGGGCGAGGCGAAGGGCGCGGTGGCGCCCGGAGACGACTACCCATTACAACAAAGCGAGCCGAAGGCTAGCCAATATCCTCTCCATTTTTTTTGAGGGGGTATAACATTGAAAGGATATGCTGACGAGCCTTCGGCTCGCTTTTTTAAATGGGTAGTCGTCTCCGGACGCTCGCCCGGAACCAAAGAAACCCTCCCCGTTGTCCGGAGATTGGGTTTGTAAATAAAGAGACCGGCCAATCAGTTTCTTGTCCGGTGATTGGGTTTGTAAATGTCGAGACAGGCCAATCAGTTTCTGATAATGTTGTACGTAAGTATGGCATGGGGATAATACGTAAGTACCAGGTCCTACGAAGGGTCCCGGAGGTATTCCCGTTAACAGGAAAGTACCAAATTTTATTTAAATGAAAAACACCTTTTTTGAAAGAAAATTTTTTTCTCTAAATTACAAATTGTTTTTTCTATTTCTTAAAGTAAATTTGGATATAATATCATCTACATTAAAGGGCACACTGCGATGCACACTCATCAGTGCCAAACCTGTAAAACGTTCATCTCCCGTTGAATTCCTAAGCCAGGTTTTAAGATGTCTTAAAGACGAAAAACATCTTTCGGGGGTTGCCGTAGAACAGGGCAAGGTAGTCTTTTTATACTAGGAAAAAGCATATTATCAGAAACTGTGAACGCTTCTATCGCCATTTTCGACACATCATCTTCTGACAGCAAATTCCATTTACACTACCATACTTAAAATTCTGCTTTAAGTCTTCCCGAGCCTTCACCATAAATTTCACAAGGTTGTTGGAATATTTCTGGCTTTGCATTTTTACATTTATTAGGAAGCAGTAGCTGCAGTTTAGCTATTAGTTTATTATGTGCTGAGAAACGATCTTTTAATTCAGTTAAAAAGTGATCAAGAAAAGGTATAAATAAACTACGTCGGTAATATTCATTAGCATCGCTTGATGGGGCATTTTCACGTTTTGATTGTCTTCCAACTACTCTAGGCTTGATCATTTCACTTGCAACGTTGTGCAACATACTTTCTGCTGACAGATATATTTCATTGAACGAGTCTTCACCTTTCCTACGCATTGATTCTCGAGAAACGAGAATCTGAAATAACAATTTCTCAAGAATTCTCTAGCACAATCTGCAAGGGGGAGTTTGGACCCCTTAAACCCCCCTGTATATACAGCCCTGCGTAGAGACGAAAAGCTTGATCGCGAATGAGCTGGGCGCTGAGAGGCACGTTTTTTTGTGCTTGATCCTCGATCCATAAGTTTAAAGCTCTCTCCATTTTTTCCAACTTAGGATCACGAGTATGAGAAGTAACTTTCGCGGTCTGAAAAGTTCCTGCAGCCACACTATCCCTGACGTTCTGCTCATTTTTCTTAATGTGCCGAACTGTTGACTCATTTATCGCATATTGCCTGTCCAGTGATGCCGCACTCTGGCCACTAGCAAGTTTATTTAGCAACTCAATTTTCTCGCTTAAAGTCAATGTCTTCTTTTTGCGTCTGCTTTCGGTATTATCACTTGCTTTCCTCTTGGTAGACATTTTCGTAAACCAGCGTGATAAAAAAACCTCGCGGACAGTGGAATTCATTTGGTTAGTGTTTTTCTCATCCCTTCAAAGATGGCAGCAGGAGTCAGAAAAACCGCGAAACAAACGAATTTGGAGGCTCTACTGCAGTGGTTCTCAACGGGGGCCACGCCGTATTTCTGAGGGGCCACGACTAAAATACGTAAAGTTGGGGGGCCACTGAAACTTCTGAGTGGGCCACGAAAAGTACAATGCTAGAATAAAATATATAAATAAAAATACGAAATTTGGAAGGCAGAATGGAATGAAAGAATTTTGGTTTGTTAGGTAGCAGTTTCTTATTTTAATATAATTTATTCTTTTCCATTTTGATACTGTTTTTTCCCATCCTACATTTTTCCGCTATATTTCCTTTACTACCGACAGTCACTATTACCAACATAAATGTGAAAATATTTCATTTACGTCACGCTTTACTACACTTATTTGGCAGGACCTCTCTCCGAAATAATTTTCATTTTGTCACATTTAGCCGAAAAAAAACTACTTTTTTGCTCTCGAGTCAAGGCAAAAGATTTTCTGTGGCCTCAGTTAAGGATTTTGTGATTAAAAATATATGTGGTGACTTGTCAAATCTTATGTCAAAAGGGAGTAGACAGTTTTCGCACCGAGCCACCGGTGGCGGGAAACTGGTGACTATGTGCGAAAGCTGCATTAATTACGATGGTACCACATCTTACACGAGGGCTACCTTCCAAAGACGGCATCCGAAGCCAGAATTAATCTTAAGTTGACAATAAAGTACCTACATACCTTGGATACAGGGCCGTACTGATGAAAAGGCGCATGAGGCGCTAGCTGGGAGCCTTGCCGAAAAGGGGTCTTTCCCTCACTAATTTTAATTTTTTTCAAAATTTTGAAATTTTTTCTGCCATAGGCGCTGAATAGAGAATGTGCCAAACGGTCGGTCGGATGACAAGGAACATTCGCGAAAATATATATATTTCCATCCTTACACTATCAACAGCGTTCATGGAATTCTGGACTCACAATGCAGGTCATCCTCGTCCTGCGGAGTTTTAGCGCCTATTTGAGAAAACTTCGCCTGATAACTTTTTGAAGTTATGATTTGCTGAATATAGTGATAGTGCATTTATTTCACAAATATTTAGTAGATAAAAAAATACTGTAAGTGGCCGACGTCGTGAATTTCTTCATCAGGTGTTACCTCCTTTCTTTTCGACATAATTCCAATATGTAAAGCATAATATTTTTACTATAAAGACTATTACAGTGGTAGGATTAGGCAAAAAATATATCTGAATCAAAAATAAACTTCTAAACAATTTAAAATACTCACGTTTAGAAGACGCATGGATCACATTAGAAACGACAACGAAAAGGCAAAACGAAGATAAAGTCACAGCAAATTAATTTATATTGAAATATGAATTGTTACAGTGAAAATATAGTCGAAAAAGAGAAATAATTCAAAAATAATTTTTCTTAACAAATAAAAATCCGTGACTAGCATAGAATTGCAAGATGATGATCTCATTGTATATGTTGAACATTTGAAGCATTTGTATAGTGATATGCAATTTCGGTTCAGCGATCTGCTAGAGATGAATATTCCAGATTGGGTGGTCGATCCATTTGGGGTAAATGCGGTTGATGTTGACATCATATTCCAAGAATGTTTGATTGAGCTGCAGAGTGATATAACAGCTCAAGCTAGACTCAAAAATAGCAAACAGAATTTCTGGATAAGTAGCGAAATTGCAAATAAGTTTCCACAGCTCTGGAAGAAGGCAAAATTGTTTTTTATCGGATTTCCCACTTCTGGTTGAATCTGGGTTTAGTCGAGTACTTCACCTGCTATCAAAAGCTCGTAACCGTGTTGATATTGTGAAGAGAGGTGACCTTCGATTATCTCTGACAACACTTCAACCAGATATTCAAAAACTTGCTAGTTTGCATCAGCCACAAGGATCTCACTAAACAAAGTGACAATAATATTATGGCAATATTTTTTGTATTAAATACATTATAAATAAACAATTTTTTGTATTACATTTATTATAAATAAAAAATAGGTATATTATAAATATGGATTATATTATAAACAGTGCAGTTGATAAAGTACCTTTTTTTACCAACTAACAGCGACTATGATGGGCAGGGGCCACAGAGGTGAATGAAGCTCAGAAGGGGGCCACGAGGAAAAAAAGGTTGAGAAACACTGCTCTACTGTACACGAACCACCCCTCTGAAACTTCGGTCAAAAATTGTGACGGAAAAGTTCAGTAGTCTAATCCTAAGCCTACTGGCGCTAGTGTCGAGTAAAAAGGTGAAAGGAAAGGAATGGAACCAAACGGAACTCTGTATACTCCGTGTCATCTTTTTCACCTTTTAAAGCGGACATCTTGTGAGAATTTGTGGGCTGGTTCTGTTTTAGCTGTGGTTTAAATTTTTACGGAAAAATGCCGATTATTATAAGGTGTTCAGTCGTTGGTTGTGGGAATACACGGGAAAGTCCTGGTATCAAGTTTTTTACTTTCCCGATTGACAGGAAGTTAAGTAATTTCTATTTTTCGATTTCGACGATTACGATAAACCTCATAGTCAAACTCCCTTCTTTGGTATCTAAAATATTTCAATGTGCTATTTTTATGAAGATAGGTAGTAATTACACGTTATGTATGTGATTTAGAGGCCATCGTCATAGAAGCTTCTAACAAATTTGGCTCATCTACGAAAAAATTGTTGCATTAAAATTTTTCAAGGGGTCAGAAAATGGTCTGAAATGCTTTAACCAGCCTAGACATACTCCAATGCATAGACTTATGTATGTCTTACCTGCAATTATCATTTCCTTTGTTGGTAACTTGGTGCGCAGAATTATTTCTATAGGGCAGCGTTTCCCAATTTAATTTTGCTACGGAACCCTTGCAACTCGAAAGAGAAGTTGCGGAACCCCAAACAGTTATTTTGTTTATAAGGTGAAAATCAAAGCACAAGTAAGTACAGATAATAATAAAGATAGGTCATGTGATCAACATTTCGTCTATTTTCATATATTTAAAGATAAAAATCGTTTATATGAACGGCATGTAGTCGATTTCTGTATTTTGTTGTTGTGTATTTCGAGAACCCAGTTTCGCATAAGTACGTGCTCGCGAATGGTAATAACTCTATAATTGCCCGTCTTGATAAGTCTGAATATTCATGATATAAGCTGCCCCAAAATGTAATCGGAGAAACTTCTTTAAATGTTTGTATTAAATGGACATCTGAAGTGATTTCGATTAAATTTTCATAATCTACTGCAGATAATCCTTCTGGTTTCTCGGTTATACAGAATGGATTTCGAATCCAGTTATTGTTGTCATTGATGTTTGGAAAATACTTCCTGATGTTGGTGTATAAATTGCGAAGATGATCTACAATGTTGCTCTGAATTTCTTCTTCAAGTTTGCATTTGTTTTCTTCAAGGAAATCATTGAATGTTACGATGCTTTATTTGATGAGTAAGGTAAAGCAAAATTTATATTTTTCTTGTGTAACTTTACATTTCTAATGTGTTATGATCAGAATACAGTGAAGTAGTTGTCAAGCATCTTCCTATCAAGGTGGCAGTTGGAGAAGATGTCGCCTATGCTGCTCCAGGAAAGCAGAAAAAAGAACAAAATATACTTGTTCTTCAAGTGTAGTACCACTTTGTCCCCACCCATGATTTCTTAAATTTCATGGAAAGTAAACTGCATTTTGTAAATGTAAAATTTTGTGTTTTTGTATTGTGCACTGCATGCACAAAATGTGCTGCTGTATCTTCGTGCATAAATTAAGAGGACTCTTCCTGGTACCATGTTTGTTAAAATATTTTGCTATGTAAATGTGTAATTTAGATGTGTGTTTCAAGTTTAGGTAACTTTTAGATAAAATAATTACTTTTTCAATTTCATTACTTTTGTAAAATATGTGCGGGATAGAGTTTTAGTATCATTGTGTGAAAAAATAAGAGGAACTCTCTTCCTGGTACCATGTTTGTACCCATATTTAGCTATGTAAATAAGGTGTGTTTCCAAGTTTAGGGAAACTTTAGATGAAATAAGTTTTTTCAATTATATTACTTTTGTAAAAAGGCATGTGTGTGTTTATTGGGATATATAGTTCCTGCATATTTTTCTTTTAAGTTAGGCAAATAAAAAATATTTTTGATGTAAATATCCCTTCCTTCGTCAGTGTTACAGACAAAAATCACCACTTTATTAAAAAAATTCTAAGTTTCTATAATTTAAACTGGAAAGTGTTCAAGCTCGCAAAGTAAATTTTTATTAAAGTTTCTGAAAACTAATGAATGTAATCTAATAATATGTTGTATATTAAAAGTTATAAAATTTTTGCTTGGTATTAATAAAAATTCTAGATTATGTAAATGTTATGAATTTTACCTTCTGTGAACCTAAAAGCGTGTGCAAGATATTTGTATATGTGATTTGATCGAACGTTTAAATAAATATATTCATATTTCCATTGAATGCATTGTATATTAAAAGTTATAAAATATTTGCTTGGTATTGATAAAATTTCTACATTATGTGAATGTTATGATTTTTACCTCCTGTGAACCTAAAAGCGTGTGCAAGATATTTGTATATGTGATTTCACCAAAATTTTAAATAAATAAATTTATTCATATTTCCATTGTATTATATTCATTGTTTATAATGAATTCCCTCGGATTTATTTTTGTGTATATTTCATTGACTCTAATGATCGTCTCTGGAGAATTATTGCAAAACTAAAAAATAAAATTTCCCATTATAAATTTCAAAACTTCTCGTTCTTATGCAGTTAAAATATTTAAGCAAATTCAGCATGAATTCGTATTGTTTCAAAAAAAATTATTTTCACTCATTTTTCCGTTTAATACTTCAAGTCCGGACTTCGTATAATAATTTTAAAAATAAATTAAAAATGCCTTGCACCGATTCCAATGCTTATGGGGTAATAAATGGTTACTTGGTAACGGTAATCAACAAAGCATACATACCTAAGCGTTATATATCATTCTATATCGACTTCTTACAGAGGAGATAGGATATATATATATATATATAGGAGGATACTAATGTCTGGCCCAAACTACAATAGTTGGAGAGCTGAAATTTAATACGTAGGCGAACCGAAAAAAATAATCGGAGGAATAATTGCAACAATGTGCATTATTTTGGCCGCTAAAAATTATAAACCATGTTACTAACATTTCATGGTTTAGGTATTTCTAAATGCGCTATCAAGCTGAAATTTTTTCTACCTGTAGAATTCGCCAAATAATGAAAACGGGAATATAGAAATTTGAAAATTTTTATTCGTTCGGCCGTAATAAATTCTCAAATGTTTAACAAACTGACTAATGTTTATGTACTTTCTGTAGATCCAGGAAGCTGAAAATTTTAACAGTGTTAGGAAATAATGTCCCGGTGGTAAATAACATTGAAAATTTTAGAAATATTTATTGCTGTGGCTGTTAAAAATTAATAAACTTTAAACAATTAAATTCATATAAATGCATTTCTAGAGGTGCTACATTGACGAAATTTCGCATAAATGTGAGGTATTCGTAACAAATGATAAAAACCTATAAATGTTTTATAATTATAAGTTTTAGGAGTTGTTTTTACCCCAATATTTTCAAAAGAGAAAAACACGTAATTCGGAGCCGAGATGCAACCTTAAACGTTCAAAATTATTTTTCGGCTTTTATTTTTCCTTTAAGGTGAGAGAAAATGCTTGCAGAATGCAAGCACACATTTACTTGTATATATATAGATTCTGTTTCAAAGCTTTATCCCATATATCGTATAAGTTTAAATTCATGAAATTCCTGTAACAGTGATTTTGATACAAAATGAACCTTCAATGTTCAAATCTAATGCTTAAACAGATTTGAGAAAGCCGCTGTTTGACGTCACGTTAAGAGCGACGCTATTGCCATCTGGTTACAGCCTACCGCTAAACTTCGGAACAGTCTTTTCTAAGGGAGTTTCAGAGGCCTGACACGAACCGCATAAGTTGACGATGCTTCGATTCTTCTGCCATGCATTTCAATGAGGATTGCTTCACAAAGTTTTAAGGTGATGTATAACTTTTACATGATTAAATTAATATTTTTATTGCAAGTATAACTTTTAAACGCAAAAAGCTTTCTGTGGTATTTCTTAATGTACAAATGCCAAAAAAAAGGCTGATAAATGGTTTTACTGTGCATTTTGTTTCATATTCAACGAGATGCAAGTATTCTGAAAGGTACATAATCGGCCCATAAACGCGGTATATTTTGGTGGAAAACTTTGTTTTAGCTAGCATACTTTTGGACTTAAGTATTTCGGATTTTACAGACATATCTTACCCCTAGTCATTAGTCTATAAAACCAAAATGTTTAATAATAATTTAAGAATAATTTCATGTAATTTTTGTCCTAAGAGTTGAATTACTGCTAACAATAAGAGTAATTACAGAACAAGTCAGTGGCATAAAAAATGTAATACTGGTTATATGCAAAGAAGACACAATCAATACCAACACAGCAAAACATTAGTGTTCCTTTTTACAATATGAGAAATATCAGTTGAATAAAAAGCCTCCCTTATGAGTAATTCCTTAGCTCATGTTTAAAAGTTTGGAATTCCATAAAATTTTTAAAAACAGAAGGCCAACTATTATATAATTTAATACCAGAATGGTACGTCCGCTTGCTAGTACCATTTCTTCAAGGTAAAATATGTACACCTTATTTACCTTGTTTCATGATTATGGATATTAGAGTTAAGTTCAAGTGTATTCATATTTAATTTAATATTTATAATTGACTCAAAAATATGCAGGCTGGAAGTGGCATCACGTTCAACTTCTTAAAATATTTTCTATATGAAGTATGTTGCGAGGATAAATTTAAGATAGTTCATATCACATGATTTTGAATTTTAAACACATCAAAAATCAAGCTGTCACCTTCCCAGAAATAAAAACCAAAGAAATACACAAAATTTAATATATGTAAATTTGTACTATTTCTTAAAAACCTCATTTGAAAAATTATATTATTATTCTTATGTTAAATTTGAATAATTTTACAACAGAATTAATTGTTAATCATAAATGAAAATTCTACAAGTTTTAAATCATTTGCAAGAGTTCGTGGAAATGAGTAAACCACAGTACACCCAAAAGTTCTGAAAGGATTGGTTGAAGAACCCTGGTTTTAAATCTTGTTTGATGGAAGTTCCCAACAACAGCACTAAAGGAAAATGTAAATTTTTTAGTTGTTATATAACAGCAAAATTAACTGATATAAAGAACCATGCAGAGTCAGAAACATCACAAAAATTCCCCACCAATGGCATCATTACAAGCAGGTAGCCAACAAACATTAAAACTAATACATGTGGGAAATAAAACCTTTGAAGCAGAGGGTAGATTGGCACTGTTCGTATGTGCTCACACATCTGTGCTTTCAGTTGATCATCTGGGTGAAATGTGTGTTCAGTGATTCAGTGGCTGCTAGTCAACTAACTTTACACGGAACAAAATGCAGTGGTATTATAGTGTGTTTTGTATCCACACTTTCAAAGTGATATTCTCAGTGGGATTAAAAATTGTATTTGTAAATACAGTTTGGTTTTGGATGAATCAACAGATATCAGTGTAACAAAACTATTAGGCATTGCTATTATTTATTTTGATTCTGTGTTAGGAAACACAGTGTCCACATTTTTATCACTGACTGAATTACATGAATGCAGTGCTCAAGGTATTGCAGAATCTGTCAAAGAAACAATCACTTTAACTTACCTTTGCAATATTTAGTTGTCATAGGGACTGACAATGCAAATGTCATGATCAGAGTAAATAATGGCCTTTATCAAATCCTAAAACCAGATGTGCCAAATTTAATGTTGATTCGATGCGTTTGCCACTCATTGCAACTAGCAGTATCCCAAACTGCAATGGATAGATTGCCAAGGAACTTAGAATTTTTAATATCTGAAACCTATAACTGGTTTAGTAACTCCCCCCTCAGGCAAGGCAAATATAAACTACTCTACAATACCATCAACAATGGATGTGATCCAAAAAAAATTAAGTAAAACTCGCTGGATGTCAATTGAAATTGCGGTAACAAGAATAATTGAGCAACATGAGCAACTTAAACTCCATTTTAGTTTAGCATGTTCTTCTGAAAAATGTTATACAGCTGAGCTATTACATTCTATGTATTATGATGAAACTGCAGTGGAAGTAACTCACTCCACTACGCATCATGCATGGTCTGGTCAGCAGCGCATATAGCACAGCAATTGTTCTGTCGAGCGGATTGCCACCAGACGGAACCACCGGCGGACCTGTGTGGCTATAGAATTGTCCCCCACAACTGAGTCTCTCTAGCTTGTGTTGCCATCGGAGTAACATCGCTGCGCCGTTTCGTGCCACGTGCCCAGTGTGTTATAGTAGTGTTTAAATAAAAACCGAAATCCAATCATTGCGAGTTCTCATTTCCACCTCCATGACAAAGTGGTGACCCCGAGGTGATCATTTTTTCGTTTTTTTCATGATTGTCGTTGGAGGTTTTTTTGCATATTTTTGTCGTCATGCTTGGCAAATCGGTTTCGGCACCCACCATCGTGAAGGTTAGTTTTTCGGCCAGAGGCGTTCCCAATGGAGGATATCTCTGCAGAAACTGTTGCACGAACGTTGTTCGCTGGATGGATCTCACGATTCGGACTACCCCTCCGGATAACGACCGACCAAGGGCGCCAGTTCAAGTCTCGACTCTTCAAGGAGTTGGCTCGGACTACCGGAATCCAGCACCTCCGCACCATGGCTTACCATCCCACGGCAAACGGCCTCATTGAAAGGTTTCACCGGCAACTCAAGGCCACCATTATGTGCCATGAGGAGGATACTTGGTTGGACACACTTCCAATGGTCCTCGGCGTTCGGGCAGCTTGGAAAGAGGTCATCAGAGCCACCGCTGCCGAAATGGTATACGGGAAGTCAATTTGCCTTCCCGGCGAATTCCCGAGTGCCCCATCCACAGACGTTCACGAAAGTACGTTCACCGCCGAGCTGCAGAAGCAGATGCAGCAATTGAACCCCGTGCAGATCTCCCATCATGGCAACAGGAGGACCTTCATCCACGACTCGGCTACCGCATCCCATGTCTTCCTGCAGACCGACACGGTGAAGCGCCCTCTGCAACCACCTAACGAGGGCCCGTATGAAGTCCACCAACATGGAAACAAACACTTCATCATCGTGTGCAAAGGATGCCCTACCTGAGTTTCGATTGACCGACTCAAACCCACATACATTCTGGCGGAAGATGCAACGCAAATAGACAGTGCACCACGTCCTCCCCCACAAGCAACCACTAAGTCAGGGAGAACTGTTCATTTCCCCGAACATTTTAAGGAATTTGTGTGTCCCTAAATCTATTGTTTCTATTACCATTTCTTTTTTTTTTGTTCTTGTTCGTTGTTTTTTTGTCGTTTCTCACCAACAGGATCACGTGCTTTGGCCAAGCAAACCACTGGCAGGGGGGTGATGTATTGGAAGTAACATTCTCCATTACGCATCATCTGAACAGCGGCGCATATAGCGCAGCAATTGTTTTGTCGAGCGGATCGCCACCGGATGGAACCACCGGCGGACCCGTGCGGCTAGAGAAGTGGCCCCCCACAACTGAGTCTGTCTAGCTTGCGCTGCCATGGGAGTAACATCGCTGTGCCGGTCCGTGACTCGTGCCAAGTGCCCAGTGTGTTATGGTAGTGTTTAAATAAAAACCGAAATCCAATCACTGTGAGTTCTCATTTCGATCAATCCACCTCCACGAGAAAACCAATTTAGCCTATGCTATTTCTAAAACCAATTTTATCAGTGATTCAACAGGTAAAGCTTATGAAGCTAACAATGCTGATCCAACTAAATTGCTGAAAGACCTTTGTTGATAAACTTTATTGGAAAAAAACTTATATTACCATCGTGCAAATTAGATCCCTTAACCAGTGACTTAGAAGGTTATTTTGATCCAAAGCCATACTACAGATTCGAAAATAAAGTGCAAGAACTGAAACATGCAAACAAAATCACGACTTCTGAAGAACATACATTAAGAGAAAGGGGCAGGCAATTTTTAATTGAATTATTTGTTCAGCTAAAACAAAGATTGCCCGACAACATCAAGACTTTACAAAAATATGCTTTTTCTCAGTGGACAATATACTTAGAGCTGTCAAAGAACCAATAACACCAATTTTGGAAGAGTTGAAAATCGCAGCTAATATTATAGAATTGGTCATACAACAGTACAACAAAATAAATTTAGTTGACTGGTCAGAAAAGCAGGACACCGTAAAATTTTGGAATGAAGTTCATTCATTGAAAGATTGTACTGGAGAAAATCCATTTAAAGATCTTTCGGAAGTAGCCTTAAGCCTACTTATTCTACCATGGTCCAATGCTGAAGTGGAGAGAATTTTCAGCCAACTCAACTTCATAAAAAACAAAACAAGAAACCACCTCGGGATTAAAATGATAAATGCCATTATGTCTGTCCGATATGGCTTGCGGCGTCATAAAAAATGCTGCAAAGATTATGATTTGTCAGATTCTGTTTTAGCAATAATTGGAACAAAGAAAGCATATCCTGATGACTGTGACGATGTTGCTGATATGTTTTGTAATATTCTGACAGAATAAATGCTTTTTCATTCAATCATGATTAATACTTATTTTTTGTTTATTTTACCATCTTCACTACTTTTGTACAAAGTAATGTTCTGAAAGATTTTTCTAATATTAGCATAAATTTAATGAACAATTACTAATATTTGGTATTAGCAGTTTTATATTTTACTTTTTGGTGGATTTTTGACAATTTCAAAAACGATTTAGCGGAAGCTAGCTTATTTTTCTAGCAGTTCTAGCAGAATCGTGCGGATGGGTGTTGGCAACACTGGGCTCAAGAGAGCCGAGTGTGTAAGGGACCTAAGGTTACACACGTGCAGTTTTTGCATTGAGATAAGAGCGAGATTTTATCGTAACAACTTGTAATTTTACGTTTATATCTCCAAATGTGGTGTGATCACCGATTCCATCACACTATCGGAATCCAAAACTCTTGGTTTCGATATCCTGAACTGGGCAAAATATTCCGGTAATCTTACTTGATTTAAATACCAAAGTATCATTGCTGAGCTCGAATCATTTTCTTTTGATATCTCGCATACGTTGCACGTGTATAACATGAGAATTTATTATACTTTAGTTGTGAATATTTAGGAAAGTAAGATTTTTTCTTTTGAGAATTTGAAACGCCACCGAAGACACCAGCCAAGTCAAGCGAGCCACATGTAAGTAAGGAAATTATCCAATCTGCATTTTAAGTATCATTCACATTTAAAATTTTTTTTTTCAAATTTAAAGCCATTCGCATTTCATTTTTTCACATTTTAAAATATCCCTTTCGTTAGGAAATGCCACCAAAAAGAGGAAATGTATATTTAACCAGGAGCTGGAAAAGCAATTTCCCTTTTTAAACAAGTTAGGAAAGTGTACAACGTATCACAAATGGGCGCGTTTCGTGCAATGGAGTATTAGAAAGCAATTATATACCTGTACGTAAGGGAAATAGCATTTTAAAGTCCTTTTCTTCATCATAAATAATCCATTTTCTTCCTATTTAATAGTATTACATGCACACGTAAGGAAATTAAATGTTTGTTTGTGAGATTATGTTAGCAACAAAGAAGAAGTAACTATGCAAGAAATTTTCTAAGTTCAACTCGATATAAGACATTCTTGTTTGATTTTCTTGATAACGGCTATTCCTACGATAAAAATGTATAGGAAAGAAAATACTCTACTTTACCAGTTCTACAACTTTTATTTGAAAAATATTTTTATATGAGCAATATTTTACAAGATATGACGAAAATTTCATTTTTTGTCACCAGTAAAGTGGTACCCCTGATTGGCGTACGTGATTCATTTTTGCGATTTTCTTATTATATTTGATCGAAAGTCCTTAATATCAAATTTCATGAAAATCCGTTCGGTAGAAGCCGAGAACAAACATGACCAACGATAATACGCGCTCATGCTGTAAGCGAAACGCGCCTAAAAAAAGGAAACACTATGTCTGATGTTCGATGCAACCTGTGCAATTGTGTATTTTCTCTTTCTCATGGGGGAAGGAATGATTTTACAAGACATGCTGCCTCAGATAAACACAAAAGCCTTTTGTGTTTGACTGCTTCATCTTCTAAATTAAGTGATTATATTCGAGAAGAAAAATTTTGCAATAAAGAAGAGGAACTAGCAAAATTAGAGGGCTTATTTTCCTTACTAGTACCACTTGCATGCATTCTCGATATCCTGAGTGTTTAGCCGCCTTAGCATATTTTTTTAAGGTGTCCCGCATTGGCTACTTAGAAATCTGGCTGCTTTATGTTAAGGGCTTCTTCAAAATGATCCAACTGAATGCCCTAATAGTGATAAATTGGGAGGATCACTGATCTAAATAATTCTTATAAAAATTCTGGACATGTCCAACAAACCAAGATTTCCAATCAATCCTTCCAATTTACTGATACCGCTTCGAATCATAAGAGGTGTGAAATCATTTTCTAATCTCTCACTACATTTAAATTTTAAGTCAGCAATCTGATCTGGCAATTGACTAAGGTGACCAAACCATGAAAGAATATTCTTCCATGACCAGATGTCCTCTTTTCACGAGGACTTTTTCAAGATTTTGACCTCTTTAAAAATTATGTCCTCGTCTGTCCTCTTTTCACAAATTTTGTCATTTCTACCAACAATTTTATATGAAATATTGCATAGAATGCGTTAAGTAGTGAAATTAATTGGTTCTGCTTTCACGGATTTTTCCTGTTGCATTCTTGCTCATTGAGCTTCGAATAACCCCACATGTTAACACTGTAATCAAACACATGCATTCAAAGGTAGGTCATAAACAATGTTGCGCCAGAATATATGACATTGTAGCCAGTGTTACGCTTACACTGGAAAATATTGCGCTTGATTCCTGGCACTTCACAGTATATTGAGGCTACAACGCTACTATATTATTTTTCTCCTTAGATGGCCTCGTATAACAGGCATGATGTTGAAACGGTCCACACTGTGTTGTTCTGATATATTTAGTGCTTTTACCATCCCAGGTAAGTCCACTCCTCTTCAAGAAAGCTTTTTTACCCGATCCAACTTTTCCTCATCCGCTTTTAAATTTACTATTGATCTTTTACATTCTGAAAGTCTAATTTGTTCTTTCTGTTGATTTTCATCCAAAATACTTTGCTTTATTGTTTAAGGAACTAAATACAGTAGAACCTCATAAACCCGGCACTTTTTTGAAAGTTATATGTAAAAAATCCTAATACTCTACAAAAATACTTCAAATGATGTACCTACACTTATCTGTTTTCATTGTTCCGTTTACCTCATTAGAACCACATGTTTAGATTCGTGGCGATAGCAATTGTTTTCCATTAATGCAATTAGTACTTTTGTTAAATTTTATTTTGACATGGCTTCAAAGAAAAGAAGACACCTGTAAGTGGTGTTACGAAACATAAACAGAAAAATCTCACATTTGAAAAAAGTGGAATTACTAAGAAAACTTGAAAAAGGTACTTCAGTGAAGAGACTTTGTGAAGAATATGGCATTGGTAGTTCCACTGTGTATGAAAAAAATGGAAATATTGAAATTTTATTTAGAGTGATACACCTAAAGATATGTGTAGCCGTAAAACACTACACGTCCTGGGAAAATATTGTTAAGGTATTGCTTGAGTGGTTTCATCAGCGAAGAAGTGAAGGTGTACCTATGTCAGACCTAATGCTTATACAGCAAGCAAAAATTTTTTGCAATAGCAAAAAGAGTGGTAGAAGATGACATTGAAAACTGGGTTGATATCGACAATGACGCACCTGTCGTACTTCAGCTGATGTGAAATAGTGGACATGGTTTTGAAACCTGAGCACGAAAAAGATGAAGAAAATGAAAGTGATGACGATCAAGAGATATTTAAGGGCAAACCTCCAATAGATCGGTATACAGTTGGTCACAGATACAATATCTGCTTTAGAACAAGGCCCTTGCATTGATTTTCAAGAGATTACATGTTTGTATCGAATACAAGATAAACTTATGAAGGAAAAATCAAAATGCATGAAGCAAGGTAGTTTGCCTGATCTGCTTAAAAAAAATTCTTAGAATAATGTGTGATGAAAATAATGTTTTAAATGCGTATTTCGTTATTTACTTTTTGATGGTTCTTATATAATTCCTTGTTTCAGTGCATGTATAAGGAATAGTCTTTATTGATAATGGGTTCCCTTTTAATTTTTATTCATCATTTGAATTATATAATCGATTACCAAAAATGTACATTACTTAAGGATTTTTTTGTAAATTTTCAAAAACCCGGCAAATGCTAGGCCCATGGTTTATGTAAAGAGGGATATCTGGTCACTTTAATCCAAACAAATCGGGGTTCCTACGAGGAGAGGGCCCCGATGCGACGTATAGGCTGCATACCCTAGAAGGCTGGCCCTGGTGAACAATTAAATGTCTTTAACAAAATCTTCCATTATGTGCGTGCAACCTTTGTAATTAACAATAGGTAAAAGAAACAAAAAAGCCTGCACTGTATGAATAAATATTTGTTACAATAAAGTGACGTTTGAAAGGCAAGAATTCTCACCATCCATGGGCAACGTGTTAAGTTTTTTTGCATGTCCAGTTTTTTAACATTTTAAAATAATATCTAATATAATATTTACGGTTTTACACATTTCCAGGGGGGTGCAACTGCCCTCCCCTTGCCCCCCCCCCCCCCCCCCGCCAACGGCCATGCTCTTTGTAGTTGTTTATCAGTCCACTGTGTTGTAGAAAGTCCTACACTCACACTGTCGTACTCACTTGAAAGTATATACTCCAGAAGAGATGGCAGAAAAATGCAAGAAAATCATGTTGAGAGCGATAAGGAAAGAAACACTGAGCGCATGAGTCACAGCCTGGCATTCCAGTACATTGACAATTTATTTGATTAAATGGGGCAGTAGAATTATCAATACAGTGATATTATAGCTGCAAGGAAAATCCGAATGATCAAGAAACCTTAATGAGTCAACAAAACAAGCTAAGATTACAGACTATTTACTAAAATAAAAGTAAACTGTGTTAAGTGCAAAATATTTGCATTTAAATAATACTAGCTGAGCCCGCGCAAAATTTGCGCGTTTAATTTTAAATTGATTCATAAAAAATTAATGTTTGTAAAATAAGTTGATTTTAATAATTCATATTTTACTCTAGCAATGAATTTACACAGTAGGTATAGGATACTTAGATATTTGACTCCCAATGTAAGGTTTGCGTGTTAGAATCTCACTGAGGGAAAAGCAGTGTGTGCATATTTAAAAAAATGTTATCCGTAGGTAATCAGAAATCTGTATTTTATAAGTTATGTTAGAGAGTAAACTGATGCGGCACAGTAATTAAATTGAAATGATTAGTGATAGGAAGATTCTTACGCGACAGGCATAAACTGTAGTGATGTGAAATGAGGAAACAGAAGAATAGAACTGCAAGACCGGGAGTCAAACTGGGTCTTTCCGAAACAAAAACACTGAATGCATACAATGTATGTGGTTATTGCTCAATTAATATATTAAAAACATTGAGAAGTCTGAGAAGTAATTATGGTAGTAATAATTGTTCTAAATCTCCATTTTTTATATTTAATTCTATTAATGACAAAAAATTTTGTCAACATTTTTTTATAACAGTTCTTAATCTTAATTATTTACTTTGAAGTATATTAGACATCTTAATTGTAACACAACATTTTACAATAATAGTAGTTATTCTTAATGATATACATTTCTAACAATAAAACTTTAATTAAAGCAAAAATGTAGCATATAATGATCTTACTAACTTAAGGATTCCATTTTTACGTCAATATGAACGTTTAATCTATGGTAATTGAATCAGAGGCAACAATTAAGGTCGACTTGGCAACGTCCCGAAGGAGAACAAAAAATTGGCAAAATTTCTAAAACAATTGTGTATTTTTAAAAATTTCGACCACGTAGGGTAACAGCATTGAAAGAATAAGATAATTTAGAGTTTTAGCCATCGAATAAATCAAAAACGGAGAAAATCGGTCCATATTTACGTATTTTAACGAATGAAGGAAAAAACCTTGCACTCTGAAAACTCGAAAATCCCGTGTAAACTTATGGGAACATATAATTATCTCTTGGAATTGAACTCGGGACTTTAGGAAATTGAGAATAGTTTTCTAGGAACCTCCTGGCCTGTAGAAACAAAAGTTTACTGCAAATCTCTACGGCAAACGGTTTTCGAGATAGAGGGGGGGACAGACAGACGGACACTTCAGAAATTATATATAGGATATTTTCATGTTGTGAATATTAGTTTTTTTAATAGCACTAATGTTATAGCAAAGATGTATTTGTCTTAATTAAAAAATACGTAAATTAATAATTAGTTCATGAAGCTTTTCTTAAAATATATTAGGGTTGGAGTGGAAAAAAACTGGTTCACTGATGATTTCCTGAGTGAAACCGAACCGAAATTTTGTGTTTTGAGTGAACCATAGTGAAAAAAATTATGGTTTGATGACCTGATACATTCTAGATAGGATTTAGATCTGGAATAAGTGGTCCTCTTCATAACATTGATTGTTAAACCATATTTTTGCCTCCCTGGATGAGTGAATGGAAGCATTTTACTGTAGAAAATTTAGTCAAATACATGCTTTGAATATACAAATGGCAAAAAATACTCTGATGAAGTGTAAATATACTTTGCTGAGTCTTGTTTCCAATTGATAAATGCAATTTCGCCTTTTACTCTCATGCTGAAAGCCGATTCATCTCCTGTTTACCTCTTTGAGAAGAACTTCTCAATTGTACAGAGGCCATGCCAGAATTATTGCCAACCATCTGGTAAGTCAAGATTAAACATTTTCCATCGTTGAATATGATATCTTTCCATTTTACAATCAGAAATGCACTCCTCTCAGCAAATGTCAACCTGGTACTGCAGCATCTTTTTCGATAACTTTAGCTAACTCTTTCTCTCCACATATCGAAACTGACCTGGGTACATTTAATATCTGACAAATCTCTCTTGAAGAAACGGGCATATTGTATAGCTGTTGGTGAACTTTAGATACCTCATTAAAAAATCATCAGATATAAAAAAAGTTAAAGTTTGGAGCAGGGCTAGTGTGAATTTTCATGCCAATTGTCTTGAATTAGCCAAAAAATTGCTCTGACAGTTTTACAATGTCCAATTTTAGCTGTAATACACGGCTGACTTAAAAAATACTAGTGATAAGACTTTATTGAAACCTTTTTGGCATAATTAAGCTTCTTTCTTTTAGGTATTTGTTCTTCACAAATAAAAATGAATGATGGGGATGAATTAAATGCCTCTATCAATTCTTACTTACTTAAAAACCATTGGAGAACAGTCAAGAGAAATGCAAAGAAATACATTAATGCAACTTTAAAAGAAAAAAACAAAGGTGGTCTTATAACAGGGGCAGGAAGAAACCGACCCGACAACACTTGAAAATAATCTTACAGAAAAGAATGTTTGGACTACATTTGTTCAGACTTCAATACATTGGTAATCGCACATCTGCATCAACATTCTTCTCATTAATTGAATTAACTTCTGGTGCTTTCAACAACACTTTGAATGTTCATGTTAGGTATCATAATGTTCTTCATAAGCAAAGTTACATTTTTACTTTCTCCATATACGTAGTTTAGAGAAACTATTGTTTTCATGAAAAAAATCGACTTTGAGGTTGCCATGGAAATACGTTTTAACACGTTCGTGGACAGTCGATGATTGCCGTATGATTCTAAAAATGCACATGAATATTTATATTGTCCAATAGATTTTGAAACTTTTATTAATACAGATATATACGTTAATGCTTTACGAGTAATTATCAGTAATTATAAGACATGACTGCTATAGCCGTCTTGCCCCTGTACAAGGAATAATTTTTGTGTGCACAAGATGGCTATGGCCGTCCAGAATCTTTTTTTAAATTTTTGGTGTAAAGATAAATATTTTCTCAAGTTTTACACATTTATTTTATTTAAACATATTAAATTTATTTCGATATATACAAAATACATTTATTGAATTTTATTATATTCCTCGAAACATTTCCCAGGACACAGTGGTGGATGTTCTGGGCATGTCTTGCACCGGAATGCTGTTTCCTTTCTTATGTTAATTTTTGCGCACTGTCGGCAACGTAAACAGTGTAGTTTTCTTTTATGTCCCACTGGATGAGGAATGTTTTCCTGGTAGTGCGTATTATTGGATGTCTGAGGTTCATTGTCTTCCACACTTGTACTAGCACGGTTACCACCATGAATATGTCCACTTCTTACCAATTTAGGCCCATCACGCATGGAAGAAGGCACATCAAGATATGCCTTTACTAGTTGTTCATGGAAAGCCAACAAGTTAATTTTTTCATTTACAATTTTCTTGTAAATAAAGTACGCATTCCATATTGAGATATCTAATAAATATCACTTTTTATACCACCGTATCGTCTTTCGAGTGAATGAGTAATAACTCGTAATTTGGTCATTTCTATCAACTCCTGACGTGCTTATTATAAACGCAAACCTCCTGAGGTTTCATTTTGATTTTCCCATATCTATTTCTAGTCTTAACAATCTTTGGATGATGTCCGGTGGTAATGCATAAAACCTCCCTCGTATCCCTCTACTTTGAGACAATTATTTCCAGTGTTTCCATTTGAGTTCTCTCGTTTTGAGTTTTGCTAAAACAACATCATTTGGGTTCCCTCATCTGTTAGAATGAAGTGTGCCTGTTGCATGAGTCTTTAATTTTAGCAGCAAGTTCGACAGTTGACAACTGTTACAATAACTGCCCATGTATACATGAAGGCCCTCATGTAGATAAGGCTGCATCAAGCTAGTAACAACTGTTTCTAATTTTGACAGACCCTCTTGATTTGCATCACTTTTACCTTTGAATATATTAATGTTTAGCACACATCCGTCAGAAGAACGCAATTTGAAAAACTTAATTCCATATTTAGCCTTTTTTCCTGGTATGAATTGCTGAAAACTAAGCTGTCCACGAAACAAAAGCAAAGACGTCTAAAGACAAAGCTTCATCAGGATGAAAGGCTTCTTGAAAGTTCCGTATTAATAGCTGTAATAAAGGACTTCTCTTTTGCAACTTATCTGATTTATCAACATTCTCAGAACTTCAGAAACTGCATAAAGCTCTCAACATTTGTTCAAATCGCCTTCCAGACATTTTATAAGAAAAACATTGGTGATAGTATAAAGGATCATTTAAGAACATTTTGCGTATAGATGGGAATTTTATATTGCCTTGCGGTATACAAAGAGATAAAAATATTTGCATTACTTCTGTGTTAGTTAGATTCATTTTTTGAATTTTACTGAATATCTGATGAGGGCGAGCACTGTTATTCAGTTCCATTGCATATTGATTGGTTTATTTTACCAGAAGCTCCGTAATTGATGGTTTCCATAATTTCTCAAAAACTTCAACTACGGTTGGTGTTAGTTGAAAATTTAGTATTACTCCCGTTGTGCTATTTTCAAATGAAAATTTTGGAATGGGAATTACAAAGTCACACCAACCTTGTTCATTTTTATCTTCTTCGATAATTTCAAATTCTTCCCCGTTTTCTCTTTCTCTGATTTCATTTTCACTGTCTTCTTCGTCACAATGACTCTCATATTCATCTCTATCTTCATCTGAAGAGTCCTCATTGCTCTCATCTTCACTTAGTATAAATTCAGGATCATGTGATTTTCCTTTGTCACTGGATGGCTCTGAGGATGATACTTCGTCCAACCATTTCCTTATTTTTTTCTCCTCTTCTTTGGGGTTCATTTTTGTTATATTTTATTGTATTTATAAAGAAAAATTACTATAATTTAACTACATTTAAAAATGTAATGATAATAAAAAATAATATTTAGGAGTACATAGGATGAGGGATGCTACCAGTCTGTTTTGACCAAAGGTACTTCAGTTTTAAATAGTTTCCTATGCTGAAATAATGAAGCAAAAAAGTTGATGAATGTTGAATTACATAAATCTAAACATTACAATATTCAAAGCGATATCATTCTAGTCTTCACCTTATTTTGCTCAAGGGTAATGTTGAGGTCTCCTCTCACAATAAGCGTAAAGGCAATGGCTAATAGGCGTGGAACATATGCTGTTGATGGTAAGATTCCTTGCAGCAGAATGAAAAGATACCTTGAAAACTTGCAAAAACTTTTCCCACTGTTTTCGTTTCCCTGTTTGTATTGCATTTGTTTGTGTTTACTCTGTGAAGTGCTCTCTCTTCCTCCCTCTTCTCAAGAAGTGCAGACAAAGGGAAGAAATGCATGGCTCATACTCATTGGGTAGGCAAGAGTGATGTTGAACACCTTAAAAGACTGACCAACACTCCTAATGGTTACTTCATTCTGAAAAAGTTCGTCTTATCATTCATTGAGCTTTATGAAAGCCAACCATGCGGAAACACGAAAAAAATATTTTACAAAATAATAACAGGATATATGTAGTAAGAACTTTACTTATAGTGAAAAAGATGTATTTGAATAATTTTGATTTTATTGGGGGTGCTACTTCCTAAAAATATACTTAAAATTTATAAAAATTAGATTGCCTCGCGAGTACCGACTACGATAATAGTAGATGGAGGACGTCTAAATAATTACATATAAATACAATTATAGGGACAAATTACACAATTTTATTTTTTCAGGTGGGACAGAGGACCACTCTCCATAGTAAATGCCAAAGAATTTGTTGATGGTAAGATACTTCATGCCTCCTAGAGTGGGTTAAATGAGGATGGCTATCACCATCTTGCCCCTAAGCAGCGCATACATGACAACGGCTATAGCCATCTTGTCCGTGACCGTGTTAAGGTCCCTAGAACACTTTTAGACTATTTTCGGAATGATGTCTGTGTGTATGTATGTGATTGTGGGTGCTGTAACTCCAAAAGTACGTGCCATATCCTTACCAAACTTCATATATAACACTTTAGCATGAGCACAAAGAACTGATTAGTTTTTGGACAATAACGGTTAACCGGAAGTTGAGGTTTATTCGAAACCCGATTTGGTTCTTGCGATATTTCTCCGTTAAAACATCATTATTATATATACAATTCTATACAAATGTTATAGAGAATGTAATTTCCTACAACTTTCATTTGAAACAATTTTCCATAGCAGTTATTGTTTAGGAATTATTTATAAATAATTGGTTTTTTCAGTTTCCCTAAAAACGTTGTTATTGGTAATCTTTGTGAGGACCAAAACTATAGAGGATAATTTTCCTTCCAACTTTTGTTTGAAACAATTTTTTGTAGAACCATCCATTTCAGAGATATTTAACTTATTTGTAAAATTCCAGTTCACAGCGACACCACCTATCGGAGAAATTGAAAAGTATTATCTACCCAATAATGGTGCTTAAAAAGGATGACTGTATTCTTATTTTCAAATATCTCCATTTGTAAATAGCTGTTATTATAAAAGTTATAGTTAATGTCATTTACTACAAGTTTTGTTTGAAACAATTTTTCATAAAACCGATAGTTTAAGAGATATCTTGATTTTTATTCTAAATTTATGTTAAATATATCGCTAAGTGATACCATTGTTTCCGCTGCTATGATACAAATTTCTAATTGCTAATAGTGTTGCATACACTGCCAAGGGTCATTTTAATTGTGCATCGACATTTTGTTATCCATAAGAAAAGTTAACAATTTTCTTTACTTAATGTTTTAATAAAGAAAGACTATCGAAATACTTTAAAATTATTCTTGAGTGTAATCACTGATAATTATTTCTGAGGACGCTGACTTCGAGAGTAATCATATTCATTGCTCTGTATGGAGAAAGTCATGTGTTGGACACATCAAATTTTTTATTAATTAATCAACAAATTATTAATCAATAAACACATGCTATATGATTTGGTGTTCTTAAACCGTTTTTAACTCAGATTAATTATATCCCCTTAATTTTCTCTATGTACAAACAGGAGACGTAAATTAAACATTTACAATTTTACAATGATAAAGATGTGTGGCCCGCAAACCTTACCTAAGCTGGTGATATGGCCTGCCAGCCAAAATAATTGCCCACCCCTGTTTTACAGCCATTCCTACCCCTGTAAGCCAAAACAGTCAATTTGATTTTTTACTTTTACTTAAAATATATAACTGAAAGTTACTGTTTATTTTAATCAATAGTATATATTCACAGAGTTTAGATTTAAAATTAAATATCTAACATACAATATTATAGCAAGAAACTAGTGGTTTAGAGGGATGGGAGGGAACCAGTGGACACTTACGTGGAGTTGTGGATGTCCATGGTGACAGAGACGGACATGGTTATATTTCCTCTGTTGCTGGAAAAGAGCAGATGCCTGAAAGTTCCAAGAAAAAGCCTTCCTCCTTTGCCAAGGATCCGAAACACCAAGTAAGTGTCCACTGGCTCCCTCCTGTCCCCCTAAACCACTAGTTGCTTACACATATATCTCCTCGAATTCCATATATATATATATATATATATTTGTGCTGACGAAGGGATCATCCCGAAAGCTCTAACCTCTACAAATGTGTCTCTCCAACACCCCAGCGGCTCTACTTCCGGTAAGTGTTCACTGGGTTTCCTTCAACACCTAGTTGCCCAAAATATATATATATATATATATATGCACACATGCACGCACGAATGCATGCATGCACGCACGCACTCACTCACGCACGCACGCACACACAGTAGAACCTTATAAACCCGGCAACCTCAGGACCTAGCATTTGCCGGGTTTTTGAAAATGTATAAAAATGTACATTTTTGGTAACTGATTATATAATTCAAATGATGACTTAACAATTAAAAGGTAACCCATTATCAGTAAAGACTATTGCTTATACATGCACTGAAACAAGGAATTATATAAGAACCATCAAAAAGTAAATAACGAAATACGCATTTAAAACATTATTTTCATCACACATTATTCTAAGAATTTTTTTTAAGCAGATCAGGCAAACTACCTTGCTTCATGCATTTTGATTTTTCCTTCACAATCATTTTTCAATTTCTGTGTGCAATTTTGCTTTGTTTACATGGCAACCAAATATTTGTTAATTTTAATTGAAATATTATTAATAAATGGTTTTTAATGATATTTTCATGTGGCATTGAGTACTCCAAATCAAGCTGTTTTTAAAACTAGGTAACTTAAATAATTAGATGTAGATATTCCACAAATTGTGATTTGATAAATCGTTTCATTGTTTCCAAAGTATTATGGATGTAAACAATTTTCTTGTAACAGAACTACAGGATGAGAGAATTGAGTTAATAGTCAGAGGATAATATTCACTCTGTGATTCTTAAACATTCTCTATTTACTTTTTTGCCTTTCGTTAAATAAATTCAATTTGTTTGTTCTTTTATTCATCCATTTTCTGTAGATTATTGTGTATGTAAAAGAACCTACAACATCTATATTCTTGAGTACTTCAATGTACTTCTGTCATCAGTAATGTGGGGTGATGTATCCTCCCCAGATCTTAATTCATCAACAAAAGCTTTCTTAGACACCATATTATACCATTTCAATGTAGAATTTTCCTTAAAAACAAGTTTGTATCAAAAAAGTAAAAATAAATGCAAACTCATGGTTAACTAAAGGTATAATCACTTCATGTAACAGGCTTGCACAAGTTATGTACCTCAGGTAATGATTCAAGTTTAAAAATATATTATAAAAGATATAATAAAATTTTGAAAGGTGTCATATTGCAAGCAAAAAGAATGCATAACAGTTCAATAATCTTTAAATCTGAAAACAAAACCAAAGCAATTTGGAAAATTATTAAAAGAGAGCTGGGTAAAGAAACATTTAGGAAGGGTGAATTGTCTGATATTTCCATACATGGTAAACTAAATACTGACCCCTATGATATTTCAAATGCCATCATCAATTATTTTGCCAATGTGGGCCTTTGCTCATCAACATTCATTCCTACAATTACAACTCCTGTTAATACCACGATTAATCCACATTCTTTATTTTTAGAACCTGTATCTGAAAATGAAATACTCAGTATTATAAGCAGTTTTAAAAAGAAATCTTCATCTGGATTAGATGAGATACCAGACCTGGTTGTAAAGCATTGTGCTAAATATGTCGCTAAACATTTGAGCATAATATGCAACTCATCATTTGAATCTGGAAAATTTCCAGATATATTCAAAATTGCAAAAGTAAAACCACTTTTTAAAAAAGGTGAAAAATGTTATGTCGAAAATTACAGGCCAATTTCCTTATTATCTTCCTTCTCTAAAATATTGGAGAAAGCAATGTATAATAGATGTTTCATTCCTCGAAAAACACAAAATCCTTTCACAGCATCAATTTGGCTTCAAGAAGAGCAAATGCATTCATGATGCACTATTTCTTTCACAAATATTATTCTGAATGCCAGAGACAATAAGGAATACATTTTTGGATTGTTTATCGATCTTCGTAAGGCATATGATATGGTTGATCACGATTTGTTAATATGCAAAATTGAAATGTATGGAATACGTGGCCTTGCTAAACAATGGTTCAAATCATATTTACAAGGGAGAATGCAATTTGTTGAAGTAAATTCAACCCGCTCACAACTACTTCCTATTACCTGCGGAGTTCCACAGGGCTCCATTTTATTCCTGATTCTTATTAATGACCTGCCGCTAAATATCCCACTAGCTGAGCCAGTTCTCTTTGCTGATGAAACTAATCTAATTTTTCGTAATCACAATGAAGTGTGTGTTCGTCATAATATTACCAAAACAATCACTGACTTACTGACCTGGCTAAAGCTTAATAACTTAATTCTAAATACAAGACCTTTTTTGTAAATTTCAATCCTTCCTTTAAGTTAAATGGACCCCTTAATATTTCTATTGATACTTGTAATATACAAGAAGAAAATTGTGCCAAATTCCTTGGAATCTGGATTGATTCAAATTTATCTTGGGACCAACACATTACTAATTTGATAAAAAAGCTGAGTCGCATATGTTATGCGATTCGGGTATTAAGTAAAACCTCAACCATGCAACTTCTCAGAACAATCTATTTTGGCTATGTTCAGACAGTAACAATCTATGGCATACCCTTCTGGGTATTTAAATTACAGAAAAAAATTGTTCGAATCATGAAACAGGTTCCTTTAAGGACACCCAGCAGACTTCTATTTAAAGAACTTAATATCCTTCCAACTCCATCCTTGAATATATTGGAAACAGTTTGCTTTATCCATACTAACCTACACATGTTTAAAAAGAACTTTGACATCCACAATCACAATACCAGGGCAGCAAATTCTATCCATTTAAGTCATCATCGAATTAACAAAAGTATTAAGAGCATTATTCACTTAGGATTCCTTCTTTATAACAAATTACCAGACACAATAAAATGCTTAGACAACAAAAAGTTTAAATTTAGAGTGAAAAGAATTTTATTGGACCATTTATTCTTTAGCAATATTGAATTCCTGAGTAGTGATTTCAAATAGTAATGTATATGTGTGAATTTCTTTGTATTGATAAATTTTTGTTGTATCATATTTTTGATTACGTTTATATATTCCATAGTAATCTATAAATGTCATGTGATTCATGAACGTCGACTCGCTGTGCTGCTCACAGCTAAACAATTTTTGTATTATTTTCTGTATTCTTTTATGTACTATTCATGACGAACCTATGCATTGTAATGTCTATAAAGGGAATAAATATATCTATCTATCTATCTATTGCTGGTTTTACTTACAGTTTTCGTTGTGAAGATATCGTTACAAAACTCAAATAGGTATATAATTTTACCCTGCGGGTAACATAGGCTATATGCACAGGGAAGTGTAATCGGCCCCCTACTATTCCTTTTATATATAAACGACTTAGATAAGGTTATTAAAAGTAAAATCAAGTTATTCGCGGATGATACAGTAGTTTACAGAGAGATTAACAGTCCTAATGATCAATTATTACTTTCTCGAGTGGTGTAAAGAGTGGCAGTTAGAATTGAACTTAGGAAAGTGTTCCTTTATGAGATTCTGGGGAAACAAAAACATCGACGCAACGAATTACACTGTTGAAGGCATACAGCTAAAACTAGCCGATTCTGTCAAATACTTAGGCGTTACTTTAACAAGCAACCTCTCATGGGATATGCACATACGAAATATATGCGGGAAGGCTAAACAGAAACTAGGATTCATCAAACGCATAGTAGGTAAAAGTGAGGAAAAAGTCAAAGAGACATGTTACTTCTCGTAGGTAAGACTGCTATTAGAGTACGCGTCGAGCATATGGGATCCGTACGTGAAAGGATCAATCTCAGAGTTAGAAAGAGTGCAGCGAAAAGCCGCTAGATTCGTCAAAAATTGTTACGATAGAAACACAACTGTTACAGGCTTGATACAGGACTTAGGATGGGAATCACTAACTGAGCGCCGATCACGCTCTAGGTTAAAACTTCTTGAAAGATTTAGAATGCATATATTCTCCAGTGATGTCGAAGAAATAATAAGAGCGCCAACTTATATTGGTAGAATGGACCATCCTCGTAAAATAAGAGAGATAGCCTGTACGACTGAGAGGTATAAAGGCTCGTTTTTCCCTAGAACGATAGCTGAGCAGAACAGAAGTTACAAAAAGAAATCAGCCGACGTAGAGTGATACTATTCATTACTATGCACTTTCCCTTGGTGTTATTGCACCCCCTGCCACACACCATTGTGGTGGCTTGCAGGGTGAACTGTAGATATAGATATGATAAAATTTGGAGAGGGAGAGCTTAATTCAATAAATATTTTCCCATAATTTACACGTAATTTTCAATTCTGTATGCAACTAGCAGATGAGAGGGATAGGAGGGAGCCAGTGGACACTTACTTGGTGTTGTGGACATCCATGGTGATAGAAGAAGTCTTTTGCTTGGAGCTTTCGGGCATCCACCCTTCTTCGGCACAAGAGCATAAATAAAACTGTCTCACTGGGGATAGAGGGGATGGGGTTCATGGAAAGGAGGCTAGGATATTTGAGGTGGGGATGTTAGCGGAGGTTTAGACCAGGAAAGGAAAGAGAGGAGAGGATTTCTATGTGAGCGAGTTCCCATTGGTGGAGTTGTGGTGCGGGAGAGTCTTTTGGGAGAGCCCGAATTGTTTTAACCATAAAATATCTATTGAAGGGTAGGGAGTGGCTTACCGGATGATCGGCCACTGAAAGGGGGCGACACTGTTCCGATGACCATTCATGCAGATGTTGAGGGGTGTGGTAGTGAGGCCCACGTAAAATGCCAGGTATTCTGTGTAGTTTAATAAGTATATTATGTTTCTGGAGGAGCAGGTTCCGTGGGACATAATTGGGTAGGTGATGTCTGTTATCAGGCTGGTGAATGAGTGAGAAGCCTCTATGATGGGGCAAGTGAGGCACCATGGTCTGTCGCATGGGAAAGAACCTGTGGAGGGTGGGGTTGGATCTGTGGGGAGTTCTTTGCGCCACAACAAGTCACTGAAATTCCTAGGTCGACGGAATGATATAATGGGAGGCTTGGGGAAGGGTATAAGAGTGGTAGGTGAGGATATGAGAATGAGGTGGGCAGCAGCAAGGAAGTTTTTCAGGACTTTGTGTAGCCCAGGGTGGAAGGTTGTTGTGAGAGTCAGGGGGGTGTCGCTTTGAGTGGGTGGGTTTGGGTTCAGTGTTTTCCCAGAGGGAGGGGGGAAGAAGAAACGGCACGGTGTATTTGGTATTGAATTAATTCTGGAGGGTGCAATATTCGGATAGCGAAGTGCTCTCCGAGTATATCCTATATCCTTGGTGGGTGGGGGAATAAGAGAGGGATTTTTTGGTGTGGTGTGGGTGGCAGCTGGTCTAATGGAGGTATTGTTGGTGGCTGGTGTCTTTGATATTCACCGAGGTGCTGATTTACATCAAGGAACGTAGATTCTGTAGTGGAGGAGTTGTACGTGAAGGAGAGGGTGGGGTGGGTGGAGATTGTATGGAGGAAGCAATAAAGAGATTCTACCCCATCGGTCCACAGTAAGATGCTGTCATCGATGAAGCGGAGCCAGATGAGAGGCTTTTGGGGAGAGGATTGGATGAGCTGGAACTTCCATTTTCCCAAGTAGCAGTTCATATAAGGAGCCATCTGTGTGCGCATTGCTGTTCCTTTGGTTTGTAGGTAATGGCACCTTCCAAATGCAAAATTGTTTTTGGTGAGAACCATCTCTGCCAGCATAGTGCGGAATGCAGTAGATGATTTCTTCTCCTCTGACCTCTTGTCAAGAGAGGTTCGAAGAGTGGCAAGTCCTTCAGGGTGAGGAATATACGTGTCAAGGGAACACGCATCTATGGTGACCATGATGGTGTTTGGTGGAAGGGGAGAAGGAAGTGCTTTTAGGCAATGGAGGAAGTGGTTTATATCTTTGACATTGGAAGGTAGCTGTTGGCCAAGAGGTTTGAGGTGAAGGTCAACGAAGGCAAAGATTCGCTCAGTTGATAGTCGAAACTCATGACTATTGGGCGACCTGGGTTTCCGGTTTTGTGAATTATGGAAAGGAGGTAGAAGTTAGGGGTGCAGGGGCTGAGGGGCACAAGTCGAGCGATAAAATTCTTCGATAGTCCTTCTCGTGGCCCCTCTGTGTGGAGGAAAGCAGAAATATTGGAGGCGTGGAGGTCTGTGGGATTAGAGTCGAGGGAGCGGTAGTATGTTTGGTCCGAAAGTTGGTGAAGGGCTTCTTGGTTGTAGTCCTCCCTATTGAGGATGACCAAGGTGGAACCCTTGTCTGCGGGTAAAATGATAGTCAACTTCGGTTATACTGGTTTCAGTTATGCCGGATCTTCGGTTATAATGGTTTTTTTGTCATTCCTCAACCATTTGTCTATGCTTTATCACATAAACTACTTCGGACATACCGGTCTCGCGTATACTGGATTTTTGGTTATATCGGATTCCTCCGACAGTTCCTAACAGATAATTTTCTTCAGCTATAATGTTTTTGAAAAAGATAATGGAGCACTAAAGCGTTTTTGCAGGGTTTAAAAATCCTGTAGTGCACAGAGGACTCACTCGTCACGAAGACGTTATTATTAAGGCCCCATTCACGGACCAGTTGCGCAGCGAAGACCGACTTTGATGAATCATAAGCAGAATGTCCGTAGTGTTCTTCTGCGCATGCACACACCAATTTCAACTCTCATAAAGTGTGTGCCTTCGGGAGCAGCTGACCAAATCAGTGCATGCACGTATCACCTGAACTGCCCGAATTCCTTTGACGCCCTCCGAGTCCAAATCATACTGCCGAAGACGAGACTGTTGGGTTCCATTTCAGTTCGATATTCTTGATTCATTGCGTCTTTTGAGTCGCTCATGGTCAGTGGTTGTCAAAAACAATCAGTAATTGTTATAAATCAGTGGGAATTACTATTGATGAAAACAATGACGTAAATTTGAGGGATGATTTATCAGATTTTGCAGGATTTGACTAACGAAATTGATTGGAATGCACTTCAGCGCTATGTTTCCATTGCCGATGGAGTCAACTTGAATGACTATGCCTCTACTGACGATAACATAGCAGTTTCTGAAGTCCCTACCGATTGGGACATCGTTGCCACTGTATCCTGCCGTGCTGTAGCCGACGACAGCGATGATGAAACCGAGATCAGTACACCCAAAGACGAAAGTGAGCACCCAATTATCACAGTGCAGGAAGCTCAGAGAGCTTTTAAAATAGTTTCCCAGTATTATGATGCGCATGGTTCTGATGAGAAATTAGACATTAATCTGTTCTCTATTGAGAAAGACTTGCAAACACGATTATATTGCTCGAAGAAACAGATGAACATAACCGATGTTTTTTTCAGTAAAACAAAAGTGAGCAAAAATTAATGGGTAAAATGTGCTTTTCGGTGTGATAAATGAATGCATTTCTGTTAATATGCAATGAAACTGAAAATAAACGTAATTTTAATGGTATTAATTTGAAATTTTTATAAAACGTAATTTCGCTGGACTTTAGATTTAACGGTCTTTGGCTATATTGGATTTTTTTCAGGGTTCCCCTGAAGATGTTATAACCGAAGTTGGCTGTAATATTTTTATTGGACTTGAGTTGGGTCATAGCATGTCTTTCATCTTTGGAAAGGTTCTCTTGGTGGTCGAGGGATTTTGGGAAGTCTGGATGACAGATGGCATTGGAAATATAAGAGATGTATTGTTCTAGGGGATGGTGGGGGGGGAAGTGTGGGGATATGTGTTGAGATTGCAGTTTGAAGTGAGAAAGGGGCTCATCTTGGTTGATGGGTTCATGGAGGATGGTGTTGAATGTTAACTTCAGTTGGAGGGAATGGGCATAGGACTGTGTGTCTGCTAGGAGGCAGAAGTGGTCAAACTTCGGAGCTGGAGAGAAAGAGTCCCAGGCGGAGCACTTTATGTTCTGGGGGGCTGAGGTCATGCGTTGATAGGTTAACTATGTCCTCTTGGTCTGGGTTCTGTCAAGAATCGGGAGGCGTTTTTGAGCGATGTTTTAGCTTATCACCACACCTCAGTTGGGGTTTTGCTATTCATAGAGGCGGAGGGGTGGGAAGTCTGAAAAGATCGGCTAAGCTGAGCTTCTGTCCAAGCAGGGGTGGCAGAGGGCGTGGTTTATTACCCTGGTCGGGAGGGATAAAGGTTAGTGGGAGACCCATCTGGAAGTGCTTGATGCAGAGGGAGGAAAGTTTCCTCATGAGCCGGTTCTTATGGCTTTCTTTTTGTGAGGCAGCATCTTTATGCATACTTTGAATGTGCTCCCAGAGAAGATTTTTTGATTTAGTCTTCTAGGGATATGGCAGTATTCTGATGGAAGGCAGCAAGGGATTCATATTCCTGGAGGACAGACCAGGTGAGGGAAATAGAACAATTGTGCTGTAGGGTGGCAATTTTAGGTCAAATCTGGGGGGTGGGAAGTCCCGTTAAGGGGATTTTGATGGTTAGGCCATTAGGTGTGATTCCGAGTGCTAGACACGATTTAAGGAAGCTAATTTAACAGCTGAGATAAGTGAATTCTTGTAGGTGAAGGCATAAGAGGAGTAGGTCTTGCAGTGAGACGATGTAAGGGGTTGAGAGATTGGAAAGAGAATAGAACAGAGTTGTCAGAGTGGATAGATCAAAGAGAATAGTGGTAAGGAATAATGTGGTAAAACGATAAGGAAATTAGAGGAGATATATAAGTATGCAACTAGTAGTTGAGAGGGATAGGAGGGAGCCAGTGGACACTTACTTGGTGTTGTGGATGTCCATTGTGATAGAAGAAGGCTTTTGCTTGGAGCTTTTGCATCCGCCCTTTTATACACACACACATTTTCTCCATCACTGAGGAAGGACCTCTGCCCGAAAGCTTCAAATTTGTGTTGTATTTCGTGTGTTTCTGTTTTTCGTGTGACTTCAGCACGCCCAAGGCTTTTGCTTGGAGCTTTTACATCTGCCCTTTTATACACACATTTTTCTCCATCACTGAGGAAGGACCTCTGCCCGAAAGCTTCAAATTTGTGTTGTATTTCGTGTGTTTCTGTTTTTCGTGTGACTTCAGCACGCCCAGCGGCTCTCCAATTTAGGTAAGTGTCCACTGGGCTCCCTCCGACACCTTGTTGCCACCTTTATACACACACACACATATATGTACATGGAATATTTTTCTTTTCAAAACAAATCTGTGCATCAGATTAACCTGTATTTGAGAATCAATGGTAGGAAAATGAATTTTCATTCTTTTAAATGTTCTTCAGTTTATATCCTAAGTTTGAAGATTATTTTAAGAAATTTAACATTCGAATCAAAAACCCACTGCAGTCATTCCCATGTTATTCAAATAGAGGAGGAATGACACGCTATTATTTGGGCAATTATATTACATGAAAATACTAAGTCTCTTTAGGCATCAGTCTATTTAAAACTAAAATAATGGTTAAAATATATATTCTGCTGTTCTTTAGCTATTCTTTAGGACATTCCCCTTCCCCATGGCATCTGCACCATTAATCTGCTTGATGAGGTCCCCTTCACCATGGACTACAACTTTAATATATATATAGAGAGATATATACTTCATTTCATTTGCACATTATAACATGATCACAACATTTTGATTTTTAGCCATAAATACAGCAAGATTATTGGTTAACAAACGATCACTAACACTCTTCAGTTAAACACTCAGCCTTGGATAATGTCTGTGGCACAGCGTCTTGAGTCTTAGAAATCAATGGTGCCCCAAGGAGTTCTGGGCATGGAATGATACCATTCTGAATGTTGTCAATTGTTTTCAGTAAATCGTAGTTTATTTTCTCAGAGATGACAGAGTTTTTCCTGCAGGAAAATAATCAATTTTTCAATAAAACAAACCACAGTGTAATAGATAAGATAAAATAAAGACAATTAGTAGATATACAAACCAATTTTTTCTGAGGTAGTTTATTAGGATTATATATACGAGGGCGAGTCAATAAGTATCCGCAAAGTGCTGATATTTTTTTGTTAAGATTGGTGCCACTGCTGAATGCGTGTGCAATATTAAGCACAAAGCTTCTCTGTTGTTGTAGTGGCATATTTGACCTGGCCATGCAGTTGACTTTCAACAATAGCAGTGTCAACATGGCCGCTCTGCTTATCACATGCACCAAAGAAGAGTAGCATGCAGTCATTTGATTTTTGTGGGCTGAAGGTGTAACATGTGCAGAAATTCATCAAAGACTATCAGCGAAGTATGGCAGCAGTGCTTTTCCACAACAAAGCGTGTACGAGTGGATAGACATGTTCAAAAATGGCCAAGCAAATGTCACAGGTGAACAACGATCAGAGCGCCTGTTAACATCAACGACTGAGGACAACATTGAAGAAGTCCGCGCACTGATTCTTGCCAACAGAAAGGTAACTATTGATGAAGTGGCAAACCACCTGTCACCGTTTGGCCTATGAATTTAGCCATAACAGACTTCTCTTCCATAAATTCTGTGCAAGATGGGTTTCCAAACAACTCACTGAACAGCACAGTCATATCCGTTTGGACATTTGTAACCGACTTTTGTACCGGTATCAAGAGGATGGTGATGCCTTCCTGATCGTATTCTCACTGGTTACGAAATGTGGGTCCACCACTATGACCCGGAGAACAAACAATGGAGTATGGAGTGGAACACCCTATGTCCCCTGTCAGAAACAAGTTCAAATCTCACTCGACAGCAGAAAAAGTGATGCTCACACATTTCTGAGATTAACAAGGACCAATCATTAAACATTATCAGGAAAGAGGTATGATGATAAACAGTGTACACTACAGTGAGATGCTGCGAGATGAGCTGAAACCAACGATTTGGAGTTAATGTCGAGGAAAACTGCCCCAAGGTGTTGTGTTGTTGCATAATAATGTCCGTCCCGACAATGCTGTCCACAAAGTTGAAACACTCCAGCAGCTATGCTTTGAGGTCCTAGAACATCCACCATACAGCCCTGACCTTGCCCCATCAGACTATCATCTGTTTGGACTCCTCAAATTTGCTTTAAGAGGCCATCATTTTGCCAACAATGAGCTGAAGGAAGAAGTGCATAGGTGGTTTGCCACTCAGCCGAAAACATTTTTTTCTGAAGACATACAAAACCTTGTGCAATGCTGAACCAAGTTTGTTGAAAAGCAGGGTGACTATGTTGAAAAATGATACACTTGTGAATTCTGTATTGTTGTTATGTGAATTTAAATAAATACATTGCGGATACTTTTTGACTCGCCCTCGTATGTATATATTTGATTTTTTTTACTTAACAACTAACTAGGGGTCACAGCCCCCTGGCCACTTTGCAGCCCAACCCCCGGCCTCCACTTTAACCAACTCACCTGAGCAGAAAAGCCCCCACCAAGACTTAAGTGTGTGTGCTTGGAGGGAGAGGGGGGAGAGGGAGTGGGTGGTGCAGCAAATTTGGTGAGGTCAAGAGGCAACATCCCAATAAGTAATTATATATAGAATAACTCTTTTGTATAATATAATAGCAGTTAAGGCCCATCATTGATCAGTCAAAGTCATTTTTTATATATTACACTTAAAGGAAAGTTTAAGTATTAAATATATGTAATAGATTTTTTTATTAATGTACTTGGAAAAGGAAAGTAAAAGAACAGTTTTAAATTTGTAGGATTTCAAATGCAAACAATGTTAATTTTACTGAATAATTACCATATGCAATATATAGCAGAAATGCCCGGCATTGCTCGGGTGGAGGAGATAAATATCATCAAGTTTTCAGAATGATATATTCATTGGAAGGTTTCAATAAATACTGATTCCTCATTATATATTTCTCATAGAAAACTACCCTCATACAAAATTTGATACAGTATTACCTCGATATATGAAGTAGATGCATTCCTGAAACTTCGTATATCGAATAACATTAACACGTTCGTTGCGGAGCACTGCATATGCAGTACTGCCAGCGAAACTCAGTTATGGACCACTGCATATGCAGTGCTCTCGCACTTTTCGCACTCCGCCTCTTTTCTTTCGTCTGTAGAGGGATTTGGGCTCTGATAGATGTCTCGTAGGGCGTTTTAGTCTCATTTCTTCTCTAGCATTCGTGTGGTGAAGTTCGTTTCTGCGCTGGAGGTGTATAAAGTGGTTTTTTCTTTCTCGTCCTTGATTTTTAAGGTAAGCCTTATTTTTCCTCTTACAAATGGAATATTATTTATTTTAATGTTTGAATCTGTCAAATTAATACTTTTTAGAACCATTAGTAAAATATTTCATAATTGAAAATTTTCGAATTTCAGAATTACGTATTACCCGTGACGCCGAACTTCTCCCGAGTTACTTTCGCGGCATACCTGTAAATAAGTAAGAGATATTCTGTTGTTGCATTACTCATGAATATTTTCAAATTATCCCTGTATAAATGTTAAATAAATTATTTCAGATTTTCAAATCAGTTAACCGGCGCCGCAGATAACCCTTCTAAAATTTCATCGAGCCAGTGGTATGTGCTTGTATGCGTTGTCCATTGCTATATACTTCTAACGGTATAGAAACAAAGGTTTTTATATGTGTTGGAAATGTCTTTTTTCAGTTAGAAACCTGAAACAGAAATGGAGGGTAAGCCGTCGACCTCCCATGCGCAGGACGTCCCATCCTCCGGTATGTTTTCTTTCTAAATGAATGATTTTGTAATAAATTTCAGTTGTGTAAGTTTGTTATTTCACGATAAGTATTTTTTTTCAGCTGTTCCACCGTCCAAAAGGCGGAAAATGGAGGAGCGATTCCTAATTTCCAGCCTTTCTAACGAAGAAGTGGAAAAGCTCCTCCAGGAGTATGCGGATGAGGACGTCGAAGAGGGAGGTTTGGGTTTACAATCCGAAAGTGATGCGGGACCATCGGAGGGCGAATATCCTTCACATCTCCCGGTAAGAGACACGTGTTCTTTTTCTTTTGAGGCACAAACACACCCTGCCATAACCCATCCTTCGTCACCCAATGTCCCATTACCCGACTCCCCTCCCAAAGTTTTTCATGAGTTGCAGCCCCTTTCTCCAAGCCCAACAGACCTACCCCAACCCTGCTCCTCTTTACAACCCTGTTCATTTTCTCCGACTCCCTCTGAGTTTTCTCCTCCTCCAGCCTCCCCCGAATATCTTCCTTCACCTCTTCCTTCTCCTTCCCCTTCTCCTCCCCATTCTCCCATTCCTCCACCTCCTCCTTCAGCAACTCTTTCATGGGTAGACACTCCTCAAGATTCTCGCCATAATACTTTTTTTGGGCAGAGTGGTTTGAAAGTCCTCCCAGATGGAAATGACCCCAAAGATTACTTTGATTTGCTATTCACCAAAGATTTTTTTCAGTTAGTAGTGAGGGAAACTAACAGATTTGCTGAGTTGATCTTTCTCCAAGGTGTATCTGAGAGAGCCCGCATTACTAGCTGGATATATCTTGATGAAGAGGAATTCAGATTATTCTTAGGGCTCAAGTTCCATATGGGAATCATTCAGCTGAATAGGCTAGTCGACTACTGGAACACAAATGAAAAATTCCAACTCAGGTATTTCACCTCGAGAATGTCAAGGGACAGGTTTTTAAATATAGTTCAGGCCCTCCATTTTGCAGAAAATCCAGTAGTCGATGAGCCTAGGTCAGCAGATCCTCTGCTCAAAATAAGGCCTCTTATGGAATATTTCCATAAGACAATGGAGGGGATCCACTACCCACGGAAAGAATTGTGTATTGATGACTCTATGGTGCCATGGAGGGGTCGATTGTCTTTTCGTCAATTTATAAAGCAAAAGAAGCATAAGTATGGCATCAAGCTTTATATGTTAACGGAACCAGATGGGTTGGCTCATAGGTTTATAATTTATGCGGGGGCTTTGGACGAGAAACTTGCAGGGAAAGGCCACGCAAATAAAGTTGTACATAAACTAATGGAAGGGCTGGAGAACGGCCATTCATTGTTTATGGACAATTTCTACAATAGCGTCGGTCTGACTCAGGAGCTCATGGACAATAACCAGTGTTATTGTACTGGGACTCTAAGAGCCAACAGAAAAGACAACCCTGAAAAGGTTGTACAGAAAAAGTTGCGGAAAAACGAAATGATACAGCAGCGGACCACTGATGGGATTAACGTTTCAAAATGAAAGGATAAACGAGATGTTTTAATGATATCCTCTGAGTTTTCAGGGGATATCATTGGAACTATCTCTCATCGTTCACGATCAACACAGAAGCCTCAATGTGTTGTTAATTATAACAAATACATGGGAGGTGTTGATAGTGTCGATCAACATTTATCTTATTACATTTCGGAACGTAAATCCTTAAAGTGGTACAAAAAACTAGGCTTTCACATCATCGAAATGATGCTGCTGAACGCCTATTTTTTGTACCAAAGATACAGCGGGTCACCTATGAGCTTGTATACATTTCGATTATCCGTAATTGACCATCTTTGCAGGCAAGCTTGGCGCTCCCAGCATGTAAAAACAGTGTGTCAACCATCGACCTCCTCCATTATCACCATAGATAATCATTTCGTGAAGGAATACCAGCCACTCCCTGGGGGTAGGAGAAAACTAAAAAACTGCAGGGTGTGTTCGGCCAATAAAGTTAGAAAGCAGGTGTCGACTTACTGTGAAGACTGTGAAGGTGAGCCAGGGCTTTGTTTAACCAACTGTTATCAGGAATACCATCGAGGAATGATGAAAAAATAGAAAAATTTACTAGCTTTCATTTAGGTTTTTAAATTTTTCTATTTTTTCATCATATATCGATGGTATTTCTGATTCAGTTGGTTATAACAAATAACACAATTCTTCGGTGCTACATACTGTTTCATTGTAAATATGTAAATGTGTAAATATGTAAATGTGTAAATATGTAAATATGTACATTTAAATATGTGAATATATAAATATGTAAATATATCATGTATTATCCTTCTGCACAAGAAAGGTTCCAAAGAAGACTTGAATAACTACAGACCGATCAGCCTACTCCCAACAGTCTACAAAATATTCACCAAAATACTCACTATGCGCCTTCAAAACCATCTTGATGCTGCCCAACCCAGAGAGCAAGCTGGATTTCGCAGTGGGTATAGCACGATGGACCACATCCAAGTCGTGAGAGAGGTAATCAGTCGGACCAACGAGTATGAATTACCTCTATGTATGTGCTTTATCGACTACGAGAAAGCATTCGACTCTGTCCGAACTTCGTCGGTGTTACGTGCACTAAAGAAACAAGGAGTAGAAGAAACGTACATAACCTTGATCAAGAATATCTACGAAAATGCGACAACATCTGTCCAGCTGCATGAAGAGACGAGTGCCTTTAAGGCCGAAAAGGGAGTGAGACAAGGAGATACCATGTCCCCTAAGTTATTTACAGCAGCTCTAGAGGAAGTATTCAAAAGGCTAGACTGGGAGGAAAAAGGCATAAAGGTAAATGGAGAATATCTGAGTCACCTGCGCTTTGCAGATGATATCATACTGTTCGCAGGAAGCCCAGAAGAGCTCCTTAGAAGAACTGAAGAGCTTGAGCAAGCAAGCCGAGAAGCTGGACTTAAGATGAATCTTAATAAAACAAAGGTTATGTACAACTCCTTCACAAATTCTGAGAAGATACATATCAATGGAGCAGAACTTGGAGAAGTAACCATCTATGTTTACTTAGGTCAACTCATCACTACTGATGGTTCGCTTCTTGGAGAAATCAACCGGAGAGTGAAGATGGCATGGAGTGCTTTTGGCAAGAATGCGAACATCTTTAAATCAAATATTCCAGTCTTCCTAAAAAGGAGACTGTATGACCAATGTGTTCTGCCTGTTCTGACATATGGTTGTGAAACATGGACCATGAATGCCAGAATGATACAGCGCCTGCAAACAACACAGAGGGGCATGGAGAGATGCATGTTAGGGATCACCCGAAGAGACCGCAAGAGGAACGACTGGGTAAGAAAGAAGACGGGAGTCTGTGACGTGATTAGAAGAGTGAAGGTGTTAAAATGGCAGTGGGCAGGCCACATTGCTAGAAGAAATGACCAGCGTTGGACGTCCAGTGTCATCGAATGGATCCCAAGAAACATCAAGAGACCAAAAAGAAGACCTAAAGACAGGTGGGACAGAGAGCTTGTTAAGTTCTTGGGGCAAACTTGGAGGAGGGAGGCAGTTGACAGGGAAAACTGGAAGAGTCTGGGGGAGGCCTTCGTCCGTCAGTGGACTGAAAAAGGTTGATGATGATGATGATGATGATATAGGAAATATACGGATATATATAAATGGAAATCTTATTGTATATTTATTGTAAATATCAAATTTTCAAATGTCAATTTCTAAAAATAATCAAATATTTTCCATACTCCTGTTTCCCTACTTTCTGAGCTTCCAAGAGCAATTTTAGAGTAAAAATATTGAATGTAGGAATTTTATGCGATATTTGGACGGAAAAAAAATAATTATCAAGTGCTGGGCCTATACGCAGTTAGGACGACTTCTTATGTTGCACTACTGCATTTTGTCGAACAAAAATGCATTACAGCGTAATTTTAAAAATTTTCAAACCTTTAAAAGTCGGATTTAAATGTCCCTTTGTAGACTCTCGCCGCCGGATTTAATTTTGGTCATTTAAATTTTTCTTGCAATCGATCATAAACTGTCTTGTATTTCATGAACTATTAGTGATAAAACGTTCAAGTAAAAAGTATTATTTAGTCAATCGTTTGGTGAAAAGCGGAATTACGTCTTTTATAGAAAAAGAAAAAAAACAGCGCAAAACTGGCGTAATTCTGCGAGATAACAATCATAAAAACAAGGATAAATTCAATAAAAGTTATTAGTGATAATTTTTATAGCTTATATATTTATTTGATAAATATTATAAATCTTTTTTCGTGTGATATTTCTCGAAACAGGAAAATACACGCAGACCAACATCGCATATTTTACATTTTGCCCCTTTCCGTGTGTATTTTCCTTTTTCTGCATACACATGACATCTAAGGCGATTTCCCTTTATTGGCCTGTTTGTTTTCTTTAGCCTCTGAACTCCTCAATGGGCCCACGCTTGCACTGGGTCTTCCCTTTCAGGAAGTTTTCGAGGGGATAGCTGACACCCCTTCCTCAATAAGCTCCCTCACAAGAGCAAGGTGAAACTCGATGAGTCACCTGCTTTCCTGTTGACGTTATCAAAACAAAGCTATTGAGCACTGTGACGTTGTGGAGGTGGAAGAGAAGATTTTTCGTCCTCTTCCAGCTACGGCAACTAATGTCATAGCTATTCTATATAAGTACTCTTCTTACAGAGGAGGATATAGGATATATAGGAGGATACTAATGTCTGGCCCAAACTACAATAGTTGGAGAGCTGAAATTTAATACATAGGTGAATCGAAAAAAATAATCTGAGGGAAAATTGCAAAATTGCGATAATGTTTATTTTCTTGGCCGATACAAATTATAAACTATTTTACTAACATTTCATGTTTTAGCTACTTCTAAATGGGATATGAAGCTGAAATTTTTTCTATTGGTAGAATTTGCCAAATGATGAAAATGGGATTATAGAAATTTGAAAATTTTTATTCGTTCGGCCGTAATAAATTCCTAAATGTTAAACAAATTGACTAATGTTTATGTACATTCTGAAGATCTAGGAAGCTGAAACTTTTAACAATGTTAGGAAATAATGTTCCGGTGGTAAATAACATTGAAAATTTCATAAAAGTTTTATATTGTGGCTGTTAAAAATTCATAAAATTTAATCAATGAAATTCATATAAATCCACTTCTAGAGGTGCTATATCGATGAAATTTTGCATAAATGTGAGGAATTCATAAAAAATGCTAAAAACCTATAAATGCTTTATAATTATAAATTTTAGGGGTTGTTTTTACCTCAATATTGCCCATAAGGAAAAACACGTAAATCGGCAAGAAGGTGCAAACTGTTGCGTATAAAAATTATTTGTCAGCTCATACTCTTTACTTTAGGGTGAGAGAAAATGCTTGCAGAATGCAAGCACACCTTCACTAGTAATATATAGTCGCCATCCTGTCCCCCTTGTCTACGTAACCCATGTCGCGATCATAGTCTTCGATAATTTCCGGCCTCAGAGCATATCCCTGCTCATCACTGAAATTTCCTTCTCCCGGTGGATCGTGAATAATGGTTTTATATAAGAGCAAAGGGAGAATGAATATAAAAAAATCAGCTTACCAAGGAAAAAATAGAGATTTTCACTTTTCTATCAAGAAAAATATTCTCGTCCCAACTAAAACTCTGTTCGAAAGTCTGCTAACGAATGAATATACGCGGTCTAAACATGCAGAAGAAAAAAGGGAGGAAGAAAATAACGGTAAGGGTTTCAAGGAACTTCTCCTATGCCGGGACATTTTTATTGCCCACACGTGGAGTGTGAAGTGGGTTACGGTTAGAGAGCAGCTGGGCTAAGTCTCTCTCCCTTACTCTTGGTGTAAGGTCTCCCCACACCCAGTATTGGAACATACGGCGTGTTTCCTCAACAAATCTTGAGAAGAGGGTTTTAGGATGATCCCTCCAAAATTTTACACATCCAGGATGAATGCACCGAGGTTAAATTCGTAACATTTTGCCGAAATTTGCTCGGCGGGTTGCATACCTTTTTTGGCCAACGTGAGTTACTGACTACTGCATATGCAGTACTCCTCAAAAAATAAATATTTTTAGAAATTTCGACATTTTCACTCTTTAACATCATATTTAGGACATAAATGTGAAGTCATATTGAATTTCTTCAATAAAAATTTTTCCCGTAATCGGGGAATTCGCAATAATTCTTTTCCGCAATGAACGTGTTAATATAACAGGATGCGATACCAACCTTAATAATTTAAAATCTTATAACAAAATCTTTTAATAAGTACTAATCGCATTTTTAAAAGACTGTATTTTAAAATAGTATTATACTATTTATTGTACATACATTGTAATCATGATAACTTACAGTCTTACAATATTAGAAGTAAAAAGTGTAAATAAAATTTCACTTACAGCACTGCTTTTGTGCTAACGAAATAACTTTCCGTGATTTTATGACTGCTCCAACAACATCTGCACATGGTTTCAATAGTTTCGGCATTTTGAGATAAAATAACATTCTTCGGTTAACAACAGTCACTTTTTGCAAATTAAACATTTTATCGTGGCAAAAACAACACGTCAGAATTCTTACAATGAAAATAACGTTACGAAGATAACTTGAAAACAGTCAATACCTATGATATGCTTGACGAAACAAACAAAACTGGAGAAAAGTAGATGTACTGCATTGCATTGAATCTGATACTCACTGCCTAAGACCATGTGTTCATTAGTTATGAGCCAGAAGTTATTCCATCATCATTGTAGGCATTGATTGAATCAGCTCGATTGTCATAAATACTAAGTTTGTTATAGTGACACTTCGTATATCGAGTATTCGTATATCGAGATATTACTGTACATCTATCTGAAGCCGTTCTTGAGTTATAAGCAAACGTTATTTTAGCTTTCCCTCTCTTCTTTTGGAGGGGGGGTGAGAGAATTGTACCTACAACCAGTGCTGAGCTGGGGTCAGTTCACGCCGGTTCCCGAGAACTGGTTGTTAAATTTAAAAAAAGTTCTGGAACCGTTTGTTAACTCAGTTGGAAAAGCTTTGGGACCACTGTTAAAAATAAAACGGGCCTTCAGAGTCTGCTGCCGCTTTCATTAGTTCAGAGAGGGCTAATATAACTGAATCAAATGGATCACCATTAGAAGGGCGTAATGTGAAAAAAGATGATAATTAATAAATTTATGTATAGAGCAGGGGTCTCAAACTCCCAGCGATGTGAGGGCAACAATAATGACATTCCCGAAGGTGCAGGCCGCATTCCAAAAGATTGCTCTTCGTAGTTGTCGCATGTTTCCTAGTTTCTTCATTATCACCTTCCACAGACCCTCATAAAACTGCCACTGCATATTCCTGTCTACCAACCATAGTGAAATTTAGCTCTACCAAGTGACATTTGCTTCACCACTCAGTCTGCCACTACCCCGAATCGGTAGCCGGCCACAGAATCCACTCGACCTTCTGAAATTACATGCAAGATTCTCCACAAGGCAATCAACCAGATTTAATGTGAAAACCAAGACAGGATATTTTATTGGTGGGCAGAAAGAATATCACAGAAAAAAGTCATGGTAAAAAGTCAATTTGCACTAGGAAAAAAAGTCATTTTTTAAAAGTGAGAATTACAGAGAAATTCTTTGAGCTAAAAAAATTATTCCTGCAGAATCCATGCTTATCCACCTAACACCAACATCAGTAGCAGATTTACAAATCTTCCACTCTTAGGCATTTAGATATTTATGCCATCTCCAGGGCCGGATTAAGACACCCATGGGCCCCATGCGCAGCACGTTTAAGGCCCCATCGAAATCGTAAATTTTTTAAAAAGTAATATTATGCAAGGTTTGTGATCTGAGCGGCAACACTTGGAAAGGGTTTCGGCAAGACGGGGTAGGATCAGCTCCCTTGTCCTTGCGTGTTTTGCATACCGCCTAATCTGGCCCTGTAAACAAGTAAGCTAGACTAAATTCAATTCTCAGGGGCATCTATTTCGGCAACGGCCATACCATGATGAAAACACCGGTTCTTGTCCGATCACTGAAGTTAAGCATCATAGGGGCTGAAAAGTATTTGGATGGGTGACCGCCTGGGAACACCGAGTGCCGTTGTCATTTTTGCGAAAATTTCCCTCATGTTTTGTGGATTCTATCAAAACGATTGCTATTTTTCTGACTTACATCATTTCCAATTTCTTTTCTAGAGTGCATTTTGTCGAACTGGATACGAAAAGCGTATATTTGATTTAAAAATCGACCTATATTTAATACTGGCAATTTTATATTCTTTTAAAAAAAATTATGGTTATCAAACCTTTCAGGTGACGTTTAAATGTTACAAAAATTGGTAATAAGCTCCGTTGAAAGCTGTTATTCAGCCCACCATGAACCGAAATTTTTATTGTGTAAATAAAAAGGTTGCACACTCATTTAATATAATATGTCGAAGAAGCTGATGCTTTGCAGTAATTCAACAATTTGAGGAAAATAGAAGAAAGAACAGCTCGATGAACAGGAAAAATTATGGTTTGGGAGTGGATTTGGAGTCAGGAGCATAATTTAATAATTCTATCCACGATTAAGAGACCCGTGGGCCCCAAGCACAACACATTTAAGGTTCCACCCAAATTGTAAATTTGTAACAAGTAACAGTTATTGTAAGGTTTGTGATCTGTGCGGCAGCACTTTGAAAGGGCGAGACAATATACGTTCGGCCCGCAGTGGGCCCTCTTGTACTCTGGGCCCCACGCACTTGCATGTTTTGCGTACCGCTTAATCTGGCCCTGCCTGTCCCCTTTTCTCCCATTTCTTAGATAAAATAAAACGTTTTTTATTCAAATTTATAATTAATTTATATTCTAACTAGCTGCCGATACAGCTCCGAAATTGGAGCTCTGTACTTCCGGAACATAATGAAAAAAGCCCCACATTCGCAGAATTTTCGGTAAGTATGGTCATCCTATTTCCCAGTCCAGCAACTATCCAACTTATAAATTTTAAAGACAACTTTACAAGAGTGAAAACAATCAGAAAGCTATTGGGTAGGTTTTAATGGTGGTCAAATATCAGTCCTTTTGAGATGCACCTGAGACGGTCAGCTACCTGTGGCAAAAAGTGCTGGATGTTGGATAATTATGTCTTTTTGAATGCTGGATTTATGAGATTCTACTGTATATATCATTAGTTAAAAGTATTAAAAGGCTGTAATTATTGTCTAAATTATATGTAAAATGGGTCTTTACCAGTGCAGCGATTTTCCCCGCACCTATGCACTTAACGAAGCACTTGTCGAATAAACACGACGAATAACGCCCGGTCATCCAATATCGCCTGCCCTTCGCTATCGCCGTCATTCGTAATCGCTGAACAGAAATGCCATGACTTCTCCCGCCAATGGCTTCTCTCACCAATGGCTCGGCCTATAGCAACGCGCTTTATATAGGGCAAATATCCCTATTTCCCATTTCCTCCTTTTCCCTATGGTTATATGATGTAATCAAGAAACTAACCAATACAAAGTCAAGGAGTCGCCCGTTCAAACTACCCGCCGAATCTCCCCTCATCCGCTCCCGTCACATGACAGTGGCTTTCGGGAGAACGAGAGGCCAGATACTCCGAGACAGGGACAGCTGATCGTTTGATGCTGCGAGATGAAGTGTTCTGCCGTTTGACAGAGAGAGAGAGAAGGTTACACTACGAGAGACGAGACGATTTTCCTCGCAAAACGTGTGTGCTGAACGGTTCCTGAGGACATAGTGTAACTATAGACAATACCCATGAAGTGTTTTATGTTGCGAGACAAGTTTGACATCTCAAGAGCATTTGTTTTGCTGTAATGTTATAATTGGTCTGTAAAATATAGCATTTAGTTAGAGGTTGATGTGGTGTTGTGTTTTGGTCACCGCACCAGACAAACACTGACAGTGCTTTTTCTAGATAGAACAGCAATTTGACTCATATAAGACCAGTGATGGGATAAAAGAAGCATAATAAAGAAAACTGCTAAATCTAGCTGAAATCTGCATTTTTTGCAATTCTATGCTGAATCGCCTAAAAGCAAAAAAACATTATTGCATTTGGAGAAGTTTGTCACATGCAAAGGTACCACGTAAAAGAGAATCCATGTTGCAGAAAGACACATTTGAGGAAGTTTTACTATATATATAAAACTAAATACAGTGTGAGACTCTGTATCCAGCATGCTTGGGACCTGAGGGTTGCTGGATAGGGGGTTTTTCCAGAATTCGAGTAGCCAGGCCTAATATGTAAAAAAACACACAGCTGAGTCTAGATGTTTTAGTAACTCCACTTTATCCTTAATATTTACAGATACGCGCTTCCTTTTGGCAGTCTTGCCACCCAGAGGTTTTTCTGCAGGCCTTTTTGACATAATGACTATGGGTATATGTGAACAGGGCTAGAAAAAGCAGTAAAAATGTAAGCAAAAATTATGAGAATACAAGCCTTCACCATCAACTGGTTATAAAACAGTCGCACATCCGGTTTTCGGAACGTTCCGGATACTGGGTAGCCGGATACAGGGTCCCACACTGTATTTATAACAGGGAAATAGATCAATGTATAAGAAGACAATGAAAAACAAAGAGTATGCTTTTAAGGGTTTAGGCAGTTCGGCATGATGGATTCGGCACGACTGATTCGGCGACGGGACCATTCGGCGATGGGACTATTTGGCACCAGACAGTTTGGCGACAGCCGTGTTCGGCATGGCACAGTTCCATTATATTTTGGAGGGAATGGCATCATATTACAACATATTACAACAATTATCTTAACATGGCTGATTTGAATTCACCGAATGTATAAAGTTTAAATAAAAATGACTATATTTAAACAAAAATAGATTTAAATTAACTTTCGTGAGACAAAGTAAACGATAAAAATTACATGATAAAAAATCATCAGATGATATGCACACTGATTTATACAATTAATTATATTAATGTTAATTTAATACAAATGTTATTGTTGGGTTAAATCAGCTGACTTGGATTCATCGAACCAATATATACTGTTTAAATAAAAATTATTATATTTTTAAAGAATAGCTTTCAAATTTACTTTTGTGAGAAAATGTTCACAATATACAACTATATACAGTAAAACCCTGTTATTTTGATCCTGGATAATTCAAAGTACGGTGTAATTTGAAGCTAAGATCAGTCTCCAGTCAACACCATAGGATTTTGCATACTTTTTGGTACGGGTAATTTGAAATATGCCTACAATGAAATTCAAAGCCATGATCTGGTCCAGTGACTCACGAAAACTTCGTTTAATTCGAAATCTCGATTCTGTGTAAGCAGAAGGTTCATGCGTGCGCCATCATATCACGTTTTTGTTCCCCATTTCTTGCACACAAAATACATATAGCGCCCCAAACAGGTGACTCCTTTTTGCTTATTTAATAGTAGGATGAGCAAACGTCCCATTTTTGCCGGGACAGTCCCATTTTTTTTAAACAAAAAAGCCATTTTGTACTGTCTTGAAGCCCATTGCAAATAAAATATATATTATCTGATAGTAAAGCTGATATTCCTAGTAGAAATGTAGGATTTTCTGAAACATGGAGGTTATCAAACAAACAGCAAATGTTCATTACAGTCGCAATTGTCAGGTTAGGAAACCCCAGGGTCATTGATAAATTTGAGGTTGCAAACCTGGTCTCCATGTATAATATCCTGCCCGGGTTTAATCTAACTTATTCCCGATGCTAGTCGGATTCTCTTTTGATGACGACTTGATTTCATCGAACCAATACTGTTTAAATAAAAATGATTATATTTTTAAAGAATTAACTTTCAAATTTACTTCCGTGAGAAAATGTTCACAATATTTAACTTACCAGTAACATTTGTATTAAATTAACATTAATATAATTAATTATGCAAAAGCATTATGCATATCATCCAGTGATTTTTCATCGTATAATTTTTATTGTGTACTTTTTCTCACGAAAGTTAATTGAAATCTATTTTCCTTTAAATATAGTCATTTTTATTTCTACGTAATAGATTCGGTAACTTAATAGTTGCAATATTAATATCATCATGATGCCATTCCCTCCTAAATATATTGGAATTTTGCAGTGTGGAACATGGCTGGTGCCAAACTGTCCAGTGCCGAATAGTCCCATCGCTGAATAGTCCGTTGCCGAACTGTCCTAAACCCCGGTAAGGAAACATATTAGTGATATGTCAAATGACATAGAAAAACATGTCATAGGAATGGTAAGTGATAGACGTTTTGCTATTCAAGTTGGCAAGTCTACTGATATAAGTGGTAAATGTCATGTATTGGCTTCTATTCGTTTTGTAAACGAAACTGAAATAATAGAACAATTTCTTTGCTGCAAAGAAGTTCAGGGAAGTACGAAAGGACAGGACCTTTTCAATGTAATTGATACCTACTTAAAAAATTTTAATTTATCTTGGATTTCATGCGTAGGAATTTGCACAGATGGAGCCCCCAATATGATAGAATCCCAGAGAAGATTCATTGCTCTTATTAAGAAAAATAATGCCAAATATAATAATAACACATTGCTTTCTTCACAGAGAAGTGCTTGTTGCAAAAACATTACATTCAGAATTAAAAACTGTTCTTGAAGATGTCGTTCAGATGGTAAATTTTATCAAGAGTTGGCCATTAAAATCTCATATTTTTACTAAATTATGTGAAGCAATGGAGTCAAAACATGTAACTCTTAATTTTTCATACAGAAATAAGATGGCTCTCAAGAGGTAAGTTTTTGACCTGATTTTATGAGCTAAAAGAGGAGCTGTTGACATTTTTCATGCAGTAAAACTGTTCAAATTTTATTGATAAGTTGAGCAGCGATTATTGGTGTGTCCAAGTGGCTTATCTTGCAGACATTTTTCAACACCTAAACAAAATCAATATGTCAATGCAAGGCCCAAATGAAAAACTTATATTGTCAATGGACAAAATGAATGTATTTATTGGTAAATTAAAAATTTGGAACGTCACAGAAAAGGAAGCCTTGAAATGTTTACCCTGACAGCAACCTCAAATGACAAGGAAAAAGTAGTGAATTTGATAACAGACCACTTGCAATCTTTGCAACTCAAAATAAAACATTAGTTTCCAAATTTAGAAATTGCCGAATATGACTGATTTAGAAATCCTTTTGCAGCAAATTCCACTGTTAGTGGATTCAGCCTTCAAGAGGAAGAGGAGTTTGCTGAAATCCAAAATGATAGAACATTGAAAATACAATTTGAATCTCTGCCATTGAATAATTTCTGGATATATATTTCAAAAGAATAACCAAGCATCTCAAAAAATTTATTAAAATTTTCCTCTTCGTATTTATGCGAGCTTGGATTTTCCACACTTATGATGCTGAAAAGTAACAAGAGAGAATGTCTCTGGATGAAGAAATTAGAGTTTCTATTTCCTCAATCCATCCCAGAATCAGCAAAATTTATAAAGAGCATCAGTCACAAATAATATCGCATTAAAATAATAAAAATATCAAACTTCTTTGAATGATAATATGTAATAACTATTGTTTACTTTTTAAATATATTTTTAATTTGTTTAATTAAAGTTTGATTTTATAAATATTAATACAGGCGACTCCCGAGATTCGACAGGGATGCGTTCCTGAAAACATGGTCGAATCTCGAACAGTCGAATGTCAAATCAGCACAAATTCAAGCAATTAGAGCAGAAATAACGATGTCTAGACTGAAACTAAACCTCACGTGGTCGGACGGGCCAAAAATTACTTCGCATAAACTAGTTTCTAATTCGACCGATCGATCAGCTGGGTCGATTCGACCGGTCCAATTCTCGAGTTGGTCGAATCTCAAACGGTCGAATCTCGGGAGTCGCCTGTACTTTGTATTCAATTATTGTTTCATATTTTTCTTTTTCACACGCATGTTATCTATATTCAAAATACTTTAAATGTAACCTCTTTATGTGGTGCTATTGTTTCTATGTGGGGTGCTATTTTGTGTTAGTATTTTTTTTATTTTGTATTTGTGTATTTTTTGTTTTCATAATCTTTAAATTTAAAAATGAAATAGTATTATTTTTTCTTATTGTTGTGTAAATTGTTTGTGGGTGCCTAATAATAAATCATCCTTGTACTTGTAAAGGAATAAAATGTATGTTTATTTTTTATGACTGTTTTTATGAGTTTATATTATATCACTATCTTCACTAACAAAGACTGTTGGTAAATGTCCCTTCCCTTTGTAAAACCTTTTGTTTGGGTATATTTTTCCTTGTTGTGTGTGGCATAATTACTATTACAAATAATTTTATATATTTAAGAAAATTGTTAATTTTTTTATTTTTCTATATTGTATAATTAAATGTCAATTTTTAGTGATTTTGTTTATTATTAATTTCATGGGTTTTGATTGATACATTGATATTACATCATACCTCTACAAAACATTAATATTTTTCTTTTTAAGGAGAAGCCTCATTTGATTGTAAGGGGTGACGGGGAAATTACGACATTGAAGAAAGGGTGATGCGAACACTAAAAAGTTGAGAACCACAGATATAGACTAACTCTGGAATCCTGCAGAGCAAAATGTTGAATAATGGTGGATATAGGATCATCTTTTGGGAAGTTGTTTTTGAAATCTACCTAATGTGTATTCTTCCTTCACCTGTAATTGTTGCAAAAGTTATGTGAATCTCTCACTCACAATAAACACCTCTTATAAAGGCACAAATATTGGAAATACGTAACAAAACAATGATTTAATATTCTTTGCATCTTCCTTTCATACAGCTACTATTTATTTTTAAGACTTTAAAAAAGTTATCACCTTGATTTAACAAATGATTACTTTTCACTTCCTTTTTGGCTAGTATATCAGTAATATTGTAATTTAGTTTACTATCAGTCTGAGATGAAAGTGAGCTTCGTAAGCATAATTTGGCATTTTGTTATGTTCTTAATTGAAACTCGAAGAAAATTTTCCATCAATGAATAATATTATTCTGTGATTTCTTTTAGATGCAGCATGTCTCTTGATTAACTCATTTTGTAATTCAAATAGAAATATGTCTTTGACTTCAATGCAAGCACAAAGCAACAAATTCCTTGATGAAATGTTTATATTATAAAATTAATGTAGGTTTAAGCAATTAGATCAAATAAGTGAGCTTTTGGGCATGTATTATTGTAGTCCTATTAGTATACAAATTAAAAAAATGTAAAACTACAGTAACAACTCAAAAGAATACAACTATGCTGACTTATATTTCCCCCTCAATACTGTATCTCCATATTTTCAAAAGTTTTTCTCCAAATGTTTTACATGAAGTATAATATATTTCACTTATATCTCTTAAGTAAATCTTCTTCAGTAAATCAAAGTGCAGACATTCTTGTAGAAAAGCATCCCATTATGATGAGCATTATGTAAATACAGTGTACTCTCGATTATCCGGGCTAATGATGAGGAGAAGCACGAAAAATTGGAAAACACGGATAATCCACACATAATCTTAATGTACTTTATTTTGTCATAAACATACAAAATATAGATCTAAAATTTATTGACAATATTCGTAATTATTGTTTACACATATAATGTGATTTTTATCTGTTTCGAAGAATCCCTAATATATTTCCTAACGTCACTTCAAATTTTCCTAACTGCTATAATATTATTATATTCAAAGTCCCATTGATTCAGGTACTGTAACAAAGTGTCAGCACAGTTTAGTCCTGCGTTGTGACTGATGCGCTTAATAATTTCTTCATCTTCTTTCTCTTCCATAATTTCTTCATCTTCCTTCTCTTCCTCTTCTGGTTGTTTCGTAGTAGCAGTAACGATATCAACATCACCCATAAATTGAAATCCCTGTTCACGCGAAATGCTTTGCATCCACTCATAGAAGTTTTCTTTGTCTACATTTTGAAAACCTTCTAAATTTTTTACAACATTGATTATTTCAGATATGTCGTTTGCTTCTTCATTAGAAGCCGACAAATCATCTTCAATATTTGGAAGAATTTTTCTCCATGATCAAACAAGTGTTGCTGGTTTTACATAGAACCACGCCGTATACGGCATCCAGTATTGTAATTTTTTTCCAAAATGCTATCAAGTTTTCATCTTCATCAGCAAGAGTTTTGAGAAGGCCAGCACGATATTTTTGTTTCATCAATTAAATAACGCCTTGATCCATTGGCTGAATTATGGACATAACATTCGAGGGCAAAAACTTTACGACCATAAGACCATCGTCTGATTTCAGTACGCTTTCATTTGAGTGTGATGGAGCATTGTCTAACAGCAATACTTTTTGTAGCAATACTTTATTTTTCAAAAACAAACAAACTTCTGGAACCCATTTGTTTTTGAACCAATCCTCAAAAATATCTCTGTTCATCCATGCTCCTTTCTGATTGTAATAATGCACAGGAAGATTTACCTTCAGAGCCCTTAAATGATCTTGGTTTTTTTGCTTTTCCAATCACCAAAAGTTTCGTTTTATGGTTTCCAGATGCATACCCACAACACATGACTGTCAAACGTTCTTTGGACAACTTATGACCTGGAGCAGATTTTTCTTTTAAGAAAGCGAGAGTTTTTGTAGGCAAGCCTTTCCAATATAGCCCGGTTTCGTCTGCATTATAGATTTGATCAGGCTGTAAGTTCTCTTCCTCCACATATTTCTGAAATTCTACACGAAATGCTTCGGCTGCTGCAACAGAAGCACTCACACAGCATTTCTCCTTGCACTGCAAATTCACAAATACCATGCCGTTGCTTAAATCTTGTCAGCCACCCAAATGAAGCAGAGAACTTTCCTTCTAATCCCAAGGCTTCATGAAACATTTTGGCTTTGTGAGTACAACACATTGGACCAGAGAAGGGTATTCCTTCTGCTCGCTTTTGGTTGAACCACTGGAATAGAGTGAAATCTAATTCTTCATAAGATGACCTTTTCATGCTCTTTCGTTTGGAAGGACCAGCACCGCTATCACAGTCTCTTGCAAATTCCTCTAACTTCCTTTTGTTTTTGTTTATGTTGCGAACAGTTTGAACACCAATACAATATTCTTCCGAAAGCTTTGCTGCAGATTCCCCTTTTTCAAGTTTTTCAATTAACTGAAGCTTTTGTTTTATGGTGAGCACAACTTTCTTCCGTTTCTCCGTCATTTTCCTGGGGCTCACACTAAAAAATATAAATTACGATAAGTAAAAAAGTATAAATATAATATACATAATAAATATATAATAAGTTAAAAAGTATACGTACATATAAGAAATTACGATATCGCGGCAAGAAGTGCGCGCGAGAAACACACCAACCGCTGCTTTAGCTAGACACAGACTGAGGATCGTGCGCAAACATTTTATTCTGCCTGGCCACTGCATGGATAATCGAGAGTACACTGTAACAAAAAATACACGGATAATCCACCAACCGGATAATCGGTCGAATTAGAAACTAGTTTATGCGAAGTAATTTTCAGCCCACCCAACCACCAGAGGTTTAGTTTCAGTCTAGACTTTTTTATTTATGCTCTAATTGTTTGAATTTGTCCTGATTCGACATTCGACGGTTCGAGATTCGACCACGTTTTCAGGAATGCATCCCTGTCGAATCTCGGGAGTCGCCTGTACTTCATTTTGTAAGTGAATACGATATTCTATATGATTTTCAAACATATTTACTTACACTGGCTTTTTCACACTGAATTAAGAAATTCCCAATACAGCCGAATAATTTAACAATGAAAAGAAATATAATTGTTCAATATTTTAGAAGTTGATACTTAGTAGTGTATTTCTCTGATTTTGCTCAATATCTTATTTATATCCTAATAATTTCTATATTCTAATTACCAAATCAACAATAAAAAATAGAAACTAAAACTTTTAAAATAAATTTAGTATCAGCTTCTTATAGCCTCAGTAGCTGTGGAAATACCTGTCCATTACATTTCCTTTGTAAGTTATATAATCATGAATCCACTTCAAAATAAAATATAGTGCATATTTGTTTACATTTACCCTCCGGCCTTGGTGGAAGGATGATTCGAGTATCTGCCGCCAAATACTAAGGTCGCGGGTTCGAATCCCACTGAGGGCATGGATGTTTGTGTTCGTCGTAATGGATTGTATGTAAGAGTGGACTGTATAGTCTAAATATCGTCCTTGAAAATAAAGTTGAATTATTATTATTATGAAAGAACGGGGAAAAAACAAAGAAACTACCATGAATGTATTTCTCTGTCAGCACCTGCAGACGAGTCTTTAACCCTTTATAGGGCAAGAAGTCAAGAAATGAAAATCAAGCTTTATTTTCATTTATAACTGCTAAATAACATATGATATTAACCAAAGAAAGTTACAATTTAAAAAAGTGGTACACTATTGTACCAGTAACCTATAAAGGGTTAAAAGGATCTGCAGGACCTTACTGTGTATTATAAACAGAATAGGAGGAGGAATTGGGTGGGAAGTCCTCAAGGATGCATCAAGCAAACTCTCCTGTGAGGAGTCCATCCACGACCCTTATAATTCCCACTCACCATATTATTTTTCTGTAAACATAAATTAAAATACATTGTATTAACAGCTATGTAATAACTCTGTGTATCAATAAATGTTTTTATTATTATTATTATTATAAAAATTATTATTATTAAAACTTATTCCTTTTGAATTAGAGAAGCCATAACATCGTGAAACATATTTAGTAATTTCTTTATTTTCTCTCATTATTTTATATTGTTTCTAATCAAAAGGATATAGTAGCAGTTTGTTATGTTTTACTTTTCGTTCAATCATGATGAAAAAGTGTGGCACACTTATACAAAATCGACATGAAAGTAAATTTGAAAGCAATTCTTTTAAAATATAATCATTTTTATTTAAACAGTATACAGGCACTCCCCAGGTTACGTAAGGAATGCGTTCCAGCACCCATTACGTAACTCCAAATTTGCATAAGTCGAAAATTACTACGGAAGTTGCAGCAGAGGTAGGGAAACTATGTCCTGCCCCCGAAGGCACTGTTTAGGCATGTGAAGCTATTTCGAAAGAGCAATCTCTGAAAATTAAAGTACGTATAATTTACTGCATCAGTATGGTACAAGTAATCGGTTAAAATAGAGGCATGTAAATGCAGTTGCAACACTTCGTTAATTTGCGCAAAAGTGAAACACACATTAAGAGATCAAGCACCTGCGTCAACGATCGAAAAAAGACTTAAGAGATTGGGAGAGAAACCACACAGACATGTAACAAAAATGTAACCTATTACTGTATTCATATGAGTGCAGATATGTATATGGATTAGTAGGTAGTCGCTGTGGCCTCTTTTCAGGCACAATTCAAACCCAAAGTCTCTAGATATAGCTAAAAGTTCGCTAGAATGGCAACATTGGCTGGTTAGCTAAGCGGTGATTTCGCATTACAACCCACACCTTGCATTCTTTCTCCTTGCACATACATATAGATTTAGTTCACGCTCACAAAAACCTCTAATGTAAGCATAAAGAAATTTCTTTGTACATTATTTATGGGGCCGCTTACATAAGTGCGGGTTTACATAAGTCGAGGCTTACGTAACCTGAGGAGTGCCTGTATATTGGTTCGATGAATCCAAGTCACCTGATTTAACTCAACAATAATATTTGTATTAAATTAACATTAATATAATTAATTGTAGAAATCAATGTGCATATCATCTGGTGATTTTTCATCGTGTACTTTTTCTCATGAAAGTTAACTTAAATCTACTTTTTTAAATGTTATAGATTTGGTGAATTCAAGTCAGCCACGTTAAGTTAATTGTTTTAATATTAATATTATCATGATGTCATTCCCTCCAAAATATACTGGAAATGTGCCATGCCGAACACGGCTGTCGCTGAACTGTCTGGTGCCGAATAGTCCCATCGCCAAATGGTCCCATCGCCGAACCGGTCATGCAGAATCAGTCGTGCTGAACTGTTCCATTCTGTGCTTTTAAGCCCCTAAAAATGCTAACCTGTAATCTGGATGGGTAGTTACAAATTTACGCAACCATTGTGCAGTAGTCATGAGCTCCCCAGAGGCACGTCGCTGTATGAGCTTGAGATACTGCTGCACTGTGCAATGAGTGTCCGCATCAACATCCATGCCACTGAGGTAGCCATTGATGAGTGGTATGAGCCCTGGGAACTCCCCTGCCTGAAATAGCAAAACTGAAACTATAAAAAAAAGAAGTTTCCCAAAGCAAGAAAAAATTATATTTTTAAATATTGAACACTAGGTAATATTAATAAAAAATTATTTTTACTTACAAAACTTTAATAATTGTTCCAAGAGTAATGAATGTTCGAAATTAAATCTGCATATACTCACACTAAATGAGTTTATCATTAAACTGAACAAGAAAAAATTTTGTAAATATTTCTCAATCAGCCAAGAATATTTGTGTTTCCACAATTTTACCTTAACCCTTAAGAGGTCGCACGGATGATTGTGACGTATCAGGTCGCCCACGGTCTTTTTGACAATGTTGGATAAACAGGCTAAAATACACTAAAATGAATATTGCTATGCAACTTTTCTTTATTTTTAAATCTATTGTGATTTCACATTGATAACGAAGTATTATATTAGTAAACAGAAAAATATTTTTAGAAAAATTTATACGACGCAGAGTACAGCATTTTAATTCAAACGCATATAACTTTTACGTAAAAATAAAACATGGACTCTAAAAATTGTGAATCAAAATTATTGTTATGTTTTACAGTCATTAATCTTCGTCATCTTCATAACCCTCATCTTGAAATTTGGAACAACCGACACGTAGTAACAGAATGCTCTCTGGATATATATCTTGAGCATATTACACAGTACGTCGGGTCTTCCTGTATTGTTTCCAAGAGCAAAAAGCGTGTTTTCTGGTCCATTGCTCTTCTGTTCTTGTCTTTCTTCTTCGGAAATTTGTACGAATTGCTTAATCTTTACTTTTATGCTTATGGGCACAAATTTTCAAGTAGTCTGTGCAGAGTTCTTTCGAAAGTGTTTTCAAAATCTCCCTGCGGTGGATTTTACTTTGTTTGCTACTATATAGTATTATAAAGCCATCAATTCCAGCTATATTCCTTAGTGCAAAAAATACAGTAAGGGACCAATGATTGCTAATATAAATTTGTAAAAAACCATCTTTGCAAATAACTATTAGCGCAAATAAATAGTATAGATAAATACGATAATTAGCGGTCTCAAACAATCAAGTGTCGCTGACCTATTTGAAAAAAATTACGTTGTATTATTACCACACAAAAATATAGAAGATTGTGATAAAAAATCAAACACATTCACTTGAATAAACTGTGTAGTCACCAAGGTCCCTTCTCAACCAGACATAAAGGCCAACTGACTCCTAAGCAAGCACAATCAATTGTTCCATTGTAAGGTGATACACATTGTGTGTAGTGTTTCTGGGCGGGAATTCCTTCCCGCCCGTTCTCGGGAATTTTTTACGGTTTCCCGAATCCCGAGAAAAATTGCTCGGGAAATCGGGAAAACGGGAAAATTGCTCTTTGAACCCGGGAGTACCCACAATGGGAAATAAACGTACTACTTGCAATGTATCTCTTAGAAATTTTTCCTAATTATTTTCCTAATTATCGCGATCCAACAGTTACTGCCTGAAAAAAATCTCAGGGAAACTCCCCAGGGAAAGTTTAGAAGAACGCCGCCAGACATGCACGTGCGACACCAGAATCAGCTATCACATGACCAGCTAATTTTAGCTCTGCCAAGTCAAATACTTTTGATCAGTTTGTTTGCAGCTGATGATTGTGACGTATGTGAGTGTTCTTGGCTCTCTCAGCTGCTATCGGTAAGTCAGACTATTTTGAAATACAATTTACACTGTTATTATATTATTCCAATATTACACCATAATGTTTGACGGCGCTTTTCAGTATTTATATATTCGCTGCAGATTACAGACCTGCCAGGAAGCGAAGAAGTCGCTTAACCGATCAGTTGATCAGCTGATGATTTAGATGTGTGTTCGTGGCTCTCTCAGCCGCTACCGGTGAGTCATTTTTTAAAACACAATATACATTGCTCCGTTTAAACATGTAGTATGTTTTACGTTATCTTATGAGAAACAAAAAAGAATGGAAATATATTGGTAATTTCCACACTTGATTCTGCGTAGTATTGTTAACCATGATAGAATTTTCTTATACTATATAAATGCAATATCACATCATAATGTTTGATGGCACTTTCTAGTATTTGAATATTCGCTGCACAATACAGGTCTTTCTAAATTATATTAATTCTTATTTCTTAATAATAGCACATTTTAAAAATTTTTTATAGATTACCGTCACAATGAGTAAAGGGTATAAAGAATGTTGGGAATACCGTATTCACCTGAATCTAGGACGACCTTTTTTTCCAAATTTTCAGCTGTAAATATCAAGAGTCGTCTTACATTCGAATACGAAGTATATTTAAGCATTTAATCAATGGTTTTTACAACAAATGGTATATTAGAGTAAACAATTCACAACAGCAAATTCAAGTACGTACATAAAGAAGTGAAATAAACAAATAGTAATAACAATAAGAAAAACATGACGGGAATAATAATTATTTAGACTAATAATCATCGTCGACGATCATATCACAGACGACGTTCTTTCATCTTGCACATAATGGCAACCGCAATGTCAAAACAAATGAGAGCGGAAATCATAGGGATTCCCCTTTCAAACGACGCACCGCGATTCACTAAGTGTGACAGTAATTTTGAGTTGTGCATTCTTGATTTAAATGCACAACCCTTAAGTTAAAATGACATATCATGTTGAAGTACGTGGCACGAGTGCAAAGGGAAAGTTAACAAAGGAATTAGACGGAGCTAAGATACAAATTTTAAGCTGATCGTGATAAATTACGCCGAAAAAACTAATAACTGTGATGCGAGTAGAAAGTTCGGTGTATCTGAGGCAAATGTGTGTCGATGGAAACTCTCAAAACAGGAACTAGAAAAAGCCAAAGCCACAAGGAAGTCGCTCAGTGGTCCAAAATTAGGCCGATTTCATGGCACTGAAGAAGAAGTAGTCAAGTTTGTGCGCACCATGAGGAAGAACGGTATGCCTGTTTCGACTGAAAGTATTATACTTAAAGCTAATGAAATTACTAGAGGACTTAATATATCATTGTAAGAATTCAAGGCCAGCAGAAGTTGGTGCGTGAGAATGATGCGGCGAAATAATTTTTCTTTACGGCGACGAACTTCGTCAGAAATTGTCAGAAGGCTATGTTGAAAAACTTCTCGCGTACCAGAAATACGTAATTGGACTTAGAAAAACCAATAATTACCTTTTGAGCCAAACAGGAAATGCCGATGAAACTCCGGTTTTCTTCTACATGCCATCTAATTATACTGTGAATGAAAAAGGTGCGAAATCCGACCTAATTAAAACTACAGGCAACGAAAAAATGCGAGTCACGGTAATGTTGGTGGTTTTAGCAGATGGGACTAAATTACCACCATATGTGATTCTGAAGCGGAAAACAATGCCTAAGAAACATTTGCCAAGTGGAATAATAGGTGTCAAGAAAAGGGGTGGATGACTAAAGAACTAATCAGAGATTGGTTACATGTGGTGTGGAATAGACGGCCAGGAGCTTTACTGAAACAAAGAGCAATGCTTTCACTGGATGCCTTCAAGGACACTTATCTCCTGAAATTAAAAACATAATGAGTGCGATGAATATTGATCTTATTGTAATACCTGGAGGAATGACATTGCAACTTCAAGTTTTAGATGTTGCTGTCAATAAGTGTTTTAAAAATAATTTAAAGGTTTTGTATTCTGAGTGGTTACAGAGTGGAACTCACACTTTAACACCAAAAGGAAATCTTAAGAAACCTGAAGTTGCAATGCTCTGCCAATGGATCAAGGCATCGTGGCAACAAATAAATGCAAAAGTAATAGTGAAAGGATTTAAGAAATGCTGCTTATCTAATGCCATGGATGGGAGTGAGGATGGTGTTTTGTGGGAGACTGATGATGAAGTTGAGAGTGATAAAGATAGTGAGCGTGAGGAAAATAGTGAAGGTTGCATAGACAGTGATGATGACTAACAAAATAAAATGATTTTATGCAGCACATGGATTGAAATGTTTTTTGTTGTCCTGAAATGAGTATATTCTGTCAATGTATTTACTTTATTTTTAATGTTATCTTAAAATGAATGCTACCATTTAATTTGTTTGAAAACCTGAATGGTTCTATTTGTGATGTGATCTTATGATTTTAAAATGTTAAAAGAGAATGACATTCACGAAAAGTATAAGAGAAAATAAATATTTCACAAGATTTATAATTATTGTAGTCATGAAGGTCAATTTGAGCTTTTTTCTCTTTTGGAATCATCAAAATGGGGGGTCGTCTTAGATTCAGGGTCGTCTTGGATTCGGGTGAATACGGTATTTTAGAAAAGATAAGGAAAATCAATCAGCTCGTTGCAGATATGCTCCAAATCTTTGCAATGCAAAGCATCATCAACCAGCGGTCTACATAGGCACCTAGAATACATTCATAGAATGAAAAGGAAAAAACACTCAGAAATTAATAATGATGAGCGAAAGCCTTAATCATCTAAGAGACAATTTTACAGTATGCCAAGGGACTCGATTTAGAAGAGACCGTAAGAAAACTAGCTGCCTTGGATGGAATATCAATCAACACCATCACAAAAAGTGACTGTATTAGGGAAAGTTTCACAAGCAAAGGAATGCAGTTGCCAAAAAGTCCATCTTCAGTTATGACACTAATACATAATTATTACAGTAAAGTGGAACAACTATACATCCAGAAATTTGGTGTATTCAAATGTGATAATAAAAAACTAAATATTTCAATAGACGAGTGGATCAGTTGTAAGAATCGCAGATACATAAATGTTCATGTATACTGCAATGAGACTTCACTGAACCTTGGTTTAACAAGAATACATGGGAACTGTCCTGCAGAAAAAGTGCTATCCTTACTCCAGGAAAGATTACAAAACTTTCAGTTACAACTTGAAACAGATGTGGTTGCAACAACTAGTGATGGTGCAGCTGTTATGGAAAAATTTGGAAAATTATCACCGACTATTCAACAGTTCTGCTACAATCATGCACTACATCTAGCTGTATTTTACGTTAAAAAATTGAAAGGTGAAGCAACAGGAACATGTAGCAGTGATAGTGAATTCAATACAGATTCTGAATACGAGAAAGATGATGGCAATGACTCTGAATCAGATGATGTGGCCCGAGCCGATGAGTGATTTGTAAGATGATGTATCTTCGGTAGTTAGCAGTGTACGAAGAATTGTAAAACTGTTTAAATATTCTCCAGTAAGAAATTCTCTTTTGCAGCAAGAAATAATCAAGAGTGAAAAAAGGGAACTAGAAGTCATTTTGGACAGTAAAACACGCTGGAGAGAATGATAGAGAGATTTTTAAAGATCCTAAATCCAATTAAGATCGTTTTACGAGAGCTGAAACTCGATCACTTGTGGAAAGAAGAATATTATGAAATTGTGAGAGGTATGTTGAATTGCTTACAACCTGTGCGATTAGCAGTTGAGGCTTTAAGCAATAGAGAAGCTAATATTCTTACAAGTGAAGGAATTTTTAAGTTCCTGTTCAATAATTTAGAAAAACAGAACTCTCCAATGAGCAAAATGCTTTTAAAGGAAATAAAATTTGAATTGGTTAAACGTAGAAATAAAGATCTTGCATCTCTCAAAAAGTACTTGAGCAACGTTAGTTGCCTATGTGAGATGGAAAAGGATGAATTTTTTGCCTTGTCAAGCAAGAATGAAATTGCACGATTGGCAAAGTCATTAATGTAAAGGCTTTTTAAAGGAACATTTACAACAGAAGAAGTGCAAGAAGAAGAAAAAATGGATGTCCTTATAGAGGGTTCTGACATAAAATCAGAATCTGATTTGAAGTGTGAATTGGCTAAAGCAATATCAATTTCGATATCAAAACCTAGTTCTATGCAAGCAGACAAAATATTTGCTTCTCTAAGGAAGGAAATGAGCTTATATGAAGCAACGCATTCTCTCACCCCCAACTTGAAGATACTTTTAGATGCACTCATAACAATTTGGCCAACGTCAACACAAAATGAAAGAAATTTTTCCAAATCTGGTATATTTGTTATAAAGCACAGATCACGATTGTCTGATAGGGCAATTAATGCTCTATGCCTCTTAAAGTTTCATTTAAAAAATGATAAATAAAAATTATTTCAAGTATTATTTCAATTTTCAAACTAATAATATTTGCATTTGTTTTTGTGTTAATGTTTAATTTCATGACTAAAATATTTAAATGAGATTGAGAATGTTAATACATTCTGTGATATACCGTATTCACCCGAATCCAAGACGACCCTGAATCTAAGACGACCCCCCATTTTTATGATTCCAAAAGAGAAAAAAGCTCAAATTGACCTTCATTACTACAAAAATTATAAATCTTGTGAAATATTTATTTTCTCTTATACTTTTCTTGAATGTCATTGTCTTTTAACATTTTAAAATCATAAGATCACATCAAAAATAGAACCATTCAGGTTTTCAAACAAATTAAATGGTAGCATTCATTTTAAGATAACATTAAAAATAAAGTAAATTAGTCATCATCACTGTATATGCAACCTTCACTATTTTCCTCATGCTCACTATCTTTATCACTCTCAATTTCATCATCAGTCTCCCACAAAACATCATCCTCACTCCCATCCATGGCATTAGATAAGCAGCATTTCTTAAATCCTTTCACTATTACTTTTGCATTTATTTGTTGCCACGATGCCTTGATCCATTGGCAGAGCATTGCAACTTCAGGTTTCTTAAGATTTCCTTTTGGTGTTAAAGTGTGAGTTCCACTCTGTAACCACTCAGAATACAAAACCTTTAAATTATTTTTAAAACACTTATTGACAGCAACATCTAAAACTTCAAGTTGCAATGTCATTCCTCCAGGTATTACAATAAGATCAATATTCATCGCACTCATTATGTTTTTAATTTCAGGAGATAAGTGTCCTTGAATGCATCCAGTGAAAGCATTGCTCTTTGTTTCAGTAAAGCTCCTGGCCGTCTATTCCACACCACATGTAACCAATCTCTGATTAGTTCTTTAGTCATCCACCCCTTTTCTTGACACCTATTATTCCACTTGGCAAATGTTTCTTAGGCATTGTTTTCCGCTTCAGAATCACATATGGTGGTAATTTAGTCCCATCTGCTAAAACCACCAACATTACCGTGACTCGCATTTTTTCGTTGCCTGTAGTTTTAATTAGGTCGGATTTCGCACCTTTTTCATTCACAGTATAATTAGATGGCATGTAGAAGAAAACCGGAGTTTCATCGGCATTTCCTGTTTGGCTCAAAAGGTAATTATTGGTTTTTCTAAGTCCAATTACGTATTTCTGGTACGCGAGAAGTTTTTCAACATAGCCTTCTGACAATTTCTGACGAAGTTCGTCGCCGTAAAGAAAAATTATTTCGCCGCATCATTCTCACGCACCAACTTCTGCTGGCCTTGAATTCTTACAATGATATATTAAGTCCTCTAGTAATTTCATTAGCTTTAAGTATAATACTTTCAGTCGAAACAGGCATACCGTTCTTCCTCATGGTGCGCACAAACTTGACTACTTCTTCTTCAGTGCCATGAAATCGGCCTAATTTTGGACCACTGAGCGACTTCCTTGTGGCTTTGGCTTTTTCTAGTTCCTGTTTTGAGAGTTTCCATCGACACACATTTGCCTCAGATACACCGAACTTTCTACTCGCATCACAGTTATTAGTTTTTTCGGCGTAATTTATCACGATCAGCTTAAAATTTGTATCTTAGCTCCGTCTAATTCCTTTGTTAACTTTCCCTTTGCACTCGTGCCACGTACTTCAACATGATATGTCATTTTAACTTAAGGGTTGTGCATTTAAATCAAGAATGCACAACTCAAAATTACTGTCACACTTAGTGAATCGCGGTGCGTCGTTTGAAAGGGGAATCCCAATGATTTCCGCTCTCATTTGTTTTGCCATTGCGGTTGGCATTACGTGCAAGGTGAAAGTAAGTCGTCTGTGTTATGATCGTCGACGATGATTATTAGTCTAAATAATTATTATTCCCGTCATGTTTTTCTTATTGTTATTACTATTTGTTTATTTCACTTCTTTATGTACGTACTTGAATTTGCTGTTGTGAATTGTTTACTCTAATATACCATTTGTTGTAAAAACCATTGATTAAATGCTTAAATATACTTCGTATTCGAATGTAAGACGACTCTTGATATTTACAGCTGAAAATTTGGAAAAAAAGGTCGTCTTAGATTCTGGTGAATACGGTATGTAAAAACATATTGTATACCATAAGGTATAATAAAGTCTGCATTCATTACATTGTTTATATTTTGAGAAAACCTCAAATATAGCAGAAACCTCTTTATTAACAGTTACTATTATAGTCATTATTACTGGCGATCTACGAAAATTACATAAAAAAGATGATTTCGGGAATTCCTGAGAATTCCTGGGAAATACGATTTCCCGTTCCCGATTCTCGAAGGTTCAGAAATGTCGGGAATTTGGAAACCCTAGTTGTGTGTATATGTTATTGGAAGATAGCACCTATCCTTGCTGTCGCCGCATGCTTGCAGAAATCAATGCTCACAAAGACCACATACATAAATTATGCTTACATGCCTGATTGTTTCTAGTTCCCTTGCATCTAATGAACTCATGGCGATGGGTTATTAGTAGAATAATTAGTAAAAAAAGGCTTGAAAATAATTATTAGTGTACATAATTTATATGGACAAATACTATAATTATCAATCTCAAACACTCAACACCTGGCACACAGGGTACTTTTTCACGGGCAGAGTCGATGATTTCTTCAAAGAATATGACATTTTTATTATTACCACACAGAAATAAAGAAGATTGCGATAAAAATATAGCTAGTGAACCTGAGGTAAGATAAGGAGGCCAAGCATTAGATATTACTGAAAGAGATCCCTGTCTTTTAGACCGTGCACATCCTCTTCAGTGACCGACTAGCAAAAACAGATACGTAGTAAAGAAAAACACATTGTAAACAAATAACGCTAACTCCGAGAGCTCTAAAAACCCATTATATGATACACAATGAACTCAAGATAAGGTACTGAGAAGGCCAGAGATGAAATGTTACTGAGAGGGTTTTAATTTAAAATAATGTAAACCACCCTGTCTTCTAGACCGTGCATAATCTCTTAAGAGTTAATAATTGAGTCATCTTTGAATTACATTTAAATTATTTTGTATCATTATTTATAGTAACAGACATTAACAAATCTACGATAAAGCCCAAGTGGCAAATGGCCTAGGGCAGAGGTCGGCAACCTTTTTCATAAGAAGAACCACTTTTTCAAATTATGCATAACACGCAAGTTTCAAAAATAAAATTAACTTTTTAACTGTACAACGTGAATATTTAGAGACAACACAAACAGAGAAAGATAAAAAGTGGGCAAGAAAGGAAAAAAAATGCCAAAAAAATTTACAGGTGTACGGTAGGGCGGCGTGAAATAATCAAGTTTCTGGAATCGGAATGGAATACCTGGGGAAAGTTGCAGGGTGACTCCATAAAGAACAGTGCAAATTATTTTCACTTTGGCTTAACGTTTAGAGGTGTCCCCAGAATTTTCAAATTTGAAAATTTTCACGAAATTCGGAAGTTCAGTATTTTAGTGAGAAAAATACGGTAGCGGTTAAATCTTAATGGAATAGATGGGAAATATTTAGAAAAGACCTCTTCAAGGCTTGTGGGGATTTCTGTTCACCTGCCTTTTTATCTTGAGGTGCCACACTGTTGTCAACACCGGGTCAAAGAGGGTCATCATACACCTTTTGGAAGTAGAGTTAAAGAAACCCTTGCAATGGTTTATCTGTCATCTTCATGCGAATGAGCTCCCCTTAAGTCATTTGGTGCAGCATTTAGATGGTCAGACTACAGGCCCCCCTTGCTTCTCAGGTCCAATAGGGAAGCAATTACAATTCTCCGAAAAGCTTCCAGTTGTGGACTTAGAGATGATTCCTACTACATCACCTGCGGTAACGGATGACGCTGATCTCAGCACAGACCAAAAATATCTACTTGATATAATGACAGCTACCACGACAGGAAAATGTTCCCTGGATTTGGCGAACAGGGACCCAGGTCAACTTTCCCACTCACGATGGCTCACAACTGCCAACAGAATTTTACGCCTGTACGTCGCAACGGGAAATCCTAGTGAAAATCTAAAAACACTGGCAAATTTTGTAGTGAAAGTGTACGGACCGATGTGGTTCGAGATAAAGACTGATTCTTCATGCACGAAAGGGGCAAAACATCTGTAGTTAACAATCAAACGACAGAAAGACAATTCGAGAAATAGCCAATCGTCGTATTCTGAAGGTAAGGTCTCAACATAAAATTGCAGGAATACGTAATTTTGACATTTCTGCTTTCAATTTCGAGGCTTAAGACTACATTGAACTCAAAACGTGGCAAAGCTTGCAAGTCACTGAGCCACCTTTGACTGCAAATTTGTCTGCCGATTGGTTGAGAGGAATGATCGAGAGTGGTTTTGAACCTGGAGACAAAGTTCCACTGTTCCCATGCCACACGCAAGCAGTGGAACGTTGTATCAAACTGGTGACGGAGGCATCCGAAGCTGTCTGCGGACAAGAAGCAAGGGATGGTTTCATCAGAGAAAGGCTTCTATCTCGCAAGAGCATGCCTTCGTTCGAAACAAAGCGTGATTATTCGGGACCTGTTGACAATTGCTCAAGTACTCACTCACTCACTCACACAAGTACTAATCGTAACGTGCAAAGGATAAAAGGAGGGGTTTACGAGGTGATAACCCATGCCAGGGATCCGAACTCTCACCGTTGTTGTCAGGTTTGTGAATCTGTATGATCGTGACAGGGATCTACTCAGCAACCACACATGCTCGCACAAATAGGAAAAACAAGTTAGGAAAGTGCACAACGTATGACAAATGGTCGTGTTTCGTGCAATGGAGTATTAGAAAGAAATTATGTACCTGTATGTAAGGGAAATAGCGTTTTAAAGTTGTTTTCTTCATCATAAATAATCCATTTTCTTCCTATTTAAAAATAGTGCATGCACACGTAAGGAAATTAAATGTTTGTTTGTGAGATTATGTTAGCAACAATGAAGAAGTAACCATGCAAGAAAATTTCTAAGTTCAACTCGAATTAAGACATTTTTGTTTGATTTTCTCGATAATGGCTACTCCTACGATAAAAATGTATAGAAAAAGAAATACTCTAATTTACTAGTTCTACAACTTTTATTATAAATATATTCTGATATGAGCAATACTTTACGAGATATGACGAAAATTTAATTTTTTGTCACCAGTAAGGTGGTACCCCTGATTAGCTTACGTGATTCATTTTTGCGATTTTCTTATTATATTTTATTGTAAGTCCTTAATATAAAATTTCATGAAAATCCGCTCTGTAGAAGCGAGAACGAACATGAGGACGGACGGAGGGACGGACGGACAGACCGACGATAATACACGCTCACGCTGGAAGCAAAACGTGCCTAAAAAGATACTATCCCCTAGAGTCGAGGAGAAGTGCCAGGGAGAGGACATCCCGTGGATGTGGAAGGGAAACCGTACAGTCTTGCTTCACGATATATCCTGTGTCTTGTAATTTTCTTTGTGAAAGTCCTGGTTTGACTTCATGTATTAAATAGCTGAACCAGTTCTTTTGCCATTGATTTAGCGGTAACATTACAAATGAAATTTTAAAATCCATTTATTATGAACCTTCTAATCCAGCAAGTTTTTCCACAGCCGATAAATTGCATAAAGCGTTGGGTAAAAAAAGAAGTTATCAAAGGGATACATTCAGGATTGGTTAGATACGCAGGATGCATATACTTTACACAGCTCTTTGAAAAAACATTTCCAAAGAAATTTTTATGATGTGGATTATATAGATGAAACTTGTCAATGAGACCTAAACGATATGAGAAATTTAAAAAGATACAACAAAGAATTCGCATATATTCTTACTGTTATCGATTTATTCTCAAAGGTATGCTTGGGCAGTTCCTTTGAAGAGTAAGATGGGAGAAGAAATTGTGAGGGCATTTGAGTACATTTTCAAGCATCGAAGACCTCTAAAATTGCAACGTGATAAAGGTTCTGAATTTAGGAATAAAAAGTTTCAAAATTTCCTTGATGGAAAAAATGCAAAGTTTTATTATACTCATAACCCAGACGTTAAAGCTGCCGTGACAGAAAGATTCAACAGGACGTTAAAGACTAAAACGTACAAATATTTTACGAAAAATAACACCTATAATTACGTGGACGTTACCAAAATTAATGAAGGGGTATAACAATACTATTCATTCTTCTATCGGGGTGGAACATTCCGAAGTGAACGTCTCGAATGCATTTCTCGTAAAAAAAAAGATTGCTCAATAGAGGAAAGAAAACAATAATAAGGAAGCCTAAGTTTGGGAGACTACGTTAGGATAGCTAACTAAGGAGAGAGGATGCCTTTTTTTGCTAAAGGATACACTAAACCAAACTATATGACTGAGATATTTAAAATAAAATCCATCATTTCGGGGAATATAGTTCCTACGTACAAGTTGGAAGATTTGAGTGGCGAATCAATAGAGGGATACTTTTACGGCCCAGAATTAAAACAAACGGTTATATCCGGAACTACTGAATTTAAAATAGACAAAATATTGCGGAGGAGAGGAAAAGGTGAGTCTGAAATATTTCGGCTATCCCGATTCCTTTAACTTTTGGATAAAAGCATTGACTGTGAATCGTTTGAATCCAGTTTTTTAAAAGATTGAAAAATGAACAATTTTTTCATTACTCTTTTAAGCAATTCCTCTCATAAGTACTTTCAGAATAACATGAAAGCTCATTTTCAAACAAAGTTACCTAATAGATTGTATTTGCAGAATAACCAATGGCAAGTTGGACTTTGTGAAATTTCCTTTCCTATTAAAATGCTAATGGAGGAAAGAAATGTAGAATCGATAGAACCGAAAAAAACAGGAATAAGTTTTGCGGATGTAGTAATAAAATTGGATCAAGCACAGTTTTCAACAGCAAACATACACTAATTTTAATCAGGTTTTCGAAACTTCATGCGAGGACTATGCGGAAGGTAATAGAGATTATATTCATATGCTGGTAGCAGACCTCATACATACATTTGTCATAGCCGGCATTAAACGCCACAATAAAAAAATATTACCAGATGACTATAATCCCGAAGATTACGTGATAATATCCAACGACTGCGTCGAATACGCTATACATAGAGGATATTATAAGACTTTTTTTGATTTTCTACGAACTATAATAACAAAAAATCTAATGTGGCCAACACATGACTTTCTCCATATTTGGGGTATAGATATTTAAATTATTATGAATAGCATTATGAGGCAAAATTACCATTTTGTATCATAAAAGAATACACTCGTCCTTATTGCCATAAATTAGGTATATTTTGAATGTTTACAGAATTCACCGCTACATGGTGGTGGCACTGTATACTGAAAATTATGAAAAAGTTGAATATCTCCAAAATGGATGGTTCTACGAAAATTTGTTTCAAACGAAACCTGGAAGAAATATTATTCTCTTTGGCCCCCACTAAGATTAACAATAATGACATTTATAAGGAGATATTTGATGGAAACCGAAAAAACCTATTATTTATAAATAATTCCTAAACAATAACTGCTATGGAAAATTGTTTCAAATGAAAGTTGTAGGAAATTACATTCTCTATAACATCTGTATAGAATTGTATATACAATAATGATGTTTTAAAGGAGAAATATCACAAAAACCGAATCGGGTTTCGAATAAACCTCGACTTCCGTTTAACCATTATTGTCCAAAAACTAATCAGTTCTTTGTGCTCATGCTAAAGTGCTATATTTGAAGTTTGGTAAGGATATGGCAAGTACTTTTTGAGTTAGAGCACCAACAATCACATACACACACAGACATCATTCCGAAAATAGTCTAAACGTGTTCTAGGGACCTCAAAACATGTATTTCCGTTGAAATCTCGAAGTCGATTTTTTTCATGAATACAATACTTTCCCATTACTACGTATGGAGAAAGTAAAAAGTTGTTAGTTTATGCAAATGAGGTCAGTCCAGCTGTTGTTGAAGATTTCTGCATTCACTTTCCAGAAATTTCATAGGGTTTTAGTCCCAAAAATATTTTTATTGCTGATGAGTGGGTTATTTTATAAAGCAATGACTATCTGCAGTGGTGGATTTGGAAACTTGTCTCCCCTAGGGTAAATAATTTTTCCACCCCCTTAAAAAAATTTCAATAAAATTGGTTTAATTTATATATTATACTAGCATGAGTGCCCGTTGAATTTCACCAGATTTATTGAATCTAAAACTGAGACTGTGTAACATGTAAACATCGCAAGAATAAGATAGTACACAGTTTTAATCGATGAATAAAGCAAAAATGAAGAAAACCGCTCCACATTTTCCTATTTAGATGAATGAAGGAAAAAATCTTAGGAAAATAACATAGAAAATCCCTCCCCCTCCCTCTCCCACCCTCTCTCCACCCCTTCCCTCTAATTCCCTCTCTCCATCTCCCCCCTCCATTACCATCCATTTCCCGCCCTATCTCGTATTAAAAGCATTGAAAGAGAACAAACTTACAAACAATCTCTTTTATATGTTAGATTAGAAGATAATTCAGTTAAAAACAACAAATAATTGGTTGCCATGTAAACAAATTAAAATCGTACACAGAAATTGACTTATGATATTACGTTAAAATTTTTCCCATATAAATGCATTGAACTCTGAATTTCGGCGACAATGAGAGTTGTCATGGTAGCTTATAATGGGTATTGTAATAAAACTGATAAAATCACGTATTTTATTGATTCTAAATGCATTTTTATGCTAATTCGATCAGGATTCAGATTCTGTCTTCAATAAAAATAAACTTTGTTCTTTTCTTCGTGGAACCATTGAAGTCTCAAGTTCGTACCATGTTTCTATGTAATTTTAAAATTCAAATGAAAAATAAGCTGCACTCGTCCTTATGTTATTCAAATGGAAAAAATGAAAAAAAGAAAATATTTTTTAAAATTAGAAAGGTCAATCAAATCGATATAAAAACTTTACCACCATACTCATTATTCCGGTTAAAATGATACCTTTCTCTTGCTTCTACGATCTGTAGTTTTCGAGTTTTAAAATTATGATACATACACATACATTCATTTTTATATATTAGATCCAGAGGAACTATTCGTTCTTTTGTCAGGTATTTATGGATATTACCTTGACAAGCTTTCCTAGGTGGGTACAAATGGTCTTTTATGATTTCAAAGTAATCTTCTTCGACCTCAATAATTTTAAAAAGCACACTGAAGGCCCTATTTACAGTGCTTCCTCATATACTATATTAACCGTATTGTAATTTGGTGAATAAATACACAAATCCGACCGCTCCAAAATCCTGCCGTCCCCAAAACCCCGCCGCCCCTAGGCCATTGCCTACTTTGGCCTTATTGGAAATCTGCTAATGACTATCTGTACTTTGGTTATTAAATGGGATTCATGTAAAATTAGAAAGTTGGCAAAGGAGTGACTAATGGTTTTGCTTGCAGCAAGTGCAACAGGTAAAAAACTTGAACCTCTAGTCATAGGAAAAACCCTTATGTTTCAAACGTTTATAAGTGAACAAGTTATAGGTACTATGGAGAGCTAATGAAAAAGCACGGATGACCTCAGAATAGTCAACAGATTGGCTGCAAGACGTCAATAATAAAATGGGAAAGCACAAAAGGCATGTTTTAATGACTGTTGATAACTGCCCTGCACACCCTTCACTTAACAATTTGTCTAGCATAACACATATTTTTGAAACACAATATCACTACTACCCCAAGATCAACGCATTATAAAGAACTTTTAAGCATTTTACAGAAAGTTGCTATTTTCAAATGTAACATCTAAATGCAAAACAAATTCAATGTAATCAATTTCCAAATTTGGTGCAAAGCTGTTTTATGGATAATAGATGCTTGGAAAAAATAAAGAGAGAAGTGCCACTATACAAAGAAAAGGGCATGATAGCTGACATCATTTGCAAGAAACACCATAAGTACATTCAAACAAAAACTCATTTACTAATAAAAATTTTAAATATAAAGTTTGTGTTGATCTGATCACTAGTTTTTGAGTTAAAGCACCCACAAAATTCTGTAACTTGACTTATTGGTGCAAATATGAAATTAAGAAAAAAGACTAGAAAGATGAAAAATTACAAGAAAAAATCACTGATGAGTAAGAAAAGATGAGAAATCAAATTATACCTTCCCATTGATGATTTCATTGATTGTCATAGCAGCATACACATCACACCTTGATGAGGATGATTTTGATGATGGGTCCAAAGGGAAAACCGGACATTGGCACATGGCTTCAGGTGGAGACACACTTGTGGTGATGTCTTTCCTGAACCAAAACTTCTGATTTTTAATGGCATTTTTTTTCTGTGCTTTCAGCATATTATCATCAACCTGATATTAAAATAGTAAGTAATTAAAATAATTTATCAAATAAGAAAAATATTTTATTTAGAAATTAACTATTTTAAAGCAATACCTTAAAAATTATTTTCCTTATAAAATTGAGGCAAAAATGATTAAGAGTTCATTAATCTATAAAAATTAATACAAAATTGCAATTTTAACCTTGCTAATGGGGATGATGAAATCTAGTTGATATGAAAGAATTACTCGAGTCAGTAGAACCACAAAGCAAACAAGTGCAGCATTCTCAAAATCAGTTATTTGCACCTCACATGGTCTGAACTCCACACGCCAGCCAATTGGAGAATTTGGAGGAGGCGGCTTGAAGCGCATCGTTTGCCAATTTGTTGACTGAATGTTCTGAAGTGGAATAAAATTTAAAAAAAATAAAATGAACATCAAAATATTAATAAATTAGAACTATTTTTTATTTGTTTATTTGGTGCTACGTCCGCCCCGTTCACCACTCCAAAACCGACGCAGCCCCGAAGCAGGTCTACCTAGCCCTTATATACCCGTGCAGCCAATATGGCCACCACGGATCTACAAGTGCTGGATAGCCCGGGTGGGCCGGTTGTTTCCCAGGCCGAGATGCAGGAAATTATTACAGAGACAACCCAGGCTGTCATCACGCCACTACAACACGCCAACATTAGTCCAGCTCCGAATGTCTCATCCACACCTGCAGGTCCATGGGAGCTATTTGCACCGGAGCAGCCCCCGGACTTCGCTTCTCTTCTCCCGGGGCTGCAGTCGAGTGCCATGCCTATGCCCAAGGTGCCCAAAGTCTTCGCCATTAGGAAAGACCTTAAGGCAGCAGCAGATTCAAGCAAGTGAATGGGCAGAGACCTGCATGACGCAACTACGATGCTACATCTGTTAAGCCTATGGGACACCCTATGAGAATTGACCCGAAATTATGCCTCTTACTCACGGCGGTAACCTTGGGTTGGCATAATGCCATAGCAGTTCAACGAGCGGCGAATGCTGAAACCCTCTTGCTACCGCAGGGCTTCATTCCCCAACCAACTCTGCAACGAAGGCAACCCTTTCGCCAAGTGCCCGTAGCACTGCAGGCGTGTTCTTCATCTGTGAGGAGGGGCAAAGCCACAGCCCAGAAATGAAGAGCAACCGGGACCAAGCGTGGAAGACCATCGGAGGGAGGCACGGCTCCGTGGTCCCCTTCCTGTTCTGCTGACCCAGAGCTGGCAGGGACCGTCAGGACGAGCAGGCCCAGGTGACGAAGAGAATGAAGAAGACGAGGCAGAGCTACTAGATTTTCTCCATACAGAACTCCGCCTCAACGAGCTCGACCTACCCAAACTTCTACTGATGCCGGGATTTCCACGTCTTAAACTTCTGTGGGAGGTTCATCAACAGATACCAGTTTCAACCGTGCGAGACTTCGCATCAGGCGAACCGCCTGATGTTCCTGAGCCACCCGCCATTGATGACCACCGTACTCCGCGGCCAGTCGGGTTTGACTCCATCCTGCTTCCGGAGATCCTGCTCTCTCCTTTGTGGACTCCGGGCACACCGAGCGAGATTCAAGTGGACCAAATTCACCCATACGAATACCAGTCCACATGGGCGACAGAATTAAGCTATAACGGTATGTATCTTCCACGTCCCACCGATACCCCTTCAGTGTTTATTAGAACTCCTCATTCTGATTCTCTTTCTATTGTTCTTGATTCTATGTTATGTTTGGACAATATCGAGGTGTAGGCCTGTTTCTGCATTTCGCACATTTTTAATACCTAAATCTGACGGCACCTCCCGCTTTATCCAGGACATTTCGCCATGGACGAGCTGCTATAACTGTCCCAAAATTTCTTTATACACAGCAGCCCATGCAATTGCAACCATCCCTTCAGGATCTTGGTTAATTAAGATTGATCTTAAACACGGTTTCTTTCAAATTTCTTTGTCGGACTCCTCTTCAAGGTTTTACGACATTTACGCGAACAACAGTTACTACTGCATGAATAGGCTGCCAATGGGGCACACAATGGCATCCTATATCATGCAGAGGTGGGCAAAGTGTGTAGGAAGAGAGGTAATGTCCAGGTATGCTGTAAAATTTATACCATATCTTGATGATTGGCTTGTGTACTGTGTTTCTATTGATGTGGACGGAATTCTCTGGTTCTTAGAAAATACCCTAGGAATAACCATCAACAGACATAAATCAGTGCTAACACCAATGAGGATGTTGGTTTATTTAGGAGTGCATATAGATACTCAGAATACTTCCCTGAGATTTACAAGTGAATCAGTGCAGCGTGTGTAACGCATCATGAATATTATTCAGATTTGTGACCAACGAGATATTAAGCGTATTGCCGGGTACATGTCTTGGATTTTATATATGGCCAAGCTACCATTATTTTTTGTAAGAGATATTTTTGCACGTAACAATGTATGGTTAAAATTTATGCTGTCTAGAATTAATTTGTGTGCCCCTTTTATGCTAGGTAACTGTGAAAGATCCTTGGACGTGTTTTCCAATGCAACTGAGAACACATTGGCCTTTGTGATTCTTTCATGTAATATAGTACAGGCTTATTACATTCATCGGTAGTTGCCGATATTGCTAACTGAAGGGCTTGCAGACTTGGTCGCATGCCATTTTGCCATTGATTTTTGTAATGAAAGGCGTAAGCCAACAAATTTAAACATGTATGTTGAAAATCAGGCAGCGTTACACTCATTTAGAAAGGGGAAAGGAGTAATCTTTTCCTATGTCATTATAAGAAAATTGTTTCTGTTCCTTCTAATAAAGAATCGAGACCACAGGGTCTCTTGGTGCTATGTCCCCTCCGAAGCCAATTCAGCCGACTGGCCCTCCCGGGCTATCCAGCACTTATAGATCCATGGCGGCCATATTGACTGCACAGGTATATAAGAGCTGGGTAGACCTGCTTTGGGGCTGCATCGGTTTTGGAGTGGTGAACGGGGCGGATGTAGCACCAAACAATTTTCTCAAAAATGTCATAAATTTTTTTTAGTACACGTAACAATAAAGCCAATACTGAAAAATATTTATGATATTTTTGAGAAAAAGATGTATATTATACTTCATCCGTTTTTTACTTTCTCATACAAAGTACGGAGAAAGTATTGTTATCGTGAAAAAATTCGACCTTGAGATTTTTACGGAAATATACGTTTTAGGTGACGCTGAATCCGAAAAAGTGGTTTTCGCAATGCCGTCTGTGTGTCACTGGCTATAGAGTCCAAGCGGTAGAGCGAAAATGAATGAAATCTCGTACTTAGGCATTTTATCATACTGAGCAGAGTATATATAGGAATGGTTGACATTTCTCAATAATTAAGGGTAGTTTATTCTATGCATTTTTAACAACAATCCAATTTTCTCAAAAATGGCTCTAACGATTTTCATCAAATTTCGTACAATTACTTCAGTTTACACCTTCAATAATACTTTATAGTTCATATTCCTCAAAAAATGAATATAAGGCTAGTTTATTCTAGGCAACTTTAACAATAATTCGAGTTTCTCAAAAACGGCTATAACGATTTTGATCAAATTTCGTACAGTTACTTGAGTTTACGTCTTCAATAATACTACGTATTTCATTTTTCCCAACGAATGAATATAATGCTAATTTATTCTTGGGTAACTTGAACAGAAATTGGATTTTATAAAAACAGCTTTAACATTTTTGATCAAATTTCGTACAGTTATTTGAGTATACATCTACAGTAATACTACATATTTCATTTTTCTCAATGCATGAATATAAGGCTAGTTTATTGTTGGGCAACTTTACCAAAAATTGGATTTTCTAAAAACTGGCTGATACAATTTTCATTTTCTAAAGATAAGTAAACGACGCATTAGTACCTATATATGAGAAAGTTTGCACAATGTATGTTGTACCGATTTTTCTTTTTTAATTTCAGATTATCCATGGATAGTGTGATGAAGAAAAAATGTTGGCAATATTCCATTGAGTATCTTGCATACGGTTTTATTCCATCACCAAAGGACAGTAAGATGCCAATGTGTCTAATATGTATGACTGCACTTTCAAATGAAAGCATGTAGCCATGTAAGCTGCAGAAACATTTTGAGACAACGCACAAGGACAAGGACAAATCACTAGATTACTTTAAAAAAACTGCGTGATGATTTCCAAGCAAGGACAACACTGAAGCAAATGTTTAGTAAAAGAGCAGCCAAAGTAGACAAAGGTTTAATTGCATCTTATGAAATTTCCAAGTTAATTGCAAAAGCTGGCAAGCCACATAATATTGGTGAATCTTTGATTTTTCCTGCAGTGTCTGTTGTGATTTCAACTGTCCTGAATGAGAGTGCACATCAAATTACATAGGTCATTCCTTTGAGCAACTCATCAGTATTGAGGTGCATTGATGAAATGGCAGATGATTTGGAAAAACAACTAGCTGCACAATTGCAAGTGAAGAAGTTTTCCCTGCAAATCGATGAATCCACTCTACATGATAATGAAGCCCTTCTGATGACATATGTTAGGTTTTTGGAGGATCAGCAGCTCATTGAGGAAATGCTTTTTGCCTGAAAGCTTACGACAGACACCAAAGGGGAAACAATTTTTAAAGAAGTTGAGACTTATTTCAAGGAAAACAATATCCCACTTGGAAATATAATGGCTTGTGCAACTGATGGTGCTGCTTCTATGGTAGGTAGATACAGAGGATTCATTGCCCATTTAAAAAATGCTGTGCCTGAAATTTTTTGCATACACTGCGTGGTCCGCCATCAACATTTGGTTGCAAAAAATTTGGGAGGATGTCTGCATAACGCCCTTGCCATTGTAATAAAGGTTGTCAACCCTATCAAATCAAATGTACTTCAAGATCGTCTTTTCTGACAACTTTGTGAGGAAAATGAAGAAGAGTTTGAATGCCTAATGATGCATACAGAGGCCAGATGGCTATCAAAAGGTAATTGTCTTCATTGCTTTGTTGCACTTTGGGACAGTATTGTGTCATTGTGGTAAGCAGCTTGGAGAACAGATCGTTGCTGCCAAGTATGATATATTTCACCTCTCAGATGTATTTGAACTTGTTGAACAAACAGTAACTGTAATCTTATATCTTGCAAAGAGGTCATTACTGGTTTCCTTGGAAAACTCAAGCTGTTCTGGATTAATATTGGAAGTTATGAGTTAATGCAGTTTCCGTCACTGGCCACTGTGGGCAACGAACTGCAAGATGATGATCTTTCTGTGTATGTTGAGCATCTGAAGCATTTGTACAGTGATATGCAAGTCCGGTTCAGCGACCTGCTAGAGATGAACATTCCAGGTTGGGTGGTGGATCCATTTGGGGTAAATGCAGTTGATGTTGACATTACATTACAAGAGTCTCATTGAGCTACAGAATGATATAACAGCTCTAGCTAGACGCAAACATATCAAACGTAATATATGGATAAGCAGTGAAATGGCTAGGAGGTTAGAATATACCGTTTATTCCAGCGTATAAGTCGACCCCTGCTTTTTTGGATGAAAATACATGATTAGGCATATGTTCGCCGTATAAGTCAACCCCCACTTTTTCACTTAAAAATACTTCTCATGAAACCGTTTTCAGACAAAATCAAAGTGATGTACAATCCAAGTTTTAACAAATCAGAAATAATAAAAATATATATATAAATACTGTTTAGAGTCCGTGCTACTCTTCTTGAGTATTCAATGTGACAGATGTTTTAATTACAACCATTAAGAAACTTATTTTTGGAGAGCTTGACCCACTAAATTAATTTTCCTATAATTCGACTGATGATACTATCAAAATGAACTATACCTAGTGATCGCGATCGATCTCTACGGTGCCGAAATTCAATAAAATATCGCAAATGTGTAACCCCCGCACTTTCTTTCCCAAAATGTTAGTCACACATGAAGATTTCTGACAAAGTTTTAAAAATTATGATTTTTGATTGTAAATTGACTGCAACACGCTTGCGTCTACGTTTATACTCGCAAAAGACAAAAAATTCTATGAAGTTTACGCGTATCTACACGACCAAGAAACGTTTGTTTAAATGCACTGTTTATACTGCCGTTTGTGCATCTTCAACATTGAGATGACATAATATTTTTATAATATTAAAGCTGTACCTTTTAATTGAGTTTTAAGTTTATTATTGTTACTCAAGAAAAGCAGTTCTGTCAATAAAAATTTACTATCAGTTTCTACCTACACTTCTTGCCGGAATAAGTTGGCATCTGGTATCTCTATTCGCCATATTCATTGTGAGCTGCTGATGCTCCTTTAACCCGGGAGAGAACCATGGTTCCTTCTCATTTTTTTCATCCATGGGCGGAATGAATATCGTTATGCATGCCTACATGATGATAGTGAGCGGATATGCACCGGGGTTGATGCGGTCCTGTTCTGATATATTCTAAAATACACACAATCGAGCAGGCTTGAAAAATTTAGTGCACGGCACTCCAAAAACTGCTGTGCGGCTGTGCAGTCGCGCAGCTTAGAGGGAACCATGGAGAAAACACACCTACGGGGAATCCCCACATTTTTTTGATTTTTTCTAATTTTCCCCTGCCGTAGACATAAACTTATTAAAGTATGAATTTATTTTTTCCTCCTCGAACTGGTCCAAAAATAGGGGTGCACGTGGTACACGAGGACATGGATTACGTAAGTAAATACATTTATTGGATGATCTCTTTATGACAATACTAGCATAAACCTCCTGACCCATAGTCCTCTTTTGTTAACCCCTTAACTGTTTTTGTTGTAATATTATGCGACTTTGTCCCCACTTCAGTTTTTGGCGTAATATTACGCACCGATGCAGAGCTTCACAAAATATTTGTTCATCTATGAATGGGAACTTCCCTAGGCAGATGGGGATTTTTTTTCGCTTATCTTCTCGTGAGTAAATATTGGAAGGTTAGGAACAAACGAGTCCATACACTTGATATATGGATTTCCGTCTTCTTTTCGAACGATGAAATCTTTCATTCGCAACAAAATTTCACCACTCCGAATTCCTTGAAGTGGATGAGGGAAAAGGACCAAACTAGAACCTACCTATTCTCAAGCCGGCAAACCCTCAGTAGTCATTGAACTATAGTTATAAGTTAGTCGGCGTATTCTTTCTGCCTACTTTTGCGAGTTTTTGCCTGCAGCGCGGGTGTAACTTTGCTTGGTCGCATAAATACGCATATACTTCATAGAATTCGACGTCTTTTACGAATATAAACTTAGACGCAAGCATATTCCAGTGAATTTACTATCGACACTCACAATTTATATAACCTGTTCAGAAATCCTCGTGTAAGATGCGCACTCCTTTTTTCCCCGGCGTTTCGGGAAAAAATGTGTGCGGGTTACACAAGTAAATACGGTAAATGCCATAAAATGTAAATACTGGAACAGCTGATTCAAAATAGTGATCACCTCCACCGAAAGATCAACGGTCTTCCTAAATATTGATGTTATTCATTTTTAATTTAAGGTTCACATTTTTATATTCGGCATATAAGTTGACCCTAAGTTTTAGGAAAATTTTTTCGACTTCAAAGGTCGACTTATACGCCGGAATATACGGTGTATATATCTAATAAATAAAAGAGGATGTATGTCTGTCTGTCTATCTGTCTGTGGCAGCCATAACTCATCAGAGAATAAAGTTAGCAGTTTGAAATTTTGACAGCAGCTTCAGGTTGATCGTGAGAGTTGCAGTGCCATATATAATTCAAATAGGCCCACGGGGTCGTGATCCCGGAGGTCACGGATCGGTCGGTCAAAATTTCAGTTTCTTGAGGATATCTCAGCAACCATTGGACCGATTTTGATGAATCCTACACCAATATCAATGTTTTGATGATATACATTTTCTAGCTGAAAATGGACAAAATCAGACTGGGTCGAAAGGTCTTAATGTAATGGCCGGTTCAAATTTTGGTTTTATGAGTATATCTTAGCAACGAATTGAAATAGGTTTAAAAATATAAATTTTTCATCAGTTATTTCTGAAAAACATAATTTTAGCATTTATGGCATTATTGAAGTACAGAAATTTACTAACATTCCATATCTCACGTAAAAATTGTTGTTGAATTGTTGTTTAAATTGTTGTTTATTTCATTGAAATATTTGTTTTTAATTGAATTATCTTCTAATCTAACATATAAAGGAGAATGTTTGTAAGTTTGTACACTTTGAATGCTTTTAATATGAGATAGGGAGGGAGAGAGATGGATGGTAACGGAAGGGGGAAATGGAGAGAGTGAAATAGAGGGAAGGGATGGAGAGAGGGAGAGATGGGAGGGGGAGGGAGGAGAGAGGGGAGGGAGGGAGAGGAGGGAGAGAAGGGAGGGAGGGAGAGAAGGGAGGGAGGGAGAGAAGGGAGGGAGAGAAGGGAGGGAGGGAGAGGAGGGAGGGAGAGGAGGGAGGGAGAGAAGGGAGGGAGAGGATGGAAGGGGAGGGAGTTTATACGTTATTTTCCTAAGATTTTCTTCCTTCATTCATCTAAATAGGAAAATGCAGAGTGGTTTTCTTCATTTTAGCTTTATTCGACAGGTATAACTGTGTACTATCTTATTCTTGCGATGCTTACATGTTATACGGTCGAAGTTTTAGATTCATTAAATCTGTTGAAATTCAACTGGAAGTTCTGCTAGTGTATGTGTGTGTGCGCATGCGTGTGTGTGTGTATTATTGCTTGTGCTTGTGCTTTATTACTTATTTACTGAAATATACCTGGAAGAAAATATTACAGTTTGTTTATTTTAGAAATTTGTATAAGTGTATTTTATCGTCAAAGTTAGCTGTTTTTCAGCAGTAAATCAACAGTGATAATGTTTTTTGTGTAATTTAAGGATATCCTATTTGTGATGGCTGCAGTTAAGAAAGGTCGAGCAACAGTGTTTTTAATGGAGAGGTACGAGGAAGATATCAAGGGTTTTAAGCTTCCGTCCAACCGGCAAGCTCTCGGATACTTCCTTTATCTCCACCGGGAGCAGAAAGAGTCCACGCGTGAAGCGGCAGCAAAAACTATCAAGAAGATCGAGGAGTTTTTGAACCAAGCTCACATTCCAGTGTGCCATAAACAAGATTCGATCAAGAAACTCAAGAAGCTCTTCACCAGGTGAAGTGCCACAGGATGACCGGCGTCTTCTCCAATCCTGTGTGTCATACAACACCACCCATGCTGGAATATCCAAAGCGACATCACAAAAGATGGCTAACCATCTGTGGTACTTGTCCGAGGAGTTGGTGGGCCTCTCCCTCTTTGACGACAATGTCGCCCATGACATTAAGGACCGAATGGTCAAGGCCATGTCGGAGGATGACAGCGATGAGGACCCTCCGAAGCGAGTGAATGTGTCCCTAGACGCATTGAGAGGGAAATCAGTCATCGACTTCACAACCAAGAACACCACGTCCCTCTCCACCAAACTTAACCTCCCCCATGGTTTCCTACAAATTCCTGCATCGCAGTGGGAGGAGAATGAGGACTATCAAGCAGCTCGGGAGACAGCAAAGATGCTAGCAGTCACAAATGACCATGCCGAGCACGGGGTTGCATTGGTTCAGGATTTTTTAGGTGGCCTGACAAAGGACGAAACTCAGCTCCAGTTTCTTCTCCAGGTGGTTGCTGACCACTGCAAGCGATACCCCGAGGCCCTCAAGCGGACCCTGCAAGAGCATACTGACGACAACAATGAGTGACTGGTCAAAGGTTCATTACACATCAGTGTTAAACATTCTCTGAAACAGTGATATAACATAATTACATTTTAACAGTTCGCTAACCACTAACCTTTGATCACATTCACCTGTTATTGAAATTTCTTGAAGACTGCTAGGTTGCTATGATTCTGTTTTTGTTATCTTTATGTTACAATAAACCACTGAGTTCTTTTTCAATTTTGGAATGATTCTAGTCACTTATGTTAAACAGCAGCTACCATAATGTACATTTCTATGTCAGGGGAACCCTTACAAGTCATCCACGATTCCAAGTTATATAGTGTAAATTAGAGGTAATTGAGCAACCCCTAATTATGAAAATATTTCAATGAAACTTTGAACACAGTGTTTTGAAACCAAATAGAAGTTTTTGAGGGGGTCAGACTATTTTTGAATTTTTATTTTTTACTCTATAAATAAAGACCACCCTAATACACACACACGCATGCGCACACACACACACACTAGCAGAACATCCAGTTGAATTTCAACGGATTTAGTGAATCTAAAACTTTGACTGTGTAACATGTAAACATCGTAAGAATAAGATAGTACACAGTTTTAACCATTGAATGAAGCAAAAATGAAGAAAACCTGTTCGCAATTACCTATTTAGATGAGTGAAAGAATAAAATCTTGCACTCTGAAAAATCAAAAATTATGTGTAAACTTATGGGAAAATAAAGATTCAATTAAGCACCCCCCACCCCCAATTTTTTTAATCGCCATATAGCTTATGTTATCCACAGGATAAAATTATTTACCCATGCAAAGTTTTGTGACGATATCTTCAAAAGTTTAAAAATCATAATTTGTGAAAAATCAACGTCTAATTATTTAAGTTACTTATGTACGTAGTTCTAAAAGTTTGCTTTGGAGAACTCTATGCCATACTTTGTGTTTCTTTCTTCACTACTTTAGTTTATATTAAGTATATATTATTTCTTTTAATTTATATAAGGTATATATTATTTCTTTTAGTTTATACTAGCAGAATTTCCCGTTGAATTTCATCGGATTTAGTGACTCTTTAAAATATATACTAGATACTTTTAAAATTACAATTAGCTTTTCTTAACAATTAATCATATTTGCTTGTAACAATCCGTTTCCGAGCATACTGCATTCATATATAATGATAATTTTATTTCCTATCATATTACTTTCGCCAAAACCAGCTTCCTTTCTCGTATAATTATGCCTCGTTGAAATATTTATTTTTATGTCTTGTAAGCAAGAAACCCGTGAAAAAGCAACATACAGTTGTCCATGATTGAACACTGACTGGTTAATGTACACCAGATACGTGAGCTTATTAACGTTAATAAACATTATAATAATAAGAATAATAATAATGATATAATGATTTTACTTACAAAAAATGTAAGATTCCAGTATTCAATAGATGAACAAAGGTTCAATTACTTTCATCAATAAACGGTTCCTGAATAATAATCAGTATCTATTTACGTTGCTGTCCATAAACATCGATCGTTTTGTTTCTTAAACAAAAGTGTGAATCGAATAACGCTAAACTTTTGTTTATTTGTAAGCTTCATTGAAGCTAACTGAATCGGAGGTAACAATGACGGCCGCCTTGGGAACGCCTGGGAGGGGTACGAAAAATCCACAAAATTTCTAAACAAAATACGTATTTCTGAAAACTTTGACTGTGTAACATGTAAAATTCGCAGGAATAAGATAGTATAGAGTTTTATTCGTCGAATTAAGTAAAAACGAAAAAAATCGGTCCATATTTACATATTTTTTTGCTTGAAGGAAGAATACCTTGCAAGCCAAGAAATGGATTCATATGTGTTATCTTATGGAAAAATGTTAATCCCCTATATTGGCAGCACTGATTAATCCCAGTTGACCAAACCTTGACCATTCACTAAGTTAGGATGTAAGGAAGAATCGTACCAAATTTGGTTATTCCAGCTTTTATCGTTTGGGAGGAGTTCCATGAACAAACACACAAACCAACAAACACACGCTTCAAAATATATTATAGTAGATAAGGTATATATTATTTCGTTTAGTTTATATTAGGTATATATTAATTCTTTTAGTTAATATTACATATTGTTTATAATGTTTGTCACATAAATTGTTAATCCAACAATATGCTCATTCCAGTGTTATTTAAACGGGAAAAATTAAAAGAGAAAAACATTCTGAATATAAAAAATGTAGTTCAAATCACTTTAAAACCCCTCCAATTTTCCTTAACTTTTTATTGCGGTTAAAATGGCAACTTCTTCTTACTTCTGTTTTGTAGTTGTTACGCTAAAAATGCACAAACACTCTTCAAAATATTTATAGTAGAGATTAGAAGATAATTCAATTAAAAACAACAAATATTTGGTTTCCATGTAAACAAATTAAAATCATAAACAGAAATTGACAAACGATATTACGTTAAAATTTTTCCCATATAAATGCAATGAACTCTCAATTTTGGCGACAATGGGAGTTGTCATGGTAGCTTATAAATGGTATTATAGTAAAACTGATAAAATCACATATTTTATTGATTCTAACTGCATTTCTACGCGAATTTCACCAGAATTCGGAATATGTCTTCAATAAAAATAAACTTTGTTCTTTCCTGCAAAAAAGTATCCAAGTCTCAAGTTCGTACTGTTATTTTAAGTAATTTTAAAGTGCAAATTCAAAGTAGTCTACACTCATCCCTGTATTTCAGTTGCAGGATGCGGCAAAATACGTGACGTTCGATAATTAAATCATTCGCCATTTCGAATCAAAGTGATGGACAGAAACAAAACCTTGACCATTCACTAAGTTAGGATGTAAAGAAGAATCGTACATAATTTGGTTATTCTAGCTTTTATCGTTTAGGAGGAGTTCCATGAACAATTCAACAAACCAAAAAACACACCCTTCAAAATATATCATAGGAGATTATAAATAAACAGTGCAGATGGTAAGGTACCATTTCCTCCAACTAAAAGCAGTTATGAGGGGGCCACAGAGGTAAATGAAGCTCAGAAGGGGGCCATGAGCAAAAAAAGGTTGAGAAACCGTTCTAATCTATTCTAATCACTACACATTTATAATTACAACTTACGCAACAGACAATAGATATGAGATACATACCTATACATTCATGTAAAGGTTTATTGTGTTATGTTCTGCTGAACGTTTTTCACAATGGTTGCTAGGTGTCCCAGGTTTACGGGATAATTGCCCCTTTTGGTTTGGGTCTGGGAACATCCCTTAGACCTAGATCAGTGATGGCGAACCTTCTACTGCCCACGTGCCAATATAACTGAAATTGTCGAATATTTTCCGCCTCGCATGCCAAAAAAAAGTCCTTGATTTCTTTTTGCCTGCCAACTAAATTAAATTCGTGATTAAGACATAAGATACTGAAATTTGTAGCCATAAAATTAATGTTTATAATAGTTAACTAAATAACTAAAATGTTTTTGCAACACTAAAACACAATAAATGCTTTGATTGGTTTTCACCTTTCATTGGAGTGCCAAACAAAATCGCCTTGCATGCCACTTATGGCACGCATGTCATAGGTTCACCATCACTGACCTAGACGATATTTGCCCCATGGGGCTCATTTATGTTTATTGCAGTATACAGCTTCGAAGATTTTTCTCCTTTCTTTCTTTCAGTTTAGTTTTCTCTGAGATTCTCAATGCGATACACTAAACAAAAAACTGTTCCGTATCATTTCTGTGTGTATACATTTATTCATTCATGAGCCATGGATTCCGGAAGTGAAGTTTCAATTTCCGATTTCTCGGATTCAAATGATTCATACAAACTCTGATTCTGAAGAGGATTGTGAGTCAGTATTTTTAGAGGATGAACCTCGTTAAGAAATTTTGACTTCTGGAGGAGATATTAGAGGAGTTGCTAATCGGATTTGTGAGGACCATTTTCTAATACATATACAGGCAACTCCCGAGATTCGACAGGGATGCGTTCCTGAAAACGTGGTCAAATCTCGAACAGTCGAATGTCGAATCAGCACAAATTCAAACAATTAGAGCAGAAATAACAATGTCTAGACTGAAACTAAACCTCTCCTGGTCAGGCGGGCCAAAAATTACTTCGCGTAAACTAGTTTCTAATTCGACCGATTGATTGGCTCGGTCGATTCAACCGGTCAAATTCTCGACTTGGTTGAATCTCGAACAGTCGAATCTCGGGAGCCACCTGTATATATAAAATATTGGCACGTTTTTGCTCTTGCTGGTCTATGTTTATTGGAAAAGATGCACTTATTAGAATGGCTTGGGATTCTGCTGGCTTCTTTTTCATTGGGTCAAGGCATGTGTTGGGCACATGCCGTAGTGTCTTGGGACAATTAGGGTTGGCTGGTGCCTTCACCCCCTCCCACTACATGCAAAAACCTGCCCTGGGAATAAGAATCACAAGGCGGCTTCTTTTGTGTTTATTGCTACATACTGCTGTTTGCCAGGCACTTTTTTTTTAAAGTGAAGAGAGTTGTAGGTCCTTGCTTTCCAATAATATTCTCAAATATGCTCAGGTCATATTGTGTGACATTTATTTCTTCTTGATATTCAATGTCTTTGGCAAATTGTCTTTACTTTCGGATATTTCTTGCATAACCACAAAATCAAGATAGGATAATGAAGATAAATGGGACCAAAGCAAAAGGAGTTTCCACATTTAGCAAAGAGCGCAACAGACAAGTAACAATGTTTATGGAATGCTTCAAGGTGAAAAACATACCTAAATAAATTTGTATGAATTATTAAAAACTAATGGAAACAACTGTTTCTAATTATATTTTATGACTCATGCCAACCCTTGTTCCACCGGTGGTACACGCATGCATTCGAAAATGTATTCTCGTGGCTGTCTGCGTAAAACGAAAGACTTCCAACTTTCCGTTGAGGTTAAGGAAGGATAAAAAAAGAAAAGGTGGTATGTACCACTGGTGATACATGGTGGCCACGATAAAAGACACACCTGTACCATCGATGGTACACGATATCGCAAACGTGTTCAATACACCAGCAAAAGAAGTGAGAAAAAAATTATAAATATAATAATTACAAAAAATAATTGCCTAGTTAAAATTCAGAAAAAATGGAAAGTTAATGCAGTGTGTAGTAAAAAAAAACAACAAAAAAGAATATTCACCATCGAAATTATCCTGGTAATTTTCCAAGTATTTTGTAAAAATTTGAATCGACAGAACAATTTCTCTTCAAGACAACAATCAAAATAAGTGGTTGGAAAGATAATAAAAGGTTAATAAATAATTATCAAGTATGAAACAAAAACTCTAGTTACGTCAAAAACTTTTTGGCTTTTTCCGAAAAAAATATTTTTTTGATCCAACGAAATTTGGTTTCTTTTATATTCACACAAATAAATCTGTGAAAATGAGGAAAGTGATTAAACACATAATAAAACATTAATATTAAATGATTTAATATGATTCAAAGTGATAACTTTCCACCAATACAATTCACTGTATATCGGAAGAAAAAAATTGGCCGACTGAGTAACTGAACTCACCCACTAACAGGTTAGAACCTAACTGATGGCTAGAGACACACAAGGAGAACCTTAGGACTGACGGTCCCCCAACCAAACCGTTTGAATGAGACAAACACCAATGACTGGAACTCCAGTCATGACGTGTTGAACATGTTAATAACCAACAGAACCTAAAGTAGTCCCCTGCTGATGATATTCACATGTCCAAACGTTCCTGCCACTTCTGGAAACATTGCTGGAAGTCTTCATGTGAGAGGCTGTTGAGCTCCTTTGCCGCATTCACTTTTATCGTGTCCCTTTTAACTTCATTTTGATTCTGGGGAAGAGAAAAAAGTCACAGGTGGCAAGGTATGGTGAATAGGGGAGATGGGGTACCACAGGAATTTTTTTCTTGGCTAAAAATTCCTGAATGGAAAGGGCACTGTGAGCAGGAGCGTTGTCATGGTAGAGGAGCCATCTGTCACTTTGGAAAAGTTGACACCGTTTTCTTCTGACTTTCTCCCGTAAACACAGTAAAACTTGTTTATAAAAATGTTGGTTTACTGTTTGACCAGCTGGGACAAATTCATAGTGCACTAGACCCTGAATGTCTAATAAATCAATCAGCATCGTTTTCACATTTGATCAGACTTGTCTTGCTTTCTTGGGGCGAGGAGAAGAAGGTGACCGCCACTGTGAAGACTGGAGCTTGGTTTCCGGGTCGTACCCATAAACCCACGTTTCATCACCTGTGATGATGCAACTCATGAAATCTGGCTCCACTTCTACCCTTTGTTTGAGTTCCTCAGAAACTTCGAGGCACCGAGATTTCTGATCATCACTCAACAATCGTGGCACAAACTTTGCGGCGACGCACCTCATGGAAAGATCTTGAGTTAAAATTGCTTGGCATGAACCAAAGGAGATGTTCACCTCGTCAGCAATCTCTCAGATGGTTAAACGGCGATCAGCGGGAATTTTTTCACGTACTTGAGCAACCGTTTGTTCATTGCGGGCCGTTGAAGGTCGGCCTGGACGTGGATCATCTTTGAAGGATTCTTGGCCCTCCTTAAATCGCTTAACCCACTGGTAAACAACTGCCTGGCTCAGACAATCATCACCGAAGGCAGTTCTCAACATCTGAAAAGTTTCTGCACCGGTTTTCCCATTTTTAACACAAAATTTAATAAACAATCTTTGCTCTTCCATGGGATCCATTATGAGTAAGACAAACACCGGAAACATGACCGACCTTGAACACTTACTGCTCGCTACTGGTTTGTGCAGTGGGGAAGCCACTCTATACAATTATGCGCCTATCCCTCCCCAACCACCTACCAGCAGTCACAACTTTGTTTCTAAACCGATTCTGAGAAGGGAGTAAAATTCTTAGTATTTTTTGATCAGCCTTCGTATACTACAATCGTTAACTAAATAATATTATTTTGATTTGCTTATTCTATGTTTCTTTGTTTTCGATGCATGTTTTGCGGGAAGTCTATCTGGTGATTTTGCAAAAATTATAGCAATCAGTTGATGAGCTACAGTCTGGACGAAATTACTTTGAGACTGACGATTGAGGCAGCTCGGGTATGATGTTGCCAGCATGTGCATAACAGATGCCTCCAGACCCGCGCGAAAACCATGTTTCAAATATCTTTGCGACTGAGTGAGAGAAGAGAAAGCGTCCCAAAACGTGACCAACGAGAACCAATAGGAATGAAGGAGGCGGAGCGTCACTGGGCTCAATTTCATTCTCTCTCAGGCCTCCGTCATGTCAACTTCGAGTCTCCCTGTGCTGTATTGCCTTTTGCTTTGCGAGTCCACCGAGTTTGAGTTTTCTCCCCAGAAGACCTCTCTCCACCTCCTAGCAGTGGAGTCACACGAGTGGTCCCGAGTAAGTATTTTGTTTGCAGGAGACATAGCGGCAATGCAACGTGGTTGCTCTTAGCAACACTTCCCTCCCCTCTGCCTGTGATTGGCTGTGTAGGAGGGGAGTCTTTCCCGCCAAGCCCCCACCCCTCCCCTTCCCAGAAGTTTCAATACCAAAGTAATTTCGTCCAGACTTTAGTGCCACACACTGACGTAATTACTGAAAGCAATCCCTTATTCTGAATGCACCATGCTGCCCTCTAATCTTACTTACCCTAAACAAAGTAGACATGCCCATTTTCAGAGTATATTGCAGACTAACTTTTTTTACAATGCAGTTTATAGTGCTTTTCCCACCTTACGACGCTTGACCTTGCCAGGGTAAGTAAACGTCACACTGCTGCAGTCAATCAAAGTCCCAGTTATGGGCGATGAAGTGGGGAGCAAGTCAGTCTCTCTCTCTGACAGCCGTGGTATTCACTTCACTCTGAGCTTGACGGTGTTGCCAGTTCTACTGCGATTATTCAGTATATTTTTTAATTGTGTTCGTTTTATCACAAAAACTGTTTCTTTATAACTCTTATGTTTTAAAGTGCAATTGCTATTGTTACATCAGATCTGCAGTGGCAAACAGGAAAGAAGTGATACACCACCAAGGACGGAAAATGATAAACAATTACCATGAGTACTTTAAAAGGGATGCAATTAACAATGGGCTGGTAACTAACGTGGCAAAGGTACAGCAAAGAGTATCAGAGGCCTGCTTAGTGAGGTGAAGAACTATACAGCGAATTATCAAAGAAGGACACGATAGCCTGGAAGCCTCGGGATCCACAGGATTTAGTTCTCCCCATAAACACATCAACAGAAATAAGGTCAATACAACAATTGACGACTTCGATAAGGACATCATTCTTAGAAAGGCAGTGAGTTACTATAAAAAGGGTGAATATCCTACTTTTAAAAAATTACTAACAGATTTGAAAAGAGAAATGAACTTTGAATGGGAAATGACATAACTCTGGAGGATACTGAAATCTATGGGGTTTAAATATAGAAAAGGTAATGATGGGAGGATATTCCTAGTGGAAAGAATGGACATCGTTGCACATGCTGGCCGCCCAAAAATTTTCGCTTACATGCAACTAATCTGAAGAACTGGTGACGCTGTTCGATATTTCGGTGCTCTTCGAAAGCTGCAAGTGATGGTAAAAGGGGAAAATGCTCTCATAGGGTATTCGCTACGTGAAGGTCAAGCGACATAAAGGCAGAAAAAGCCTATAGCAGCATGGTGGTTGCTTCGATAAGTTTGCATGTTTCTGATCATGATGTATTGCATATACTTGACAAAAGTGACACTGAAATTCATTCCGGTGATGAGATTATATCCAACCTGCTATAATTGAGGATCACAGTGACGGTGAATTGGAAGAATCAAGTTATCGTTTATCCCTTACAAGTTTTGCTTGGAAACCAGTTAGCAATGAATATCATCCTTGTAAAATACCATTTACAGGTAAGAGTGGACCCCAAATAGTAACAGAAAGCATTTTAGGTAATTGTCTTTGCTTTTTCGAAATAGAAATGATGGACTTGATATGTGCAGAAACGAACCGCTATGCACAGCAACACATTTAGAAGGCAAAGGTCTCGCATTAGTAATTGGAGAGAAGTCATAAGTAATTAAATGTATGTTATGTTACGTGTGTTCATCCTCATGGGAAAAATTCAAAAACCCACAATAACAATATATTTCACCAAAGATCCATTCCTCAAAACCCCCATATTTTCTCAAGTGATAATGCAAGACACTGTTGAAATGATCCTGAAATTTTTGCACTTTGTGAATAATGATGAGGAGACAAATGATAAAGGTCATTCTAAGTTATTAAAAATCAATACAGTTATTAGTTCACTAAAATTAAAATTTCAAAATGTATACATAACAGAGGAAAACATTTGTATCGATGAATCTTTAACACTGTGGAAAGGTAGATTGGGATTCAAGCAGTACATTCTTTTTAAAACACCTAAATTTGGAAAAAAAAACCTTTGAACTATGTGAATCTAAAACAGGCTAAATTTGGAATTTGTCTACACTGGTGCTGGTTGCAATACAACATGTGAAATGAATGTTGAGGATAATTTAAAAAGTTCAAAAATTGTCACGAGTCTTATTGAGCCTCTGCTGCATAGAGGTCTTACTCTCTGGCTCGATAATTATTATAATTCTTCATATTTAGCGTCTCTTCTTACTGGGAATGGAGTAAATGTTGCGGGCACCCTGAGACTTAGCAGAAAAACATTCCCACAGCCTTAAAAAACAAAATGTTAAATAAGAGAGAAACAGTGGCCTACAAAAGCAATGGAATCATGGTAATGAAATGGAAGGATAAGAGAGACATTACGTTCATTAAAAGGAACGTTAGAGGTGTAGAAGTAGTGATGCCTGTGCATTTTTGAATATAATAAAGCAATGGAAGGTGTAGACCTAAAAGACCAAAAACTTCAGGCTTATTTAGTAAAATGAAAAAGGACACTCAAGTGGTATGTGAAATTTTTTAGAAGACTATTGAAAGGTAAGGTTCACAATGCATATCTTTTGTATTGCTGCAGTAATCCCAGCATAGACCACCTTTTGTATCGAATAGACTTAGTGAAAGCCCTTCTTCAGAAAAACAGATACCAGGTGGTCATTCAGTGTGGGTAAACCTTTCATAAACCCTCCCCTAAAGTGCTTGGTTGAAAGGCATTTCATTGAGCAAATCCTCCAAACTGGGAAAAAGGCAAAACTGCAAAGATGTGTTGTGTGCACAAAACAAGGACGGAGGAAAGAAACCGTCTTTTGGTGCCCAGAATGCTAAGTGAGACTCTGCTTAGATAGCTGCTTCAAAACATTTCATATGAAAGCTGAGTTTTGAAGAAGTGAGTAATACCTTTTGCCCATTTGTATTCATATTCATGATTATGTATACATATCTTAATCTTTCTCAATAATTATATAACTTAAAAATGCATGCATAAGTCAATAAATCTCTATGACATTTCTTGAGGCATACTGTATCCCGTAATTATATAAATATGTTTGTGCATTCACGTGGATTTTTAAAAATATATGCACATGTAAAAATAACATAGTTCCTTTATTTGTTATAGTTTTAGTAATTGTTTACTAATAAAATAGCAGATTTTATTAAATAAATTACCCTTATTGCAAAATAAAGAAAAGAATAAAACTAACAAATGAATAAGTCCGTTCATAATTAAGCATTAGTAACGAAATTTTTCACATACATGGATATATATTTATTAAACATTCTGTGAAAGTTTGGAGTTAATATTATGAATATTTATTAAACAGTTATTAAATAACTAGAGTCATGTAATTTTGCTTCCCTGGAGCAAACTTAAATGCTGCTGTGGAGGTCATTTCCCGGACATTTAAATACCAGCTTGAGTTAATTGTGGCCAATGAGAGGCTTCATTTCAAGATCCTAGGCTCAGTGATTCAGGCTGGAGGATTTTTCATCAGTCAATCATAACAACCCTCTATATAAGTATTATAGGTATTTTTTGCTGTGTAACTTAACAAAATTAACCTTTATCTGCCGGATTTAAATATCCTCTGGCGGGATCCCGCTGCCGGATTTAATTTTGGACATTTAAATATTTTGTGTACGTCTTTTGCAAAAATCGCATATCTTGTGAACTATTGGTGATAAAATGTTCAAATAAAAAGCATTTTGTGGTCAAACTATCAGAGAATTACATCGTTCTGCCTATTTGTAGAAATAAACAGGGCGAAATAATCCTAATAGATTAAATTACGATGCCGAAATAACTTATTGTTAATATAAATCAAAATAAAGTGCAAAAATACTGCATTTAGTCAATTTTTGGCAATGTGGTTCCTGCTCAGTCTGCAGCTGACACAATCTGTGTTTACACTTTCCTATAGAGTCGAGCTAGTGTGGTATTCCTCGAAGCAGGGCTCAACACATAGTCCCAGGTCACACGCCTTGCACCTATATATCGTCCTTGATTTTTTTACTCTTTGAGGAACACACATGGCAACAGATAAGGGTCCCCGAAATGGGCCAATGCTTATTGTCCTTGGCCTCTAAGCGCTTTATTTGCATTCTACTAGCACTAGGTCGCCCTCTTGAGAGAGTCTGGGAAGGAAGAACCCTAGCACCCTCTTCAACCATTTGCCACACAAGGGAAAGTCGGAATTGCCGATGTGAAAATGCGCTGCCGCACGAGGGAAGGAGAATCCAACTATTTAGGATAGTTAGATCGACTAAATGAAAAAATAATTTTTGTCCATTTCCAAGTGCGGCAACCGATGGTGTAGCTGTTAGCCATCCTATCTCAACTAGTTATATAAAAATAAAGGAATCACTAAAAAATTAACGGACGAACAGCTACAGATATTTTGAACGCACAAGTCTGCATCCGCTCTACTTCGTGGTCTGCAAATGAATGAACGTAAACGTAATAAAACATATATGCATATATGTGGAAAAGGAAGAAGAAAATAACAAAGGGAAGGAACCTTTGGGGTAGGGCATAGTCCTGGGGTTCAGTTTATTGCATCTCTTTGGGTTGCAACGTAGTAAAACACAAATGCGGAAAAGGAAGAATAACAAAGGGAAGGGACCTTTGGGGTTCAGTTTATTGCATGTCTTTGTGTTGCGAGAGTCTCACCTCGGCGGAGACGTACACTTTGAGTGAGGCACTCTCGATTGTTTGTTTATGCTTCCCTCCCCCAATACGCAAGACCTTCGGCCTTGGGAGAGCAGATGGAAAAGAAGGATGCCTCGTCTTTCTTCTCCTCCAAAAATTTTGATTCTATAACAAAAACGACATCTGTGAGCGGCCTCGGAGCTAAGTGGGACACCAGTGTTCCTTTTGGCAGGCTTACCCAGAAATTTGCTCGGACACCAGCATCCCTTTCGGCATTTAAAGGTTAAAGGTCACAACATATATACCCAACTGATTTCTCCAGTCAATAATTATTTGAATATCTATGTTCCCAATATGTATCAATACCAGAAAAATATTTATGCATAAAAATTTTAAAGGGTTTTTCGTAAATTACGTTCAAATAATAGAATATGACTAATTTGCAAAATTTAAGCATCTCATACAAAAATACGGAAATGCAAATTTGTATTCTAGCTTTAATGAGAGTTAGCATATTAGAAATTATATTTCAGTCAAAAAGCAAAATATTTAAAATTAAAACAAACACAAATTTGAATTCAACAATGTATTAACTGTTTTGCACGTCTATGCTATTGCAGTCATTCAAATGTAAAAATAATATACTTCTCAGAACTGTGACACCAAGTACTTTATCTTGCAAAGAAACAAACCCTCAGATCATATTATAGACACAACATAGTAACATACACCTACCTCAAAGTGATCGGTATCTTTAGAATCATCTTGGTGGATACGTTCACTGAATAAAGACACAGTGTCACGAATGAACAGGTGTGCAACATGTCTAGCAAGAAGAGGATCAATGCCAGCTTTGGAAAGCTGTTCATAAGCTGACTGATCAAAGACCAAAGGAACATCATTGAATCTGCAGCAGAAATGAAAACAGCATTAAAATCAAACTATGTTATATCTTATTGTTTCATCAACATATAATGACAGAAGAGCAATCATACTACTATATTTTTCAGTGGTTACTTCATACATATAAGCCTTCAAACCTATTACTGGTTTCATTCATTCATGGTTTTCAATCCTAAGATTGGTTTGACATGACTAGGGAATAAACACATATGATGTGGTGGTTTCCCATTGCCTTCCACATCAGACACACACACACGAGTGATGAAATATAAATTATGAGTAGGAACACAAACATCCATGCCCTTGGCGGGATTCGAACTCGTGACCTCAGTGATGGTAGGCCAGTGCACTAGCCCTCCCGCCACCGGGGCTGGCATTACTGGTTTAATGTTCAATAAAAACTGATAAAAATACATTTAAGAGTAGCTAAAACATAGAAAAACAACACTGATGACTTGCTTTTCTCCCTGTGATGAAATGTAAGAAGTAATCGAGTCATATCTGGACTTGGGAATCAACTGCTCTCCTGGACTCAGAGGTTTTAAACCACGCTCGGCTGGTGTCCTGCAGTCAACAGCCCCTGATATTATGTTCCAGCGGCAGTCAACATCAGTAATAAGGCCTCGATGGAAGGGCGAAGCTGCAGTGAGCGCCAACTATGAATGGAGCATCCACGTGGAAGAGGGGATAGAAGGCAGCTCTGGCCACTTCCTTCCCCACTACCACCTGAAAAAGCTTCACATACGATCATCACATGAAATCTCTTTTTCAGGAAGGCATATTCCACAAAAAGTCCACAAAAAGGCATGAGAATATTTCTGGTTATTTTACAAAAATTTAAATTTTAAAGGTTAAATGACAAATCCTATATTATTTAGTAAAACAAAAAAAACAATAATAAAAGAAAGACAAACTAAAAAAAGCTTATGGGTTTGAAACACATAAAAAGTTTAAAAGTTTACTGATAAATTATGATTCCACAACTATATACAAAACATACACATATGAGATACATATATAGTGGGTCCCTGGTATTCGTGGATTCGGTATTCGTCATTCACGTATTATGGAACATTGCTTCGGTATCCATGGTTTTTCGTTTCGCTTATTCTTCACTTGGACTACTTGCCATGGTGGAATAAGAAGTCAACATGCGTACTACTTGTTCAACAGTGATTGCCTCATTAAACTCCTTTTATTTTATTGTTTATTTTTTGCTATTGATAATGAATATGCCATGTTGATAATTATTTTTACTTTTTTGTTCGTTGTAACTAGCATAAAGAAGTGAACTAACACATCATCTTACCATCTCATGCGTGTTATTATGCACCAGCATCACAGGCTGTTTTGGAATTGTGCCATGAGCATCGTATCAGAGATTCTCGTAAGTTTAATACCTTTTCGAAAATCAGTTCACAGATACTTTTAAGACCTCTATTATCTGAACCATGCTAGACACTAAATAACTTATACTAATAATACTAAAAATTTCGCGTTATTCTAATTAAAAGCTTCAAACTATTGGAAGCTTTTAATTAGATTCATGTGAAATTACATTGTATGTAACTGGGTTGGAATCCAACCCAGTTACACTCACAATTGCATATATGTTAATTAATTGAGCATAATGAAGTGTATGGGGATTTTTCGTATTGATGCAAACTCTCTTTATTTGCCTTATTAACCCTAGAACTACGAAGGGGGAGGCCTCCGAGGCCCACAAATTTTGTTTTAGTCTATATCTCTATTAAAAATAAAGGTGACGTCTTGATATTTAATTACATTATGCAGAGACCTATAGATAACAATTACTTGAAGTTTCCCATCAATGTATGCATATTTCAATTTTCTGCAAATTATTTCGTCATTGGCTGCATGCCTTGACAATTATAGAGTGCCTTCTGATTGATCAATTTTATTCTTGCAACTCCCGCCTCCCAGTATTGCTACTTATAGTCAAATTATGTTGCATTTCATTCTTTTCCACACCCTCATTATTAGTTCATTTGTTTCCTCATAGAGCAATGTATCGGCGTGAAAAACCTTACATGCAAGCAAGGATGTGGGAGGATTTTCGTTTTGTTTCTTTCAATATGAATGTGACGTTAGTTTGGTCCGTACCGAAAAGCATATGGCATTGTGGTCGTTTTATGACAGTATGACAGCAAAAAGAAGGGGTGGTCAAACCCGCGGTCTCGTAAAACCTCGGGTTCAGGGAGCCAGGAAAAGAGTGACCTTTCCCAAATGAATAGTGGCCCCAAGCTTTCGATGTTCCATACTTTTATTGGCATAGTCAGGATCAATTTACATACTACTTTTATTCTTAACTTCCCAGACTGGTGTTAGAATAAAAATAAACAGTGCCACATATTTCTAAAGGAATTGGAAATAGAATTGATAAAATCCCAAGTTGAGGAGCAAGCAAAAAATATGACAGGGTTCCAGAGACCAATTACAAAAGTTATGGAGACTATTCCTGATAGAAGATTAGTAACAGATTTAACACCTCAACCACAACAACTCATTCGTGGGAGATGTTATATGTGTTGCAATGAATCTCTTTCCAAAAAATACAAGTATAGTAACCCTGAAAAATCCACCATGACATGCTCACAGTGCAAACACCATGTGTGTGAAAAGCACAGTATGAAGCGTGTTATTTGTTTAAATTGATGTGTCAGATGTAGGAGATTAAATTGTTTTTCTAATAAATTTGTTATTTTTTCTGTAAATACAATCTTACTGCAAAATTAATGTGATCTTTAAACATAATGAGGAAAAATGTAAAAAAATTGTTTTTATGCAAACATTTCTATCTTTATAGCAGACTAACAGAATTTAGTGAAGCTACTACAGCACAATATACAAACTCTTTCAAATATATAGTAGATACTTTTTAAATTACATTAGCTTTTCTTAACAATTAATCATATTTGCTTGTAACAATCCGTTTCCGAGCCATGACATTCAAATATAACGATACTTTTATTTCCTATCATATTACTTTCGCCAAATCCAGCTTAATTTCTTGTGTAATTATGCCTCGCTGAAATATTTCCTTTTATGGCTTGAAAAAGCAATGTACAGTTGTCCATGATTGAACACACTGGTAAATGTACACCAGATACGTGAGCTTATTAACGTTAATAAACATTATAATGTAGAATATAATGATTTTACTTACAAAAAATGTAAGATTCCAGGATTCAATAGTCGAAAGAAGGTTCAATAACTTTCATCAATTGTTATAAACACTTCCTGAAAAATAATCAGTATCTATTTATGTTGCTATCCATAAACATTGATCGTTTCGTTCCTTAACCACTCAACTGGGTAATTTTTTTTTCAAGTCGCACCCTCAGTGGGTAATTAAATAAATAAAGTTAAATATCACCCAGTTTCCGCAAATATAAAACAGCGTAACTGATATAAATGCTTCTCTTAGAAACAAAACGTCTCTTTCAAATCTCAGAAGCAAACTGAGCTTTCCATATACATATGTTTTTCACATGTACCGTTAGGATTACTAGCAGGAAAAACATTCATAAATAGCAGTATTACCCTTGAGACAAAAGTGTATGCAGAGAAAAGTGTGAGGTTTCGCAAGGGAGTGTGAAAAAACCCCGAGTGTCATAAACGGTCATTCAAGAAGTGGCGTACACGGAAATGCAACCCGCAACGCATATACAGAGCTCTCTTATGACGACCTGCTTCTCAAAGAAAAAGGAAGACAAGGCCATCTGTGGTAGGTAGGACGAACTAGAAGAACCCATCTATAAGTGTGAGATGCTACGGGATGGAAAATCCTGACATACCCATAGCAATCAGCATGAAAAATGCCATGACGTCTAAATACCCAACACCGGTGCGTCCGGCCATGATGTCTATACACGGCATACCCAGATGAGTGGTTAAACAAAAGTGCAAATCGAATAACGCTAAACTTTCGTCTATTTGTAAGCTTCATTAAAGCTAAATGAATCAGACGCCGCCTTGGCAACACCCGGAAAGAGTACGAAAAATCCACAAAATTTCGTAACAAATAGCGTATTTCTGAAAACTTTACCGTGTAACATGTAAACTTCACAGGAATAAGATAGTATAGAGTTTTATTCGTCAAATAAAGCAAAAACAAAAAAAATCGGTCCATATTTACGTATTTTTATGCTAGAAGGAAGAATACCTTGCAAGTCAAGAAATGGATTCATACGTGTTATTTTATGGAAAAATGTTAATCCCCTATATTGGTAGCACTGGTTAATCCTGGTTGACCAAACCTTGACCATTCACTAAGTTAGGATGTTCCTTCAAAATATATTATAGTAGATAATGTACATATAATTTCAAATACTTTACTAAAATTACATAGCTTTATTCTATGATGTTTCTAAATATATAAAAATTGATTGAAAACATTACTATGGCTTCTTATAGTATTTTAGATGGTGGGCCTCTGAGGCGTTACCTCACTTGCCCTAATCCATATGCCCTATATCCCACTTGTCCTAATCTTGATTGCCCTAATGGCACTTGCCCTATATCTTAGTTGCCCTAATCTTGCTTGCCCTATTCCCATTTGCCCTAATGTCACTTGTCATAATCAAACTTACCCTTTTACTTAAGTGACGAGAGTAATAATATTATATTTACACTATAATTCTAATGCATATTTTTTTACAAACTTAACATATATCTTACAACTTAATATATATTTATTTTTACAAACTATGCCATAATCTTGCTTGCCCTAATTAACTTACATTATGAATTGTTTACACATAACTTAAAATAGTACATTATATTTTTGATATGGGTACTTACTTGATAAAGTAACACGATAATGTTCACGGAAGACGAAGAAGAAAGCAGATTCTGAAGTGTACACTCTTCTGAATAAGGCTCACCTCCAAACATGCCACGAAACACTGGAGGGAAAATGCGTCGAACTAAATGTTACACTCAGCAATCTCTGCGCACTCCTGCTGAATCTCCTTCTTCGTATTCGAATACAGGAATGAGCATATGTATTTCATTTTCCTTTTTATATGCAAAATTTTCCATTGCGTATTGCCACCCATAGTGGTAAAAAGTAAAGAGCAAGAACTAACTCTTTCAAGATCAATTAGTGCAGTTGTTTATTCAGAGATCTCTTTCACAGTTAGGGCAAACGGTCATTAACTCATTAGGGAGAAAAATATTTCTGGCATAGATTTTTCGAGTATGCGCAATTAGAGCAAAAGGGGTTATAGGAATGTACCTGCAGTTAGGGCAAATGACCGTTAGGGCAACTGAGCAGTAGCACAGGGGCATGTGGGATTAGGGAAAGTGAGCATTAGGGCAAGCAAGATTAGGGCAAGTGGGATATAGGGCATATGAATTAGGGCAAGTGGGACCTAATCAGCCTCTGAGGTAGTGAAAATCACTTGGTAGTTCTAGGGTTAAATAAAAAAAGAGGCCATTTCCACTAAAATCGGAAAAAGATACCAGACACGGACATTTCACCTAGAAAAAGAGGACTTGTTAAAAGAGGACATCTGGTAACCCTACCTTCATAAACATGAGATTTCATAGGATTCTATTAAACCATTAAGCCTTTAGAGGTGCACGGAGAGGGTCACCAGATGATAGAATCACAAAAACTACTTTTTTTTAGAGTCTGGAGCAACCAAAGTATGCATACTATTCACATTCACATCACTTTCTTTATATAGTACTTTGTATGAGAGAAAGTTAAAATTTAAC